>JAUMIR010000004.1:175072500-176322500 GCA_030847615.1 Gambelia wislizenii
CCCATCCTGTTAACTCTCTCAGTCACTATCCAAGCCTTGAGCAGAGGGACAGATGGGCATTTTCTCTCTGGCAATTCTGTACTGGCAACATTTTGGAATTTGCTGTGACATGCTTGTTCAAATGCATACTGAGTGGCTGCCTGCAGTCACTTGGACATATCTGACACTGGAAATCAGTGAAACAATTCTTAAGGCAAAGGCACTATTATAATCTGAAACACCATCTCCTTCTGTATGTGGTCCTGAATATATTTACACTCCCAAAGAGAGCTTTAATGCTAGTACAAAGGGTGTGATTTTGATGAGTTTCTGCCAGAAGTTACAGTTCACAAATATTTGCCAAGGGTTAGACTTTTTTTCCACAGCAACACCATCAATGTATTAGCTGTGTTTAGAATGAACATCAGGATGCATTCAAACAATTGTTCCAACACACTGCACAATCACAGACACACCCTTGTCATTTTTTACCCAGTGTGACATCATCCTGGAGGTTCCTTTGCTGTTGAGGCAGCCTTGCTACTGCAGAGACTGCTGTGCAAGCTAAGAGAACAGCTCTGCTACTCTTTGTCCCCAGCTGTTTGTAAATGCACAAAGTCCCAAAGAATCTTAAGGCCACAGAGCAAAAAAACAAGGACCTAAGTAAATAATTAATCCATAAAACAGCTTCAGGAGAAGCCTTGCTTGTCTCCTACAATTTAAAAGAAAATAAATGGTAGCCTATCTGCTTTTTAAAAAATAATTATGGGCTTTTTAAAAAAGGACAGACCAGCACAAGTACAGAAGACTGTTCTGCTGCATGTTACTGTTAGAAAAATTATAGCCAAGATCTAGGAAACTACAGGCCAGTCAGCCTGATCTCAATACCAGGAAAAATATTACAACAAATTATACAGGAGTCCATCTGCAAGTATCTTGATGACAATGCAGTGATTGATAGGAGCCAGCATGGGTTTATCAAGACCAAATCATGCCAAACTAACTTTTTTTTTAATCTGTTCACTAGATGGTTGAATCATAGAATCATAGCGCTGGAAGGGACCTCAAGGGCCATCCAGTCCAACCCCCTGCCATGCAGGAATACACAATCAAATCATTCCTGACAGATGGCCATCCAGCCTCTATTTAAAAACTTCCAAAGAAGGAGACTCCATCACACTCCAAGGCAGAGTATCCCACTGCTGAAAAGCTCTTACTGTCAGGAAGTTCTTCCTAATGTTTAGGTAGAATCTCTTTTCCTGTAGTTTGAACCAATTGCTCTGTGTCCTAGTCTCCAGAGCAGCAGAAAACAAGCCTGCTCCATCCTCAGTATGACATCCCTTCAAATATTTAAACATGGCTATCATGTCCCCTCTCAACTGTCTCGTCTCCAGACTAAACATGCCCAGCTCCCTAAGCCACTCCTCATAGGGTATGGCTTCCAGACCTCCCACCATCCTGGTCGCCTTCTTCTGGACACATTCCAGCTTATCCATATCCTTCTTGAATTGTAGTGCCCAGAACTGGACACAGTATTCCAGGTGAGGTCTGACCAAAGCAGAATAGAGTGGCACTATTACTTCCCTTGATCTAGACACTTCTATTGATGCAGCCTAGAATTGCATTGGCTTTTTTAGCTGCTGTATCACACTGCTGACTCATGTTCAGCTTGTGGTCCACTAAGACTCCTAGATTCCTTTCACATGTACTGCCATTAAGCCAGGTGTCACTCATGCTATATCCATGCATTTCATTTTTACTGCCCAAGTGTAGTATTCTACATTTCTCCTTGTTGAAATTCATTTTACAGTTGCCCCTCCACATTCACAAACTTAGCATTCACCATTTTGAATATTCATGGTTTTGGGAGGGCCCCCCGTCCTCCCAAAAGCAGCAACAAGGGGCCTCCGGAGGCCCCGTGAAGGCTTTGGGAGGGAGGGGGGAGGGCCAGGGAGGCGAGCATGGGGCCTCCGGAGACTCTCCAAAGGCCCCGTGAAGGCCTTGGGAGGGAGGGGGAGGGCCAGGGAGGCATCCACGGGGCCTCCAGAGACTCTCTGAAGGCCCCGTGAAGGCCTTGGGAAGGAGAGGGAGGGCTGGGGAGGCATCCACGGGGCCTCTGAAGGCCCCGTGAAAGCCTGGGGAGGGAGGGGGAGGGCCAGGGGAGGCATCCACGGGGCTTCCGAAGGCCCCGTGAAGGCCTGGGGAGGGAGTGGGGAGGGCCAGGGAGGCGACCACGGGGCCTCCGAAGGCCCTGTGAAGGCCTGGGGAGGGAGGGGGAGGCCCAGGGAGGCATCCACGGGGCCTCATGAGGGTCTCCGGAGACCTCGTGAAGGCCTTGGGAGGGAGTGGAGAGGCGAGGGAAAGTGACTATGGGGCCTCCGGAGGGGGAGGGCAGTCATTATTAGCGGAATTTTCACATTCGTGGGGGCCTGTGGAACCTAACCCCCAAGAATGTGAAGGGATGACTATATTAGTTTTGACCCAGCTTTTTAATCTGTTCAATTCATTTTGGATTCTGATCCTGTCCTCTGGGGTATTAGCCTAATTTGGTGTCATCTGCAAACTTTTGGTGTCATCTGCAAACTTGATAAGCATACCCTCTATTCCCTCATCCAAGTAATTGATAAAGATGTTGAATAGCACTGGGCCCAGCACAGAACCCTGTGGCATCCCACTGGTCATTTCTCTCCAGGATGAAGAGGAGCCATTGGTGACTACCCTTTGGGTTCGGTCAGTCAACCAATTACAAATCCACCTAATAGCTGCATTGTCTAGTCCACAGGTTACTAACTTCTTTGCAAGAATATCATGGGGGACCTTGTTAAAAGCCTTACTGAAATCAAAAGCCTTACTGAATGCTGTCGATGTCATTTATCTGGATTTCAACAAAGCATTTGATAAGGTCCCCCATCATATTTTGATTAGCAAACTGACTAAATATGGAGAGATGGAAATGCCATCAGATGGATCAATAATTGGTTGGAAAACTATGCTCAAAGAATTGCCATCAATGTTTGTGCTTCAAGTTGGAATGAGGCCTGAAGTGGAGTGCTGCAGGGTCTGTCCTGGGGCAGACACTCTTCAATATTTTTATCAATGACTTAGATGATGGGTGCATGGAATCCTCATCATTTGCAAATGATACAAAACTAGAAGAGGTAGCTAAAATATTGGAATATTGGAATATAGGAACAAAATTCAAAAGGACTTTGATAAACTAGAAAACTGGGCAAAAATTAATAAAATGAAATTCAATAGAGATAAATGCTAAATTCTACGTCTAGGCCACAAAAACCAAATGCACAGGTATAGGATGGGGGATACTTGGATCAACAAGGCAGAGCTGGTGGCCTTCAGCCCCTTTCAGAGAGTCTTCCCAAGAGAAACCCATCTACTTAGCAAACTGAGTGTGTGGAAGAATGCTGGTGAGCTATATACAAGCTGGTTCCAAAGATTTAGAACAGCCCTACAACAGTGTACTCTCTTCTTATGCATCTATATGATATACATACAAGGGATTGCACTTGTAAACTCCAATGCACTTTGACAGACCTTTAAGCGTTGTTCCCACTGTGAAGTTCAGCGCGGTTCATTGCTTATTATTAATCCCTGGGGCCATCTAAAAATCTGTGCAATCTGTACTGGAAGAATAGTCATAGCATAATGGGCAGTTGAGATAATCCTTGTGTTGAGTTTGATTGACTACTCCAACCACTTGATCATGAGATGTTGCAAGTGTTAGTGAATATATGCAGCTTCTCAATTGGGGAATAGTTGCATAACCCCTTCCTTTGGAGGCTACTTCATATACACATAAATGTGGAATGTTAACATGCTGGTCAGTTTTTAATTATCCAGAGGGATAAACCTGCAAAGTGTAACTTATTCAATGCCCTCCCCTCCACCATCCCAAAGCTTTTGCCTTTTTTTAAAAAAAAAAATGCCTTCTTTAGGGTGGCACTAGACATCTTTAGGTCTTGTGTGAGTAAGTTTTTAAAAATAAATAGCTGGTCCTATACAGTACTATAGTATGGAGGAAAGGGGCTTTAAACCTTTGCTCAGCTATGTCCCCAATAATATTCTCTCACCTCAATTCACAATAGGAAGCAGCAAATGTAAATATTACCCTTATCTGAATAGGAATCCAATTTACTTTCTTATTTCCCACTGTTAGAATTTATCTTTCTAGTTAATTTGATTTTCAACACCTTGTTGAAACAAGAGTTCCACTGGGTTTGCCTATTGTGTTTGCCTGCCCTACACCTTAAGCAAATAGCTAAGAAGAAGCTGAAACCAATATACTGTAAGGATAAAAGGTAACATTAGCCAACTTGTGGCTTTAAGCCAGTCCTTTCTGCAGAATGCTTTCCTCCTTACTTTCTCACAAATGATGGCTATCACTGCCAAGGGCTGTCATGTTAACCATTCGTATTCAGTAGGACCTACAACACACAAAAAGAAAACCAACACAAGCTAGTAGTACAGTTTTCTGAACAGAGCAGGGAAAGGACATACACCTGTGTGATAGCCACAGCATCTCAGGAGGGTGTGGCTGCCCTGCAGTGAAGGAAATCTAACACACTCAGAGCTACTCTGAGCCACAGGGAGAACTATCTCAAATCAAATCAGGCTGCATCACCTAGTTAAATGTGTACATTCCACCCTTCCAGGAGCACTGCACCTTTCGGTGCATAGAACTCCATCACTCTCAGACAGAACCAAAGTATCTCTTCTGTTTCCCCCCCTCTTCCTCTCACACATATACACTTCACAATCTGTTTTCTGTCTGAAAGACTGGAGCATTTATTAGTGTCCTTCAGTTTTTACTACAGTTTTATTTAGATTCCCTATGTTTCTGGATAGTTTGGCACCTACGAATACATAAGAACAATGTATTTGAGTGAAGGGTTCTTTTCACTCTGTTCCCTGTCCCTCAAACCTAGGGTTTGTTCTTAAATATTTAAGTTCATATACATTTTGAGCACACAGATTCCTGGGATCACACCATTCCTGGTTATTAGGGTGCTTGTCTATTCCTTCTGCTGCTAGCAGAAACTAAAGATTTTTAGGACTGTACCGTAATTCTTCAGCCAGGAAGTTACATTGTGTGATTCTCTCAGCCTCAGAGTACAAGAACTTAAGAATGTCCTATACACCTACTCTCTCCTCCCTAGAAGGCAGACTGAGCCAATAGCTCACTGTTTGGAAAAACAGATAATTCTAATACTGCTTAGGGTCAGCAAGACTTGAAAAACCTAGACCTTAAACTGCAGATGGCACATGAAGAAATCTGTGCAAACTTGGGGAAATAATTCTCTCTCTCTCTCTCTCTCTCTCTCTCTCTCTGGCTTTTCTTCGCAAACGCAATTCTATATATCCCAACAATAATAATGCCAAACGTCATCATGCATGAAGATGTGACTATTCCACACCACAGCAGCGATTCCAGGCTTTTGATTCAGAAAGCCTGCTTCTGGAGGGGAGACCTGTGGAGGGCTCATTCCAAACTGACACCCCCTCATCTCCAGCAGCTTTCTCCTTCCACCCACAGTAGGGCCGTTTTAAGGCACCCGCGGCGTCAGCATCCGCAGGGGCCCCCATCATTGTGAGGGGGCCTAGTAACCCTCCTCCTTCTGCAAAAAGATTGTTAGTAAATAATCTGAATATCTTATACTGTGAACAGCTTAGGTTGAGTTAGGTTACATTGACCTGAGAGAAACATATCGGCCTCCCAAAATAAAGCATTGCAGTCCCCCCCCCCCAATTCCTTAAACCGGTCCTGACCCACAGGTTTTCAAGAAACTGTTTGTATCCTCCCTGCGGCAATGTACAGCAAGAAAGCTTGTTTCAGTCGGATACCCTACAGTTGGGATGGGATTGGCAAGGTGTTGTCTCCTCGACAGTCCACTTTGCTGAAGTTAAAGATCCGGAGGGAGGGCGGGAAAACCCTCAATCAACTAAATCCCCCCCCGCCTTTTAAACGGCTTTTAGGAAGGACACCCCCCCCAGCAGCACAAAAAGGGGGTGGGGTGGGATTGGATCAGCAAGGCAGAGCTGGTGGCCTTCAGCCCCTTTCAGAGAGTCTTCCCAAGAGAAACGGCATCCGTCCAGCTTCCCATTGGCGGGAGTGTCTCACCAGGAAGCGGCGGGGTCCCGACAGGCCACGCCGGGCAGGGGGCTCTCCGAGGCGCCCCACAGCTGCCTTCTTGCGGCCAGGCAGCGAACCAGGGAGGCTCCCGGGGGTCTCCCTCGGGCGGCCCTGAATCTGGTTGTGGGTCCCCCGGGGCGCGGCCAGGTCTTCGCACCCCCCCACCCCCCGGCCGCTATGCCTGTCCTGAAGCCCTTACCGAAGTAAACCTCCTTCTGGCACCGCGGGCACTTGGGCATGGCGCAGCCGTGGTCGAACCGCCGTCCGGGATGGAGAGAAGCAGCGGAGGCGCCGTGGGGAGGAAAGGCTGCCCGAAGGGAGTCGTCGTTCTCCCGCCCCCGGCCACGCCTGGTTTGGGCGGCAGGGCGCGAAGGGCATGGTGGCCGCGCCCTCGGAGCTCCAGCCCCTCACCGGATGGGCGGCCGCCGCTGAGTAGCTGGGACGCTGCCGCCATGTGCTGCCTGGTTGGAGCCTCCATTCCTTTACTTACTATTGGATTAGTTAAGTTTGTACGCCGCCTTTCCGCTGGAGAGCTCGAGGCGTCGTACCTAGTTCGCTTGTCCCCCACTTCAGCCTCACGACAACCCTGGGAAGACCAAGCTCTCCCAGTGAGGTGACTTTATTATCACTAGGTCATCCGTACCTAATGTACTGGCTACCTCCACATCCGACACAACTTCTCAGGAGTTTCAGAAGAACTTTACAGTTGTCCCTCCGTATCCACGGATTTAAGTAGTCATGGTTTGAAAATATTCTTTAAAAAATAATAATCCAAAAAGCAAACCTTGATTTTGCCATCTGGTATAAGGGACACCATTTTGCTATGCCTTTGCATATAATAGGACTTGAGTATTCACGGATTTTGGTATCCATGGGCGGTCTTGGAACCAAACCCCAAAGAAAATGAAAGGATAACTGTATTTAGCAAACAGTTGATCAGAGCCCATAAGTGTTGTCTGCACTGAAGGCTTGTCTAGTTACACAGTATTTCTACAATTACATTGTTCATCTTGGAGTATCAATTCAGTCTGTAGTGTTTGATTTATAAAGAAGAGCACAATCATTTTTCTTTATATGAGTCTCTTGGAGATAGATAATATTATATTTGGGATTTATTTATTTTTAGAAAATGCCAGGTTTTTTCCCACTTTTCTAGCACAAATTTAGTCCATTCACATTCCATATGATTATTTTCAGATTCATTTTAATTGTTCCATTAAAATATCTTGCTTTATTGTTATTTTGGTTTCTTTTTAACAACTTCTTCCTTTTCAGTATCTCCTTCTGGGGTCTCCTTCAACTTTTTAAACAAACCCCACACTCTCTCCAGCATTTATCATATACAGTATTTGTTGTCTGCATTGGTAGTTATCAAACTCTCTGGGACTATCCAGAGAAAAGTTGTGTCTTTTTTCCTATATAACTCCATAAAAAATTGTACACTCTTTGCTTCCCCAGCATTCTTTCTGGGATTTCTTTAAACATAATTATATCCTTCTCGTTTATTGTGAGCCTTTTCTTGAAATAATGTTCTCAGTATCTAATATCTGATTTTTTTTTTCTGTGTAAAGCAAATTATCAAATGTATGGGCATTTTCCCTCTACGTGTAGGCAGAATTTTGTCTTCAGTCTGTTTATCCATCTGATCCCAAGAAGTGCCTGTAATTTCCTGTCTTAAATCCATCCTCTTCTAGGATACTGCTCATGTCCTGTCTATATGAGGGGGGTAAATACAATCTCTTCTGAAGAAGCAGCCATTCGCAGCACTGCAATCTGTCTTAACAGTCAAAAGAGACCCCCTAAACTTCACATGAGCCCTAGCCAAAATGGCATCCATGAGTGATTTACTCGTACTTTTAAATCTGCCACTGCTGAACTGTTTTTTTTTTTAAAAAAAAACAATTTATCACGGTGTGCATGTGCGTTATTTCGTATTTACAAAAAAAGAAAGAGTAAAAGATCACCATTTTATTGACTTACCAGACCCTCGCTTAGCTGAAAATCCAAGATGGCAGCAGCAAGTGCTTTCCCTATTTCCTAGCCCCAACGCCATGCTCGTCCAGCCAATCAGATTACGCTGTCTTGTCCCAGCAATGCGAATGCAGCTGTCCAAATGATCACACATTTGCATGTCTTATGAATTTTTTTTAAGTCTGAGAAAAGCACTGAATGCTTCCCTAAAGGACTTGAAGGTGGATTTGTTTGCTCCCTTTTGAATGAGACGTATTTATGCGAATGTCCACTTGTACAGATCGCCTTCCATGTAATTGCCATTTGGATTTAACCAATAGACAAGCCTCGGTCTGATTTGAGTCTATTTTAACTTTAAATCAATTTCTATCACTCTGTCTTGGGATCTATCTAAATCTACTTGTGAAGTAGCAATTCCCTTTGTGGTGTCAGAAATCTGTTCATGCTTACACATCATGGCTATTAAGTTTGTATGGAGGCAGTAAGCTCCTTAAGTTGTTTTTCAGTAGCCTTCCTAAAATGGTATATATCTGCGGAGATATCTGATCTTAAGCCATTCAATTTCTATTCTGTCTTCTGCTCTAAGTTCACAATGTTCTCTACCATGCCTTTATTCAAATCTAAAATATGATTATAAATCTCAGATATCCATCCATCCATCCACAACCTTTATTAGGCATAATACAACATATGCGTATAACAATAGAACAATAGGACTTCAAAGATCATTTTTAGGCAGGTTAAGCCATATGTTTGCTGCCTCAACCAAAAAGTTAGCCATTAATCTGGTGATATGCGGATTTTGATCTTCCAATAAGAATTTCACTGATAATCCATCTGTACAGACATTCCTTTCCAATAACCTCCTTATCAACTTTCCCCTTGGAATTGTATACAATGGGCAATTCAATACAATATGATAGAGAGTATCAGGGGCTTGAGCACAATGACATATACGATTCAAAAAAGGGATCTGCAAATATCTACCCTTGGTCACATTAGAGGGATGTACATTCAACCTTGCAAGAAGAAAAGTCTTCCTTGTTGCCAGCAATGAAAGAGTTTGAAAATAATCTGGGATCCCACCCTGTACGGGTGGGATACCAAGCATTGCTGGAGAACAAACCCTAGGGGGTGTTGGATAAGACAGCTGATGCTCCCTCTCAACGAGGCAGTGCCTAATAGTTTTAAGACATTCCTTTTCAGATAACAAAAGGAGAGAGTCAAGATTTATACCCATAGACACTACTTTACTTTCATAAAATGTTGCCCATCTAGTGTAGTATACGTCAGATAGAAGAAAGCATAAAAGGCCAGATCTATTGGGTCTAAAATGGATCTTAAACCACGATCTATAAGTCAACAACCAAGCTTCAGTTTCAAGAGAACTCAAGCCCAATTCTGCATAAAGAGTCAGATGGTGTACACAAGGGGGAACTGCTAATATTCTCCTGAAAAAAGAAGTCTGCAGTCGTTCAGTCTCCTTATTAAAGGCTGGAATCCAGGTAAATATACTATAAAGTAATTGTGGTCTTAATTTGGCTTTATAAATTTTTAAGGCCGCCAGGATATCCTGATTACCTTTTTTATAGTAAAAAGATTGTATAGCTTCCAAGGATCTTTTCCCTGCTAGAATTACTTTATCTCTCTGTTTACCCCAGTGTCCATTAAAATGAAAAAGGACACCAAGGTAAACATACTTCTTGACCTGCTCTATTGTCTGATTACCAACCTTCCACATTCTTGGGACAAATCTCTTAGAAAATACCAGTATTTTGGATTTGTCAGAATTTACCAGCAGGTGAGATTTATCACAATATTCAAAAAATCTTTTTAGGGCTCTTGCCAACCCCACCTGAGTTAGAGAAAGTAACACTGTGTCGTCAGCATATTGGAGTACAAATAGTGGCCGATTACCCAGCGATGGTGGATGTGAGTCTACTGTGGCCATAAAGGCAGGTAAATCAGCTACAAATAAATTAAACAGATGAGGAGCCAACACACATCCTTGTCTAACACCTGTACCAGAGTAAATAGGGTCTGTTGATAAGCCAGTTTCAGAGAACTTCACTCTACACTGATTATTTGTATGGAGTTGGCTTAGAAGAAATAACAGTCGAGGATCTATGTTAAGCCTACCAAGCTTGTCCCATAATAGTGACAAATCTCAGATATTGAAACCTGAATTCTTGCAAATGACAGTTCAGACTCCTCTTTGGATGTTTTCCTAGTAGTCATTTTGACAATTTTTACGGCATGTCATAAAACACTTTCTAATTGAGCTCCAGCATCAGAGACAGTCTTTATTAATTTACCCTTTTCTCAAAAGTGGCATCCACAAAAACATTTTAGCTAACTAATTGAGTTTAGTTCTTACTTTCTGTCCAAAATTGCCACTTAATTTATCCTTCTGTTCTCTTGAGCAAAAGGCTGTCCATCACTCCCAAACAAGCTTCGGTTTGCAAATACTTTGATAATGGAAACCAGACTTCAGTTATTTACAAAGCAAATTATTTGTACTCATTTATATATGTAATAAATCTCCAACCGTGCAGGGGTTTCCCCCTTCCCTGTTTAGCAAGGATATCATTAATCATGTTATAAATCCTTGTTTGGAGAAGCTTTCATCTTGCTGGCCTTATGAGACCTTTATGGCTCTTTTTAGCTTCACAGTGTGGGACATTGTAATTCCCAGGCATGTATCTCCACCTGACAACTCCCTCCTCTAGCTCCTTACAGGGTCAGTGGGCTATCCAGGACAGTATGATTCTGTCTTTGTGGGATGGGTCAATATGTTTACAAGCTTCAAGATAATAATAAATTCAGCAAAGCTGAAGCAGCTCACAGATTGTGCTGTTAACAGTCAGCAATCTTAGTCAGAGTCCCATTTTAAATAGGAATGTTGATGTTTGCTTTCATATGATTTTAAAATATCCTGGTCAAAGGAATTCTAATGTCTTAGCTTGTGCTTTTTGTTTATTATTTTTAATGTTAATCTTGACATTAAAGGTGGCCTGAAAATCTTAAATACTGATTATTATCCTGATTACATAGGAGAGAACATATACCTGTCTGTATCTGCCATAGCTCTAAGACTGTCAATACAGACACATAAAACTTGGCATGCATATAGAAGAACTTAGGAGTATACACTTCGTGGTTATTCTCCCCACCCCCAAAAATGAATTAATTTTAGTTAATTTGAATTTGTCTGTGGTTTGCAGTACCACCATCAGAGTCTAGGTGACAGATGTCCCTAACCAGCAAGAAGGAAACTGCAGTCAGGTCTGGCATACTTACTTCTTCAGAAGTTCTCTAAACAGCTGCCCACGGGCCAGAATATACCTTCCAGTGTTTCACTGTTGCAAACAGGGGCGCATGTGGCCAAGCAGCATCAGAATGTGGTTAAGATGACAAACCTTTTTAAGGAGAAAGCTTGGAGAGGCTGCAGCAGTTTTCTTTTTCCTGAGTCTACAGAGAAGGGTGAGATTCTGCCCTTCTCCCCCCTTTCCCCTGCTCAATTAATTGAGTGCAAACTTTTCTAAGATTGTTTTGGGCTTTAAATATTTAGCATCCTAAAATTCAGGCTGGAAGTTGGTGCAGTTCCTTTAAAACTGCTATAATACGGATTCTATAAGATGTTCCCTACAGCTGCTGCATATTGCATTAACTACAGCTTCTTAGAAAACTACATTTTCAAGGGCAGCCCCATGTAGCAGGCATTGAAGTAGTCAAATTGAGAAATTACTGGTGCATGACTTAGTGTGGCCCAGGTTTTCCCTGTCCAGAAAGGGCCATAGAGATAGGAAGTGGAAGCTGGTTTCAAATACTGCAAGCCATGAAGTCTATCTGGACAGTAGCAGAGATGGATCCAGGAGTATTCATAGGGGCATTCATTCACTTGCAAGTAGATTTATAAGCATTAGACAGGAAGTTACTGTCATTGCAATTCCCAGCATTCTTCATAATTGACTTTGCTGTCTAAGTGTGCTAGGATTTGCAATGTACCATCTGAAGGGCTGCATGATTCCCATGCTAAAAGTGAATACTGTAGTCTGTTCATAACATTCTTTAAGTATACAGTCTCCCATATGTTAATAGAAAAGTAGTTGATCCATGGCAGGGGGTTTGACTGGATGGCCCTTGTGGTCTCTTCCAACTCTACAATTCTATGATTCTATGATTTTTTTAAGTATAGCCTAGTGTTGGAGCAGCCACTGAGAAGGCTCTCTCTCATGTCCTCACAAAGTGATCCTGTGATGGTGGTGGGACTGAGAGAAAGCCTTCCCTGAAGAACTTAAAACCCTTGCAGGTTTGTAGAGGGAGATATGATAGAAGTGCTCAGCTGATCTTATGTGCTCTACAGCGGCATCCTACAGTAGCTATCTTGAGCATAATTCACTTACGCTTACTCCCTCTTACAAGAAAGATGAAAAGGGATATTTCAGGATGTGTTGAAGGCTTATGGATCCTGTGTCAGCTTTGTGCATCTTTGGAAGAGGTTCTGTGAGAAGCAGTAGTCTCGTATGATATGGAAGATGATATCCGCTTGGATTTTATTGAGATCATTGGACGTAGCATTCTGGAACCCTAAAAGTCTTGGCTTTGTTCCATAGTAATTGTTGAGTCTTACACATGGATTAATGCTAATGGTGTAGAAACATTTCATTCACTCACACACCCAAATGTCCATCAGCAGGGGCATTCTTGGTAAGACCTGCTCTGTCAGTAGTTGGGTTGAGTTTGTAGCAGAATAGGATTTTTAACATGGAGCGTTGATTGTACTCTTCATTTCTGAATACAGTGTAGCTGATCACTTGGTACACATCAAATGGATGAGGTTGCAAGGGGAAAGATGTATGCAGTATGTTGATGTCACTCCAATCTATTTCTCCTTGGCATCAGAGTCAGCAGGGGCTGGACGAATGTCTGGATGCTGTAATGGGCTGGATGAGGGCCAATAAACTGAAGGTGAATCTTGATAAGACTGAGGCTCTGTAGATTGGTGGTTCTCAAGTCCAGGACTTGGGTAAGCAACCTATCCAGAATAGGGTTGGATTTCCACTGAAGGAGTAAGTGTGTAGCTTAGGAGTATAGTTGTCCCTTCATATTCGCTGGGGTTTGGTTCCAGGACCCCCTGTGGATACCAAAATCCGTGAATACTCAAGTCCCATGACGTATATGCAGTGGCATAGCAAAATGGTGTCCTTTATATAAGCAAATAAAGGTTTGCTTTTTGGATTACTGTATTATTTTTTAAAGAATATTTTCAAGCCATGAATACTTAAATCTGTGGATATCAAATCTGTGGATATAGAGGGACAACTGTATTCTTAGATCTTCGATCCATTCCTGTCACTGGAGGCCTGACTCTGTGGCTTGGCACCAGGTTCAACTGGTTTGCCAGCTATAGCCTTTCCTGGACAAAGATAACCTAGCCACAGTAGTTCTTACACTGGTAACCTCCCAATTAGACTATTATAATGTGCTCTGCTTGGATTTGCCCATGATCATAGAATCATAGAGTTGGAAGAGATGAAGACTCGGAAGCTGCAGCTAGTGCAAAATTTGGCAGCTTGACTGTTGACTGGAATACCATATAGTCAGCATATAATGCCAGTCTTTTAAAAATTGCATTGGCTGCCAATACACTTCTGGTTTGAATTCAAGGTGCTTGTGATAACATTTAAATCCTACACGCCTTGGCACTGTGATATTTTTCCTCTCCCTATACGATATGTGTTTGCCCAAGGAATGAAGTCTGCTAGGCTTCCCTCTGTGTGGGGACATGGGAGAGGGCCTTCTGAGCCATGGCACTCCAGTTATGGAATACCCTCCCTTCATAGGCCCAACTGGTGGTAACACTGAATTCATTTAGCCCCAAGTAAAAACTTGGCTGTTCATCGAAGCTTTCTCCCAAAAGCTAATGCACATAGTTTTAAACAGTTTTAATTTTAAAAAAATCTGTTGTACTTCATTAACCATGTTTAATGTGATTTTAGTTTAGTTTGTTTATATTATTTTTTATTGTTTTAACATGTTTGTATTCATTTTACTTGTAAGCCATCCTGAGATGTTTTGATATGGTGGCAGGGGTGGGGTGGGTAGAAATATTTTCCTGCATGGTAGGGGGTTGGACTGGATGGCCCTTGTGGTCTCTTCCAACTCTACGACTCTATGATTCTATGATTTCAAAAGTTAGAAATTTTATCTCTCCCTTCCCCTCCTGCATGATCACTACATGTGATAGAAATTGTCTTTATTTTTAGAACATTTCTTTATGTCAAGAACTAAGAAAGTAAGTAGATAGCTACCCAGTCTCTCTTACAACAATCTAAATATATTTAACCAATACTTAGCAGTTAACTAAACTGAAGAATTCTACCAAGGTAGTATTGGAGTTTGTTCTTCACTACACAGCTGTGCTCTGCATTGAGCCCACATCTCTTTATAATAGGCAGCAAACCCAGTATCAAGAAGCATTGCTAACAGCCATGATTCAGTGGTGTGTATGACAGTCAAGATAACCATTGTGTAACAAAACAATACAGAGTATTAGTAGCATTAAATGAATGGATGTGGTTAGTTGAAGGGAAACATAGAACAGAATGATCTAATGCAATTAGAGAGGCATAATTTATGAACTGGGACAAATTTAAAGCATTCCTGCCCCAGCCATTTCAAGAGCTGTACTCAGACCAGAACCAGAATCCTTTCCCCATAATGATCAACCAGGTGGCTATGTGAAGGCCGTAAATGTGGCATGAGTATAATAGCACGTTCTTTGTTCCCTAGTAATAGCTAAATTTGCCACAGCCCTGGCAATGAAAAAGCTCACTTGTCCAGCTGGCTGTTAGTGGCAGCACTTCATGATGACCAATGCAGAAACAGCCCAGGCTTTATCACTACATTTATTTATTTTTAAAAATCTAGTGCATTTGCACAATTGTGCAAAAGTTAAATAACATTGTCTCCTCTCTGGCTTTTCTTTGCAAATGAAGATTCAGGAAGGACTCATCCTGTGCTTTCTGCAAGCGCGCTGGTGACTAAAAAGGCCAATCCAAGATAAACAAGTCCGGTTGCAGAAAGCACAGCAGAGGTCTCCTCGGATGATGTTACCAGGTTGTGATTCTTTCTGCATTATTGTTTCTCTTCAAGACTTGTTCGGCGTGAGTTCTCAAATAATAATAATAATAATAATAATAATAATATTTATTTATACTCCGCCCCTCTGCTAAAAACAATCGGGGCAGCTTCCAACAATTAAAACATTATAATAATGACTAAAAATACCACCCACCCCCACCCTCCCCCATAAAAAGACATTAAACACAATAAGATTAAAACCTTCTAACTAAAAACACATTTAAAAAATAAAGCTGCAGCATTGTGGATAGTGCGTCTCCATGCCTCCCGATGTGAAGCCAGGGTGGACCATTGTTGGTGATCAATTTGGCCAAGCCTGAGATGTTGTTTCAGGAAATCCTTGTGTTGCTTTTTTGGAGCGCCCCACTTACGCTGACCTGTGGCGAGTTCACCATAGAGTACTATTTTTGGGAGGTGATGGTCCTCCATCCTAGAAATGTGCCCTGCCCAGCTGTGTTCTCAATATCATGGTCTCAATGCTGGTGATCCCTGCTTGCTCAAGGACAGCAGCATTTGTCACATAGTCCAGTGTATATTTAGGATTGTACTTACACAGCGCTGATGAAAACGTTCGAGGAGTTGTAAGTGTTGGCAATAGGTGACCCATGTTTCAGACCCGTAAAGGAGAATACAATGGCTCTATACACACTGATTTTGTGCTTCGCCTCAGGTGTTTATTACTCCAGACTCTTATGTAAAGTCTTCCAAATGCTCTATATGCCTTTGCTAATCTGTGATCGATCTCTTTATCAATCTTGGCATCTGAGGAGATTATGCTTCCCAGGTAGGTGAACTGCTGAACGGACTTAAGCACAGAGTTGCCGACGGCAATGTGGGGATGGTGGTGTTCATCCTGTGGTGCAGGCTGGTAAAGAACTTCCATTTCCTTCAGGTTGACTTCAAGCACAAAGAGCTCTGCAGCTGTTGCAAAGCAGGATGTTAGACGCTGCAGAGCTGCTTCTGTGTGGGCAACAAGGGCAGCAGCAGCAGCGAAGAGCAGCTCGCAAACTAGATAGTTTAGAGTCTTAGTGCGAGCCCTCAGACGGCTTAAGTTAAACAAGCTACCATCAGTACGGTAACGTATATAGATGCCGTCTTCTTCTTCAAGCTCTGCCGTAGCCATTTGGAGCATCATGCTAAAGAAGATAGTAAATAAAGTTGGTGCAAGAACACAACCTTGCTTCACTCCATTACTTATTAGAAAGGGCTGTGAAAGAGCACCGCCATATCTGACTTGACCGTGCTGGCCCTCGTGTAGCAAGATAATCATTTTAAGGAATTTGGGGGCACGTCCTAGTCTTTCCAGGATCTGCCACAGACCTTTTCTACTCAGAGTGTTGAAGGCTTTGGTGAGGTCGACAAATGTTAAAAATAATAATAATTGATATACTGGAGAGGGGAGGTTGCACCACCAATTTGGCTGGTAGGTGGCAAAGACACACCTCAAGAGTACATAGCAGGAATACTCCTTTTGCTCTTCACTCACTGTTTTTGGGACACAGCCTTTCTTTTTCTCTCAGTATGAATCAGTGGAAACAGCAATACTTCCTTTGGTTTACATGAGTAGCTGCAATCTCTGGAAATGTCACTTGAGTGGCAAAGACTATACTAATACAATCCTTGGAACTTTGCTTTGCTAGATTATGAACCTTTTCTCCCCAACAACAGTTGTCAGGGGTATATATAGCCTTCTCTTCCTACTGCAAGCCATTGAAGACATTTTAGTAATATGTGTTTTCGTTGTCCTAATTAAACCCTTTGGTTAAATGCAAATATTAAATCTTCTGGGTCTTTTGGAATAACATGGGCAGTAATCAGGCAATCATGCTTAAATGAATATACAGTTTGGTGCTAATGAAATAATTGAATGTGTATGTTTTTAAAGGAATCTCTTGGAATTTATAAATTGCCACTCCAGTTAATTGGAACTTCCCCATCCCCACCCACCAAAATTATGCATATCTACTGACTGGTACAGAATATCACAAGATATAATCACAGGTGGACAAATCTTAATAGTGTGGGAAATTGATTGTGCTTCTGCTCGAAGCTTACATCAGAAAAGCAATGATTAGTGGAGGTAATTGCTGCCCAGCCAGAAGGTACCTTACCTGTACTTGGACCACATGATTTCCTGAGATTGTTGCTGACACATACTGAATCCCTTTATCTATTGCTAATCTGGAAAGTGCAGCACCTGTCCTGTGTCCCTTTCCTCTCAAATTTGGTAGATAGACTATGGGCTATTAGCAACTAACCTGGCTGGACATTCAGAAGTTGTACAGTTGTGTAAAGTAGCAGCACATTTGTATCAGTGAATTGGCCTTTTTATTCATATTCAAGGAACTGTCTGTAATTACATAACATTTGAATTGGGAATGGCCTGTTCTCTGTTAACCACTCTAGAAAAAGCTTTTGCCAAGCTGGCTTGTCAGACAGTTAACTGTGTCAAAGAATGTGTACAGTCCAAGAAGCCTGATGGAGAAATTTCTCTCTCTCTCTCTGGCTTTTCTTCGCAAACGAAGATTCAGGAAGGACTCATCCCGCGCTTTCTGCAAGTGCGCTGGTGACTAAAAAGGCCAATCCGAGATAGACAAGTCCGGTTGCAAAAAGCACAGCAGAAGGTTTCCTTTACTAGACTGATTATATTATCAACAATTATTTATGTCGTGAATGGCCACTGTGCTTATGTGGGTCAGAATGCAATTGGGATATTATGCATAGCTTCAAGTTACTCTGGTGGTTTGTACTTGTTACATCTTACATATAGATATATCTAATACCTTCTTATGCAAATAGTTCCCCATTCATTTGCAGTGCAGTGAACCAGGATGTGAGCCTCCTCCATGCACACACAGTCCAGAAGAACTACCAGAATGGCTTGGAATGGATGTCAGAATGTCACCTGCAGTGTTTCCGCATGCCAGATCATTTGAGAGGGACTTTTGTACAGAACTGAAAGAGACTTCACTTTTTGTATTTCACCCCACCCTATATGACCCCACAGTTTACATTGCCCTGCCTCTTATGCCATCCATCCATCTTGTCCATCCGTCCATCCATCTATCTTCTATCTTTCTATACCTGACATCTAAGATCACATGTCAAATGGGTCCCAATCCATTAAAGGTTATGTTTTGCAGTGCTTGGTGTTTTTTGCAAAAGCAAAGCACACTGTAAATCACTGGTGTGGTTATTTTTTTAATTTAAATTATTTTTATGATAGTAGTGTATGCTAACAAGAAGTTTCCTATCTATTCTCCAATTTGCAATATATAAGCATCTTAAAATGCGAATGTTACCAGGAAAATACATTGTAAACACTGTCGGCACAATTGGTGTCATGCTAAAAATGGACTAGTCAGGAACCTGATGGTCTGCTGGATCCATAGGACAGCTTCTCTCTGTGCCATTGTCAAATAAAAAGACACCCTTCCTTAGAGAGGGCACACCTTGTTGGCAATAAATAACTTGAGGCATAGGAGTGTAGCTCACATTTCACTGCTGAATTGATTTATTGCAGCAGCAGAGTCAAAGTTTCAATGGCAGTTCTATGGTTCTATCGTTCTATGATTTGTTGCTGAGCAAAGGTGAAAGTCCTGCCCTCAGGCTTTCTGTGTCACACAATACAAACTGAATTTAAGTATCACTTTAATTAATATACAAAAGATTAGCTTCTTATATTCACACTGCATGTCAACCATCTCTTTCCATAATGTTAACAAGGTTTCTCATATTGTACTAGTTTCCTTTTCACTTACTATGAAAAAGTTGTCATCAGTGTGCTGTAAAACACCCTCTAATCTGATTATATTGGATGAGTTCCAATTATTGAGACCTCAGGAGGTGGATGGGGTGCATCCTTATTTTCATGATTCTAATATCGCTAGCAATCACTACTACCTCAGCTCCCGTATATGTATATGCTAAGTTAGGAGGTTTGCCCCAGTGTGCATCATTTTACGCTTAACTTATATTGAACAGCAATAGAATCATAGAATTGCAGAGTTGGAAGAGACCACGAGGGCCATCCAGTCCAACCCCCCTGCCATGCAGGAAATCTTGATCAAAGCATCCCCGACAGATGGCCATCCAGCCTCTGTTTAAAGACCTCCAAGGAAGGAGACCCCACCACGCTCCGAGGGAGTGTGTTCCACTGCTGAACAGCTCTTACTGTCAAAAAGTTCCTCCTCATGTTGAGGTGGAATCTCTGTTCCTGGAGCTTGCACCCATTGCTCTGTGTTCCAGTCTCCTTAGATATAAGTTATATAAGTTATATATATATAAATATAAATATAAGTTATAAGCTATATAACTTATCCTATAAATATAAGTTATATAGCTTTGTGGGGGGGGGTTCTTCCTCCCAGTCACTTGGTTTTCTTCCACCAAGGCTTGGAGAGCTCTCCCCAGTCGACTTGGATGCATCTGGAACAATTTGCTGTTATCTACAACCTAATGGTGAATATGGGAGCTTCACTGATGGGTGATATTGTAACTGTTGCCCATGGTGAAACTGGAGTTATCCTGTACTCTGGTGCTGTGGCTGTGTTAGCTCTTGTTTCTAAAGATATTGTTTTCCCTTCTGTCTTACTGCTGGGAATACAAAATATCATGACTACATTGTCCTGGCGTAGCAGGACCAGATACAAGTGTTATTTTGTTCTGTGCCTGATAAGTGTCAGCTGATGATTACCAAGTTTCTGGTCTTTCTATCAAATACTACCAACATGCCATCTATGAAATTCCCAGTGTTACATGTTACTTTGGGATTTTGATTGCCTGACAATTGTCTGAAACTATCATAAATGTTAACCGCTACTGCAAAATCTCCAGCTGTCAAACGCTGCCAAAATTCTCAAAGAACAATGTGCTGGGGTGCAATTACTTTTTGGGTCTTGGCTGGTTAGATCGCATTTATAACATTAAGAATGCACCTCTCTCACCTGCCGTTTGGACCTTGCCTCCCTGATGAGTTTCCAAGTTTGAATATCTTTGCCTTTTGAGATTGCATAAGAGGAAAAACTTCACCACTTCTAGCTTTTCCATTATGACATGACAAATATAGCAGCTGGTGAATTTTTTTTTCTTGACATATGATTTATTAAATTCAGAAGATTTCTCAGTGTGTGGACTTCAGGGCACCTACACCTCCTAAGTCCAGAGTTTTTCATCTCCTTTGCCTGTTTTGCTTCCTCCCTGTCAGCTCACAGCCAGCAGCTAAGTGGCTGTTTTGTTAATCTTTAAACCAATAAATAAAATATGTCCCCTTCCCTGCCTCATGCCACTTGTCTCTTGGCCCCTGCTGGCCCTTTGCAATAGCTTGACCACAATGCTGCAGCAAGTGGAGAAGCCACACCTCACAGAATCCCCCTCTTTGTGCAGTTTTTGGACAGGCATCTTGTCAGACTTTAGACCAGAGGTGGGCAACCCCTGTGCTTCCAGATATCATTGGACTGCCACCAATTTTGGAGATAGGATTCATAGAATCATAGAATTGCAGAGATGGAAGAGACCAACACCTTAAAACTCAGAATAGATTCACAATATCACCAATAGGCAGGGCTTTCAAGAATGGGTTCAGGCCCTGGCACAATTTTTGGTTGGCCCAAAAAGTTTGTTCATTCCCTCAGGATCTCTCAAGGCTTTCTGGGGAGGCAAGGTGAACCACTAAAAATCTTTAGTGTTTTGTAATATAGAACACACAGGCACGCTACCCACAACCAACATCCTCCCACCCAACCTCACTCTTTGACCCACACCCAGAGACTGTCATCCACCCTGTATCACATGTCCCTTGGTGGCCAATCTGGGCCAGTCAGGAGAAATTCGGGAGCTGCTCTCAGAGTTGGTGAAGAATTAGGAGAGCTGCTTGTCTGAGCTGTGGAGGTGGAAGTACCACTACCTCTGCCCTGCTACTCCTCCTCCTCCAGGCAGAGATGGCCACAGTGGGCTTATCATTTCTGTTTCCATTTGCCACCACCACCATCATCAGAGGTCTTGTGTTTTACCTGTGGCTCCTTTTGATGCTGCCTGACCCCCTGTCCCTTTTGGTTCTCTTCCTTGCATTCACTAATGCTACTGCTTCTATTTCCTCAACCACAGTTTCCTTTCCCTCATATGGGCCCTAGTTCTGTTCTCTCTTACAGCAAAGGTGGACCTGCTAAAAGTAATTAGTATTTTGTAATACAGAATTCTGTATATCATTATTACTTTCTTTGAAATTCAGCAACTTTACAATGGATGTCAAATGCAATCAACAAATAAATAATTCTACTGAGAAAGACAAAAACATATGCAACATTGTCAGGTCTCAGATAAATTACTAGGGTTTCAGATTACTGGGCCCTGGTGATTTGTGCTGGTTTACCTCCCACCCGTCAGCCCTGTCAACAGGGAAGCCCCTGGTTGCCCTGAGACATCTCTCTTTCTGCAAAACACACTTGACTGGTGCAGGATGTCTTTCAAACACTTATGAACATAGCAACCTGCCACTGGCATAGGATGTTGGACTGGATGGCATAGGTGTGTGTGTGTGTCCCTTCAGGTGGTCTGTTGATTTATGGCGACCCCATGAATTTCATAGGGTTTTCTTAGGGAAGGAATTCTCAGAGGTGGTTTGGCATTGCCTTCCTGAAGCCAAGGGAAACCTCTCTGCGCATTTTGCATGAGAATTTCAGCTTAGCTACAGGAAACGTCTCCACACCCACCTAGTTTTGTGGAAAAATTTCCCATAGCTAAGCCGAAATTCCCACACAAAATCTGCAGAGAGATTTCCCTTGGCTTGAGCCAAAACTCTCGCACCCAAAAGGAAATAAAATTCCTGGTGAAAGCAAGCCTTCCCGTACCAGGTGACCCCTTAGATCTGGGGATAGGGAGACTATGATAGATAAGTCCTTTTGGGGAAGCCTCTGCATCTGGCCCATGGGCAGAGCTGCAAAGGGGGAACACGAACACAAAGGAACTTGCTAAAAGGGGGGAAGAGGGCTAAGGTTTGTACCACTACACCACTTGGCAGAAGGCATTATTCTCATTTATGTCTGCAACTCAGGACTGTTAGTCAAGCAAATCTGAATTACAATTCAAGTTAATTTGTGTTGCAAGTGGGAGACAGTAGGGCCTCAAGAAATTTAGAAATATGGGACAGCATACTGCCATCCCATCAAATAATTAGTATAAAGCAAACAAGATAATCACATACTGTACATATTTTATGTCTTTCCTTTCAGCTTCTTAGACCTTATCTTTTCAAGCAACAACTAAAGAACTACAGTATATCTCTCATTTCTGCCCTGATCCCCAAACAGTCCCTATGTGGTCTATGTGGTCTATGAGTTAAAAGCTGCAATTATTGTCTGGTATCCTTGTAAATATGTCTCTATTGCTTTGAGATACAGAACACATTTGTGTCTGCATTCAGGTTACCTTGGCAGTGTGTTGCACAGCACCAGGTAGATATTCCCCCAATCCCCATTTAGTCTACCAAGGCTCACCATTGTTGCTAACTGTCATCAAGGCAACTTTGACTTATGGCGACCCTATGAATGAGAGGCCTCCAATCGCCCTAACATCAACAGCCCTACTCAGGTCTTCCAGACTCAGGGCCATCGCTTCCTTGATTGAGTCTATCCATCTGGAATGCCGTCTTCCTCTTTTCCTACTGCCTTTTACTTTACCAAGCATTATTTTCTTTTCTAATGAGTCATGTATTCTCATGACAGGGTGAAAGTACGACAGCCTCAGTTTAGTCATCTTGGCATTAAACAGATAGGGTGTTCATAAAATGTTCAACATATTTTGACAGTACACCTTCTATTCCCCCCCCCCGTTGTTCCATTTTGGTTTACATCTTCCATGCCCTTCAGAAAGTGCAGGAAGTGAACCAGTCCTCAGCTAGTTGATGGCCATTTGCTATCATACTATTTGTCTCATTGTCTAGGTCCTGGAGGCATCCAATATTCAACAATCAAATTCTGCTTTACGATGGATTTCATCAATTTTATTTTACAGTTTCCTCTAGTAAAACTGCCTGTGGGAAACATGAACAAATTCAGTACAGTCTGCAAAAAATCAAGCACTTGAAACAAGACTAAAGGGAAACTGATTGGGAAGCAAGAACTTTGTCTTTCAGCTGGAGACCTAGGCATCAGTGCCAGCAGCAGCCACAGCCTCTGCCCAGTCTGGCAGATAAACAAAGAGTGTGTTTGCAGACTTCTTGGTTACTCTGGTAACCATAGCAGAAGAACAAAGTTTGGGTGCGGCATTTTAGTGGGTAGGAATAAACTCTTTCAGATTTAACTCTGTCTCTAGCTTCTCAATATCTTGTACAGTATTTTTCATTCTTAAAACATTATAGACTATTTTTCTACCAGTGGTGCTCAATGTGTTTTACAATTCAAAATTCTAATTTCTTTTGCATCAATACAGAATTTTGCTTTTCCTGCTCCTAAATTTCATTGTGCAACTTTTGGCCCAAGGTGATTTTGAATTTTATTCTTGTCTTCCAAGATATTAGGTGTCCCTCTCAGCATTTTGTCATGGGCAAATCCAATTAGGATTCAGTTGACTGCTACATGCAGCCTACCACTGCTCCTAGTGTGGCCCCCTGACTCCCTCCTCCAACCTCTTCCAACTGAGAATGTTTGGGCTAGAAAAGGGAAATGGGATCCCCAGAATGCTCTGGGGTGCCCTTTGCCATTTAAAGGTTATTGGGTGGGTGGGTGTGACAATGTTTCAGCCCCAAAATAACCTCTTTTAAAGACCAGACCACCTGTGTAACCTAGCACCATGTAATACAGTAATAAATGTACTGTTTATAATTCAGCCTTTGGGTAATGTGTAACTATTCATTAGTGGTGATCCAGTCTTCTGGTTTAGCATGCCTGCATCCTTTTTGGAGACTGTGAATACAAATGCCAGGAGTAGAAACTATGACATTCCTTTTCCCAAGGAACTGGCTTGACAGCACAATTTTGTAGGGAAAAAAACTGACCTCTTTCAGGAGCAAATGGGATTGAAGTGTGGTACCTACTCATCCTACAAGCAAAAGATATGTGATCACTCTTGCACATAACTGGAATTACCTTAGGTGTCTGTCAGGATTGTTTGCACAGCCCTAGATGTGGATGGTCTCTGAAGGTAAGTGGCCTGGAAGATGTGGAGGGAGGCTCAGGGGGCAAAGAAAGATTTGAAGATTCTCCAGTCTGGTAGTGGGAGAAGGCTTGAGCACAGGGATCCCTGGCATAATATCCCGGACTGCTAAGAAGACAGTTAATAAGAGGACTGCGCCCCTCGGTCTGAGATAGTCTATTATAGAGAGAGAGGTTCCCTTATAACTGGTACATGAGGAAGAGAAAGAGGACTGATAGCTCAGCCCCATTCATTAAGGAACTGGATCTGAAGAGCCCTGACAAGACATCAGTGGTGACATAGCAGACAAAACAATCCTATTATGGGACATTTGGGGAAATTGTGTCTGTTTCCTCTGAATTTTTGATTCAGTCTGAAGTTTCAAAGCTGCCCAGTTAGTTCTGAGCTGCTTTTAAGCAGTTCCACTTGTTTGCTGAAGCAGTTTGAGAAAGTGAAGGAGAAGAGTGTGGGAATACAATAGAGAGAGGGAGGAGTCTCCTCTTTTTCACACTCTTCCTAATGCACATATCAAAACCAGAAGCTTAAGTCAACCATCATGGAGGACATGGCATAAAGAAAGTGTGGGAATACAAGATGGTGGACATAAATTACACCTTATACCTCCAGATGTATTTGTAAAATGGTGGCAATGGATGGCCAGCTATTCAACCTGTTGCATTGATTTGGTTAAAACACCTGGTGGATCTCATAACCGTTTTTTAGATACTGTCATCGCACACCTAGTTCAGGAGCTGGGTAGTATTCTAGGCAACCAGGGAGAAAGTGTTAGCATCACTTCAAGAGGGCACAGGTAAAAATTTTGCATTTTCCTTCTGACAGGTGGAGTGGCCAGGGTGGTCTTACAGATAAAAAATTTGACCCCAAGTTGCTCAAAGACAACCATTGTGCCCACCAATCAAGTGTTTCAAGTGAATGGGTGTTCTTAATGATGGGTGACATGAAACACACCCCATCACAGCCACTTGGACCCTGATTAGGTGGAGCAGCTTGTGCTCTGGAAGATAAATCTGAGATTACTCTAGCATGATGGCCTTTCATCTTCCTCCTTTCATTCAGATTCATTTTGGGTTTCATCCAAGAACTGTGTTTCTTCAGTTAGCTGTCCCAGCTCTGACCAATGGATGACATTTACAGTTCTAGCACTGTGCTTCAGCACTGATCAGGCGACTATACCTGGCAAAGGTGTTTCAGCTTGCTGTTCTCATTTTCTCTTTCTGGTGCCAAGATGGAGTAGTAGGCCCTGGAGACTGTCATGCTGCACATGCCCTGTCAAAGGCCTAAGGCTGGCATGCAGATGGCACTGCCTCCATATGCTTGCCTGCCTGCCTGCCTGTCTCTTCCCACCTCTCTTGCTGTCCCAAGGCCTAACTGGCAAGAGGGTTCCTTTCAGCTACAGTAGTCCTTTCACATTTGCGGGGGTTAGGTGCAGAAAATGAATGAATAATACCAGGCCTCCCCCCCCTGCCCTCCTGAAAGTGGCCACTTTCCCCACACGCATGCACACCGCCCTCCTGAAAGTGGCGATGGGGCATCAGAAGCTGATGGAGAGCTGGGCCAAAGCTAACAAAATGAAATTCAATATGGAGAAATGTAAAGTACTGCACTTAGGGCGGAAAAATGAAATGCATAGATATAGGATGGGGGAGACCTCACTGAACGAGACTACGTGCGAAAGGGATCTAGGAGTCCTAGTAGACCACAAGTTGAACATGAGTCAACAGTGTGATGCGGCAGCTAAAAAGGCCAATGTGATTTTGGGCTGTATCAATAGAAGTATAGTGTCTAGATCAAGGGAAGTAATAGTGCCACTCTATTCTGCCTTGGTCAGACCTCACTTAGAATACTGTGTCCAGTTCTGGGCACCACAATTCAAAAAGGATATTGACAAATTGGAGTGTGTCCAGAGAAGGGCAACTAAAATGGTGAAAGGTCTGGAAACGATGCCTTATGAGGAGAGACTTAGGGAGCTGGGTATGTTTAGCCTGGAAAAAAGACGGTTAATAGGCAATATGATAGCCCTGTTTAAGTATTTGAAGGGATGTCACGCTGAGGATGGAGCAGACTTGTTTTCTGCTGCTCCAGAGACTGAAACACGGAGCAATGGATGCAAGCTCCAGGAACAGAGATTCCACCTCAACATGAGGAGGAACTTTTTGACAGTAAGAGCTGTTCGGCAGTGGAACACACTCCCTCAGAGCATGGTGGGGTCTCCTTCCTTGGAGGTCTTTAAACAGAGGCTGGATTGCCATCTGTCGGGGATGCTTTGATCAAGATTTCCTGCGTGGCAGGGGGTTGGACTGGATGGCCCTCGTGGTCTCTTCCAACTCTGCAATTCTATGATTCTATGACTTCCCCCCCACCCTCCCCAGAGCAGCAAACTGTGAATATGTGGAACCGTGAGTGTAAAAGCTGTGAATGTGGAGGGAGGACTGTACAGTACTTGCTGATGGTGACCTTGCTCTCCCTGGCTGGTGTCAGAATGATATAGCAGGGCTCAGTTGTTGTCCTAGAAATTCCTGGGCTTCTGTCTGTCAGGCTCATCCCTGAATTCTGGGCATTGGAGTGGAATTCATGGAGGCCCTGACATGTAGCTAGTATTTTCTCAGGATTTTGGAATGCCTGAGAAGTGAGCCAGGCCTCCTGGTTGGCATGGTAACGCAAGTCCTACCGGGAACTCAAGGCCACGCTCCCCAGCTACTTTTGCTCCCCCGTGTCTGTTCTCACGCTTGATGCCTTATTATCTCTGGATAGTTTACATTTACTTCAGTAGCAGCTTTGCAATGGTTCCTTACACAAGCTACTCTTCCAATAAAGAGTTTTATTGAAGAACCCTGAGTTTGTGTTCTGAGTACATCACAGAAAGCTGCTACTCCTTACTTTTATTTTTTTTCTCTGTCCTGAAACTGTGGAGCCTTTGCCTGCAATGTCTGACGACGCAGAGACTGGCACACAGACGGACCAAGATCTGATTGCAGCCAGCGCCAGAGAAGCCGAGGCCTCGAAGCAGGAGGCCGGGGCAGAGGGGGGTGCTGTAGCTGCCGCAGCTGAAGGCACCAGCCGGGACCGAGACCGCCGGAGGGCTGCAGTATTTCGACCCTCCACTGAGCCCTGGGAGCTGGGGATGGAGCTGGCTCCAGGGAGGGGCAGCCTGCCAAGCTTCGGCACTCCAGTGCGAGAGGTTTTAGGCCCTGCCTGGCCATGGGCAGGGGCCGGACGCCGAGAAGACCGCCGGTCCCGGTGGGACAGACCCCAGGGTGAGGGGCCTAGAGAGCCAGAAGCGAAGTTTTCCTTGGCAGAAGTTGGAACCGAGGTTCTTCAACTGAAACAGCAAATGGGTGAGATACGGGAGGTGCTCCTAGAACTCCTGCACAGAACCCCTCCAGCTCCACCAGCACCCGGAGGGGCCCAGCCTCCCCCAGCGCCACCTGCGGCTGCCCAGGCACCCGGGGATGGAGTCCCCGCTCAGCCCCCAGCTGTACCTGGCCTGCCGGCTCCTGGACCGGCCCCCCCGATCCTCTGTGATGTACTCAGAACACAAACTCAGGGTTCTTCAATAAAACTCTCTATTGGAAGAGTAGCTTGTGTAAGGAACCATTGCAAAGCTGCTACTGAAGTAAATGTAAACTATCCAGAGATAATAAGGCATCAAGCGTGAGAACAGACACGGGGGAGCAAAAGTAGCTGGGGAGCGTGGCCTTGAGTTCCCGGTAGGACTTGCGTTACCATGCCAACCAGGAGGCCTGGCTCACTTCTCAGGCATTCCAAAATCCTGAGAAAATACTAGCTACATGTCAGGGCCTCCATGAATTCCACTCCAATGCCCAGAATTCAGGGATGAGCCTGACATACTGCCCCCCTGCCCCGTGCTCCTGGGGTTTGCTAATTTTTATCGGTCCTTCATCCCTGACTTTGCGTCGGTAGCCCTCCCCCTGACAGATTTGTTAAAAACCAAAGAAGGGGAAACCAAAGGTTCCAAGCACGGTAAAGGGAACAAACCTCCCCAAAAAATTGTGTGGTCACCACAGTGCCAACAAGCATTTGACTAATTGAAATCCCTTTTCACTTCTGAACCTATTCTCAAACACCCCGACCCCTCCCAACCTTTCGTGGTCCAAGTGGACGCATCTGATGTGGCTATGGGTGGGGTGTTGTTGCAAAAGGGGGAGGACGGGGATTTGAGGCCATGTGCCTATTTATCCAGAAAGTTCAATGACACGGAACGAAATTGGCCAGTGTGGGAGAAAGAGGCAGGTGCTATCAAGTTGGCACTAGAGACATGGCGCCACCTACTGGAGGGCTCACCCAAACCGTTTGAAGTTTGGACTGATCATAAAAATTTGGAAGTATTGGCTACCCCTAGGCGTTTGAGCCCCAAGCAGGTCAGGTGGGCCAGTTTCTTTTACCGATTTAATTTCACCTTGAAATTTATCCCGGGGAAAAGGAATTTTCTGGCTGACGCTTTGTCCAGGCTACCCCAGCATGAGAGTAAGCGCAAGGAGGTCATTGATACCGTTTTTTCTCCTTCCCACTTGGGACTAGCCGTCCTCACTCGGAGCAAAGCCAAAGAACAGAAATCCACTGATAGCCCTGCTCAGGTGCCGGGTCCTACTGAAGGTGGCGGTGATTCACCCTTGGCGCAGGGACCGGTGCCACAGCCCTTGAACCCCGACCCGCCTTCCCCCGATCCGGGGACCCAGGTGGTGACCCCTACGGCAGATGGCTCTGCCACGCCCACTGTTTCTCAAGGGGAGGAAGGAGGGTGGCATGCTCAATTGGCCTCGGAACTGCCCCGGGACCAGTGGTTCCTGGCTCACCCCAATGAGGTAACTGTGAAGGAGGGGGTGGCCTGGAAAGGGGATCGCCTGTATGTTCCTGAGGTCTTGAGAGCGAGTATTCTCAAACAGTGCCATGATGTCAAGAGTGCGGGACATTTTGGGTATCTCAAAACTTTACATTTGGCCCGCAGACAATTTTGGTGGCCCCGCATGAGGAAGGAGGTGGAGGATTATGTAAAGGGGTGTACCACTTGTGCAGTGTCAAAAGGGGGGTCAGGGAAGCCCAAAGGTTTGCTCCACCCTCTACCTACCCCAAACAAGCCCTGGGAGGTCATTAGCATGGATTTTATTGTGGATTTGCCAGAGAGTAGGAAAAAGACGGTTATTTGGGTTGTGACTGATTTGTTTTCCAAGCAAGCGCATTTTGTGGCCTGTAAGAAGCTCCCCACAGCCTCCCAACTCGCCAAATTGTTCATTCAGCATATTTATCGGATTCATGGCATTCCGGCCAAGATTGTGTCGGATCGGGGGGGCACAATTTACTTCGCAGTTTTGGAAGGCTTTCACAAACCTTCTAGGGGTGGAGCTTGGTCTCAGCAGCTCCCATCATCCCCAATCGGATGGACAATCGGAACGAACGAACCAGACTCTGGAACAATACCTAAGGTGCTATGTGAATTTCCAACAATCTGATTGGGTTGATCTTCTACCTTTTGCTGAAGTGGCCTACAATAATGCCACTCACCAGAGCACTGGGCTCTCGCCGTTCAAGGTTGTGTCTGGGCATGATTTCGGTCCCCTCCCCTTGTTGGAGGGGTCTCCCAACTCTGACCCCGTTTCGGTCTCCCAGTGGAGTCAAAAGGTCAGGGATGCGTGGCCTCATGTAATCTCGGCCTTGGACTTTGCCAAAGCACGCTACAAACATTATGCTGATCAGAAACGGGACCCTTCCCCCAGATATGCAGTGGGAGATATGGTTTATTTGTCCACCAAATTCCTTAAGTGTCCCCAACCCTCAAAAAAGTTGGGAGCCAAATACATCGGACCTTTTCGTGTTGTTAGGATGATAAATCCTGTGGCTTTTGAACTGTCTTTGCCTAAGTTGTACCGTCATGTACATCCTGTGTTTCATTCCAGCCTGCTCAAGCCCGTGAGCCCTCCGGACAAACACCACCCGGCTCCAGAACCTGCTCCTCAGCCGATCCTGGTGGATCAAGACCAACATTTTGAAATTTCTGAGATTCTGGACTCTAGACTTCACCGGGGAGGGTTACAGTATTTGGTAAAGTGGAAACACCTGCCTTTGGGCCATGCAGAGTGGGTTGCTTCTGAGCATGTCAATGCCAAACGCTTATTGCGAAAGTTTCATGCCCGCTTTCCCGATAAGCCGGGCTAAGAAAGGGGGAGGGTTGGTCTTCAGGGGGGCAGTATGTCAGGCTCATCCCTGAATTCTGGGCATTGGAGTGGAATTCATGGAGGCCCTGACATGTAGCTAGTATTTTCTCAGGATTTTGGAATGCCTGAGAAGTGAGCCAGGCCTCCTGGTTGGCATGGTAACGCAAGTCCTACCGGGAACTCAAGGCCACGCTCCCCAGCTACTTTTGCTCCCCCGTGTCTGTTCTCACGCTTGATGCCTTATTATCTCTGGATAGTTTACATTTACTTCAGTAGCAGCTTTGCAATGGTTCCTTACACAAGCTACTCTTCCAATAAAGAGTTTTATTGAAGAACCCTGAGTTTGTGTTCTGAGTACATCACACTGTCACTCATTACCACAAACTCTGCCTGGAGGTTCTCACCTGTCATGTGGCAATGGGAAAGTTTGTTTCCAGTGTAAAGGACAACGTGGGGATACTGGAGAGCATTTGGGGCCAGGAAAATGGGATGTGTGGTGGGGTTCCCTTGGAAAGTTGCCCAGCCCAGGACTAGATAGTCCTTGGGGTCACTTGCAACTCTGTTATTTCATTATTGTATCTGAATGACCATATTCCCTCATACAAGCCTGCATGCCTTTAGATTCTTGGGGGAAAGGCCCCTTCTCTTCATCCTGCCACCCTCATAGCACATTTGGTGGTGATGTGAGAGAGGAATGTCTTGGTGGCTGCTCTGAGATTGTGGAATTCATAAGGAATCCTAGGACGACTAGGTGGGTCCCTTTCTTCTTGTTCTTCCCTTAGTAAACAAAGCCTCTAAAAATCCTCACAGCTTGTAGGAATTAACTGTTTCTAGGAAAGAGTCTTCAAAAGTATTAATCTTTAAAAAAAACTTTTAACATTATTTAATGGATGTTTCTGATGATATAAATAGTTTAAATGTAGTGGGAACATTTAGTATGTTTTTATCTATAAAGTATTCGTTTTCATTTTGGAAGCTGCCTTGAGTCCCAGTTCTGTAGCAATAGGTTGTCATGATATACTTATGCATGCAGGTTTTACTTCAACTGTTGTTTTTCTCTTCCTTGGAATGACATCCATTTCTCTGAGATCTCATTGTCAATGACAGCAGATGTGAGCAACACTCTCTTAGGAGAGCAACACCGATCCAAAGATCCCAGTTTAGAGTTAATGTTACACAAGCCAAGGGCGCCAGTTATATGACAGTTTTTATCATGGGGGGAGGGGAAGTGAGATTTCCTCATCCCAAGTTCGTCCCTTGTTGTTTACACAGTTTGTCCCTGGATGAACAATATCCCGGGATTGTTGTTTACATGACAACCTTTTCTGTGACAAAAGCAAGATCCCAAGACATAGTATCCTGTTTTTTTGTTGTTGTTGTTTACACGGGAAAAGATTCCGGGATATACATATATATTTAGCTGTCAGTCAAGGATGCGATTACTCGTTTTTTCACAACATTGGTGACGTATTTCCTGTGGCGTTTCCCGCCACAAGTGATGCTATTGGCTGCCACAAATGTTTGCAGGTGATGGGGGGAGGGAATGAATGAGGAAATTGGGGAGCCCAGAGGTTTGCAGTGTGAAAGTCCCTTTAAAAAATAAACCCTCTGTGCAGGGGATGGGGGGAGGGAATGAATGAGGTGATCGGGAGCCTAGAGGTTTGCAGTGTGAAAGTCCTTTTAAAAAATAAACCCTCTGTGCAGGGGATGGGGGGAGGGAATGAATGAGGTGATCGGGAGCCTAGAGGTTTGCAGTGTGAAAGTCCTTTTAAAAAATAAACCCTCTGTGCAGGGGATGGGGGGAGGGAATGAATGAGGTGATCGGGAGCCCAGAGGTTTGCAGTGTGAAAGTCCCTTTAAAAAATAAACCCTCTGTGCAGGGGATGGGGGGAGGGAATGAATGAGGTGATCGGGAGCCCAGAGGTTTGCAGTGTGAAAGTCCTTTTAAAAAATAAACCCTCCATTCAGGGGATGGAGGGAGGGAATGAATGAGGTGATCAGGAGCCGAGAGGTTTGCAGCGTGAAAGTCCTTTTAAAAAATAAAACCTCCGTGCAGGGGAGGGACAGGTTAGAGCTGAGGGGTTTGCAGTGTAAAAATCAATTGAACAGGGTGACTTATGGCACACACACACACACACACACCTTCATACAGCCAGGAAGGATGCCTTTGCTTTCAACTGGTGAGGCTGAATCTATTGAATGGGTGACTGAGCCCTCCTTCTCTGAACTCTGAGCCCACCCCTGCCCACCTCAATTTCTGCCATCACCTACTCCTGAGATATTTTGTCCTGACCTGTTCACATATCTGATTTTCTGCAACCTCCCAAGACTTTTTTAAAAACACGGGACAAACTGAGTGTTGGAAAGTCACGCTCCTTGGAGGATATATGGTGCCCCCCCCTTGTGAAAAGCTTGAGATCATCACGATGAATATGTGAACAAACAGGGTTCATCATGAGTTCATCTCACGACATTTTTGTCATGTATACGGCCCCTGCACAGATTGAAGTTTTCCAAGAGGGGACAGGGCAGCAGCAGATAATTATTTGTTCACAGTAAATCAGCATTCTCAGTCATTTGGCTTACCAGGATACCAGTTACACAACAGTTTTTATCATGGGGAGAAACGGGATTTCCTGATCCCGAGTTTGTCTCTTGTTGTTTAAATGATTTGTCCCTGGATGAGCAATATCCCGGGATAGCTGTTTACACGACAACCTTTTCCATGACAAAAGCAAGATCCTGAGCCATAGTATCCCATGGTGTTTGTTTGTTTGTTTGTTTGTTTACACGGAAAAGGTTCCGGGATTATTATTTTTTTTTAGCTGTCAGTCAAGGATGCGATTACTAGTTTTTTCACAACCTCGGTGACGTACTTCCTTTACAGTTTCCCACCACAAGTGATGCTATTGGCTGCCACAAATGTTTGTTCAGGCTTCTACATTGGTCAGAGAATGAGGGCGAAGGCAACCCCCTCTGCACAATTTTATTTAAAAAAAAAACCCTGATGGGCTTGCCACAGAGGTTAATGCCCCAAAAATGTTAAAATCCATTTAAAAGGAGAATGCCAGCACAGACAGACAAGGCATTTTAAAACACAAGCCTCAGTTGGTGTAGGGGACATTAGAGAAGTCAAAAGCAGAACCGACCAGAGCCCTGTGCGCCCTTTAAAAATTAAATCCTCCATGCAGGGGAGGGACAGGTTAGAGCTGAGGGGTTTGCAGTGTAAAAATCCATTGAACAGGATGAATTATGGCACAGACACACACACAAACTTTACTGCTGCCTTGAAGGAAGCCTTTGCTTTCTGCCGGTGAGACTGAATCTGTTGAAAGGGAGACTGACCCCTCCTTCTCTGAACCCTGTGTCCACCCCTGCCCACCTCAATTTCCGGCCACCATCTACTCCCGAGATATTTTGTCCCGACCTGTTCACATATCTTATTTTCTGCATCCTCCCGTGACTTTTTTAAAAACACGGGACAAACCGCAGGATGGAAAGTCCCTCTCGTTGAGGGATCAATGGTGCCCCCCTTCCGAAAAGCTCGAGACTGTCACGCAGGACGCGTGAACTACCAGAGATCAACACGAATTCATCTCACTACATTTTCATCGTGTAAACAGTGCCCAGAATGCAACTGCTTGGGTTCTTGTTGAACTGCAGATGTATAAGCACTGAATTATGCACTAACATAGCTTCTCTACTTTGTATCTTAGATTTGTAAGCTTTGTATCAAACAGCTTCACAATTTGCATACTGAATTGAGCAGATTTGTTGGGCTGAGATATGGTAACCATATTTCTGGGCAGCTGTTCATGATGAATGTATGATTACTGAAGCAGAGGCAAACTGTAGCATCCCTAAGGTACTTTTTTTTTTTTTAGTTTTGATAAAAAGTCTTTGGGGACCATTAGGATTTATGACAACTACTGTAAATCCTCCCATCACTTTTTGTTGTCCCACAACACAATATAGCCAGGAAACAACAGACCATGACTCCATGCGAAGAGTATACATGAAGGGGAGGAAAGAGGATGGGGAATTAAAGTTTCAGCATTCTAGGAAGTCTAAAAACTTTCCCTCGTTAAGGCTCTCTGAACAATGAGCAAGATTTTGTTTGTGTTTTTTCAGCTGTTTTCTTGTTTTGTGACTGTGAGGAAACACTGCCTTAGAAGTCTCAAATGAAAGTGATATATGCAAAATATATAAATTGTATTAATTATATTAAATGCTATGCTCTTCGCCGATGATGCTGCCCTTGTTGCCCACACAGAAGCAGCTCTGCAGCGCCTAACATCCTGCTTTGCAACAGCTGCAGAGCTGTTTGGGCTGGAAGTTAACATTAAGAAAACAGAAGTTCTTTACCAGCCTGCACCACAGGACGAACACCACCATCCCCACATTGCCGTCGGCAAATCTGTGCTCAAGTCCGTTCAGCAGTTCACCTACCTGGGAAGCATCATCTCCTCAGATGCCAAGATTGACAAAGAGATCTATCACAGATTAGCAAAGGCATATAGTGCATTTGGAAGACTTTACAAAAGAGTCTGGAGCAATAAACACCTGAGGCAAAGCACAAAAATCAGTGTGTATAGAGCCATCGTACTGTCTATCCTCCTTTATGGATCTGAAACATGGGTCACCTATCGCCACCACCTACGATTCCTCGAGCGCTTTCATCAGCGCTGTCTACGCACAATCCTAAATATACACTGGACTGACTATGTGACGAATGTTGCTGTCCTTGAGCAAGCAGGGATCACCAGCATTGAGGCCATGATATTGAGAACACAGCTGCGCTGGGCAGGGCACGTTTCTAGGATGGAGGACCATCGCCTCCCCAAAATACTACTCTACGGTGAACTCGCCACGGGTCAGCGTAAGAGGGGCGCTCCAAAAAAGCGATACAAAGACTCCCTGAAACAACATCTCAGGCTTGGCCAAATTGATCACCAACAGTGGTCCGCCCTGGCCTCACATTGGGAGGCATGGAGACGCACTATCCACAATGCTGCAGCCTTATTTGAGAACTCACGACGAACAAGTCTTGAAGAGAAACGACAACGCAGAAAGAATCACAACCCAAAAACATCACCCAAGGAGACCTTCTGCTGTGCTTTTTGCAACCGGACTTGTTTATCTCGGATTGGCCTTTTTAGTCATCAGCGCACTTGCAGAAAGCGCGGGATGAATCCTTCCTGAATCTTTGTTTGCGAAGAAAAGCCAGATTGCAACATTATTGCAAAGAACAGCATTTAATATAATTTAACAATACAATTTATATATTTTGCATATATCACTTTTAATTGGTCATTAATTTACACCCTGATGTCTGTAGTGGTAGTCATTATTGAAACCTTCCTGGGTTTTTTCTGTTGTTGGAAGTCTCAAAGGCACTAGAACAGTGGTTTTCAACCATTTGGTCTTCTACATTCTGAGAGGAGGACAGTGTCGTGCAAAATCAATCGCTGGAAGCGGGACAGCACCCTCCTCCTCCCAACCTCCGCGGGGCTTTTTTAGAGTGTCTGAAAAAGTCCCTAGTGTAAAGGCCAGTGTAGTGTAGTTGTTTGAGCATTGTACTATGGCATGAATGTTGGATCATGACTCTGGAGACCACGGTTCAAATCTGCTCAGCCATGAAAACCCACTGGGTGACTTTGGGCAAGTCACACACTCTCAGCCTAAAAAACCCCCTGTGATATGTTTTCCTTAGCGTTGCCATAAGTTGGAAACAACTTGAAGGCACACAACAATAAAAACACACACACGTGTGTGTGCACATACACACACATGCGCATATACACATGGACACATCTCAGGTATTCAATACACACATACTGTAACTATCCCTACAAAGACACGCACGTATGTATGTTGCCATACCTAAAACAGCCTTTCTGACCTTGTGTCTCATTTTACCCACAACAGTACTTCCTAGTTGGCACCCTTTAAGCCTGTCTCTGATCCATAGTATTCTCCAGCATTTCCTGTGTGTGTGTGTGTGTGTGTGTCTGTCTGTCTGTTTGTCTGTCTGTCTCTGTCTCTCTCATTCCTTCACTATTCTCCAACCCTCTCACTCTAGCACTATTATCCGACCCACCCTTCCTGCCCACCCATAAACACATTTTCTGTGGTTGCGGGAGAACTCAATCCTGCTGTTGTGGGAGGGGCCCTCTGCTGGCAGGAAAGGGAAATACGACTGGAGGGACAGTGTTGCTTTGGTGCTGAGTGGCTGTAGTTTTGATATTAAAGATCAAGCTTTTAACTTTATTGTATTTGTACATTTTCTGCACATCTGTCCTACTCAAACGTCAGCTTAAAAATGAGTAAAATTGGTCTAGTGGATCTCTAGAAATAAATATTTGTTGTTTTTAACTGCCATGAGGTTGTCTCCTGCTTATGGCGACCCTATAAGTGAGAGACCTCCAAGTTACTCTATCCTCAATGTCTCTGCTCAGGTCTTGCAGTCTCAGGATGGTGTCTTCCTTGATTGATTGAGTCCATCCAACTGGAATGCAGTCTTCAAAAGGCCCTAAGTAAACTAGACATTTGAGCAGAGATTAATAAAAAGAAATTCAACAGCGACAAATACAAAATTATACTTTTAGGCCATAGGAACCAAATGCACAGGTATAGGATGGGGGATACTTGGCTCAGCAGTATTCCATGCAAAAAGGACCTTGGGATATGGCTGATCATAAGTTGAACATGAGCCAGCAGTGTGATGTTGCAGCAAAGAAGGCAAATGACATCTTAGCTTGCATTAATAGAGGCATAGTTTCCAGGTTGAGGGAAGCAATAGTCCCATTATATTCTACATTGGTCAGCCTTAATCTGTGGCAGTGCATTCAGTTCTGGGCACCCCATTTTAAGAAGGCTATAGGAAAGTTGGAGCAGGTTCAGAGAAGGGCAACAAGGATGATAAGAGGTATAGGGAACAAAACATATGAGGAAAGTGAAGTCGAAGGCTTTTACGGCCAGCATCCATAGATTTTCCTTGGTTTTTTTCCGGGCTGTGAGGCTGTGTTCTGGAAGAGTTTATTTCAGGCGTTTCGCCTGCATCTGTGGCTGGCATCTTCAGATAATGTTTGGGTAGGAGTGTGTGTGGGGTTATATACTGTGAACCTCTGTTGGGGAGGATATGTAAATTTGTATATTTGAATGGCTAGTTTTTGGGTGGAGATATGCAAGGAGGATTAGTGTCTGTTCAGCTAATAGTTGCTTAATGGTCAATTATCTGCTGGAAATCCCCCTGTCCCTGGGTGGAGTTAATTTGCAAGTGTTGACTTCTCATTTTAGTGTTTTTCAGGACTGGCAGCCATATTTTGTTTACTTTTAGGGTTTCTTCTTTCCTGTTGAAGTTGTCCAGGTGTTTGTGGATTTCAATAGCTTCTCTGTGCATTCTGACATGATAGTTGTTGGCCTGGTCCAGAATTTCGGTGTTTTTAAATAACATTTTGTGTCCAGGTTAGTTTATAACATGTTCTGCTACTGCTGATTTTTCTGGCTGGCCCAATCTGCAGTGTCTCTCATGTTCCTTGATTCATGTTTGCACACTGTGTTTAGTAGTCTCTATGTAAACCTGTCCACAGCTGCATGCTATGCAGTAAACTCCTGCAGCTTTGAGAGGGTCCCTTTTGTCCTTCACTGAGCATAGCATTTCTTGGATTTTCTTGGTTGGTCTGTAGATCGTTTGGAAGTTGTGTTTCCTCATCAGTTTCCCTATTCTGTCTATGACTCCTTTGATGTATAGTAAAAATGCCTTCCCTTTGGGTGGCTGTTTTTTTTCATTCCTGTGGTTTGTTCTGGGTCCGGCTGCTCTTGCGATCTCTGATCTGGAGTAACCATTAGCCTGTAGGACCCAGTTTAGGTGCTTCAGTTCATCCTCCAGGTTGTGAGGTTTGCAGATCCTTTTTGCACAGTCTACCAATGTTTTTATTGTGCTTCTTTTTTGTCCTGGGTGATGATTGGAGTTCTTGTGTAGGTATCTGTCTGTGTGGGGGGTTTTCCTGTATACCTTGTGGCCTAACCGTTGGTTTGGTTTGCAGATGACTAGGACATCCAAGAATGGCAGTGTTCCTTCCTTCTCTTTTTCCATCATGAATTGGATATTTGGATAGATGCTGTTCAGGTGGTTCAGAAATGAGACCAAATCTTCTTCTTCGTGGTGCCAAATGGTGAAAGTGTTGTCCACATATCGGAACCATGTTGTGGGCTTTTTTGGTGCTGTTTCCAGGGCTTGCTTTTCAAAATGTTCCATGTAAAAGCTTGCTATCACGGGGCTCAGAGGGCTGCTCATGGCTACCCCATCTATCTGTTCGTAGAATTCATTATCCCACTGGAAGTAGCTTGTGGTGAGGCAATGTTTGAACAAGGCTGTGATCAGGGCCAGTTTAACAATACCACCAAATCAGCATCTGTGGGGGGCCTCACGGCCAGGAGGCCCTGCCCTCATCCTAACCCTCCTGCAAAAACCTCCTGCTGGCTTGAAAAAAACACTGTCTTCCAAACTAGAGAAAGAAAGAAGGAGCTGCCCTCTATGTGGCTGAAGCTGGAGGGAGTTTGCTGCTCCCTTGCCCCCTTCTCCCAGGATCGTCAAAACCAGCCAGGCGTGTGTTGGAGAGGGGTGAGTGTGTGTGTGTGAGAGAGAGGGGGGGGGAAGTGTGAGGGTCATCTCTTTCCTTCTCTTTCTCCCCTGCTCTCTCTTCAGAAAGGGCTTCTTTCTTTCTTTCTTTCTTTCTTCCCTTTTCTTCCTTCCACATAGATCCCCTCCAGCCCATCTTTCCAGTTGCTCTTAACATGTCTTCGTTTCTCTCCCCTCCCTCCCTTCACTGCTTGGTCTTCAGCTTCCTCCCCTTGCTGCCAACTAAGTTCAACCTGAAAAAGGAATTTGTGTGTGTTTGCCTATGTATCTTCAAGTCATTTCTGACTAAGGCGAACCTACCATGGGGGTTTCTAGGCAAGGTTTGTTCAAAGGGGGTGTGCCTTTGCCTTCCTTTGAGGCTGAGAGAGTGTGACTTGCCCAAGGTCACCCAGTGGGTATTCATGGCTGAGTAAGGATTCAGACCCTGGTCTCCACAGTCATAGTGCAATGCTGAAACTTCTACAACACTCTAGCTCTTTTAACAGAAGAATATAAAGAATATAAATAAAAATTTGGAGTAATGTTACTGGGAACAATGGTTTTCTTGTTGTCACTAAAACACACCAGTATCCCATTTGTGTTATGTGAGAGCCTTTGGGTAGAGCAGTGGTTCTTAACCTTTTCTTTACCAGGGACCTTTTGTTGTCCCAAGACTTAACTCAAGATTTGAAACCCTAATAATAACTAACAACAAGAACAATATTAAACTTTCCCTCAGAGGCACTCTTGCTTCTTCCTGCAAGTTTGTGGCTGGAGTGGATTGAATGGCATTGTGCAGGCCAAGCCAGCCAGCCTTTCCCTTGGTTTCTTCACGTGGCTGCTCCACTACAGGGAGGAGATGGGCCAAGCAGTCTTCAAGCCTTTGTGGACCCCCTGTGAGGACATTGTGGACCCCAGGTTAAGAACCACTGGGCTAGAGAATGCTGGAAAAGGAACAATGCAATGAGACCTTGAGAAGGGTGCCGGCAGGGGGATTCTGGGAGGTTTAATCCAAAAGTAACTTTCCCAGGCTCTGAATGCAGCCTAGAATCATAGGGTGGGGACCCCAACAGCCATCCCATTCAATCGGCTTCTGCCCTGCACGAATACACAATCAAAGTCCTCACAACAGATGGCCATCCAACTTCTGCTTAAAAACCTCCAAAGAAGAAGACTCCATCACACTCCAAGGCAGTGTATTCCACTGCCAAACAGCTCTTACTGGTAGGAAGTTCTTCCTAATGTTTAGGTGGAATCTCTTTTCCTGTAGTTTGAACCCATTGCTCCATGTCCTAGTCTCCAGAGCAGCAGAAAACAAGCTTGCTCCATCCTTATGGTATCATGTCACCTCTCAACCTTCTCTTCTCCAGGCTAAACATACCCAGTTCCCCAAGCCACTCCTCATAGGGCATGACTTCCAGACCTCCCACCATTCTGGTTGCCCTCCTCTGGACACGTTCCAGCGTGTCCATATCCTTCTTGAATTGTTGTGCCCAGAACTGGACACAGTATTCCAGGTGAGGTCTGACCAAAGCAGAATGGAGTGGTACTATTACTTTCCTTGATCTAGACACTATACTCCTATTAATACAGCCTAGAATTGCATTGGCCTTTTTTGCTGCTGCATCGCACTGCTAACTCATGTTCAGCTTGTAGTCCACTCTTTCTTTTCTTTGAGGAAATCTACACCATTACGTTAATTGCTAAATTAAATTATTGGTGACAAATTAATACAGTACCCCCCTTATCCACTGGGGATTGGTCCTGGGGGTGTATGGATACTGAAAACCGTGGATAATAGTGAACACCATTGAAAATAATGGGACTTCTGGTTTAAAATACCATAGAGTTGCCTTGGGGGACCTAGAAAATTGCTAGAGAGGACACATTTTCTAGGAAGACTCTATGGTAGTTGTGCTATTTTGTGTCCCATGGATAATGAATCTGTGGATACGGGGTCCTACTGTAATCTGAACATCCTGTACTGTGAATAGGTTAGGTTACATTGACCCAAGATAAACATGTGGGGACCCCAAAATAAAGCATTGTGATGTCCTCTGGAAATATTTGTTGGATGAGTGCCATGGTGTCCATTATGGGGACTTTGGTGAACAAGGAAACAACATCAAAGATTTCACCATTTGGAGCCACAAAGAAGAAGATTTGGTTTAATTTCTGAACCACCTGAACAGCATATAACCCCCCCCCCACACACACACACTCCTACCCAACCATTCTCTGAAGATGTCAGCCACAGATGGTGGTGAAACGTCAGAAATAAACTCTTCCAGAACATGGCCTCACAGCCTGGAAAAAACCCACGGAAAATCTATATATGAGGAAAGGTTGAAGGAGCTGGGCATGTTCAGCCTGGTGAAAAGAACACTGAGGGGTGACATGATTACCCTCTTTAAATATCTCAAGGGCTGTCACAGAGAGGAGGGGGCAGGCCTGTTCTCTGCTGCCCGAGAGGATAGGACCAGATCTAATTATTTTAAGCTACAGAAGGATAGATTTCAACTGAACATTATAGAATCATAGACTCATAGAGTTGGAAGAGACCACAAGGGCCATCCTGTCCAACCCTCTGCCATGCAGGAATACACAATCAAATCATTCCCGACAGATGGCCATCCAGACGCTGCTTAAAAACCTCCAAAGAAGGAGACTCCACCACACTACAAGGCAGTGTATTCCACTTCCAAACAGCTGTTATTGTCAGGAAGTTCTTCCTAATGTTTAGGTGGAATCTCTTTTCCTGTAGTTTGAACCCATTGCTCCATTTCCTAGTCTCTAGAGCAGCAGAAAACAAGCTCGCTCTATCCTCAGTATGACATCCCTTCAAATGGAATCGATTGCCTAGAACGGTGGTGGATTCTCCTTCTTTGGAAGTCTTCAAAAAGAGTCTGGACAGCTGCCTGCTGGGAATGCTCTAGGGGGAGATCCTGCATTGAGCAGGGGTTTGGACTAGACAGCTCATGACATCCCTTCCAACTCTGTGATCCTATGACTCTGTAAGGACACAGACAACAACTTGCCTGCATGTTAAGGTCATCTGCTGAGGCTCTTCTGCAGCCCCTCTCCCAAATGCCTTGTTTGTTTAAGCAGGAGGTAACTGCATAGAAAAGCCTCCATGTTGCAGCTCTCAGCTTCTGGAACGCTCTCAACAGGGAGGCTTTCCTAGCACCAACTCAGACTTCTTTTTGGCACTGCCTCTTTTGTTGAACTAACCAGGTTTTTAAATAATCTTGCTCCTGTTTTAGTCTTTACTGAAATTTTGACAGATATACTATTTTAGCTGTTTAAATTGTTTTAAATGCTTTAAATGTTGTTATATGGTTATTTTAATCTAGGCTACCCTGGGAAATGTTTAAATAATGTTTCCTCCCAGTTTGGTCGCGCTGTGTTATATTCTTCCCAAGAGGCTGGGGAATAGGGTGACATCATTTCCCTAGATTTGGGAGGAAAAATGCAGACAAAAACAATTATTTCCATGTCGTATCTAAATGTCATGGGTTCCAGTTTCCATGGAAACTGAATGGAAGCAAACATGTAAGTGGTGGTGGGAGGCAGTGAGGAGGTTGCGTTAAGTGTCTGGGAAATTGACTGTGGCTGGAGGAATTTCTTTGGTATTCAGTACCTAAGTCAGCTGCTGGAATAAAACAACCTTTTGTGCCTATTATTTTGCCAGTTAATTTTTGACATTTCACGGCCTTTTTTGACCACCCACTCCCTGCCAGACCCATTGGCTTTAAATGTTAGTAGTATGTATTCAGCATTTTGTGATGGAAGCACATCACCCTACTCCAGCCTTTTTCGACCTTTTTATCCTGGAGGAACTCTTGAAATAATTTTCAGGTTTCAGGGAACCCCTGCATAAACAGGGAACCCTGGTTGAGAAACACTGCCCTACTCCGTTTCAGGTAAAGGATCAACTCCTTCCCCTTGAGAAAGCCACGAAAACATTTCAATCTGGAGCAACACAGTAAGTGCCCTTGCTCTGGGTTGCTGTTTCATAGAATCATAGAATCATAGAATTGCAGAGTTGGAAGAGACCACGAGGGCCATCCAGTCCAACCCCCTGCCACGCAGGAAATCACAATCAAAGCATCCCCGACAGATGGCCATCCAGCCTCTGTTTAAAGACCTCCAAGGAAGGAGACCCCACCACGCTCCGAGGGAGTGTGTTCCACTGCCGAACAGCTCTGACTGTCAAAAAGTTCCTCCTCATGTTGAGGTGGAATCTCTGTTCCTGGAGCTTGCACCCATTGCTCCGTGTTCCAGTCTCTGGAGCAGCAGAAAACAAGCCTGCTCCATCCTCAGCGTGACATCCCTTCAAATACTTAAACAGGGCTATCATATCGCCTCTAAACCGTCTTTTTTCCAGGCTAAACATACCCAGCTCCCTAAGTCTCTCCTCATAAGGCATTGTTTCCAGACCTTTCACCATTTTAGTTGCCCTTCTCTGGACACGCTCCAATTTGTCAATATCCTTTCTGAATTGTGGTGCCCAGAACTGGACACAGTATTCTAAGTGAGGTCTGACCAAGGCAGAATAGAGTGGCACTATTACTTCCCTTGATCTAGACATTATACTTCTATTGATACAGCCCAAAATTGCATTGGCCTTTTTAGCTGCCGCATCACACTGTTGGCTCATGTTCAACTTGTGGTCTACTAGGACTCCTAGATCCCTTTCGCACATAGTCTCATTCAGCCAGGTCTCTCCCATCCTATATTTATGCATTTCATTTTTCCGCCCTAAATGCAGTACTTTACATTTCTCCGTATTGAATTTCATTTTGTTAGCTTTGGCCCAGCTCTCCAGTCTATCCAGGTCATTCTGAATTTTGATCCTGTCCTCTAGGGTATTAGCTACTCCTCCCAATTTGGTGTCATCTGCAAATTTGATAAGTATGCCCCTAATTCCCTCATCCAAGTCATTGATAAAGATGTTGAATAGCACTGGGCCCAGGACAGAACCCTGTGGCACCCCACTGGTCACATCTTTCCAAGACGAAGAGCAGCCACTGCTGAGCACCCTTTGGGTTCGGCCGGTCAACCAATTACAAATCCATTGAACAGTTAACTTGTCTAGCCCACATTCTACAAGCTTGTTTGCAAGAATGTCATGGGGAACCTTGTCAAAGGCCTTACTGAAATCAAGGTATGCAATGTCCACAGCATTCCCTTCATCTACCAAGCTGGTAACTTTATCAAAAAAAGAGATCAGATTAGTCTGGCATGACTTGTTTCTCTGAAACCCATGCTGACTTTTTGTGATTATGGCATTGCCTTCTAAATGTTCACAGACTCTCTGTTTAATGATCTGTTCTAGAATCTTCCCTGGTATTGATGTCAGACTAACTGGACGATAGTTGTTGGGATCCTCTTTTTTCCCCTTTTTGAAGATGGGAACAACGTTTGCCCTCCTCCAGTCTGCTGGGACTTCTCCTGTTCTCCAGGAGTTCTCAAATATTATTGCCAATGGCTCTGAGATTATATTTGCCAGCTCTTTTAATACTCTTGGATGTAGTTCATCTGGTCCTGGAGATTTAAATTCATTTAGATTAAGAAGGTATTCCTGTACCACCTCTTTACTTATTTTCAGCTGGATTTCCCCTATTGTGTCCTCTGTTCCATTTTCCTCAGGTTGGTCCTCCTTTTCCTTTTCTGAAAACACTGAGGCAAAGAAGGTGTTGAGTAATTCTGCCTTTTCTCTGTCCCCTGTTAGCATTTTGCCATCTTCTCCACGTAGTGGCCCTATCATTTCCTTCTTCCTCCTTTTGCTGCGGACATACCCAAAAAAACCCTTTTTATTGTTCTTAACCTCCCTAGCAAGCCTGAGCTCATTCTGCACTTTAGCTTTTCTGACTTTACTCCTACACGTGTTCGCTATCTGTTTGAATTCTTCTTTGGTGATATTCCCCCTTTTCCATTTCCTGTACATGTTCCGTTTAAAACTTAGCTCCATTGAAAGTTCTTTAGTCATCCATCCTGGTTTCTTGAGACACCTCCCATTTTTCTTCCTCAATGGTACTGTTTGAAATTGTGCCTTCAGTATCTCCCTTTTGAGAAAGTCAAAACCGTCTTGAGGTCCCTTCTCTTTTAGTATTCTTGACCATGGGATCATCCCCAGTATTTCCCTGAGTTTATTGAAATCAGCTCTCCTAAAGTCAAGAATGCGTGTCTGACTATGCCTGGCTTCTCCTTTCCATTGTATAACAAACTCCAGGAGAACATGATCACTCTCACCTAAGGATCCCACCACTTGCACCCCATTAACAAGGTCGTCTCTGTTGGTTAGGATCAGATCTAAAATAGCTGACCCCCTTGTTGCCTCTTCCACCTTTTGGACCATGAAATTGTCTTCCAGGCATGTAAGGAATTTGCTAGACCTTGTAGTTTTGGCTGAGTTAGATTGCCAGCAAATATCAGGATAGTTGAAGTCACCCATCACTACTACATCTCTCCTTTCTGCATGTATGTTCATCTGTTCTAGAAAGGCAACATCCAATTCCTCCATCTGATTTGGGGGTCTGTAGTAGAGTCCCACAATAACATCCCTGTTGTTTCCCTCCCCTTTAATTTTTATCCAGATGCTCTCCACCTGGCTTCCAGTATTGATGTCATGGATCACTTCACTGGTGTAAATATCCCTGACATATAATGCTATTCCTCCTCCTTTCCTGTTTGGCCTGTTTCTCCTATAAAGGTTATACCCCTCTATTCCTACATTCCAATCATGAGACTCGTCCCACCAGGTTTCAGTAACGCCTATTATATCATATTTGTTTTGTAGTGCAAGGAGTTCTAGTTCATCTTGCTTATTTCCCATGCTCTGTGCATTAGTGTAGAGACATCTGAGACCATGTGTTCCCTTTACTTGCTCCCTGTGCAAGTTTTTTTGCCTCCCACTGTTGGGTCCTTGCGCTGTTCGCCTTGTTCCCTCTATGACAGTTTGACTATTTTCTCCAGCCCTTTTGCCTTCCAGAATACTGTCTCCCTCCCCCATTTGACTCAGTTTAAAGCCCTCCTGATCAAATTCTTGAGAGTGTTGGCAAAAATGTTTCTTCCAACTGTTGTAAGATGCACCCCATCTCTTGCCAGAAGTCCCCCTGCATGGAAGCGCAGTCCATGATCCAAGAATCCAATTTGTTCTCGGCGACACCATCTACGGAGCCAGTTGTTTACGTCGGCTATTTTCCTCTCCCTTCTTGGACCATGCCCTTCAACTGGCAGAAGAGACGAGATGACCACCTGTGCGTTCATTTCTTTCAGCTTCCTCCCCAGGGCCTCATAATCTCTTCTGATCTTGGGAAAGCTGTGCCTTGCAGTATCATTGGTTCCCACATGGACCAAAAGGAAGGGGTAATGATCCGTAGGCTTGACGAGTCTTGTCAGCCTCTCGGTCACATCACAGATCTTTGCCCCAGGGAGACAACACACCTCCCGAGTCATCTTGTCAGGCCCACATACCACTGCTTCTGTACCCCTCAGCAAGGAGTCCCCCACCACCACCACACGCCTCCGCTGAGGCTTCGCAGCTGCTGTTCCTTGCGGTGGTCCTCTCAAGGTCCCCTGCTCTACCCCTGAAGTCTGTCCATGCTGTTCTTCCTCGTTGTCCTTGATAAGGGAAAGGGCTTCAAATCGATTCTGTAGCTGCAAGCTGCTGGAAGAATCCCTGGATTTTCTTGTTCTGTGTGTGACATTCCTCCAGCTGTCTACTTCCTGTGTCCGTGAAGTGACCCTCTCCTCCACAGCCACTTCCTCTGTGCGGTCCCCATCCAAGAGTGTTCGTTCTGTTCTGTCCAGGAAAACCTCTTGCTCCCGAATCTGTTGAAGTGTAGCTACCCGTGTCTCCAGCTGCTGTACTTTCTCCTCCAAGAGGGCTACCAGCTTGCATTTGGTGCATGTGAAGTTCTCCACGTCTGTAGACAAGAATAGAAACATTGCACAAGTGTTGCAAGTGACTGCTGCAGTCCCCTCAGTGTCCATGATGAGAGCTTTTAGGTAATCTAAGAACTCTTAGTTAACGCTGATAATGCTAAGCTGTACTTTTAGGTCTGCTGTATTTTTGTTTGGTTACTCAAATCAACCACTCAAAATGGCTGTCCAGAAGCTGCTCTCCTTCTTCTCCCTGGCAGAAAACTGGCCTGGAAAACCTCTGCAAGGACTTATATAGAGCTAGGCTCCCAGCTCCACCCCCTAATGACTCACAGGTGTGACTCACAGGTGTGACTCACAGGAAGGCTCTTGAGGGTAAAAGGGCAAGGTCAGAAGTTCAAGCCCCTCAGCAACAAGCAGCCTCTCCCAACAGTTTTTTAAAAAAATTCAATCTCCCCAGTCAGAATGGCTATCCAGAAGTTGCTTCCTTCTTCTCCCTGGCAGGAAACTGGCAGGAAACTTGCTGTCCAGAAGCTGCTCTCCTTCTCTCTGGCAGGAAACTGGCCTGGAAAGCCTCTGCAAGGACTTATATAGAGCTAGGCTCCCAGCTCCACCCCCTAATGACTCACAGGTGTGACTCACAGGTGTGACTCACAGGAAGGCCTCTGGCTCTTGAGGGTAAAAGGGGAAGTTCAGAAGTTCAAGCCCCTCAGCAACAAGCAGCCTCTCCCAACAGTTTTTTAAAAAAATTCAATCTCCCCAGTCAGAATGGCTATCCAGAAGTTGCTTCCTTCTTCTCCCTGGCAGGAAACTTGCTGTCCAGAAGCTGCTCTCCTTCTCTCTGGCAGGAAACTGGCCTGGAAAGCCTCTGCAAGGACTTATATAGAGCTAGGCTCCCAGCTCCACCCCCTAATGACTCACAGGTGTGACTCACAGGTGTGACTCACAGGAAGGCCTCTGGCTCTTGAGGGTAAAAGGGCAAGGTCAGAAGTTCAAGCCCCTCAGCAACAAGCAGCCTCTCCCAACAGTTTTTTTAAAAAATTCAATCTCCCCAGTCAGAATGGCTATCCAGAAGTTGCTTCCTTCTTCTCCCTGGCAGGAAACTGGCAGGAAACTTGCTGTCCAGAAGCTGCTCTCCTTCTCTCTGGCAGGAAACTCCATGTGCCATTTCCATGTGCCATTACGCCATACCTTGATTTTGGTCTCCATATACAAGTAGGTATTCATGAGTATGCAATTCAGTGATCCCCCCAGCCCCAATTTCACTGAGGAGAGTCCCAATCACATGCAAGGACACCATTTCAGACTTTGCCACTCAACACAGCAAAGTCTGAGCTGAGGCAGGCAGGAGTTGGTGCACACACAGGGAGACAGGTGGAGTCTGGCCAATGTGAATGTTTGGGGCCATGCTCACAGCCCTACTCCCACATTGTGTCTGCCATGTTCTCTTCTAATCACAGACAAAGCTTTATTGCATATGGACCAAGGCATTTTGCACCAGGGCTTGGAAGCAATTTATTACAAGTCACAACTTTACCTGTAAAACGCTACTTTGGTGAGCATTGCAGGCAAAATAAGTTGCTTTTGCAAGATAACAAATGACTGCTAACTTCATTGGATGTTTCATTGTAAAGAGTACTAATTATTTCAGACGGGAGGATGAACACTGCTATTGTTGTTCCTCCCAATCTGCCTTAAATAGAGCTGGCTGAGACCCAAATACTTGTCAGAGAGTGTAGGAGCTCTGTGGGAGGTAGCACCAGCAGCTTGCTTTACACAGAGGGCAAGCAGGTAGGTGAGGCAAGCAACAACAAAAACGTCTACCGTTACTTATGACATGAGATAAGGAAGGTGTAGAAGGAAAGAGAACAGTGAGGAAGTTGTGGAGGTGATGGCAGGAGAAAGGAAGGAAAGGAGAGAACTGGCAGCCATGCAGGGTAAGCATAGGGAAAACAGCAGTAATAATTACGGAGGCTGGCAGTGCTGTGGGTGCTTCTCCTTCTGTCTTAGGCCAAGATTCTGCCTCAGGAGACCTAGATGTATCACATAGCTGTATCTCTTTAACTGTGTTTTTCAATGCTAGCCCCCCACAAAAAAACCACCTTTCAAGCAATGCAACCCCCCAAACATGGACATTTTCGTGTTGCAAGAGAGGAGGGGGATGAGTGGGGGCATATCTGGCTGTTTTCCTTTATCTAGATTCACTGTGGCAGGCATCTGCAGAGATCTCCAGGAGTCTCCAGATGATGTACCTGTAGTGCATCTAGCTATACAAAATAGCTAGATGTGTCCCTGCTCACCCCCTCCCTCCGCCAACTCTGCAGCCACACAGAAATGGCTGTGTTAGGAAGTTCTGCTGCTTAAAAGATGGACTGTGTGTGTGTGTGATTTTGGTCCTTGTACAGCTGGAACAGAATTCTGTCCGTCTGGTCATTAACAACAATAAACCTGAATCCCAAAAGTTACAAGATCATTAAGTCCAGCTTATCTTGTAACTACTGAACAGGATGCCAGCAAAATTGCTACAGTACTTGTTTCCCATGAGTAGAAAGCACAAGAATGAGCAAGAAATGCATTACTCATGTCTCATAATAGAAAATAATGCATAAGAAATTGTTAATAGTATCCCAAGACCTGCTTTTCAAACACACCTGGGTCCCATCTACATGATTTAAATAATACGTACGGTATGCGGAAGTTCACGCTTTGGTACACACGGCTGTTCAGATTCACACGCATGCAAAAGAGGGGGGCGCCGGTTTTCCACCCTGAAATACGCATACGCGGTGTTTAACGTAAATACAATGGCTGGAATGCTGTTGGTGCACAATGCTGGCATGACTACTCAGACATAGCTGGTGGCAGCAGGAGAAAAAGTTCTGTGGGTGCCATGGCCGTGAAGAAAGGAAGACTTTGGAGAAACAGATTGCTTGGACAGATTCTTTTTGCTTTCCCTTGGAATCACAGCACAATCCTGAAAAAGTGCAACCATTCATGTAGTGCCCTCACAGTATTCTCATAAATAATAGAAGTTCACATGTCTGTTACAACAAAACAAAATCAGACACCCTATGCTGTGGTGCCATTCAAGCAAATAAAATCAGATAAGAACATCTGCAAGATCTCACAATTATCTAGTAGCTGTTGCAAATATCACCCTGGCTAGCCCAATGCCATGTTTTGTTTTATCTACATATTGAAAATAATGTATGACAAAAATGTATGTTTAGTGCTGATATATGGTGGGGGGAAAATTATAACTTGGATAAGAGTTACATTACAAATCATAATTTTGCTCTTCCTGCAGGATTCTAATCTGTCTTCCTTTGAGATGAGAAGATGGCATAACCTTGAAACTTCAACTACATAGAGAAAACTCTATGTAGGGCGGGGAGTCAATGTCAGGCATAAAACAGCCTTTGCTAATGACCACGATCCCAACAGTGGGAGGCAAAAAATCTTGCACAGGCAGCAAGTAAAGGGAACACATGGTCTTAGATGTCTCTACACTAATGCACAGAGCATGGGAAATAAGCAAGGTGAACTTGAACTCCTAGCACTACAAAACAAATATGATATAATAGGCATTACTGAAACCTGGTGGGATGAGTCTCATGACTGGAATTTAGGAATAGAGGGGTATAACCTTTATAAGAGAAACAGGCCAAACAGGAAAGGAGGAGGAATAGCATTATATGTCAGGGATATTTACACCAGTGAAGAGATCCATGACATCAATATTGGAAGCCAGGTGGAGAGCATCTGGATAAAAATTAAAGGGGAGGGAAACAACAGGGATGTTATTGTGGCACTCTGCTACAGAACCCCAAGTCAGACGGAGGAATTGGATGATGCCTTTCTAGAACAGATGAACACACACGCAGAAAGGAGAGATGTAGTAGTGATGGGTGACTTCAACTATCCTAATATTTGCTGGAAATCTAACTCAACCAAAACTTCAAGGTCTAGCAAATTCCTTACTTGCCTGGAAGACAACTTCATGGTCCAAAAGGTGGAAGAGGCAACAAGGGGGTCAGCTATTTTAGATCTGATCCTAACCAACAGGGATGACCTGGTTAATGGGGTGCAAGTGGTGGGATCCTTAGGTGAGAGTGATCATGTTCTCCTGGAGTTTGTTATACAGTCTCCCCTCCACATTCGCGAACTTGACATTCGCGGTTTTGATTATTCGCGGTTTTGGGAGGCCCCCCCCGGCCCCCCCCAAAACTGCGACACGGGGCCTCCGGAGGCCCCGTGAAAGCCCTGGGAGGGAGCGGGGAGGGCCGGGGAGACCTCCATGGGGCCTTCGGAGACCCTCCGAAGGCCCCGCGAAGGCCTTGGGAGGGAGAGGGGAGGGCTGGGGAGGCCTCCGCGTGGCCTTCGGAGACCCTCCAGAGGCCCTGCGAAGGCCTTGGGAAGGAGGGGGGAGGGCCGGGGAGGCCTTAACGGGGCCCCCGGAGATGCTCCGGAGGCCCCATGAAGGCCCGGGAAGGGGGTGGGAAGGGCTGGGGAGGCCTCCATGGGGCCTCCGGAGACGCTCCGGAGGCCCCATGAAGGCCTGGGAGGGAGCGGGGAGGGCCGGGGAGGCCTCCATGGGGCCTCTGGAGATGCTCCAGAGGCCCCATGAAGGCCCAGGGAGGGGATGGGGAGGGCCAGGGAGGCCTCCATGGGGCCTCCGGAGACACTCCGGAGGCCCCATGAAGGCCTGGGGGAAGGCTGGGGAGGCCTCCATGGGGCCTCCGGAGATGCTCCGGAGGCCCCACGAAGGCCCGGGGAGGGAGGGGGGAGGGCCGGGAGAGGCCTCCGCAGGGGCTTGCTAGGCCCCACGAAGGCCCGAGGAGGGAGGGGGGAGGGCCAGCAGAGGCCTCCGTGGGGCCTTGTTAGGCCCCACGAAGGCCCACGGAGGGAGGGGGAGGGCTGGGAGAGGCCTCCGCGGGGCCTGGCTAGGCCCCACAAAGGCCCAGGGAGGGAGGGGGGAGGGCCGGGAGAGGCCTCCGCGGGGCCTTGCTAGGCCCCACGAAGGCCCGGGGAGGGAGGGGGGAGGGCCAGGAGAGGTCTCTGCGGGGCCTTGCTAGGCCCCACGAAGGCCCAGGGAGGGAGGGGGATGGGCCGGGAGAGGCCTCCGCGGGGCCGGGCTAGGCCCCACGAAGGCCCAGGGAGGGAGGGGGAGGGCCGGGAGAGGTCTCTGCGGGGCCTGGCTAGGCCCCACGAAGGCCTGGGGAGGGAGCGGTGAGGGCCAGGGAGGCCTCCATGGGGCCTCCGGAGACGCTCCGGAGGCCCCACGAAGGCCCGGGGAGGGGGTGGGGAGGGCTGGGGAGGCCTCCATGGGGCCTCTGGAGACGCTCCGGAGGCCCCACAAAGGCCCGGGGAGGGAGGGGGGAGGGCCGGGAGAGGCCTCCGCGGGGCCCCGCGAAGGCCTTGGGAGGGAGGGGGAGGGCTGGGGAGGCGTCCGCTGGGCCCCGCGAAGTCCTTGGGGGGGAGTGAGGAGGGCCGGGGAGGCCTCCGCGGGGCCTCCGGAGACTCTCCGGAGGCCCCGTTGAGGGCTTGGGCGGGAGGGGGGAGGGCTGGGGAGGCATCCACGGGGCCTCGGGAGGGTCTCCGGAGGCCCCTGGAAGGCCTAGGAAGGGAGTGGGGAGGCTGGGGAAAGCGACTATGGGGCCTCCGGAGGCCCCATGGTCTCTATGGTGGGGGAGGGGGAGGGCAGTAGTTATTCGCGGATTTTTCACATTCACGGGGGTCCGTTGAACGTAACCCCCGTGAATGTGAAGGGACAACTGTACAATGGAAAGGAGAAGCCAGGCATAGTCAGACACGCATTCTTGATTTTAGGAGAGCTGATTTCAATAAACTCATGGAAATACTGGGGGTGATCCCATGGTCAGGAATACTAAAAGAGAAGAGACCTCAAGACAGATGGGACTTTCTCAAAAGGGAGATACTGAAGGCACAATTTCAAACAGTACCATTGAGGAAGAAAAATGGGAGGTGTCTCAAGAAACCAGGATGGATGACTAAAGAAATATCAACAGAGCTACGTTTTAAACGGAGCATGTATAGGAAATGGAAAAAGGGGGAAATCACCAAAGAAGAATTCAAACAGATAGCAAACACATGTAGGAGTAAAGTCAGAAAGGCTAAAACACAGAATGAGCTCAGGCTTGCTAGGGAGGTTAAGAACAATAAAAAGGGTTTTTTTGGGTATGTCCGCAGCAAAGGGAGGAAGAAGGAAATGGTGGGGCCACTACGCGGAGAAGATGGCGAAATGCTAACAGGGGAAAGGCAGAATTATTCAACACCTTCTTTGCCTCAGTGTTTTCAGAAAAGGAAAAGGGGGACCAACCTGAGGATAAAAGTACAGAAGACACAACAGGGGAAATCCAGCACAGAATAAGCAAAGAGGTAGTACAGGAATACCTTCTTAATCCAAATGAATTTAAATCTCCAGGACCAGATGAACTACATCCAAGGGTATTAAAAGAGCTGGCAAATATTATCTCAGAGCCATTGGCAATAATCTTTGAGAACTCCTGGAAAACAGGAGAAGTCCCAGCAGACTGGAGGAGGGCAAACGTTGTCCCCATCTTCAAAAAGGGGGGAAAAGAGGATCCCAACAATTATCGTCCAGTTAGTCTGACATAAATACCAGGGAAGATTCTAGAGCAGATCATTAAACAGAGAGTCTGTGAACATTTAGAAGATAATGCCATAATCACAAAAAGTCAACATGGGTTTCAGAGTAACAAGTCATGCCAGACTAATCTGATCTCTTTTTTTGGATAAAATGACCAGCTTGGTAGATGAAGGGAACGCTGTGGACATCGCATACCTTGATTTCAGTAAGGCCTTTGACAAGGTTCCCCATGACATTCTTGCAAACAAGCTTGTAAAATGTGGGCTAGACAAGTTAACTGTTCAATGAATTTGTAATTGGTTGACCGGCCGAACCCAAAGGATGCTCAGAAGTGGCTCCTCTTCATCTTGGAAAGATTTGACCAGTGGGGTGCCACAGGGTTCTGTCCTGGGCCCAGTGCTATTCAACATCTTTATCAACTACTTGGATGAGGGAATTAGGGGCATACTTACCAAATTTGCCGATGACACCAAATTAGGAGGAATAGCTAATACCCTGGAGGACAGGATCAAAATTCAAAATGACCTGGATAGACTGGAGAGCTGGGCCAAAGCTAACAAAATGAAATTCAATACTGAGAAATGTAAGGTACTGCACTTAGGGCGAAAAAATGAAATGCATAGATATAGGATGGGGGAGACCTGGCTGAATGAGACTACATGCGAAAGGGATCTAGGAGTCCTAGTAGACCACAAGTTGAACATGAGTCAACAGTGTGATGCGGCAGCTAAAAAGGCCAATGCGATTTTGGGCTGTATCAATAGAAGTATAGTGTCCAGATCAAGGGAAGTAATAGTGCCACTCTATTCTGCCTTGGTCAGACCTCACCTAGAGTACTGTGTCCAGTTCTGGGCACCACAATTCAAAAAGGATATTGACAAATTGGAGCGTGTCCAGAGGAGGGCGACTAAAATGGTGAAAGGTCTGGAAACCATGCCTTATGAGGAGAGACTTAGGGAGCTGGGTATGTTTAGCCTGGAAAAAAGACGGTTAAGAGGTGATATGATAGCCCTGTTTAAGTATTTGAAGTGGTGTCACGTTGAGGATGGAGCAAGTTTGTTTTCTGCTGCTCCAGAGATTGGAACACAGAGCAATGGATGCAAGCTCCAGGAACAGAGATTCCACCTCAACATTAGGAGGAACTTTTTGACAGTAAGAGTTGTTCGGCAGTGGAACACACTCCCTCGGAGCGTGGTGGGGTCTCCTTCCTTGGAGGTCTTTAAACAGAGGCTGGATGGCCATCTGTCGGGGATGCTTTGATCGTGATTTCCTCCATGGCAGGGGGTTGGACTGGATGGCCCTCGTGGTCTCTTCCAACTCTGCAGTTCTATGATTCTATGATTCTATTATTCTATCACCCTGAGCATTAATAAAAATGCTTTCCCTTAGGGAACAATAGTTGATTGTCAGAAAACCTTCAGCTGAGAATCATAGAATCATAAAGTTGGAAGAGACCACAGGGGCCATCCAGTCCAACTCTCTGCCATGCAGGAATACACAATCAAATCATTCCTGACAGATGGCCATCCAGCCACTGTTTAAAAACCTGCAAAGAAAAACCTCTGTTTAAATATTTCCACCACACTCCGAGGCAGTGTATTCCATGGCCAAACAGCTCTTACTCTCAGGAAGTTCTTTCTAATGGGATCTCTTTTCCTGTAGTTTGAACCCATTGCTTTGTGTCCTAGTCTCTGGAGCCGCAGAAAACAAGCTTGCTCCATCCTCAGTATGACATCCCTTCAAATATTTAAACATGGCTATCATGTCCTCTCTTAACCTTCTCTTCCCCAGGCTAAAATACCCAGCTCCCTAATCATATCAGTGTATGTGTGAAATTGAGATTTTTTTGGTCCAGTATGCATCACTTTACACTGAATTTCCATTTACTATTTTAAAGAGCATTCTTCCAGTTGAGAGATATGCTTCTGGAGCTCTTTACAATTCCTTTTTGTGCTCACCAGTTTAAATAATTTATTGCCAACAGCAAATGTGACCATCTCACCATATACTTCTAACTCCAGGTTTTGCATCTGGCAAGTCTCTACATGTCAAACTTGGTAGAGATATATATTTTGCATTTTCTTTTGAGACTATTTTGTGTGCGATCCTGGATCTTCTAACATCCTCAGTGCATTTGGGCATCTCTGGGATTCCTGCAAAGCTGAGTAAGGAAGGTAGCCTACTTGGTAGAGTCTCTCTAGAATCTCAAACAGAGAAAAAGAAGGCTTGGCTCTGAGGATTGCAGTTGGGGTCCCAGGGCAAGGGGGACTTTAAATTCTCCACAGGCATTTTTAACTGATTAGTTTGTAAGATATATCCTAACTTTGCTTTTAAACCTTCCTCCCATATCTCATTTGGGCTTCTGCTGTATATTGTTGTAGTGGTGTTTTTCATTCATCTTATGGCTGTGTGATATTGCTCATTTGTTATTGACACAACTTTTGTATGGGCCTGGATCCAGTTTGTGTGGAGGCTGGGCCTACATGCCTCTTATCCCCATTCCAGGGATCCCTTAAGAAACCTTGGGGTGAAGTTTTCCAGAAATACACTCAGCTTTGAGGCTGTTGGACTTGCTTCATGCCCATGTGGGATCGCTCTTTTTGCCATTTCAGAGCCTCCTTAGAAGAAAGGGGGAGGTTTCCATGGAGAGCAGTTGGGTCATCTGAAACCTTGGTTCTGCTGGTTTCAGATGACTAAACCAGCAGAACCAAGTGACTAAACAGTTTCAACTGCAAATTCAGTCCTGAAGTTGAACATCAGTTTTATCCCAGAGAGCCCAGAGCTGATCAACAATCACTTGCTGAAGTACCTTTTCCCTGGCTTGTAGGCATAATTGTTCCGTAGAGTACTATTTTTGAGAGGCGATGGGGCACTCCAAAAAAGCGATACAAGGACTCCCTGAAACAACATCTCAGGCTCGGCCAAATTGATCACCAACAATGCTCCGCCCTGGCCTCACATCAGGAGGTATGGAGACGCACTATCCACAATGCTGCAGCCTTATTTGAGAACTCACGCCGAACAAGTCTTGAAGAGAAACGACAATGCAGAAAGAATCACAACCCAAAAACATCACCCAAGGAGACCTTCTGCTGTGCTTTCTGCAACCGGACTTGTTTATCTTGGATTCGCCTTTTTAGTTGTCAGCGTGCTTGCAGAAAGTGCGGGATGAGTCCTTCCTGAATCTTCGTTTGTGAAGAAAAGCCAGAGAGAGGCATAATTGTGACAATTTTCATCTTCTGAGGGGTTGTCAAAATAGTGGAAAAAACTCCTCACAGAATCTGAGAATCTTACCTGTCCTAATGGCATTCAGTGTGATTTTGCCAGATTGTGAAGGAGGGGGCCAAAAAGGCCAAAAACCTTGCCAAAAAAGCCTTTGTGGCTTTTCACATATTTTTTTTTAATCAGTGAGGGTGTGTACATTCCTGCTCATTAGGACAAGCGAGTCAACTTGATTCACTTGCCCATATGAGAGGATGTGCAAATCTGATTGGCTGGACAAGCACAGGGGATGGGGCTTGCTAACAAGGCAAGCATCTGCTGCCGCCATTTTGATTTTTGCCTTAGCGAGCAACCACTACGGCAAGAGAAAGGGTGTTGGGGTTTGTGCTTAAAAAAATAAAGTCAGCGGTGGCAAACTGAGGTAAGTGCTAACGCAAGTAAATCACTCAGGGCTGCCATGTTTGCTAGTGGGCATGTGAAGCTTATGGGGGCAAAAACCCCATTAGGACAGGTCGCAGCTGCTGTGAAATGTCATTACTGAGAGGCACTCCTTTTTTTATGGGCTCGTATAGACAAGCCCTGAGTCCAGTCTAGATTTCTTCAGAACCAACCATTTTACTGCCTCTTTTAAAACAGGGAAATAGCTTACTGCAGCTAGTAGGGATGAGCTAAGTAGTCAATCATGCAAGTGGCTGGCTAAGCACAACTCAGCACCTGGTCCACATCCCCAGGACTGAATATCTGAATTGAAGGATTTCTTGCATTATTTTTACACAGGTTCTTTCACCAAACCACCATCAAATCATAGATAATATCTATGTCCACAGAACTGTGCTATAAAGACCACGCATCTAGCGCCACAGCAGTGTCTGTCATATGTAACAGGGTCTTGCCATGGTGGAGGCTGCTCTTCTTATTTCACCGAGTAGCTGTCAGGCTATAGGATTGTATTCTGGTTTATAGCGCAGCATCAGACAGTCCAGAAGAGCCAGCTGTCTGGCAGCTATTCAGTGGTCAGCATCTGCAGCAGTTGGCAGTTTTCCTCTTGGACTGAAGCACATCACAAAAATTGCATGGCAAGTGCATGGGAAGGACCTTCCCACCCCAGCTGCAAGCTTGTTAAAGATCCCCTGTGTGGTAATTAGGTTTCAGAAAAGTTCCCATTGGATCCAAGGCCAATTATTAAGGAGTGGAATGACTGCAGGTGGAATGGGGGCTGAGGCTTGAACTCTGCAGACTGATGGCCCCCTATCTATGCTATACTACCACCATCCCACAGAAGTTTGATAAGAGATAAGGCTCCACCTCCAGCTGTGCAGAGGGTTTGTGGTCAATTGGCATGCAGAAGCATGCATGGAGCGCTGAGGATGTTAGTGGCTAGCAAGGGGCAAGTGTGCAGGCAGGAAAGTTTTGGGAGAATCTTGACAGCAGAAGTGACTGGTGGGCTCCCATGTCAGTGAAGTGGTGAATCCAGTCCAGATTTTAATTCTAACTGTAAAGAAGCTGTCCAAGATTCTGTGTGAACAGAGTCACTGCCATGCTGAAAGGTGAACCTCCACCCCAGTCTGAGGTCTTTGCAGTCTAAAGCAGGTTTTCCTCTAGAATTGCCCTGTATTTGATTCAATCCATCTTTCCCTCAATCCTGACCAGTTTTCCAGTACTTACCACTGAAGACATCCCTGCACAACATGATGCTGCCACTTCCATGCTTCACCATGGGCATGGTGTTATCAGGGCAATGAGCAGTGTTGTGGCACATATATCGATTTTGCCACAAAACCAAAAATTAAATATTGGTCTCATCAGACCAGAGAACCTTTTCCCCACATGTTGGTTACATCTCCCACATGCCTTTTTGCAAACTCCAAATGGGTTTTGATATAGGTTTGTTTCAGCAAACAACTTCCCACCACTTTCACATAAAACTCAGCTTTGTGGAATGCTCAAGTTATCCCATGAACAGTTTCTCTTATCTCAGCTGCAGATCTCTCCATCTCCTTCAGTTACCATTGGCCTGTTACTTGCTTCTCTGACTAATGCCCTCACCCAGTCATTGAGTTTTAGTGACCAGCTCTCTCTAGGCAAAGTCACACTTGAGCCATATTCTTTTCATTTGGGCATAATTGATTTATTGGTGCTCTGGGGAAAAGTTCATAGTTTAGGATTTTTTTAAAAAATAACCAAACTGCACAACTTTATCCTGGACTTGTATGGCTAGCTCCTTGGTCTTCATGATCCTGTTTGTTTAGATTACGCTTCCCAACCAACTTTGGGGCCTTCCAGAAACAGATGTGTTTAATCTGAGATCGCGTGGCACTGGGCTGGCACACAGGTGGACTCCCTTCAACTATTTAGGTGACTTCTGGAGACAGTGGGTTCCCCCAGAGCTTATTTAGTCACAGCAAAGAGGGTGAATACTTATGTTGTAGTGGTGATGGTAGTGGTGATGATGATAGATCTCACCTTCCCCCAGTCTGAGACTCAAGGCAGTTTTTAATAGCTTAAAAAAACAAACAAAACTAAACTAACAAGTAGCCAAATTCCAGCTTGCTTATTTTTGTGCCCCAATAGAATTATTTTTCACCTTCACAGTGTTGTGTCTTATGTACATCAAGTAGTAACAATGCCTATTAAATCCATTTCAATTCCAGGTGTTAACACAACAAAATGTGAAAAAATCAAAGAGGGATGAATACTTCTGCGGGGAGAAGAGTCTTCGGAGTTACCACCCCCTTCTTTGGAGCATGCTCCCCAAATGAGCTTTCCTGTACCAACTTGTACATGCAGAGGCTATATTTAGAATCCTGACTTTATGAGGTCTTGTGTGCATATTTTGAGTTTGTTTAAATTATTTTTATATTGAAGCCACCATAAAAAATAATACTTATATCTAATCTGCAGGGCAACACATTTATGAAAAATAAATAAAATGGTGCTGTAGGCAAAAATATGAATGCAAGGATACAAATAAAATAAAAAAATACAAAAACTTTTTACTGATGTTTGCCTTTTGTTACTCCTTCACCATAATCCCATTTGCAGAATAGTTTCCCCAGGTATTCTCTACCTGAATAGGGAATATACACCTAGGTGTCTATTATGCAGGCAGTCCAAAGCCTGATCTAACATCTGTGGTTATACTAACATAGTCCCCCAACTAGCTGTTTGGAAGGGGGAGTTGGGGGTTCAGTTGTACTCTACATGGGGCTACCCTTGAAATGTGTCCTTAAGCTTCAGTTGGTGCAAAAAGCTGCAGCTACACTGCAAACTGGTGCATAGATACACCACTGAAAGACCTCCACTGGTTGCCAATTGCTTTCTGTGTGCAGTTCAAGGTAATGGGTTTAATGTACCAGGGAACAGTACCATATTTATGCCTACTGACTGTAACTCTCAACAGCCTGCCAAATAGCTGTTGAGCAGGATATTGGGAAAACAATTGAAATAAAAAATGTACACAGGAAGAGTTGCAAGTCTTCTCCATTTAAACCAAGTATCACCCCACACTCCTCACTAGCCTGGTGCTGGGGGAGAGGTGCAAAACAATCTGTGTGCTGAGTTGGGAGGAGAATGTGCCCCTGTGTGCATGCATATGCATGTGTGTGCACCTGTGTGCATGCACATCTGCACATCTATATGGTTCAGTGTGTGTGACAGGAAGGAAAATTTATTAGTGTGTGTTCACCTGCTAATCGCATCTGACCCTTGGAAGCAAAAAGATTTCCTGCTTCCTTCCATTACAAACAGTCTCACAGGGTGGTTCATTTGGCACAGACACATCAGGCTTTGGAGGGAGTTGCATCAAAATGGCAGCTTTAGGGGACATGCTAATTGAGGACATGGCACTGGAAAAAGGGGTGTTTGATTTTTCTTCCTCCTGTGTTATTTCCTCAGTCTAATTTCTCTTGACCACATCTTACATTAATGTGAAAATATGAAAACAGGACAACACAGGTAAAAAAAACCCTCCATAATTCTCAAATATTTTAGATGACCTTTACTATAGCTGCTTCTCATTTCAGCTGGACAGCAATAGTAATATTCCGGCATATAAGACGACCGGGCATATAAGACGACCCCCTAATTTTTAAAGTCAAAATATAGAGTTTAGGGTATACACACCATATAAGACGACCCCCCCCATCACCTGCCCTCCCCGAAGCCGTGATCGGGCTCCCCATCGTGGCTTCGGGGAGGGCGGGTGGTGACTGGAAAGTTTCCCCCCTCTAGCCAGCCACCCTTCCTGAAGCCTCCCTGAAGATGGCTGAGGAATTGCGGGGGATTGCTGCCTGGCTGGGGAGAGGCTCAGCCACCTCCTGGGATTTCCCAACCTGGCAGGTGGCTGACCAGCCTCCTCGCGATTTGGGGAATCACGGGGGATGGCTGCCTGGCTGGGGAGAGGCTCAGCCCCTCCTGCCCAGCAAGGCTTCCCCCCTCCCGTGCAGCCTCGCTGGGCAGGAGGGGGTCTTCTCCGTGACTCTGAGTCATGGAGAAGACCCCCTCCTGCCCAGCCAAGCTCTCCCCCCACCTGTGTAGTCTCACTGGCTGGGAGGGGATCTTCTCTGTGACTCAGTCATGGAGAAGGCCCCCTCCCGCCCAGCCAGGCTCCCCCCCGCCGTGCAGCTGCACTGGGCGGGGGGGGGCGAATAAGGTGGCTAGCAAGCTTCCCCCCACCCCCCAGCCAGTCACCTCCGTCGTTCCGAGTCCGAGATTGGGCTGGCACAGCCTCATCTCGGACTTGTATCCGGCGTATAAAATGGCCCCTGACTTTTCAGCTGATTTTACAGGCTGAAAAGGTCGTCTTATATGCCTGAATATACGGTATATGACACACATTTTTTAGAAATGAACATTCAGAAAGCCAACAAAAATTATTTCTTTGGAGCTGGAAGCGCAGGATTGCAATGCTGGAGTCTCCCTTTGTGTCTTAGTTTGAGATACATTATCTAAAAGAGACCTGGTTGTTTACTGAGAACATTGAGCAGTAAGATGGTGTGAGGTAGACTTGTATATCACCAAGGTCTTAATGGAAAGGTGGACACTACAGTCACATCCTTGTGATGCAGCAGCTGTCTTTTACTGAAACTACTCCCTATGCTTATGCCTATTCAGGGATAGGTTTTCTGTGGTTTTTTTCTGGGCTGTGAGGCTGTGTTCTGGAAGAGTTTATTCCTGACGTTTCGCTTGCATCTGTCACTGGCATCTTTAGGAATAAACTCTTCCAGAAGACGGCCTCACAGCCTGGGAAAAAACCCACAGAAAACCTATGGACGCTGGCCGTGAAAGCCTTCGGCCTACTCAGGGACTTAGTGATACTAATAATAGAGGCAGTATATCCAAGGTATCCTTTAGAACACACACCTAAGCTTTTAAGCCTTCTCATCCTTCGTTCTCCTATAGAATCATAGTTGGAAGAGACCACAAGGGCCATCTAGTCCAACCCCCTGCCATGCAGGAATACCCAATCAAAGCATCACCAACAGATGGCCATCCAGTCTCTGTTTAAAAACATCCAAAGAAGGAGGCTCCCCCACACTCAGAGGCAGTGCATTCCACTGCCATACAGCTCTTACTATCAGGAAGTTCTTTCTAAGCACACAGTTGGAAGAGACCACAAAGGCCATCCAGTCCAACCCCCTGCCACGCAGGAATACACAGTCAAAGCACTCCCGAAAGATGGACATCCAGCCTCTGTTTAAAAACCTCCAAAGAAGGAGACTCCACCACACTCCGAGGCAGTGTATTCCACTTCCAAACAGCTCTTACTTTCAGGAAGTTCTTCCTAATGTTTAGGTGGAATCTTTTTCCCTGCAGTTTGAATCCACTACTCTGTGTCCTAGTCTCTGCGGTAGCAAAAAACAAGCTTGTTCCATCCTCAATACATTCAAATATTTAAATATGGCTCTCATGTCACCTCTTAACCTTCTCTTCACCAGGCTACCATACCAATACCATACCCTTCACCATACCCAGCTCCCTAAGCCACTCCTCATAGGGTATGGTTTCAAGATCTTTCACCATTTTGGTCACCCTCCTTTGGACATGTTCCAGCTTCTCAAGAGCCTTCTTGAATTGTGGTACCCAGAACTGGAGTCATTATTCCAGGTGAGGTCTGACCAAAGCAGAATAGAGTGACACTATGACTTCCCTATACAGTTGTCCCGTATCCACAGATTTGGTATCCATGGATTTAAGTATTCACAGCTTGAAAATATTCTTTAAAAAATAATAATCCAAAAAGCAAACCTTGATTTTGCCATCTTGTATAAGGGACACCATTTTGCTATGCCATTGCATATAATGGGACTTGAGTATTCACGGATTTTGGAATCCACAGGGGGTCCTGGAACCAAACCCCAGCAAATATGGAGGGACAACTGTACTCCTATTGATGCAGCCTAGAATCACATTGGCTTTTTAGCTGCTGCATCACACTGCTGACTCATGTTTAGATTGTGGTCTACTAAGACTCCTAGATCCCTTTCACATGCACTGCTATCAAGCCAGGTATTCCCTATCCTGTATCTGTGCATTTCATTTTTTCTGCCTAAGTGTAGTACTCTATATCTCTCCCAGTTGAAATTCATTTTGTTAGTTTTGGCCCAGCTTTCTAATCTGTTAAGGTAATTTTGAATTCTGAACCTGTCCTCTGACAGCATCCATAGCATTCCTTTCATCTACCAAGCTTGTGATTCTATCAAAAAAAGAGATAAAATTTGTTTGGTATGACTTGTTTTTGAGAAACCCATGTATTGATCACAGCATCCCTTTCTAAGTACTTACAGACTGTTTAACGATCTGCTCTAGAATATTTCCTGGTATTGATGTCAGGCTGAATGGGCAGTAATTATTTGGGTCGTCTCCCCCACCCCTTTTAAAGATAGCGACAACATTTGCCCTTCTCCAGTCTGCTGTGATTTCTCCTTTTCTCCAGGAATTCTCGAAAAATTATTGACAGCGGTTCTGAGATTACTTCTGCCAATTCTTTTAGTAACCTTGGATGAAGTTCATCTGGCCCTGAAGATTTGAATTCTTTTAGAGTAGCCAGGTATTCTAGTACTACCTCTTTACCAATTCTGTGCTGCAGTTCCCCTACTGCATCATCTGCTCCATTTTCTCCAAGTTGAGCACTGTTCTCCTTTTGGGAGAAGACCAAGGCAAAGAAGGTATTGAGTAGTTCTGCCTTTTCTCAGTCCCCTCTTACCATTCCACCATCATGTGCATGCAGTGGCCTTACCACTTTGTTATGACTGGATTACATTTGCACCAACACAGTCAACATTCCTCTTTAGTTATCATTACACAAGCGCCCACAAGGAGACCAAGTATCCTTCCCTGGAGGCAAGAGGGGGAAGGAGGGAGCAATGTTGACGCATGTGAGGATCCTTCCATCAATGGTAGTTCCCATGCTAGACTATTCATACTGAACTCCAAACGTATGGCATGAAGGACGTGTAATTTTTATCTTTCTGGCATGCTTTGAACACAGTTTTACTTTTGTAAGCAGAAGAGGAGGAGGAGGAGGCGGAAAGGCAGGCACTGTCACCAGACTTCGAAGGCATTTATGCATGAGATCTTTTTATCATCAATTGGAAGAAAGCTAGGGCTACATTAAGTAACAATTTCTGGGGTGAGGTGGGGTTGAGGACTACATGAAGTAGCACCAAAGTAGAAGAAATTATCATTATTCACAGTTCTAGGCAATGTAGGCCTTTCTCAAGATTAACACAAAAGGTCCACCCATATCACCAACCTGAAGAATGGTTCCACTCACACACCACAAATGGTTTATGAAATAGTTTTATTAACTGAAAACAGTACATTGGAAGAGGCATTCTTGGTTGTAGAAGCTGGTCTGTAATTTGGATAGTGCAAGCTTTGCAAAGTTATTTTATTAACACTGCCTCTGCTCCAGACCCCTGATTGGTTACTGACTGTGCCTCTTGCCCCTGTGTTCATGTTCCAGGGCAACTGGAAGGGCACGGCATCCCCCAAAGCAAAAAGCCATTTACTATCTGGTTACAAATACACCTGAAACACACGGGGAAACAAACCCCAGAACTCATCCATTTGCAAGCAGACAGAGCGACTCTCCAATACATGTATACACACACAAACCTACCCACAAGTCTCTACCACTCTACCTTTTAGAATACAGGCTGTTTAATTGTTACAAAAAAGGGCAAGGTTTCCTATAGACACTAGGGAGCCACATCCACAGATCTAGCATTATGTGGATACATAGGTATCTGAAACTACAGGCCACCCAAGTTCCGATCATAACTTTTTCTCTAGGATAATATTAGCAGGGCTAATAATTTCTGACAGATTCCACACCAATACCAACTAGATTTTCAAACAAAACCATTTAGCTCTGCCAAACATGCTGGGGAAAGCCTGTTGATTCCTTCCTCTAAGGAGACTTAATTTTAAGGGCCATGTGGCAAAATTGCCTGACAATAAGAACACAGCTAAACATTCTTGGAAATTGGGATACCAGGCCAGCAGGCACCAGTGCAGACTTGCCTTCCCTTCTAGCTCAACACCCTCTCCCTACCCTTGTACTCAGCTTGTTGACAACCTCTCTAGGTATCCAATAGCTAGCTATTAAATAGCCAATAGCTGATTGTGTATAAATGCAGCCAGAACTACAGCTGGCTGTGAAACATTGGGTGACAGGAATAAGTCATGTAATCAGTGGTAGCTGAGACACTGGCTCACAGCACACTGGACTGAAAGGATGAAATGGAGAGGGGTGGCAGAGGGAGAGAAGTAGCTTTGTGTGCTTTTATAGCAATTATAAAATGGAGGAAGAGCATAATGCCAACCTATCCAGGGAGGAAACAGCAAAACAAGTGCAGCTACCTCATCACCTGCTCCTATAGGGCTGAGCCAGCATGTGGCATCACTATATCTAAACACACAAGAAGGTTAGTAAAGAGAATGCAGTGCAAGTGGGCTGAGCAGCTGGAGTAGTTGGCAGGAAAAGCTCTCAAGGTTGATCTTTTGTCTCAGAGTCTTTATCATAGATGTAACTTCCAACCGCACCAGTGTTGACTCCTGGAAAAAAAAAAAAAAAGAACAGAAGCATAAATGGAGGAAGGACCAGGGCAGAAGGGAAAAGGAGTAGCAGGTTGCTTGGTGGGAGCAGGGGGAGAGTTGGCAGTTTTTGATCTGTACAACTGTACAGAATAGCAATCATTCTCTAAGTGTGAATCTCTGTGTGGCCCCATTGTCCATGCATGAATGGGAAGTATCAGAAAATGCAGGAAAATCTGAAGGTTTATAGAAATTTTAAAAGTACTGGAAAGAAAATGCTACCACACACTGAGAAAAGTCACTGCCACAATCAAATCCCTCTAACAATTTATACTCACAAAAAATACATTACTACTGACAACCCATGGAGGTTTACTGTTGATGTTAAGTGATCTTATGACTACTGAGAAGCAGAAGAGCCAACAAGCAGCTAATGGTTGCAGCAGTAGCTTAGCAACTGATGCTACATGAATATAGGGGACATGTTTTATGAGGTCTATCTATTAAATAATGAGACTGATACAATAACCCATCTTTATTTATATGTATTACAATTCTAATGCTTGTCTCCTTCAATATACTCCCTATTCACACTCACACCGATAAGCACCGATTTCACTTCAGGGAAAAGAACAAAGTTGTATGGTGAAGAATCTGGTGAATATGGAGGGTGTTCAAGTGTAGTAATGTGTTTATCAGCCAAAAACTGCTTCACAGAAAGTGCTGTATGAGTAGGCACATTGCCTTGATGAAGAATGAAACCATTTTTCCACAGTTCTAGCAGTTTTTTCTGACTCTCAGCTTCATCAAAACTTCCTTATAATAATGCTCGTTCACTGTTCTGTCTTCTGGAACTCATTTTGCCAAAATTACACCCTTCATGTAAAAAAACCCCAAAACACCCAATGAGCATGGCTTTGAATGTGGACTTGTTTTGATGTGCTTTTTTCATTCTTGGTGATGTTGATGTTTTCCAGTGCACTGACTGTTGTTTTGTCTCAGGATCATACTGGAAGATCCAGGTTTCATCACAAGTGATGATTTTTTGAAAAAGGTTTGGGTCCACCTCAAGTTGCTGCAAAATGTCAGTGGAAATTTCCTTGCGGCACTCTTTTTGCTCTAATGTGAGAACCCTAGGGACCATTTTGACACAAACGTTTCTCATGTTGGGTTCCCCAAGCAAAATTTTCCATGCAGTGTCTTTGTCAATGTTCATGGCTTCAGCTATTATTCAGACACTGAGTTGGCAGTCTTTTCAAACAATCTGGCTGATTGTTTCCACAATTTCTTCACTTCTTCAAGGGCTGCACATCGTCTTCCACATTCTCACGTCCTTCTCTGAATCTTTTATGACACTCAAACACATGCAGACAAGACATTCAGTCTTCCCTGTAGGCCTCAGTAAGCATTTGAAAAGATTTTGTTGGTGTTTTGTTCAATTTCACTAAAAAATTCATATTGACATGTTGCCCGACTTTTAAACAGCATTTTTCTGGCACACAACAGAAACATAGCTGCTTTAAACAATGACTGACAATTAACTGAATGGCTGAGAGTGTGGATGTTTGTCATGCAGGTTTAGACTTGTTCAAGGTCACCACTCAAGTATTCACAATCAGTTCTCCCTGCTTTGTTTGAAAGGTAGAAATGCAGTCTCATTATTTAATAGACAGTCCTCATACATTCCTTCAAATTCTGCCTCCAACCCACCAGTCTTCCAGGATGACCTTGTAAAGGTGAGAAGTACTGTAATGTATGTCTGCCTGTAGTCCAGGCAAGCAGCATGGAGGTCAGTGGAATCAAGAGAATATTCTCTCATACATAAAACCAATGCAACCGAGCTACTATGACAGCTGACTTTCACCAAGGAGGGGACAGAGGTCAGCCTTCCTTCCACCCTGGAGGGGTGCATAGAGACTAAAAATGGAATGGACTTCCTTAGCAAAGAACATGGCTGTCTGGAATCCTGAACAGGAGCACTTTATATTGCCCCAGTACATTGCAAGCCCCCATTTGCCATATATAAATGGCAGAGTGGACATTCCACTTTTGCTCCCATTGTGTAGTTGAGTTCTCTGTGGAATCGCTTCCCACCATCACCTCTGGGCTGGAGTACTATTGCTCCTCCCAACAATTAATCCTTCTCCACTTATTTACACTCACCTTTTGGTCCAAACAGGATCCCATAGCATGGTTTGTGGCAATATGGCTGGCCATCATGCTGGAGACAAGAAAAATAGGGGCAGAATACATCAGGGTCAGCCTCTCCACATGTAGTGGTGACCTTCCTAGCATTACCAGCCCTTGAGCAACCTGTTGCCAATCATGTTCCCTTGGCTTATGCCTCAACATATGCCTGACACTAGGAAAAGCTTCCTGGTTTTATAAAGACACATGATAAACTAAATATGCATTCTGGCCTGTTTGGCACCCACTGTAATTAAATGCTGAAACTCCCTCCAATGCTTAAAAACTATCTTGTACTTGAAGGCAAGTGTGTACACAATCAAAATAGGCACAACCCAGGGCTGCTTCTGTCATGTCTATCTCAGGGAAAAGGGCTGGTATTTAAGGATTCTGCAAGCCTTGGACCCACAGGCCAGAGCCATTTTATGCCAAGCAGACCTAATATGTTGTTGTGTGCCTTCAAGTCAGTTCCAGCCCTAAAGTGAACCTATCATGGTGTTCTCTTGGCAACATTTGTTCAGAGGAGAATCACCTTTGCTTTTCTCTGAGGCTAAGAGAGCGTAACTTGCCCAAGGTCACCCAGTGAGTTTCTATGGCTGAGCGGGGACATGAACCCTGGTCTCCACAGTTGTATCCAATGCTCAAACCACTACACCATACTGGCTTTTCAGAGAGATAATATACTGTACTTTTAAACCCCTTTGTTTTATGAAGCCTTATGAACAGGCTACATTCTGTTGAATGAAACAAAAATAAATGAAGAAGAAAAATAACAAGAGAGAGATACCACAAGACTGTTTGGGATCATGCCAAAAGTTACCATGAGTTACAGGGGTATGATAAATAATGTTGTTACTGTTGGAATATGGTTTCATTAAATGAGTCATCTGTCTGGTCACTTCTATACTTTTTGACTTGTGCAGTTTACTTCTCCATAAGTTATAACTGCAATAGCTTGCTCTGTCACTCATATAGTGAGAAATCCCTGCCTCCCTCCAATTTTTGGCAATCAATACTTTGGTTGCTTTTTAAGAGTTACATTATCTCTCCGGAACATATATAATAATCCCACCTTGAGCTTTGCAGGAACATGTTGACTGGTAATTTTGGAGAGATAATATACTGCACTATATTTTGAATCCTGAATCTCTGAGCAAAGAATGTAGAGGGGGTATATATGAATTCCTTCCTAGTCACTAGGGGGCACTTTGGTTCTTCTCTGCATCCTCCTTTGGCATTCAGCTGCCATATGGACACAGAAAAATGTTGCTTATTTGCTTTCCAGAGCAGTAGCAAAGAAAGCTAGTAATGCCAAAACCAACACATTCTTGGTGAGGATTTTGGCTACTAAGAAGGGCTCAGCTTCAAATACCTAGACCAGTTAAAAAACCCAGGGCTGAATCTTCTCTGTACTTATGGCCTATTGCTTATGATATTTCTCCTACAGGAGATTTATGTAACAAATATTTCTTCTTAACGTGATCTCATGAAGAAAGGTCTGAATTTCTGATATTCTGAAGTCTGGTTTTTAGTGCTACTCCAAGGGCAACATGTAGTTCGTACATTATATTTTCCATGCACTGTGGACTTTGGAATAATAACTCTACATGCAATGCTGCCTAAAACTGTGGTTCCAGGAATCAAACAATTCATATCTGCTGAATTTTAAGCATCTTGTTAAGCAATCTTTAACTTGTAAACCATCTTCTCAAGTTGGCCCTCCAACTTGATGGCCCTCCAATGCATAGATCCTTCAGTGCTTTGCTAAAGGATTACTTCAAATAATGTAATCATAATCACTTTGCTACTGTTACTATGCAGACATTGTAGGGAAAATGCAGCCCTCCTGATACATCTGGCCTGCAACTCCCATTAGCTTTAGACAGTATAGTCACTGCTGAAGAATGCTAGAGGTCCACACGTTGCCTACTCCAAAGGCATAGAAAGAAGTTTCAGTAGGAATGCCCCCTTGCAAAAATAAGGGGGAAAGTATACTGAAATAATCCCTCATTAAAATTTGGAAATTTCTCTTCCCATTCTTGACCTTCCTTCATCCCTTCTTAGAGTAGAAGGCACAGTTAAAGCAATCCCAGGGATACCTGCATACCTAGATGGCACTGGCAGCCAAGACTATGGTATCCTACCTCAGCATGACCTCCAGGAGTTAGTGTCTTCCCACAGCGCTCACAACGTAGGCAGGGACGGTGCCAATCCTTCCCCAGTGAAGTCACCTTCTCAGCTAGAACAGAAAAGAGGAGGCTTGCAAATGCAACATTTTTTAAAATCTGCAGCAGGTGTGGGGAATTCCTGGAGGCTGGGGGCTGCATTAGCCCCTCAGGAGAACTTGGATAGTCACACTCCCACTTGCATCCCTGCAACCTCCTCCAAAATGTGGGATTCCCCCAAGTGTTCCCCAAGACTATTTAGAAGGTGTGGGACCAGTTTTTCTATATTTTGGGCCCACTTGAGGGAACTTTTTTTGTATAAGAGGTATCCCAGAAGTCACTTACTGCTTTTTTTTTAAAGTCTTCTTCTGGACCTCAAATGGCCAGTGAGGGTGTGTGTGGTAAAAATGCCATCACACCCACAATGCAAAAACCTTTTAAAAAAATGATCCAAGGGAGACACAAAAACAGCCCTGTGGGCTGCATGCAGTTCTCAAGCCACATCTACCTAATCTACCAAAATGATATCAAGCAGTGGATTTGACATGAACCAGCATTCTGAGAACACCAGGGCTTCCCCATCTGTCAAAAGCAAGTTTCTCCCCCTTATGGATTGAAAGATGTGCTTAAGCTTTTGACCCAAAACTGGTGAAATACTGCAGGGAAGAAAGTGTCACTAGATGAACCCTGGTATGTCCTGCAAAGCTTTGTACTCCTAGCAGAAACAGGACACACTATGCGCCAAAAGCAATTTATTATATATGACAAATTATTTGCATAATTTATGCAGAGTACACAATTCCACTTTTCTATATGCTAAATTGTGAGTGGACAACAGTGGGAGGCTGGGGGGTGGGGCAGGACATTGGAGGGCTGTAATACCTGCAACATAAAAAATCAGTTGTTTTGTCTCTAAATGTCACCAAAGACTACACTTTGCCCACCTCGTTATTAAATTTTGGTTACTGTGTTGTTTAAAGTCCTATCTGCAGAAGTCAGCAGGCCCACAGGAGGCACTGATTTCTCTAGGCTGCAGGATCTCACTGATCCAGTGAGGTAAAGGTGGACCAGGCACAGTGCAAGCAGGAGGCATGGGCAATACTCACCAAAATAGACTTTCTTAGAGCAGCGTGGGCAGACATTGGGTTCCCCCGTGAAAGTTGTAATGCTGGAGGCTGAAATACAGAAAGGAAGACATGGCTATTTCTCGGGAGAACTTTGATGGTGTGTCCTGCATGGCATAGGTTAGATAGATGGTCCTTGTGGTCTTTCCCAACCTATGATTCTTTGAGTTGGGCATGTTCACCCTGGTGAAGAGAAAACTGAGAGAGGACATGATTGGATTCTTCAAATACATAATGGGCTGGCATAGAGGAGGGGACAAGTTTTTTTCTCTGCTACACTAAAGGATAGGACCAGGTCTAATGGTTTTAGGTTACAGGAGGGTAGATTTTGATTGAACATTAGAAGAAACTTCTTGACATTAAGAGCCATTTGACAATGGAACTAATTACCTGTAGAGGTGGTTGGATCTCTTTCTCTGGATGTCTTCAAAAAGATGCTGGATAGCTACCTACTGGGGATGCTGCAGCTGAATTTCCTGCATTGAGTAGGAGGTTGGACTCAATGGCCTTTGGGGCCCCTTCCAACTCTATGATTCTACGATACTATTCTATGATAATTTCCCAAAGATGGCTGAGGGAAGGCAAGGAGTGGCCATTTGGTTGCTGAAAGAGGGCAAGGACTTCTTGGGTAGCATCCAGCTGCAGTTCTGCAGATAGAGAAAAGAATAGATGTCACCTTCCTAGAGTGCTCTGGAGTTCAGGAAGGTGGCATTTACTTTTTCCTTCCAGTGGCAGACTGCAGCCAGATGCTGCTCGGGTGCCCCAGCCACTAACATGGCCATGGAGGCATGCATAAGCACTGACAAGCTTCCTTGGTATGGGACAGAAGAGAAGCCCCATGTGAGCACACTCACTTGAGAAGTTCCATCAGGATTTCAACAACTCCTACCGTTCAGCCTGGGCCTGGAACAAATCCTCACAACAAGTTCAGTTTCTTGACACCACTGTACAACTGCACAATGAACTTCTAAGCACCACACTCTATCAAAAACCCACTGATTGCTACACTTACTTACATGCCTCCAGTTTCCACAGTAACAAATCTATTGTTTACAGGCAAGCCCTCCAATACAACTGCATCTGCTCAGACACACAAGACAGACTCAAACTCTTGGACTCAAACTACAATACACACCTAAGGAGGTGAAGAAACAAACTGACAAGGCAAAATTAATACCCAGGAACCATTTACTACAAGACAGATCAAAAGCAAAAAAAATGAGAAAACACCACTAATGGTCACCTACAGTTCCCAGCTAAGAACACATCGTCAACAAGCTACAACAAATTCTGGAGAACAACATAGCCCTCTCACAAGCTTTAGAAGGCATGCCTATATTAGCTTACAGACAGCCTCCAAATCTTAAACAACTATTCACACAACAGGATATATAATATGGATGGTAATACCGGGACAAGACCCTGCCACAAACCCAGATGCCAACTCTGTCTCTACATCTACTCTGGGAGCAATATTACAGGAGCCAATAATATCACTCACAACATCAGAGATACATTTACTTACTCTTCCTCCAATGTGATATATGCCAAACTAAGCCAGCAATGCCCCTCTACACTATACATCGGACAAACAGGACGGTCTCCACGTAAGAGGATTAATGGACACAAATCTGACTTTAGAAACTGCAATACCCCAAAAGCAGTTGCACAACATTTCAACCTTTCAGGACACACAGTAAGGGATTTACAGGTTGTGGTCCTTGAACAAAGAAATTACAAAGGAAGACTAAAAGGAGAAATTGCTGAATTGGATTATATTCACAAATTCCAATCTATTAGCAGAGGAAAGACAGTGGCTTCATGGCACACTACATATATTAATACCAGAGTCCTCGTTAGTGCACATACAAAAAAAAAAAAAAAAGGAATCTTCTCAAGAGAGAGTTTTTAACCATGGGAAACCAACTTTTGGTAAGCAGACTTATTGCTTTCACACATCAACACTAACTGACCACCGTAAAGATCTGAAAGACCTGTATCTCCATATGCAACCTTTTGAAAATTTAGGGCAAGGGTCATCATTTGCCTCTTTCTGGATCTTGTTATGTTTCGTCTCATTCCCACAGTTGTGTAAATATGTTTTATATCTGAGCATTTATTATTACTCTGTACTATATCCAAAGAAGTGGGTTTATATCCATGAAAGCTCATGCAAAAATAAAAACCATATATATATGGTGTATATCTATATCTATATCTATAGATATAGATATATAAATTACCTTGGGTATTTTACCTCTCCCAGTGTGCTGACTGGCTGCTCAGGAAACATACTCAGCCCACACCCAGCGAATCACCACCCACATGCAAAGTCCCTCTCCACCTCACAATGCACTCCTGACACTCAATCTGTGGCCCAGATTGGGACCCAAACAGTCAACTGGTGGTGGTGGTGGGCCGCCTGCAACAGAGCACCCAGGCAGTCGACTGGTGGAGGCAGTGGTGGCAGGGCAACAGAGCGAATCACCCTCAGAAATTCCAAGAAAAGTGTGGAATGCTGAGAAGGGGGAGGAGGGATTTAAATCCACTGGTTTACCTTACAGGGTTGTCATGAGATCTACCGGGTGTTTTGGGGGGAGTTTTTTAATGGTGCATGGTACACCGAGACCAGCTAGTTTAGTATTAAAGGTGTTGCTACATATCTTTTTTTTTCCTCCCCCTTCCTTCCTCCTTTTTATGCTGCAAGAGACTGAAGGGGCTACTTCTTTGAAAACCCTCACAGAGAGATGCACTCCACACCACAAGGCCTGCAATATCTGTATGAACATTAATAAGTAGAGTTCTCTCAGAGGAAAACCAGGGTAGTTTCTATTCAGATTAAGGGGCCAAAGGAGGTATTCCACACAGAATTACAAGGGTCATAATTCTTGCTCAATATCCAAATAATGAAATGCAATTATTTTTTTAATTTAAGAGTATATACTAAGGTTATGTATAGTCCAAAACTAAGCAAAACAAAACACAGAAATGCACCAAAGAAAAACACAGTATGTAGAAAGTAAATTGACACTCTCCTAGAGACCCTCAGAAATCCCACCCACCCCACCCCTGCCTCTAGCATCTCCCAGATCAGTTGCCTTGGTGGTTTCCAGGATTCTTGTGCACCAGTACATACCTTTGCTTGGTCCCTTAGGGGCAGCATTGACTTTTTTTTCTTCCACTTTGGGCACATGTTCAATAGGGCCTGACACCAATGGTCCTTCGGTCTGGGGCTTTTCATAAATGTAAGAGCCTGCCCCTCCAATGTTCACACCTGAAAAGGGAACAAGAAAGATCACAGGAGCTTGGTACCATAAGCTTTTCCATCCTCCACAATACCTACACATTTTGAAGAAGTGATACATGAATCTAAACAGTGTGAACCCAGCCAGGCTCATTCCCTCATCCTCTCTACATCTACGGTTCACTAAATGCATTCCCTGGTTTCCAATGAGTGGAGAAACATAGAGCTATGGTGTAAAACAGAGTGTCCTTTCCTACAATTACTATGAGCTGTCCCAATCTAGCCTATGAAAAGACTGGAGGTCAGCCCTCTCCAAAGCCCCATTCTCTGGGGATTCCCTCCCACCTGGCTCACGCAACCAACTGGGAACACAAGTTGGAAGGAGGAATTCCTTTGCTACCACTAATCAGAGATTGGACACAGCAGCAAAAGACCCTCCTCTACTTCACCACTTGCTTTCCCAAACGGTAAGACTCATGACATGTTGGGGAATCCTGATTATTATCTCTGACTGGAAGTAACACCAAGGAACATTGCCTATACCATGCCCCCTCCCGCAGAACCAAGGGGAAAGCATGAGACAGGCAAACCAAGCTGCCAGACCAAGCTGCCAGCTTCAGTGATGCTCCTGGGGCAGGCATCTAACCTCAGAGTGAGTCTTACTGTTTGTGGGGAAACCCATGTGCAGGGGAATCCCAGGAGCTAATGTTGCCAGGTTGCGTCCCTAGCATCATGTGGCCTCTGAAGGCCAACCTCCAGTATAAAGGCACCAGATCCCATTTGATCCTGGAAGCTAAGCAGGGCCAGCCCTGGTTCGTACTTCGATGGGAGACTGCCAATGTTCTAAAACTCTCAATGTGTTTTAGGTTGTATTTCAGAGGAAGGAATGGGTGAAACCACCTCAGAGGATTCCTTGCCTAAGAACCCCTATGAAATTCACAGGGTTGGCATAAGTTGACAGGCAACTTGAACGCACATACACATGCCTTTGCTTTAATCTTCCTTTTAATTCATATGGGTCTAAATAAGATCCACAAGAGACAGGACACCAACTGGTCCCCCAGAATAAAACTAAACATAGAAGACTATGGTGGTGTTGGCTGGGGGAAGAGTTGCAGTAGAAAGAGTATACAGGGACATAAGAAAATGCTTTACGATGAGTCAGACCTCTGGTCCTTTTAGGACAATACTGTCAACAATACCTGGCAGTGGCTCTTCGGGGTTTTAGGTAGAATTCTTTCCTAGCCCTACCTGGAGATTCTGGAGATCAAAAGAGGAGCCTTCTGCAAGCAAAAAAGCTTAGCTGCTGAGCCATGGTCACACTCCAAAGTGCTGAAACACACACACGACACACCCTTTCTGTGTTACAAATCATGCCCACCCACAGTGTTTCTCTTACACGTGGCTGCATGTCATGTTTTGATCCACCCAAAGTCGCTCCCATTCCAATTAGAGCACACCACAACCAGACAAGGTGTGTCCCAATGAAGATGCTTGTAACATTAAATTGATACAGAACTGGATATACCTGGCTGGCTTTGAGAAGAACTGTATACAGAATGAGACAATCAAAGAGAGAAAGAATGATACAGCAGTGTTTCTCTTGGAAGCAGAAAGGGAAACATACCTTTGGGTCCAAATAGTGTTGCATAACAGGGTTTATGGCAGTAGGGCTTCCCATCGTGCTAAGACAGAGAAATGGAAAGTGTTAGAGTAGCCAGGACTTGGGGAAAGGTAATTAAAACAACTGTCTTTCAAAAGCTGATTATCACTACATGATAAAGTGAGGGTGGGGAACCTTTTTTGGGCAGGGGACAAATTCCAATCTGAGAAGGGTCTTAGGAGCCACAGTATAACACTTTTTGTAATCTTCACAACAAGTATCAGCATTTCCCCACCAATTAAAGTTCAATTTTACATTTCTACTCAGGAGTAAAACCCAATGCAACAGCTTCCCAGGCTGCAAAGTCCCACACAACAGCTTCTGGCTCTTAAATGCCCTCTATCTTTGACAGAGGAAGACATTTGCATTAGGATGGGGAAAACCCCATGAGCTGCATCCTTGTACTAAAGACACCCACCTTGAACATTTCATGTATATTAAAAACTACAATGCAATAAAATATCTTTGTTTAGAGCAGACACATCTACTGACAGTTTAGCCATGATGATGCCCAGTGGTAGGAGAGGAATGAGAACTATAAGATGCCTGGAGACCCCACAAGACATATCATTTCAATGATTTGGTTTTGGAATATTTAACCTGACGTTTCATGCTCAATGCATTCAAGGTGGTCATCATACATTTTTTTAAACCAAATAATTAAAAGAAGTATATACCAGCAAAAAACAAACATATAAGGGCTCGAACACAAATCTGTCAAAATAAACACATCATCCGTAGCTGGCAAAAAGTAACAAGGAAGCTAATGCCTTCTATTGTGGAAGGGGGTTCAAAAAGCCCAGAAAAAAGGGCCTCTCCCTTGCTTTCTCTAGAGTTGCTGTTTAGGGTTACAGTCAAGAGGTAAGGTTTTAAACAACCCAAATTCTCTGGCTCACATCAAAATGTAGGGCTTTCTATTCCCACAAGCCATCCCCATTTATAAAAGCCTTCTGCAATGATACACCAAATACCATTCTAAGTGCCCTTTCTTTACCTGCCAAACAAGAATGGCATGCAGGGAGAGAACTAAAAATAATCCCTTCCTTTTCTTTTCCTCCTCCAGGGACTCATGGGAAGTGTTGCCTTCCAGAGAAAACGGCAGTACATCTCCCATGAACTCTTGGACAGCACTTCAAGAAGTCACCTTTTTATACAACAACTCCCATACACTGTCCAGCCAGCATGGCCATTCAAATTATACTCCAAAAGAGTAAGTCTTCCAAGCTCTGTTCCTGAGCCTCATGCCCTGGCATAGCTACTCAGTACACTAGGAAAGCCTCCCTCCTGTTCTTACCATTTTCAAGGCAAAGAAACCAAATAGTAGCTTTTGTTTAGGGGGCAGGTATGGATGAACTGGGTGTGTATGAGAGGAGTTCATTTTTATGAGCCTCAGCTCATTTTGAAAAAAATGAACAGAGTTTCTTCCCAGTGAAAGAAGAACTCAAATATTTTGGAATTAATGTTGAGGTGACCATGATTCTTTTTTTTTTTTTAATCCATCCCAGAAGACAGACCACAGGCAATAAGATAATTAAACAAACACAGCTTTAAAAACAATGAATTATTCATTGAAGAACAATTACAAGATCATAAAATTATAGAATTATAGAGCTGGAAGAATGTCAAGGGCCATCTAGACCAATCCCCTGATATGCAGGAAATCACAGCTACAGTACCCATTGAGGTGGCCATCCAACTTCTATTTTAAAAACTCCAGTGAAGAAGAATCCACTGCCTTCTGTGGTACTTCATCCTACTGCTGAACAGCTCTGAACAAATTCCATCAGGAAATCCTTCCTAATGTTTAGGTGGAATCTCTTCTCTTCTAATATGAATCTCTGGTTCATGTCTTCATGTCCATGAAAACAAGCTTGCTCCATCTTCTACATCAGTGCGACTCAAAGTGGTGGTCCCTGGACCAAGTGCTAGTCCCTGAAGCATTTGCTGGCAGTCCTTGGCAAATTTCCAGGAAAGAAACAACTGTGTCCAGTGGGTACAAATACTGGTCCTTGGCACAGTGGAGAAAAATAACTGCCGATCCCACACATCAGATAGTCTGAGAAGCACTGATCATACATGGTATCCCTTCAGATATTTGAAGATGGCTATCATGTCACCTCTCAATCTTCTGTTTTTCAAGCTAAAAACATAACCAGATATCTTAGCAATTGCACATAGGCCTTGGTTCCCAAAACTTTTGTACCACTGTGGTCACCCACATCTAGACACATTCCAACTTGTCAATATCCTTCATGTAGTGCCTAGAACAGGACACAGTATTCCAGGTGAGGCCTGACCAAAGCAGAATAGAGTGGTACTATCCCTTCCCCTAATCTGGACAACAGTCCAACACTCAAACCATACTTCACAACAGTCCAGCAATCCACACCAGCCATCAGCCAGCCACCTTACATTAATCCCTGTTGAAATCGATTTTGTTGTTTTGGGCCAGCTCTTCAATCTGTCAAGGTCATCCTGAATCCTGATCTGTCCTTTGGGATATAAGCTACTCTTCCAACACATCACTAAAACATAGTGGGATGAACCTCATGACTGGAAATGTAGTATCAGAGGGCTATAACCTTTTCAAACTTGAGGTTATTTCCAGCTTCACTTCTGTGATTTTTATGAACTGCTGCCATCAACAGTAGTGGTCGGGTGTTTTTTGTTTTGGTTACATGACTAATGGCTAATGAACTGTATGTCAGTTTATATTTCCTCATTTGAACTGTATTGTTGAATTTAATTATAAACAATTGAATTAAAAATACTTTCTTCAGGGGCACTGGGTTCAAACCCTACTAATGATGGTTCTGATTAGAAACAGAGCACTGCTGACCTCTTTCTATAAGAAGGAAAATAAAGGAGATCAGAACTTTGGGGTGAGCAAGCAAGAAAATAATTCTGTAACAACAGCATAAATTGTTCTTATTTTCTTAAGCTCTTTTTTTCTTTGTTCAAAACTCAACTTGTCCCTATAGACACAGTGGTCTTGCAGCCATGATTTTAATTCTTCAAAGTTTTCCCTCTCAAATAGTTTCCTGAGCACAGGAAATAGTGATCTCTCCCCTTTACTTTAACTAAAGGTCGTTTACACGGCAAAATAAAGCCTTTAAGAATTCACAAAGACTCCTAATAGTTCCCACACGTTGCGCAACAAAGTCGCCTCATTCAGAAGGAGGGGGGCTCAAAAACCCAAAAGTTGCATAATAAAGGCTTTCGGTACTTTTCCCAACTTTTTTTGATAAAGTTCGTGAAAATGCGCACAATCGATTGTGTGAACTACCGATGTGCAAAAGGCTGTGGGAACTACCAGCAGTCTTCCCGAAACAGCCACAGCAGAGCTGAGCCATGACTGGTTGGACTGACTGTGGAGGGGGCAGACTTTCAAGATATGCGAGGAGCCTCAAATGAAAAGATCCAGCCACTGTTGTTTCCAGCCACGGAAAAGATCCAGCCAGTGCTATCCTCATCCCAATCACCCAGCTGTCTGCCTCCCGGCTTGCTTGGCTGCTGTGGCTGAGAGATCCCCACTCAGCCATAATTACGTTCCTCTGTGTGTGTGTGTGTGTGAGAGAGAGAGAGAGAGAGAGAGAGAGAGGAAGGGAGAGAGAGAGAATAACAGTCTGCTCCGCTGGCCATTACACGTCGCAGTGGGTGAGGGGAAGGGGGGCTTGAGGGAAGCAGGGCGAAAATGGGGAGCCTGCGACTCCATTGCTTCTGGCAGCTGGATGATCATCCCCCCCAAGACCATCCTCCACCTGGGAATCTAACCTGCTTTCCTTGCCTCCTTTTGTCATTATTCCTCTCCACCCCCTGTGGTCTCCCCTCTTTTTTGGTTGTTTGCACATTTCTTGCCCCCACAGCCAGCGGTCGGGGTGCTCCAGTGGCCACACCCCCACCTTTGGCTGTGTGAACTACAAAGCAGAAAACTTACCAGATCAACCAGTTTCGCACTAAATCATTTAAACTACGCGGTACTGGTGTGACAATGTGCTAATGCACAAACTATTGCAATAAAAACTGCTGTGTAACTGAGCCCTTCATCTTCCCCTTGATCCCAAAGTCTTCCTGGGTCTTTCCCAAGGCCTTTGTTCTGGTGACCCAAACACCTTGTTGGGTACAAGGATGGTCTCCCTCCACAAGGTCTTTCCATAAAAGGTGAACCCTGGTCTGGATACCAGAAAGACGAGAGGGAACTTGAGGAAAGGAGGAAGTGACTGTTGAAGTGGCCAGTTGTTGCGTAGAAAGAGTCTATATGAGGAAGAAAAACACAGAACTCAAAGACATCTCTGCTTCAGCATTAAGGGAAATCCTATATACCAGTGGTTCTTAACCTGTGGTCTGCAGACCCCCAGGGAGCTGCAATGTCCTCACAGGGAGTCTGTGAAAGCTTGAAGGCTGCTTGGCCCACCTTCTCCCCACAGTGGAGCACATGACAGGAGCTAAGGCAAAGGCTGGCTGGCTGGCTGGCTGGCTGGGCCCACACATTACCATTCAATCCACTCCAGCCACAAACTTACAGGAAGAAGCAGAAGAAAAGTCTTCCTTCCCCCTCCAGTGTCTCTGAGGGTACGTTTAATGAATGGTGTAATTGAATTTTTTTAATTGTTGTTGTTGATGTTGTTTAAATCTTGAGTTAAGTCTTGGGGGCCCACGGCAACAAAAGATATTAAAGTGAGTCCCTGGTAAAGAAAAGGTTAAGAGCCACTGCTATATACAATTAATTACTGGCACTTACTTTCATCTACTTTGACTCTGAGACAAGATCCTACTCTAGTTGCCCACTGTCCCTGCCAACCTCTTCCCCTCATAGTGGACTAAAAGTGTGTGTTCTCTACACACATACACAAAGTACAGCCAGAGCATTTTCGGCATCCTTCAGGCAAGTCAGCACCAATATATCTATTAATCAGTAAAGAAACTCCTTCCTGAGAAGAAAGGGATAAAATAAACCCTATTTATCCGTAACATCACTTAAATTGTTCTTCATTCCTGAGACAGCTTTCTTCTTTCAGACCCTTTCCCACTCCAGATCAGTCCTTAGTGCATGTCTCAGAGGCCCTGCTAGTAACAGAGGCACTATCAGCTCCCTACTGTCAACAGGAGATGATTTCTGACAGGAAACAGTGATAAGGCAGGAACATATTTTCCCTTTAATGCAAGGAATGAGCCACTTGTATTTCTATCTGTCAAAGCTACCATAGAAGGAAACAACAGATATAGCCAGCAGGCACAGAGAATATTCTTCCCTTGCTTAGCAGCCTCAGGCACCTCATCTGTGGTGGGTGGGAGACAGAGCGAGGGAAGAGACAGTGGAGTCCCACAAAGTATTCCACTGCTCTCTCTCACACACCACATGAAATAAAGAACAAAAAATTGTCAGGCATGGCCCCTCTCATTCTAAGGATAGAACCCAATTAGGAAGAAATCTGCTAGATTTCCTGGCAAAGTACTCAAGTGCTGGCTAAACACACATTTAGAAATAATGTTTTTGGGAGTCACTTCTTCAGTTTTCAAATACGGCAAAATCTCAGGCAATATCAATAAATGACTCCTAGTTAAAACACTTCTTTGATCTGTGGACACACCCTGTTTTTCATTTCTGTCTACAATAACACTAACAATAATGGGAAGAATTAACTATTTTGTCTAAAACTGGGAACAGCAAGACCCTGGCAATGTACTCCTACCCTACCTACTGCACTTTGAATACCATTTTTAAAAGGGAGGCAATGGTGAGGGTTTTCATATGTTGTTGAACTGGAACTCCCATTACACCTGGCCAATCATGAGGAATAGAATCATAGAATTGTAGAGCTGGAAGAGGAGCTGCAATCCAAGAACATCTGAAGGGCCACACAATCCGCCCCCCCAATCCCGCCTATCCTCCACAATGTTTGACTATCCATTCTTTGGCTCTCCAATGTTTGAATGATTCTGCACTTAAGAAGACAGAATTACATGGAATGGTGATGTAGTTGTAAATGTACTAACAACTCTAGCTTGACCTTTCTTGAGCATCACCACCATTTGGGGGTGGGTGGTGTTTTTAGTCATTATTATAATGTTTTAATTGTTGGAAGCCGCCCCAATTGTTTTTAGCAGAGGGGCGGGGTATAAATAATAAATAAATAATCTAACAAGCCTCAGATTAAATTCAAGGGGCTGCCAGCAAAACAAATATTATTTTCTTTTCCTTTGTGAAGAATATGTTGTGTTGTTTTCTTTGGTGAGGCTGAAAAGAATTTCTCCCAAAAAGCAAGCTCCTTTGGAAACTGGAAAAGCCAGAGCAGCAAAATAGTACATAAATACCATAAACATTAGTACAGTTGGCCCTTCATATCCATGGATTCTGCATTATCAGATTCAACCAACCACAGCTTGAAAATCTATGAGGGGGAGGGGGAATTCCAAAAATTCCAACAAGCAAACCTTGCTGTTCACCATTTTATATAAGGGACACCATTTTACTGCACCACTGTATATAATAGAAGTTGAGCATCCACAGACTTTTGTATCCACAGGGGGTTCTGGAACTAAACCCCAGCAGATACCAAGGGGAAGGAGCTTGGAACATGAAAAGATGCACATAACTAGCTCAACCAATGTGCTAAAGGGGCCATGCCCTGAGTCCACCATTTTGGGGGCAGGGTGCTAAATCTCTAGCTATCAAATTTTTAAAAAAGAAGGATGAAATCTCTGGCCCTTGTAGATCCTACGATGTCAGTCGAAATGCTTCATTACTTCTGGGGAGCAGTGCTAGCCATAAAAAATATGTGTAGAGTGACCACTGTCTTTGGAAGGGAATTCCTAGTTCATTATAAGTCCATAAAAAAAAAAATCCCACTTTTCATGAAGCAGTGATTGCAGTGTAGAGAAAGCAGTGGAAAAATCTACAATTTTAGAGTAGCTGTGCTCTGCCAAAGAAAATAAAGCTCACTTATGTTGGGTGAGGTGAGGTGAAGATTAAACATGGAATATATCAGCCCTGCACATCAGACCACTTTTGCTATGCTATAGGAAAGGCAGAGAATAGTATATGACACCCCTTATATAGTCCAGGGTTTCTACCCAAGAAAAGGAGGGAAGAAGAGTTGGTTGAAGTGATTCAGGCCGCAATGCTAAGCAGACTTATCTGAGATGAAATTTTAATGACTACAGTGGGAGTTTTTCTACCTAGACAGGAATGTACTATAAGGCTGCACTCCCTATTATTTGGGAGCGAGACATACCAAACTCAGTAGTACTTACTTCTGAGTAAACATGTATAGGGTACAGCTTTTAATAAAGTGTCTTTAAGCTGCTAATCATGCTCAAATGACCATGTTGGCTGTCAGTTATGGGAATGGTAAGTACAGCACATACTACATAAGGCTTAAGGCTTGGGAAGGCTGAGAATGAAGACCGGGGCATATGGATGGGGTAGATGAGAAGTGAGAGGATGTCACTTGCCAATTTTAAGTAATAGTGTCAATTGAAATATAAATTATAGCAAGTCTGTAGAACCAGAAACCTGGCTCCAACTGCTTAGGTTTTGATTCCTACATGGGGAAGGTATGGGTGACAGCATCACTTATTTACAGGTTCCTGGATGGCATTTTAAAATCTAATCTGAGCGAAGGACTGGTGTGGGCTAACAAAGTGATCTAGACATTCTGTCAGCAGAATGATCTTTGAGCTGGGGACAAGCATGTAAGCTGCTCTGGATGTGACTGTACTTTCACTAAAACAAACAGATATAGCCTAACACTGCTCCCTGCCCTTGCTATCCTGCTAGACAGAGGGGTGGTGAGTGTGGCTTGAACAGCTTTTTCTGAGGAATACTAACCTTGCCACAATTACACACGCCCTGGTTATGTCCAGATTAGGCTATTTATTCATTAATTCCTACCCTACTTTCTTCCAATCTAGCAAACAAGGTATCTCACAGCATAGGTTAAAACAACATATAGCTAAAGCAATTTTTAACACAAAAGGTTTTTTTTAAAAGCTATCCTATTACAAATACTAATTTAAAACATTTAAAACACAGCAATAATGATAAAAGTGCATTAACTCCCCACCCCCATTAAAATACCCTTCTGCATCAACCAATTAAGAGCCAAAGGCCTGTCTAAATATGAAGATCTGCTGAAAAAAGAGCATGGGAGGGCCAACCTAGCTTCCTATGGGAGGGAATACCACAGCCACTGAGAAGGGCTTTTCACATGTCCTAACCAAATGTTCCTGTGTTCATGGTGAGATCCAAAAAAACCCCCTCTTCCTTATTGATGTTAAAATTTTGAGAAAGTTCATATTGAGCAATTTGGGCTGAGATCTTGCAGTGGGAGATGTTTCTTTGGCACATAGCTATAATATGTCTTATGGTGAACCCCCACCCACCTTTTCGATGTGGTAGTGCCTCCTACAGATATGCATTTCAGTGTTGGTGGAGAGTAAAGGGAGCAGCAGAGAACATCTCCAGGGTGTCAATTACATGACAGTTTTTTATCACGGGGAAAAACAGGATTCCCTCATCCCAGGTCCGTCCCTTGTTGTTTACATGATTTGTCACAGTAGCGTAACTCTCGGTTTTTAAAATTTCTTGTTCTGAGTGCTCCCATCCCGGGATAGGGGCACACAGCAGAGCAGTATTTTGATTGGTCAGACTTTGGAGGGGATGTACTTACAACGGAAGCCTGGCAAGTCTGGATCCGCCATGTTTGGAAAGGTCAGAACCACCCCCACCCCTGCCAGGCACAGCTACAATCGCCTCTAAAGAGAAACCCCCTCTCCTGCCCCACGGGGCTACTGCCTCCTGCCCTTGCATGGGGGGGGGTCGCCCCACGTGGCTTTCCTCCTGCCCTTTGTCTTCATGGAGAAGACCCCCCTGCCCTGTGCGGCTGCAAGGGCAGGGGGGAACCGTGGGGAGCAGGGGGCTCTCCATGACCGACAGTCACAGAGAAGACACCTCCCGCCCCGCACAGCTGCAAGGGCGGGGAGAAAGCAGCGCAGGGCAGGAGGGCTTCTCCGTAGATGATTGGGCGTGGGCAGGGGAGGGGAGAGACCTTGCCTGGCACTCAACTGGCTGCTTTGGAGCTAGTGGAGGACCCTGAGGGGGGCCTAACAAAATGGCGATTTCAAGGCTTCCCTTGCAAGCCTGCCCCCTCCAATGTCCAACCAATCAGAAACCATCCCACATCCTGGGATGGTTCCTGGTTGTTCAGACAACCAATAGCATGGGCTGTCTCTAACTTTCCCCCAAAAAACCCTGAAAAACAGAGGGGTGGAAAGTCACGGGTTAACCGGGCTTTTTGCTACCCCCTCCTTCTGAATAGCCTGTGATGCATGTGAACTACCAGGGATCAACACAAATTCTTCTCGGGCCTTTTTTGTCGTGTAAATGAGGCCCTGGTGTTTTCCTATAGCTGGACACACAGCAATGACATCATCCTCAAGAATCTTCCAGGGGTCCCTGAGGATGATGTCACAACTGTGTATCCAGCTACAGGAAAATAGCTGGATGCTTCTCTACTGCTCTCCCTGCTCTCCAGCAACACAGAAATGGCAGCGGGGGGCACACTGAAAATTATTATTATCTTTATTTTTATCCCACTTTTCCCCCGATTTGGGACTCAAAGTGGCGTACAATAAAAAGACATTGTTAAAATCAGCAAAATACAAAAGTTAAAACAGAATTAAACAACAAAGTTAAAAACAGTTAATTAAAAAAAAAACACATACACATACACAACACACACATATACCCCAGCACAACTTGTCATTAACAGAGATCTGTTTGAGGTTTGGGGGAGACGTTGTTCATTAAACAGTTGAATAAGAATTCTAGCCTCCATAATGACAAAAAGAAAAAAAAAGATTACGATAGTGTATGCTGGACCTATGTCATTGTATCTCCCTAATGGGATGGCAGACACTGTCTTTCAGATAGTCTGCACCCAAGCTGAAAAATCATTGTATGTCATAGCCAGCACTTTGAACTGTAAATGGAAACAGACTTGGAGTCATACTGTCTACTTTAATACACCCTATGTGTACTGTCCTTGAGCAAGCAGGGATCACCAGCATTGAGGCCATGATATTGAGAACGCAGCTGCGCTGGGCAGGGCACGTTTCTAGGATGGAGGACCATCGCCTCTCAAAAATAGTACTCTACGGGTAACTCGCCATGGGTCAGCGTAAGAAGGGTGCTCCAAAAAAATGATACAAAGACTCCCTGAAACAACATCTCAGGCTCGGCCAAATTGATCACCAACAACAATGGTCCCCCTGGCTTCATATCGGGAGGCATGGAGACGCACTATCCTCAATGCTGCAGCCTTATTTGAGAACTCACGCCGAACAAGTCTTGAAGAGAAATAACAATGCAGAAAAAATCACAACCCAAAAACATCACCCAAGGAGACCTTCTGCTGTGCTTTCTGCAACCGGACTTGTTTATCTCGGATTGGCCTTTTCAGTCATCAGCGCACTTGCAGAAAGCGCGGGATGAGTCCTTCCTGAATCTTCGTTTGCGAAGAAAAGCCAGAGAGAGAGAGAGAGAGAGAGAGAGAGAGAGAGAGAGAGAGAGAGGTGTACTGTAGGGTATACCTGTTTGTCCTTAATAAGTGTCTGAAAAATCTTAAACTGGTACCAAATGTAGAGAAGCTGCTAATCAGTTTCACTGGTTCCCAGTTTGTTTCCAAGTTCAATCTATGTGCTGATTTGTTAGAATCCAAATGTTTTGGGACCATCTATAAACACGTAAAAAACCCTATAATCATTGAAGGAGGCCTTATTCTATACATCTCCTTCCTATAAGGTGCAGAGAGCAGGGAATGAAGATATGGCCTTCTGGTCAAGCTGTGCTCTGATTCTGTACTATGCCAGGGAACCCAACTTACCACCTTTTGAGGTCAAGACATTGTTTTGTTTAGGTATCCATTTTTTCAGAATGCTTTCTCGTTTTTACCATCCTGGTTTGTTACGATCATAGTTTTGTTATTGTTGCAGATTATTAAGCTGCTTTAATTGTTTGGATAATTTTATTGTTTGGTTTTTCGATTGTGAAATGTTCTGGAGTCTTATAGGGTTGAAGATGCAGAGTAGAAATTATTTTTATAATAAATCAGTAAAGCTAAATATGTCATGTCTTCAAAGTGGCAGTTTAAATACCTAATTTTTTCAAGACTATCAATACATGATCTTTTTTGGATCCAACAGCCACACATGATGTAGGAGCATGGGCTATACGCACAGAGAGGAACAATCATCTTTCCTCACTGCAAGGGAGTGGAGAGCCTTTTGTCCACCCACTCTGCCAGAGAATAAAGAGCAGTTTATAAGAGGATCTCTTGGAGATGAGGATGAAAACAATGTGGTCTGTTCTCTTGCCCAGGACTCCTTGTGTTGACTGCTGTTTGACCTAACTGAAGAGAAACCACCCTGAAGATCAGAGCCATGTGGGGGGTGGGGGGAATGGCCTGGGGATCAAATTCCGATTGACTAAAGGTCTGAGCAGCCCAATTCCAGCAGCTGGTGGGGCTAGTCTCAGCTGAACCTGAAGGACCTTTCTTCTTTCCTAAGATGCTCAGCTCATTTCTAAATACTCTCTATCACTCATCAGAGATAACAGCAAAAGAAGGTTGTGGTTGGATGGAGAACTGCAGCTGCTTTAGACCAAGGGTCTCCCATCTTTTAAAACAATTTAACAAGCAGTGATCTTCCTCTAGATACATGGTCCTCTGATGCTGGCCCCAAACTCCCATCATCCCTCACCACTGGCTAAGCTAGCTAAGGCTCATGCAAATTGCTTTCCAGAAATATGCTGCTCTAGACAAGAGTCTCTCACCTTTGTGGGCCTGCTGAGTACATTTGGAATTTTGATAAAGTGTAATGAGTCCACAACAAAACATCTGCTATGATTGTGCTTCCCATTATAAAATGGAAAAAGGGTAAATTTCAGAGCCATTAAATAAAAAAAAAAATAATCATGAACATGCATGATTTTTTCATAATACTTCCCCCAGTTACCATCACATTAAAGACTACAATGCTGTCAACAGACCATAACAAACTCTTTCTCTGAAGATGCCAGCCACAGATGCAGGCAAAATGTCAGAAGTAAACTCTTCCAGAACACAGCCTCATAGCCCAGAAAAAAAACCAAGGAAAATCTAAAATTGTGATAGTAGTTGCACCTGTTTCTCTCATTTCACTGTTGGCAGGGTGAGGCGGCCACAATTATTCTTATCTTCCAGATCTCTAATGCTTCAACCCCATCACCCTTTTTGCAACATCTTCCTTGATGGAGAAATCTGGTCATCTTGAAAAGCTTGCTCATTTTTCGTGACCTCTGGAATTTTTCTCATGGGCAACTGTTATAAATATTCTGTTGTGAATATGTTTGTGTGTTGCTCAGCAGCAGAACAGCTTTAGAAGTGGATTGCAGGCTTAGTGGGTATATTCATCTCCCTCTTCTATTAATCATGGTCAGGAATCAGAACATGGAGTGAAACGAATCAGAAAAAGAGCTGAGGGTTTCAGCTGAAAGTGGAAAATCATTGTTCAGACTTCAGGTCTACCCCTTGAAGAACAACTGTGGTCTACCTACTTTAGTAAACCAGACTACTAGAAAGAAAACCTGAAGGACCCTTCTTCTTTCCTAAGACACTCAGCTCAGTTCTAAATATTGGGTCCTATTCTCTGACATCACTTTCACACAAAAAATGTGCCATTTAAATACACACACACACACTGCAGTTCAAAATTCAAGGAATCATAGAATCATAGAATTGCAGAGTTGGAAGAGACCACGAGGGCCATCCAGTCCAACCCCCTGCCACGCAGGAAATTACGATCAAAGCATCCCCAACAGATGGCCATCCAGCCTCTGTTTAAAGACCTCCAAGGAAGGAGACCCCACCACGCTCTGAGGGAGTGTGTTCCATTGCCTAACAGCTCTGGCTGTCAAAAAGTTCCTCCTAATGTTGAGGTGGAATCTCTGTTCCTGGAGCTTGCATCCATACAAGAATTGTTTGATGTTGTTGCTGTTGTGTGCCTTCAAGTCATTTCCAACTTATAGTGGCCTAAGGGGAACTTATCATGGTGTTTTCTTGGTAAGATTTGTTCAGAAGTGGTTTGTCTTTGCCTCCCTCTGAGGCGGAGAGACTGTGACTCACCTAAGATCATCCAGTGGGTTTCCATGGTTGAGTAGGGATTTGAACTCTGGCCTCCAGAGTCACAGTCCAGTGCTCAAACCACTACACCATGCCGTTTGATGTTAGCTGATGTAAAAAGTGGCTGATAACAATGTGAAAAATAAAATGAATAGTCCAGTCTCCTTTAGAAGCCCAGTTCCTGAGGAAGCATAGCCATTTCTTCTACCTTTAGCAATGATTCCCACTGCAGATAAATCATAAGAGTATTTACTGATTGCTTTTTCTTGCTCTCCATGGCTCCTAAAGCAGTCAAATTCCTGATAGGTTAACATGAGAGATTCCACTGAAAATTACTACAGACTATTCACCAATGCTACTAAGAAGAGTTTGAGTTCTCATGTTAGAATATGGGGACCCATTTAAATGCCATGCCATATGAACTTGTCAATGTTATTGCATAAGTGGTGTTTCCATACAAAGGCAGTGTGGTCTTAAGACAACTGTCACTGTTTGTAAAGCTGGGTTTCCCTCTTTTTAGTATTTTTTTTAAGCGTCCTTCACTCTAAAGAAAATTTTATTGGCATCCATAATGCCTCCCTCTTGTGTGAAGTTCCATTATATTCTAACACTCTTCCACATTAGTGTGTTCTGTAGGCTTCTAAATATCAAGGAATGTGGATGCTAAGCAGCAAAACATGTGTGCAGCAACAAAGGAAAATGCACACATCCTTTGTACATAAAAAAACGCATATCTACACATATGTATATAAATAACAATCACATAACATTGTGCAGCTCCCCCACCACCATCGGGGGGGGGGGGGAAACTGCTATTGCCCATAATCTCATCCCTTTTGGTAACATCCACAGTACAGAGCTGAAGCCACCTATTCAGCATATAAGACTGCAGCTGTGCCCCTCACATGTTACAAACAAATACTACACAGTCTGAAGAGAGACAACCCAACAGGCCTTACTATTTCTCCGTCCAGTTTACAGACCAAATGCACACAACTAGGAGATTTATGTAGAGCACCCTATATACAAGAGCTATCTCACTTACCTCAGCATGTCCACCAGGGGTCAGGGTCTTGTTGCAGCGCTCACATTTCAGACAAAACTTGTGCCAGTCTTTCCCCAAGGAAGTTACTTTCTCAGCTTAATAGTAGAAAAACAAAAGGGAGAAAACCAATAAAACCATGAAACTGCAGAAATCCATGCACCAGAGATTCTCAAACTTTCTGCTGCCCTCCCCCAAGGTCCGTTTGAGAGGGTTGAAAATGACTGAGGATTAACAAAAATGGACAAAATGAGGATGACCACAAAATGGTGGTCAGTGGGGACTGAGTCATTCATAAAATGGCAGCAACAGATTTTACAGTTCCTGATTTTGTGCATTTCAGACTGCCAGCCAAAAATACACATAATAATTAAATAATTAAAATGTGCAACTCATTCATGATAGATTTTCCTTGGGTTTTTTTCTGAGCTGTGAGGCCGTGTTCTGGAAGAGTTTGCTTCTGACGTTTCGCCTGCATCTGTGGCTGGCATCTTCAGAGAATGGTTGGGTAGGAGTGTGTGTGGAGTTTAAAGATGCTATTGAAATCCACAAACACTTGGACAACTTCAACAGGAAAGAAGAAACTCTAAAAGTAAAAAAAAAATCTGGCTTCCAGTTTTGAAAAACAATAGAATCAAAATTCAAAACTTACAAAGGAATTCCACCCAGGGATGGGGGGATTTCCAGCAGATAATGGGCCATCAACCAACCATTAGCCAAACAGACACAAATCCTCCTTGCATTTCTACACCCAGAAACTAACCATTCAAATATACAAATTTACATAACTTCATATACACTCCTACCCAACCACTCTCTGAAGATGCCAGCCACAGATGCAGGCGAAACGTCAGAAATAAACTCGTTCAGAACACGGCCTCACAGCCCAAAAAAACCCCAAGGAAAATCTATGGATGCCAGCTGTGAAAGCCTTCGACTTCTCATTCATGATACCTCTAATCAGCTTCCTGAAGTAGACTGCTGCCTCATCTTCCTAACAGTGGAATCCAACAACTGGGTATGGGCTACCTCATAAAATGGATTCAGATTTTATGTTACTAAAACCATCATCTGAAGTGTGTGATGTGTTCTATTGACAGTTTTAGTAAACTGTGTGCATCTATTCTCTGGGAGGGAGGGAGGGAGGGAGGGAGATGACTCAGAGCTTTATATGGCTGGACCAGCACAGTGTGCTAGACTTTCTTTCCAGGTGCTGCTGCTGACTTTCAGGCGCTTCCACCCCCTTTCTCTAATGCATGCAAAAGAGACCTCATGCCATGTGAATTTGGTCCTGCACAAATCATCACTGGTAACTCTCAGTGGGAAGAATTTTCCCTGATCACTAACCCCAGCTGGGAGCTCAGTTCAACAGGTACCACTGTCAGTTGTTACTCTTCTGGACCACAAAGTCCAAGCAGCTGCAAGTTCTGCTGCTGCAGAGCTGGGCAAGGGTGAAGAACATGATGAAGAGAAGGCGGTGAAGGCTCACAATCTGTCCTACTTCATGCTAGATGCCAGACTGGAGTGACTGCTGCCAAGAGTATACCCTTTTCCATCTAGGGCTGCCTGTACCCTTAATGGCTGTGTAGAAGAGAGAATTTGAGCAGGTGTTGCTTGTTCCCTGGTTGCATGACAAACAACACCTGCTGAAATTCCCTCTTCTACACAGTCATTAAAGGTACAAAAACTGTCTCCAGTTCTCAGTCTGGGAACCCTAGCCCAACAACAAGAGGCAGGAGCACTGGATGGCAACAGGAGAGGCTGATGAGATGTTGGATGGGATCATAGAATCATAGAACTGCAGAGTTGGAAGAGACCACGAGGGCCATCCAGTCCAACCCCCTGCCATGCAGGAAATCACGATCAAAGCATCCCCGACAGATGGCAATCCAGCCTCTGTTTAAAGACCTCCAAGGAAGGAGACCCCACCACGCTCCGAGGGAGTGTGTTCCACTGCCGGACAGCTCTGACTGTCAAAAAGTTCCTCCTAATGTTGAGGTGGAATCTCTGTTCCTGGAGCTTGCATCCATTACTCCGTGTTTCAGTCTCTGGAGCAGCAGAAAACAAGCCCGCTCCATCCTCAGCGTGACACCCCTTCAAATACTTAAACAGGGCTATCATATCGCCTCTTAACCGTCTTTTTTCCAGGCTAAACATACCCAGCTCCCTACATCTCTCCTCATAAGGCATTGTTTCCAGACCTTTCACCATTTTAGTTGCCCTTCTCTGGACACGCTCCAATTTGTCAATATCCTTTTTGAATTGTGGTGCCCAGAACTGGACACAGTATTCTAGGTGAGGTCTGACCAAGGCAGAATAGAGTGGCACTATTACTTCCCTTGATCTAGACACTATACTTCTATTGATGCAGCCCAAAATTGCATTGGCCTTTTTAGCTGCCGCATCACACTGTTGACTCATATTTGTATGGTTGCCATAAGTCCTGGGAAACTGGGAAAATCCCAGATTAAAGGGACAGAAAGTTGTCCCATCTAGCTGGGCTGCTTGAAGCAGCAGATCCCAGATTCCAACTCCAGGTTCACTGTCTGTAGGCTCTGGCATCATGTGGCGGGAGAGTGCAGTCTAGGCAGGAGAGTGCAGAAGGTGGGAGTCAGGAGAGTGCAAAGCAGGCAGTAGCAGAGAGAGCGAAGGAAAGTCAGAGCAAAAAAGGCCTGCAGCAGAGTCAGACTCAGAGTGATTTTACTAGAGTGTGTGTGATGAGTCTCTGGCCTCCTAGGCTACCCCTCTGGACGATGGGCTGGTGGACGAATGGAAAGAGGCTCCAGAAGGGGAAGGGGGAATCTCCCTTCCTTTTCCAAGACCCACAACAGAGCTGGGAAGAGGCTTGAGACTGTAACATCCATAATTCCCCCAGCCACCACAGGTACTAGCTGGGGGATTGTAATAAAAAGTAACTGTTCTAAGCTCTGGGGAGGAGCAGCAAGCCTTTAGTTCAAATGCTTCTGGTTGCTAACTGGCACCGTTGGAAAAAAAATGAATGATGACATTTTACTGTTTCTACATGCATAGCCAACCTGAAAGCCAATGTGGTGTAGTGGTTTGAGTGTTGGATTAGGACACGAGGAGACCAGGGCCAAATCCACACTACACAAATAATCTAGTTTGAAACTCCTTCCTATGGAATCCTGGGATTTGTAGTTTTACAAGGTCTTTAGCAGAGTTCTGAAAAGTACAATTGGAACAAGACACCTTAAACTTCTGAAATACGCAATAAAACCACATTAGATGTCCAAACATGGGGGGTTTGTCTTGTTTTTTGTCAATAGTCCACCCAATCCAGTCCTGTATAGTTTTGTCCCGGTTTTGTGGCAGAGAATTATGACAACCCTAGATGTTTGACAATAATGTAGCTCTGGCTGCTTGCTCAACCCCCACCTCCTCCTGCTTCAAGTACAACTACAGCAGTGAGGAAATGGGGATGTGAAACTATTTCCATTTTGTTGAGTTTCTCTGAAACCCACCTGCAGGCGTGTGTGTGTCCTGCTTCCCATACTGATATTCACACGATTTTTGAAGCATTTCCAACCACTTTGCACATTTATTTGTGCAACTTACTTACGTAACTCAGGCAAATGTACCCTGCTGACTAAAGCACGTTGCAGTAAGCTTTTTCAATTATGCACAGTTCAGACATTTTTTTCATTTTAAAATACTGTATGTGCACTGTTTTGTGGCGTCCAGCAAAATTCCTGCATCTGTACGTAGGAGGAATATGGAGAATGCCAGACAAGGCGCAGTGCCACATCTAGCTTTCTAGGCACGTGCAATGACAGGGAGAGCATAAACTGCCTGAAGCAACACCAGCACTGATTTGTGGGACTTGGATCACACAAGTGCTGCTAGTGGACTAGCAGCTCCCCATGCCAAACTTCATATCCTAATACTTACTCCTAACAAGGGTTACCAATTCAGGATTGTCCCAGGCCCCGAGATTTTCAGACCAAAATCTGACACTTATATACGCCCCCAGGTGATGTCATTAAGCATTATGCATAAAGGACTTTATCAGACGTGGCAAAAACCACAATAGAAGAAAATTACAAAAACGGGCAACACTACTAGACGGCAACATCCTTCAGCCATTCCAGGGCATAGCGCAGGTGTGAATAACACAACCCTTTTTATTGATGGCTTAGCCTGTCAATAAAAAAAAGGGACGTTTTATTCATGCCTGCACTATGCCCCCGGAACGGCTAAAGGACTCGGGCATCTGATAATGTCACCCTTTCTGTTTTTAGAGCGTTCCTCTGATACGGTTGGGGATGCAGTTTTGTGCTGCATTCCCCTGTGTCTGATAAAGTCCTGAGTGCCAACTGTAGATACTCACAGCTTGTCATTCAAACACATAAGCACACACAGAGAATATACAGTATATTCCTGTTTGGAAATCTCAGCTAAACAGGCTGTTCCCAGATCAAGATGAAATGAGGGGATTATTAGAGAATTCGGGAGATTGAATGAGGAACATTTAATCTAGCCTACTTGCTTCTAGCCAGAAAGTGGATTCAGAGCAGGATGGAGGGTGAGCCCTGGCACCACAATGACTAAGAAGGAAGGAAGAAGTTAGCTAAGTACAGGTTGAGTACCCCTTATCCAAAATGCTTGGGAAGTTTCATATTTTGGATTTTTACAGATTTTGGAATACAGTAGGAGCCCCGTATCCACTGATTTATTATCTACTGATTAAATTATCCATGGGACACGAAACAGCACACCTACCATAGAGTCTTGCTAGAATATTTGTCCTCTCTAGCCATTTTCTAGGCGCTCCAAGGCAACTCTATGGTATTTTAAACCAGAACTCCCACTATTTTCAATGGCATCCACTATTATCCACAATTTTCAGTATCTACGCACACACCGCCAACCAATCCCCAGCAGATACAGGGGTCCTACTGTACCTGTATTTGCAGATACATATATGCCTCCTGCCATTTCACAGATCCTTACATCTCTCTCCAGCCTTGCGTCTCCTTCATTCACTATGTGCATTTTGTTTGAAATACTGTACAAGGCTGGAGAGTGACTGGGGAGCTGTGAAATGTTGGGAAACTGAAACTTTTTGCCATCAGCCGCCCACTTACTCCTTTGAGGTGGGGGCTGTGGCACTCCTGCTCATTTGACTCTCAGATCTTCAGTCTCTCTGCAGCCTTGTGTCTCAGTGAACAAATGAGATGTGAGACTGGAGAGAGACTAAGGATCTGAGAGATGAATGAGCAGGAATGCCACAGCTGCCACCTTGATTTTATTTATTTATTTATTTATTTATTTATACCCCACTCTTCATCCACAAGGCTATCAGAGCGGCTTACAAATTGTTTTAAGCAACAGCTATTTACACATCTACACTGCGTTAAACAGTTTCCAATGGTAGATGGTGGGTGGCTGGAGGCAAAAGGTTTTGGAGGTTTTGTTTGTTTGTTTGTTTGTTTGTTTTGGATTTTGGATTTCCAGATTAGGAATGCTGAACCTGTAAATACATAGACTCCCCCCACCTCGATAGTGTTGATATGTTGCAGGAACAAATCAGCTAAAGCTTGCAAATTGTAGCAAACTGTTGCTGTACCAGCTAAGCTGGAGATTTGCACACAGTCCTTTCCTCTTGCCAGGAGCTGAGCCTACCACAATGGGAGAATTTGCATCCTCATCTTCTGCCTGGAGAGAGCCCATGAAAACTGGAGACTCAGGGCCAGGTCTTGAGATCTGGCAGCCCTATTCCTAACACAGGTTAGTCATATCTACAGAAAAGTATAAATTTCAAAGGTACTGCTCCTATGGAAAATCCTGCTTATATATACTGCTATTTTAAAAGCATTTTTAAAATCCTACTCCTTGCACACACAAAAGTTCCAAAGACTGTTATGTTGACACTGGAGAACGGAAGCACACCCAATCCAGTCTTCCTCCTGAGGCATAAGCACAAGAGTCATCTTCTCCTTCAGATCAGCAGGAGGGAATGTGGAGTGAATGAATGTAAACCAAAAGGACAAGACTAGGGAACACAATAAAGCAGCTGCCATCTCAGTTACCCTTAAAGCTGAAGCCTTCATTGATACTGTGTGGGCTGCTGGATCAAGTATCTACCTTTTAATATTTTAGGCTGTTTTCAAGATAGAGCATACAGTACCTGCTTGGGCCTTCCACCTTGACTGCAACTTTATCAGCTGCCAGGGAGCATGCTTGAGCTCTCTCTTGTATAGGCTAATAGGGTCAAGGGAGAAATATCAATGTTACCCAATTTGCCTCAGATAAAACCTCAGAGGCAGAATGCTTGGAACCACAAGCACAGGAGAGGAATCCATACCTTTTTTTCTTCTCAGGTATCAACAGCTGTAAGCTAAATGACTAACCATGTAAGGCCTTCAGTAAGTAAGTAAGGAATCCTAAACTTACACAGGAATAAAACTCCCTGGACATAGCAGTACTCTGTTCTTCTGAGTAAACATGTTTAGAATTATGATATTGAATCCATATACCTTTGATTGACACAGGAGAAAACCGATCAAGTGACAATATCCTTTTAGAGACATGGAATGACACTGTCAGATTTGGAGTCTAATATGCTGTTATCACATGACTTCCCTCAACACAGCACCTCCAGGCATGTCCTGTGCACAGCATCTGGAGAAACAATCCTAAACCCACAACCCAGTCTCCAGCAGTGGCTTTTAAAAGCTAAGGAATGGCAATTTCCAAGGGGCTTTTTTTTTTTACCATAAACTCTAGTTATCGTGTGATTTCTTTAAAGCCTTGGTTTAAGATAACATCCAACTTATCCACCCTCTATGTTCCCATGACTAGTCAGCTTGCCCCCTAATAGTGTGGAATTTGCTGAAAATGATGAACTGAAAGAGAAAGTGAGATATATTAATGAGAACTTGCCCCAGAATGGCATGGTGCCTATCAGTTATCTTAATTATTTGTCTTTCTTCAAAACAAAGACCACTTTACAGAATGAAGCAGACATTCCAAAAGTAAAATACTGGATTATGTTATTAAATAAGTTTCATGACGCTGAGGTGGGGTTGGCAATTTACTGTAATAGAAGATATAAGACATACATAATAAATATATGTCAAGTTTTGTTAAGAGGAAGTTAGTGAATGAAGGTTTATAAGACAAGAAATGGATATATTGGAAGAGAAGATTGTATGTGGAGTGGTTGTAATAGAATGTAAGATTGTTTTCTTTTTTTCTTTTTATTATATACTATCAATATTACTTACTATCATTAATATTCATTATAAACTTTCTGTATAGTATTTTAAAATCAATAAAAATATATGGGGAAAAAGCAGGGGGAGAGGGAACAAAAACAAAAGACCACTTTCCTCCAAAGGAACGCAAACAGAAGCAGAGTTTCCATTGCCAAAGGGAAGCAGCTTTCAGATGTTTCCCAGTCAACTTCAAAAGCACTGTCTAAACATCATCCAAGATTAGTCCTAACATTAGGTAGACATGAAAATAATCTGTAAGCAAAGGGATCTTGTACCACTCTTGAGACTCAGGAGATTTTCAGACAGGCAAAAATCGCTCTTTGCCGCGCGAGCAGCCTCCCGAAACTGCTGCGCGGCAAGGGTCTTCTTCGGACGACGCTGTGCCTCTGGCGAAACCGTCCGTGTCACTTCCGTGAAGCTTGGGACGGCTCCGCGCCATATTTCAAGCACGGAGGCTGCCCGTGATTGAAATATGGCGCGGAGCCGTCCCAAGCTTCACGGAAGTGACACGGACGGTTTCGCCAGAGGCACAGCGTCGTCCGAAGAAGACCCTTGCCGCGCAGCAGTTTCGGGAGGCTGCTCGCGCGGCAAAGAGCGATTTTTGCCTGTCTGAAAATCTCCTAACTGTGAGAGAGAAAATTGTAGCATAAGCTTTCATAGACTTCGGTCTACTTCTGTTGTTGCTGCTGCTAGAGTCATCCCATTCACACCACACACACTAAACATATGTGCCAGGGATGTGTGTGTGTGTGTGTGTGTGTGTGCATGTGTGTGTGTGATTTTGGCATCATGAGGCAAAATAAAATTACTGCCTTTGAGCACTATGTGCCTTGTTTTGTGTGTAGGAAGGGCATCTTTTGCAGCAAATCCCCTAGTGGCCAGGCCCCCTTTACTTACATACACCCCAAATGACACCCCACATACTACTCGTGCATACTGGTCTGTTGGTGTGGTGTGATCATGTTTAGCAGTCCCCTGTTATATTACACTGATATAAATAAGATCTTTATTGAAATTTGTGAAATTTTCATTCTCATGAAAGACACACTGAATAAAGTATAAAACAGATCTCATTTATGTCTGTGTATTTATTTATGTATTTATTTATATCATACTACAGGTTGGCATGAGAGATAGGTGGAGAAATTATATCTACATAACTGTGGCAGTTTGAGTCTGAAGGAATTGTTCCTTTTTCAGCACTGTAGCTGCAGCAAAGAGAACGCTGGTCCGCTTTCTCAGTAACACAGAGAGAAATCCAAGAAGAGGTTGCTTGTTTGTATTGGATACAATTCTAATGATAAAATATTGTTAATTTTTGTCATAGTATTAATTACAAAAAAAGAAACAGCCACTTCAGTGTGGTCCAGGTACCCTGTGACAGCCAAAAATGGAACACTGTGAGTTATCAAGATGGTATCTTGTCTGTAGTAGTGTTGAGGGCATCCGTGACAAGGCGGGGCTTCCAACTGGGCTTTCCTCCGCTCTAGGTGGGAAAGTTAGTCTCTCGTCCCAGTGAAGAAATAGCAAGCTCCAAATAGGGCTCAAAGTTTAAGAAATGAATACTAATTTTAAAAAACTAAAAATACCATCTGCAGAACAAATTCCCATCCAGCAACAGACATAATACTGGTTGAGTAGGACACCCTCCCTACTAATGCAGAAAAGAAACCTTCACGATAATTACCATGTTCCATTTTCATATAGTGTGGGAAGGGCATTTGTGCCTGGGACCCACCGAAGCAGTCAACACCACGGTATGAGATTGCCTATGCCCTATCACTGAGACACCACAGACTGAAGGACACGCCTACCAAAGGCTTCATCAGCAAACATGCTGATTTGTAATAATATACAAAAGAAGAGGATTCTGCCCAAACAGCAGCTCTACAAATCTAAAGCAAGGGGAGTGCCATATTAAATGCAGCTGAACTAGCCACACTCTTGGTCTCTCTCTCTCTGGCGTTTCTTCGCAAACAAAGATTCAGGAAGGACTCATCCCACGCTTTCTGCAAGCACACTGATGACTAAAAAGGCCAATCCAAGATAAACAAGTCCAGTTGCAAAAAGCACAGCAGAAGGTCTCCTTGGGTGATGTTTTTGGGTTGTGATTCTTTCTGCGTTGTCGTTTCTCTTCAAGACTTGTTCGGCATGAGTTTTCAAATAAGGCTGCAGCGTTGTGGATAGTGCATCTCCATGCCTCCCGATGTGAGGCCAGGGCGGATCACTGTTGGTGATCAATTTGGCCGAGCCTGAGATGTTGTTTCAGGGAGTCTTTGTATCACTTTTTTGGAGCGCCCCTCTTACGCTGACCCGTGGCGAGTTCACCGTAGAGTAGTATTTTTGGGAGGCGATGGTCCTCCATCCTAGAAACGTGCCCTGCCCAGCGCAGCTGCGTTCTCAATATCATGGCCTCAATACTGGTGATCCCTGCTTGCTCAAGGACAGCAACATTCGTCACATAGTCAGTCCAGTGTATATTTAGGATTGTGCGTAGATAGCGCTGATGAAAGCGCTCAAGGAGTCGTAGGTGGTGGCGATAGGTGACCCATGTTTCAGATCCATAAAGGAGGATAGACAATACAAGGGCTCTATACACACTGATTTTTGTGCTTTGCCTCAGGTGTTTATTGCTCCAGACTCTTTTGTGAAGTCTTCCAAATGCACTATATGCCTTTGCTAATCTGTAATCGATCTCTTTGTCAATCTTGGAATCTGAGGAGATGATGCTTCCCAGGTAGGTGAACTGCTGAACGGACTTGAGCACAGATTTGCTGACGGCAATGTGGGGATGGTGGTGTTCATCCTGTGGTGCAGGCTGGTAAAGAACTTCTGTTTTCTTCAGGTTGACTTCCAGCCCAAACAGCTCCGCAGCTGTTGCGAAGCAGGATGTTAGGCGCTGCAGAGCTGCTTCTGTGTGGGCAAGAAGGGCAGCAGCATCGGCGAAGAGCAGCTCACGGACTAGATAATTTAGAGTCTTAGTGTGAGCTCTCAGACGGCTTAAGTTAAACAAGCTACCATCAGTACGGTAACGTATATAGATGCCGTCGTCTTCTTTAAGCTCTGCCATAGCCCTTTGGAGCATCATGCTAAAGAAGATTGTAAATAAAGTTGGTGCAAGAACACAACCTTGCTTCACTCCATTAGTTATTAGAAAGGGCTCTGAAAGAGCATCGCCATATCTGACTTGACCACGCTGAATGAGCCTTAACCCCCTCTGGAACAACAGCAGATCCAGACAGGTAAGAAGTCTCAATGTACTGTCTAAGCCACCTGGACAAAACTGATGACAAAACCAGTGTTGACAACGCAAAGGAAATAAATAATCAGATTAATAGAATCATAAGAGTTGGAAGAGACCTCAAGGGCCATCAATACGAATTCAATACGAATGCTTCCAAGTAGCAGGTTCACAACACTAAGAGTCTTTATTTGTACATGGGGAGATCCTGTGCTTCTTTCCTGCTGCAAAGAGTTCCTATTAAGGAGGATCATAGAATCATAGAATTGTAGAGCTGGAAGAGACCACAAGGGCCATCCAGTCCAACCCCCTGATACGCAGGAAATCACAATCAAAGCATCCCTGACAGATGGCCATCCAGCCTCTGTTTAAAGACCTCCAAGGAAGGAGACCCCACCACGCTCCGATGGAGTGTGTTCCACTGCTGAACAGTTCTTACTGTCTAGAAAGTTCCTCCTAATGTTTAGGTGGAATCTCTTTTCCTATAATTTGAACCCATTGCTCCATGTCCTAGTCTCTGGAGCCGCAGAAAACTAGCTTGCCCCATCCTCAGTATGACATCCCTTCAAATATTTAAACAGGGCTATCATGTCCCCTCTCAACCTTCTCTTCTCCAGACTAAACATGCCCAGCTCCCTAAGCCATTCCTCAGAGGGCATGGCTTCCAGACCATCCACCATCCTGGTCGCCCTCCTCTGGACATGTTCCAGCTTCTCAATATCCTTCCTGAATTGTGGCGCCCAGAACTGGACACAGTATTCGAGGGGAGGTCTGACCAAAGCAGAATAGAGTGGCACTCTTACTTCCCTTGATCTAGACACTATACTCCTATTAATGCAGCCTAGAATCACATTGGCTTTTTAGCTGCTGCATCACACTGCTGACTCATGTTCAGCTTGTGGTCCACTAAGACTCCTAGATCCTTTTTGCATGTACTGCCCTCAAACAATGTGTCACCCATCCTATATCTATGCATTTCATTTTTACTGCCCAAGTGTAGTATCCTAGGGGTCGTTTACACGGCAAAATAAATCCTCAAAGAATGCGACAAGAAGCCTGATAGTTCCCATGCATTTCAAAGCAACAGCGCCCTTTTCAGAAGGAGGGGGTGCAAAAAACCCATAAGTCGCGCAGTATCAGCTTTCGCTAGTTTTCCGCACTTTTTTGATTCAGTTCGCAAAAATGCGCATAATTTGTCATGGGAACTAACGATCATTTACCTTTTCGAATTACTGTGAGCAAAGCTGAATTCTGATTGGTTGGAGTGACCTTTCTGCTTTATCCGAATAGAGGGTTGGAGAGAAAAAAATTAACCCTCCTTCTGCTTGCAACTGTATGCCGGAGAAACATCCTTTTGTTTGTTTGTCCTTCCATTCAATTGCCTGCCATTCAAGGCTTCAAACAATCAGGAATGAGGCAAGCTTCTGTGGTGTGTGTCTGTGTGTGCACGAAGGGAAGGGAAGCAGACAGCTCCAGCATGCTTTTGCTTGTTCGTCTTTTCATTCACTCCTTTCTTTATAGAAGCCTTTTGGAGCTGGGGAAGGGGGGTTGACAGATCGCTCTTTCGATTCCTTGTTTGTTTGTACTTTTTCTCCCCTCTTCATTATTTATGGTCTCCATGACCCCCTCCTTGCTCCCTCCCTGCCTCCTGCCTGGCTTTAATCATCTGGAAGTGACCCCCCCCACCTTTGCCTCTGTGAACTATAAGGAAAACAATTGCTCATCTTCCGAAAATGCTGGGGAGTCGTGTGATTTATGCTCTTCTGATGCGAAAGAATGGTGATCCAGAATCTTGCAAACTTTTCCCTGTCATGGAACCAGCCCCCTACATTTCTCCCTGTTGAAATTCATTTTGTTAATATTGGCCCAGATTTCTAATCTGTTGAGGTAATTTTGGATTCTGATCCTGTCCTCTGGAGTATTAGCTACCCCTCCTAATTTGGTGTCATCTGCAAACTTGATAAGCATATCCTCTAATCCCTCATCTAAGTCATTGATAAAGATGTTGACTAGCACTGGGCCCAGGACACAACCCTGTGGCATCCCACTGGTCATTTCTCTCCAGGATGAAGAGGAGCCATTGATGACTACCTTTTGAGTTTGATCAGTCAACCAATTACAAATCCACCTAACAGTTGCATTGTCTAGCCCACAGGTTACTACCTTTTTTGCAAGAATATCATGGGGGACTTTGTCAAAAGCTTTCCTGAAATCAAGATACACTACATCCACTATGTTCCCTTCATCTATCAAGTTGGTAACTCAATCAAAAAAAGAGATGAAATTAGTTTGGCAAGACTTGTTTTTGAGAAATCCATGTTGACTTTTTGTGATCACGGCATTCCTTTCTAAGTGGTTACAGACTGACTGTTTAATGATCTGCTCTAGAATCTTTCCTAGTACAGTTGTCCCTCCACATTCGCGAACTTGACATTCGCGGTTTCGGTTATTCGCGGTTTTGGGAGGGCCCCCCCGGGCCCCCCCAAAACCGCGACACAGGGCCTCCAGAGGCCCCGTGAAAGACCTGGGGAGGGGTGGGGAGGCCTTCGCGGGACCCCCGGAGGCCCTCCGGAGGCCCCGCGAAGGCCTGGGGAGGGGTGGGGAGGCCTTCGCGGGACCCCGGAGGCCCTCCAGAGGCCCCGCGAAGCCCTGGGAAGGGGTGGGGAGGCCTTCGCGGGACCCCCGGAGGCCCTCCGGAGGCCCCGCGAAGGCCTGGGGAGGGGTGGGGAGGCCTTCGCGGGACCCCCGGAGGCCCTCCGGAGGCCCCGCGAAGGCCTGGGGAGGGGTGGGGAGGCCTTCGCAGGACCCCCGGAGGCCCTCCGGAGGCCCCGCGAAGGCCTGGGGAGAGGTGGGGAGACCTTCGCGGGACCCCCGGAGGCCCTCCGGAGGCCCCGCGAAGGCCTGGGGAGGGGTGGGGAGGCCTTCGCGGGACCCCCGGAGGCCCCGCGAAGGCCTGGGGAGGGAGGGAGGGAGGGCCGGGGAGACCTCCGCGGGCCTAGCAAGGCCCCGCGAAGGCCTGGGGAGGGAGGGAGGGCCGGGGAGGCCTCCGTGGGGCCTAGCAAGGCCCCGCGAAAGCCTGGGGAGGGAGGGAGGGAGGGCCGGGGAGGGCTCCGCGGGTCCTAGCAAGGCCCCGTGAAGGCCTGGGGAGGGAGGGAGGGAGGGCCGGGGAGGGCTCCGCGGGTCCTAGCAAGGCCCCGCGAAGGCCTGGGGAGGGAGGGAGGGCCGGGGAGACCTCCGTGGGGCCTAGGAAGGCCCCGCGAAGGCCTGGGCAGGGAGGGAGGGAGGGCCGGGGAGGCCTCCGCGGGGCCTAGCAAGGCCCCGCGAAGGCCTGGGCAGGGAGGGAGGAAGGGCCGGGGAGGCCTCCGTGGGGCCTAGGAAGGCCCCGCGAAGGCCTGGGGAGGGAGGGAGGGAGGGCCGGGGAGGCCTCCGCGGGGCCTAGCAAGGCCCCGCGAAGGCCTGGGCAAGGAGGGAGGGAGGGCCGGGGAGGCCTCCGCGGGGCCTAGCAAGGCCCCGCGAAGGCCTGGGCAGGGAGGGAGGAAGGGCCGGGGAGGCCTCCGTGGGGCCTAGGAAGGCCCTGCGAAGGCCTGGGGAGGGAGGGAGGGAGGGCCGGGGAGGCCTCCGCGGGGCCTAGCAAGGCCCCGCGAAGGCCTGGGGAGGGAGGGAGGGAGGGCCGGGGAGGCCTCCGCGGGGCCTAGCAAGGCCCCGCGAAGGCCTGGGCAGGGAGGGAGGAAGGGCCGGGGAGACCTCCGCGGGGCCTAGCAAGGCCCCGCGAAGGCCTGGCGAGGGAGGGGGAGGGGTGTTTGTTATTCGCGGATTCTTCACATTCGCGGGGGTCCGCGGAATGGAACCCCCGCGAATGTGAAGGGACGACTGTATTGATGTCAGGCTGGCTGAGCGGTATTTATTTGGGTCTTCTTTTTTCCCCTTCTTAAAGATGGGGACAACGTTTGCCCTCCTCCAGTCTGCTGGGACCTCTCCTGTTCTCCAGGAATGCTCAAAGATTATTGACAGTGGTTCTGAGATTACTTCTGCCAGTTCTTTTAATACCCTTGGATGACGTTCATCTGGTCCTGGAGACTTGAACTCATTTATACTGGCCAGGTATTCCTGAACTACCTCTTTACTCACTCTGTGCTGTATTCCCCCTATTGCATCATCTGCTCCATCTTCCCCAAGTTGAGCACTGTTCCCCCTTTGGGAGAAGACTGAAGCAAAGAAGGTGTTAAAAAGTTCTGCCTTTTCTCTGTCCTGTTAGCCTTTTGCCATCTTCTCCCCGCAGCAGCCCTACCATTTCCTTGTTCTTCCTTTTGCTATGGACATACCCCAAAAAGCCCTTTTTATTGTTTTTAACCTCTGTCGCAAGCCTGAGCTCCAGCTGAGCTTTGGCTTTTCTGACTTTCCCCCTACATGAGCTGGCTATTTGTTTGAATTCTTCTTTGGTGATGTCCCCCTTTTTCCATTTCTTGCACATGTCCTTTTAAAGTTTTAGCTCAGTTGAGAGTTCTTTCAACAACCATCCTGGCTTCTTTAGACACCTCCCCTTTTTCCTCCACATTGGAATTGTCTGAAGTTGTGTCTTCCATATCTCACTTCATGAACTCCTTTATCTCCTTTATCTTTTAGTATTTCTTTTATCTTTTATCTTTTAGTATTTTAGTATTAACTCCTTTATCTTTTGGTATTTCTGACCATGGGATCACGCCCAGTAATTCCCTAAGTTTTCTGAAATCCGCTTTCCTAAAGTCTAGAATGCAAGTCTGACTATGTTTGGCTTCCCCTTTGCTCTGTCTAACAAACTCCAGGAGAACATGGTCACTCCCCCCTAGGGATCCTGCCACTTCCACACCATTAACCAGGTCATCCCCATTGGTTAGGATCAGATCTAAAATAGCTGATCCCCTTGTTGCCTCTTCCACCTTCTGGACAATGAAATTGTCTGCAAGGCAAGTGAGGAATTTGTTGGACCTCAAATTCTTGGCAGAGTTGGACTTCCAACAAATATCAGGATAGTTGAAATAGTTGAACTCTGTATTGTCCAAATAAAAATTCAATGCTCTATGCATATCCAACTTATGCCAGTCCCTTTCTGTCTCCACCTTAGGAGTGGGACAGAAAGATCACAAAAAGCCTCTGAGAATGCTGAAAGCTTGAATTTGCCTTGGGACTAAAAGATGGATCAAGTCTAAGTACTACTGAATCCTTGTGAAAAATACAGAGCTCTTTAAGGACCTAAAGTCCTCTTAACTCACACACCCTCCAAGCTGAGGTAACAGCAACCAAAAATAGAACTTTCCAAGTCAGAAACTTAAGCTCTATAGATCACAGCAGTTCAACGGGCAGTTTGAAGAATGCCTGCAAAACAATATGCAAGTCCCAAATAGGAAATCTGTGAACTCAAGATGGCCTTTTCAAAAACATTCCTTTTTAAAAAAAACCCTTTTAATGTGAGAGTGTCTAGAGATAGGCCAACCACTCTTCCCTTTAAAAAAACACAAAAGCTGACCCTGCTATCTAGACCAAATTTGAAAAAATGCCAAAACCAAACTAATAGAGGCTTTTTTAAAAGACATATTCCTTGCATCATAAAACACATGCCTCCTGATCTCATACAAATGATTTTCTGTGGTCACCAAAATTGTCTGAATAACTTTGTCAAAATAACTCTTGGATTTCTTTCCATTTCCCCCATTCAACCTCCAAGTCTGTAACTATAACCAACTTGGATCTGGCCATAGTGGGAGATGCCAGCAATCCTTTATCTTGAGACTCAACAGGTTGGAAAACCAGACTCTGTGAGGCCATTGGAGTGCTAATCCTGATCTTTCATAGAGCCCACCACCCAAGAGTGCACTGACATTCCAAACCTTTACCATCTAACAGCTAGAAACAAACCTGGGCAATATGTGATTCTCTCTTGAAGCAAACAAGCCCACCCCTGCCCTGTGTTGCCAAGGCACTGAACAGTGAAACATAAGGGTGTTCAGACTCCATCCCCCCTGCTCTAAGCTTTCTCTGCTTATCCAATCCATTTTGATATTGAGTTGGTCCAGGGGATATCTGGCCTGAAGTAAAAGCAGGAGTCCCATTTCTTGCAGCAGAAGTCCCATCTCTTTTATGAGGGAATGAGACTACATCCCTCCCTGCCAATTTATGTAAACTTTGGCAAAGATACTGTCCGACTGGCCCAATACATCTGTGCCCTGCATCAGTGGTAAGAGCTGCTTAAGTGCTAATTGCACCACTCAATTCCAGCTAATTGTTGCTAATTTTGGTCTGAGACCAAAAGCCCTGCACCTTCTGTGAACCAGTGAGCCCCCACTGCTTCCTTCAGGCTGGCATCTGTGGTCATCACTACACTCCTAGAGGTCTGGATGGGTCTGTCTAAGATGGAGATACCTGACAACCAACACCTCAGGGATTATTTTACCACTGAAGGCAGTCAGATGGGAACATGGTTCTGAAGAACTATGTTGCTGCTGAAAGGACAGAAGGAGACACTTCAGTACTCTCAGATGAGCCCTGACCCAGGGAACACAGTCTATGTATTCTACCATCAAGCCTAGCAACTTGGCCAACTGCATCAGTTCCACCCTGGAATGCTGCAATGTCCTCTTCTGGTTAGCAGGAAGATCTATTCTTCAAACTGTATATCATGGTCCCTAGATGTTGCAGGTGCTAGACTAGAATGAGGTACCTCTTCTCTCTATTGACTAAAAATCCATGGAAAGCTAGATAATCTAAGGCAACCCACACATCCTCCCTCCCCTGTTGAAGAAATGATGAGCGGATCAATGGACTGTCTGCATATGAACACATATGCATCCTGTGCTCTCTCATGTGAGCTACTAGTGCCACGAGGAATTTGGAAGACACACAAAGATTACTGGCAGTATGAAGAGGAGAGCCCTCTTCAGATCTAGAATATCTGGAGATCTAGGTAAGTAAACCACAGAAATCTGCTGTGGTGTTGTTGAATGGGCACATGAAGACAGGCCTCCTTGAAATCCAGAAAAACCAGATAGTTCCACTCTAAATACTCCCTAGGATTGTGCACCATTTCCATACAGCATTTGCACTGCATTTTCAGACAAAAAGATTGACTCTTCTTAAATGTAGGATAGCTTGCCAATCCTTGTTCTTCTTTAGAACTAAAACAAGTACTGAATAGGAGCCTGAGAACCTCTGAATAGGGCTTTACGGTCCTGATCTGAATCAGATGTGCTCTACAGAAGAGGTGGCCAAAGTGCAGCCTGCAGGCTGTGTGTAGCCATTGAGACCCCTAAGTGCACAGGAAAGCCCCTCAAAGTGTCAGGAGTTAGAAACTTAACTCCATTATAAAATGGCCAAACAAACTGCAGAGTCATGCCTAGTCAAAATGGCTGACTCCATGAACTGCCTAGTTCTCCTTACCTACAGAAGGAGGGTTCTTATTGGTGTGTAAGATCATGTGATTGAGTAAGCCAATGCACTGTTACTGTATATATGGGAGGGCTCAGAACAGAGCTCACTCTTCTTCCTGTGAATGGTGAAGCAGTTTCTCCCTCAATTGTAAATATTTGTATATATTGCAACTGTTTGAGTTTGAAGATAAAAGTACCTCCTGCTTATTTGGATGTCAAAGACTCTGTGTGTGAGTATTCTTGGGAGCAGGTTGCTACTGAGTCTACTGAGACAGGGTTTTTTTTGCTTCTGCTGGGGACTGCGTGTCCTATCATCCCCTGACAGTGGTTATGGGCCCAGCTGATTGATCTCAGATTAGATAAGGTGCTCCCAAAAAATTCCCAGAAACTCTTTTGTTTTGAGTGTTTTTGGATAGTTGGCTGAGAAACAGTTAAGTTTCAGCCAGGCCCTGCAATGTCTTCAAGCAACCTTGAAGTGCTGCCAGCTGTTTGTGTTTCATAGCTGGAGAATTGTTGACTCAGTCAGCAGAATGGCAAATAGTCTCGTCCGCTTTGAAAAGCTGGCTGATGCAAATTATTCAGCATGGAGTTTATACATGGAGGCTTTATTAAATAAGAACAATTTGTAGCACGTTTTGGAGAATGAAAGTGTGATCCCAGAGGGCTCAGAAGATGAAATAGCAGCGTTCAGGCTAGCAGACCAGAAGGCTAAAGCTGCAGTTCTCTTATCGCTCAGCCCCTCCCAGTTAATACATGCAGCTCCAGCAAAGACAGCCTTTCAGCTTTGGACAGTTTGAAAACAGTTCATCAGAATTCATCCTGCCTCTCAAAGATGATATGGACTAAGAGACTTTATAACACAAAGCTGTCTACTGAAGGCTGCATGAAAGCCCACTTGGAGGAAATGAGGCAGCTTTTTCAAGAGGTGGCCTATAGACAGGTGGACATTCCAGAAGCCCATAAGTGTTTTATTTTATTGGGCAATTTGTCAAAGGAATGGGATTTCCTAATGAACAGTCTGCAGACTGCCAGGGAGAGTGATTTGTCTGTAGGCCTGGTAGCTGGGCGTATTCTGGAAGAGGTCCAACGCAAGCAATTTGATTCCCGGATGGAGGGGAATAAACAGCCACAAATTACCAGATGCATGTCCTATCATCCCCTGACACAAAGTCCTCAAATCCCCCCACCCCAATTAAAATTAAAATTTGGAGGGATGGGGATGATTTGGGGGTGATTTTTGGCCCAAACCACCCCAAAACTCTCAAAACTGCCTAAAAAGGCAACAGTTTGCTCCCCTGCCCCCCATCAGACCATGTACCTCCTATAAACAAATTAAAAATAAAACATGGCTGAAAACTGGCCAAAATGGTGGCCGGACATGACATCATGACATTTCAGACGTGCTGAAATGCACTGCTGCAGCATGCCAGGCATGACTTTGCCCATCCCTTCTACAGAGCATCTGATTCAGAACATAGAGGTTCTCAGAGGTTCTCAGACTCCTATTCAGTCCTGGTTTTAGTTCCAAAAAAGAACAAGGACTGGTTGGCTATCTTACATTTAAGAAGAATCAATCTATTTGTCAGAAAATTCAAATTCTGTATGGAAACTCTGTGCACAATCCTAGGGAGCAATCCTAGGAACATCATGTCACTTCAGATGTGCTGAAATATACTGCTTGCAGCCCACCAAGCAGGCGCAGGAAGGAAAAAATTGCCCCTGCCCTGTTTGCAGTTGTCCACCCTTGCTCTATTGCCTGGAGTATGTGTTGGCGTTTTATTGCAAAAGTTGATTTGTGAGACTGGACAAAGCAGTATGAAGGTATACCCAAAAGGCTATCATCTAGTCCTCAGAGACCGTTCTCAACACCCAGGCATCTGAACAAGTCTGCTCTCAGTGGTGTGTGAACTGCAGTAGATGTGTTCCCATTGAGAGCTGGTCTGAACCATTGAGACTGCTGTTGTCTGTGACTGTTCTTATTGTTGGTAGCACTGGAGCCCCTGACACATGCCAAAGATTGCTGCTGGCTAGGTTGGGACCTGGAACCATTCCACAGGCATCTAAAGTATCTATATTCTCACTGTCTGGACTGAGATTGCTAAGAACAAAAGGACTGTGTCCTTGGTTTAAAGGGCTTCTTATCCTTCTTTTGGTGGGGTGGATGAAAATGCCCTTTTCTTATCCTTCATTTCCACTAAGATCTCACCTAGAGCATTACCAAACAACTTGGACCCCTTAAAGGGGGGGGGATGTAGTTAGACTGCATTTGGATTTAGTATAAGCATTCCAGTTTTTCAGCCAGAGCTCTCTCCTAGCCAGCACAGCCATTGCCATGGCATGAGATGCGAACTGAACCATAGCTAAACTGGCACCTGCCATAAAGATGGCAAAGACCTTGGCTAATTTGTTAATGTCTTGTCAAAACCATGACTGTTCGGGGAGGATCTCAGGGAGAAGCTCCTTAGTCCAACAAATAGCTGCCCTTGCAAATAAAAAAGTAACAGATGCTGCTCTAATAGTGAGAAGTGAAGTCTCATGAGTTCTGCATAGGAAACTTTCCAATTTGTTGTCTTAAGCATTGTGGGGGGGGGGTGTCATCTCCAACCTAAGGACAAAAAGCCCATAAGAAGGAGTGGCTACAGAGGTGTCAATAAGAGGGACCTTTAGCTTATCCATGGTCTTGGAGCCTAAAGAATAAGTTTGCTTTGCCTGTGCTGACAGAGCCCAAAGGTACCAGGCTGAAGCCATTCTCCTTCCATAGCCTCAGCTATGACCTCAGGGAAGGGTACAGTAGGGAAATCCAGCTTTGATTTGGACTTGATCTCCAGTACCTTATCTGCTATGTCCTTAAACCTCAGTCTCCCTGGAACCGAATTTAACACCATGACAGCTTTTCTAAGAAGAATAGGAAAGTCCTAAGATAATAACAATATGTTGGAAACAAACTCCTGTGAGTCTTTCCCTTGCTCTGGAGAGAGTTCCTCTTTTCCCTTTCTGAAGGGAGGGAAGAGAATGAAACATCACCTTGGTCCTCTGAAGTCTCAGAGGCCAGCAGAGTAGAGTGTGTCTGTGTTTCTTTGGGGCTTTTTGCAAGGGGGGAGGAAGAGTTGTTGTCCTAGCTTGTACTCCCCCCTCCCCACACAGTGCAGCCAAATTGAAAACATGGAGAATTGGAGGAATGAATGCTCTGAGGATGTTTTGGCTATGACACCCTCTAGAAGCCATAGATGGAAACACCTATCAGAAGCTAGGAGTGACTCCGCACTGTTTGCACTTCTTTTGGCTTGTGCACACAGGTGGCTGGCTAGCTGGCTGGCTAGGCAGATGGCAAGGCCGCTGCCGCTACTTCCTGCCCACCCCCCCAAACTATCTAAAAATCCAGCAGTAGAACTCTGGGCAGAGGATCCGTCCTGCAGTGATGAGGGGCAGGAGGGAAAGGGGGAATTGGCATCACTAACCCCATGGCCAAAGCTACATCATAAACTGTGCCCACATCCTCAATTCTGCCATGTAAAATATCATGGTGGGACTGGCCTAGTTCTATGGTCTCCAAAAAAAAAAGTGGCAGCAGAGAAGAATACTTCTGTTTGCCATGTAGGTGAATCCGCATGAGATGGACCTTCTTTCTGGATTTCATCATGTCCGTTGAGCACCTTTTTCTGAGGAGTCTCTGGGGGAATCCAAACAACGCAAATAATCCAGTTCGAAACTGGCTTATTTGCATGGCTCCTTCCTATGGGATCCTGGGATTTGTAGTTTGACAAGGTCTTTTGCCTTCTCTGACAAAGAGGGCTGGTGCCTCACCAAACTAAAAATCCCAGGATTCCATAGGAAGGAGCCATGGAAATAATCCAGTTTCCACTTGGATTATTTCTCTAGTGTGGATGCCCCCTCTGTCCTGGTTCTACCCGGAGTCCTAACTAGAGTGGAGGATGGGTTGGAAATACTCCAATCTGTTTCTAATTCCAAATGAAAGCAGGAGGAGAGCAACAGCCTTATCCTCTATTTGCCAGGCATGATGGAACTGGAGGAAGGGACTAGATCTCCCAACTAGGGTAGAGGAAAACCTAATATGAAATCCTGTGTGAGTCTGAGGAGCAAGATCCAGTGAAAAATGTTTTCCCCACAATGCAGGAAAATTGATTAATTTTACCTCCTGTTTGTTTCATCCTGTTTGTTTTCCATACTCAGTGCAGTAGAATATTGGTGATCATGAACGTACCTTCCTGGATTTCCTGCTATATTTTCATGCAAACAACCAAACATCACCCTCATCACTTGCTTTCTCTTATCACACATGTTTTTGTTCATAATACTTTTCCCTGGGATTTTGCCTCTCTCTCCCACATATTTTCAGAAATCACTTTCTCTCTGCTTAAATTATTAATTTATAGTCTCTCAGAACTAATGTCTGTCTGTTGTGTCTTTATATAGTTAGTATTTGGATAGTGTGAGGGCCAGTGTGGTATAGTAGTTTGGGTATTAGACTAGGATTCCAGGAGATCAGGCTTTAGATCTCTGCCCAGCTAAAGAAACCCTCTGGGTGACCTTGGGCAAGTCACACTTTCTCAGCCTCAGAGGAAGACAATGACACATCACACACACACACTTGGAACAAATCTTTTCAAAAAATCCCTGTGACAGGCTTACTTTAAGGTTACCATAAGTCAGAAGACACACAACAACAACTACTACTACTACCATTTAGATAGTGTATTATTAAATGTATACTCTGCTTTTCTGCCTACACATGGCCCATGAGGCAGGTTAACATTGATAAAACTGAATAAAAGCAATTGCAATCAAGTAAACAGATTAAAAGTGTAATTTAAAATATGAAATATAAAACAACACCCAAACAGTTGAAATCCACCTCAGTAAAAGTCTAACTTGAAGTCTGTCAAGGGCTTGACAATGAAATCTGTGATTCGTACACTGAAATCTATACAGCTGCAAGCACTGTTGCAAATATTTAAATTATATTTTTCTGCTTTCTTTCACTGTCATTGAATTTTTAGGGAGTCTACTGTTTTGATTATCTACTTCTTTTTTAAAAAATACCTTCTAGGGTTTCAACTTTATCCTCGGTGTTTACTGTAGTAGTATAATTCAGTAGTACTGAATTTTAATTTTTGTTGTTGTGTGCCTTCAAGCCATTTCTGACTTGTGGCAATCCTAAAGTGAACCTATCATGAGATTTTCTTTGTAAGATGTGTTCATAGTGGGGTTGCTTTTGCCTTCCTCTGAGGCTGAGAGTGTGTGACTTGCTCAAGGTCACCCAGTGGGTTTCCATGGCCGAGTGGGGATTTGAACCCTGGCCTCTAGAGTCATAGTCCAACACTCAGACTTTTAAATACATTATTTTAACAAAACCGTATCAAAATCCACCTCTCAATATCGCAATTACACACCAACAGCTTTATTATTATATCTTGATAAATAATTATATTTTCATCTATTCAAATCTTACTTAATTCATTCTTGCAGCCACTTTTCCTAACACTAATTAATCATGATTAACTCAGCAGTTCCATCTAATTCATTTTAACTAAAGTATAATTTCTTCTACAGCAAGAAAAGTGATCTAAGCATACATACTACTTAATCCTTTCACACTACTTATTTCTCCTCAGCCTTTACCCAGTTTGCCAGACTCCTCCCTAACCTTCAGTTTAATGCATTTAATTAAAGACAAGTTAAATTCCTATTGAATAATATCTGGTGTGTCTGCTTTTCTCTAAGGATTTGCCACGCCATCGGTAAAGATGATTACACTGCTGACAGTTAGAAGACATAGAATACATTTGTTATAGTCTTCATGGCAAATATACTGAAATAATTTTCTGTTAAATTAATTCTACTAGAATACTCTGCAGCTTTTAACACAGTGGACCCAAAAGTTCTTGTGAACAGCTCATGGGATCCCCCAAGAAGTTTATTCCTGGAATGGGTTATGATTTCCAGGGAGGCCAATGGTGGCAGTGTCCATGCATCTTTGGAAATGTCCTTTGGTGCCTCGCAAGGATCAACGTTATCAACTCTGCTATTTATATGAAGCTGCAGGATGAAACTATCCAGAGGTCAGACAGATATTGATATCACACTCACCTCTATTTTTGTTTTGCAAACAAACCAGCATGTGAATGAGAGCCTGCAGATTGGAATCAAGTCCAAGCAAGATGGATGTAATTGTGGATGGCAGTAATGGCTGTCCGCTTCTCCTTACCCATCATCAACCCCCCCCCTCTCGTCACATACATCATTAACTGAAAGAGGTCAAAACCTAGAGTTTCTCAAACTTTCAGATTACACATTTACAGGAGAATGACATTTGCTGCCTCCACAATGTTTCAGTTAGTGTGTGTATACTTTGTTAGTATGGTTACAGACACTGCTCATCAACCAAGAGTTACAAAGTCATAAAATATTCCCAGTGCAGTATTTTGATTTGCCTCACTAGCTTAAGGGGGTGGGTGGGTCATCACTAATCCCTTGATTACGTAAACATATGACATGGGCTTAGCATTCAAGGAAGAGAGGGGAGTTTGCAGGCCTAATGATAATAGGACAGGCAAAGGGGAACAAACATGTCAGACACAACCTGGTAGACTACATCTTTATCATCTACAGCTGTATAAGGCTTGGCCGAGCATGGGGCAGGCGTCAAACCATTTCCCTCCTGCCCAAGGGACGCCCTTCATCCCACCCACTGTCTATACGGCAAAAATACTCCTCATAGAATTTGAGAAGAATACCTATTGTCCCAGTGGGATCCCACATCATTTCGTTGTATTCAGAAGGAGAGGGGCAAAAACTCCAAATACACTGCGGGAAAAGCCTTTGCAGCTTTCCCCATACTTTTTTGAAAACTCTGAAGGAAATGCGCATTCCCACTCGGAACAACTGGTTCGCTTTGCTGTGCATTCCTGATAAGAACAGCAGTGGAAAGCTGATTGGTCAGACATGCACAGAAGGCAGAGTTTGCTGGCAAGGCAAGTGCCCAGAACCACCGTGTTTGATTTTCACCATAGTGATTGTGCACTGAGGTGATGAAACAGCCTTTCCCCCATTTTTTTCCTGTTTATTTCACAGAAACATAAAGAGGGACACCCAGTTCAACCCCCTGCCATGCAGGAACACATAATCAAAGCATTCCTGACAAACGGCTATCTAGCCTCTGCTTATAAACCTCCAAAGAAGGAGATTCCACCACACTCTGAGGCAGTGTATTCCCCTTTTGAACAGCTCTTACTGTCAGGAGGTTCTTCCTAAGGTTTAGGTGGAATCTCTTTTCCTGTAGTTTGAACCCATCGCTCCGTGTCCTAGTCTCTGGAGCAGCAGAAAACTAGCTTGCTTAATCCTCAGTATGACATCCTTTCAAATATTTAAGCATGGCTATCATGTCCCCTCTTAACCTTCTCTTCCCAGGCTAAACAGCTCCCTAAGCCGCTCCTCATAGGGCATGGCTTCCAGACCTCCCAACATTTTGGTTGCCCTCCTCAGGACACGTTCCAGCTTGTCCATATCCTTCTTGAACTGTGCTGCCCAGAACTGGACACAGTATTCCAGGTGAGATCTGACTGAAGCAGAATAGAGTGGAACTATTACTTCCCTTGATCTAGACACTATACTCCTATTGATGCAGCCTAGAATTGCACTGACTTTCTTTTTAGCTGCCACACCACACTGCTGACTCATGTTCAGCTTGTGGTCCACTAAGACTCCTAGATCCCTTTTGCAGGTACTGCCATCAAGCCAGGTGTCACTCATCCTATATCTGTGCTTTTCATTTTTACTCCCCAAGTGTCGTATCCCACATTTCTCCCTGCTGAAATTCATTTTGTTAGTTTTGGCCCAGCTTTCTAATCTTCTGCACCTTGGATTTGCTTTTTTTAAAAAAATGCAACTGGTGGTGGCAACTGGTGAGAATATGTAAGTAATTTCACTTGCACCCACCATCTTGATTCACAGGCATGCCTCTTTGAACATCAAACATGTATGGGTTTGCATGCCTGCAATCTTGGGGGGAAACACATGGAGACAAATGAAAACAGCTGCGAATTGGCATTAGTGCACATTAGTCCACTTTTCTTTTTTTTTTCTTTTCTTTTTTTTTGCCTCATATAGACAAACCCCAAGAGGCACTCTGGAGAAGTAAACATGAAACCCATGCTAACCCATGCAAACTCTTGCCACCTGGGAGTGAGGTGGACCATCAGCCCCTGAATGTGGCCTGCCCTTGTTAGCCTGTGCCCCAAAGCTCTCTTAAAGGGACCCCCCAAAAAAACAGGTTCTATCTCCCCCAGAACTGGATCTGGAACCTTTATATAGCCCATTGTGACAAAATAAGAAACAAACATAGAGTAACTGGGCAAAGGTCATGTATAAACAATAGTGATGTGAATGAGAATCACGTTCTTATTCTCCTTCAAGGGAGAGGGGAGGGAAAGGAACTTCTAGCTAAATGTTGGAGGTGTCAGAGATCTGGTGACATCTCCCTCAACAGACCTGAAGTTCTCTCCAGCAGTAAACAATACAATGAAGCTTAAATTGGGAAAAGAGGGCATTTTACTCTAGCCAATCCCACTGTAGGTGTGTGTGGCGCCTGCCTACAACAGGAAAGGTAAACAGCGGCTCCTGCCAAAATCTCTTATTGAGCATACATGAAATTCAAAAGGGGGAGAACAGATAAACCCACTTTACCAGCTCACCCCAGTACATTTAAAGAAAGGGGAGAGAGAGAGAGAGAGCACAGATCTATACGCCACCAAAATGGAAATCATAAGAAAGGTGGAAGCTGGTGAAATGAAAAAATTGTCCCTGGATGCATTTTGGAAGCAGCTTTCAAGTGATGGAAAAGAAGGTGGGAAATGTTTTTGTTTACTTTTTCAAGGCTAACTTGACCTAGTTGTTTCATTTCACATGTCCATATTAGTTTTGGATAAAAAGTTTGCTGAAATTTATTGGACTGCTCTTCTTTTTTGGTGTAGGAACCGATCCCTATTATTTCCATGTTTTTTCTGCCTCTGGTATCAAAGTTTCTGTTAAAGAAGTAAAGCGCCCAGGAACACATCTACTTTGTTAACTGAGTACAACAAAATACAAAATCCACAAAACAGTGTTATCTTTACTGGGCCAACTAAAGATACCACTGTTTTTTGGATTTTGTGGGATTTTGGTGTATGGCCAACACAGCTACCCCTGAACTGAGGTATATAGTAACTGTTGTTTTGCCCCAAAGCGGAGGCAAGGGAGAGGTATAAAGCTTCTGTGCTGAAACGCTCCACCACAACAATCATTTTCTGCAATGAACTGGAATTGGGTTTAAATGGGTGTTCAGAAAGAAGTGAATGAACAAAGCAAAACCAGAGAAAGGGCCAAGTATGGAAGCACCCATGAACATGCTGCTCCCAGTTATACACAATAAAGAGAAATCATCAGTCATGTGCACAAGTCCACATGCACATCTTTACTTCCCATTGGTGCAATATGCCATATTCTTCACATAATCTCTCAGGTTTCACTACATATCCGAGTGAAACTGAGAATCCAAAAATGCTTTTTTTCACAATACCGACTTAAGATGTTGACAAATTTATTCCTTAAGAAATCTTGGAGCGTCTTAGATTATTTTCACTGCAACAGATACAATACACCCATTTTTATTGCATAGATTCTCATGGGCTTCATGTACATTTGTGTTAATTTCTCAGAAGGTACTGAGATTTGCCATCACTTAACAGCAGCTCACTGAGAAAAAAACTCAATGGAAAACATTTAGGACAGAAGTGATAGTGTAGCCTCAGAAAGAAAAGAAAGAAAAAAAACCCAGAGAGCTAGCATAAAGGAGTTGCTGGGCCACTTAGGCAACGCCCTAAGTAGAGGGAACAAAATCCAAGCGAGAAAGCAAATTTTAGTATCCAGCAATTTGCCAGTGCAGGAAGCAATGACGTAATGTCCCATTCCTAGGCCCCAGTGATACCCTGCCAAAAACCAGGACAGAAGCATAGTGTTCTCTCTGGAGAGGAAATGGAGCTAGCCACCAAGAAGAGAAATGTTTCCTACTGTATAGAGTGCAACAGTTGAGTGAGGACAATGATTAAGTTCTGTTCTCTTTTCTGCAGTTTTCTGCCCTGATGACTGAAGGACACAGTAGGCAACTTGCTGAGGGGAGGGTGGGGAGAATGCAGCCTCTTGACAGATCACAGTGCCAGCTACTCTACCAACAACCTTAGGGGTAGCCATAGTCAGTGGTTAATCCACATGCTGGATTAGGCCAAAGCATATCCAATCTCTGAATAAGAATCACTGTAGGCTAAGAAAGATTCTATGAATCACCATAGCTTAAGAAAAGGCAAAAGGGAGTCATGATTTACAAAGCGAGGTAACAATTATACCCATTCTTCAGGTGGTAAACTAAGGCACAATGAGAACAGCAAAGTGTCCTGTGGTACCAGAAAGACTAACAGATTTATTTATCATGAACAACAGATGAAGTGATCTATAGACCCTGAAAGCTCACACTAGAATACATTTGCTAGTCTTTAAACTGACACAGGACTCTCTTGGCAAATGAGACACAATTAATTGCTTTCTGTTGCAGGGTGAGTGCCCAGGAGTAGGGGCTAAGAAGGGGCTTAAAGACTCCAATAATTGCTTATGTATTCCTGTCTGCCCTGCCTGGAGCACTTGTGTCTGTATGTGCCTTTAAATCACTTGTCGACTTAGCCTCATGAATTTCATAGGGTTTTCTTGGGCAAGGAATACTCAGAGGCAGTTTTGCCAGTTCCTTTCTCTGAAATATAGCCTTACCCTTCCGGAATTTCCCTGCTCCTCCCAGCTGAGTTAAGGCCATGCCACGCAGCTCCAAAGGAATCCAAGAGGCAAGTTAATGAATTGAGGCTTTGTCAGGAATACTACCTTCTTCCCCAGAAGTTTTGTTGCCTCTGAGCCACAGCTCTTGTCTCTGTTCCGCTGATGTCCTGGCTGTCATCCCTATACAATTAAGGGGCAGGGGAATAAAAACAGCTGGGTCCAGATATTTCTGCTGCCATCAGGAGACAGCTGTAACTGCATTTTTGAAGGCTGACAGGGGTGGGGAGTTGGAGAAGCACAATCCTGGGAGAAAGCAGGAGCCTTCCAAATGATGAACCCATAAAGGCCAGCCAGTTCCCGGGCAGCTTTATATAGTTCTTGAACTGGACAGCTCCTCCCCTCAGCCCAGAGCTTGGAATTAACCCACTACAAATCAATCTGTAACCCCAATTTCATTAAATATTTTTACTATGATTTTAAAAGTTGCTCTTCTTAATGTTATATGCCAATGATGTTAGTGATCTGAGTAAAGATTAATGGAAAGATTAATAGTTTCCACTAAAATGATGGTAACAAGTTAATTATTGATTTAACACCAGCATTTTAGCATTAACACCAAAGGTTCTCAACTCTGCTCAGTCTGACTAGAAATACAGTATGCACGTGGCTCTTCTTTCCAGGGCACTGGGCATTTAGAGTGCAGCTGGGAATGAAGCTGCCTGCTTGCCAGAGCATCAACATCTCCCTGCTCCATTATTTTCATCTCCATTCGCCTGAAAGAGGTAAGAGCAGAGAGAAGCTAGGCCATCTGCTACAGAATCTCCCTCTGCTGGGAACAGCTGTAGCTTTCCCAAATATAGGAAGCCCCTCAGAGCCATCTCATAAAGGCTACTAGAGACTTCAAAAGGAAGACGCAGGATTGGTTTTGGGAGTCCGTTCAGGGTCAAGTAAACATGACATGAGAGATTCCAGATTGATTCCCCAATTTAATAATAATAATAATAATAATAACAAATGTTTATTGCTTAGTCCAAAGACCATTGCAAAGACCCCAATTTATAAAACTGAATAGCTGCCATAGGGTCTTTATACCTTCTTTCCCTGTGGCATTTTCTTAATCAAAATTGCTTCTCTCTCTACCTCATCCACCTACCCACAACCTACTACTGAGTATTATGCCTAGATTCTTTTCCACTTGAAGCAAATAACAACTTCTGTGGAGCAACTTAGGCTGGGATAACAGTGTGTACACCAACTCCTGGGCAGGGCATGTGTTTGATATGCAGAAGGTCCCAGTCACTCCCTGGCATTGCCACATAGGGCTGGAGAATTTTCAGCTTAAAACTGTGGGAAACCACTGCCAGCCAGTGTCTACAACAGTTGGTCTGACCGAGTATAAGGCAGCTTCTACATCCCCTAGTGGCATTTCCCTCAATCCAATGTAGACCTCTCCCTACATCCTACACATTAATTAATTTAATTTCTATCCGACTTTTCTCCCAGCATGGGATTCAAAAAGGTCTTTACCTGCCAGTGCAACAACACCAGGGAGGGAACCAGCCTGATCTCCTCAGGTAGGGAGTTCCACAACTTGGGAGCAGCCACCAAGAAAGCTCTCTCCTATGTCCTCACCAATCCTGCCTGTGATGGTGGTGGGACCATGAGGAAGCCCTCCCCTGCAGATCTCAAAGCTCAGGCAAACTCATTTAGGGCAATACAGTCTTTTAGATAGTCTGGACCCAAGCCATGTAGGGCTTTAAAAGTCAAAATCAGCACTTTGGATTGTGTCTGGAAATGGTTCAGCAGCCAGTTGTTTCAACAAGAGGGTTGTATGTTCCTCATAATCTGTCCCAATTAGCAACCTGGCCACAGCATTTTGCACCCACTGGGGTTTCTGAACAGTTTCTAAAGGCAGCCCCACACAGTGCGGCTGTAATCCAAATGGGATGTAATTAAGGCATGTGTCACTGTAAGATCTGACTGCTCAAGGAATAGGCACAGCTGGCACACTAGTTTCAGATGTGCAAACGCACTCCTGGCCACTGCTGAAAGCTGGGCATCCAGGCTCAGATCTCAGTCCAGGAGTATGCCCAACCTGAGTAGCTGCAGTTTCAGGGGAAGTATAACCCAGGCTGAATCCCTATTCCTTGATTTGCCTCTTGACTGACCAGGAGCCCCTCTGTCTTATCTGGATTAAATTTCCATTTGTTTGCCCTCATTCTGTCCATTACTGATAGTATTGGTTTAGTACAGAGACTCCTTTCTTGGAATTGATGGAAAAGACAGAGTTGGGAATAATCAGCATACTTGGTGACACCCAAGCCCCAAATTCCAGATAACCTGTCTCAGTGGTTTCATATAGTTGTTAAATAGCATGGGGGGAAACCCCAAACCCTGAGGGACCCTACAGACCAATGGCCAAGGAGTCCAACAGGAATCCCCCAGCACTACCTTCCTAGTTCACGCCTCCAAGAAGCAATGGAACGACTGCAGAACAGTGCTCCTGTCCCATCCCAGAAAGGCGACCTGGAAGAATAGTATGGTCAAGTGGGATTGAAAGCCACTGAAAGATCCAGCAGAACCAACAGGGACACACTCCCTCTGTCCAGTTCACTGCATAGGTCATCCATCCAGGTGACCAAAGTTGTCTCTGTCAGGCCTGAAGCTAAGTTGAAATGGATTTAGATAATCCATTTCATCCAGGAATGCCTGGAGCTGGGAGGCTACCACATGCTCCAGAACCTTACCCAAAAAAGGGATATTGGAGGCTGGCCAGTGATTATCCAGGGTAGTCAGGTTCAGAGCAGGAAGTGGGGGGTAGTAGAGTCCTTACCACAGCTTCTTTTAGACAAGATGGATCTCTGCCTTGCTGTAATGAGGCATCCACTACTCCAATTATCCACTCAGCCAGTCCCCATCTGGCTGTTTTTATAAGCTAGGAAGAGCAAGAGTCCAGTGCACATGTGATGCTCTCACCTCTCCAAGGATCCAGTCCACATCCTCAGGCTTCACAAACTGAAGCATATCCAATAAAAGCAGGGATAAGCAGGAGCCAAGATTACATCCACTGGAACTGTATCAACCACAGCATCCAGGTCAGAGCAGATCCGAGCAATTTTATCTACAAAGTGTCACGCAAATTCTTCACAGTGGCTTGTCAAGTTATCTGCAAGCTAAGAATGTAAAAGGCTCCTGAGCACTTGAGACAGCTCTGCTGGATAATACTGTGCAAATGGAATGGTGGCAAATTAAAAAATGGTGGCAATAAAAAAAAAAAAGAGATCTTGCACATTACATTTACATGGGGCTTTCAGCTCCAACTATTCCTATCCAACAGCCAAACCAAAGTCCAGAATAACATGAAGAAAAGTCAGATTTATTTATTTTTAAAGGAATCTGATGAAGTCTTTTTAAAGGGGAAGAAGAGGGTGAGCAAGAAAGGCAGGTAAACCACTTCACACCTGCATCCAGCACACAGAGGAATACTGACAGAATCCCACAAGAAAGAAAAGGCATGATAGCTAAGGCGGGGAGAAGCAGAAGTTTGGAAGATGAGACATTACTGATTACTCCTGAGCTGGAAACTATGGCTGGCATCCTGAAGGGATACTCTGGTGTAACCACCAGCTAAACCAGCATATAGACTTTGGGGGGCATAGTGGAAGGATTTATCCCACACCTCCTTTTGCAGTGCCCCCACTCTTAGTATGAAACAGCTGGGGGGAGGCTTGTGGGCACAGCTTCATCTCCCTGGCCTCCAGTCGGGGGGTGGGGGTGTGCTACAGCATGTTCCGGCTGCTCTTGAATGCCCAGGGAAGAAGGAGCATCTGTTCTTCTCTGGGTGCTCAAGAGCAGTTGGGATATGCTTGGGTGAACTCCCAACCTCAGTTGGTGTCCAGGGAGACAGAACTTCACCTGGGCCTTTGTCACATACCCAGGGCAAGCAGCAGAAGAAAGGCAGCAGCCTTGGTCCCCTTCAGTGAAACCATAAGGATGCGTGAAGAAGAGTTACACTCTGCCAGGTGTTACAGCATCTCTGGTTCTGAGTGCATCCAATGCTCAAATATCTATGAATTAAAAGGAATTGAGCTACTATTTCTTTCTTTCTTTCTTTTTTTAACCCTAACAGATTTTTAGTGTTAAAGAAGAAGAAATGGAAGTACTGGTAGAGAAAGACAAGAGGTACAGATGGAATATGTCAGTGTCTGCACGTGCTCTCCCCCATGCAAAGGGATCTTGTAGCACCTTTGAGGCTAAGTGAAAGAAGTTGGAAGCATTAGGTTTCATAGACTAAGTCTACTTCATCAGATGTACAGAGTGAAGAGCTTAGGAACAGACATTTATACCTATGAATGAGCATGTTGTATATGTATGCATATGAATAACAATAGAAATGCAAAACCTGTGGGTATGGTGATGAGGTAACAAGTTCAGTTTTAACTATAGTCATAGGGGGACAAAGGTGGGAGGAAAGATGTTGCCTAAAGCCAAAGTAAGTAGATCACCATATGAATGGTGGAGGGAGTTATTGGACTGGAATCAGAAAGAAGATATTATAAAATGGGCCAAGAGAGCCCTCATGAGGCTGGAGTGTTAGCCAATTATATGTGGTGTGTCAGGAAACCACTGTCTCTGTTCAAGCCGCTATCAAAGAACTGGAGTTTGTGGATATATTCCAATTCTGCTGTTTCTGTTTCCAATCTTCCTTTGTAATTTTTTTGTTCAAGTACTGCTGTTCTGAGGTCCAAGAGGGAATGCTGGGGAAGACTGAAGCATTCTGCAACTGGTTTTTGTGTATTTCCATTTGTAATGTCTGATTTGTGTCTGCTTATCCTCTGGCACAAAGACAGGCCTGTTTGCCCAATGTAGAGTGCTGAAGGGCATTGTTGACAAAGGAAGGCATCTATCACATTAGAGGATGAGCAAGTGAAAGGTACTACAAGATCTCTTTGTATACTGATCCAGACTAATATGGCTATGTCTTTGAATACTCTCCCCCAGTCTGTGAAGGGGGCAGTGCAATTGCACAATAAAAACTTTGCTTTGCTTGATTCCTAAGTGCACCCTATTAATGTGTGATAGAGTGCCACTGTCATAGGTTACTGTACAAAACAAGAAGCAGCATATGTGCATTTTTCATGTTACAGTGTGTGCGCACCATGTTCCTTCATGGAAGTGTCTTCTATGTGTGATGTAGGTTTCAGAGTAGCTCACTGAAGCAGCAGCAAATTCTTGTTTCTTTTACACAGCCAGAGGAAAAATAAGGATGCTTCCCTATCTCAGTCACCACCTCTTATTTTTCACTTTCTTCTTTATCTTGATGGATACATCTCAGTGACGTCCTATAGAATACCATGGAAACACTAACTAAACAAACATGCAGGCTCCAATTTGGCACCACCCTCTATGGCTCCTGCATGCTTATGCAAGCCTATTTTGTTAGATGTGATGTAAAAATTGTTGGAAAAGTGAGTGCACTCCTAGTCTACCATCCACACCCAAGAAACAAACACTTCATACTCTAATTACCCCAGGAGTCTTCATGCAAGGCCAGCACTTTCTTCTGAGATAAAGGAACAAGCCCAGGGTGAGAGATCAGAGAAGGTCACAGTTCTGGAGAACATGCTGAACAGGAAGATTTCAGATGACTCTTAAATTAAAGCTGCTGCTGCTGCTGCCACAAACACCATCACTGAAGCCAAGGAAGCAGAATTTCATTTTAGGCAGGCTGAATGCTCCCATTTCAGGTAAACTAAATATCCACAAAATAATAGGGTCTCCATTCATTAGAGGACAACAGGCCTATGTAAACATCCAGTGGTTGTTGTTATGAAAACTAAGCAGGGGTTCCCTCAAAAAGGTTTTACACAGAAATAGGCCTGCTTAGAATGTAATACGAATGCTTCCAAGTAGCAGGTTCACAGCACTAAGAGCCTTTATTTGTACATGGGGAGATCCTGTGCTTCTTTCCTGCTGCAAAGAGTTCCTATTAAGGAGGATCATAGAATCATAGAATTGTAGAGTTGGAAGAGGCCACAGGGGCCATCCAGTCCAACCCCCTGCCATGCAGGAAATCATGATCAAAGCATCCCTGACAGATGGCATCCAGCCTCTGTTTAAAGACCTCCAAGGAAGGAGACCCCACCACGCTCCGAGGGAGTGCGTTCCACTGCCGAACAGCTCTTACTGTCAGAAAATTCCTCCTAATGTTGAGGTGGAATCTCTGTTCCTGGAGCTTGCATCCATTGCTCCGTATTCCAGTCTCTGGAGCAGCAGAAAACAAGCTTGCTCCATCCTCAATGTGATACCCCTTCAAATACTTAAACAGGGCTATCATATCGCCCCTTAACCATCTTTTTTCCAGGCTAAACATACCCAGCTCCCTAAGTCTTTCCACATAAGGCATAGTCATCCTCCTCTGGACATGCTCCAATTGGCTACTGGATGGATGGAGCTGAGGCAATAAAAACAATCTCTAAATGCTAGTCAGGGCTTCTCAAACTTTTTGCCTCTAAGATCACCTGGAGAAAATGACTGAGGCCCACCTAAGATGGCAATACAGGTTGGAACCAATCACAAGACCGTGGGAAAATCTGGCACAATCTGCTAGCAATTACTGATATTTTATATTGATATTTAAACCCCTGTGGAAACTGCTTTTTCCCAGAGCAATTTCCTTGGAGCAGGACATTGGCTCCAGCCTCCTCATTCTAGACAAAATTTGCTAATCCACGGAGTTTTGAAGTTTTTTCTCTTTCTCCTTTCCCATGCCTCTCAAAACAGCTTCTCATCAGCTGTCCTTTCTTCTCCCCTTCTCTTTTCATCCCATCCTGCAACTGCAAGTTTCTTTCATCCCTCCCTCCTTCTACATTAACTTTACCCTTGACAGTTTCCATCTCCTGTCCCATCTCTTTATTTTCAATATTATTATGACTATTAACATGTTAACCTTTGTGTCCCTACTTTTCTTCAATCTCACCTGTGTTCCTTTTCCCTCAGTGGAACACTGTCCCCTTCCTCTCCCCTTCTTCTGAATGCCTCTATCCCCATTTCCTCAGTTCTTTCCCTCTTCTCCCCTCCCCAGTACATAGGCACATACACAGACCCTCCAGTTTCTGGTTCCACTGGGCCACTGAATGGTCCTTTTGAGACCAAAGAGATGGCTTTCACTGGACCCAGAAGGTGTAGTGGCATTCCCCCTCACAGGTGCTTCCCGTTTCCTCAATTAGTCTGACCATCCTTCTGTTGTATTTAAAATATTTTTATACTGTCTTTCAAAGCAAAACCACCACAAGGCTGCTTCTGACAATACAATTGACACTTAACATTTCACCTCCTCTCTCCCTAATCTGTCTGTTTTCTTTCCCTGACACTTGGCTGGCTGCTTTGTCCATCTGTCTTAACAAACACTGCTGGGCTGTCATGTATCACCCTGAGAACTGCAGGTTTTTCTCTTGGGGTTGGTAGTGAATAAAATATGAGACATTACAGCTCCAGCACTGTGGAGCAGCCTGAAGTCAAACTAAATAGGATGTTAAGTGGGTATTATGTATTTAACATGCCTAGATTTTGTTGTTTAAAAAATAGCTAAAACAAGGAAGGAAAATCAGGATCAGGACCATGCCAGGTGAGAACCTCCTCAGCTACTATGAGCCCTAGAGCAGAAAGATTCCAAATGGGGAACGAAAGGGTCTGTTCACTAGTCCCTTCAATCCTTTTGCAAGCCCTTCTCTGCCTATTGTCTCTTGCCCCACCCCAAAACAACTGACTTTCTTGTAATCCTTGGAGCAACGGGGAAGGAAGGGCAATGAGATAGGCAGGATGTGAGGGTAACTTAAAAGGGCCTGCTCAGGGCTGTGCCCACCTCAACTCAATTCCTAGTTGGTATACTATTATGCATCCTCTGCATTCTAACTTAGTAAGTAATAGATGCCGTTCTTCTGGTACAAAATTAAGGTTGTTGACTTATGTAATATAAACAAGATTAAATGGAAGAATGATGCCAAAGGCAATCTATGCAGCAGGCAAGGTTTCTTCCTTTTTAAAGCATCTTTTAATCACTTGGATCTTCATAGTTTTAGGCAGAATGAGTGCATGGCATATAGGTTGCATGAACTGTTTCCCATCCATTTGGCATCCCATAAGACACAGACATTATTTCAACTATCTCAGCTATACAATATAATATTTCCAGAGCTTGTAGCTAATGAGTTTGAACGTGTAATGGCAAAAATAGTAACAGTATGAAAGGCGGGGAACCTTCCTTGTCCTGACTTTCAAATTCATAAGCCAACATTTTCTTGTTTGAGGCTAACTACATTAGAGTAGAGCCAGCACAATGTAGTGGTTTGAGCTCTGGACTATGACTCTGGTGACCAGGGTTTGTATCCCTGCTCAGCCATGGAAACTTCTTGGGTGACCTTTGGCAAGTCACGCTCTCTCTCAGCCTCAGAGGAAGGCAGAGACAACACCCCCTGTGAACAAATCTTGCCAAGAAATCCCCATGATAGGTTTGCCTTAAGGTCACCGTAAGTTAGAAACAACTTGAAGGCACACAACAACAACAAAAATTTAGAATAGGGATTTTGTGAATAAGCACACCACGCCAGCAAATGTAATTCAACACTCCACATATCATAAAAGTTGTAGTCCAATTATGTTTACAAGCAAACAAGCACCTTACAAGAAGTGCCTCATATGAGGCTCCTAGAACTGGGCAAGTCACCCCAAGCCTAAAATCCTATTCCCATTCGCCTGGGAGTAAACATAATTGAGCTCATTGGAACTTAATCATATTTAAATATTTGAAGTGATGTCATACTGAGGGTGGAGCAGGCTTGTTTTCTGCTGCTCCAGAGACTAGGACACGGAGCAATGGGTTCCAACTACAAGAAAAGAGATTCCACCTAAACATTAGGAAGAACTTCCTGACAGTAAGAGCTGTTCAGCAGTGGAATACACTGCCTCGTAGTGTGGTGGAGGCTCCTTCTTTGGAGGTTTTTAAACAGAGGCTGGATGGCCATCTGTCAGGAATTATTTGATTGTGTATTCCTGCATGGCAGGAGGTTGGACTGGATGGCCCTTGTGGTCTCCTCCAACTCTATGATTCTACTCATAGGACAGGCATAGATTGGACTGCACTGTGAAGCATTATCATAATAGAAAATAAATGAACTAGCCATAATAACCAGTCCTGATGAAGAAAAGCAAATTTAATTCTCACAAATTTTACAAGACAACTTCCTTGCTAATTCTAAAATCTGTATTATTTTAATATATTTATTAGGCCAACATTAAGGCCCATATACTCACAAAACAATGTTTTGTTGTGAACTGGAACATGAAAAAAGGAGGAAGACAAAACTGCATAAATTTGTCCCCCTCTTCAAATTTTATAATTTTTTAAAAATCATACCTATAAATAAAAAAGAATGAATGTGACCAAAGGATGCTAGTAAACATATGTATTCTCCAAGTAAATTGATTGGAAAATCAGGATGGATTCAACCATAATATGCTCATTATTTTATCTGCCCTGTAGGCCAATGTCTACCCTGCATAACTAGTATTCTGTTACTGCTTTGGCAGTTGAGGATCATTTGGGATGTTAACTTTTCCTTCAAAATGGAGGGTAAAGATTCTTTTAGAATGTAATCCATAATTTCTGTCCTCCTTGTGTTCTTTTCAAAGGCAGCATCCTCAAACCATACCCCCCTCTCAGTAAGATAAAATATGAGTCCAAACATCTGGGAACTGCATTGAGATTGGAACTGCAGCTGATTTGCTAGGTGGGCTGACCAAAGCCTAAATCCATTTGTTAGTCCCCACTAACATAGAATCAATGGAACTTTTAAGTGTTGATTTATCAAATCCCTGCAGGATAGGATTTATGCTAGTTAAACTAACAGTTGAATTTAGGCCATATTACTCTCAGTGCGTCATCAACTCTACTGGCTGTTGTTCTCTAGCTGGATTTCCTGCTGGACTAAATGGCCTATGGGGCTCCTTACAACTCTGATTCTATTCTGTGATTCTATTATTCTTGAATTTCTAAGCCAAATTCAAGGTCTTCGTTCTAACCTTTAAAATCCTTTATGGCTTGGGGCTAGATTACATGAAGGAACACCTGCCCATGCACACACCAAGATACTTCAAAAGCCCTTCTCTGGTTTCTTTTGCAGTGTGAGACACAGTAGGTAGTTACTGGAGGAGAAGTCTTTTCAGTGGTAGCACACTAACTATGAAATACTCTCCACACAGAAGCTCACATAGCATCTACCTGTCAGCATTTACTGACAGGAGCCAAGGGAAGAACTTCCTATTTCCCCAGAGTTTTAATTCTTCCTTACATGCATTAATCTTTGCAAATCTGTTTCTATTTGCTTATTTGCATGTTGATTTGATTGTAATTTTTAGTGTTTTTGTTGTTAATTCTGATCTTAGGGTGGCATATAAATTTAATGCTATATACTCATGCAAAAAGCACTAAGTTAAATCCTTGGCATTTTTAGGTGAAAGGATTTCTGGTAGCAGAGCTGTAAGGAGAACGAGGAATTAGAATAGACAATATTGGGTGAAGCGTGCTGATGGCCCATCAGAACAAGCTACCTTCAAATAGCTGTACATTCAAACTAAGAAGAATCATTGGTAGTTTAATCTGAACCAACTGACTAAACAACACAGAAGATCAACAGCAGCCTTGACTAAAGACTGAGGAAACTGACCTTGCAATCCTGCACAGAAATGAAAAAAATCACCCATGCCAAATTCAGGAAGAATGCAATCAGCGCTATTACGGCTAAGAACTTCCCTATTAAAAACACTCCTCCTCCTTCATCCATCTCTATGTGTGAAAAGGGAGGGATGCATGGAAATTACCATTTTTGTATTTTTATCAACTTGCTCTTGGAAGGGTGCCACCTTCCCCATTCACTAGTCCACACATTCTTACTGTTCTCCTAGCCAATCCAGTTTAAAGAAAACCAACACTCAGGGACATCTTTCTTATCACCTTAACAGGCTTCTCAGAGATGAACAATATGTCACAAGCATTTGCTACAGATTTACATGTGGGGAGGGGGAAGAGAGAGAGAGAGCTTCCAGTGGGAAAGGTAGTACTGTAGTCTCCAAGCTGTACTGCTCTGTTCACCTGCAGGAGGGAAAAGGCTAACATAAGCAATGACCCATAAAAATTCTTTGGCAGACCCCTTTTGTGTGGGTGGCTTAAGAAACATTTGTATGGATGCCCTGCTTTAGCAACTCCCAACAGAACAAAGGAAATTAAAACAGAAGCATTTAAGGTCATGGGCCCAACAAGGAGCTTCAAGTAAAAAGCTGTTTTTGCTGTTATGTATTTCCAGGGTTAACAACATTCCCTTTTCCTTTTTATGATACATACTAAGAAATGGTACTGCTGTAAACAAAGGTCCTGCTAGCCCAGCATTCATCTTCCAGATTATTTTAAGATTCCCATAATACTTTTAACCTCAGGAACGCCCACACAATACATCTTGTATTTCAATAGAGTCAGGGGCCAAAACGAAAACAAATAAACAAAAAAGCCCCATAAGGAGTAGTTTCCGCATCAACAGAAACCATTCTTCTTGTAGCTCTAAAGTCACATTCAAAACAGGAACAACCTCCTATGGGACCATGTGAGCACTCTTGCTAGATACAAGGGACCGAGTACAGAAAAATGCCTGATGAACATGATCCTAGTATGGCACTTGCTTCACAGCACATATATGTATAAAAATTAAATACACAAATGGAGACAAAACATTTAGTAATAATCCATGAGCTGGGCAATAGAAGTCTTTGGGTCCCATATTAGGAGAAAAGCAGAATATAAATTAAATCAAATCAATCCATAATAAATTTGTGGCCTAGTTCAAGTGTAATGATCAAACAAGTCACACACACATGATCCCTCCTTGCCATTCCCCCTCAGACACACAACTTCAATGAAGCTTTCTTGGTTTCTTACACCACCCTTTCCGGGAAACTGTGCCTCAAGCATATCTCCAAATATCAAACTAGGAATTTTCAAACCAGTCCAACACTGGACATCATTGGAAAATGTGGCTTCAAAGGCCAAGAAAACTTTGCTTTCATCTAGATGAAGAAAAAAGGAAAGCACACAACCCATTGTTTTATCTGTGCCAAGCCTGAAACTGTCAAAGGGTCTTTCCTAAAAAGGGCATTTCCCATATGTATTCTTCTACAGGAGTCCTTCCAAAAGCACTCCTAATTAGAAAGGGGCAGCTGGGTTAGCCTGTTGCAACCAAAATAACATGTTTAATGTGACATAAGCTTCCACGGATCCCAGCTCACTTCATCAAATGCATCATTGGACTGGATTCTACAAACGCTTCTGTCAAATAAAACTAGCCTTTAAGGTACCACAAGTCTCTTTTTATGTAATTTCCCAGAAAGTAGGGAGAGAAGAAGAAACGTTATTTCTGTACTAATTTTGAACTAGGAAAATGAAATTAAGAGCTTTGCTACACTTGCACAAACATCTTCAAACAGTAAGCAACAAATCTCTCTTCCTTTTTTGGAAATGGTGCCAAAAAAGCAAGCACATTTGTGTTTATACAACTCACTAATAAACAGAAACAGGAAGGGTTTAGGAAGGTGGACAATTGTGATGTCATGTGCTTTTCTGAATCTCAAACAATTCTAGGAAGTGAAGAAGCAAAACAAATCCTCAGCACGGAACTGATGTAACAAGGCAATACTGTACTATGCATTAACTCCATTAGAAAATCATCTAATGAGTACAGATTGCCCCCTAAGCCTCTAAACACAACCAAGGTCTCCCAGAGGAAGGGCTGCCCAGAGAAAGAAAGGAATTTGGGCAGATCACTGAGCAGCAGCAACAAACTCACATTCTGGACCCAAACATCTGCTGTTTAAAAAAAGGAGATAACGTTTTCCTGACAAAGGCAGGCAGGGAGGCAAGAAAATGGCAGTAATGCTACATTCTCAGTGTTTCATTTAACTACTAAACTAAATAAACCAAGATCCATGATTTATAAACCTGCTTGTCTGTGGTACACAGTAGCTACTGAATTCGACACAAGTCAGAAATAGTTTGAGCCAACCTGCCAATGTAAGTACTGTATCTACAAAACTAGGAACAAATCCAACACAAAATTAATCTCTCTATACCTGCTCTACCAACTATCAGGATATGACTTAAAAAGCTTCATTTTGTATTGTTGGCATTCTGGGCTGGAAAGCATGAGTTTCTGTTAACAGTTAAAGAGGACTGTACAAGATATCCATACTCTCATGCAACATGCTGACGTAGGGGTGCAGCCAATGCATAGAAAACCCTTTTATAATCTCTTGGGGATCCATGCTTCTCTGCATTCTCTTCCCTTCATTAGAGGATCTCTAATGAAGGAGGTAGGCCTGGTTCAGTTCCCTTTGTCTTTGCCACCTGGTTACTCACATCTTTTCACCAATAAGCAGCTTCCAACAAAAAATATGGCAGTAAAGCAATTAAAATTGCTTATTCAGAGGGCACAATATGCCAAACTGCCATTGTTAGGGCACCAGCAACATGATCTGTATGAATGTCACCTTAAGACAACAGCTTACAAACACTTTAAAAAGCCAAAGATTTGGAGCTCTGGTGGTGGCTGTGTGCATTCACGTTGATCCTGACTTATGGCAACCCTAAGGTGAACCAATTGTGCAATTTTGTTGGCAAGATTTGTTCAGAGAGGGGTTGCCTTTGCCCAGCTCTGAGGTTGAGAGAGTGTGACTTGCCCAAGGTCACCCAATTCCACAGCTGAGCAGAGATTTGAACCCTGGTCTCCAGAATCACAGTTCAACATTCAAACCACTACACCATGCCGGGGCTTTGGTACAGGTGTGAAAACAGTGCTCAAATGAATCCTTAATCCTAATATTGTAGGTCCTTACAGCCAGGTGTGTGGCTGCTGACTGAGTAGGCACCACCCAATTTTTATAAAATCTGTTTTATGAGAAGAACAAAGGCTGAAAGGTAGAGATGGTAACTTAGCAACAGGGTAAAAAAATGGAAAAGTAGCATATCTGAGATTTTTCTTTCTTTCTTGGGCATGAAAAAAAATGTGATGGGTGAGCTTTTGGTTTGGAAATAATGATTGGGAGAACATATCTAGAGGGAAAATAAATCTGTAGGGAAAAGAGATGTTTTAAGTATAGGTGTGGCTGAAAAACAGCACTAATAGGCTTTCCTTGGTTTTTTTCCAGTCTGTGAGGCCATGTTCTGTAAGAGTTTATAGTTGTCCCTTCATATTTGCTGGGGTTTGGTTCCAGGACCCTCGTGGATACCCAAATCTGTGAATACTCAAGTCCCATTATATGCAATGGCATAGCAAAATGATGTCCCTCATATAAGATGGCAAAATCATGGTTTGCTTTTTGGATTATTATTATTTTAAGAATATTTTCAAGCTGTGAATACTTAAATCTGTGGATACCAAATTCGTGAATATGGAGGGACAACTGTATTTCTAATGTTTCGCCTGCATTTGTGGCTGGCATCTTCAGAGAAAGGTTGGGTAGGTGTGGGGTGGTGGTGGTTATATACTGTGAACCCCTGTTGGGGAGGATATGTAAACTTCCCCACACTCCTACCCAACCTTTCTCTGAGGATGCCAGCCACAGATGCAGGCGAAATAGCCAGAAAGAAACTCTTCCAGAACACGGCCTCACAGCCCAGAAAAAACACCAAAGAAAATCTATGGATGCCGGCCGTGAAAGCCTTCGGCTTCCCAAACAGCACTCAGCTTGGCTGCCGACTAGCTGCCTCAAGGGAGCCCCCCAGCCCCAAGGGGGCGTTGGGAGGATGCCCAGCCTGAGGCGTCCCGGCGTCGCTCGGCGTCCCCAGCTGCTTCCAGCGCCTCGGAGGAGGGAGGTTCCCGGAGCTGCTCGGAGGGGCTCCCCGGGCGCGGCTGGGACGCAGCAGCCGAAAGGAGGCGGCCAGGTGGAAGCGCCCGGCGGTGGGGCCGCTCCCAAGCCCGGGATGGAGGAGCCGCGCCCGCCGGCCAAGGCGCCCTTTCCAAAACGGGGAATGGCGGGGCGCCCTGGCTGCAAAGTGAGACACTCCGCCTTAATCCCCGGGGAGGGAGGAGGAGGAGGAGGGGGGGTGAAGGCTCCCGCGGCTGAGGAGCGTGACAAAGGCGCATCCCCGCAGCGCCCCTTCCCGCCTCCCGAGCGCCGGGGCTCCAGGCTGGCCGGACCCAGGAGCGGTTTCAGGGCCCTGCAGCACCTGCAGCCTCAGGGGGGCCGTCATGGGGGGGGGGCTCGTAACCCTCCTCCTCCTCCTCCTCCTCCTCCTGCAAAAACATGATTAATAATAACCTGAATCCCCTGTACTGGGAATAGCTTAGGTTAGCTTAGCTCACACTGACCGGAGATAAATATTAGGGGAACCCAAAATAAAGTGTTGCAGCCCCCCCCCCCGATTCCTTAAACCGGCCCTGGCGCACATGACGGATGGGCAGCCGAGAGAGGGCGGGCGGCTCAGGCTCGGCGGAGAAGAAAGGCGAGCATCTCCGGGAGGATGAGAAGGAAGGGGATGGTGGTGGTTGCTGGGGCGGGGAGCCCAGCCACTCACCGAAGTAGACGGTCTTCTCGCACTTGGGACACTTGGATGCCATGGCCGACGGACGGACGGACGGACGGAGCCACCGGGAAGCCGAGCACAAGCAGCCCTCCGCCGCCCCAACGCGCGCCTTCGCAACCTGTCAGCCCCGCCGCCGCCGGCGCGCCTCTCGCCCGCCGCCCGCCGCCTATTGGCCGCCAACGCCGCCTCCAATCAGGGAACGGAGGGAAGGAGGGAGGGAGGCCCCGGGGCGGAGCCCACACTGGGCGAGGCCGCTGCTCGGCGGCTCTGGGCGGCCGCCCTTCTCCTCCTTCCCCCCTGGAGGCGCCCGGGCTGGGCTGCGCTCTCGGACCCTCGCCCGGTGCCTCCCCAGGGAGAGAGGGAGCGAGGGAGGGGTTAGGGGGTTTTTTGAGGGGGGGGGATTAGGAATTTTTAAATTGAAATAAAACCATTCTACTGAAAAATACACCCGACCGCAGAAGGCCATATAATGACACCAAAAAAATATCATGGTTTGCTTTTTGGATTATTATTATTTTAAGAATATTTTCAAGCTGTGAATACTTAAATCCGTGGATACCAAATCCGTAGATGCGGAGGGACAACTGTATTTCTGATGTTTCGCTTGCATCTGTGGATAGCATCTTCAGAGAAAGGTTGGGTAGTGTGTGGGGGGGGTGTTAGAGGATATATAAACCCCACACACACTCCTATCCAACCATTTTTCCCCTACAAATACAAAAAGAAAACTATCTATCCTAAGGAATACATTTTTCCTCTTAATCTAAACACACTATAATCACTCTTTTTTCTGTTCCAAAGAACATTACAGTTGTCTCTCCATATCCACGGTTTTGGTATGCACAGATTTAAGTATTCACAGCTTGAAAATATTCTTTAAAAAATAATAATCCAAAAAGCAAACCATGATTTTTGCCATCTTATATAAGGGACACCATTTTGCCATGCCATTGCATATAATGGGACTTGAGTATTCACGGATTTGGGAATCCACGGGGGGTCCTGGAACCAAACCCCAGCGAATACAAAGGGAAAACTGTATATTTACACCTTTATACTAAAATTAGAAGTTACACATTACAATTATACATATTTGAAAAAATAATAATAATAAAAATAATAATACAAAAATACAACAACAACAACAATAATAACAACAAATATCTATTTATTTAAAGATATCCCTTAAGTTATTGCTGGGGTTGTCTCGCTAAACCACAGCCGAAAAAATTTCCAACGATGGTTTGGTAATTTCTCTTTTTCACTCAAAGCTAAATTTTCAATTACATTCTTAACATAATAAGCAGTGCCTTGCAGGTTCGGCTTTCCCTTGCCAGCGAGAGTGAAGGGTGGGCGAGAGAACCAAATGCTCTCTGTGCAGGGCAGCCACTGCCACCTTCTCTGCCCCCGCCCCTTTGCTCGCCGTCTTTGGATGGCTGTGCCCAGCGAGGCTGCCTGGAGAGAGGGAAGGCAGCGGCATGGAGTCACTGGGTCAGAAATCAAGGAAGGGCAGGTGTGGTGGCATCCCAGAAGCTCCCTCAGGAGTGGGGAGGTGGCAGCCCACCAAAGGCCTCCTCTCACCTGGCTTGATTTTAAGGATGGCTCAAGCTGCCTTCTGAGCTGAGAGGACCTTGGGTTGAGATAGCACTGGGGTGTTAAGCTTTCAGGCATTGGCCACCCACCCACCACATTTTAAAAGGCCCAGGCTCTAGTCAGGGCCGGTTTAAGGAATTTTGGGGGGCTGCAGTGCTTAATTTTGGGGGGCCCATATGTTTATCTCAGATCTATCTAACCTAACCTAACCTATTAACAGTACAGGATATTCAGATTATTACTAATAATGTTTTTGCAGGAGAAGGGTTATAACAGCCCCCCAAACAATGACGGGGCCCCCTGCGGCTGCAGGTGCTGCAAGGCCCTTAAACCAGCCCTGGCTCTAGTCCTGTGCATACTTACCTGGAAGCACATTAAGCTCAACGAGACTGGCCTATGCACAGACTGCCCAAAGATAAGCTGGAGTGGCTTAGTTGTATTGACCATGGTTCCCAATGTTCTTTGAAGGTTTCCCCAGAAAATGTTTCATGATGATGAGGATTGCCTTAAAAAGAAAGGAAAAAAAAATCTACTTCCCATTTCTATGTATGGTTGTGAAAGCTGGATAGTGAAAAAGTTAAAGGGGTTTAGAAAGAGCGGGAGCGGGCTGTCGTCATCTCTGTGGGCGCCCTTCAAGGGGCACGTAGGACTCTTCCCACCCCCTTGCCCTTTCTGTTTGAATTTGGGGGCACGGCGCCTTTGGTTCTTCGTGTGAATTTATGAATTTGGGTCACTGCTGTCCTGAGGTTAATTCTCAGATTTATTCAGCCAGTGGTCAGAACAGGTCATGTGCTCTAGGTGACCTGTCTGTAACTGTGACAGTGAATTTCAGCCAATTGTTAATATTACTATTGAAAAAAACAGTAACAGGACAGGACTTGGAACCTACAGCTCCTAGTTTGAAACGTTGTTCTGCAGTTCTCCCTTCATATTCGCTGGGGTTTGGTTCCAGGGACTCCCTCCCCCCGTGGATACCAGAATCCATGAATACTCAAGTCCCATTATATGCAAAGGCATAGCAAAATGGTGTCTCTTATATAAGATGGCAAAATCAAGGTTTGCTTTTTGGATTATTATTTTTTAAAGAATATTGTCAAACCGTGGATACTTAAATCCGTGGATACCAAACTCGTGGATACGGAGGGACAGCTGTACTAGATTGCAAGTCTATCCTTATTAGTCACCAGCAACAACAGGCCAGACCACAGAGTGGACCAGATCCTGTGACAAATGCCCACTCTGTTCCTGTATGCACCCACATGACACGTGGATGGAGCAAGCTTGTTTTCTGCTGCTCCAGAGACTAGAACACGGAGCAATGGATGCAAGCTCCAGGAACAGAGATTCCACCTCAACATTAGAGGAACTTTCTGACAGTAAAAGCTGTTCAGTAGTGGAATGCACTCCCTCGGAGCGTGGTGGGGTCTCCTTCCTTGGAGGTCTTTAAACAGAGGCTGGATGGCCATCTGTCTGGGATGTTTTGATCGTGATTTCCTGCATGGCAGGGGGTTGGACTGGATGGCCCTTGTGGTCTCTTCCAACTCTGCAATTCTATGATTCTATGAACTCATTTGAAATGTGGTGCTGGAGGAGAGTTTTGTAGATACCCTGGACTACCAGAAAGCTAAATGAATGGATGCTAGAGCAAATCAAGCCTGAATTCTCCCTAGAAGCCAAGATGACTAAACTGAGACTTTTGTTCTTTGGACATATCATATGAAGTCATGACTGACTAGAAAAGACAATAATGCTTGGTAAGGTAGTAGGAAAAGAGGAAGACTACATTACAGGTGGATATATTCAATCAAGGAAGCCACAGCCCTGAGTCTGTTGATGATAGGGTGACTTGGAGGTCTCTCATCCATGGGATCACTATAAGTCAAAGTTGACAGCAGTTAACAACAAAATATAATTACATCTTTAAAAGACATCAAGACAGAGATAAAACTGCAACATTACTAAGAACATTCTCAAAAATTAAAAACACATCTAGTAAAAAAAATGAAATCAAATAAGAGCACATCAGTTGGGGGGAAAATGGTACCCAGCAGAGTAGTAACCAACTTCTGCTGCAAATAAGCTTAGATGCCAAAGCCAGTCTGAATAAAATGTGAGGGGGAGGGGTTCCTGTTAGTGGAAAGGCAGCAGAGATGGAGCTGTCCTAGCCTTTCTTGGCAGGAAATTGCAAAGGTTGGGACAAGTCATGAAGATGATGTGCATGTTCTCTCTTTCTCTCCCCTCCCCCTTTTCTCTCTTAGTATCTCTCACTCATTTGTTCCCACCAAATGTGACTCAGAAGAGCCTTGGGGGGTTTAACAACCAGTAGCCTAAACCTAAGCATACAGGGTTTTATGTGCTTTGGACTGTAACCAGAAAGAGACCAGTTAACAATTGAGGGTATTCTCTTGTTAATGACTGTCGGAAGCATACCAGAAGCCAGTGCAGCTCTTATAAGACTGGTGTTACATGATCTCTAAAACACATACCTGACTATAGTGTGGCTACTGAATTTTGCATTGACTGTAGCTTCCAAGCACTTTTCAAGGGCAACCTCACATACAGTACATTACATTAGTGCAATCACTTGCTTAATGTGCTAGCATTTGTACAGTCAACATTCTAGAATCTGCTGTTTACTTCCCATGTGCTCTCAAAGTTAGTGATTTCTTTCTGTAACTGATCTTGTACGATGATGTTCTGCCATTCAATCTCACTTAATTAGCTTATCAAATGCCCTCAGACTACTGCTTTCATTCCATTCTGCCACCCAAGCCATCACATCATTACCATTTGTTGCACATTACTGCTGGATACTGTTGTGAGTTTATTGTTATATTGTTATATCAATATTGTTATACATACAGAAAGTCTTTTCATTGGAGATCCCAGTCCCTTTGAGTTTAATAAAAGTGTTTTTAAAAAGATAAAAAGATGACTGTATTAAAGGATAATACTGTATATAGTCTTGCATCATATAGTTCCAGAGTTTGCACTGCATGTTTCCAAAGACCAAATAATTTTAATGTCAGGCAGGATCAGAATACTCACGGCTTCCCTTAATAATCTTTTTATAAGCAATGCCTGAAACAACATAAACATGTAGAACCAAATTAATATACAAGAAACAAATCTGCAGTGAGGAAACTCTGGTGCACTACAGAGAAAGATCTGATCTTAAGAGACTGCATTAACCCAGACAGTACTATGGGAACAGTCATTGTGAGTATGAGACGTGAACCTCCTTTATCTCACCATAGCATTGCACAACTGGCCAAAACAAAGTAAGATATGGCATATCAGCAGTCCAACATGTGTCCTGCCATCATCAAAAAGAAAGGGCCATGATGGATCATGGTGTCATTCTAAAGTTGGATAGGCAACTTGGAAGGCTTGGAAGCTACATTATCCCTCTAGAAGACCTTGGAGGGCCACACCCCTCTAGAGGATGTGGGGGCATTTTTACCATGTTTTTAGCACACACCCCATCATCTAAGGTCTTTTGTAGTAAGAGGAAGTGAGTGGAAGTCATTCTTGTTTCAAAAAAAGTAGTCTCCTGGGCTTAAATTAGCCGGGGGGGGGGGAATGTGAAAATGCCCCCTAGAAGCCATTTTTAGGCAGAAAATTACCAAAAAAGGTTTTTACTCCTGGGAGGGGGTCCTGGGATGCCACAAAAATGGCCCAGGGGGTCACATGGGCCTGTAGGCTGCACTTTGCCCACCCCTGTTGTAGACTGCTAGATCGGTTGCAGTGTGACTGGTGCAAATGGTTATTTGTTAGATTTCTGGGGGCAGGGGCAGCTTGGTTTAAGCTGTCTGGGGTACTCCTAAAGGATCAGCTTTCTCCCCCATCCCTGAGTTCTTGCTCATTTCATGCTCCCACAGTCCTACGTATTATATACAATGTAAGCCCCCTTTAGCTCCACTTAGCAGGTAGCTTCATCTCAAGTCCCATTGATTCAATGCATCCACTCTAGTGGACTAAGAATTGGACTCTCAGTTTAGAGGAGAATTAATATCTATGTAGAGTTCCAGCTGCTCTTCACTTCTATGTTTACAGTTTCATTGTTTTTCTGCATTGGGTGAGTATTTGAATTCATGATTTTAGAAGCTCATTATAAGTTCCCCTTTATTATAATTATAAAGTGGTTGTAACTTACATAACACTTTCATAGGTACTTTTTAACCTGGGGGCCATATTATCTTTATAATCATATGTAGTGGAGGGAGGAAGAAAGGGGTTTTAATGTTTTGTGGAATCAATGGCATTCTCCTATCCCAAGCATAGATTCTGGCAATATTTTTCTAATAAGATGTGCTTGAAAAAACTGTGTTCCAGTGACCAGTTTGTATATGATGTCATTCTGGCTGAAATGGCAATTGAGGAAAAAGGAACTTCATAATGAAGCTACAGTGGGCCCTTGTTATCTTCTGGAGTTTGGTTCCAGGACCCCCTCTAGATACCAAAAACCATGGATACTCAAGTGCCATTGTATACAATGGCATAGTAAAATGGCATCCCTTATATAAAATGGCAAAATCAAAGTTTGCTTTTGGGGTTTTATTATAATTTTTTAAAATATTTTCAAGCTGTGGATGGTGGAATCCATGATGCAGAATCCATGGATATGGAGGGCTGGCTGTACTATCTTCATTAGGTGATTTCAGCACAGAGACGGATTCAATATTGGCTGAGGTTCTTTCAGTCCAAAGGAATGAAAATGCTTTTATGATGTTAGGGGTTATATGGAATACTTGACTTTTAAAATTTTTCTTCCTGAATGATGATGAGTGATTTGTAAATGTATGGATTATAACCCAAAAGGTTATAAGGAATATACTAAGGTGAACTTAGTATCTCCATCTGGATTGAGTTGGGTGGATAGAGAAAGGTGGGAGGAAGTGATGGCAAAAGTGGAGGTGGGCTCCCTCCCAGTCTGATTCTCTTCTCATTTTAAAAATAATTTTTGAAGGAGGAAAAAAAGAGATGAGGATGAGAAGAAAAGCTGCTAGAGGAGAAAGGGGCAGCAGCAGCAGAAAAAGAATAATTACCTTTTCACTATAGTCTTTGGTTACAATAAATCACCTCATTTGAGTACTGCTCACATCAGAGTATTTTAGGAGTACAGCTGAAGCCTTCCTCCCTGCATTCATAGAAAACAGCTATTTCTGGAAACAGATGTTTATCTAGGAGAGCATCACAGTTCTGTTTGGTTCTACATGGTTCAGAGGCTGTAACTTTCTGGAATAATTGCAAAACATCCTGTATTTCTGTGTATCCATCCATATTATGTAAACCCCAGTGTAAAACAAAGCACAACAAAAAACAAATTTCTACTGCTGGCTTTTGGAAACCATCTCCAAAGTAGAGCAGAAGGGAGAATTATCCAATACTAAAACAACACGATTGTATTCTATTATTTGCCTTGATTTGTTCCAAAGAGAACTGGAATATGTTAGAATTGTGCTCCTGGAAATATATGCATGCTTCAGACATTATTCTTCAGTTAGTACAAGTGGTTATGATTAATGTGATTGCTACTTGGTGGAGGAAGTTCAACAGAATGAGGTTTGGGTTTTGTTTTGTTTTTAAATTAAATTTGCTTCTTTGTAGGCCAGTTGTGATGCACAGTTTCTCTAGAGGTCTTGTGTTAAGAGTGGCTGCATGCAGTTTCTTCCATATCCAGACAGACAGAGACTGGACTGAATCAGGCTGTGATTAAATGATGTTATCACTGAGTTCCCAAGTAGCTTTGGAAACAGGTACCAAACCACAGGGGTCCTTTTGGAGATTGACTGTTGGAAAAATTCAGCATTCTTCCCCCCCCCCACCCTGCGCGCACGCGCACACACACACACACACACACTGTTGCCATTAGGGTGGGAGGGTAATAGGTAGGACAGAATTTCCTCCATGTTGAAATCTTTTTCTCTCTCATAGTTTGCAAGTAAGCAACAAGACTAATGTGACTGGATGGCCTTTGTGGTCTCTTCCAACTCTACAATTCTATTTTTCTATGATTCTATGACCTAGGGTACCCCTGACGGTCTTGGTCATATAGAGATGTTGTCCCTTCTCAGCTCCTGCAGTTACCATGCTTTTCTGTCTTACCTTCTTCTTCAGCAGCAGTGTTGTCTCTACTCTTTGAGCTGGTGAGTCAAGATGGAGCCTCTCTTTCTTTTACCCAAACCTATTCATCATTAGTTTAGTTAGGATTTAGGGTCTCAAGGCATATGTAAATGCATAGCCATAAGTAAAGTTTTAAGTTGTTTAAAGTGAAGCTACCCGCCCCCTTTGTTTCTTGGAGTTTAGGGCAAATTAATGTACAATTGAGTCACACCTTCCTAAACTGCTGCTCTGCTAGGGGAAGGTTAGCAGTTTTAACTTCATAGAGATCCCCCCAAATGGGGAGGGGCACTCTAATTCCTCAACTTTGAATGAAATATGTTGCAGAAGCCTGACTCTTGTACCAATCTCTCCCCCTACACACACACACCCATCCAATTGCTGGTCAGTGTTGGTTGTTCACACAAAAATTGGGAGAGCTACTAGAGAAGAAAGCAGGGACACTGGAGACTCCATTGTCTGAAAAGGAGGTGGTTAAATAACCAGAAGCATTTAACTAGAATATTTCCTTTCTTCCTCTAGTACAATGAGTGGAAGCACAAGACTTTTATCATGGGGTAGGACAGGGGAAAGGATACAGCCTCATCACAAAGATCTACCAACCCGAGATCTCAATCTGACTAGAATTTCACTCATCAGATAGAATGAAGTGTGAACAACCTATTTTGTCACACAAGTCATTCCCTATACTCATATGAGCACGGGTTGTGAGGAGAAACCTGAGTGGTGGTTTTATTGCCATATTTGGGGGCGCATGTTCAAAATAGCCATTGCCAACAAGTGTGATGAGGTATCTGGAAGAAGAGGGGAAATTCCTTTATAGCATCATTGAGCAAGGCTGTCACTCAAACACAAGATTACCAGAAATCTGTGTTTCATCTATCCATCTTTTCTAGCCTGTTTTTAGAAGAGTCATAGGCTCCAAATGAGCTGCCAAGTTGATGGCTGGGGAAGAGGATACACAGACTTTTATCTGCACCTATTTCTGCTGTTAGAACACACCCACCCCAACGCATTTACCATAGGGGATCAAAGAGCACAGCCCTACAAGGAATTACAAGGATTTTAATGTCATTGTTAGTAAAAGTACTGGTTTCATGTAGATGCTAAGACAGCTTGGAAAAAATAATTTAAACTTAGTTTTAATTAGTTTTAAACCTGTTTTGTTCTCTCTTTTAAATTCAGTTTGCTTAGTTCTATAGAAATCACGCCGAATTAAACAAGAGCTCAGTCTTACAACTGGCCAGTGGCAGCACCATGGATGTGCCAAACCACACCAGGCCAAACCACGCCAGGTGATACTATCAGAGGGAGAGGTGACACAGGCCTTAGTAACACCACAGAAACTGGCTAACAAGGGAGTTTACAGCAGCGGTGAGCAATTGCAGAGGGGGAAGGGACAGAGATCCAATGTCCAAAGAAGGGATCTTTAAATAAGGTGAATGTTCATCTCCATGCCCTCCTTGGGTCACACTGACATGCCAGATATATAACCGGAGGTGATGTGTCACTTCCAGTTTCAATTCAGCTGATTTTTGCTTTTTCTTCATAGCAGACTCATAGCACCTTGAAGGTATGTGGGGGGTGGGGGTGGGGGTGGGATGGGGGGGCAAAACTTCTGTGCTTTATAGTATTACAGTGTTAACTATCTGTAGGAGAAGATCTTTTAATTGGGGTGTGTTATGCTTATGCTTTTTCTATTTTTAACATGTTTTAAACTGTTTTGGTTTAGTGTTTATTTATTGGCTTTTAAAATTCTTTATCAGTTAGGTTTTGGCTGTACAATATTTTGTTTTTATTGTTCTCTAAGCTACCATGGCTCCTGTACAAGGAGAAAGGTGGGCTCTAAGATGAATGAACATTACAGGCAAGCACATGTAACCAGACACATTGCTTGGCTGCATCTTCTCCACTGTAGAATCTGGAAAAACAGCTTAGTGGAGAGGCATATATGGAACATAGCAGCAGAAGGGATCTTTAAATAAACATTTCCTAACTTCAGCTTTCTTTTTCCCCACTCCCAGTCACATAGAGGCTTCAGGACACACCTTTGCCCAGGTGCAGAACAGCATGAGGAGGAATGGCTAGCAAGGGAAGCAAAATATAACAAACTCCAAAATCCAAAAAACAGCGATACCTTTATTGAGTCAACTAAAAAGCACAAAATACATCATGCAAACTTTTGAAGCTTCATTGGTTTCTTCGTCAGGCAAACATGTTAACAATCGTACAGAAGAGGAAAAGTGGTGATATTAAGAGTCACAGGGCTACATTTTGTCTCAGATCTTGCTTCTGTTGTCAGTTAAGATGGTCTGGAATAATATGATTTTTAACATATTTACCTGATGAAGAAGCCAGTGAACATTCGGAACCTTGCATGATATATTTTGTGCTTTTCAATTGGCCCAATAAAGATATCACTGTATTTTGGATTTTGTTCGATTTTGCTACATGGTCAACATGGCTACTCCTTGTGAAGCTGGCAAAGGGTAACCTGGGGCTCAGCTAGATGGGAGAATTAATAGCAAAAAAATATTGCCTTACCTCCCTTTCGCTGCAGTGCCCATTTGTGCCCACATCTCATTAGCAGGCTTGGAAGAAAATATTTCGCAGTTTACATCCATGAAAAAAAAAGCTGACCACGAGTGAGTTGAGTCTGGGAAATCTTCCTCCATTCACCCCCCTTTTTTTCCTTTAAAGTGACAGATGCGGAAGAGCTGTTTTCTGATTAAAATAAACTTTTTACTTTTGCTCTGCTGCTTTGCCGGCTGATCGATCGTACCTGCAAAAACAACAACAATGGCAGCTCCGGCATTGCAAGCCCCTTTGCAACCCCCCCCAGGTACAACCAATCAGCTTTCAGCTCTGCTGTGTCCCCTTTTCGAATTGGTTGTACATATGACCTATTATGCACATTTTTGCACACTTTGTGAAAAAGATTGTGAGAAACAACAAAAGCTGTTATTGCGGTATATGTGGAGTTTTCAGCCCCCCTCCTTCTTGATATGATGAATCCCAGCAGGAGCTCATGTAAACTAAAGGTATTCTGCCCACATTCTTGCCGGATTCTTTTCATCATGTAGATGAGCCCCTGGATAACACTGCAAGTGACTGAAGACTGAAAGGGTGCTCACCAGTGGCTCCTCTTCATCTTGGAAAGATGTGGGGTGCCACAGGGTTCTGTCCTGGGCCCAGTGCTATTCAACATCTTTATCAATGACTTGGATGAGGGAATTAGGGGCATGCTTATCAAATTTGCAGATGACATCAAATTAGGAGGAGGAGCTAATACCCTAGAGGACAGGATCAAAATTCAAAATGACCTGGATAGACTGGAGAGCTGGGCCAAAGCTAACAAAGTGAAATTAAATACAGAGAAATGTAAGGTACTGCATTTAGGGCGACAAAATGAAATGCATAAATATAGGATGGGGGAGACCTGGCTGAATGAGACTACATGTGAAAGGGATCTAGGAGTCCTAGTAGACCACAAGTTGAACATGAGTCAACAGTGTGATGCGGCAGCTAAAAAGGCCAATGTGATTTTGGGCTGCATCAATAGAAGTATAGTGTCTAGATCAAGGGAAGTAATAGTGCCGCTCTATTCTGCCTTGGTCAGACCTCACTTAGAATACTGTGTCCAGTTCTGGGCACCACAATTCAAAAAGGATATTGACAAATTGGAGCGTGTCTAGAGGAGGGTGACTAAAATGGTGAAAGGTCTGGAAACCATGCCTTATGAGGAAAGACTTAGGGAGCTGGGTATGTTTAGCCTGGAAAAAAGACGGTTAAGGGATGATATGATAGCCCTGTTTAAGTATTTGAAGGGGTGTCACATTGAGGATGGAGCAAGCTTGTTTTCTGCTGCTCCAGAGACTGGAACATGGAGCAATGGATGCAAGCTCCAGGAACAGAGATTCCACCTCAACATTAGGCGGAACTTTTTGACAGTAAGAGCTGTTCGGCAGTGGAACACACTCCCTCGGAGCGTGGTGGGGTCTCCTTCCTTGGAGGTCTTTAAACAGAGGCTGGATGGCCATCTGTCGGGGATGCTTTGATTGTGATTTCCTGCATGGCAGGGGGTTGGACTGGATGGCCCTCATGGGCTCTTCCAACTCTACAATTCTATGATTCCAAACGGGCACTTTTTAAATTAAAGTTTCAGGAATACAATGAAAAGCAGCATTGCAGCATTGAAAAAATGGTCACAAAGTACAGTATGTTCCAAAAACTGGCAGTATCTGATTCAGATTCCAGGCTTGCTTACCTCTGTGTCCTTAAGAATTGATCCTAGGGGCAAAAGTGAGATCAGAGCAGAAAGTTTATTGAGTATGGGGAGAAGAGGAGAAGGTATGCCTGGTAGTAGCTGCAGAGTAAAAGACACCACCTAGAAAAATCCGTCTTTGACAGCTGCATAACAGAGAAACCAACACATGAGGTTCCACCAGATGATTTCTCCCTGATAGGCAGCTGCTAAGGGCACAGCGTCTCTAGCTATTTAAAGAAAATGTCAATCATACTGGGCAATCTAAGGGTTTGTGCTACAATGCGACAAATTTATTTACCCCTTTGGTCAAATACCTCAGTTTGTGGAGCCGTTGCAGATATTTGTCCAGGACTGGAACCTTCTAATCTGGATTTTAATTTTTGGGAACCTGCACCTGCCTGCCCAGCCCACTCATTAGGCAAATGCTTGAACCAGAATAGAAGCAGGATGCTGAGGTTTAACTTTGGAAAGGCTAAAGGGGTAGCCGTGCTGGCCATGTAGCAAAACAAAATCCAGAATCCACAGAAAAGTGATACCTTTATTGATTGGCCAACAAACTTTATTTGCAGTTTAGTTGGCCAATAAAGGTGTCGCTTTTTTGTGGATTTAGAAACGCAGTGAATGTTTCCCCACCGGGCAAGTCAAATACGAGGTGCTATGGAGCATCCAGTTTAAATTGACTCTTCACCTAAAGGATGTAGGTCAACATGTGTTAGATTCCCAGATGTTGATGGGGCAATGAGCATGTAATGGGATGGGAAATCTAGTCAAACAGACCAAAGAGTTATAGGAAAAAGTACCTGTCGATTAAACTTGCTAGCCATAGAAGCCTATGAAAACAGTGGTATATGTGGCTTCATTGTTAGTGGGTCAGTGAATCTGCCCCAGTTTTTAGTCCAAACATGAAAGGAACTGTCCAAAGTGCTTAGATATGTCTCCAAGGGTTCCTGAGGTTTGGGAAATCATATTTTTAACCAGGAAACAAATGTGAATATTTTTTCCATCCTTAACATGGAGAAATGGAGATAAGTGGAGAGATCAATGGAAGTAAATGGAAAGATACCAAAGTCCAATACAGTCATATTAAACTGCAGTTGAGGCATCTTCTAAAAATGGGGGATATAATAAATTAAGGAACATAAAGAAGATCGAATCTTAAGTGCTTGAAGATTATTTAAAATATATCACAGATCAAAAAAGGTACCCTCATTGGTTGACCGGCCGAACCCAAAGGGTGCTCAGCAGTGGCTGCTCTTCATCTTGGAAAGATGTGACCAGTGGGGTGCCACAGGGTTCTGTCCTGGGCCCAGTGCTATTCAACATCTTTATCAATGACTTGGATGAGGGAATTAGGGGCATGCTTATCAAATTTGCAGATGACACCAAATTAGGAGGAGTAGCTAATACCCCAGAGGGCAGGATCAAAATTCAAAATGACCTGGATAAACTGGAGAGCTGGGCCAAAGCTAACAAAATGAAATTCAATATGGAGAAATGTAAGGTACTGCACTTAGGGCAAAAAAATGAAATGCATAGATATCGGATGGGGGAGACCTGGCTGAATGAGACTACGTGCGAAAGGGATCTAGGAGTCCTAGTAGGCCACAAGTTGAACATGAGCCAACAGTGTGATGCGGCAGCTAAAAAGACCAATGCAATTTTGGGCTGTATCAATAGAAGTATAGTGTCTAGATCAAGGGAAGTTATAGTGCCACTCTATTCTGCCTTGGTCAGACCTCACTTAGAATACTGTGTCCAGTTCTGGGCACCACAATTCAAAAAAGAATATTGACAAATTGGAGCGTGTCCAGAGAAGGGCAACTAAAATGGTGAAAGGTCTGGAAACGATGCCTTATGAGGAGAGACTTAGGAAGCTGGGTATGTTTATCCTGGAAAAAAGACGGTTAAGAGGCGATATGATAGTTCTGTTTAAGTATTTGAAGGAGTGTCACATTGAGGATGGACCAAGCTTGTTTTCTGCTGCTCCAGAGACTAGAACACAGAGCAATGGATGCAAGCTCCAGGAACAGAGATTCCACCTCAACATTAGGAGGACCTTTTTGACAGTAAGAGCTGTTCGGCAGTGGAACGCACTCCCTCGGAGCGTGGTGGGGTCTCCTTCCTTGGAGGTCTTTAAACAGAGGCTGGATGGCCATCTGTCAGGGATGCTTTGATCGTGATTTCCTGCGTGGCAGGGGGTTGGACTGGATGGCCCTCATGGTTTCTTCCAACTCTGCAATTCTATGATTCTATGATTCTAAGAGGACGTCAGCCTGCGTTATTCAAATATCATGGTAAATGGGCAGAGTCAAGTAAACTATCAGAGGTAAAGGGCCTCGCCCAGAAAAGAGTATATATCCAGTGGAGGAAGGGGAGAAAGGAACACAAAATTGTACAAAGGAAATGCAAAACAATAACTGAAGCAAAAAATATTAAAACCAACAATGATATTATTCAAGTAAACCAAGAGCAGGATACCAACTATGGAAGTTGTTGGGCAATTGAACAACAAGGCCAATCCCACTGGATAGTCCCAACTAGAACAGATCCACTGGATCAATTGCTGAATGGGGAATCAACATGCAGGTAAATCCCATTGATTCAATTGGACTACTGTAGTTGCATCACTAGGCTTGCACACCTAAATGTGTTAGCACAAAATAAGGTGATTGCGGAGAACTCTGCTGCCTATTTGCCATAATAAGCTGTATTCTGCTAATTCCAATTCAGAACCAATGGATTCAGATTGCAAGAAAAGCAATTCCACTTGGATGTGAGGAAGAACTTATTGACTTTAAAAGCTGTTCAACCCTGCTTTGAAGGGTGGGGGAATCTCCTTTGGAGGTCTTTAAGCAGAGTTTGGATCTTTTGGGTGTGCTTTAAACTCTGTTTTCCTGAACAGTAGGGAGTTGGACTAAGTGGCCCTTGCAGTGCCTCCCAACGCCATGATTCTATGGTATAGTGAGAAAGTCCTAATATTAGCTGGGTTGTTGTTGTTTTTTAAAATCTGAATGTCATTTCCACAAGGCTTTGTACATCAGTGGTGGAGCAGAGTTATTTTTCTTTCTGTTGGCAAAAGTGAGGATGCCAAGCCACATCTTGTAAAATTTGTCCTTTGTGTAGGGATGTTGCATTGCTTTCTCCATTAGAGCATTTATCCACATCCTTGTTTTCCACTTTAAAGACATTTGCGGTTCCATTTTTATGCCCTTGCTATTTTCAGTTTTGCCACAGTCTGACTAAGTGTGCTGCACTTTGTGCAACAAATCTTTGTTATTTCTCTGGTAAATAGAGTGGTAGTGTTTGAACTGAGAGCCTTGTTACAATCTGTCCTATTCTAATATATTTTCTCCAAAACTTTTTACATCTGCATGTTCTCACCAAATGAATAGGTGTGATCTGCCCTGGCACCATTTTCTCCTGCATCCAACCATCATAGATGGTTAAATATATCTGAGCTTAACTTGAGTCATATACCATTGATTTATTAATTTTAAATAATATTTTCTCTTATTTTAAAAGAAATAGTTCTACTGGCTACTGTTTCTTCTCTAATGTATCTGATTTTACTGTTTCTGATGCGCTGTGAGATGAGATCAGGTAAGAAGAGACCATGGGAATGAAGGATCAGAGAGAGATGAGACAAAACAGAGATAATGGGGTGGGTGGACTGCCTGCAGGAGGAGAGGGAAGAAGATAAGGATATACGGTGGGATGAAGAATCCTTAGTCCACCTACTTCTGCTCAGTAAAAGAAGAAAATGCTGCTGCTGCAGGGAATGTTGGATGATCTACTGAGCCTGTTCAGAATGCGCTGGTGGTGGGGAGGTATTAAAAGGAAAAGTGCACCAGGCTTATGAAACTGTGCAGTGTCAGTGGAATGTGTGTCTATATGGCAAATTTTATGTGGGGGAAAAGGAGTCCCATTTTATCTGCAAATCCACTAATTCAGTACTTCGCTAAGCTGTAGGGATTTTGAAGCACATTATGACAGTATATTCAACCTTGACAGTAACTTCTGGTGCCTTCATATGCCACCAGGCATCTTCCCCATTCTGGTGCAGACCGAAGCAAGATTAAGAGAAAATCCCAAGCATAAAATCACTAATAGCATCCTAGCTGTAAGAGAAGATGGAGAAATTAAAACAGAGACAATAACAAAACAAAACAATGAAAACACATTTTTATTTTCAACAAGGAAAATATAACTCTAGATCCGAGTATAGCAAGGTTGAGGTTGAAGCAAGTATCTTGTATTGGCTACCTAGTGATACTCCAGCATTTGAAAGTACATCCTGGAACAGTTGAAGTTATTGAAGAAATAACTAAACCTGTGGATATGTAAGAGTCAAGTGACTTCTTGGAAAAAACAAAGGTTCGTGGCTTTCCAAACGGCATTTCACTAATGGAGAGATAAGGAATCATACAATCTTTGGCAAAATTAAGCACAGTGAAGAACCTGATTCTGGACTGATCCTGTTCCCCAGCTTTGGATGCATATAATGCTGAGCTTAACAAGGAGAGCAACCTATTGTCAATTTGCCAGTAAAGTATTATCAGAAAGAGAATATATAGAAACTGAAAGTTAACTGGTGTCTTTCTTCCTCTGTGGCAAAATTTTTCCAGTTTGCTCAGTAGAACCACAAAGTTCTAGAAACCACAGTTGACTTCACTGAAGTCTGGGAAGAAGTTTGGCAAAAGGAAATATCAGAGGATCACCCATTAAGGTATGAGTATTTTTGTTTTTGTTGTTGATAACTGCCATCAAGTGGACTTTGACTTATGGCGGCCCCGTGAATGAGAGACCTCCAAGTTGCCCTTTCTTCAACAGCCCTGTTCAGGTCTTGCAGACTCAGGGGTGTGGCTTCCCTGATTGAGTCTCTCCATCTGGAATTCAGTCTTCTTTTTCCTATTGCCTTCTACCTTACCAAGCATTATTGTCTTTTCTAGTCAGTCCTATCTTCTCATGATATGTCCAAAGTACAACAGTCTCAGTTTAGTCATCCTGCTTCTAGGGAGAGTTGAATCTTGATTTGTTCTTTGAACCATTTATTTGTCTTTTTAGCACTATATCCATAGAACTCTTCTTCAGCACCACATTTTAAATGAGTTGATTTTCTTCCTGTCAGCTTTCTTCTTTCTCCAGCTTTTACAACCATACGCAGAAATGGGAACTACAATGGCATGGACAATCCTAACTTTAGTATTCAGTGATATCTTTACACTTCAGGATCTTCTCTAGTTCCTTCACAGCCACCTTCCAAATCTTAGCCTTCTTCTAATTTCTTGACTGCAATCTCCACTCTGATAAATGACTGAGCCAATGTAAGGAAAATCTTGAACAATTCAACGTCTTCATTGTCTACTTTAAAGTTACGTAAATCATCTGTGGTCATTATTTTTGTTTTCTTAATGTTCCACTGTAAATCTACCATAGCACTTTATTCCTTGACTTTTTTCAGTAATCATTCCAAGTCTTTGCTATTTTCTGCTAGCAATATGGTGTCATCTGCATATTTTAAATTGTTGATGTTCCTTCCTCCAATTTCCCTGCCTCCTTCCTCTGAGTCTAATCCTGCTTTATGTATGTCCAGCATACAAGATAAACATACAGGGTGATAAAATCCAGCCTTGCCTGACCCCTCTTGCCAATTAGAAACCATTCCATATCTCCATATTCTGTCCTGACAGTAGCCTCGTGTCCTGAGTACAGGTTACTTATCAGGCCAATCAAATGTTGTGGCACACCCATTTCTTTAAGAGCGATCCATAGTTTATCATGATCTATATATCAAAGGCTTTGCTATACTCTATAAAGCACAGGCTGATTTTCTTTTGAAATCCTCTGATATGCTCTGATATCCAGCATATGTGTGCAATATGATTCCTAATGTCTCTTCCTTTCTTGAACACAGCTTGGACAGCTGGCATTTCTCACTCCATATATGCTAAAAGTCTTTGTTTTAGAATTTTGAGCATCAGTTTGCTTGCATCAGAAATTAATGCAATAGTCCTGTGATTACTGCATTACCCCAAGTGCTCTGAGTGCAGCTTCCACTTTACTTTCTAAAACTGGAGGTTTGTCTTTATTTGGTTCTTCTTCAAATGAATCTGTCTTCCTTCTATCTCTTTTATGTAGTTCTTCTGTGTATTGTTTCCATTGTATTTTTATTTCTACTTGGTCAGGTAATATGTTTCCCCACTGGTCGTAGAGCATCACCACTCTTTGTTTAAATTTCCCTTTGATTTCTTTGATCTTGTGGAAATGGCCTCTTGTTCTTCTGTTTTGGTTATCACCTTCTATTTCTCTGCATTGATTATTATGGAAGTTCTTCTTGTCCCTTCGCACAATTCATTGAACAGTTGCATTCAAGATTCTCTTTATATTTCAGCCACCTGTTCCTTTTGCTTCTTGCCTGTCCTTAACTGCTTGAAGAGTTTCATCAGTCATTCATTGAGGTTTCTCTTTCTTTTTGGCTACAGATAGTGTCTTTTTGCATTCCTCCCTGACAATGTGCCTGGTTTTAGTCCAGAGTTCTTCTGGCTCCTGAACAATTAGGCTTAATAGTGCATAGTGGTATCGCATTGCAGGGAGACCAATGTGCAAAGAGCTAATCCCTTTGTTTCTGTACCTGGAATTAATAAATTGTGTTTGGGGGCAACAAAGTGAGCTTGCAGTTCTTCTTTGGACTGAATGACCAAATAACAAACTTGGGTTTCTAGGATGTTTGCAATTCCACAGCAAACAGATTAGCCAATAAATCAGAAGAGCTCCCTGTCCCCTCCACTGCAAACTGTCTGACTCTGGGAGTTGAGCTCATTTTGTTAAGCAAATATAGAACACTCTGTGTGTGTGTGTGTGTGTGTGTGTGTGTGTTCCAGAGGTTGGAAGATAACTAATTACAAATAAATTAATTCCTTTACCCCATTAACAAAGATATATCTATCTTACTGTATCTTTGTTAATGGGGTAAAGGAATTAATTTATATGTAACTAGTTACCTTCCTTACTGTAAGAGAGCCAGCATGGTGTAGTGCTTTGAGCATTGCACTAGACTCTGGGAGACTAGGGTTCAAATCAACCATGGAAAACCACTGAGTAACCTTGGGCAAATCACACAAATCTTGCCAAGAAATCCCTGTGATAGGTTCGCAGTTAGGTCCCTGTAAGTCAGAAATGACTTGAAGGCACACAACAACAACAACAACAACAACAAATCTTACTGTATAGCTGTAACATGACATCACTGTTTTTGGAAGTACGGTAATGGTAACATTTACCAATGTAATGGTAACCATTTAGTTGAGGCCATGCCCCATACTTAACTAAATGGTGGAGGAGGACTATCACATGGTTCAAGTGCTGCCTTGTGCTGTCATCTTATGTTCTATTGTGGATATTGAGCCAACAACAAATTGCTAGGGGTGCAGTGTGTTATGCACCACTCAGCAGCAGATGGTAGAACTCAGACTGTTTTTAAAGTAATGCTTCAAAAACCAATTTTTAAAAGTAATTGTTAAAGTTACTTTGTAAACCAAGAAAGCAAAGCTACCTTTGAAAAGTGTAACTATAACAGTAACTAATTACTCATGGTCACAGAACTATAGCTCTTGTTGTTTTTAGGAGTGATTTCCCATGCTGTGGAGAGTGTAGGCACAGAGACACTCACTTGGCCTCTCATCTCCTATCTATGAGGCCAACTGCAATAGCCACAGAGAAGCCTTCAGCGTTAATCATGCAAAGTCCTTTGGAAGAGTGCATTCCTAACAGCAAGTGAGAAAAGCCAGTCAGACAACAACCATTGTCTCTGGTAGGACAGGGTGTGCTTGTGGGAGACGGAACACACCACTTTCACTTACAAGCAACAGCTGTAGACTCTCAGCATGAAAAGGCGACAGAAGGAAGCAAAAGAATGTCAACAATAAAACCCTCTTAAGAGATTTTTTTTAAAGCATTCAAATGACAGCTTTTAAAAGATCAAATTCCATAAAGCAACACCATATGATAGACTGAATTATATAGAATGCTTTATTGGCTACAATAAGTAGATAAATCTGAGGTATACTACAGAAATATTTCAGTCCTTTCAGTAAAACAGTAGTGTTTTTTTTTAAAAAAAAAAACACCCTACACATTAAGATCAAGCTGCTATCAAGTTATATCAAAGTTCAAAGGGCTGGAAATGTTACCTGAATTGCGTGGGGTTTGTGAAGAACCCACTCGTGTCCAGATATTAATATGGGGAATTTTCATTAGCTCAATATGGCAAAGAGAGATCAGGTAACTGCAGGATCTTATGACCTGTGTAAACTGGTACTGACTGATGAGACTCACAGCCAGGAAATAAAATAGTTTTTATTGAAAAATAATCTTGGAAGCATTCACACCAACACTCAGGATTCAAGCAATCACACAAGACTATTGAAGAAAGTAGGAAGTATTGAGATAGAGAAATAGTTCTGGATGATGGGCTATACTGTACCTTTCTGAAGAGCAGAGATTTGTGTGGTGGAAGATACTCAGATTCTGAGGGTCACAGCAGACAGACAGAGTGACAAGACGCAGGAAGCAGTAAACACTGTGAACACTTTGACGGCGTTTTGGAGCAATATTTATACCCAATATTTGCCATTAAGGGGTGTTAACGAGTGGAATACAATGTTAGATGGAGTTTCCCACAGTTAGACAATGGAAGTTCTGGCTATGTCAAAGATTGCTAATGGCTGAGATATTAAGACTGATGGGTGTCAGGCAACCTTTTATTATTGAGGAGAGGGATGCGAAGGAAAACCAGTTTGCAGAGTAATGAATGTTCTGGCCACTTGATTGAATTAGTGAATGACTCACTTCCAGGTACATTCAGGAGAATTAGTACATTTTCACCCTAATTCACTGTCCAGGGTGGGGGCTGCATAATTACTATCTGGGCGTGGCTTTGGGAATTTGGAAAGATCTCTTCACTAGGTTTTGAGCAAACTTTCACTCAGTCCCTGTTTCTGGGAAGTCCGGGTCTACCGCTAACCTCATGAAGTGTCAATAAATAAACCAGTGTATGAAATATAGCTAACTGATGAATTATTGGAAGGGTAGGGGTGTCAGGGCAGGTAATAGAAGCGTCCAAGATTGCTATTATTTTAAAGCATTAAACAAAATGATCAACTGAAGCAAAGCACAATAAGTAGAACCAAAGACTGGTAACCAAAGACCAGAGCTTAGAAAGCTACTTTTAATACTTACTAATAATTTCCTTTAACTATTTATAACTAACAACCCATCCACCTCTTAGGTGCCCTCATAGCTAACCTACCACTTTCAAAGGCTGTTTCAGTACAGGAATCCCCCACTTATCCAACAGGTTAGGGTTTTTTAATATAATTTATTTTTATTGGAATATTAACAATATTAAAATAGGACAAAGTTAACAAACTAACAACATCACAAACAATAACAAACATATCACAGAAACTCAACTAACTAGATAAACTTAATAATTAACACTAAACAACTACCCCTTAACCCCCACACACCCAATACAAAAAAGGGGGGAAAAGACAAAAAAAGACAACATATTTAAAAAGGCTTCCCATTTGTTCTCTTCCTGCCCTATGTATCCTTTATCTCTTCTTCCATAGTATTTTTTATCTATTTATTTCTACCTTAACAAACATTTTAACTGACAAGTACAAGCATTTCTTTCATTAACAGTTCTTTTCATATCCATTGTAAATAACTTCTATCTATACTTAATTCTAGAATCATCTATTTAAAGAATTCTTCCAACTTCTTCATATCTTAATTTATAAGTGTATAATAACAATGGATATCTATTGCATAAATAATTAAATAATTAATTTCATTTACCTAGCTGTAAAATCCAATTATACTAGTATTCCCTTCTTTTTGTTTTATATATTCTATAAATTGTTCCCATATTTTTACATATTTCTCTATTGGTTTACTTCTTACCAGATTTGTTAGTTTATCTAATTGTGCCAACTCCATTGCTTTTTCTCTCCATTCTATTATTGTTGGAATTTCTTTAGTTTTCCACCTTTTCACCAAAATCACACGTGCTGCCGTAATTAAATAAGTTAGCAAAATTCTACATTCCTTTTCTTTTCTATTCTCTAAATTTACCATATTTAAAAGATATAGTTCCAGTCTTACATTCATCTCAAAGCCTACATTTTTTCCTATTTCTTTGTTTATTTTATTCCAATATTTTCTTATCTTTCCACATTTCCACCAAATGTGGAAAAATGTACCTACTTGTTCCCCACATTTCCAGCAAATATTTAAGTTTTCTTTCTTCATTTTGGTCAATTTAACTGGAGTTATGTACCATCTATACATCATTTTAAAGCGGTTTTCTTTTAAATTGTAGCAACAAATAAATTTCATTCCTCTCTGCCAAATATCCACTCCTTGCTCCATGAAAATACTATAACCTATATCTCTCGACCAGCTGATCATATCCGACAGGTTAGGGACTGCAGCAGTTTCAGAAACCAGAATTGTTCAAAAAGCAGAACCTATGTAGGTAGGGAACATGAGGGTATTACAGTGGCTCGCTTGGAGCTTCCTGTGGGCAGCTGCGGATACCTGTGCCTGCCCACCCGTAGCTTGTAAAGCCTCTCAGTCAGCTTGGTGACTCCCCCCTCTCTCAGCTCGCTTTGTAAACAACACGTGTGCACAGTCAGTCTCAAGCAAGGCTCTATAGACAAGAACTGTTGAAAGAGTGATTCCTCATTGAATGAATGGAACTCATCCTTAATTTGCAAGTGTCAAAATAGCGAGTCATCAGATAACAAGCCATCAAAAGGAGGAGGCTTCCTGTATAAATGTTTTATCAGTTAGCAATAACTCTATGGGTTTTTTCTATTTTCTATTTTTTTTCTACTTACCTTACTTTACTTTCTAAATTAAATACAGTAGCAACCACGTACCCGCTGAGTCGCCATCCGCTGATTCAGTTATCTAAGGATGGCGATGGCAGGGGGGTGGACAGAGGAGGGGAAAGAGGAGAGCTCACCTCCCTTCTCTGCGTGGTTTCCGATGTTGTAGCGGAGTGGGCGGAGATTGGAGGGGAGAGGTGGTGCGTGGAGCTCTCCTCCCCACTCCATTCCCCCGGGAAGGTTCCAATGGAGCTAGAGGGGGGAGGGAGAGAAGAGGTGAGCTCACCTCCCTTCTTCCTTCTCTGCAGGGCTTCCAGTGGTGACGTTTGCTATTATCCATTGATTTCATTATCTGTGGTGGGGCCTGGAACCAATCCCCGTAGATATGGGGGCCCTACTGTACTCATAAATTGCATACTTTAGATACTTTAAAGATACTTTTAGATAATTTAAAAAAGAAAATGCTACAGATCATTAACCTGTGGTAGGAAATAAATGAGAGACCCCCAAGAGCCCTGGTCATCATCTGCCCTGTCAAGTCTTGCAAGCAAGGCTTCCTTGATTGAATTCATTTTTCCTAATGCCTTCCAATTTGCCAAGCATTATCATCTTTTCCAGTGACTCACATTTTTTCATGATATGTCCAAAGTACAACAGCCTCCATTTAATCATCTTAACTTCTAATGAGAGTTCAGGCATAATTTGCTCATGAGTGGGCGAGTGAACGAGCAAGTGAATGATCAAGGGGAAGGAGGCGGGAGTGTGCACACTGGCTGGATCATTGGTCGCTCACTCATGCAGAGATCCACATACAGCAGGACCCCCATATCCGCTGGGGATTGGTTCTTTGGGGCCCCATGGCTACTAAATAATAGTGAACACAATTGAAAATAATGGGATTTCTGGTTTCAAATACCATAGAGATGCCTTGGAGGACCTAGAAAATGGCTAGAGAGGACACCTTTTCTAGGAAGACGCTATGATAGGTGTGCTATTTTGTGTCCTGTGGATAATTGAATCAGTGGATAATGAATCAGTGGATACAGGGCTCCTACTGTACCTACATTCACAGCAGGGAAAAAAGGCAACACCAGGCTCGGGGGGGGGATTGGATTACCTTGATTGTGCCTGGTGCTGAGGTAAAAAAGCAACAACATGGTGACACATATCACATTTGCAGGTACCAACCAGTCCTGCCCACCAAAAACTCTTCCCGTCCCCGGTTCCACACCTTCACCGTCAGCTCTCCACAAGCTGCAGTAAGAGGAAGAGCCAGAGGGGAAACTATAAAGGCCCCACCTTCACCATCAGCATTGAGCAGCAGTGAGAGGGGCCGTGGCCAGGAGTGGCGGGCATTTTAAGCCACTCCCACACACCCCGGGAACACCAGCCAGCCAGCCAGCTAGCCAGGAAGACCTAAGCTTGCAATTGGAGTCAGCTGAGGCCGGGAATGGAGGGAGGAAAAAATTGGAGTTGTGCTGGGGAAAGGGAGGTATGGTCGGAACAGAGTGAACAGATGTTATGAAAGAAGGCGGGATCACTGTTTGTTAGCTATCCCACCTTCAGTTCACCCTGTTTCCCGGAATGGATTGGAGAGCATACCTACCATTCCACAGAACCTTACTTTGCTCCTCTGCAATGCCAGGTCATTTAAGAATAAAACTCACATTATTTACATCACATCTTCTCCTGGATGAGGATGCCGATCTGGCGTGCTTCACAAAACCTGGCTGGGAGAAGATAGTGCTGTCACGTGGATGCAGGCCCTCTCAGCGAGCAGGTGAGGGGAAGTGGGCGGGGTGGTGGTGGAGTGGCTCAAGTTTATAAGGACAATCTGGCCTTGACCAGGATACCTATCCAAAACACAGTCCACTTTGAGTGTATGTACCTTAGCCTGAAGACCAGGGATAGTTTGGGGATTCTGCTAGTATACTGACCACCCCGTTGGCTAGCAGACTCCCTAACCGAGCTGACACAGCTGGTCTCAGAGTTGCTGTTGGAGTCGCCCAGACTTTTAGATTTGGGAGACTTCAACATTCCACTCGAGACCACCTTGACAAATCTGACTGGTGCAGCTCGGGAGTTCATGGAAACCATGACAAACATGGGCCTATCCCAATTGGTCATTGGGCCCACACATTGTGCGGGTCATACCCTCGATGCAGTCTTCAGTATGGAACAGGAATATCCGTGGGCAGAGGTTATTAAAACCACCACATTGTCATGGATGGATCGTTTCCTGGTCAAGACTGAACTAAGAGTCTCTTCCCGCCCCACCGGGGGTGGTGGGCCCATTAGAATGGTCCGCCCCTGAAGACTAATGGACCCAATAGGATTCCAGAAAGCCTTGGAGGGGTTAAGGGTTCGTAATGTCGGTGACCCTGTCGAAGCTTTGGTTAATACCTGGAACACCAACCTTACCAAGGCTATTGACACAATCGCTCCCAAGCATCCTTTCCAACCCGCTCCAAACTGTAAGCCATGGTATACATCAGAGCTTAGGAAAATGAAGCAGGTTGGACAACGACTAGAGCACACAATGGCAGAAAACTCGACTCTTATCTGACAGGACTCGTCATAGGAACTTCCTTTGGTCCTATCGAGAGGCAATATGTGCAGTGCAGAGATCCTTCTCCTTTTCATGTATTGCGTCTGCAGAGTCCCATCCAGCAGAGCTGTTTAGGGTGATAAGGGAGATGAAGCAGGTTATACCTGCACAGAACCTGTTGCTTAACCCAACAACAGCCTGCTGTGATGCGTTTAACAACTTCTTTGCAGATAAAATCTCTCGGATAAGAGCCGACTTAGATGCCAGTATTTTGACAGAAACAATTGACAAGGTGTCCAGCAACTCTATTGATGTAAGTTTACTGGATCAATTTCAATCCGTGAGTACCGAGGACATGGACAAACTACTTGGTAGGGTGAGGAAGACGACCTGCCCTCTTGATCCTTACCCGTCATAGCTGGCCATCCGGGGTGTGTGTGTGCCTTGATGGTGTTCCTTAGGGACATCATCAATGCATCCCTCAGAGAAGGGTGTGTTCCATCCTGTTTAAAGGAAGCTGCCATTAGGCCGCTCCTGAAAAAACCTTCCCTAGACCCCCTGGACATGAACTATAGGCCGGTTTCTATGTTACCATTCTTGAGCAAAATGATCGAGAGGGCAGTTGCGCTTCAACTCCAAGTGGTCTTGGATGAAACCGACTATCTAGACCCATTTCAAACTGGCTTTAGGATGGGATTTGGAGTTGAGGCTGCCATGGTTGCCTTGACCGTTGACCTGCGTCTAAGCACCGACAGGGGTAGTGTGACCCTGTTGGTGCTTTTGGACCTCTCAGCGGCTTTCGATACGATAGATCATAGCATCCTCTTGGATCGCTTGAGTGGGTTAGGAATCGGAGGCACTGCGCTCCAGTGGTTCCGGTCCTTCCTCTTGGGCAGGTCCCAGAGGGTGCTGCTCAGGGACAGCTGCTCCAATAAAAAGGAACTTACTTGTGGCGTTCCGCAAGGCGCCATCCTGTCCCTGATACTGTTTAACATCTATATGAAGCCACTGGGTGAGATTATTCTGAGTTATGGGGCTGGGTGTTGACACCCAGATCTATTTCTCCTTGTCCCGATCGTCGGTCTCGAATTCCGATGGCGTCTCTCCTCTTAATTATTGTCTTAAAGCAGTAATGGGCTGGATGAGGAAAAACAGATTGAGATTAAATCCAGACAAAATGGAGGTGCTCACAGTAGCGGCCCCAAAACCAGGAGTTGGGTTGCAATCTCCAGTCCTGGATGGGGTCACGCTCTCTGTTAAGGACTGTGTTTGCAGTCTAGGGATGCTCCTTGATTCATCGCTTCAGATAACGAGTCAGGTGAATGCGACAGTCAGGAGCGCCTGTTATCAGCTTCGGCTGATACGCCAGCTGCGCCCTTTCTTGGAAGTAAGGGACCTAGAGACTGTGGTGCACACGCTGGTAACCTCTCGTCTAGATTTCTGCAATGCGCTCTACATGGGGCTACCCTCATGCTTGGTCCGGAAACTTCAGTTGGTACAAAATATGGCAGCCAGAGTGGTCTCGGGAACATCTTTGAGAGACCATATAACTCCAGTATTAAAATCTCTCCACTCGCTGCCTATCAGTTTCCGGGCCCACTATAAGGTGTTGGTTATTACCTTTAAAGCCCTAAATGGCTTGGGTCAAACTTATATTCGGAACTGCCTCCTCCCATACAATCCGCCCTGTGCACTCCAGTCCTCTGGGAGGAATGTGCTTCAGCCACAAAAATCTAGGCTGTCTGCAACCTCCCAGAGGGCCTTTTCGGTAATCGCCCCCAAATTGTGGAATGGCCTGCTGAACAAGATCCGTCAGATGACGAGCTTGAGTAGCTTTTAAAAAGCACTAAAGACGGATCTCGTTCCGCAGGCCTTTCCTGATTAGTTCCCAGCCTCAGGGGCTCCTGGCCCTTTTTAGTCTGCTGGCTATTTATTATTTATTATTTTAATGTGATTTTATATCAGTTATTTTAATGTATTTGGTTTAATATCTTTTTATGGGGGAGGGTGGGGGCGGGTGGTGTTTGGGGATTTTAAATTGTATTGGTATTTTAATTTTTGTAAGCCACCCGGATTGTTTTAACAGAGGGGCAGGATAAAAATAAATATTATTATTATTATTATTATTATTAAAACTGGCTTGGCGCACCAGCCACACACAGGATTATCCAGATTTTGGAGGACAGTCTAGGATAAAAGGTGATTTTTTAAAAAGTGGATTAAAGCCCTTTGAAGTGCATTCCCTGTGGATTCCCTCCGAATTATCCAGAATATTGTGTGAACTGATCACAGTGACTATGGGCTGGGTATGGATTTTTTTAGTAAGTGTAGACAAGCCCTCCAATACTAGGGAGATTTTGTCAGGATAAAGGTGTTGAAGTGACAGTACTTAGAACACAAGTCATGGAAATTAATGGGACACCTAAGGCTCTGATTTTTGAAGCTTATTTTCAGTTCAAAAGATGGACTCTCTCTCTGGCTTTTCTTCGCAAACGAAGATTCAGGAAGGACTCATCCCGCGCTTTCTGCAAGCGCGCTGATCTCCTCAGATGCCAAGATTGACAAAGAGATCGATCACAGATTAGCAAAGGCATATAGTGCATTTGGAAGACTTCACAAAAGAGTCTGGAGCAATAAACACCTGAGGCAAAGCACAAAAATCAGTGTGTATAGAGCCATCGTACTGTCTATCCTCCTTTATGGATCTGAAACATGGGTCACCTATCGCCACCACCTACGACTCCTCGAGCGCTTTCATCAGCGCTGTCTACGCACAATCCTAAATATACACTGGACTGACTATGTGACGAACGTTGCTGTCCTTGAGCAAGCAGGGATCACCAGCATTGAGGCCATGATATTGAGAACGCAGCTGCGCTGGGCAGGGCACGTTTCTAGGATGGAGGACCATCGCCTCCCAAAAATACTACTCTACAATGAACTCGCCACGGGTCAGCGTAAGAGGGGCGCTCCAAAAAAGCAATACAAAGACTCCCTGAAACAACATCTCAGGCTTGGCCAAATTGATCACCAACAGTGGTCCGCCCTGGCCTCACATCGGGAGGCATGGAGACGCACTATCCACAATGCTGCAGCCTTATTTGAGAACTCACGATGAACAAGTCTTGAAGAGAAACAACAACGCAGAAAGAATCACAACCCAAAAACATCACCCAAGGAGATCTTCTGCTGTGCTTTTTGCAACCGGACTTGTTTATCTCGGATTGGCCTTTTTAGTCTAGATCAGGTCTAAATTGGTACAGATCAAATCACTAAGATTTGATCAAATCACTAAGATCTCAAATCAGTAAACCAGGTCCTGAACCAAATTGGAGGGGGGGGGCTTTCACTTTATTAATGTAGGTTTTAGTTCCCTTTCACAAGCATCTCCATGTCAAATACAACACCTATAAAAAAGAAGGTTTCTAATTTTGGGCATTAATTGTTATTCAAAGTTGTTATTGACCAGATTCAGGTGAGGGTTTGCACAGTGCATACATCTGTTGAGTGCACATCACACTTATGCCAAAAATCCCTTTTAGTCCCACATATGTTATTACAAGTAGTAGCCATGTGAAGATGGAGTAGCTGTCCAGAATGTGCCCCAATGCTTTCTAGGCAGTGTTGTTGCTGTAAATTGCTATCGTCAGCTCTGAGTTATGATGATCCTATGAATGAAAGAACTCCAAGACACCCTGTTAGAGGTGCTAACTCAGAGCCGGGGCTTTCTTGATTCAGTCTATCCACCATTAATGTGGTCTTCCTCTTTACCTACTACCTCTCACTTTATCAAGCATTATTGCCTTTTTTAATGACTTATGTTGTCTCATGATACGTCCAAAGTACAACAGCCTCAGTTTAGTGATTTTGACTTCTCTCATGCCCATTTATCTGCCTGCACAGTGGACCTTGTCAATAGGAATATGGAACCACCATAACACAAAATCCAATGTCACACTGATAAGAGAACAAAGCTCCATCCACTGTCATTCAACGCTTAGAATGTTAGATTTGAAAATTAATCCAATGATGTTAAACATTTGAAACTGGGAAATTAATCCATTTCCATTTGTGCTAATAATTGTATTCATTTGATTGGTTTTATTTTCATTAATTGACTGTCTATTCAGAATGTTACTCCTCAGGGCAGACCAGGGGTTTACATAAAAGTCAGGGAAGTTGTCACCATCCTAGGGGCACATTACATTATTGACACCTTCAAAAGTGCCCCCTTTCTGCTTTCCTAAACCTTGAAATTCCTACCCAGATAGACTACAAAACTCATAATACAATTGTTGTCTGGGGATGGTGGAACTTCAACACATCTCATTGAACAACCATTTCAATTAAGCTTCCTCGCTGATTTGAATTTCTCTTTCTCTCTCTCTCTGTCTTGCTTACCCCATTCTACTCTCACCAATGTTCACTTTCCCTTCAATCACCTTAATAAGGAGGGGTGATGCTGAAGCACAGGTAGGAATAATGTGGTCCTGAAGAGGTTACTGAGCTGCACATTCCAGCATTGCTCAAATTGGCTATACTGGGCAGGGCTGCTTGGAGTTGTAGTCCAAACACATCTCAATGACCAGATGAAAACCTATGTTTCAGACCACAATCTGACAGACTTTCCTGATCTTCCCAAGTTGTCCTGGGTTTGACATTTGAATGTTTCTCATTTTAACGATGAAAAGCTTGAAGGGCAAGGAGCCTCTGAATTCCCAGATACCATATTATGCTAATAACGAGATTCTACCTCCTCTTGCATTATTGAATGGGATGCATGTAAAGCCTATATGAGAAGTTGAATTTAGAATACGTTTCACATAGGAAGAAGCTTAGAACTCAAAAGCAGGAAGAATTGGAAAATACAGTAAAAACTTTACTAAGCCTATCATTTCCCAGATTTTTATCCTAAATTGCACCATGCAGAGTAGTTTGAACAATCCATTGGCATCTGAAAAAGAATTTGCATCAACATGTTTGTGTCAACAGTACTGGGAGAGTGGAGTTAAAACCAGGCTGCATGTTAGCACACAGATTAAAGTAGAAGCAAAACTGTATTTTTATTCCAGTGGTCAAAGTTTCAGAGAGCAACCTTTGCACTACACTGAAATATAGTGAATTTCAACATTTTTATTCAGCTTTGTAGGCAAAAGGTAAGGGTCTTAAGGACCTGGATCTAAAGACCACTGCCACCCCACTTAACCTTGCCACAATTGGATGTGCACCATAAAGAACCTTTGATTGCTGCCTTGTGAAGAAATTAAAACAAGTTATTGAATCTATGAGAAATGGAAAAGCTTCAAAGCTAGATGTTTTTGCTATTGACTGGTACAAAACATGTTCAGAAATCTTGGTTCACAGACTTTTTTTTTTTTATCAAAAGATTTTTGAGTTAGGCTCTTTTCCAGATTCTTTTTATGGAGCATTTATTTTTGTTATTCCCAAACCAGGTATGGATCATACTAGGCATGCAAACTGTAGACTGATTTCTTTATTAAATGCTGATGTCAAAATGCTAGCAGTAGTATTGGCTAACAGAATTCAAAGTGTTATAACTATTGGGAAATATGAGAGTCTGTAGTGGATTCCTCAAGCAGAGCATTTGATGCACTAAGCAGAAGTTTCAACAGCTCACCAGCTCGCTCCACCCCATATACAACATCCAGCAGAGAAAACAAAAATTGAACTTAGTCTTCTTTATAAGGTATATAAATGTAGTTTTACTCATGAACACAATAATCAACACAAGTTAATCTTCTTGAGAAAGTTAAAAAAAGGAAAGAGTACTATATAGTAGGAGAGTGGGAACATCTCACTCAGAGAGAGATTTTATCACATATGCTTCATGGAGGACAGACAGACAGACAGGGAGAGAGAGAGAGAGAGAGGTGTGAGCAGATGAGACCCCAGAGAGCAAAGGAAGGCTGTGTGATGCAGGAAGAGAGTGAGTGTGAACACACACACACAAACAGGAAGTTACCATAAACATACTAAACCCCTCGAGAATGACATGCGATCTAACTACCAGTCAGTATAGGTATGCAAAGGTTGGTAACTCCAAAGGGTTTAGTGCTCTCCTCCCTGAAGGGTCACCTTTCAGCCATAGTGGCCCACCAGCCGGAGGGTCACACCTCTGCCGCTCTCTTCTGGAACACCACCATAAAGCATTTCCTCCAGGGCCTTGCTAATCTCTACCCACTGGTCCGAGATCCAGTACCTTCTTGGTCCCTCTCACTGGTCCTTTCCCAATTTATGAATAAGCCGTTTGAGCCCCTGGCTTCAGTTGACCTCTGCTTTCTCACCCTGAAAACAGTATTCCTTGTGGCAGTTACATCGGCAAAATGAGCCAATGAGCTTGCGGCTCTCTGGGCAGACCACCCGTTTTTCACCTTTCATAGGGACAAAGTGGTCCTCCACTTCGACCCATCCTTTCTCCCCAAGTGGGCCTCATCCTACCATATGAACCAGGATGTCATCTTGCCTTCCTTTTTTCTGAATCTGACCTCACTTCTAGACAAGGCTCTCCAACACTCGATGTTCGTAGAGCCCTGGCATTCTGCACATCAGACATGGTATCCCTGTGGTCATCCCCTCACTTATTTGTCTGTTACAGAGGTCGTCACCCAGGCTCACCTGTGTCCTCTCAAAGAATTGCCTGATGGGTCATGACTTGATCAATTTGGTGTACCAACTGGCCAAGAAGCCTCTGCCACTCAGCATCTGCCCTCACTCCACCAGTGCTGCCACCACCATGCAGGCATGCCACTGGGCGTTTTCCTTCCGGAAGTCTGCAGAGCAGCCACCTGGTCCCAACCATCAACCTTCATCCACCACTACCGCCTTGACTGCAGGGCTAGAGTGGACGTCGATTTCAGCAGAGTGGTGCTATCTTCCATCTTGGGCTGACCTGCTCCCATCTCCATGGTAAGCTAGTTATTCTCCCAAATGTGTGAGGCACAGAGACCATGAAGAAAAAGGGCAGGTTGCTTACCTGTAACTGTAGTTCTTCGAGTGGTCATCTGTGAACTCATACAAACCCATCCTCCTCCCCTTTTCTGGCAGGTCCACAACCTTTTACAACGGACTCCAGAACTCGGGGGGGGGGGTAGCTTTCTGGTGCTATTTGTATAGTGTTCTGGGAGGGCAGGGCTACTGCTACTCAGCTCTGTAATGCTCCATGTTTGATCTGCATGTGCATGAAGATCCCAATTGTATGAGGGCACAGATGACCACTCTAATTACAGTTACAGGTAAGCAACCTGTCCTTACCTAGGATATTGTACATTCTCTAAGATATGTCTTTGTACATCCCTCAGGTTTACTTTCAGAAAATCAATACTTTTAAAGAAAATATATATGCAGGCTTCTTTCATACTGATTTTACATCAGAACAACATAGCTGTTATTTTCAGAAGGTGGATTTCATTTTCCAAGTTAGTATTTATATCAGAAGGATTGTTTGTACAAATAACTGGCAAACATTCAGATACTCCTCCTTGGGGAATCTCAATTTATCCAGAACCTCTTCTTGGATGGACTGCCTTTGGTTCTGTTCATTTAAAGAAGAAAAGGATGGCTCCCCCTTGGCTTGGTATACAGTTATCAATTTCAATCTGATCTATATTATTATCTATATCTCATGTTTGGGGTGTACTGGGTACCATTATGTCCTTTAAAAAAGAATCCGTTTCTTTCAGCCACGTTGACCATGGTCACATATGATGTGGGCATATTCAGCAGTTATTCCTTTTTGGCTGGATATATTTCAATTTATTAATTTTGTATTAGAATAACACATCTATGAGACAGAATTTAACTTAGAGTCAATGTTGTTGGACATTGTGTGCTTTTACTGTTGCAAAATAATGATCTATTCTGTTAACTGAGGTATACCTGTATAAATTGTTTTGCAACAGTAACTGGAAATTCCTGGACTTTACTCTTTAACAGAAACTTTAGTAGAAGAGGTGGAAGTAACATGGAAAGAACAGGGATAGATTCCTACAACAGGTTACAGCAACCTTTTTATTCAAAACTAACATTATGCACATGTGAAGTGAAACAACCAGGCCAGGTAAGCCTTACATAAGTAAACAAAATATGTCCAGAGGAGAGTGACCAGGATGGTAGGAGGTATGGAAGCCATGCCCTATGAGGAGTGGCTTAGGGAGCTGAGCATGTTTAATCTGGAGAAGAGAAGATTGAGAGGGGACATGATAGCCATGTTTAAATATTTGAAGGGATGTCATACTGAGGATGAGGCAAGCTTGTTTTCTGCTGCTCCAGAGACTAGGACACAGAGCAATGGGTTCAAGCTACAGGAAAAGAGATTCCACCTAAACATTAGGAAGATCTTCCTGGCAGTAAGAGCTGTTTGGAAGTGGAATACACTGCCTCGGAGTGTGGTGGAGTCTCCTTCTTTGGAGGTTTTTAAGCAGAGGCTGGATGGCCATCTGTCGGAAATGCTTTGATTGTTTATTCCTGCATGGCAGGGGGTTGGCCTGGATGGCCCTTGTGGTCTCTTCCAACTCTATGATTCTATGAAAAACATTTTGAACCTCCTAGAGACCACTTGAAAGCTTTTCCCAAAATGCATCCTGGGATGACTCCCCCCCCCCTTTCAACAACCTCCATTTTTCTTCTCATTTCCATTTCAGTAGTGAATCTTATAGATCTATCCTTTTTTGAATATGCCAGGGTAGCTAGCCAGGCAGGCTAATCTGCTTCCACCTTTTCTTTCTGTTTTGCTCTTCACACAAGTTCAGTAAGTGGTTCTGGGGCAGCTGTATCTTGCCTGTTGTACTTAAGCACACACACAACTATAGTAGGATCACCTAAAGTAGAATCCCATTCTTTCCCAGTCAAGCGTTGTTGCATTTATTGCAGACACACTGTTGCAACCCATCACTTAAAGTCTCTAGACAAGAGGATATAATGCTGTTTCCTGCACATTATTGCAAGTTCACAGCAGTGTTCATTTGTCTCCACAGTCTTTTGCAAAATTGATAGTATGTGAAGCTATCCGCATTTGAAGTGCACATGCCTGCAAATCAAGATAGTGATTGAGTGAATTCATAGAACAGAATCATAGAATCATAGAATTGTAGAGTTGGAAGAGACCACGAGGGCCATTCAGTCCAACCCCCTGCCATGCAGGAAATCTTGATCAAAGCATCCCCGACAGATGGCCATCCAGCCTCTGTTTAAAGACCTCCAAGGAAGGAGACCCCACCACACTCCAAGGGAGTGCGTTCCACTGCCGAACAGCTCTTACTGTCAAAAAGTTCCTCCTAATGTTGAGGTGGAATCTCTGTTCCTGGAGCTTGCATCCGTTGTTCCATGTTCTAGTCTCTGGAGCAGCAGAAAACAAGCTTGCTCCATCCTCAATGTGACACCCCTTTTTCTCCACACATCATCACCATTGCACAGTATTTTTTTTAACTTCAAAGCAAAGGTACGCAAGTGCAACCTTTTGCTTAAAAATGGTATTTCATAGAATCATAGAATCACAGAGTTGGAAGAGACCACAAGGGCCATCCAGTCCAACCCTCCACCATGCAGTATAAGTTTTGACAACTTATACTTTGTTTTCAGTTGAGCAACCAAGTTCTTCTTCTGAGCTATAAACCACAATTATCATCATAAATGTTTTGTTTTCTCACTGGCAGAGCTTTATTTAACACTCAGTAGTATTTGTCCTGAAAGAGCCAACATGGCATAGTGGTTTGAGTGTTCGACTACGACTCTGGAGACCAGGGTTTGAATCCCCACTTGGCCATGAAAACCCATTGGGTGATCTTGGACAAGTCATACACTTTCAGCCCTCAGAAAACCCTGTGATGGGTTTGCATTATGGTCGCCATAAGTCGGAAATGACTTGAAGGCACACAATAGCAAATACTTAACTGATATAGCACATTCATTTTATCAACACCACAAAATTATAATCAGTGTAAGACTATTGTGAAGCTTCACTGCTGACATTTAAGGTTCAACATACATGAAAACATTTTGCACATCTACAGGATTACTTCTGATGTTCACCTTGGAGCAGCAAAAAAGTGCCCAATCGGCAATGCAAAAATCCAAAATGGAGCTTCCGGCTGCTTCCTTGCCAGCAAGCCCACCCCCTGTTCACATCCAACCACTTCCACGTCTCTCTGATAATGTGCAAATGTTCCAAATCAATTGTCCAATTAAGTAATATGCATTCCCACACATTATTTAAAAAACTTTGGGGAAAGCAGTGAAAGCTTTTCCCACATACTTTTTGCCCCCCCTCCTTCTAAATAAGGTGAATCACTATGGGATCTTGTTGGGACAAAAGATATTCTCCTTGAATTCTATGAGGAGTATTTTCACCATTTAGACAATCAGCCCCCTGTCTTTTGCCACCCTTCCTTCACCATCTTTCTAATAATACCAATGCTGCAAAAAACTTCCATCCAAACAGAAGACAAGCGGAGTGGAGGCTGGGCTTGCCTCCCATGAAAAGACTTTGTAAAAAGGAGGTTCTTTGTCAGAGACTCTGTTAACGGAGGTATGCCTGTACTTCAAGAAAAATAATTTTTCACCATCTATGGTAAGATCTTAGTTTTAGCTATGTATGAACATGTATTTTATAGACGTCAATTAAATTTTTTTTAAAAAAATATGGCCAGTATATATTGACATATATGACTAGCTCTTCTCTATATCCTATATGCTTCTCCTTCTCTTTCCCCTGCCCTTTCTGTTTGTTTTCTTTGCAATCATACTTAATTTTTTTTAAAGGAGGCCATTTCTCCCAGGGATGGGAGGATGTGAATTTAAATACAGTAGCTGTATCTTTTGGATCCAAACTCCAACCTTAGAAAACTTCTTGAGATCCTTTGAAGAAAGGGTGATGGGAGAGATGGCAGAGTGGGAGACAGAGAAGTAACTGTGGTGGGGAGCACTGAGGAAAACTTTCTACACAGTTATTCAAGAGCCCAGCACTGTATGACCAGTAAAGGAATACAAAGGGGTTCAATGAGATATGCTTCTGAGTAGATATGGGCAGAGCACGCTTTTAGATAAATGAATCTTTTGAGTGCAAACTAATGCTCACTATTAAAGATAGCATTGTATGGCATGCAGAGTAGCTCTGCCTAACAACAGAGCCATGTGCTTCATTTCCTCCAATTCTTATCCTTCTCCTCAGGCCTTCCTGTCTTACTGAATCTGCCAGAGGAAGAGCCAGCCAGTCTAACGAATTCTATCATTTTAAAACAAATTAGCTCATTATGGCACAATACTAATATCTATAATGATTGGGAAATCTAGTGAGTTAACTGGAACATTAGACAAAAATAATGAATAAAGAACTTAGCAAGTTAATTAACTAATTGATTTCCAAACTCTGACTCAGTTCTACCAGACTACCCATTCTAGCCTCTGTGCAAGTCAGCTTTCCAGGGCTGGAGTGCACCCCCATAACAATTTTGAGGCCAGGGGAGGGTGGGAGGCACCTTGGCAGCATCCCAGGGTACCAGTCCTGGTCTCTTTGGGCCTGATCTTAACAAGCTCTTTATTACTCAGAATAACTCTTCTGGGTGGCATGTTGAGTTAAAGAAACATTTTGTTGCCATCTGTGCTACTGCATAAGAGGCACAGTGGAGAGGCCTCACTAACCTTGTTCCTTGTCCATGACCTAGACCAGTGATTCCCAAAGTGGGCAGTACTGCCTCACTGGAGGCAGTGGAAAGCTCGGGGGGGGGGCAATGAGGGAAAAGGGGGCAGCAGAGGATTGTGGGGATGAGGGTTCCATGAAACTTCTTTTTAAGGGTCCCTTAAAATTGCTGTGCAAACTTGCTGATCAGTTTCCTGTCAGGGAGAAGAAGGAGAGCAGCTTCTGGGCAGCCATTTTGAGTGGGTGAGTTTGAATTTTTTAAAACTCTTGGGAGAAGCTACTTGTTGCTGAGGGAGTGGAGTTTCTGTGAGTCACACCTGTGAGTCACTAGGGGGTGGAGCTGGGGGTGGAGCTCTATATAACTCCTTGCAGAGGCTTTCCAGGCCAGTTTCCTGCCAGAGAGTAGAAGGAGAGCAGCTTCTGGACAGCCATTTTGAGTAGGTAAGTTTGATTTTTTTAAAACTCTTGGGAGAGGCTGCTTGTTGCTCAGGGGATGGAGCTTCTGTGAGTCACATCTGTGAGTCACTAGGGGGTGGAGCTGGGAGCCTAGCTCTATATAACTCCTTGCAGAGGCTTTCCAGGCCAGTTTCCTGCCAGGGAGAATTTCAGTGACCAAACAAAAATACAGCATACCTGAAAGTACAGCTTAGAGTTCTCAGCATTACCTAAGAGTTCTAAGATTACCTAAAAGCTCTCACCATGGACACTGAGGGGACTGCTGCAGTCACCTGCAACACTTGTGGGATGTTTGTTTTCTTGTCTACAGACGTGGGGAACTTCACATGCACCAAGTGCAAGTTGGTAGCCCTCTTGGAGGAGAAAGTCCAGCAGCTGGAGACACGGGTAGCTACACTTCAACGTATTTGTGAGCAAGAGGTTTTCCTGGACAGAACAGAACAAATAGTCTTGGACAGGGACCGCACAGAGGAAGTGGCTGGGGAGGAGAGGGTCACTTCACAGACACAGGAGGTAGACAGCTGGAGGAATGTCACACACAGAACAAGAAAATCCAGGGATTCTTTGAGCAACTTGCATCTACAGAATCGATTTGAAGCCCTCTCCCTTATCAAGGACAACGAGGAAGAACAGCATGGACAGACTTCAGGGGCAGAGCAGGGGACCTTGAGAGGACCACTGCAAGGAACAGCAGCTGCAAAGCCTCGGGGGAGGTGTGTGATGGTGGTGGGGGACTCCTTGCTGCGGGGTACAGAAGCAGTGGTTTGTGGGCCTGACAAGATGTCTCAGGAGGTGTGTTGTCTCCCTGGGGCAAATATCCATGATGTGATGGAGAGGCTGACAAGACTCATCAAGCCTACAGATCATTACCCCATTCTTTTGGTCTATGTGGTTACCAATGATACTGCAAGGCACAGCTTTCCAAAGATCAGAAGAGATTATGAGGCTCTGGGGAGGAAGCTGAAAGAAATGGATGCACAGGTTGTCATCTCATCCCTTCTGCAAGTTGAAGGGCATGGTCCAGGAAGGGAGAGGAAAATAGCTGACGTAAACAACTGGCTCTGTAGATGGTGTTGCTGAGAACGATTTGGATTCTTGGATCATGGGCTGCGCTTCCATGAGGAGGGACTTCTGGCAAAAGATGGGGTGCATCTCACGACAGTTGGCAGAAACATTTTTGCCTACAGTCTCAAGAATTTGATCAGGAGGGCTTTAAACTGAGTCATATGGTGGAGGGAGATAGTATTCTGGAAGGCAAAAGGGCTGGAGAAAATAGTCAAACTGTCATAGAGGGAACAAGGCAAACAGTGCAAGGACCCAACAGTGGGAGGCAAAAAAACTTGCACAGGCAGCAAGTAAAGGGAACACATGGTCTTAGATGTCTCTACACTAATGCACAGAGCATGGGAAATAAGCAAGATGAACTTGAACTCCTCGCACTACAAAACAAATATGATATAATAGGCATTACTGAAACCTGGTGGAATGAGTCGCATGACTGGAATGTAGGAACAGAGGGGTATAATCTTTATAAGAGAAACAGGCCAAACAGGAAAGGAGGAGGAATAGCATTATATGTCAGGCATATTTATACCAGTGAAGAGATCCATGACATCAATACTGGAAGCCAGGTGGAGAGCATCTGGATAAAAATTAAAGGGGAGGGAAACAACAGGGATGTTATTGTGGGACTCTACTACAGATCCCCAAATCAGACGGAGGAATTGGATGATGCCTTTCTAGAACAGATGAACACATACGCAGAAAGGAGAGATGTAATAGTGATGGGTGACTTCAACTATCCTGATATTTGCTGGCAATCTAACTCAACCAAAACTTCAAGGTCTAGCAAATTCCTGACTTGCCTGGAAGACAATTTCATGGTCCAAAAGGTGGAAGAGGCAACAAGGGGGTCAGCTATTTTAGATCTGATCCTAACCAACAGAGATGACCTGGTTAATGGGGTGCAAGTGGTGGGATCCTTAGGGAAGAGTGATCATGGTCTCCTGGAGTTTGTTATACAATGGAAAGGAGAAGCCAGGCATAGTCAGACATGCATTCTTGACTTTAGGAGAGCTGATTTCAATAAACTCAGGGAAATACTGGGAGTGATCCCATGGTCAGGAATACTAAAAGAGAAGAGACCTCAAGACGGATGGGACTTTCTCAAAAGGGAGATACTGAAGGCACAATTTCAAACAGTACCATTGAGGAAGAAAAATGGGAGGTGTCTCAAGAAATCAGGATGGATGACTAAAGAACTTTCAACAGAGGTAAGTTTTAAACGGAACATGTATAGGAAATGGAAAAAGGGGGAAATCACCAAAGAAGAATTCAAACAGATAGCAAACACGTGTAGGAGTAAAGTCAGAAAAGCTAAAGTGCTGAATCAACTCAGGCTTGCCAGAGAGGTTAAGAACAATAAAAAGGGTTTTTTGGGGGGTATGTCTGCAGCAAAAGGAGGAAGAAGGAAATAGTACGGCCACTACGCAGAGAAGATGGCAAAATGCTAACAGCAGACAGAGAAAAGGCAGAATTATTCAACACCTTCTTTGCCTCAGTGTTTTCAGAAAAGGAAAAGGGGGACCAACCTGAGGATAATGGAACAGAGGGCACAATACGGGAAATCCAGCTCAGAATAAGCAAAGAGGTAGTATAGGAATACCTTCTTAATCTAAATGAATTTAAATCTCCAGGTCAGATGAACTACATCCAAGAGTATTAAAAGAGCTGGCAAATGTGATCTCAGAGCCATTGGCAATAATCTTTGAGAACTCTTGGAGAACAGGAGAAGTCCCAGCAGACTGGAGGAGGGCAAACGTTGTCCCCATCTTCAAAAAGGAAAGAAAAGAGGATCCCAACAATTATCTTCCAGTTAGTTTGACATCAATACCAGGGAAGATTCTAGAGCAGATCATTAAACAGAGAGTCTGTGAACATTTAGAAGGCAATGCCAATATCACAAAAAGTCAACATGGGTTTCAGAGAAACAAGTCATGCCAGACTAATCTGATCTCCTTTTTTGACAAAATGACCAGCTTGGTAGATGAAGGGAATGCTGTGGATATTGCATACCTTGATTTCAGTAAGGCCTTTGACAAGGTTCCCCATGACATTCTTGCAAACAAGCTTGTAAAATGTGGGCTAGACAAGTTAACAGTTCAATGGATTTGTAATTGGTTGACCAGCCGAACCCAAAGGGTGCTCAGCAGTGGCTCCTCTTCGTCTTGGAAATATGTGACCAGTGGGGTGCCACTGGGTTCTGTCCTGGGCCCAGTGCTATTCAACATCTTTATCAATGACTTGGATAAGGGAACAGAGGGCATACTTATCAAATTTGCAGATGACACCAAATTAGGAGGAGTAGCTAATACCCTAGAGGACAGGATCAAAATTCAAAATGACCTGGATAGACTGGAGAGCTGGGCCAAAGTTAACAAAATGAAATTCAATACGGAGAAATGTAAGATACTGCACTTTGGACAGAAAAATGAAATGCATAGATATAGGATGGGAGAGACCTGGCTGAATGAGACTTCATGCGAAAGGGATCTAGGAGTCCTAGTAGACCACAAGTTGAACATGAGTCAACAGTGTGATGCAGCAGCTAAAAAGGCCAATGCGATTTTGGGCTGTATCAATAGAAGTATAGTGTCTAGATCAAGGGAAGTAATAGTGCCGCTCTATTCTGCCTTGGTCAGACCTCACTGGGCACCACAATTCAAAAAGGATATTGACAAATTGGAGCATGTCTAGAGAAGGGCAACTAAAATGGTGAAACGTCTGGAAACCATGCCTTATGAGGAGAGACTTAGGGAGCTGGGTATGTTTAGCCTGGAAAAAAGACAGTTAAGAGGCGATATGATAGCCCTGTTTAAGTATTTGAAGGGGTGTCACATTGAGGCTGGAGCAGGCTTGTTTTCTGCTGCTCCAGAGACTGGAACACGGAGCAATGGGTGCAAGCTCCAGGAACAGAGATTCCACCTCAACATTAGGAGGAACTTTTTGACAGTAAGAGCTGTTCGGCAGTGGAACACACTCCCTCGGAGCGTGGTGGGGTCTCCTTCCTTGAAGGTCTTTAAACAGAGGCTGAATGGCCATCTGTCGGGGATGCTTTGATCGTGATTTCCTGCGTGACAGGGGGGTTGGACTGGATGGCCCTCGTGGTCTCTTCCAACTCTACAATTCTATGATTTCGAGTGGTGGCGTCTCCTGTTTTTTGCACCAGGCACTTTGTTTGCTTGCTTGCGTGCACTCACTTCGTTAGCCGCATTTTGCTAGCAGTGGCAGGAGCAGTTAGGAAACTCTTGCGAGGCATGGCATCACTTCTGCAGCTCAGAGTTTGCCATTTTGGGACACACTGACTGACTGGAGCAGGAGTTAGTACATGTGGAGGTGGGGGAGAAGTGGTGGCAGAGAAAAGGAGCTTTCACATTTGGGACCCTGTTTAAGATCTGTGAGCTTCGCCAGGACTTGGCAGCCAGGCTGGAGCTGATCTGGTGCTTTCCCTCGTTCAGGTACTGGGGGGGGGGATGCTTGTGTGTGTGTGGGGGGAACAATGATTTGAAGCTTGATGTTGCTGCTTCTGTGATCTTTTCCTTCTTCCTGCCTGTCTTTCTGTGTGAGTGAGTGCACACACACACACACACACACACTCCTCAGGATCCCTTCATCCCCTTCCCTTCCTGCCTGCCTGTGCAACTGAGCAAACATGCACACACTCCTCACAATCACCTCATCCCATCCCCATGTGGTACAAATGTTGTAGTGTAGCAGTGGAGGAGGGGCAAATAATCCAAATACACAATAATAATGAATAATTAATAATAAATAATAATAAGCAAATTCACAAAAGTGAAACCCACAAATGTGGAGAGAAGACTGTAATTTTATGTACTCTCCACAAATAATTTTCCCTTCTAGTTTACAAAATTCTATGCTAAGAAAACATTTTAAGATTGCTGTTGAGGGTGTCTTTCAACACCAACATCCAAGCCAAAAATATTATGGATTGCCTGGTGTAATAAAAAGTAACCTGAGAACCAAGTACCTCTTATTCTGCATTCTATCTCAGAATGGTCAACTTGGATGAAGTAATAAGCAACATTTCTATTATCCCTGCACACATCTGCAGAGGCATGCAAACTGTGTCCATGGTGGTCCTCCTGTGCCAGAAGTGTCACCATACTGTGAGCTACAGTAAAGACACCAATCCTCATGGTTTTGTTTTGATTACAGCCCACTGATCTACAGATCATAATACTGTACTGGAAGGGCAGGCATTTATAGACCCCAGTAAAGCTACAGAAAAAAAGCTGCCTTCTCCAGTCCAATCATGCCACAAAATTTTGCTGTCCAACTTGTATACCTGGCCACCCATGTATTTATGTGTATTCACAGAATTTAACTGGTCTTGTAGCCAGCCAATATTTTTGGTCACCACAATGTTCCCTCTTCCTCAGAATACAGAGATTTGTCAGATGTCATTTTGAGCTTTGGAAGCATCCAGACCATTTCTGATAAGTACCACAACTCTGAGAACAATTTCCCAGTTCTTTGTCTACTCTAGCTAGCAACATCATAAAGAAGAGGGATGGGACTTACAGGAAAAGAGATTCCACCTAAACATTAGGAAGAACTTCCTGACAGTAAGAGCTGTTCGACAGTGGAATGTACTGCTTCGTAGTGTGGTGGAGTCTCCTTCTTTGGAGGTTTTTAAACAGAGGCTGGATGGCTATCTGTTGGGAATGCTTTGATTATGTATTCCTGCATGGCAGGGGGTTGGGCTAGATGTCTTTTGTGGTCTCTTTCAACTCTATGATTCTATGATTCTACTCATAGGACAGGCATGGTTGGACTGCACTGTGAAGCATTATTATAATAGAAAATAAATGAACTAGCCATAATAACCAGTCCTGATGAAGAAAAGCATATTTAATTCTCACCATAGTTGCACTAGAAAATGCCTAGAGAGGAATCCTCTCTAGTCATCTTCCAAGTCCTCCAATGCAACTCTATGGTATGTTTTCACCAGAAGACCTTTATTTTAATAGGGTTTCCTGTTATCTATAGTTTCTGGTATCCTTGGTAAGTCCGGGAACCAAACCCTCACTGATATGGGGGTCCGACTGTATATGAACACTGTCCACAAAAGAACTTACTAAATATCTGGTTTTCATTTCTGCAAGGTGGAATTTTTCATGGGTAACTTCCAATAATAAAAACTTTCATCTTTCCCCACTTTTCCCCTCACCCCCGTCTCTCTAGCTAGCCTCTGCTTAATGTAATTGTTTTCAAATTGAGAAAAACATTTTAAAAATGTTTTTAAATTTAAGTTTTATTTCTGAAATTCATACACTTGTTTACAGTGCTAGATTGGTCACTTTGAATTTGCAGTAGAATAGTAGACTAATATCAAGAAATAGGTGTTGAGGGGTGCTAGGGTTGTCGCTGAAGAGGAAAGGAGGCAGTAGCCTAAAAAAGTTTGGGGACCACTAACCTAGATCCTCTCTAGGGTGCCAGTTACGTGACAAAAATCATATAAAAAGTGACAAAAATCGTATAAAAAGCGAGGGATGGATTCGTGACTTCCTGATCCCGAATCCGTCCCTCGCTTTTTATACGATTTTTGTCACTGATTTGGATATCCCAGGTGGTCCCATGACTGATATTTACACATCCAAAGTACCGTTTTTTATATTAGGTTCCGTGACGCTTTATCCCGTGCTTTTCTTGTTTACACACGGGTAGCGTACCGGGATTTATTTATTTTTTTGGCTGTCAATCAAGGATGCAATTACTCATTTTTTCACAGTTTGAGCTACGTGTTTCCGGTTCTTCTTCCCACCACGGATGCAGCAATTGGCTACAGTTTAAACAAAGAAGGACATCACATGTCCTTTTAATGCACCTATTGTCCTATTTTATGGCAACATGGAGGTGAGCACATCGGCTGCTCTGGCTACTGCAGCCCCTTTGCGATTATCTCTTTTAGCTCTTAAGAGGCAGGTAATTATCAGGCATAGGAGAAGGATGCTTCTTCTTTTCCTGATCCTTCTCCATTCCCAAGCGATGGAAACAGCAATTTTTTGACCACAGTTTATGTACTTTGCTGCCATGGATCCCCCGGAGGTTCTGATGCATGTTCGCCCTGACCGGCAGAAGCGACGGTGGTGGGTGTACCCAACAACAGACGAGTGGTGGGAGAAATTCGTGATGAACATCTGGTCGGACGAATGGTGGATACTGTACTTCAGGATGCCTCGGTTCCTCTTCATGCGCATTGCTGAGATACTCCGTCCAGAGATTGCTAAGTCGGACACGAACATGAGAAAAGCCATCCCTGTAGAGAAGAGATTCACTATTGCCGTTTTTCTTCTCGCCCACCGCTGCTCATATGGTGCAGTTTCCCAGTTGTTCGGTGTTGGAAGAGCAACTGTGTGTAAGATTTTTGTGGAGGTCGTCCTCGCTATGGAGAAGTTACTTCTTAAGCGGACAGTCTTCCTGGGAGATCACAGAAAGGTTTTATTTTATTTTATTTTATTTTATTTGCTTGTGAGAATTCATCTAATCGCATCAATTCCTAAGTGTTAAAAACATGAAATATGCAGTCCCTTATGTGATACCATAGTGATAACAATTACAGCTTCCCCTATGTTGTTTTGAAGGTACTTGATATCATGCCACAGGCTTTTGCAATATTTATGTCTGTACATAGTTGTTTAATCGAAAACTCGTTTTTCCGTGCTCTCACTGTTCCCTTTTCTTTGCATGTGGTATTTTTTTAGGTAATGGATTCCTTTGCAGCAATGGGATACCCACAAGTGGTTGCTTGCCTGGATGGATGCTATGTTAATATAACCCCCCCCCCATCCGCCAAGGAGATGAATTTATCAACAGGAAGAATAGGTACAGCATTCTTCTGCAAGGGACTTGTGCTCATAGAGGAGTTTTCATTGACGCGGAGATCGGTTGGAACAGGAAGAATCACGATGCCCAAATGTTAAGGAACTCTGGTTTTTTTGAGACTATGGAGGCTGGCATCTTTGTGCCTGGTAATCCTACACTGACAATAATGGGGAAACAGGTAGTACCTCTAACTCTGGTAGATGGTGCATATCCAATAAGGAATTGGCTGCTGACACCTTTTAGGGGGACCACAAATCCCAGAGATTGTACAATAGGTACCATAACAAAATTAGATCGATGGTGGAGAGGTGCTTCAGGCCTTCAAAATCGAGGTGGAGGGCTTTAAAATACTGTATAGAGGTTGCTGAGGAGAATGTATGTTCTGTAATATGTGCATGTGTTATTCTACACAATATATGTGAAACCAAAGGTAGTATCCTTAATGATCCTCACCGGCGTGTGCAAAGGTTTGTACTGGACACGCTTGGAGCTCCGATGGTTAATAATGATGCTGCAGAGAAGGAGCGGGGGGAGGCAGTACACAACGCTTTAAAATAATATTTTTGGCTTGAACATCACCGGGGAGGCGGGGAGTAAGTTAATGCATGTTTTGCCTTCTTATCATTTTCCAGGATTAACTGAAAATCTGCTTAATAAAATATTGTGATTTTTAAAGGTGTCTGCATTTGCTTTGCCCTTCTTTAATCGAATCTCACTTTATCCGCGAGTACACTTGCATTGTCTTTTTACTTTAGAATTGTGAATGTATACATTACACTTTAAGGGCAGTTGAAGTACACCTTGAAAAGTAGGTCAGACTGGATACAACTTTAGTTTAAAACAATCAGCCTAAAACGATACATAGTTGCGGTTTGGGCGGTTAAAGCAATTGGCGGGCTTTTGCCAGGGATCACTCTTTCTGGTAAAGGATCCAGACACTGCTGAATTCCTTTAGGTAGTTTCCTCCGCTAATTAACCAATCAATTAGCCTACACAAGTTAAATTTTAAAAAGTTAAGCTTTTTCCTAACACCATAGGCTTCTTCAAAAAATAAAACGGTCAACTCGCAAACTTATAAACTCGAGTTTCCGCATCCCGCCACATGGCGTTACAATGGCCGAAGTGGGGAGAGGACGTGTCCGGCCGGGTCAGTGCATCGCCTACTGGGGCACCAGGGAGACCAACCTCCTGTTGGACTCCCTGGCCCAGCAGGCCGGTGCGCTGGACTGGCTGATGCGGTCCTCTAACCGGAGGAACCGCAACTTCTTTTTGGAGGCAGCACGGTTCCTCCGGTCGAGGGGCTACATCAGAACTGGCCTCCAATGCCGTTCCAAATTCAAGACCCTGAAGGGTAAATTCTTTGCGGCATTGGAGGCCAGTGATGGCAGCCCCCCCGAAGGCGGCCGCCATTTTATGCCATCCTGCATGACCTGTGGGTCCGTGCAGGATGGCCAAGCTGGCGCGACAGGCTCCCAAGAGGTAAGTTTGACCAAGGCATCTATGGTGCCAAGTTGTGTGTGCCCGTGTGAGTGTGTGTGTGTGTTCTCTTCCGCATGCGGCTAACTTTTATTCTGTCTCTATGCTTTGTTATAGTTGTCTGGATTTAGAGACGGGCAACAGGACAGCCCGTCTCTGATTCCTCCTCCGATGAGGACGGTCATGCAGGCCCGGCACTGGCTGCACCCCCCCCAGGTAAGTTTCATTTCAGTACTTATGTGGCACAGTTATAGGGTGCATAGCATAAGAAATATTATTGTTTAGTATTGAAAACTGACAGCTATGCTTAATTTATTTAAAGGTCCCCAGGCTGCCCAGGAGGCAGCTGCCCAACTGGCTGGGCTTAATATCATAGCCAGGATCGAGGAGCTTGGTAAATATGTTTAAGAATTTTTTTAAAAAAATGGGCAATCTGCATTGCATATAGAGTATTTGATGCTAATTAATTATTCCTTTTTTCCAATACAGGGAGGAGTATAAGAGAGGAAATAAGGGACCTGGCCAGGAGGGTGCAAGCCTTGGAAGAAAGGCTTGCAGTGTAAATATTGTATATAGTTCAGGTGTACATTTGTAAATACTTCTTTTTGTTTATACCTTTCATTATATTTACCTGTAAATACTGTAAATATTGTACATCCCCCCCTCCAAAATGTGTGGTCTTCTATGTAATATAGTTTTGAACAAAAATGTTTCCCTATGTTTATATTTATTTCTGTTTGGTGCTCTTTTATTTATTTGCTGCATATTACCCCTAATAGTGTTTGTGTTATGTTCCCAATTTGAATTGTATTGTAATCCTTTCTTGTGTTTGTCCCTGTACCTTGTAAATAATGTAAATAATGTAAATATTGATTGTCTTGTAAATATGTATATATGTAGAAATGTATATCTGTAAATATATCATTCTGTCTAAAAAGAGAAATTGTAAATATTTATTTTAAGATGCGTTTTAAAAAAATAAACTGTTACTGTTTTGAAATAAAAAGCCTGTTTATTTTCAATTAATTCACTACCTCCCTTCTAAAAGCTGTAAAGATCTCCTTAAAAGAATTATTTTTTAACATGTTACATATATGAGGTAGAGTTGTGTAAGAGAAACAGAAATAAAATATGTAAAAACTATACATTATGTATTCCCCACAAGTAAGGGTACAGCAATTGCTACTGATAATAGAAAACTACATTGACAGGGGCACTTTTTTTTTTAATTACCCTGCTGGTCTACTGGAAGTTGAAGAACTTCCAGTTAAACTTTTTGTGGGTGTAGTATGATTGTTCTCTTGTGAATTCTCCTTATCTTCCTCACCTACACTTTTTGAGTTACACTTTCTCGTCTCCACAACACGTTTTTTAGCATTTCCCATGGTAATGTGAGTTACCAAGATCATTTAGATCATTTTGTCTTTGTGTTTCTTTGAGCATTCGCTCAGATTCATCCACTGAATGGTCATAGAATTTTTCTAGGTAGCCTTGCAAAGACATTGTCTGCTCCTTACATATTTTTTCCATTTTAGACACAAAAAGTTCTGCTATTGATCTTGAATTCGCCATCAGATCATTCACATCAGAAGAATGTTTCTTCCTCTGAAATAAGGCCAACCTTTCAGCGGGGGAAAATGTGGCTGTAGGATTACTCAAATCTGCAACTGAAGAAATTGGGAAAAAACAATCATAATCAAAGTTTATTTCAGTACTGACCAAGATATAGCAATAACCCTGCTCTGTAACGATGTGATACATGCCATTACGTGCCAGGGTAACTGACCACACAGTATCAATCTCTTCTACCACAGCCGTGTTGTTTCCCTCAGTTTCATTGACTGTCAAGGTTTCAGAATTCTCCCCAGTTAAGATTAAAATAACAGTAGATTCATCAGATCCCTGGGTACCAGAACCACCTGGATGCAAAAGAAAAGTAAAGAAAAATAAGAGAGTCGGGTAATAGAAGAAATCAAAGCACTTTAATTAGTCCACAGGACTTCTGCGCAGCTTGTGGAAGAGGTAAACAAATAATAGCCTTCTTTGTTTATGGCTGCTGCCAGAGACGCCATAGCAAACGTGCAAAGATGCATGCAGCAGTTTACATGTCCAGGGCACACAAACAAAAGCGCGCCATTTGCCTTTAACAGCCTTAATTTGCAAAGTAAAGGGGAACCCGCAGACCACAGCATCACCATTTGAGGGCATATAGGTAAATATGGTGAAATGCTTCTTTATAGGTAGGACTCTATGGACTAATGGAACATTTTATCAGTACAGAATGCAAATTTACAGATACTGTTTGGATGTTGTGAAAACGGAAATTTAAACATCCGGGTTTTCACTTTGATACAAAACATTTCTTGTAATGGCAGGAAACAACAGAAGCTGTAATTGTAGCAGGCTACACAGTAATGACACATAGCATGCATATCAGTCATGGGATAGCCATGAACATTTATAAATCTTCTAATTGGCTAAACAATGAAATCCGATAACATGCTTAATCGAGTTTTCACATACTACTACTTCCTTTAAAAAAATAAAATAAACGGAAAACTTACCTAGGGGCTGTGAGAACAATTCCTCAGAGAACCCCTGCAGCATCTCTTGGGATGAGGGAGGGAATCCCACATCTTCATCGGTTAGGGGAGCTTGATGGGGAACCGCAGACCCACGCGGAACACGCACAATGTCGGTGGTGCTCCCCAGCCGCTTCGGGTGGTAGTTGGCATCGCCGCCCAGAATGGCATGCAGTTCTTTATAAAAGGGCATGGTGGCCGCATTGTTGCCACTTTTAGAGTTGTGGTTGTTTACCTGGCGGTAATTCTTGCACATCAGTTTCGTCTTTGTACAGCACTCTTCTGCGGTGCGATCATGCCCTTTGTTTTTCATTTCGGCAGCAATCTTTTCAAACAGGTCAATATTTCTGTGGGATCCCCTCAGCTGTTCCTGCACCTTTTCCTCACCCCACATGGCCAAAAGGTCTATGGTCTCGTTGTAGGACCAGGAGATCCCCCAGCTGCCTTTCCTGGGACGAGGTGCGGTTTCAGCATCCATCGCTTAAACTGCACAGGTAAACAGCCAGGAGAACAATGGGGATGTATCTTCTTCAAATTTTGGGATGGTCAGAAAGGGGGTAGGTACACCTCCCACTTACTGGCCAGAGCCCGCCTACGGTCAGCGCAATTTCCGGGCATCTCCTGTGCCCGTGATATCTTGTCATGGGCTGTTTACATTTCTAATTTTCTGAATCCCCCCGTGACTTTTTTAAAAACCGGCACAACCTGCGGGATTGAAAGTCCCGCGGATCGAGAGACAAATGGTGCCCCCCCTTCCGAAAAACACGTGTCCGACCTGATGTATGTGTAAACTGCCAGGGATCGACACAAATTCTTCCCGGGACATTTTCATCGTGTAAATGGCACCCTGGTGTCTGTCATTCAGCCTGTTTCATTACCTGTAGGTAGATCTTAATGCTGCTCAGCTTCAGTAAAAATCTTATTACTGACTGTTCTGCTATTCCTTTCCATATATTTGTGCTTCTTTTATGTTGGTGTATATATGGGAAAGAGGAGCTGGTATGGCTTCATCTGATCACTATTCCCTGGATTGGCTCACTCTCTATAATGATCTTCTCTGTGTCCCAGTGCTCCTTTTAGTGATCTGGTTTGTATTTCTGCAGATCAGGCATGGGGAACTGTACTCCCCCTGGTAGGGCATATGAATACATACCAGAAGACCTGGAAGTGATCTGCCATGATTTATGGAGTTGATAGCAGCCATAACCAGCCTCTGGTGGGGGAATTTTGGAGGGTTTGGGGAATCAACTAAAATTGCTACATTTTTAGAAGTTTTCAAGTGGTTTGAACAGCAGGCTGCAGGGGGCTTTGGGGGCTGCATGCGTTTGCCCCCAAGAACCCTGTGATATTCACTTAATATGTAGTTGCGATAACATTCCCTAGTTATTGCCAGCCACTCATTCTCAACTTTGGTCCTAGCAAAAACTAAAGATCAATGGCCTTGTGTATTGGTATTATCTAGCATGCTTTTTGAACAATTGGATAAACAAAGACGTAAATAATTTAAAAATGCAATCATGTTTGTATATTAAGGTGATAATGTCTGTTGTCTTTGAAAACATCTGGAGAATGTGTGAGGTGCCTTAGCACTAGAGACACACAAATCTTTTTAAATGGAAGGAAAATAGGACCCAGAAAAGTAGATGACATCAAATTAGGAGATTCTCTGAAGATGCCAGCCACAGATGCAGGCAAAACGTCAGAAAGAAAATATTCCAGAACACAGCCTCACCGCCCAGAAAAAACTCAAGGGGCTGGTTTACACGGCAGATTTATTGCGGCAACTTGCACTTTAATTCTTTTCCGCAGCTGTGCCAATCAGTTTTTTTTTCTAATTATGCCGCTTTTTCGTTCAGACTTGAAAAAGTGTGGGGGGTGTGGCCTCCCAAGAAGAGGCAGGCTTTATGGGGAAGGGCATAGACCTTCCTTTGAAGCCCTGCATTTTCGAGCTAAAGAAAGACTCACAGACTGCCAAAATAGCAGGGGGGGAGATCAAAGAAATGGCTCTGTCTCTGTCTCTCTCTAAATCTGCCTGTAAAATGAACTCAGTCACTCCCCAAAGCAATCTCTGCTGAAAGACTTTGCTGCCATGCCAAGGATCCTAAGGTGAACCTATCACAAGTTTTTTCAGCACTTGTTTAGTCAGGGTTCATAGACTTGCAAAATAGCAGAGGATTTTTGACTCTCCCTCTCTCAGTCCCCCCTCCTCCAATCACAATGCAGCCCTTAGTGAAATGGTTTCTCTCTCTCTCTTGCTCTCTCCCTCCCCCAAGCAGAGCTGACAGATGGGAACTTTATGACTGAAAGGTCTTGGGAATCCTTTTTCTTGGCAGACTTGCAAAATAGCAGAGAGGATTTTTCAAAGTTTCCTGAACGCTACTGAACTCAGTACCCCTCTTTTAAGCCTGCCCATTGCATCAGAGCAACCAATCACAATGCAGCTCTGCTGCAGCCCTTAGCAGAATGGTAGTTTACACTGCCAATAAAGCGCAACATTGCAAATATACCTGCAAAAGTAGTGACATCCCTTGCCACGCTATATTTGGGTGTTTTACCTTCCCCCCTTCTGAATGAGACGATGCTGTGCTGCAATCCGTGTGAATTATGAGCTATCTTAGTGGTATATTTAGAGGAATATTTGCCCGTGTAAACAATCCCAAGGAAAATCTGTGGATGCCGGTCATGAAAGCCTTCAGCTTCACAAAATGCATTTCAACAGGGGGAAATGTGGGAAACTACACTTCGGCAGTAAAAATGAAATGCACAGATATAGGATGGGTGACACCTGGATTGATGGCAGTACATGCAAAAGGGATGTAGGAGTCTTAGTGAACCACAAGCTGAACATGAATCAGCAGTGTGATGCAGCAGCTAAAAAAGCCAATGTGATTCTAGGCTGCATTAATAGGAGTATAGTGTCTAGATCAAGGGAAGTAATAGTTCCACTCTCTCCTGCTTTGGTCACACCTCACCTGGAATACTGTGTCCAGTTCTGGGCACCACAATTCAAGAATCAGCCAGTCGTCGATATAGGGGAAGATCACCACGCCCTGCTGCCAAAGGAAAGCCGCCACTACCGCCATGCATTTTGTAAAGACTCAGGGAGCAGTTGAGAGGCCAAAAGGAAGCACTCTGAATTGGACGGCCTCAGTCCCGACCTGAAACGCAAGGAAGCGCCTGTGCGCCGGATAGATCCCGATGTGAAAATAGGCGTCCTTCAGGTCCATGGAGACGAACCAGTCGTTCCGTTTCAGAAGCGGAAGGATGGAGGCCAAGGTAACCATTCTGAATTTCTTTGGGGCTATATACTTGTTCACCCCAAGGAGGTCAAGAATCAGGCGTAGACCGCTGTCCTTCTTGGTAACCAGAAAGTACCTCGAGAAGAAGCAGAGGTGGTGAAGGTCAGGGTCGACAGGTTCGATGGCCCCCTTCTGCAACAGGAGGAGGGGAGGGGAGGGGAGGGGAGGGCGGTGTTGATCGAACCAGTCCCGTCGGAGGTAGAGTGTCGAACTCGATCCAATAGCCAGTCTGGATGATTTGAAGCACCCAACGGTCTGATGTTATAGAAGACCAGGCTTCTTGGAAGTTGGACAGTCAATCCCCAAAGAGAAGCTTCTAAGAAAAAACAGAAACAGTATCAGCAAGGCAATCAAAATGTTTCCCCGGCTATGATCCCTGGATCGTTGCCGCGATGGTTGGCAGTATCTGGAACCTGAGCCCTGGCTCCTCACCAATGAGGCTGGAGAGGGAGAGGGAACATAACGGGACCGATGATAGGATTGGCCAGAGTACCCTCGGCGGAACTGTTGGCCGTACGATGGGGCTTGCCAGGAATATCTCTAGGACGGTATTGAGAGGTGGAGGTGGAGCCCATACCATATTTCCTGGCAGTGGCCCTCATCTTTTGGGTGAACTCAAGCTTTTCGTCAGTTGACCCATTGAATAAGCCAGACTCGTCGAAGGGCAGATCTTCTATGGTGGCCGAGGCTTGAGGTGTAAGGCCCAAGGAACGCAACCATGCATGTTGACGCAGCGCAATGGAACTAGTGATGGTTTTCACTGCGCAGTCTGCCACATGACAGGCCGAATTCATCTGTAGTCCTGCAAGGGACTGGGCCTCAGATTGTATGGCCTCCGCCATCCTACGCCGTTCCTCCGGGAGGTCCTGGATGAGATGACTCATTCTCTCCCATAGGAACTGCTGGTAAACTCCTGTGCAAGCTGAATAATTTGCTACACGGAAGCTCAGACCAGCTGCCGAGTAAATTTTCTTCCTGACAATATCCAGTTTCCTGCCCTCTGGGTCTGGCGGAGATGACAGAGGCCGGCGTTGTTTCTTGTTCTGTGCAACTTCGACAACCACAGAATTCGGCCTTGGATGGTTCTGGAGCCAATCCACATGCTCGCCACCGACACGGTATAGTCAATCTATTTTCTTAGATGTCGACTGGATAGACAAGGGATTCTCCCAGGACCCCTGTGTGATCTTCAACAATGAGGGCAGTACCGGGATGGAAGCCGTCGGGGGTGCCTTTGACTGGATCTGTTGGAATATTGGGTCCACGGGATCGGTCGCTCGTTCTTCCAACTTAAGTTCCAACGCGTGGGACATCCGGACCATTTGCTCTCTGAAGGCATGAATATCATCAGTTGGAGAGGCAGAATCATCCTCCATCAACTCAGTTTTTGGTGATGGGAGATATGGTCGGTACAGGTCCCAAGGCATGGCGGAAGATGAGGTCGACTCCTCCGATGAAGGACTACGGTCCCGCGGCAGTGTGGGAGTTCGGGGCTGCGGGGTTGGAGGGGTCTGAGGTAGGGGGTGATGTTCAGGAGGAGACACCTGGATTACAGCATACCTCTTTGAAACTGGTTTCGCAACATCCAGGTCAACCAGGCGTGGGGATCGAGCAATCGAGCGGCCTGTAATGGTGGTGTCGAGTACATCACCTCTCGGTGTGAAGATCTGCGAACCCGTGGGTGACCTGAAGCCTCCAGTCCGAAGAGTGGCACTCTAGTAGTTGAGCCCTCGACATGACCAGAGCAGGAGATGCTTTGAGGCGCCTAGGGGGACCTCTCGGTGCCGGTGCCCGACGGGACCTCGGCCGCCTCAATCTCCACCAATCCCGATGGTGTACATTACCAACGAGCCTCGGGTTCCGTTGGAGTGGAAACAGGCAAAGGTCGGACAAAGGTGCCCTCGACATCAGTTGATCGGCGAGGGGGAATGTCTGGAGCAACAGCTTCCATGGGCTTAGATTTCTTTAAGCCCTCCTTTGTCTTAGTCTTGGACTTAGTAGAGTCATGCCTGGAGAGATGCTTCTCTTTTCTCTTCTTCTTCAAAGACTGAGAAGAGGCAGACTCAGCACTGGGACGGGCTACAGTGGTGGCCGGAGCCCCATCCCGAGGGGCAGCCTTCAATGTTGATGGGACCGGCTGTTGAGTCGGTGTCGATCCATCCCGAGCCGAATCCGAGGACGCACGCTGAAGGGAGGAATGGAGAGCCTCCAGATCAGAAGCAGTGGAATGGCGCCTCGACGGACTTCGGGCCCAACGGCGTTTTTGGCCCTTCGATGGAGGAGATTGGGAGCGTACACAGCCTCGGGGCTCATATGGTGGAGCTGAAGCAGAAGTAGAGGCCGGGGCTGAACCCGGGAGTAAGGCTTTCTCATACAGAAAAGACTTTAGGCGCGAGAGCCTATGTTTGCGAGCTTGTGGTGTAAAAGCCTTACAATGAACGCATGCATCGATGTTATGAGTCTCACCCAAACATATTAAACAGCGGGAATGACCATCCGCACTTGGAAGCTTCACTTGACAAATTATGCAGCGTTTAAAGGCTCCTTTCCCCAACATTTTACTCACAATAACAATAATAAGTGCAGTGAAGAAAAGTCGTAGTCAAGGGCAGTTCGAGATCAGGAACGGTATCTGAGGTAATGCCAAAGCCGAGGGAGAAAGCCAAAATCGTCATCAAGAGTCAGAAATGGGTCAAATCCAGAGCAATAAGAAGCCGAATACCAAAACCAGAGGGATACAGCAAAAATCATCGTCAAAAAAGGGAAAGCCAAGTCAAACCAGATCCATGAGTGAGAAAAAACCTAGGGAACAGAAGTTCCTTCAAGCTGCTAGTGCGGCGGAAAGAAAGGAACTGAGGGGATTTAGGCAGGAAGCCCTTATAAGGGACCGTTAGGATGGGCAGAGTTACCACCAAAAATGTATCTAAGCATATTCTGCCTAGCAATTCCAGTAGGTTCCGATGCTCTGCACAGGTGCAGGAGTAACCCAGCTGTGTGATTCACAGAGACCATGAAGAAGATAGAAAGGAACTGAGGGGATTTAGGCGGGAATCCCTTATAAGGGACTGTTAGGATGGACGGAGTTACCACCAAAAATGTATCAAAGCACATTCTGCCTACCGATTCCAGAAGGTTCTGATGCTCTGCGCAGGCGCAGGAGTAACCCAGCTGTGTGATTCACAGAGACCACGAAGAAGATCAATGGGTTCAAAATACAGAAAAAGAGATCCACCTAAACATTAGGAAGAACATCCTGACAGTAATTAGCTAACACACATTGGAAACTGCTTAATGCAGGTAGATGTGTAAACTGCTATTGCTTAAAAACAATTTGTAAGCTGCTCTGATAGCCTTGTGGCTGAAGAGCGGGGTATAAATAAATAAATAAAAAATAAAGAGCTGTTCACAAGTGGAATACACTACCTCGGAGAGTAGTGGAGTCTCCTTCTTTGGAGGTTTTAAATGGAGGCTGGATGGCCATTTGTCAGGAATGCTTTGTTTATTCCTGCATGGCAGGGGGTTGTACTGGATGGCCCATGAGGTCCCTTCCAACTCTATGATTCCATGAGCCAATTGCGCTAATACCTTGGGAGGGCACAGATTATAAAGGAGAATCTGTAAGCATTCTGGTTTTTAAACATTCTGATGCAGTGGTCAGTGGAAACCCACATGGATTCTTCAAGACTACATCTCTCTCTTAAAAAAAATCTTAACAGATGTCTAGTTCAGTAAACTGTGGGGAGGCTGAAGAAGTCTCCCTCGGATCATTGGGGTTTGCCCCTACTCCTCTCTCCCTCAAAAGGAGGTTTGTCATTGCCTTTCTCTTAGGCTGAGTGTGATTTGCCCAAGGTGGCCCAGTAGGTTTCTTGCTAGAAGGCTGCTTTTTAGAAAGTTCAGTTGTTTCAGAAAGTAAAATAAGTTATTTGTAGTGCAAATGTTTGTGTTTAAAGTTAATTTCAGGGTCTCTATAAGGGGAGTGGGGACAGGTTCATCCATCTCCAATTTTCATCCCTGTAAATATTTGAGTAAAGTACCAACTTTTGAACAATTAATCACTCATAAGTCTCCTGTGATCATGGCCTGGTGTTGTTTCTTCTATTCTTATTCTTGTGTGTAACTTAATGGAAACTTTGTGCTCTTGTGCCCTATAATGCCTTTTAGCAGCTAAGATTAAATCAGAGTACTTCGTGTTCTTGGAGTCCTGCTACATTACCGTCTCACTGCAATGTTGAATGATCACCATTCCTTTTTTGGCAAACTGCATCACATTTATTAAGTGTAACTGCCTTAATTCACCAACCATTAAGGAAAAATAAAATTGCATGAGAGAAGTGTGCATGCAGGAAAGAGCAAGAAAGACTTAAGTAAGATTAGATGCAACACAAGTGCTCATGTGATCACACCCATTGAAAAGCTATCCCTTCTTGTGGTTGGAGAGGGCTTCTTCATATGAAGCTTTGTAAAGGACACACACATGATGGGAAAGAACTTGATCTCTTCCCCAGGGCTAATTCCCCTCTCAAGAAAAGCATCTGAAAAGTTGTTGGGAGCAGGAGGGGAAGAGATCATTGCAAGCAGGACAGACAGCTGCTTTCACAGCCAGCTCTTCAAATGGATAAGAGCCTGGCACAAGACATACATTCCCTGCATGCCATTGCAGTAATACTTGGCCGCTAATGGAAACCTTCCCTAGATGTCATGTAGACCATCTCCTAGTATGTGATACCCTTCAGGGAAGCAAATAAAAGAATCAGTTTCATGCTTAAAGAAAAAAGGGCTTACAAGTGACCAGAGACTTCAAGTTGCTACAGTCTGCACATCTGCCGGAAGTATAGCCAATGTATTTCTGAGCTTGGGTATCGCATCAGGTCTAGGGAAAAAGATTAGCAGTGGCACAGTTCCTCCAGTAGCTATCAGGTGAAGTGAGGTGTGATCTTTTGCACTGCTTTTGAACAATATGCTCGTCAAAGTGCCAAAACAACGACAGACTATTCAGTTATACCTGGGTAGGTGCTATGCTGAAGTTCTGCTCTTCTAGCTGATGATCATGGTGATTGTCTTGCCTTCAGTTTCATGTGTGATGGATTGTTTTTTGTTCACTGCTTTGGAAGCAGTAGCTGAAAAATGATCTAAAAATCTCGTAAGAGTAGTAATACAGATGCTGGAGAGAAAATTCTCAATGAGGCCATTTTCAATGGAATAACCAGCCTCAATCCCTGCACTGTATTGTCAATTACTCCCAAGTACTAAAAGAGTGTCTTTCTGGCTGTGTGCTATTATGCCTATGGAATGCCCAGCCACAGAGGAATTCACCAATATTGATTCCTTTCAGGTGCCAGATCAACTTTTTTTTAATCTCCTTGGTGTGAAGAGGTGTGGGTTCACGTGGGGAGTCTGCATTGGTCAGAAACTTACCGTAACCTGGAGAAATAGGCAGACGCTGATGAGGCTGACAGCTGACCAAGGAAGACACTGACCTCTGCAGCAACAACAAAAACGGATTGCCCCCCTGCCCCCCCAGCACAGGACTTTTGGGTAGCCAACCATAGTGGGAGGAGTTATGGGGAAGAGGCTAGGGAATGGGGAGGATAAAAGGAGAATTGATGGCAGGGAAAGGTGTGGCAAGGAAAACATGGAAAAAGAGAAAGTGACCAAGGGGGCTGGAGAGAATACCATGCAGAAGTGGGCACAGGTGGGGGTAAACAAGGGGCATGGTAGTCTGCTTTGGCCAAGAGGCATCCCCCAAGGTCACTTAATATAAAGCAATAAAAAGCAGATGTAAAGCAACCATAGCCTTCTTGTTGTTTTGTGCCTTCAAGTCATTTCCAACGTTATGGCCACCCTAAGGTGAACCTATCACAGAGTTTTCTTCAAAAGATTTGATTCAGAGGGGGTTTGCTTTTTCCTGCCTCTGAGGCTGAGAGTATGTGACTTTCCCAAGGTCACCCAGTGGGTTTCCGTGGGCAAGCAGGGATTCCAACCCTGGTTTCGAGCCATAGTCCAATGCTCAAACCACTACACTATGCTGGCTCTAACCCTAGCCTACTCATCTGTATTTCTTGGAGGTTGGTAGCAACTGTGAAGAACATGGGCGTGACATCCATGGCTGGGGCTTTGCCCCCAGAAGCCATATAACAGTCGTTTGCAGAGCAGCGGTAACAGCTCCTTCCTCAGTTGTCAACTGTGCAAGCTCAAATACTGGATCAGATGTTTTAGGCCTGGCAACTGGCTCAGGCTCAGCTCTCCAACCACTTGACATTGATACTGAAATCCCCCAAAATCACAGTGGTGGGGAGTCCCCAGAAAGGAATGGGGGATCCACCCAAGTGCCCACCCCCATTTGGCTATCTTGAAAATATTTTACTAAATTACACTAAAATCACCTTCCAACCAGGAATGAGTTGTTTTTAATACAAATCAGAGAGATTTTTTTTCCATTAAAAATCATACTATGGAGGTCCCAGTCAGCAATCTAGCTGCTTCATTCTTGAAACTCACTGATGTTGCCAAACTATCCTAAAGGACAACCCCATGTACAATAAATGGCAATAGTCTAAAGAACATCTCACTACATTAAATGAGTTCAGGTATCCAGTGACAGATGAATTACATCTAAGGGTGCTGAAGGAATCTGAAAACTATTTTCAGAGCCACTGGCAGCTTCAAAGAATTACAGATTGGTCAACTAGGTATCGATATCAGGGAAAATAGGATAAGACTATCTAACCAAGTATAAGAATCTGTCTAAGTGACAAAGCATCAAATAAAAGGAAGTGAAAGTTGAGCAACCATGTGAAGAGAAAGTAAGATCTCCCTATCTGACTGCCTATGCATTGACTTATCTGTTTCAAATGAGTTATCATTTAATGTACAGATCATCAGCTAAAGCCAAAACAAAGGCACAAGCACAGAGAGCTAAATCCCAGGCAGAGCATCCTATATACATTTGCTGTTCAACTGAGTTGGTAAATCTCAGGGGCAGTTTTTTCCGAGAGAGGGATGAGCAGCTGCAGAAGCTTCAAGCAGATAATTAAGAGTAAACACAATACAGAAAAGTTGTATTAATGTAATATATTGCTCTACATTAAGAAGGTTCATAGTGCAGACCTAGCTTATAGAACTCTACTTATCAATAACATGTGTGGGTTTACCTTTAGAATCATAGAATTGTAGAGCTGGAAGAGACTACAAGGGCCATCCAGTCCAACCCCCTGCCATGCAGGAAATCACGATCAAAGCATCCCTGACAGATGGCATCCAGCCTCTGTTTAAAGACCTCCAAGGAAGGAGACCCCACCACGCTCCGAGGGAGTGTGTTCCACTGCTGAACAGCTCTTACTGTCAGAAAGTTCCTCCTAATGTTGAGGTGGAATCTCTGTTCCTGGAGCTTGCATCCATTGCTCCGTGTTCCAGTCTCTGGAGCAGCAGAAAACAAGCTTGCTCCATCCTCAATGTGACACCCCTTCAAATACTTAAACAGGGCTATCATATCACCCCTTAACCATCTTTTTTTCCAGGTTAAACATACCCAGCTCCCTAAGTCTTTCCTCATAAGGCATGGTTTCCAGACCTTTCATCATTTTAGTTGCCCTCCTCTGGGCACGCTCCAATTTGTCAATATCCTTTTTGAATTGTGGTGCCCAGAACTGGACACAGTATTCTAGGTGAGGTCTGACCAAGGCAGAATAGAGTGGCACTATTACTTCCCTTGATCTAGGCACTATACCTCTATTGATGCAGCCCAAAATTGCATTGGCCTTTTTAGCTGCCGCATCACACTGTTAACTCATGTTCAGCTTGTGGTCTACTAGGACTTTTAGATCCCTTTCACACGTAGTCTCATTCAGCCAGGTCTCCCCCATCCTATATCTATGCATTTCATTTTTCTGCCCTAAGCGCAGTACCTTACATTTCTCCATATTGAATTTCATTTTGTTAGTCTATCTAGGTTATTTTGAATTTTGATCCTGTCCTCTAGGGTATTAGCTCCTCCTCCTAATTTGGTGTCATCTGCAAATTTGATAAGTATGCCCCTAATTCCGTCATCCAAGTCATTGATAAAGACTTGGGCCCAGGAGAGAACTGTGGCACCCACTTGTCACATCTTTCCAAGACGAAGTTCTTTAGTTCAGTTTCAGTCTTACGAGTTCAGCTTGTTGTGTGGTTTTTAAACCCTGTTTTAAAGACCAGCATCTAACTCTAGAAATTACACATTGAGCCTGACACGGCAAGACTCAGTCTCTTGCATTCCCAGAGATCTGTGTATGGGACATTCAGATGGGATGGGATGCAACTGTGTGTGCCAGTTCCAGAGTGACAATTCCTCTGCACTCCTGGAAGATCCACATCTTGAGGAAGGAAAAATGTCACTCCAAGGAACAGTGAAATGTTCCCTTACAAGAGACCCATGTGTTAGTGCAAGGATGGGCAACTAACTATTGGGGGTTAGGGGTCATATTCCTTCCCTGGGCATGTTGGAAGAGCTGCATCCCCCCCCCCCCGTCCAAAGCAACCTTGAAGGGCTGCACTCCCCACAGAAATGGTAGGGGCACTGGGAGGCAAAATAATTTATTTAGGGTTTTTTTACTCAACAAAAATGGGGTCCTGAAAATTGCGAAGGGGAGGCCACTTTCCCCACTCTGCCTTAGAGGATGAACAGGTATTTTCTCATGCTATAGAGAGACTTCCAAAGCAGGAGGTTCGGGTTGTAGATGATTCAGTCATTAGACACAGAGACAGCTGGGTTTGCAACAGGGATGTAAACTGCATGAATTGCCTGTCCATCACAAGATCATCTAGATCAGGGTGATCAGATGCAGAGGGCCCAGGGGTTAATTTTCACCTGTACACTCTCCAGCAGGTCTCCATCAGGCTGTAGCTCCCCCACCCCCATCAGCCAATGAGCAGCTGAAAATGATACAGGTCATTGGTTCCATTTTGCACGGTTTTCCAGTGTTAGGTAGCTGAGGTGCTATTCATATGCTTACCAGCCCTTTAAGGTCAAATTTGGGGGAATTTTCCTAAGGGAGGCTTTGGGGTCTGAGGGGGATGGGGTGTGTGCAAAAAAGCTGCTGGGGCTACATGGAGTGCAAAGTCCATAGCTTGTCTTCCTCTGATCTAGAAAAACTGGGAAGTCAATTTTAGTTCTCTAGGTAGAAGACTGAAAGGCATAATCTCCAGGGAAAGCCAGGACCTGAAATAGTGCCTGGCCTATGCTTAGGGCCAGCTCTACAGGTAATGCTCAGGAGTCACAGGACAGGACACCACACTGTGTGGGTTGAGCAAAATGCTCTGCTCATGCAATGAATGGCCTCAGCATGTTTCAGTGCTTGGAAGCTGCCTTTGTATGTGTGTGGTGTGTGTGACTGTGCACACAAGGACTGAATATGCCCTTCCAGAATGGCCAAAAAAGAACATACATTTGTGCTCACCTTTGCCCAAATGGGGATTGAGTGGAAATTGACACCCAGCATATAATCAAATGTGGGAGCCTCTTAAAAGAGGCCTAAGGTGTGTATGTCAAAGAACAAGCTGGAACCTTTAAAAGGGGCTGAGTTCTCCAGACCCCCAGAGGTACCAGGGCCTGCAAATACTTTAGTACCAGGCATATGCTGTCATTCCCCTGACCAAAATACTCAGGATGATTTTTGGGACAGACTGAAATCAGGCAGTAATTCAAAGGAGACAGTGTTGCAGTATTTATGGAATTAACAGAGAGTCTAGACATTATGCTCAGTTAAAGCTGAAATGAACATTTACTCTTTCCATCCGGTCCTCTTCCCCAACTAGCCTCTTTGTCAGGTGCCACCTAGTGGCCTAGTGCTATTATAGTAAACAATACATCAATGGAGGACTAATTATCCTCACAGTGGCCAGAGCATTGTGTATTTTGGTCACAACAAAGACAACATTTCTAGATACCAAAGACTTTGCCTTTGAACAGCTGGTCATGGAGCTGGTGGGAAGGGAGATGATACTGGACTGAATGTTAAGTCCAGGAACATGGCAGCAAGACATGGCTGAACCAAATGGAAACAGTGACCAGAGTTCTATTTGTGTATAAGTAGCCAGTGTGATATGAGTGCTGGATTACAACTCAGGAGACCAGGGTTGGAATCCCTGCTTGGCCATAAAAACCCACTGGTTGACCTTAGGCAAGTCACACTTTCTCAGCCTCAGAGGAAGGTAAAGGCAACTCCCATCTGAACAAATCTTGCCCAGAAAACCCTGTAATAGGGTCACCATAAATCAGAAACAACTTTAAGGCACACAACAACAGAAGTGCCACAAAACTCTCAACACAGTTGTAGTTGACTTCATCTCTAAAATGAAGGAACAGATAAAAAGGATAATGAAATGAAAAGTCAAGAGGCTCAAATCTTTTTAAAATTCTGTAGATTATTCTCAGTTTCAGCTAGAATGTATGCTGTTCTTTATTGTCAGATGAAGCATAAAACCATTCCCTATGGTTAATCTCATCTCAGTGAAGGCGGGAGTGGGCCCCAGAAGAATAAAGAAGTGACTGGTAGTTCTGGAGCAGTTCTGGAGGCACTGGTACATGTTGTTCCACCAGAGTCTCCATCTCAGGCATTCAGCATGGTCAGTAGCAGGTTTGAACAACTGGTGACAGGCGGCATAGTAGACTCAACAGTCAGTATTGACATTAGAGGTGTAACTGTCATCGGTACCAAGAGCTCCATGGCCTCTTCTTTTCCTTGGGCCTCTTGTCAGTCGATACCAAATGCTCTGGTGAAGGTGATCTCTTATGCCCTGATTTTGAATGGGCAGGTTTCAAAGACCTGGAACAGTGAATGGATGAAGTCATCAGTACCAATCCCCCTGCTACTGAGACAGCAGTAGTCTGTGGTGTAGCCACTAGAAAGGATAAAGCTGCTGAGATTGAGAGTGTCATTGATGGTTGAGGCGCTGTTGGTATCAAAGTTGTCAACCAAGTAGGAGCTGGAGTCGATACTGATGACTATATTGATACTGAAGAAGTCGATACTGAGGCCATCTTGGACATCTACTTTCTCAATTTTGATGCCATTGTCAAGGTGGAAAACTGGCTGGTTAGAAGCAGCCTGGTCAGCTACTTGGACAGAATTCTCCCAGCAATACAATTTGAGGCATGAAATCCATTTTTTTTTTAGGGCTTGGGCCATGAAATCTTGACAGATGGAACACTGCTGAACAATATGTCCCTCTCCCAGACAGAAGAGGCACTCAGAGTGGCTGTCCCCGAGCAAAACCTGCATCCACAAGAGGAGCAGAACTTGAAAACAGAGGAAGAGGCCATAAAAAGGAAGGGGATAGGAGGGGAAAGAGCCTCAAAGTAAAGAAAAAGATTTTTTTCAAAGTTAGATAACAAATAAAGAAAGATAAAAATACTATAAATTAGGCAGTTAGAGTGTAGAGATACATTAGCAAATATATTCTCTCTCTCTCTCTCTCTCTCTCTCTCTCTCTGGCTTTTCTTCGCAAACGAAGATTCAGGAAGGACCCATCCCGCGTTTTCTGCAAGCGCGCTGATGACTAAAAAGGCCAATCCGAGATAGACAAGTCCGGTTGCAGAAACCACAACAGAAGGTTTCCTCGGGTGATGTTACCGGGTTGTGATTCTTTCTGCGTTGTCGTTTCTCTTCAAGACTTGTTCGGCGTGAGTTCTCAAATAAGGCTGCAGCATTGTGGATAGTATGTCTCCATGCCTCCCGATGTGAGGCCAGGGCAGACCATTGTTGGTGATCAATTTGGCCAAGCCTGAGATGTTGTTTCAGGGAGTTCTTGTATCGCTTTTTTGGAGCGCCCCTCTTACGCTGACCTGTGGCGAGTTCATCGTAGAGTAGTATTTTTGGGAGGCGATGGTCCTCCATCCTAGACACATGCCCTGCCCAGCGCAGCTGTGTTCTCAATATCATGGCCTCAATGCTGGTGATCCCTGCTTGCTCAAGGACAGCAACATTCATCACATAGTCAGTCCAGTGTAAATTTAGGATTGTGCATAAACAGCGTTGGTGGAAGCGTTCGAGGAATCGTAAGTGGTGGTGATAGGTGACCCATGTTTCAGATCCATAAAGGAGAATAGACAGTACAATGGCTCTATACGCACTGATTTTTGTGTTTCGCCTCAGGTGTTTATTACTCCAGACTCTTTTGTAAAGTCTTCCAAATGCGCTATGTGCCTTTGCTAATCTGTGATCGATCTCTTTGTCAATCTTGGCATCTGAGGAGATGATGCTTCCCAGGTAGGTGAACTGCTGAACGGACTTAAGCACAGAATTGCCAACGGCAATGTGGGGATGGTGGTGTTCGTCCTGTGGTGCAGGCTGGTAAAGAACTTCTGTTTTCTTCAGGTTGACTTCCAGCCCAAAGAGCTCTGCAGCTGTTGCAAAGCAGGATGTTAGGCGCTGCAGAGCTGCTTCTGTGTGGGCAACAAGGGCAGCATCGTCAGCGAAGAGCAGCTCACGGACTAGATAGTTTAGAGTCTTAGTGCGAGCCCTCAGACGGCTTAAGTTAAACAAGCTACCACCTGTACGGTAACATATATAGATGCCACCGTCCTCTTCGAGCTCTTGTGGGGAGGGAATAAAGTTGCCCTCCGTATCCACAGATTCAACCAACCACTGCTTGAAAATATTTGTGATGAAATCCAAAAAGTAAACCTTGCTGTTCGCCATTTTGTATAAGGGACACCATTTTACTATTCCATTCCATATAACGGGACTTGAACATCCAAAGATTTTGGTATCCATGGGGAGTCCTTGAACCAAACCCCAAGGGGGGGGCATTGTAAGCTACTCAACACAGAACACTCTTCATTCAGTGAATGAAGAAAAACTGAGGGGACAGTAGTTTGGTGGGCTGAGACATGTGTGGTAGATAGAGGGAGGAGGGTTTCCACCAAACTACTCAGCTCTAGAACATTCCAATAGGCAGGCATGGAAACCCATCTGTGTGAGGCACAGAGCCCACAAAGAAGAATTATGACAACTGTAACCCAAACATCTGGAAAACAAAAAAATCCACAGCACTTCTTACTTATTCCTGGGGAAGGTGCAGCCATTTGATACATTCCAGATAAGACCTTGAACGGTCCAAACGTTACTGAATTCTATTTGAAATCGACTTGAACAATGTTGGAGATAATGTTAAAGCTGCTGGAATATTGGCAGGGGCAGTAGAATCCAAGTGGAAAGGACCTGGGACTCTCTTAGCAGGTAATATAACAGGAATAAACTAGAAAATACTACTTGCTACAATCAACAACGTACTGCTGCCGCTACTGCTGTCTCTTTTCCTTTTTAGAATCTTTTTGGGAATCAGCAGGCATGATTGAAAAAGCTAGTATACAACCCAGTCCTTGGTGTGTTTAGACAGTGTCTTTGAGGCTTCTTTAGGAACTGAGCCATAGGAAGGAAGTTGTGCACTGAGGTTGGATGCTGAAAGAATAGCAATAGTCCCGCACTCAAACTCCACCAGCAGTTTCCCACAGGAAGACTCTAAATTAAGATAAATACCTGTACCTTACTTTTTGTAGAGATCATTTAACAGTGCGGACATCAAAGTTTAAATAGCTGTGCCTCCAAAATTGGGAAGCTTATATCCACAACCATGCCACTTCTCAATTGAGACTTTTAAAAAAGGAATATCACCACCACCACCACCTTCCCATGGATGAGAGATCTTCTAAAAGGATGTTCCCAGTGTGACTGTTGTCATCATTACCAAACAAACAAGCAGGAAAAGGTCCAACCTGTATGCCAGACTGTACAGACATGTCAAAGAAGAATCATAGCTGCAAAGACCACAGACAGTGCAAGTTTGAAATCCTAGTTCCTTAATTCCTATGCTGTCAGACAAAATGGCTAATTCTTTAAAAACAAACAAACAAACAAACAAACAAAACAAAACCTAGTCACAATACCCCATTGGTTGTGTACAGTCATGGGCCCATTAATAGAAAAAAAATAGCTGAAGGTACCTGAAACAATAAAGAACCAGAAGTACGAAGTCAACTAAACCTGTTACTTGTTTTCAGGTTCTATATTTCCAGATATTACAGATACACATTGGCACTTTGACTACAAAGAAATAAGATAAGTGGAATTTAAAAATGGTACTCATGACAAACACACACACATAAACTTACAACGGTCTCATAAAACACAATAAAAGCTGAGTCATAAAATGAAGCCATCTGGATTTCCCTTTATGAAAAGAGAGTATGCTAACTAGCCTCCATTTTTTTCAATAAGTTAAATTTACTTTGCTTTCCACTTGCTTACAAAAGGAGCAGAATAAGCTAGAAGCAAAGAAAAAAATCTGCTACCCCCATTTTTTTTTAAAAGGAGAAAGCGCACCCATGTGCAGTCTGGCCATGAAGACCCAGAACAGGGCCAAATTCCTTTCCAGAGTCAAAGAAAAATAGTTCTGTTCTTTCTTATCTGCAGTGGATTCAACACTGTAGCCACAGAATCTCCAGAACTGTATGTGGCAGGGCTGGTGGTTGAGAAAAGTTCTCCAGGAAATCCACCAGTGTATCACAGACCAGTCAAATTTGTTTTAGTCCTCAATGACAATTGGTTCGTCATTCACCGGCGGTTGTAGATGCAGGCCCTGTAGCGGCTGGAGGACAATTGTCTTGTAAGGGCGTCTTGCAGCTCGCTTGGCTTCTGAGGAGGAAAGAAACTTGCGAATTTTTCTAAGAGAAAACAAAAAGAAAAACTTGTCAGAGAATGGGTACTTGGAATATTCCTTCAGCTACTCTAGAACTGTTCCTTTGAGAGCTAAGGGCACTTTCTTCTATAATATTTATCTACAGAATTAAGGAATTTTACAAACAGCTCTGAATTTCTTATCTACAAAAAATTAAATAATGCCTGGAAAAAAAAACCAAGGACAATCTATGGATGCCGGCCGTGAAAGCCTTCAACTTCACAAAGTAGCCATTGTTTACTATTTGTCAAGTTATAAATTTTTCTCAGATAAGTTGTTTAGTTATATAATGTAAGGGTGGGCATTCTCTGTGAGTCTGGGGGACAAACTTGCAGGAGCCACACCTGACTTCCACAACTGAATTTTCTACTGTGGTGGTAACAAAACAGATGTCTCTTCAAAATAAGGCTGGTCCTTCTTTCTGTCTAATTCTTGTTTTATAAGTTCAAAAGTACCAGAAGTGTCTAAACCAAGTAAATATAAACAAAAACATGCTTTTAAATATCTATTAACAATGATGTAAGTAATATTTTATAATATTTGCTTTGAAGTAGGAACAAAAGTGTAACACACTCTATTTGCGACTGTCTTTCCAAATGTTTCTTTGGAAACTTCAGCTGGTCCCAAATGCCTGACTGTTGGCCAGTTACAGGGAGCATCTGACACTTCATCACCGGGCTCTTCCTCATACTCACTGAGCCATCTTTATAGGCCAGGCTAGCTGCCCATCCCACAACTGCTACTGCTGTTTCACACCAGCCCTATTTCTGGCCTTTACAGAAGTGCATGAACTACCTGGTTTCCTCAGTGGCCATGTAGAAAACATCATCAGGAGCATCAATCCAGTTCATCCTCCTCCTTTTCACTGGGAACATGGTTCCACCACGGATTAACCGGACTTTTGTTGGGTATGATTTCCCATTGAGCAGCATGTTTCGACTTGGTCCCTAACACAAAATATGAAAACAGGCAAAATATGTTATAGTTCCCCATAAAAGAAGTTGTTTTTTAACTGTATTGTGTGTTTTAAAGGTGCGTATACTGCCTTGGGTCCCGTACTGAGAGAAGGCAGGATATAAAATAAATAACTAAACAAGCAAACTTCAGGAACAAGACATTTTCTCAGTATTTCAAATGGAGTTTCCCTTTCTGTCTGTAAATTCCTCTTTCTATGGAAGCATAAGGACACCTATTATTCTTCAGGTTTTCACCTTCTAGTCCTATATTGGAGGGAGTGTAGGCTGAAGTGGAAAATAGTAGAACGCTATAAATGGGTAGTGATGGGAAAAGAAATGAAAATAGCCAGTAAGGCAAAACACAAAGCACAAGAACCGCACAAAGAAAAGAGAATCTGCAGCCTAGAACGCCCCGCTTGCCTCCTCTCAGGTGCCTATGATACAGAATAAATGATCCCAGTCCCCAATAGGCAAAGTGACAAAATGATCATAGAATCATAGAATTGCAGAGTTGGAAGAGACCACGAGGGCCATCCAGTCCAACCCCCCTGCCACGAAGGAAATCTTGACCAAAGCATCCCCGACAGATGGCAATCCAGCCTTTGTTTAAAGACCTCCAAGGAAGGAGACCCCACCACGCTCCGAGGGAGCGTGTTCCACTGCCGAACAGCTCTGACTGTCAAAAAGTTCCTCCTCATGTTGAGGTGGAATCTCTGTTCCTGGAGCTTGCATCCATTGCTCCGTGTTCCAGTCTCTGGAGCAGCAGAAAACAAGCCTGCTCCATCCTCAGCGTGACATCCCTTCAAATACTTAAACAGGGCTATCATATCGCCTCTTAACCGTCTTTTTTCCAGGCTAAACATACCCAGCTCCCTAAGTCTCTCCTCATAAGGCATTGTTTCCAGACCTTTCACCATTTTAGTTGCCCTTCTCTGGACACGCTCCAATTTGTCAATATCCTTTTTGAATTGTGGTGCCCAGAACTGGACACAGTATTCCAGGTGAGGTCTGACCAAGGCAGAATAGAGTGGCACTATTACTTCCCTTGATCTAGACACTATACTTCTATTGATACAGCCCAAAATCGCATTGGCCTTTTTAGCTGCCGCATCACACTGTTGGCTCATGTTCAACTTGTGGTCTACTAGGACTCCTAGATCCCTTTCGCACGTAGTCTCATTCAGCCAGGTCTCTCCCATCCTATATTTATGCATTTCATTTTTCCGCCCTAAATGCAGTACTTTACATTTCTCCGTATTGAATTTCATTTTGTTAGCTTTGGCCCAGCTCTCCAGTCTATCCAGGTCATTCTGAATTTTGATCCTGTCCTCTAGGGTATTAGCTACTCCTCCTAATTTGGTGTCATCTGCAAATTTGATAAGTATGCCCCTAACTCCCTCATCCAAGTCATTGATAAAGCTGTTGAATAGCACTGGGCCCAGGACAGAACCCTGTGGCACCCCACTGGTCACATCTTTCCAAGACGAAGAGGAGCCACTGCTGAGCACCCTTTGGGTTCGGCCGGTCAACCAATTACAAATCCATTGAACAGTTAACTTGTCTAGCCCACATTTTACAAGCTTGTTTGCAAGAACGTCATGGGGAACCTTGTCAAAGGCCTTACTGATCTCCTGCTTCCTTTGAAAACAGAAACGTATGATAAGGGGGGTGGGGGACTTCTGGTTTTCTACAGTGTAGTTAGTCCATTATTTTATATATATATATATACACATTCCTTCCTTTAATAGGTTTCCAAGGTGTCTTGCAAAAACAAATTAAAATTACAATAAAACAAGAGTCATCATCAAAATTAAAGTAAAAGCCAAGCAGAATTTTTAAAATGTACAGGGAATTTAAAAGCTTGCAAAAACAGGTATTTCTACAGTTCCCAACGATGTATGGTCATAGCAAGTCACCCTTTAAACTGAGCAGTATCTCATGCTTGCCTTTTCTTGTCCCTAGTGATGATTTTCTTTCTTCTGTCACAAACAGTCAGTGCTGTAACAGAACCTTGGAGCAAAAGTGTACATGGTGTTATTAAAAACTTGGTGTTTAATCCCTGCTGGATATCCTAAAAAGATTATGCTACTGTCAATTTCCCAGGAAAAAGGAAACATGTCCTAGTATATGCAGCCTAATCTTTTGGCAAAGGTTTTTATCTCTCTTTCTGGAATCCATGGTACATGCTCAGTAAAGGAATGCAGGGAGTTGTTGCCTATATGAAAAAAGGTGCTTGCAATCATTAACATAAGATCCACTTCATTAATGAGAAAGTCCTTCAAAGTAAGCTACATATTTGGGAGAGTAAAAAGATGAGGTCCATTACCTCTGGTTACAAGACTAAGAAAGGAGGGGGGAAAGCATGGGAGGGACTTGGTATTTCCTTTAAAATATGTTTTGCAGCTACTTCATAACTTGCCAACAAGCTGACATGTTTCCAGGAGGCTTCTAAAACACTAACCATCTTTTAAACAAGGCATATATTCCTCATGAGCCTTGATTTACAGTAAATTGAAACTTCTCTCAATTGTGCAACCCCCCCTCCCCAGCAATCATGCACAAAAAACACCCTATGTGGCTATCTACAAACAGTGGCTGAGATTTAGGATTGTCAGACATACAGTAGCTACAATGGTAGAGCTCATTAATGAAAAGCCTCTTAACAATTATGGTGAGTATAAGTAATGCTTGAACACTGCATAATGGAAGGAATAACATATATAGTAACTCACCATCACTCGAATTACCACATCTGATTCAAGGTGGTAGAATAACTCTTGCAATTTGTTATCTCAACATCCAGAATCATCAGTTGTGCCTACCTTGTAAGCCAGACGTGCCCCAACCAAAGGGTTTCTGAGGCACTGCGGAGGAGGGACATGGGAAATCACAACTACAGTGCTCTTCTGGTCGTGGGGCCTGTTGAGATGGGCAGCTGAAGAGACTCCTTGAGGTCCTGCCTGCAGCTGCTGGTCTCAATGTGCCCTGTGAGTTGGAAAGCATTGCAGTCATCATTTCCCAGCTCCTCAGTTTGCAGCACCTCAGAAACCCTTTGGCTGGCTTAAGAGGTAGGTTTTGGGGTCATATTCAGTCAGAGTAAACATGAATCTCCAAAGTAACAGATCATAAGTTTGGCTTGCAATCTCATAAATACTGAACAAGCTGTTTTCGTATGTGTGTGTGATGTGTGTATATGTGTGTGAAAAACATTCTGCATACAAATAATTGATTTTTGTTTCCCAAATCCCACATGTATTTCCGTGCACAACAGTTTCCCAAAAAACTTCGAAACATGTGAATACTGGGCAAGAACAGCACAGACATACTCATTTTCTCCTGCAGCAGGGAGAAAACTGCAAAAATATTTTGTCCTCGATGTAGTCAAATATGTACATCCTTGTTCAACAGTATGGCCTGTCATGTATGAAAATCCAAAAATAAACAGAGGTAGTAGCCATGAAAACCTGGTGTACATGAACATCCAAAGTTGCCAGACAGTAATTAAAAGCCTATTATCAAGACGTTGAGTAAAAGAAATGCTTGAACAGTGTGTAATGTAAGGCCAAACAAACATTGTAACACCCCATCACTGGAATAATGGGCACTGCTGATTCAAGGTGATAAAATAATGCTTGTAATTTCATAGAATCATAGAACTGGAAAAGACCATGAGGGCCATCTAGTCCAAACCTCTGCCATGCAGGAATATACAATCAAAGCACTCCTGACAGATGGCCATCCAGACTCTGTTTAAAAAGCTCCAAAGAAGGAGACTCCATCACACTTCGAGGCAGCATATTCCACTGTCAAACAGCTCTTACTGTTAGGAAGCTCTTCCTTATGCTTAGGTGGAATGCTGTTATCCCAACATTCAAAATTGTCAATTGTCCCCACTCATAAAGGCTGTAGTTCAAATTCTGCAATTTCACTGAGATCTGAACTGGCCCACCCTGCATATTCCCACTCTGGCTTGCTTTCTGGTATCATGCAATTCTGCAGTGGAATCTTGGTTTTACTCAATATAATGTTTAGCATTAATACAATTTCAGTTGGCTATTACAGCATTTTTATTCTTATTTCAGAAATTGTGGAGCATGATGTTTTGTTACATTATTAATGGGGACAATGCTGCTGACTCCCCCCCCCCCCAAAATGTGATTTGATTTCCACTTTGACTTTCAGGTCTTTGATTTGGCAATCACGCTGCAATTGCAAGCATCAGCCAGATTTGAAATAGGGAAGGATGGCAATGGGGCCAAGTGATAAAGTGATTTAAAAAACCTACTGGGGCAGAGTTGTGGATGCCACAACTGGCTGTTTCCTCATTGGTCTGGGGAAAAGATAGAGGTTGGGTGGTGGTGGAAGGTGGATCTGAGTGTTTTGCCATGTTCCCATTGCTCCTCCTTTCCAATCACTGACTTTGCATAGTTTCCTCAGGAGGAGGAAGGACTTTGCTTTCTGCAATGCCACTTCCCATCGAGATTGGCTGAATAATGTGGTGTGGGCTGGCCTTTCTTTGCATGCAATGGTTCATTTCTTTCATGTTTCCCATCAGTTTGCAATGTTTTTAATGTCTGCACAATAATTAATAACTATTTTTGTGCAGAGTTTCACATTATTATAATGCATTTGTTTATCTTATCTGCACCAGCTTATAAATTTTTGTGCACAGTTTTCATTAATAGAAGCATTCTGATCTGAATTTTAAACTGAAAAACTGCATCACAAAATTTGGGAAGTGCACATGTTGAACTATAATTGCATTTTAGATTCAATATGGTTTCAGGAAGTGCAAATTACAGTCCTCCCTCAACGTTCGCAGCCTCCATGGTTCTGCATATTCGCGGTTTGCCGTGATGGGAGGCTGAGGAAACTGGTGACGGGGCCTCTGAGGTCCCGTCACCACTTTCAGGAGGGAGTGGGGAGCTGTGGGGAGGCCCTCTGGAGGCCCCATGATCACCTAGGGAGGGAGTGGGGAGCTGTGGGGAGGCGGCCTCGGGGCCTCCAGAAGCCCCGTGGTCGCCTAGGGAGGGAGTGGGAAGTGTGGGGAGGTGGCCTTGGGGCCTCCAGAGGCCCCATGGTTGCCTAGGGAGAGAGTGGGGAGCCATGGGGAAGCGGTCTCAGGGCCTCCGGAGGCCCTCCAGGAGCCCTGTGGTCGCCTAGGGAGGGAGTGGGGAGTGTGGGGAGGTGGCCTCAGGGCCTCCGGAGCCTTTGCGGGGGTTAGGTTCCACAGACCCCCGCGAATGTGAAAATTCTGTGAATAAAGACTGCCCTCCCCCTCCCTACTGAAGCCCCAAGGCCGCCTCCCCACAGCTCCACACTACCTCCCTAGGCGACCACGGGGCCTCTGGAGGGCCTCCGGAGGCCCTGTGGTCGCTTCAGGAGGGAGGGGGAAGGCAGTCTTTATTTGTGGAATTTTCACATTTGCGGGGATCTGTGGAACCTAACCGCCGCGAATGTGAAGGGAGGATCGACAACTCTGCATTAAAATGCAAATGATACTAGTTTTTCCTTCTCCCCAAGCCAGGTGCTAAGGAACAGTGGAGGGGAGCTCACTCTTTTTCTTCTGCCCACTTGCTGTGTTTGCTCCAGTATTCCAGCCCAGGGCCAGGAGAGAGGGATGGAAAGAAATGTAATGGGAATGAACTGGTCTTCTTTTTCTGAATGAACTCAAAATCCAAACCAGAGAAAAATACACAGGTCCTAATGCCCCCAAGACTCATATTTTCCAGCATCATGCTATTTTCATCCAAATTTTATTTATTTATTTACAGATTTTATCAACTGCTCTATAGCAGCAACCAAATAATGGTGTGAAATAAATTGAAACAACCAAATAAAAAATAACAATGACAAAGCTGTAGGTAGCATTTATAAGTCAGGAAACAGAGACTGAAAACAAAGAAGTGTTGGCTCCTGCCTAACCTGCGGAAAGGACAACCTAACAGATGGGAGTAGGTAGACTAAAAGCCTACTCCTGATTGTCTCTAAAGCAGATCTCAAATTCACACGGAGCAACTAGAAGCACTTTTTAAGATTATCTTAGTGTTCAGGCAGGATTATAAAATACAAAGCAGGACCTCGGGTATCCTGCTCCTAAACTGTTTAGGGGTTTGTACCAGAACACAGAACCTAGCCCAGTACCAAATATGCAATCAGTGCAAAGCATTCAGCCAAGGTGTTGGTATGGATTATATGTGTCACCCTGATGACTGACAGACTGAAGCTACACAATTGGCATGTTGAAGCCTCATTATGTATCAAGCCAACAATTGGAAAGCAAACTCAGTATGAATACCTTGGACTACTGTCCACTCTGCCAGCTTACAGTTGGGAGCTAATAGGTCTCAGAGTGGATGGTGACCCAGATTTCATCTGTCTCTATGGTCCAACACCCTTCAAGGCAACCTCAAGACTCCTTGTTGAAGTTTTTTCAGGAAATGCTCCTGGTGGTTCTATGTGGTTCTCAGATCTGTTTGAAGTCCACTAGGATTAGCGGCTGTAGTGTATTGACTTCCATCTAGTGGAATACCCTTCTAACTAAGCTTAGGCACATGCCTACATTTCTCTGCTATCCATCTCTACTGAAGGCTTTTCAGACAAGTGTTTGTTGACTGATTTTTTATTTTTATTTTATTTAGTTATTTACACCCCGCTCTTCAGCCACAAGGCTATCAGAGAGGCTTACACATTGTTTTTAAGCAATAGCAATTTACATATCTACACTGCAAGAAGCAGATTCCAATGTGTGTTAGCTAATTGCCCCCCACAAGCCGGGTACTCATTTTACTGACCTACGACAGGATGGAAGGCTGAGTGAACCTTGGAGTCCTCTGGAATCGAACTTGCAACGTGGTGACTTGCACCAAAGTATTTTATAGAAACAACAACAAAATCCAAATAAAGCCAAAAACATAGTAATAAAAATAAAATCCAACCCAGAAAAGTTAGTTCTAAAAAAGGCACAGCTTTGCACAGTGCTCTCAATCTCATTTGCAACAGGTTGTAATCAGTCCAACCAGTGTTCCACAGCAGTGGAGTAACAAAATTACTCTCTCTGCAGAGAAAGCCAACAACAAAAAGGTCACTCCAAATGACTGATAAAATGACAAAGGAGGTGGAAGTTCTGTATGCAAATCATTTGATTAATGAACTTGTTTATTGCTTTTTTATATGTTCTGAAAACTCAATATGGAGAAGTTTATACCTTTATTCAGAAAATAAATAAGGCCTGCCATAAGATGGAATGACTTCATAGAATGGGAAACAGAAGAACCATGGATGATAGTGACACCACCCTCCAAGTTCATTTAGCTAATCTAATAATGGCTCAGTAATGCATACAAAGTTGGTTTCTTCCATGATTAAATCCTGGAGCTACATTTTATAAAATTATTGTGGTATATATAACATTGTTTGCAAAAGCAATTTATATTAATTTTCCATGTTGAGAAATCTACTGTCAAAAAAAGAACTCACTGAAAAGGTAAGGGCATGTCTGACATCTGTGCTTCTTACGAGTACAGCAATACAGTTGTCCCTCTGTATCCACGGATTTGGTATCCACCAATTTAAGTATTCACGGCTTGAAAATACTCTTTAAAAAATAATAATCCAAAAAGCAAACCTTGATTTTGCCATCTTATATAAGGGACACCATTTTGCTATGCCACTACATATAATGGGACTTGAATATTCACAGATTTTTGGTATCCATGGGGGGCCCTGGAACCAAACCCCTGCAAATATGAAGGGACAACTATATTGCTAAGTGGCACATTGTGAAACCTGGATCTACCTCTCTATTGTTCAGAAGAACATATCCTCATATGTAGAATGAGAATTGCTTTCTTGTCCTTGGATGAAGATAGTTATCGACTACTGCACATCAATTTCCCTGTTGAACCATAAGCTGATTTACACCAGCAAATAGCCAGTCCTCTGAAGAGACTTGTCAGATAATTCAAGAAGTCATTTTATACCATTTTCCAAATAGTGGACTGATTGCCTCATTGCACTGGTTCATATGGCTAATACATTATCCAGACTGTACATTTGTTATACTTTATAAGATTTGTTATTTGAAAGGTAAAGTGTGATATGCTCCTTAAAACAAAAGTTCTGCACATGTTGTATGAAAACCTACACATTGTGTAGGTGGCACAGAAGTCTGACACTTACTATTCTGCACTGGAAAAATATTTCCTCCTACATTTTTGTGTTTCAAACTGGTAACTTGTAGTTGTTCACTGATAACATCTCTCAATAAAAAAGACGAAACTATAAAAGTAAAATTTTTCCTGGAAGTCTTCTTAGCAAGGGTGAAACCCAGAATCCTTAAAAATGAAACACCAAGTTTACACTTTTTGGTTAGTTCCTTGATTGTTCTAATATGCAGAGCCACGTAAAAATTGCAGTAATATCTGAGAAAAGCACAGGCAGAAGTAATTATGCCTTACAGCTGTCTATAGCTAAAAGTTTTGGATGGTGGTCTTTACTGAATTTTGTTTTAAAAAAACAAACATTCTCTTACCATTTGTCTGGTTTGTCCGTGGTTAGGCAGACCTAACAAACAGGAAAGAGAATAGACCTTGTAAGACACTGTTGCTTTTCCAAGACAAAAAAGAAAATACAAGATCAAAACAACAGGACTATGTTTGCAAAAATGGCTCACTTTCCAAAACAGGAATCACTTTTGTATTTGCTTTCTTTGGTGATTATCTAAGGTTACCTACTTAATTAACCCCCAAACCATTACCAAAATACACAATTTTACTACTCACTTATGTTCTATGGTAGCCAATGAAGCTGGAGAACAGGAGTGTATAGCAAGGTGCTTGCTTGTCTGCCTGCACATACCTGAAGACCTGAGGTTGTATGTTATTTTGGAGAAGATTGGGGAGCTTCCATTACTGCAAAGAGGCGTCAAAGAGAGACTGGATTTGAGGCTTTAGTCTCAGGCAGACTTAGGTTTTTGTTTTTGTAAATGAAAAATATTAAGTAAGTTTTATTAGTAGTTTATCCATGAAGAATGCTACTTGTATTAAAAGGATGGAGTGGTGAGAGAAAGAGAAGGAAACAATTTTCTCCTTCTATTAGAAACTGCTTCTTGGACATGCTTGATTATAAAAAAAATAAAAGTCTGATTACCAACTATCAGTCAACTAAGGGAAGAATATAAAAACAGCTTTGGGGTCAAACTGGACAATATGTTCAGTGTTTTTCTGTTTTTTGTTTTTAAAAGAGGTGCCCATATATAGAAGTGGTAAACGATGTCTGTTTGTCATGCTTTTCCTCACCTACATATTCTGTATTCTTAGTTTTATGATTGGTCATTGTAAGGAACCATGATCTTAATTTGGAAGTCTGACTGCTAAAGCATATCTGTGAAGAAATTCTGTTGCAGGAGGGAAAATCACAGGGAATACGCATTCCCCTTAACATCTAGTTTGATCCATGGTGTATCAATAAGGTTGCCAGCTTGGATACAGGACTGGGCTCCAGTAACTTTAATTCTAAACAAATGATGGAGCAAGATGAGGTACTGTAAAGCTCCATTGACCTGGATAAAAGTTAGTCATCCCTCAATTTCCCAACCCTAATTTTCAGCTGCATCCATCCTCTCCAAACAAGATTATTGCCTCCCCAATGGAGAGTAGGGGAGGAGTACAAAGATGCCAACAGCACGAATGGAGCTGTTCAGTATTAAAAGTTACCAGGGCCCCATCCTGTATCCAACCTGGCAATCTTAAAGTAACACAAAGATCAGAAACAAGCAGAGCTCAGGCTTGCATGATACACTTTTGGGTTTTTACTAGAATTATCAGTTTTGTTAACCAAAGTAAAAACGTAATGCTGGTTGAGAGCGGTGGACACACACTTTAGACGTAAGGGAACAAAGTGCATCAGTGTATGTGTGTTTTCAGAACAAAAACTGAGTTCACGGTCCTTTCACATAAAGCCCTACTCCTAGTTTTCCCAAGCAGCCTAAGGTGGGGGGAGCTAAACCCCATCCAGTAATTTACCAGTAAATTACAATTTACCTTCTGCCTATCTCAGTCCAGCACTCTATTTCTAACAGTGACCAGGCAGATGTGTCTATCAAGCCCACAAGCGGATTTAAAACAGCCACCTTCCACTAAGGCATCCAACCTACTTGCCTGCTGTCCTTTATATCAGGAAAAATACTGTTTTTTTCCTGATACATATGCTGTAGTTAAGGGTGCAAGACCCCTGTGAAAGTGCAAAAACTGCAAATATCACTAGCCCCCCCCCCAAACTATATTTAACATACACAAAAAGGACAATATGTGGATTCAACCCACCGTGGATGCCTTTGAGGCTGCAGGGTTCTTTTGCAAGGCATAAGTGGGTGGCTGACAAGGCTTGCCATTGCATCCACTGCTGCCCAATGCCATTTTTATTAGGGACTTACAAGCCCCACTGCAAATTCACAGTCTCTTTCAGTCTTGCAAGGCTTACAATTCCTATTAAAAATGGAATAGGGCAGCATTGGAGGCAGCAGCAAATAAGCTGCAGATAATCAAATCCACAAAAGTTAAACCTGCAAATGTCGGGCATGTACTGTACTGTATGTTACACTATCATATTTTATTTTTCAGGACAAAAGTGGATTTTGGTACAGCAGACAGGTTTTTAATTTGCACTTAAGGACTGTTATGCAATTTAAAAGAAATTCAGTATCATTTTTTGTCTTTTATGTCCATGCTGGGATATAAGAATTAGAGTAGACATGACAGAAATTAACTGGGGAGAAAATACTTTACTGGACAATGGTTTGGGGGCTCCAGTGGGTAGAGAAATGATTTAAAATACTTTTAAAAACTTAGGTTGTGTATTAAGTGGAGAGCTTTTGGGACTAAAGGGACTCATGCCTGCTAAATTTTCTGTATGTGGAACAAAATTTGTCATGTGAGGGCAAGCCTACTAGCAGCAATACATGTTTTATCTAAAGGTAATCACTCTGATAGTAGGCACAGAAGGAAGATGTATAGGGTCCTGCCTAAAAGGGAAAACACACAATTCTTCCAAGATTATGGATCATTTGTGACTTAGGTATTACCAGAAATCCCAATTCCTTTGTAGATGTCCTACCTCAAGGGCAGGATCACTTGAGTAGGGTCACCTTATCCATCTACAAACTTATTTTATAGTATGGACCAACAGGAAGAATTAAAGCCTTGAGACACCTGTAGTCAGGAATGGTATGCCCAATCTTTTTTTATAGCTGAAGTATATATTCTGTGCTGTCCAGGTCTGTACTTAATATCCCAAAGGGGAGAGGGATCACCCAGCCTTCTGTTTTCCTATCCCCTTCCCTTTTGTATTAAGTGGCAATATATCAGGTAGTCCTCTCACATTCTCCCATGCTTTTTCTCAACTCAGAAATCTTAGCAGCAGTGTCCTGGCCCTCTCCTGTTTTTCTGCCTTCTCTCCCCTGCCTCAGGAATCTTAGCTGCAGTACCTCAAAGAACCCTTTCCTATTTTCTAGTTAACCAGGACTGCCTAGGTGTGCACCTAATACCACTGAAGGGATCCACGATCTCCCTTGCTCCTACTTTTAACCTCAGGAATGTTAGCAGGAGTATGTTAGACATTCCCTTTTCCTACCCCTTTTAAATATCTGGAATCGTAGCAACAGCATTTTAGCACTCTCCTCTTTTTCTCTGTCCCCAGCCCACCTCACCTCAGGAAACTTAGCAGCAGTGCTTCATAGAGCCCTCTCTTGCTTTACAGCCTTTTAAGAATTATTTTGTCATGTGTTACAACAGTCTTCCTTTGGCTTCTATGAAATCTCCGTGTAGAATTTCAACTTGAAATTGGCTACTGGAACTTGGACAACAACCCCTCTCACCAAAAAAACAAAACAAAACAAAACAAAACCACTTTGAAATTTTAAGACTTCTGCAATGGTTTCTTTTATTACTTATAGCTGGCCTCCATTCTGCTTCTAAAAAGTCCCCCATTTGTCATTTTGGCTTAAAACTCAGCATTTCAACTTGGACAACAAACAAAAACAGGAAGATTTCGAGGCATCTAGTACAACATACTGATACAGAAATAGACCCAGACACAAAAACAGTTTCTTTTACTGTAATAAAGGGAACTTGAAGGCACATACAAACGCCATATATTCCCACCCACCCCCTCATGTAGAGGTCCTGAAAAGAAAAGAAAAGCAACCAATAGTGTGGCTACTGAGTTTTGTTTTTGTTTTTAGCCAATGGGGAAAGGAAAATTTAATAATCTTCCACTCATACTTGAAAGAAAAACAAAAAGAAGCAGATCTTAAACTGTATACTATGCAGTGATTTAGGCTTCAAAAAGGAAAAACTACACTCATGGCATTAAAGCCATCAGCAATAAAAAATATTTCCTATGTACTGATGTCAGATTTAACTGGCTTTATGCTAGCAACTCCTTCAGGAGGACTGGGAGAGAGAAATATTTATTTATTTATCCCATCTTACTCCCAGTACAGGATCCAAGGTGGTATATACTCCTTTAAAAATAATACAATTTAAAATTTCTCAATACAAAAGCTATGCCTATAGTGTTGCCCCTGTTCCAGTACCTCTTAATTTTTTGTCAGACTTCCTTCTGCCTAATGTCACCCAGAAGTCATTTACTTACTCATTTATTTTATTTATATCCTGCACTTCTGCTAACAAATGGGATTCAAGTTAACCAGGACTGCCTAGGCAGTAAGGAGGGGGGAAAACAGTACCAGTTGAAACATAAAACAAAGAATTATGACAATCAACTTTAACAGTAGTTAAAAACATTTTGTTTAAAACAACTGATTTGGTTTCCTTTTCACAGCAACCCAACCTAACTGCCAAAGGCCAGCAGAATAAAAAAAGGTTTGCCTGATCACAGGACAACATGGAAGGGGCCAGTCTACCCTTCCTTGGTATTACAAACATCTGTACAGTATTTCTAGCATATATCCAGTTCCCCCAAAACAGAAAAAATGGATAAAAATTGTAAACATCTGCATTTCTGTTAAACTTTTTCACCACCTTCGCTGAATATATATATATTTCTCAATTATGCTGTACTGTACTCACAACGGAGGCACTTATAAATTAGGCTTGATTTATTTTATTTATTTATACCCTGCTCTTCAGCCACAAGGCTATCAGAGCGGCTTACAAATTGTTTTAAGCAATAGCTATTTACACATCTACATTGCATTAAACAGTTTCCAATGTGTGTTGACAACAATGCTTGACCTGTGCTCAAGCGAACACACCCAAAGCCTGAGTACTTTCAATAACTTTACCATTGATGGAGCAACAATCAGATTTGCTACACTTAAGCACGGAAGCCTAAATTTACAGAAACAAAATCTTGGCTCACTATGGTATGACACATAACTATTGGGGGATGTGCATTTTACTACAGCATGCACTGTTTCAGCTCATATACCAAAAAGGTTTTACAGCTGGCCCTTCAGGATAAAATAAGTTTTCAATGGTTTTGAAGAAACCCTTCAAGTTTTCTCTGTGCCAACGCATACACTATTATATAAGAACTGCCAGTCTTAGTCAGAACTGAGGACTGCCTGCGCTGGTATTTTGTACACTGAAGAGCAAGACATCATGGTAAAATCCATCTACTGTTACTCCTTTACAGGCAGTAATAAGTGAGATTTACAGTTTATGAAAAACAATAAGGAATTAGTTACTATTATCCATGTACATTTGTCCCTCCATATCCACGGATTTGGTATCCATGGATTTAAGTATTCACGGCTTGAAAATCTTCTTTAAAAAATAATAATCCAAAAAGCAAACCTTGATTTTGGCATCTTACATAAGGGACACTATTTTTCTATGCCAATGCATATAATGGGACTTGTGTATTTACGGATTTTGGTATCCAGAGGTGGGTGGGTCCTGGAACCAAACCCCTGCGAAAATGAAGGGACAACTGTATAAACTTTTGTTTCAAACACTGCACAGCAAACTGATTAGAAACTTCATTTGGTGCAGTATATCTTCACGGTATCTAAGAGATCTCTCCAGCTATAACGGTCCATTTTATTCTTCTCATCTGGAGAAATTTCTACTTTGTAAATGTAATGTTTATATTTTTTTAAAAAGGTGTTTACTCCACTTCTCAGAATAGCTTACAAAGGGGATCACCTCCCCAGCCAATGCATTTAAGACACTACAACATTAAAACCAAATAAAAATAATCTCTGGCTTTTCTTCGCAAACGAAGATTCAGGAAGGACTCATCCCGCGCTTTCTGCAAGCGCGCTGATGACTAAAAAGGCCAATCCGAGATAAACAAGTCCGGTTGCAAAAAGCACAGCAGAAGGTCTCCTTGGGTGATGTTTTTGGGTTGTGATTCTTTCTGCGTTGTCGTTTCTCTTCAAGACTTGTTCGTCGTGAGTTCTCAAATAAGGCTGCAGCATTGTGGATAGTGCGTCTCCATGCCTCCCGATGTGAGGCCAGGGTGGACCACTGTTGGTGATCAATTTGGCCGAGCCTGAGATGTTGTTTCAGGGAGTCTTTGTATCGCTTTTTTTGGAGCGCCCCTCTTATGCTGACCCGTGGCGAGTTCACCATAGAGTAGTATTTTTGGGAGGCAATGGTCCTCCATCCTAGAAATGTGCCCTGCCCAGCGCAGCTGTGTTCTCAATAAATCAGAAGTATAATAAGTTTTGAACTCTATAATAAAGCAAGTCCCTGGCTCCAGACCTTTCCATATCAGGAAGGTAACTCCTTCCACAGAAAAGCTATTTTTATAAGGATCCTGAATTGGCAAGATGTGCCTTTGTGAAGTGAGACTGATGAAGAGCTGGTGCTATGACAGCAGGGATGGGCAACAGTTGTGGGTTCAGGGGTTACACTGGCCCCAAGGAGACCTTGGAGGGCTGCCTCCACCACCGTACTACCCCATGCCAAAAAGAAACCCAAAATTAATGTTGTCCCTAAATGAACCCAGTGGGCATGGAGGCAATTTTACTACTGTACATTTTTTACATTACCAGGGCCATTTTAGCCTCAAGAGATACTTTTTTAAACAATAGGAAGTGACATGAAAGTCAATTTCTGGGTCATTTCCTGTTAGAAAAAAGGCCTCTTTGGGCCTTACGTATGGAATACAAAGGACTCTTGAATGCTCTAGGGGATTTTCTGGCATACAACATGGCTGGAGCTCCTGCCACTACCCTTGCCTCACTGCAGAATGGTGAGATGTGTAAGGATACAGAAACAATAGCTCCAAAAGCAATCTCTTCAGCTGTGTGGAGCCCAAAGGGCTTTCTGGTTCTCTGAGGTACTTAAAGCAACAAATAGACTGGATGACAGCTACAGTGAAGATGGCTTAAGTCGTGATCTGAATTTTTCCCCAAGCTCTGGGACTGCTTCAATGGCACCAAAAAAGAAGGATGAGTTTGAGTAATGTCTGATCTCAAACCACCAGATAATTAATAATACTCCTCATTAATTATTGCAGGTTTACCTACCTTGGTAAGTCATTCAAATCAGAATGAGTCACAGGTTCTCTAATATTTTTGACCCTACATTTCTACCGCATAAAAGCATAGCTACTAATGACTCAGATGAGATCACATACAAAATTACTGATATTGACAAAACTATTGACTGGGCCATAAGGCTTGGGACTTCTCACCAAAAATCTCATTCAACAATTGCTACATGCACAGATGACCTACAAGTTTGGACAGACCAACCTGAGAATAAAAATAGAAAGAACAATGTTGGAATTAGATTGATCAAAAAGCAGACTACCAAAGCTGATCTAATTGATCTTTTACTTGATCTATTTATGTTGCAGGTTGAGTCTCCCTTGTCCAAAATGCCTGGGACCAAAGGTATTTTGGATTTTGGAATATTTGCATATACATAATGAGGTATCTTGGAGATGGGATCCAAATCTAAATACAAAATTAATTTATGTTTCATATATACTTTATACACATAGCTTGAAGATAATTTTATACACAATATTTTTGAGCATGAAACAAAGTCTGTGCACACTGAACCATCAGAAGGCAAAGGTATCACTATCTCAGCCACTTATGTGGACAATTTTGGATTTTGAAATATTTTGGATTTTGGAATTCTGGATAAGGGAGACTCAACCTGTACTTGCTCCAAGTTTGTCAATTTTAAAGGGAAATAATGGTGGCATATAGAGCCAACTCTTTAATAACTAGAAAAGGCAGGAAATGAAAGCATCTAACTTTACATTCCACAAAAGACAGTCCTGCATGACACGATCTTGTTTGCTGCCAAAAATAAAGTGTCTACTAGTTATCAAGTCAACAGCCCAATAACTTCAAAATTAGAAGACAATATACAAAGATTTTGTAAGAGAAAGATATAAACTACGGTACTACTGGGGCTTTCAAACAAAATTAATTGACTGTCTAATGGAAAACTAGACACTGGAGCAAATGGCACATTAATTTGTCACAGGGCTAGTTTTATATTCCAGGGGATGAGACTCAGAAAATTCATTAACAAATGAAATGCTTCAGGGTCTGACTGTGCCACAGTCTAGTGAATGGCAACAGCAAAACATCTTTTGCCTGATGAAGAAGCCAGTAGAGCTTTGAAAGCTTGCATCGTGTTTTGCACTTGGTTGGCCAATAAAGGTATCGGTTTTTGTGGATTTCGTTTACCAGCAAAACATTACGGTAAGTGTAAGAAGTGATTTAAAGCCCCATTGTCTTTCTCAGTGGACAGTTTTGTTTTCAAAAGCATACCTACATCCCTATATGTTTTTAAATAGTTTCTATATTGTTTCTACAAATGCCACAAGTGGTCTTGAGGAGATGGACATTTCTTTTCTCTGGAGCTTGTCAAATGATTCTATTTTATCTCGCACTGTTTACCACAATGCTATCATCACACTCCAACATTGATATGCAGCTTAGAATCATAGAATTGTATAGTTGGAAGAGACCATGAGGGCCATCCAGTCCAACCCCATTCTGCCATGCAGGAAATCTTGATCAAAGCATCCCCGACAGATGGCCATCCAGCCTCTGTTTGGAGACCTCCAAGGAAGGAGACCCCATCGAACTTCCACTGCTGAACAGCTCTTAATGTCAGAAAGTTCCTCCTAATGTTGAGGTGGAATCTCTGTTCCTGGAGCTTGCATCCATTGCTCCGTGTTCCAGTCTCTATTAATGTAGTTCAAGTTACATTTTTTTCTTATCTAAGTAGCAACATGGTTTAGGAGTTCATCTTCTCCCATCTTTTCAAGGCATAGGTTATTGTGAAACCAATAAGCTAGTATACCTAACCTGAAGGTTAAATTGTTAGTTAATTACATCTGCAGAAAGAGAGTTAATCATCATATTACAGTTATTAAAACAAGGGACAGAAACAAAAATTACTGTATCAATGAAATAAATAAACTGTATCTGGTATTTTAAAAAATCTATGTATTCTTATTAAATCTTAATGCACTTTATTTTTTAAAAGTATTTTAAAAGTATTTTTAAAGCTAATTATTGTAGGATCATAAAAGCCATATTAATTTATTAATTACTCCCAATTCATTTAAAGATATAGCCATGTTAGGCTGAAATATCAGTAAGAAAGGGGATCTTGTAGCACCTTTCAGACTGAGAGAAAGAAGCTGTAGCACAAGCTTTTGGTCTACTTCATGCTTGGTCTACTCCATGCATTTGAGGAAGCAGACCAAGGGCTTGCCTAGATGATAAGATATAATGTGTATTGGTGCGCAGTAATGTAAATTTGCAGCAGCATTCACTCGTCTCCACAAATTCTTGTCAAGAGCGCTGGTATGTGAAGCTACCTGTGTTTGATGTTCACATGGAGGCATGGCTATGAATCAAGATGGTGGCCACAAATGAATTACTCACATTTTTACTCTCCACAAGTTGTTGTTGCTGAGCAATATTTTTTTTTAACTGTAAATCTAAGGTGCGCAAGAGCAACCTTCTGTTTAAAAAGCTGTTTGGTTGCCTCAGCGCAGTGATCCTTAATCTCTCCTTTTATAAAGAAGCAATACAGGAGTTTATAAAAGGAGAGATTAAGGATCACAGATTAAGAAACAGTACTTGTGGGTTCTTCCTCTCACCAATCCAGAGAAAAAGTGCACAATCGCTACCGTGAAAATCCAAAATGGCAGTTCCAGCCACTGTGTGGCTGGCAAGCCCTCTCCCCATGCACGTCCGACCAACCAGCTTTTCACTATTGCTCTTACCCAGGAATGCACTGCCATCCAAATCGATTGTCCTAACGAGTGGAAACGTGCATTTCCCTCACATTTTTAAAAAAGCTCAGGAGAAATCGCAAAAGCTTTTCCTGAGGCGTTTTTGCGGGTTTTGGGCCCCCCCCTCCTTCTGAATATGGCGAATCACCACGAGATCTTGTTAGGACAAAAGATATGCTCCTCACATTCCACGAGGAGTTTTTTCACCATCCAGACAACCCCCAAGCTTAAGGAAGCTTATGCTACAACTTCTTTCTCTCAGTTAGTGTCAAAGGTGCTACAAGATCCCCTTGCTTCCCAATGAATTGTAAAATTCAATTAGAAAACCAATTAAAATCAACAAATCACCAGGACAAGATGGATTTTAACAGGTTTTTAAATAAAATTTACCAATCCTACACTGGAATCCTAGCATACAGCAAGAATTATACTGCATTGTTGACCATGCCTGGAAAGGACCCAGAGAAGCTACACTCACTCAGGCCCATCACCCTAATTACCTGGGACACAAAGTATTTTACTGGCATCGTGGCAAATCATCTTAATAACACAGCAAAATGCATCCACAATGGATTAACAAACCTGGTTATAATTAACAAAGTGTTAATGTTATTTATTAGTGTAAAAAAATAAAATGGCAAAAAATTGGCAACAGCATATTTTGATGCAACAAAACATCTGATACATTAGAACCATGTTTTCAGTTCTAAGCATGTGAAATGACTTTGTAACTCTTTTTTTTATCATCTTTAGAAAAGTAATGTAGTAATGATAAAGCAATCATTAAAACAAATGGTAAGCAGTCTGCCCCTATTAGAATCATCAGGGAACCAAGCATGGTTATCGCCTCTCACCTACATACTTGGTATTTGTGTTAGAACTCCTGGTGAGGCTGCAATGGGTGAATTCCAAGATAATGGTGTGAAAAATATATGATAGTACCTGTATGCTTAACTTGTTTGCAGACTATCTGGTAATTTCCAAATCTAAAATGGAAGCAGAGATTCCTAGAGCTGTTAGTTTTTTATCAGAATTTGGATTGGCATCTGGTTTATTTATTAATTTGGGAAATCTAAAATCTTAGGTCTTAATATGGGAAAAGCTGGTAAAGATCACTTACAAACTCTGACTAAAGCCCCCCAGTTACTCTGAATGGTAATAAATATCTTGGGATAATTATACTGAATAATAACTAAACAATGGTTGCTTTGAACTATAATGCACTTTTCTGACAGACAAAACAAAATTTAAAAAATGGGACCCTGTGAACTTGTCATGGTTGGGCCGTACAGCTGAAGTTAATATGTCTTTACTTCAAAAATATCTTTTTAAAGTTCTCTCCTGCTGGAAATTAAAGATTCTCTGTTAGAAGCTTGGCAAACTGTAATAATTTGTTTTTTCCGTACAGAGAAAGGAAAACGAATAGCCAAATGGGCTTTGTTTAGGAGTAAAGTAAAAGAGGATCAGTGTGCCCTACTGAAAACTTTACCATGAGGCTTCTTAAATCAGACAGTTATTTAGAGGAACACAAAAGTAATGAAAATTGTTCCTGGCTGGATTTTGAATTTAATACCACTGAGGGATTTAAAGCTAATGGCTTTCTCATTGGTTGCAAACTAAAAAAAGGTAATTTTAAATATTTCAAAATCCTGTCTAAAATATTTGATTATAGTATGGATACTGTGGATGAAAGAAGACACTTGGCCCACCATTGTTGATCCTCTTTTAAAATAATCTCTTGTCTGTCTGTCTGTCTGTCTGTCTCTTGTTTATTAAAGTGGGCAAATGAGGCCAGTTTAGGTTTTGCTTATATACACTTAAGGATTTGTTTCAAGATTTTGTACCAAAGTCTGGAGAATAATTACAGTGGTACTTGGGTGAGCACCACTGTTTGTAGTTTCATACCTTGCAAGTGACCCCACTTTTCTACTTGCTCCCTCTCATCTTCTGAGGAACACATTTTGTTAAATGAGAACGGTATTAACGACTTATCTCAGATGCTGACCAGAATAAACAATGATCTTCAGAACCAATGAAGCTTCTTTTTACAAATATAATAGAGTGATATTTTAAATGGTTAAACCATTCAAATATGAACCTGGTAATGTTACATTCATTTCTTATAGACAATGATGGCTATTGGAGAAAGTGTGGGGAAATGGGTTCCTACTATACCATGTGGTAGTCTCAATTCAGGAAAGAAGTCTTTTAAAAGATCGTGCAAGTAACTTCTCAAAATATCTGTCCTTGATGGGACAGATTTTTTTAGCCCCTTTTCACTCTGTTTTCAGGCCCAGATGTGACTTTGAAATAGACATTCAAAGATATAGCCATGTTAGTCACTATACAAAGGGATAATGTAGCACCTTTGAGACTGAGGAGATTTTCAGATGGGGCCAAAATGCCACGTTGCTGCCCCGCCACCTCCTCTCCCATTCCTGCAATGGAATGGAGGTAAATGTTCACACACTTCCTCTATTCCGCTCCAGGAATGGGTGTCCGCCCTCCTTGCCCAGCCGGCCGTAAATGCAGCCGTTGTAAGGCTACCTTTACGACCGGCTGGGGAAAATCCCGCTCATTCTCGCGAGAGAAGCAGGAGGGAAATTCAAATTTAAACCCCCCCAGCTATCAAAACACAAAATAAAATTAAAAAATAAATTTAAAATAAAAAAGGAACCGGGGATGGGGGAGAAGGGTGGCACTTACCTGGCTGTCCTGTTGATGGCTGGAAGTGCCTGCCATGGAGCCCCTCCCCTGTGCCTGTCATTGCATAACAGGGACAGGGCTCCGTTTCCCACGTCCTTGATTCTGTGACAGGCAAGGAAGGGGTGTTGTATTCACGATTTTTCATCATGAATAGAATATCCTGGGAGCAGCATGGGGGCAGTACGGGAGCAGGACAGAAGGGGTCGAAGTAATCTGAACGACAGCCCCTTTCTCGACCCTGTTCCGTGCCTGCCCTGCAGAAAAAGCGCCATCCGAAAATCTCCTGAGAGAAAGGAGTCTGTAGCATAAGCTTTTGTAGACTGAGTCTACTTCATCAAAAGCAAAACAGACATTGATTTTCCTTGGTTTTTTTCCAGGCTGTGAGGCTGTGTTCTGGAAGAGTTTACTTCTGACGTTTTGTCTGCATCTGTGGCTGGCATCTTCAGAGAATGGTTGGGTAGGAGTGTGTGTGGGATTTATATACTGTGAACCTGTTGCGGAGGATATGTAAATTTGTGTATTTGAAAACCTAGTTTCTGGGTGGAGATATGCAAGGAGGATTTGTATCTTGTTGGCTCTCTCTCTCTGGCTTTTCTTATCTGCTGGAAATTCCCCTGTCCCTGGGAGGAGTTCATTTGCAAGTGTTGAGTTTTTATTTTAGTGTCTTTCAGGACTGGCAGCCAGATCTTGTTTACTTTTAGGGTTTTTTCTTTCCTGTTGAAGTTGTCCAGGTGTTTGTGGATTTCAATAGCTTCTCTGTGTATTCTGACATGATAGTTGTTGGCCTGGTCCAGAATTTCAGTGTTTTCAAATAACATTTTGTGTCCAGGTTGGTTTATAACATGTTCTGCTATTGCTGATTTTCACAGTATATAAATCCCACACACACTCCTACCCAACCATTCTCTGAAGATGTCAGCCACAGATGCAGGCGAAACGTCAGAAGTAAACTCTTGCAGAACACGGCCTCACAGCCCGAAAAAAAACCCCAAGGAAAATTTATGGATGCCAGTAGAACTTTCAACTTCAAAATAGACATTGTTACTCTGATGACCTTCTTCAGGGAAGAGAGATTAGAAGAGTTCTACACTGTTCACATTCAGCTCAAAGAGCTTTTAACATTATTGACCATGTTATCCACCTGGGACCAGAAGGGACTGTACTACAGTGAGTCTTGTTCAACCCATTTTTAGGTTACTATCAAAGAAAAGCACTGGGAGATTTCTGCTCAGCTCCAGTGCATACTTTCCCCCATGCTACTCAATATTTATATGAAATCACTGGGGGGGGGTTTAATCTGGAGATTTGGAGCATGGTGTTACCAATATGTAGGTGATGTTCAACAGGACCAGTTGTTCAATTGCTAGACCAGTGCCTCAAGCCTAATAAGTTGAACTCGAATTCTGTCAAAGACAGTGGATCTGTGAATAGACAGTTTCTAGGTTCAGGAATTAAGTACACAATTTATTCTGGGTAGGATACTACTTTTCTTGATGGAGCAAGTACACAGTCTAGAAGCATTGCTTTCAAAACCTGGAATATTACAAAGAACTAGTTACTTCACTCCTTACTCTAATTGTCCAACAGGTTGCTACTGTCATTTCAGACCAGAAAGATAACTCAATGAATCACTTTGTTAGTAGTAAGTTCCTGTTAATATTGTCCCTTTGAGAAAAAAAATAAGAAAGTGCTCTCTGGTACCCCTAATTCAGATGTTGCACCTTATGAATTCTGAGGAAAACATGCAGAAGACATTGCAAAGCAATCTTTCCCTACTACTTTCTTCCCATATATATTTGACTACAACCTCCCCTTCCTATCCAAATAGAGATGAATGGATTTGTAGTCTAACACATGAAGAAAATGCCACATTGACTGAATTTCCATATAGAGAAGCACACTTCCTATGAGTCCTCATTTAGTGAGCACATTTAACTCATAAGATAATGACTTTCCATTTAACTCCATCCACCTGGTATTTTCCTAAATATACTCAATAGTTATCCTATACTCAATAGTTATCCTATTGAGTATATTTATCAGGAATTAAAAATTAAAAATATCAGGAATTAAAAATTACATCCATATTGGGTGCCAAGTTAGCTCAAAAAACTACTAGAAGTCCTCATGTACTAAACCACCTCTTGCTAGTCATAGACTTTAGAGACTGAATTGATATGGAAATTGTAAATAAAGTTGGTGCAAGAACACAACCTTGCTTCACTCCATTAGTTATTAGAAAGGGCTCTGAAAGAACATCGCCATATCTGACTTGACCACGCTGGCCCTCGTGTAGCAAGATAATCATTTTAAGGAATTTGGGGGGACATCCTAGTTTTTCCAGGATCTGCCACAGACCTTTTCTACTTACAGTGTCAAAGGCTTTGGTGAGGTCGACAAATGTTACATAGAGACCCTTGTTCTGCTCCCTACATTTTTCTTGCAGTTGCCTAAGGGCAAATACCATGTCTGTAGTACTCCTATTGGCTCTGAAGCCACATTGGCTTTCAGGGAGAAGTTCTTCTGCAATAGCAGGAACTAATCTGTTCAGGAGTATCCTTGCAAGGATTTTTCCAGCAATAGAGAGCAGTGTTATGCCTCGATAGTTTGAGCAGTCCGATTTTGCTCCTTTTTTCTTGTACAGGGTGATGATGACTGCATCTCGGAGGTCTGATGGCAGTTCCCCTTTTTCCCAGCAATTCACAAGGAATTCGTGGAATTTTTCGTGGAGTGCATGACCTCCGTGTTTCCAAGCTTCAGGTGGGATTCCATCAATCCCAGCTGCCTTGCCGTTTTTCATCTGCTGTATGGCCTTAAGGGTCTCTTCCAAAGTGGGGGCTATGTCCAATTCATTTCTCATTGGTTTTTGTCACACTAAGACTCTAAACTATCTAGTCCGTGAGCTGCTCTTCGCCGATGATGCTGCCCTTGTTGCCCACACAGAAGCAGCTCTGCAGCGCCTAACGTCCTGCTTTGCAACAGCTGCAGAGCTGTTTGGGCTAGAAGTCAACCTGAAGAAAACAGAAGTTCTTTACCAGCCTGCACCACAGGACGAACACCACCATCCCCACATTGCCGTCGGCAAATCAGTGCTCACCTACCTGGGAAGCATCATCTCCTCAGATGCCAAGATTGACAAAGAGATCGATCACAGATTAGCAAAGGCATATAGTGCATTTGGAAGACTTCACAAAAGAGTCTGGAGCAATAAACACCTGAGGCAAAGCACAAAAATCAGTGTGTATAGAGCCATCGTACTGTCTATCCTCCTTTATGGATCTGAAACATGGGTCACCTATCGCCACCACCTACGACTCCTCGAGCGCCTTCATCAGCGCTGTCTACACACAATCCTAAATATACACTGGACTGACTATGTGACGAATGTTGCTGTCCTTGAACAAGCAGGGATCACCAGCATTGAGGCCATGATATTGAGAACACAGCTGCGCTGGGCAGGTCACGTTTCTAGGATGGAGGACCATCGCCTCCCAAAAATACTACTCTACGGTGAACTCGCCACGGGTCAGCGTAAGAGGGGCGCTCCAAAAAAGCGATACAAAGACTCCCTGAAACAACATCTCAGGCTTGGCCAAATTGATCACCAACAGTGGTCCGCCCTGGCCTCACATCGGGAGGCATGGAGACGCACTATCCACAATGCTGCAGCCTTATTTGAGAACTCACGCCGAACAAGTCTTGAAGAGAAACGACAACGCAGAAAGAATCACAACCCAAAAACATCACCCAAGGAGTCCTTCTGCTGCGCTTTTTGCAACCGGACTTGTTTATCTCGGATTGGCCTTTTTAGTCATCAGCGCGCTTGCAGAAGGCGCGGGATGAGTCCTTCCTGAATCTTCGTTTGCGAAGAAAAGCCAGAGAGAGAGAGATATGGAAATTGTGTCCTTACTTCTTCCTGCAACATGAGACAGCCACACAAATGACACTTCCTTCTTCCCCTCCCATTGCTCAGACTGAGTCAGCACACATGCCCAATAACACATAATAAGCAGACAACCGATCTTGTTAAACTGAAAAGTAATGAATTATAGCCATGGCTGTCACAGGTAAAAGGTACCTCTATTCCAGCTCACTGCTGCAAAAGCTAACTAGTTATCAAAGTTGCTCAACAACAAAACTGAAAACTTTATAGATCTGATTTCTTCTTATTTCAGGTATTATTACACAAGTGGCTTCAGCAGTGAGACTATGGCTTATCTACAGGCTGTAGTCATTCCTGGACCAGCATAACCTGGTAATGATAGTCCATGTTCAGATAATGACCTGAATGAATTATAGTACTGCAATGCTCTTTATATAAGGCTTTCTTTGAAGAATTGGCATCTCTGCATTTGCTGACAATAAGCTATCTGGCCCAATTAAAGGTGTCAGTTCCAGTCTACAAAGCCCTGGATTGATCAAGACCCAAGAACATGAGGGGTCACCTTCTTCATTATTGACTGAGTGGTTTATAACATCCACTAAGGAGGTTCTGGTTGTGGTACCCTTGACAAGTGTGTTCTGTACATATGGCTCTAGGTGGTGGCATCCAGGAAGCGGAGCTCCTAGCCAATGGAGATCCTGCCATCCCCTTTGTTATCATTTAGGCTCCAGCCAAAAATGCATTTATTTGCACAAGCTCCTTGTGCAAAAGAAAGGCAAGTGCTAGATCTGTTAATGTGCTGATCTTTGTTGACTGCATTTTATTACATAATAATGGTCTTAGTATAAACATGACTTTAGTACTGTCTGGGTAATATACTGTGTTTTCTGTAAATTCTTAGTTGTCCTATGCCACTTGTGAAGGAGGGCAAGAAAATATAAATAAAAATTAAATTTAAAAAAATCGAACCTTACATCTATTATATTATCATTTCCCCCAAAGCTGACACAATCTTCAAAGGCAATAGAACACACTGATTTGACTACAGAATAGGCATGCCATAGCTCCTACAAGATCAAATAGAGAGAAAACAGTGGTGGTTGCTCTCCAGGTAGGGACAACTCTTCTTTGGAGAGGTGGCAAAAACATAACATTTCTGATATGTGTTTCAAAATCAATACATATAAAGGAGACCTGGCATAGACATCCAGCATAATACAATGCAGCAATCCGGAAGCTGCCAGCCTCCCAGCTCAGCTGATAGCAGCAGGGATAGCAGCAAGCCACCACAGCAAGTACAGGTTCTAAGTGAGGCTGGCAGCTCTCCCAGCCCCTCCCCACACTTGCTGGGTTGTAAGTCATCTTACCTTGCAATGCTACCAGAGTACATGCACATTATATAGGCAGTTTCAAGCACTTAGGAGAGAAGGTAGTACAACTTCCAGTTCGCCTTCAAGTATGTTCATGAATGAATGCTCTTAGCTAGCAGCAGCAGCAGCACTACTGTGTGCCACTACTATGGGATAAAACTGCTTGTGAGCACCAGTGAGGGGAAAAGCAGGCATTGGAGGAGTGAAGTCAGCCCTAGGAAGCAGGCAGTGGGCAGCCTGTCCAAGCTTCCCCCGCTCTGGCCACAATAAACCTGGAACTGGGTCTGCATACCTGAGCCATCTGCTTTTAAATCCAAAAGTATAAGCTTCAAATGTTTAGCAAAAAGACTGAATGGAAAACTATAATTAGTAACATAAATTAAAAACTTACTTGACACTGTAGTACAGAAAAAGAATGGAATTAAATTCACAATGCTGTATAGTATATGAAATAAGGAAAACTATGAAAGGAGGATATGCATGGATATTACACAGCACAACATGAGTGGGGTGAAGCACAAGCAAACAAGCCTGGAAATCCAACAGGTGAAACAAGAAAAGTCACACTCTTCTGTCACAAGATTAAGTACAACTCCAAGATCTTACCCTTGCTAGGCATCAAAAGGCGCTTCTTCATGTTGCCTGGTATAACAGAGAAAATATATATATATAAAGACTATATTAATAATCACAGTATTACTTTAACAATTTGAATAGTGTTAAATATTATATGTACAGGGAGGGGTTACTTGATTTTAACACAGATATTTCTTTAATTGAAGCAGTAATGATGGGCAGTACCAGAAGAATATCGTTTTATTAGCTGTACAGCACGCTGACAGGTATAGCAGGTACAAAGCTAGATTATTTATCATCATCAATCATCATAATCTATTTATATAGTGGCATCACTCACTGTACATGGTGCTTTACCCCCTCCCCCCCAAAAAAGGAACAAGAAAAAACAGATCCCTGCCCTCAAGCTTACTATCAAAAGATATGACACAGAAGGAAAGGGGAGGGCAGTGTGGGAGGGGATTAAGTCCAGCAAATACTGCCCTGCTTCTCTCCCTCCAAGGTCAGGGCAGTGGCAGCTGGGATGGAGGGAGGGCCCTTCATCTGGGGCTAAAGCATCACATGCACATCTGTAGGTCCTTGGGAATTTTTGGTATCATGAAACAATCCTGTTTAGCTGTCATGATAACAATAAACTGTACATCTCTTTAAACTAAACTTACCATGCTGCCTTTCCCTGTTCCAATTTGGGGCATACTTATTGCAGATGTTTAAGGATATTCACAATGTTTAGCATTTTATAAGCAAATTAATGAAAGTGAGGAAAAAATACACAATTGATCATATAATTAAGCATGCATACAGTAATTTTTTTTTGATGGCTGTAGTATTCAGTCATCTAGTTCTGCCACTCAGCCCTGCCTTGCTCAGAAAATACTGAGCATGCAAGCAGATCTCAATAAATACAACCACCACAACGATGGTGATGCGATAGGGAAGATTTATTTTCACAATATGATGCAGAATAAAATACTATGGGGAGTTTCTGTGAATAATTTTCAGACATTATTTTATACAAGAGCAGAGCTTACCATCCTTGACTTTGCATTAGGTACACTATACTTTCTCCCATGAAATTAATAAGTTTTCTGGTAGAGGAAATGAGGCCCCAGCAGCTGTCAGCAGAATGATGTGAAACTGCTATATAGTCTTTTTCACCATCTACCTTATTTAAACAATCCTTGATGGAGTTTCCTAAAGATCAGAAGCCATGGTCTTTAGGAATGGATGGGTAGGCCACTGTCTAGGAGTTGCTCCACAGCAAATTTTATATTATTATTATTATTATTATTATTATTATTATTTTAAAAAGGAAAACATTTAAACAGCACTGGCAACAGAATATGCATTATTTCATGCTGAGAATAATTTTCGGACAAAAACCATTAACACAACAGGGGCTTCCTATTAGCCATATCTAAAATGATGTTACTGAGGCAATTTGATTAAAGGCTTAAGAATAATAATAAAATAATGACAAACATTATAACCAGAAAATACTTACCATCTATCCCATTGTGCTGCTCATAGCTTCTTTTTCCCAAGATAGTTGGTGATCCATTGTTAATCATTGGAGCAAACTTAGTACAAGGCACACTGTTGAGGGAGCCAGACAAACTCTTAGCAGGGTCAGGCTTCAGAGGGCAAGGATGAGACTCTGTATGGAGAGAGGAGAATGTTAGGGCCATGTTGCAGAACATGGTGACAGACATATTTGTTTAAAACTGAGATGGAGAACCTGCTCTCCAAGGAACATTTCATTTCATGAGACCTTCAGTATCATCTGATTCTCAGACTTGTGTCCAATTACGTCAGTGTATTAGTGGTTGTGTGTTTTCGACTTTTTTTTTGAAGGGCTATTACTTGGTGTTTTACTTCTTTTTTTAAAAAACATAAAAACTTAACATTATTATCTTTAACATACATTACACTAACATTCACCCACAGCAAATAACATATATAAACAAATATACACACATACACAGAAAAAAGACAGAACAAAAAAACCACACCATTTTTCATTCTTTAAACATTGACTTCCCTCTTTTTCCTTTCTCCTGGTTTTTATACCATGTCTTTTGTTATTCCCCCTTTCCCTCCACAATTATTACCTCTGTTTAACCTATTTCTTTCTTTATTTATTATTTTCCAAATATTTTGCTTTATCTAACTTTCTTTTAAGCTAATTATTTCTTGCCAAACTTCTACATCTTTCCACATTCTTTTTCATCTATAATTATTGACAGTCTCTCTATTTCATAGAACTCTTGCATTTTCCTGATCCACTCATTTACTGTAGGCATAATTTCCCCTTTCCATTTTTGGGTGAATATCAACCTTACCGCGGTTACTGCATATAATAAAATATTACCATATCTTTTTTTGGATTGTTGGATGTTTTGTGTATCATATTTAGTAAATACAATTCTGGATCAAAGGGGATATCAATGTTTTCGTAATCAGATTATGTATTTTCTTCCAAAATTTCTTAGAGTTCTTACAGTTCCACCAAATGTGGATATATGTCCCTTTTGTTTCTCCACATTTCCAACATAGATTAGTTATATTTTTGTATTTTTTGCTAATTTCTCCAGTGTCATGTGCCACATGTTGATCATTTTATGGAAGTTTTCTCTCAAGGCATAGCTCCTAGTAAAACAAATGTTTTTAGTCCAGGCCTTTCCCCATTCTTCCTCCTTAATTTCATGTACTATTTGTTGTGCCCGCGTAATCATATAATTTTTTTATTCCTTCTGATTCCAGATTAAGTTTCAACAATAGATTATAAATTTTTGAGATCAATTTTCTCTTTTCCCCATATATAATCTTATCAAAATCTGTTTCTCCTAATTTAATACCTTCCAATTTAGAATCAATTTTAAATTTTTCAGTAATTGCCTATAGAGAAACCATGGCACGGATAACCTTCTTCTCTAACTTCTTGCGTTTTCATTTTGTATTTCTCTCCTTTTTAAAAAAAGTCAGGTTATATGTTAGCCACTTTCCTCTATATAAATTTTCTTTTTTATAAAACACCTAATGGTTGGAAACCCATAGAGGAATTCTCAAAAATAATTTCCTTTTGTATATATTCCAAACTCTCATGAGGGCTCTTCTTACATAATGGTGGCAGAATTCTTTATGAACAGCTACTTTATTATGCCACATATACACATTTATGCCACATATACACATGCCACCCAAATCTGAGATTGAACCCTTCTAACTGAAGGAGTTTATCCTTTTCAAGATTAATCCATTCTACAACCCATACAAGAGCATTTGCATGATAGTACAATCTCAGATTTGGGAGGCCAAGCCCTCTTCTTTCCCTTATATCCCACAGCGTTTTCATTTTAATTCTGGGTTTTTTCCCCGTTCATATAAACTCCGCTAAGTCCTTATTCCATGCCTTGAATGACATGTCTGCTGTTAAAACTGGAATGTTCTGAAATAAATACATAACCTTCGGCAAGACATTCATCTTTACTGTTGCTATACGTCCTGGAAGAGAAAGATTTAATTTATTCCATCTTTTAAAGTCTTTTTAAATTTCCTTCCATAATCTGTCATAATTGTTTTCATACAGTTCTGAATTTCTATTTGTAATTATTATCCCTAAGTACCTTACCTTCTTTACCAAGGTAAATTTCAATTTTTTTCTTTTTGGTAATTCTTGCTCTTCTTTTCTACTCATATTTTTAATTAATATCGATGTTTTGTCTTTATTAATTTTCAGGACTGCCAAAAGTACTGAATTCTTCTACTATTTGTGTCAATTTCCCCACGCTTCCTGTAGGATTATCCAAAAAATACACTAGGTCATCTGCAAAGGCTTTGTATTTTATTTCATTATTTTGGATCTTAGGTCCATGGATTTCAGTTTCTGAAATTATCTTTCTATTTAAGATTTCTAATGTTGTTAAAAAGAGTAAGGGAGCAAGAGGGCAACCTTGGCTTGTGCCTCTTCCTATCTGGCATATTTTAGATTTGGATCCGTTTACAATGATTTGAGCTTGTTGATTCTGATAATTTTTTTTAATCCAATTTATGTAATTATTACCATTATCCATATTTTCCAAAGTTGTTATCATAAACTCCCATCTGATGTTGTCAAATGCCTTCTTGGCATCTATAAATATCATTGTTAACTTTCTGTGATGAACCAGTAACACACGGTGAAAACAATATCCTTTAAGTAGTTTATTGTTCAGGATCTGTTCGGTAGCATAGCAAAGCCAGTTCTGGCGATCCAAAGGCCAGGGGAAATTGATAATACTAAACGAAGTTTTGTTTCTCCTCAGCTACATGGGAACCAGAGAAAGGGAGGTATAGGGAGGATAGGGATGACACATTCCAGCATCAAAGGGCCTGAATATCACAGCTGGTGACCCTGGGAGGAGATGTCTGTAAAGCTTAAGGCAGGCTGGCCCGGATCCAGGAGTTAAGGTGCCCTGGGAAAGTTCCCGAGAGAACCAAACTCATGTCGGGGCCTAGTCTGGATCACTGCAATGTCCAGTATCCAGGGTAGGTCACGACACTTTCTTTCGTTACACTTATCATATAACTCTATTATATCTAATAATGTTCTTATATTATCTTTAACCTGCCTATTAGGAAGAAAACCATTCTGATCTTCCTTAATATATTTTGATAACACTTTTAAAAATCTTTCTGACAGTATTTTCATAAATATGTTACAGTCAACATTTAGCAATGATATTGGCCTATAACTTGATGGAAGCATAGGATCTTTATCTGTTTTCAGAAATAACATTATATCAGCTCTTTGCCAGGATATTGGACAACCTCCCTTTTCAATTCCATTAAATAGCCTATATAACGGATTTATCAATTCATCTACAAATGCTTTATAATAGGCTGTGGTAAATTCCTCCAGTCCTGGGATTTCCCTGATTTCATATTTTTTATTGCATCTCTTATTTCTTCTTTAGTTATTGGTTTATTCAAATCTTGCTTTTGACCATTTTCAATTTTCTCGATATTTATTTTTAAAAGATATTCTTCTATTTGATATGTAGTTTTCCTTGTTTGGTAGATGTTTTTCATATAATTTTGCATAATAATTATGGAAAATATTCAAGACATCTTTTTGCCTAGTATAATGTTGCTCATTATCCTTTATCTCTGTTATCATTTTCGTCTCATTTTCCTTTCTTAACCTATAAGAGAGCTATTTTCCTGGCTTGTTTATATGTTCAAAAACATATATCTCATACGCTTAAGTTTCTTTCCTATTTCAAGTGTTATTTCATTGTCCAATTTTTTTTTTAAATTTAGCCAGTTCATACTTGACTTCCTTATTTTTAGGATTTGTTTTTAATATTTTTCTTTTATTGATATTTCTTCAAGTAATTCCTTCTCTTTGTCCTTTTTTTCTTCTTAACTTCAAATTCTTGTTACATTATCACTCCTCTTATAATTGATTTTCCAGCATCCCAGACCATATCCAATGATGTTCCTTTGTCTAGATTCTCTTTAAAGAAAAAAACTCATCTCTTTTTTGATCTTATTAACTATTTCTCATCCTTAAGCAGAGTATCCTTAAATCTCCAATTGTATTGTTTCTTGGTCCCTAAAATTTCTAGTCTAATTGGAAAATGGTCTGATATAATTTTTTGTAATATATCCACCCCTTTTATATCTTTTATCAATATTTTAGATATTAAGAACAGGTCTATAGGTGACCATGATTTAAACTGGTCTGAATAAAAGGTATAATCTCTTTCACTATTATGCTTAAGTCTCCAAATATCCAGCAGACTTAATTGTTCCATCATGTCATCTATCTTTTTTGGCAGTTTCCCATGCTTTTGATCTGATGTCCTTTTCCCTGACCTATCCATGTCTGAATTCAGAACTCCGTTCCAATCTCCCCTTAATATATAGTTTTCATAATTGTTTTCCATAATCTTTTCTTGTAATTCCTCTCTATATTGTTTCTTATTATTTTGTGGGTCATAAACTCCTACCAGAAAAATTTTCCTCTCTTGCATCTTAATTTCTATACCTAAATATAATCCCTTTTTATCCTTAAATACCTCCTTTGATTCGTATCTGAGATGGAGAACCTGCTCTCCAAAGAACATGTCATTTCATGAGACCTCCAGTATCATCTGATTCTCAGGCCTGGGTCCAATTATGTCAGAGTATTAGTGGTTCTGTGTTTTTGATTTTTGAGCAACTGCTTTAACACATCCATTTATAAAGGTATAATCCAACTGTAGTAGTTAGATTTTCATTCTGCTAGCCTCCAAGTGGATCTAGGCCTTGCTGTCCAGACCTTTCCTCTTCTATGTATCAGCTTCATGTGTGTTTGCGTGTGTACATGCACTCGTATCAACGATAAAGCAAAGAAAAAGAACAGGGTGGCGGTGAGAGAAAGATCTATGCAATATGTCAACTCCATCCACTTTCACACTTAGCTCTAATTGCCATCAGATCTGTCTTGAGCCTCCTTCCTGACTGATTCTTTCCCATAAGAAAAACATTCCCAGTTCCCATAGGAAAAAGTTCTAAACTCCTGGTTTAAACTCAAGTCTGATCTAATCATGAATACAGGAGGAACCAAGAGAAGTTGTTAAAACAAAAGATATGTGCAAATGAGGGGAGCAGAGACTTCATACCTTCCTCCATTTACCTCCTCCCAAACTTCTCTGCCCAAACACTTTTCTTTTCTGGCTAAGCCAGCTGGGGGCATAGATGGTGTGAAGGTAAGCAGCAAGCAGGTGGCAAAATACCCCATTTGCACTGAATATCAAGGGACAACTCTCACACACACTGTGTGATTGGGGAGGCACTAGATTTATACCATCACATGTAGTGTGAATCTTAATTTACTTCACCTTCTGGACGCAAAAACACTACTTTAAAAAAACATGATTAGGTTTCACTCTCAACTGTGAGGTTTAGAGTATAATCTACAAATTATTAAAAAATAAGTTTCACTGAGCTTGCTTCCAGATAAACAGATACAGGATGTCAGCCTTGGTTCATATTAGGCTACAGTTGACCCTCAACATTCGTGGCTTTAAGATTTGCGGTTCTGACTATTCGCGGTTTTGGGAGCACTCCCCTCCACCATCCAAAAAAACTGCAACAGGGTCCCTGTTCCTGGGGGGCAGGAGAGGGTGGGAGGAAGTAGCAACGAGGCTTGGGTAGCCCTGTTGCTGCTCTTGGGGTGAGTGGGAGGGGTGGGAGGAAGCAGCGACGAGGCTTGGCTAACCCCGTTGCTGCTCCTGGTGGGGCAGGAGAGGGTAGGAGGAAGCAGTGATGAGGCTTGGCTAGCCCCGTCGCTGCTCCTGGGGGGGCGGGAGGAAGGAAGCAGTGATGAAGCTTGGCTAACCCCATCGCTGCCCTGGGGTGGGTGGGAGAGGGTGGGAGGAAGCAGCGACGAGGCTTGGCTAGCCCCATCGCTGCTCGGGGGGGCGGGAGGGGATGGGAGGAAGCAGCGACGAGGCTTGGCTAGCCCCGTCGCTGCTCCTGGGGGGAAGGAAGCAGCGACAAGGCTTGGCTAGCCCCTTCGCTGCTCCTGGGGGGGGGCGGGAGGAAGCAGCGACGAGGCTTGGCTAGCCCCGTCGCTGCTCCTGGGGGGGTAGGAGTGGGTGGGAGGAAGCAGCAACGAGGCTTGGCTAGCCCCATCGCTGCCCGGGGGGGGCGGGAGGGGATGGGAGGAAGCAGCGACGAGGCTTGGCTAGCCCCGTCGCTGCTCCTGGGGGGAAGGAAGCAGCGACAAGGCTTGGCTAGCCCCTTCGCTGCTCCTGGGGGGGGGGGCGGGAGGAAGCAGCGACGAGGCTTGGCTAGCCCCGTTGCTGCTCCTGGAGTGGGAGGGAGGGGGTGGGAGGAAGCAATGACAAGTCTTGGCTAGCCCCTTTGCTGCTTCTGGAGGGGAGAAGCAGTGGGGGTTGCAGGAGGGCGGTGGCGTAGCCTAGTTTTTATTCAGGGTGTTATTACATGGAGGAAAGATGATGGGGTGAGAGAGCAAAGGACTGCAAAGTTTGTGAGAAACGATCCCAAAGGAGTTGGTGTCAGGGACAGAGTCTTTGGGAGTAAAAGGCCAGGAAGTTCTCTGTCTCTTGCAGCAAGTAACTGATAGGTATGGGATATAGCATGTCTTCAGACGTTTCCTACACACACTGATCGTAGCTGTGTGAAAGACCTGATTCAGATTTGAAGAACAAATATTTTAGTGTTGGATTGATTCCTCATAAGAAAGTTGCATCATTCTCCAGTACAGTGGGCCCTTGATATCCACTGGGGTTTGGTTCCACACACCTCCATGGATACCAAAATCCATGGATGCTTGCATCCCATTATATACAATGGCATAGTAAAGTGGATTTTTGTAGTATGATAAAGTGAAACAAAATAAAGATTTTAATAATCAGTTTGTGAGAAGGGTCCTGTTGAGAGTTTGACTTAAATATAAATTAAGAATTTGTGTTAAAATTCCACTGTGTCTGTCTCCCCATGACACATCATATCATAGACAGGAAAAAAGTATGGGGATAAATGGCTGTACAGTATTATGAAGATTTGCTTAACACTGAGAAAGTGATGATGATGAAATTAGTGGATAACTTAGGCATACAAGGATTTGATTTGCAATGGTATTTCTACAGACAATTGGTGGAAAGATATAAGATGGATAAAACATATTTGGTTTTGAAACAAAGAAAAACAAGTTTGAAATGTTATTGTATTCAAATGATGAAAACCTGATTTTAAAAATGTATAAAATGTTGTTAAAATTTGAGATGGAAGAGGAACAGGTGAAAGAATTATAGTAAAAGGGGAACAAAATATTGGTTATAAAATACAATTGTCCCAGTGGGAAAATATGTGGAAAAAAGTATTGAAGTTTACTTTGGGTTATGATTTAAAAGAATATTTTCATAAAATGATGTATCAATGGTATTTGCCACCAGTTAAGTTATCTAAAATGTATAAGGGCTCACCAAATTTATGTTGGAAATGTTTGTTATGTGAAGGGACATTTTATCACATGTGGTGGACCTGTGAAAAAGCAAAGAAGCTTTGGATATCTAGGCACAGGACTAGGGAAGAAACATTGAAGATAAAAATTCAACTGAAGCCAGAAATATTTTTGTTAGGACTTTTAGAAGAAGAATTAGAATGTGAACATGGGAAAATAATAAAGATATATGACTACAGCAGATGAGATTAATCTTCGCAAAGAACTGGAAACAAGAGAATGTCCCAGCAGTAGGAGATTGGTTGTTGAAGCTTTATGATATGGCTAAAATGGACAAATTAACAACTTTGTTGAACAACAAAATTATAGATGAATTTAAGAAGGAAGTCTACAATAGAATTCCTGAAGAAAAATAAAGGTAATTTAGAAATAATAACATTTTATAATTGTTGAATGACGTTATTAGCAGGTTTAAGTGATTTGTATAAGCTGTTGGTGATACGTCTTAAATGCTATAGATAAGAAGTTAAAGGTAAGATTATATATCATGTACCTTGTCTTATATATTATTAAGAATAAACATAGTACTATACTTAGATTAGGTTCACTTATTAAGGGGATTTTAAGAGAATGTCTTATAGCCTTTTAGCTAGCAGGTTGGAATCTACTGTCCCTAGTTCATGACTGTTTTATTTTTACATATTTTTATTTTGATGTGTGTTGTGTTGTTTTTTAAGGACAGCTTTGGGGGATGCAGGGAGTTAGAGTGGGTGGGTGGGGGGTTTGGGTTTTTTTTTTTGTCTGTGTTTTTGGTATTGTGTTTACCCTTGTATGCTGTTGCATCCTTATATGTAATAAAAGGATTTGGGGTGGGGGGATACATGATTCATGGCTGCTAGATTAATATATGCTAGGTTCTGGAAAACACCAAATTTAAAAAGAATGGATCATAAAAAATGCCATGGTCAAATTGTCAAACCTTATAAGAAAAAAATAAAACTCATCAAAAGAGGATTATTTTATTGCCACATGGACATAATCCATCAGATTTTCTTCACAGAATCTATTAAGGCAATCCACTTTATTATTTTTTTTAAAAAAGCTATTTAAAGGACTCTGATGAATTAATTGAATTTAGATTGACTATGTGCCTCTCAAGTAATGGTTTATGTATAATTCATAGATTTATGGCATCTCCTGTTGGTTTAATGTTACTCTAAATAATGTAGTAAATGATACTTTTGTGTATAAATCTGTCATGTATCTATTTCCGAGCTTTCCATAACTGCTCAACATGTTTGAGAAAACAACGCAGCAAGAAATCCCATGCATATTTACTCATAGACAAATCCCACTGTGTTTAATCACTTATGCCCTGTGAACAGAATTGTAGTCTTAATTTTCAACCATAACATTACATCCTGAGAGGGAAGGAAGTTTTACCGAATAAAAAATAATACTAGTGTTTGGGTGGGAGGTTGGGGTAATAAACACATAGATATTTCTATCTAGTCCATATTACTACAGAATAATGCAATACTTCATATCACAAAGCTTATTTTCATAACTGTCCCTTCCATTCGTTTCCAACTTATGGTGATCCTAAGACCATCATTTTCTTGGCAAGATTTGTTCAGAAGGGGTTTGCCTTGGCCTTCCTTTGAGGCTGAGAGAGTGTGACTTACCCAGGGTCACTCAGTGGGTATAGCAGTCTTTTTCAAGAACTCAACCCCCCCTTAGCCCCCCAAATATCTTAATCTATCTAGTTTAGATAAAATGTAAGTTAGATAAAATGTATAAAACAGGAGTGATGAAATGTTGGAAGTGTGAAAGTTTGAATGGCACATTTTATCATATCTGGTGGAGGTGTAAAGTTGCCAAGAAATTTTGGAATAACATTCACAACCAAATAAAGGAAATTCTGGGAGTAAACATTTTAAATGGCCCTGAAATTTACTTATTAAACATGATTAAGAATTTGAACAAAGAAATAATCAAGAAACATGGAAAGATTTTGCTTTATTATGTTCACCTCTGCTAGAGTAATTTATGCCCAAAAATGGAAAGGAAAAAAAATTCCAAACTAGAGGAATAGTTAATTAAATTAAGAGAAATGATGGATGCAGTAAACTTACTTCATAGGTTTTTTGTAGTTTTTTTCCGGGCTGTGAGGCGAGTAATATATATAAAATTTTCTTGGGTATGTTGCCTTTCCCAGTGTGCCGATTGGCTGCTCAGGAAAACACCCAACCAATCACCACTCACATGCAAATTCCCTCTCCACCTCACAATCCACTCCTGCCACTTAGTCTGTGGCCCAGATTGGGACCCAGACAGTCAACTGGTGGTGGTGACGGTGGTGGGTTGCCTGTGATGGGACCCAGGCAGCCAGCTCGCAATAGGGAGTCACCCTCAGCAATTCCGGGGAAAGTGTGGAATGCTGAGGAGGAGGAATTTAAAAATCCACCAGCCTACTTTACAGGGTTGTTGTGAGGTTTACTGGGCATTTTTTAAGGAGTTTTTTAACGGTGTATGTTATGCTAGGTACAGCTAGTTATTATTATATTATTATTAAATGAAATGAGATATTTTCCTCCCACAGTTTGAGGAAATATCTTAATACCAATGGCAGATCAAGCAAAGTATTTCATCACCACACAACATTCAACCACCACTAAACATATCACTTAATAGACAATTAATTTTAAATTATAATACAAAATCTTTAAGACAATCAGGCTATCAGATAATGTTCCCTAAAGCAAATTAGCAGTTTTTAAAAAACAGTAGAATGAAAATCCCATGGAAACGCAATCTTGTGATTTGGAAAATCAGATTTCTTGTGAATACAATTTTCCCTTTTGTTTTAATAATGATTGTAAGCTGTTTTAGAGGGCTTTCAAGGCCTGCATCCATAGTTTTTTGTGTTTGTTTTCTGGGCTGTGAGGCTGTGTTCTAGAAGAGTTTATTCCCGATGTTTCGCCTGCATATGTGGCTGACATCTTCAGGGAATGGTGGTGTGTGGGGTCTGTGAGTCCCTGTTAAAGAGGATTAGCATGTAAATTTGTGTATTTAGCTGTAGGGTGTTCAGTTCTTAGAATGGGAGGATATGCGAGGGGAATTGGTGTCTATTTAGCTTATGTTCCATTGTCTGCTGGGAAGTCCCCTGTCCCTGGATGAAGTTCATTTGCACGTGTTGAGTTTTTATTTCCCAGTAGGCTTCCCAGCAGACAATGAACCATGATCTAAATAGACACTAATCCTCTTTGCATATCCTCCCACCTTAAGAACTGAACATCCTGCAACTGAACACATGCTAATCCTCTTCAACAGGGACTCACAGTATATAAACCTCACACACACCCCCACACACCCGTTCTCTGAAGATGCCAGCCACAGATCCAGGCAAAACGTCAGGAATAAACTCTTCTAGAACACGGCCTCATAGCCCAGAAAAAAAAACTATGGATGCAGGCCATGAAAGCCCTCTAAGACAGCTTACAATCATTATTAAAACAATATAAAACAAATATCAATTTAAAATAAAAGTCATGCACTTGTGCGACATATATTTTACCAATTTTCCTCAAAGTTATTTTGGAAGGACAGAGGAGGACAGGTTGCTTACCTGTAACCATAGACCTTTGAGTGGTTTCTGTGAATTCACACAGTTGGGTTATTCCTGCGCCTGCACACAACATTCGGAACCTTCTGGTATCGCTAAGCAGAATGTGCTTTGATACATTTTTGGCGGTAACTCCTCCCACACCAACGGTCCCTTAAATAGTGCTCCCGCCTAAGTCCCCTCAGTTCCTTGAATGACGCCGCAAACAGCAGCATCAGGAACATTAAGCACATATGCAATAGCAGGACATAGAGGGGAGGATGGGCGGGTCTGTGTCAATTCACAAAAGACCACTCAAAGATCTATGGTTACAGGTAAGCAACCTGTCCATCTTTTTCGTGGTCTCTGTGAATCACACAGTTGGGTAGACTGGCAAGCTTCCCCACTGGAGGAGGGTATGTCCTGTGCATCAATAGACGAGGATCACCTCCTCAGTTACCTAAGAAAGGGATTTATTGACAGCACATTCTTTAAGCATTAGTCAATTCAGTAATGAAATGAACCAGTCAATAATTCAACAATGAAATAAACTCGCTCATTGGATGGAGGACAGAAGGACTGCCCTCCCAAATGCAGCCTCGTTCCTAGAATGAGTGTCCAGTCTGTAGTGTGAGATGAATGTCAATGGTGAAGACCAAGTCGCAGCACTGCAGACATCCTCTAGGGGCACCCCAGAGAGGAATGCAGTCGAAGTGGAAACAGCTCTAGTAGAATATCCACGAACCCGTGAAGACAAAGGCTTCTTGGCCAGTTCATAGCAGAGAGCGATGGTCAACGTCACCCACTTGGAAAGGCACTGCGACAAGATCGGTGCACCTCTTTTTGAGTCAGGAGACAAAGAGCTGAGGTGATTGACGGAATGGAGCAGTCCGATCCCCGGTCCGCCAGGAACCCTTTGAAATGGTTCCACTTGTAGTGGTAGAATCTTTGAGTGGAAGGCTTCCTAGTAGCATCAATAACCGCATGGACCTCTCAAGGTAGAGGAGAAGAAGAGATGGCACAAGACGGATGGGGGCTCATGGGCGTATCCTCCAAGCCGTCAGGCGAGTTGTGTCGAGGTCGGGATGCCTGACCTTCCCTTGCTGGATGGTGAGCAGATCGGCCCAGTTCAGGAGGTGGAGGAAACACCATCTGGACAGATGTAGCAACGGTGCAAACCACGGTTGCCGGGGCCACCACGGAGTAATGAGGATCGCATCCGACCGGTCCCGACACAGCTTGGCCACGTCCCTCATCAACAACGGGATCGGAGGAAAGAGGTACAGGAACGGCCTGTTCCATTGAAACAGGAAAGTGTCCCCTCTGGATCTCCTGTCCCGTGCTCTGGTGCAGAACTGGTCGCACTGCTTATTCTGAGCAGTTGTGACGAGGTCTATCAGTGGAGTCCCCCATAGATGGAAAAGGTCTGCCACCACGTGTCGATGAAGCATCCACTCGTGGACACTGGAACTGGAACGGCTCAGTCCATCTGCAAGAATGTTCTCTTCTCCAGGTAGATGGACAGAGTGGAGAAGAATGTCCCTTTGGACACACCAGTCCCAGATCCGTCTGGATAGCCTCAACGAGTCATTACCTCTTGTCTGGCAGGTCTTGTATGAGGGGCAGCATCCTCTCCCATAAGATCTGCTGGTAGGCACCCATACACGCCAAATAATTAGCAATTCAGAAGCTGAGCCCAGCAGCCAAATAGTTTCTTTCTGATAATGTCCAACTTACTTCCTTCAGGGTCAGAAGGTGTGGACTGTGCCCAGCGCTGTTTCCTGTGCCGAGCTGCCTCAACGACAACCGAGTTGGATCTTGGGTGTTCCTGTAGCCAGTCAATGCTGTGGCCAGCCACTCGATATAGCCGGGTAATCCTCTTCGAAGTTGACGGGATTGAAGATGGGTTCTCCCATGAACCCTGCGTCAACTTCAGGAGAGACGGGAGAACCAGAATGTGGGCAGCCGGAGGAGCCTTTGACTTAATCCATTGGTATATGGGATCAACAGGCTTGAACTCCTCAGTGACCTTGAGTTCCAAGGCATGCGACATGCACACCACCTGCTCCGAGAAGGAGCGGACATCATCCGTCGGCAAGGAAGAGTCTTCATCCAACAGTTCTGGCTGAGGGGATGGTAAATAAGGCAAATACTCTACGGAGGAGCCGGAGGAGATTGATGAATCCGATGACTGAGATGGACTGTGGCGGCAGCCTTGCGGGGACGATGTGCACGGCGGCGGAGTCAGAGGCAGTGGAGGTAGTGGACAGAATGGAGACACCTGGCAGCCCGTGTCTCTCACCATTGGTTTCGATGGGACCTTGGTAAGAAAGGAACCCTTGTCCAGTCTGAAAGTAGAGTCGGAGTGGAGATAGTGTCAAGGCATGATGGGTCGCTGCCTCAGTCGTCAGCTGGAACACACGCTCCCCAGTGATGTCAATGCTTGACTGCCTGGTCAGAGGCGCAGTGAAGACAGACCTGGCCAGGTCATAGGCCCCGTACGCCGGTTCATCCTCTTGAATCCAGGAGGTGGACGGTTGGGGCTCATCGTCAAGACCTCTAGGAGCAGCAGAGGAGTCCCGAAGCAGCTCCGATCAGGAGATGAGCAAGGCAGATGAGGGGCCACGAGCCTGTGGCGGGACCACTGCTTCCTCAGCAGACCCCACTTCAACTTCTACGATCTCCAAGGAGGGAGTCAGAGTGACAGCTCTGGAGCAGGGCTGCTCGGTACCAATGTCTCGGTCCCAAGGCGAAAATTGAGGCTGTGGTACAGCAGGAACAGGCTGCTGTGCAGGTGGAGTGGGAGTCGGTGCAACAGACAAAGTGGCCTCTGGGGCCCGTGTCACCTTCTTTGGCCTCTCCTCGGCGTGGGTGCGCTTGGACTTATTCTTAGGGGCTTTGCCCTTAGAAGATGCAGAAGGCTCCTGATCTCGACCACCATCCTTCGAGCCCGATCGATCCCGAGGCTTGTCCCTGGATCCGACAAATCCGAGGCTTTGTCCCCAGCAGGGGCCAGCCTGGTGGCATGCTTATGAGAGTGGAGCACAGCCTCCAGGTCGGATGCCACAGAATGGCGTAGAGAAGGGCTCTGTGAATGGCGGCGCTTGGCGTGAGGAGACTTTGACGAGGGGGACCGTCCCCAGTGTTGCAATGAGGTGCCCTGTCCCACAATGGGGGTCTAGGAGGCAGATGGAATTGAGGCTTTCTCGTAGAGAAAGGACTTGAGGTGGGAAGATTGGTGTTTTCGTGCCTGCGGCATAAAGGCCTTAGAGTGCACACAAGGATCCACATTATGGGCCTCACCCAAGCAGATCAAGCAACATGAATGACCATTGGAGCTGGGCAATTTCGCCTGGCAGATGACACACTGTTTGAAGCCGGTTTTAGTAGCCATGGCAGCCACAACAACCAATTCGTAATCAGAACAGTCCGGGTCAAGCCAAAATCAGAGATCAGAACCAAGACCAAGGGGGCGCGAAAATCATCGTCAGAAACCCAAGTCAAGCCAAAACAATCACAGTACAACCACAAGTGAGAGGAGAGAGAAGAAACGTCATCAAAAAATCCAATCCAAGTCAAAACCAAAAGCGAAAGTGAGTACAATTAGTGAGCGAAGGTTCCTTTGAGCTGCTAACTCAGTGGGAAAAAAGGAACTGAGGGGAATTAGGCGGGAGCACCTTTTAAGGGACCGTTGGTGTGGGCGGAGTTACCACCATAACTGTATCAATGCACATTCTGCCTAGCGATACTAGAAGGTTCCGTATGCTCTGCGCAGACGCAGGAATAACCCAATTGTGTGATTCACAGAGACCACGAAGAAGATGGATAGACTACTTTTGTTACACGTGGCTGAGGGTAGCCAAGAGACAGCTGCTTGTCTATATGAAGAACAGAAAGACGCCCTTTTTAAAAGTGGGGCATCTTTCCAACAACTGTGGGGCAGGGAGTTTATAGAGCACACTTATACCCTTCCCCACTCCGTGTTATCTATTTCTATTTATAATGACTTTCTCCTATAAAAGAAAAATGATTTGTGTTTCTTCTTGTGGATGAAAGCAAAATATAGCATTTCAGTCCTTTCGTTTGATTACAGGACAATTGGCAATAACTTTCTGTTCTTTTGAACTCTGCTCCTTGTCAAATGTTGTTGTTGTTGATGATGATGATAGATTGCAGTTCAAACACAGGGGGGAAAATATGAGAATGGGTCAGAACATTATTCCATAGTCTACTTACCTAGATAGCGAAGTACTGCTTCTAAAGGTTTTCTAACAATTTGCTTTAGTAACAACAAATTTTCTGAAGCATCTGGTAATCGAGCCGCACCTGAAGGCAACATTGGAACAAAGAATACTTAATTTACATACTAACAAACAAATAGTATCTCTGAAGCCAAAGCCACACATTTGTGAAAGTACTTCAAAAGGAAATCTAAATAATGAAATGTACAAACAATAATATTTAATACAAGTTGGATCTGAAACACAATCTTGTAACATATTCCCAACCCCAAAGATTAATGGTTTTGTTCAGAGCTCCAGGGCATTTGGAACTTACAATGCTGTTAAGGCCTCTTGGAAGGTGGTTCAGAAGCAGAGCAGGGATAACTAACAACTCTGTTTTTCTCGAGACTCAACGCTTTCCTTGCTGTGCTCTATAGCACTAGAGGGCCACCAGACCCAAGCTGAGCCTTTCATTGCTACATAGCAGCAGGGCATGGACCACACAGTTCCAGACAAAGGGAAAGGGAGGGGGGTCAGACGTGTATCCTCCTCACCCGCTAAATAGGTTCAGCTGCTATCAGCAGTTTGTATACACAACGGTTCTTCTTAAGTAAGTTTTGTGATTTAATTTTTTATTTTAATTTACAGACTTAGATATTTCAGTATAATCAGTGAATATAAACTGTCTCATTTTGGGGCAGCTCTGTTCACTTCCAAGCTAACGGGCACCCAACCCTTGCTATTAGAAGATAATATTCTCAAGTTATATGTATACTTGGCAGATGCTCAGGACAATGAGCCTTAAAAGTGTTCTCTTCAATAATATGGTTCAGCTATTTTACTGAACCGTTCTTAAAAAATACTTAGGATGTATAAAGACTCACATTCTGCTTTGATTGCTGCACTGTTGATAGGCGTGTGAGGGTGTCGGGCTGCATGCCATGGACGCAAGATGTCCCTACATAATCGTCTGGCAAGTCGGGTCAACTTTGTTGTGTGTAGATAGAAAGCTTGCCGTGTTTTCATGGCAAACTTGGGGCTCCCGTTGTTTCTTATGGGTGCACTGTGAGGACTCTGGAAAAAGGCAAATTTGTGACATGGTTGGTCAGAAGGGTTCCTTGAAAAAAATAGCTTGAGTGAGTTGTGATCTGTGCAGCCATACATATGGGATCTGCACCCATGCAGAGCTTGTGCTGCAACATTCTTGAGTGTCTGTTAGGGAACTGGTACTTTAGAGATTCAAAGGTCCCATATGTGTATGTGTGTATACATTTTTCTATCTCCTCCCCAGACTATTGTACAGTCTTTCCAATGGAAAAACATATAATTTGGGGGGAAATAGTGGAAATCCACCTTTATTCAATTGTATTTCTTTTTTAAAATAATGAGTGTTATGGAGATTTTAAAACTACTGCTTTAGCTGCACCTGATTGCCTCAAAACAACCCTTTAATAACAATACAGATGATAAGGATTAGATAATTACAATCCTTGTAGATTAAAAATGCATATAATGTGAGGAGTCATCTTACTGTTGCTCCTGGTGTTTGAGGATGGGGTGGTACCATTGTGGTGGATAATGCTGAATGTAGAAGACTATTTCTAAATGCAAATAATAAAATGTAGCCTTTGTTTTGCTTTGTTACAAATAAAAACAGCTTTGATTTTTTTAAAAACCATTCATCCCAATTTTCTCTATAGGCAAAACCGCCACAGATATATTTGGTATTTTACAGTAGCAGGATCCTCTGTCTCTTAAAGTAAACATATTTGTAATTATTACATTTAATACATATACAATTCAATGCTAAGTGCCAAGTTATACACAAGTCATTTTAAGTTTCTTAAAATAGTAAGGGTACAATTGATAAGAAAATAAGTATTTCTCTCAAATTTCCATTTGTATATCCAAGATCTTTGTGAGAAGGGTTCTCTACGACTCCCCCAAATGACTTCCCCTCACAAAGGGAAAGGACATGTACAAGCAGAATGAATGTCTTCCCACTCATTTTTTTTCTTGAATAGCCTTCAAGACTTAGGAGGAGATTTGGTATAGGCATTTGAGTACTCAGTGCTATTCCAGTCAGAAAGAAAGGAAGATGTTAGATTTCTCTGTTCTGAGATGTCAAGTCCATCCCTCTAAGGACTAGGAAGAATTTACTGTTTAATAGTGTGAAACTTTAACTGTAACCACCTGTAACTGTGGGTCTTTGAGTGGTCATCTGTCAACTCACACATGGGTTGTTCTGAGCCTGCACAGCAACAGTTGATACTTTTTAGAGCTGTAAGCATCCTAGGAATAAGCCCCACCCCTCCACTCTATGTATATGACTGGTGATTCCTGCTCTATCTTTCAGTTCCAGAGTTTGCACAGCAAAGTATAGGCTGAAACAGCCACAAAGATAAGGTAAGGGGGGGACATCATTTAGAGGGGAGAAGGGTGGGTTGTGTGAGTTCATAGATGACCACTTGAAGAACCACAGTTACAGGTAAGCAACCTGTTCTTCTTCTTCATGGTCTCTGTGAGTCACACATGGGTAGAATACAAAGCATGACTTACCCAAAGGAAGTGGGAGGTGTCAGATCATGGCTACTGCCAAAATTGCATGGCCAAAGCAGGCTTGGTTGGTTGATGTGGTGTCTATTATAGAATAGGTGGATGTGGAAGGCTTGGCCCATGTGGCCACCCCACAAATCTCATGAAGCACCACACCATGGAGAAAAGCTGTAGAGGCTACAGTAGCCTATGTGAGTGGCTCTTGACATGGAATGAGACAGACCTATATTTGATTTGGTAGGCCAAGTAGATAGTGCAAGCAATCCATTTTGAGAGCCTCTGAGCAGACACAGGCAGGCCCTTACTACATACGTCCACCACAGGATAAGAAGACTTTAGTGGCCTAACAGAAGGAATTAGTTCTGTCTAGAAGAAGGCTAATGCCTGCCTGACATCCAAGAAGGGTAGTGTCCTTTCCTCCTTCATTGGAGCTGGGCCAAAGCTAACAAAATGAAATTCAATACGGAGAAATGTAAGGTACTGCACTTAGGGCGAAAAAATGAAATGCATAGATATAGGATGGGGGAGACCTGGCTGAATGAGACTATGTGCGAAAGGGATCTAGGAGTCCTAGTAGACCACAAGTTGAACATGAGTCAACAGTGTGATGCGGCAGCTAAAAAGGCCAATGTGATTTTGGGCTGCATCAATAGAAGTATAGTATCCAGATCAAGGGAAGTAATAGTGCCGCTCTATTCTGCCTTGGTCAGACCTCACCTAGAACTGTGTCCAGTTCTGGGCACCACAATTCAGAAAGGATATGGACAAATTGGAGCGTGTCCAGAGAAGGGCAACTAAAATGGTGAAAGGTCTGGAAACGATGCCTTATGAGGAGAGACTTAGGGAGCTGGGTATGTTTAGCCTGGAAAAAAAGACGGTTAAGAGGCGATATGATAGCCCTGTTTAAGTATTTGAAGGGGTGTCATGTTGAGGATGGAGCAAGCTTGTTTTCTGCTGCTCCAGAAATTGGAACACGGAGCAATGGATGCAAGCTCCAGGAACAGAGATTCTACCTCAACATTAGGAGGAACTTTTTGACAGTAAGAGCTGTTCGGCAGTGGAACGCACTGCCTCGGAGCGTGGTGGGGTCTCCTTCCTTGGAGGTCTTTAAACAGAGGCTGGATGGCCATCTGTCGGGGATGCTTTGATCATGATTTCCCGCATGGCAGGAGGTTGGACTGGATGGCCCTCGTGGTCTCTTCCAATTCTGAAATTCTATGATTCTATGTTTCTATGATAGTTGGGTTTGGATAAAATGTAGGGAGGATTAAGTTCTGGGAGACAAGAAAGTAGGAGGCCACTTTGAGGAGGAAAGTCAGATCTGGAAGAAGGACTACATGGTCCATGTGGAAGATCATGTAGGGCGAGTCAAGTCTGAGGACACAGATTTCACCTGCCCATCTGGCTGACATGATGGTCACTAGGATAGCCATTTTGAAGGACAGGAGGTGCAAATCCACAGTCACCAGAGACTCAAAGGCCCTGACTGTCAATGAGGAGAGGATAAGACAAAGGTCCAAAGGAGAGAGCGGGTGCTCATGGAGGATGAAAATTGGCAAAACCACTCAAGAAGGCATTGATATTGAGATGAGAGAACCACAACATACCCTCTGCTGGCTTCACACTGGCCAGGATGGCCATGAGGCAGATTCTCTCAGAAGGACAGGCCTCTCACCAAGTGAAAGAAGGAACTTCAGGATGTGAGAGACATGAGCTGATTTCAGAGAGGCTCCTTTGGTCTGGTGAAAGTAGAGAAAAGAGGACCATTTGATGGTATATGAATGTTGAGTGGAAGGGCAGTGAGAAGTAGATATTAACTCTCAGATCCCTTACAGTAGGATTTGAGGCACCATGCCATCAATGTTAGGGTGGCAAATTCAGAGTTGTGAATCCAGACCACTTCTTGGGTGATGAGATCTGGCCTGTTGGGTAGACATAGGAACGTGTTCCCTGGGAGACTGAGGAGGGGGTAAACCAGGGTTGGTGAGGCCACCATGGAGTTACTACAACCCCTGTTGATGACAACCCTGGCAATGAGAGGAATGGGGGGAAAGGACCTGTCCAGCTGAAGAATCATAGAATCTTAGAATTGTAGAGTTGGAAGAGACCTCAAGGGCCATCCAGTCCAACCCCCTGCCAAGCAGGAAATCACAATCAAAGCATCCCCGACAGACGGTAATCCAGCCTCTGTTTAAAGACTTCTGTCTGTCTCTCTCTCTCACACACAAACACACACACAAGAACTCATCTTCTACAGCCTTGCCCCTCCAGGGACCCCTGTTGCAGAATAGTGGGCAGTGTGCATTGGTGCGAGAGGCAAAGAGGTCTATGATCACTCATCCCCACAGAGGGAATGAATAAACTGCATCTGGGGGGAGGCATCACTTGTGAGGTAGGGTTGATGCCTGACTGAGGGAGACTGCCACGGTATTTGTGACCCCAGGAAGATGGATTGCCAAGAGAGTTACGTCCAAGAAAGGCACCAGACATAGAGACTGAGGGTGAGATGGAGTAATGTGAGAGACCTGGTACCTCCCTCCTTGTTTAGGTACCAGTTTTGTTGTCAGAAGTCATCTATATTGCTCAGTTCCTTATCAAAGACTACCAGAAGCTCCAGTGCATTGATGTGAACGGCACATTCTGAATTCTACTAGGTACTCCTCATCTGGAAGCAGTTGAGACGTGCTCCCCAACCCATGGTAGAAGCATCTGTTGTCAAAGCCCAGGTGGGTTGGTGAGTTTAGAAGGGCATCCTCACCTCTAGGTGGTTGTACTTGGTCCACCATTGTAGCAAATCCCATAAAGAAAGAAGGAAACAAAGATTCACAAAGAGATGACCGTGTCCCAAGTGGAAGGCAGGAACAAGTTCTGGAGGAGATCCATTCAGAGGTGTGTGAAGGAGCGTACAAAAGTGGTGGCTGTCATGAGCCCAAGAAGTCACTGAACTATCTTGGTTCATACCTATGCCCTGGGTTGAACCCATTCAGCCAGGGACGATAGGGCAACAGTGCATTTGTGGGGTAGGAAGACATAACTTAGTCTGGAATCAAGTAAGGCTCGTATGAATACCACTGACTAGGTGGGTTCTAAGACTAACTCTCTGGGTTCAACAGAAGGCAAAGAGCGTAGCAGTAAAAGAGTCTGATGGATGTCTGTACGGAGGTGGGTTTTGGATGGAGTCACCAGAACCAGTCCTCAATGTAGGGGGAACACTGTTGTACTGAGGGTCCTGGGGTGAGGGGCCACAGCTGCCACGGTCTTGGTAAAAACCCTTAGCACAGTGGTGAACCCGAATGAAAGGATGTGGAATTGGAACAGAGAGCGAACATGAGTGAACCTGAGGAATTGGTATTGGGCTGGATGGATCATTATATGAAAATATGCATCCCATAGATCCACAACAGCAAAACACTCTCCTTGTTTTTAGTGGTAAGATCACTGACAATGTCACCATGTTGAAACAACAGGGTGTAATGAAGGCGTTGATGTCCCTGAGGTGGAGTATAGGGTGAAGGCCCCTGTCCCCCTTGGGCACCCTAAAATACTGGGAGTAGAACCCTAAGAAAGAGCTAGCATGGTGTAGTGATTTGAGCATTGGACTATGGCTCTGAAGATCAGGGTTCAGCTCTCCATTCAGCCATGGAAACCCACTGGGTGACCTTGGCAAAGTCACACGCTCTCAGCCTCAGAGGAAACCAAAGACAACCCCTCCCCTAAACAAATATTTCCAAGAAAACTCCATGATACATTTGACTTGAAGGCACACAACAAGAACAACAGAACTCCCAGTAGGCATCTGATGGTGGGACTGGTTCTACTGCACCCATGGCAAGGAAGATCTCTTGAGACATAGTCCGAGATAGATGAGAGAATCTGATGACTCCTGATGGAGGTAGGTCTTGAAACCTGATGAAGTATCTGGAATAGATAGTTTGGAGGACCCATTGGCCTAGTTATAAACTGCCAAGCCAGGAAAAAAGACTAGAGCCTATCCCCAAAAAATGATGCAGAGGGATTCAGGGTAGGCAATCTAGTACTGTCAAAAATGGCAGTGGAAGCAGTCCAAACACATCTTGGAGGTGGACTGAAATTTGCTCTGGTGAGATGTGTATTTTGAGGAAAAAGACAACTAAGATGGCAGACAAGGAGTCCTTGGTTTGGGAGACTGTGACTTAGGGTGAGGTCAATAAGGCTTGAACCTGGAGGAAGCAGATTTGGAACAGGTGGTGACCATAATCCTTCTCACTGTAGTGTGCATCTTTTGGAAATAATCTAGCTTTTCATCCGTTGATGAGTTGAACAGGCAAAGCTCATCAAAGGTCATGTCCTTGAATTTAGCCATAGTTTGTTGAGGAAGGGCTGAGGATCAAAGCCAGGTATAGCTGTGGAGACTACTGCAGATGCAATAGTTTTCACTTCAGACTTCATGAGATGACAAGTTGGTGTGATCTGCTGCCCTGCTAAGTGATGAATCTTAGAATGGATAAAGCAGGCTTGCTTCTAGCCAGTATGGGGACCAAAGATTCCTAGACGGCCTGCTGATAGGCTCCAAAACAGGCCTGGTAATTGGTAATCTGGAAGGTGAGTGCTGCAGAAGAGTAGGCTTTTCTTGCTATGGCATCGAATTTGTGCCCCTCCTTCTCTGCATGTAATTTGTCACTGCTTTTGCCTTGGGCTCTTTCCACTATGATGGAGTCAGCGGGCAGTGGGGTTAAAAAAAAGTTGCAGGAGTCTTTGTGAACTTGATCTAAGTTTTCGAGTCTCTTAGAAGTAGGTGGTGCAGAAGAAGGTTTCCTTCAGGATTTCATAGCCACTTCAAGAAAAATGGGAACACTTAGGAGGATGAGACTGTTGTACCCTTTTAAGGATTGGGTCAGAGACCAGAATTGGTGAAGTCTTCATTTCTACGTCCAAGGTCTTAGCCATTCTGGACAACTGGTCAGCATAAGACTAGATATGTCCTCAGATGGGAGAAGAGAGCTCCAAGCTTCAGTGACCATATCTGGTGAGGTGAAAGACTCCAAGGTCTCTAAAGAGGAAGAATCTGAGTCGCATTCTTGACCAATGTCTTTAGAGCAAAAGCAGAGGGATGAAATCAGGATAAAGCTGGACCCACCACTGGAGAACCTCATGGTGCTGAAGGAGCCAATGTTTGAGGTTGTGGAGTAGAGGGAGGCCTGTGCCTCAGCAGGTCTTGTGAAACAGTCACAGAGGTCAAATTGATAGGGTGAGTGATGGTTGAAGTGGGAGGGCATTGATGATTTTGATCCCAAGGTGGAGGTAGATGATCACTGTAGTTTGGGTAAGGAGGGTAAGGCCATCCCCTGAAGTTGGAGAAAGCCCAAGAGGGGGATATGTGATGGTGGGGTGGGTACTAGCCATAGGGGTAATTCCAACCCAAGTAGTGCTAATCCCAGGAATAGTCTCAAGAGGTTTCTGACCAAGGTTCATGGTATAGTGAGGTATCCAAGTGTTGGTGGGTCTGTCAAGGAAGTGAGAGGTCCCACGTTGGAGAAGCCTCACAATGCTCTGGGGATGGAATTGGCAAGAGGAGGAAGGTCAAGGATGAGGGGAAGGAAGCTTCGCAGGGTGTATCTCCTGCCTAGTTTTGACTTCTGCACAGCAATGGTTAACACTTTTTAGAGCTGTAAGTATCCTAGGAATAAGCCCCACCCCTCCACGTACATGACTGGTGCCCCTCCACTCCATGAACATGACTGGTGATTCCTGCTCAAAGTCTCAGTTCCAGAGTTTGCACAGCAAAGTATAGGCTGAATCAGCCACAAAGATAAGGTTAGCCGGGATACCATCTAGAGGGGAGGAGTGGCTTGTGTGAGTTCATAGGAGGGTGGGTTGTGTGAGGACAGGATCAGAATCCAAAATGACCTCAACAGATTAGAAAGCTGGGCCAATACTAACAAAATGAATTTCAACAGGGAGAAATGTAGGATACTACACTTGGGCAGTAAAAATGAAATGTATAGATATAGGATGGGTGACACATGGCTTGAGGGCAGTACAAGAGAAAAGAATCTAGGAGTTTTAGTGGACCACAAGCTGAACATGAATCAGCAGTGTGATGGAACAGCTAAAAAAGCCAATGCCATTCTAGGCTGCATTAATAGGAGTATAGTGTCTAGATCAAGGACAATAATAGTGCCACTGTATTCTGCTTTGTTCAGACCTCACCTGGAATACTGTGTCCAGTTCTGGGCACCACAATTCAAAAAGGATATTGACAAATTGGAGCGTGTCCAGAGAAGGGCAACCAGGATGGTGGGAGGTCTGGAGACCATGCCCTATGAGGAGCAGCTTAGGGAGCTGGGTATGTTTAGTCTGGAGAAGAGAAGGTTGAGAGGGGACATGATAGCCATGTTTAAATATTTGAAGGGATGTCATACTGAGGATGGAGCAAGCTTGTTTTCTGCTGTTCCAGAGACTAGGACATGGAGCAATGGGTTCAAACTATAGGAAAAGAGAGTCCACCTAAACATTAGGAAGAACATCCTGACAGTAAGAGCTGTTCAGAAATGGAATGCACTGGCTCATAGTGTGGTGGAATCTCCTTTTTTGGAGGTTTTTAAACAGGCTGGATGGCCATCTGTCAGGAATGATTTGATTGTGTATTCCTGCGTGGCAGGGGGTTGGACTGGATGGCCCTTGTGGTCTCTTCCAACTCTATGATTCTATGATTCTCCGGTACGTTCGGGCAAGTTCAGCATACAACCTGGAGTGGTGGGTGAATCTAGGATCTCACCCTTCAAGAGGGAACCCACTATTTGTACATCTGGGTCCTGGTAGGAGGAGAGATGCTCCTGGGGATCAAAGAGCTGAATATCCTCCTCCATGACAAGTTGGTGTTGAAGTCTACTCAGGACTGGGCTAGGTGACTGGGAGGTTGGGACCAGATTTGACAGCTTGATCCTCAGAAGAACACTCCGGTGAACTAGGAAGAGGTGAGTGAAACGTCGAGGTGATGCAACATGAGGGCAATCTGGAGTCTGTTCGGTCCTGTCTCTCTTATCCTTCTTGCATCTCTTTTTCTCCTTCTCACTCCTTGTCAGAATGAGCATGTTTGGCCAGTCTTTCTGGTGGTGAGGACTTTCTTGGTTCAGTCTTTCTGGTGGTGAGGACAGAAAATGTTTAGTCAGACCCAACAAGTGAGGCAGAACAACTGGGACTGATGCTGAGATGAATGCTGGTTGGGCGATAAGATCTGATGCAGGTGTTGGTTCCACCATAATAGGAGAGTCAGAATGCACCTGTGAAGTTGGCTAACCAGAGTCTAAACCCCGGCTTGGTTGTCACCACTGCAATAGAGGTGTTTTCCTGACCAAGGCCTTTAACTGTGTTGCTCTGTTGCAAAAGGCCAGTTTTGTGAATTTCTGGCAGTGGGCACATTTTCCCACCATGTGGGACTTATCCAAACAGACAAAGCAGGGTGAGTGTCCATCAGATGCTGGTATTTTGTCTCTACATCTAGCACACTTTTTGAAATATTGCTTTGGGGCAATATACCCCAGAAAGGGGAAGGTAAAAGAAAAAGAACTAATCTTTCTTTTTTTCTAAGGGAAAGAATAGATTAGTAGAAAAAAAAGAAAAAGAAAGAATGCTAGGAGAAAATGAAAGAAAAAAGAAAAACACTCTACAGGTCCCTAACTGATGCTGCCGCTGCTGCAGAAAAAAGGATTAGAGCAGGAATCGCAGGAGTCATATGCCTCTAGTGGAGGGGCAGCTCTTATTCCTAAGAGATTTACAGCTCTAGAAGGTTCCAATCATTGCTGTATAGGCACAGAACAACCCACACGTCTGAGTCACAGATACCACAAAGAGGCATAGATGAATACCATAGTAACCATACCAGAACAAACCAGTAATGCAACTATCCCTTTGTATTAGCCAAGCACCTGACCATGTGTGCTTGGTTACTCTCAAGTGCCATGGAACGTCCAGATAGCAGCCCCTGAATTTGTTTTCTATATGACAAATATAACATAGTAGATGCTGATGCTAAGACTGAGTTACTTCTTTTACACTTCCCTTGTAGTGGAATGCACTGTCCTACTCAGTGCAAGGCAGATAGAGCACTCCCAAATTTGGTTAGAGAACTGAGTTCAATTAATATACATGCCTTTCACTAGTGAGAGATTCTGAACTATCGAAAGAATCTGGCTGTCATCAGTCATCAGCTCTTAGATACTGAGGAAGTATTACAACCTGGAGCAAAACAAGAGGTCAGTTGGAGTGGGCCAAATACTTGGTCTGTTTTTTTAAAAAAATTATTATCATTATTATTTACAAAGACCAACTAATTCCTAAAAGAGAATCTTGGCCTAAATTATGAAAGGAACAAAATATCCTAGATAAATTCCTACAGTGGAGGTATTTCTACTAGCCAACACAGTGGTAGGAAAACAGCAGAGGAAAGGCCCTCCCTCCATCCCAACTGCCACTGCTGTGGCCTTGAAGGGAGAGAACAGTAGGCAGCATCTGCTGTTGCCTTAATTCCCTCCACCATTGCCATCCCCTCTTCCTTGTATGTCATGTCTTTTTAGTTTGTAAACCTGAGGGCAGGGAACGGTCAAATTAACAATTGTAAACCACTCATGTAAAGCACCACGTACACTGGTGGTGCTATACAAATAAATAATGATGATGAGCATAACCAAACCCATGAACTTGAAGTAGGTATGTAAAACTTTATTTTCTTCTTGCATGCAGGAATGAAAAAAAAAATCAAAGTTTTCTCCCTGATGGATAAGATTATTAGAGTTTTCATGTATTTTCAATGTTTTTTTTCATTTTTTTGAACCTTTTTGCACAAAATACAAGATTTTTGTGCAAAGATACTGTGTTTTGCCACAAAAAAAACCAAACAACCCTCCAAAAATAAAAGTCACTGTTCTTTTCATTTGAACAGGGGTAAAAAAGAAAAATTGTGGAGGTTGATGTGTGCTGCAATGTCCTTTCTTGCTGAGGATAAGTAAATAAAAAAAAATTCTGTACATCCCAAGTTTGGAGTTAGTCATGAACATGAACACGAACAAGCTCCAGGAACAGAGATTCCACCTCAACATTAGGAGGAACTTTTTGACAGTCAGAGCTGTTTGGCAGTGGAACACACTCTCTTGGAGCGTGGTGGGGTCTCCTTCCTTGGAGGTCTTTAAACAGAGGCTGGATGGCCATCTGTCAGGGATGCTTTGATCGTAATTTCCTGTGTGGCAGGGGGTTGGACTGGATGGCCCTCGTGGTCTCTTCCAACTCTACAATTCTATGATTCTATGATTCTACAACTGACAAGGTTTAACAACTTGAAAGCAAGAAGGCATGGAGGTGTATATGCATATGTCCTGTGCATACATAAACAGCTCAATACAAACTGCTTTACACGTAGCTTAAGAACTGTTATATGAATTTCTTAACAAAAGTGAAAAATTAAAACAAGTCAAAATTAAATATGGGTTATAGTTCTTCAAAATTATAAATATCCTAAGTTTGATGGATCTTTATCATAAAGATGCAACCGTATGCAAATTTACTTGTGAGTCATCCCACTAGTCCCAGTGGGTCTTTCCTGTTCTGTCTAGGCCAGATATGGGCAACTGTAGGGCAAGAGCTGCTGGGGAGCTGGGGGGGCCTCAGAAATGGTTTTGGGGGGCTGCATACGGCCTGAAGACCACACGTTTCCCACCTGTGGCCTAGGGTGTATGGAAGTATCTTGAAGGAATTTGGAAACTACCACATGAATATCTCACTTGGAATATTCTGGAAACCAGAAGTGAATTTTTTGGTTTTCTAGTTTGTAGGCTCCTAATATTCTCCTAAGCACTGAAAATATTAAGCTCCCATGCACAAACATATGTGATTGCACAGGCACCATAAGAAAGCTCGCATCTAAAATACATATTTGTCCATTTCATATTTCCAAAGAGAATCTTACTCTCTTGAAAATACTTTTTATTCAACTCATCTATAGCCCACATTATCTGTTTCTGAATAGCTTATGCAGCACTGATTAAAAGAACAGAATCAAAAAAAGTTAATAATGCTTAAATTTCTTGTTATTGACTTTGTTATTTTATGCATTTTATCAAAGTATTACATGGCCATCATTATTATTTTTGGTAGGGGCAGCTATTAGCCACAATGGCTGAACTTGTACAGTGTCTAAAATCATTCTGAGAATGAAAATGGACAACAGGCAATCTTCCAATGACATCTGAGCTCCCTCTCCCTTTTCCTCAAACTAACTGAGCTAGTCATGTGTTAAAAAAGGAAGCCTGAAAAGCCCAACTAGCTGAAGTGTAATAAGAAGCCTTACAGTCACTGGTGAAGATGGCCGACCATTAGCAGCACAATCCATGTGCTGCCCAGCTTTGCAGGATTTATTATTTTCTTTAAGCCTTTTAAGATATGGAAATATTCAACAAGGGCAGAATTGCAGTCTCCTGGATAACCCCGAATCAGGAATGGGCTTGGGGGCTTTCTGGTCGAGACGTGTGCCTGGAAATTACAACACTCCCCAACTGCAAAGCTGAAGAATCATATAAGATTCAGGATGGCCAGCTAGACAGAATCTTCTCTAAGTAAGGATTTATAATACAATTAAAGGTCCTTTGATGGCCCATGCTGAATAGGGAAGGAGACACATACACCCTCAGTCAGTGATTTACTACATTTAAATGAATACAAACAATTTGCATCATAAATATTCAAAGTTCAGACTCCTCTATTAAAGTACATTCGCGAACTTAGCAATTGCAGTTTTGAATATTCGCTGGTTTTGGGAGGGCCCCTGCCCTCCCAAAAGCAGCGACACGGGCCTCTGGAGGCCCCATTAAGGCCTTGGGCGGGAGGGGGGGTTGGGGAGGTGATCATGGGGCTTCCGGAGACGCTCCAGAGGCCTCATGAAGGCCTGGGGAGGGGGTGGGGAGGGCCGGGGAGGTGATCATGGGGCCTCCGGAGATGCTCCGGAGGCCCCATGAAGGCCTGGGGAGGGGGTGGGGAGGGCCGGGGAGGCGATCATGGGGCCTCCGGAGACGCTCCGGAGGCCCCATGAAGGCCTGGGGAGGCGGTGGGGAGGGCCGGGGAGGTGATAATGGGGCCTCCGGAGACACTCTGGAGGTCCCATGAAGGTCTGGGGAGGGAGGGGAGGCCTTCAGGGAGCCCCTGGAGATGCTCCGGAGGCCCCATGAAGGCCTGGGGAGGGAGGGTAGGGCCGGGGAGGCTTTCAGGGACCCCCTGGAGATGCTCCGGAGGCCCCATGAAAGCCTGGGGAGGGGGTGGGGAGGGCCGGGGAGGCCTTCAAGGGACCTCTGGAGATGCTCCGGAGGCCCCATGAAGGCCTTGGGAGGGAGAGGGGAGGCGGGGGAAAGCGACTATAGGGCCTCCAGAGGCCCCATGGTCGCTTTGGCGGGGAAGGGGGAGGGCAGTTGATATTCGCGGATTTTTCGCACTCGCGGGGGTCTGGGGAACCTAACCCCCATGAATGTGAAGGGATGACTGTGCTTCTAAGCCAAAAGAGATGGACAACATACTGCTCCAAAAAACAAAACAAAACAAAAAAAACCCTCCTGAATATTAAATTAAGTGGCAATTTGGCCAGGAAATAATAAATAGACTTAGTATTTCTAAGACTTAAACAATTAAAAGGTTTATACAAAAGCCATATTTTAGAAAAGGAGAAATAAACAGACTCAGACACTGGAACTCAAGCAGAAATTGTTTTATGAGAGGCCACAAAAGGCTTCATTAAAATGGCCACTAGAAAAGCATCCAGGGCCGGGTTGGACAAAATTGAACCTGTGCTTATTAACATTCAAGACTCAATATCTGAAATCTCTACCCAGATATTAGATTTGAATAAACGAGTGACAGAAAATAATGGGAATTTGGAACAGAAAATGGAACAAACATTGGACTTGTTAAGGTTATAGGACAAGTAAAGCACTTTAAGGAAGTTGCTGAAAAACAGTTTAAAGACATCACAGTGTCAGTTCAGACTTTAATAGCTACTGCAAATAAACACAAAAAGGAGATCTCTGACAATTGAAAAGGAATTGCTATTTTAAGGCAGGATTTGGGAAAAGCACAGGACAGAACGATAATTATTGATTTAAAATCAAAGGAAATACAAATTAGGCTAAGAGCTGTGCCAGAAGAGCAAAGTGATTTAAGACAGGCAGTTCTAAAAGCCATGGTAAATGTTATAAGCAGCTCTCCTGTGAATGGCTTAATAAGGAGATTGAAGCAATATATGAGCAAAACTCTGCTTATGCACAGAGGAATAAACCTCCAAGAGATGTGATAATTCACTTCACATAGAAAAGTGTCAGAGATGAAATTATTAGAGCACATTTCTAAAAGGTTTAAAATAAATGAGAATGACATAATTAAGTTTAAAGAAATTCCAGAAAGAATGCTAAAGAAATATAAAGAATATAATTTTTGGTAGAGGTGCTCACACAAAAAAAAAATACATAGCCTTTTGCTAGATAGTTTCGAAGAGTTTGAAAACTACTTATGCAATCAAATCATCACAAATCTTTCTCTAGAACAGAGAATATGGCCAGTTTAGTAAGAAGGGTGGACATTTTACCAAAAACTTTCTCAGACTATAATCTTACCACATTGTCTTTGAAAACTGAGCAAATACAGTTTAGATGTAGACAATGAATATCTACTTCTGAAGAAGGAAATATTACAACAATGTAAACAAGAATTGAAGTAAGTTTTTGAGTTGAATTTAAATAAGGGTATAGATTACACAATAGTTTGGGATGCAAGCAAAGCTTATATGTGGGTACAATTTATAAAATATGGCTGCATATTGAAAAAAGAAAGAGAAGCAAAAAAAAATTAAGCTGTTGAATGAAATATGAAATCGGAGGAAAGACTCAAGAACATTTTTGACAAAGAGACTCAACTAAAGATAAAGTTACTTCGAAAACAACAGTTTTCATTGTTTACCTTTCAAGAAATGAATGTCAAACTACTATATCTTAAACAAAAAAAATTGAATTTGCAAATAAACCTAGGAAGTGTCTCTTACAAGTTTAGACAAGGAAGGATAAATAAATCTGTCAAAAAGATTGCAAAGGGAGATCAGTATGTAATGGATAATCAGAAAATATTAAATGCTTTTGAGGAATACTACAGAGGTTTATATGCAAGGGGCAATGAGAAAATCTCAGACATGGAAGATTATCTGGACAAACAGCAACTGGATAAACAACATCTGGGGGAAAAAATCAAAGTTTGAATGGCCTGTGACAACTATGGAACTTACTGAAGCGATTAAAAAGATCAAAGCTGGAAAAGCTCCATGTCAGACAGATTATCTGCATTATACTATAAGAAATTTGAAGATGAGTTAAGCCACTAAAAATGGTGTGTGATGCGTTATTGGGGAAAAGGAAGGATACCAGATTCTTAGAGAAACACTTACATTACAGTGATTCATTAAAAAAATACAGATGAAACATTAATTATACACCCATCTCATTATTAAACAATTACTATAAGATATTTACTACCATTTTAGCAAATGGATTGAGAAAGCACATCTCTCAAAATATCCATGAGGATTAGAGCAGATATTTGCTGAAACAACAACTAAAGAACAATGTAAGAAGCATTGTCTATATTATTGAATATTTGGAATATCATAATGATTTTCTTATTTTTTTAGGTGCACACAAAGTGTTTGTTAACATGTCTTAGAGATAATGGATTTGGTGAAAAAATTATTCAGGCTATAAAGACAATTTATTCAATTCAAAAGGCAATGCAACAACTCTGACTTAAATAGAAAAGGGAACTAGACAAAGTTGTTCCCTCTCACCTTTGTTGTTTATTTTGGTGATAGAGACCTTACTGAGAGATATTAGACAAGATGACAGACTCTATGGAGTGAGGGTTTAAAAAGAATAGCATAAGCTGTGGGCTTCTGCGGATGATCTTGTGATAATGACACAAAACCCATTGAACTCAATGAAGGTTCTTTTGGAAAAAAATTGGACATGCTCTAGGTTTAACATGAATTGTGACAAAACAAAATTATTGACTAAAATATGACTTCAGAAGAGGAAAATGAACTAACTGCTCTCTCCAACTTTAAAGTGGAAAAAAGTGGATTAAATATCTGGGAGTCAAAAAGAATAACAGTTTGTCATTCTGAAACAATTGTGAAATAGTTTGGAAGGAAGAAAAATGACCAAAGTTAAATTTATTCTTTTGGGGGAGAATTGCAGTAATAAAAGTGAATATTTTGCCAAGACTTTTATTTTACTTTCAAACTATCCCTATTATAAGAAACGGAATACCCTTCATGCAATGGCAGAAAGAAATCTCAAGATTTGTTTGGCAGGCAAGGAAATCCAGGATAAATTTTACAACATTGTATGAGGCTAAAGAAAAGGGCAGCCTGGGAATACCTAATATTAAATTTTATCATGAGGCTTGTTGTTGTGTATGGTTGAAGGAATGGATATAGCTTAGAGATGAGAAACTTTTGGAACTTGAAGGTCATGACTTAAGATTTGGGTGGCATGATTATCTTTGGTATGATAAAGTTAAGGCACATGATGAATTTAAAAATAATTGTATTAGAAAGGCTCATTTATGATTTTGGCTTAACCAACTTTTCCCTCTGGTTTAATTTTCTCAAAATAAGCCTCCTGAGTCGATAACCATAGATGAATTTCTTATAGAATCTTTTTTTGTTGTTATTCTATCCAAATTTTCAGAAGGGCTCTTCTAATAAAATGGTTGTCAAATGCTTTGTTAACTTTTAGTTCATCTTAATAGAGGTATGTGTGCCATCCAAATCTTAAATTGTGGCCCTCTAATGCTAATAACCTCTTATTTTTTAATGTTATCCAATCCTCAAGCCAAACTAAGCTGCATGCTTGGTAGTACAATTAAAGATCTGGTAATGCACAGCCACCTCTTTCCTTTCTGTCTAAGTCCCCATTTGATCCTTGATCTTTTTCCTGCCCAAATGAATTTCATTAATTCTGCTTGCCATACATTTGGCTTAAATATAAGCAGAGACTCTTTCCTAAGATACTATTTGTCACTTCACCACAGGAAGTCTTTTTTTTTTTTAGGAAATAATGGGTTAAAAACAAGATGGTTGTTGTATGATGACCTTTTATACTCTGAACAAAACAGCTGAAAGTTTAAGTTAAGATACAGTCGTGCTTCTAATTGATCTAATTGAGTAAATGAAACAAGCAAGCATAATACAATAAAGGATGTGCAATGATAAAAATGGGAAAAACTGATAGATCGGATAGAAAGTTAAGGGATGAGAGAAGAATGTGACAGGAATGAATGGGTAGGGGAAGGGTTGAATGGATGGGAAATGAAGGTGTGAATCAGGAAGTATGTTAGAATGATAGGATGTCAGAATGATAGAAAAGAGATATATGTAGTCTCTCTCTCTCTCTCTGGCTTTTCTTCGCAAACAAAGATTCAGGAAGGACTCATCCTGCGTTTTCTGCAAGCGTGCTGATGACTAAAAAGGCCAATCCGAGATAGACAAATCCGGTTGCAGAAAGCACAACAGAAGGTTTCCTCGGGTGATGTTACCGGGTTGTGATTCTTTCTGCGTTGCCGTTTCTCTTCAAGACTTGTTCGGCGTGAGTTCTCAAATAAGGCTGCAGCATTGTGGATAGTGTGTCTCCATGTCTCCCGATGCCAGGGCGGACCATTGTTGGTGATCAATTTGGCCAAGCCTGAGATGTTGTTTCAGGGAATCCTTGTATCGCTTTTTTGGAGCGCCCCTCTTACGCTGACCCATGGCGAGTTCACCGTAGAGTACTATTTTGGGGAGGCGATGGTCCTCCATCCTAGAAATGTGCCTGCCCAGCGCAGCTGCGTTCTCAATATCATGGCCTCAATGCTGGTGATCCCTGCTTGCTCAAGGACAGCAACATTCGTCACATAGTCAGTCCAGTGTATATTGTGCGTAAACAGCGCTGGTGGATGCATTCGAGGAGATGTAAGTGGTGGCGATAGGTGAGCCATGTTTCAGATCCATAAAGGAGAATAGACAGTACAACGGCTCTATACACACTGATTTTTGTGTTTCGCCTCAGGTGTTTATTACTCCAGACTCTTTTGTAAAGTCTTCCAAATGCGCTATGTGCCTTTGCTAATCTGTGATCGATCTCTTTGCCAATCTTGGCATCTGAGGAGATGATGCTTCCCAGGTAGGTGAACTGCTGAATGGACTTAAGCACAGAATTGCCGACGGCAATGTGGGGATGGTGGTGTTCGTCCTGTGGTGCAGGCTGGTAAAGAACTTCTGTTTTCTTCAGGTTGACTTCCAGGCCAAACAGCTCTGCAGCTGTTGCGAAGCAGGATACACACACACACACGTTAAATGTAAATTGTTTTATAAGGAATACAAGTTGGATGAAAGGAAATGGAATATGTAGGAAATGAAGTGAACATGTATGAAACTAAATATGTATGTATGAGACAAATAAGAGTTTTATAATTGAAAATGGTTTTGAATAAAAATATATTTTTTAAAAAGATACAGTCATGTGAAAAAAAAGTACACCCTCTTTGAATTCTATGGTTTTACATACATAGTAACAATCATCTGTTCCTTATCAGGTCTTAAAATTAGGTAAATACAACCTCAGATGAACAACAACATGTGACATATTACACCGTCTCATGATCTATTCAACAAAAATAAAGCCAAAATGGAAGAGCCATGTGTGAAAAAGTATGTACAGTTGTCCCTTCGTATTCACTGGGGTTTGGTTCCAGGACCGCCCGTGGATACCAAAATCCGTGAATACTGTACTGAAGTCCCATTATATGCAATGGCATAGCAAAATGGTGTCCCTTATATAAGATGGCAAAATCAAGGTTTGCTTTTTGGATTATTATTTTTTAAAGAATATTTTCAAGCCATGAATACTTACATCCGTGGATACAGAGGGACAGCTGTACACCCTTACTGCTTCCAAAGGAATTAAGATGCTAAGTAGCAGATAGGTGCTGCTAATCAAATGCCCCTGATTAACTGATCATCAGCAAGTGTGACCATCTCTATAAAAGCCAACATTTTAGCAATTTGCTGATCTGGAGCATTCAGGTGTGTGTTAACACAATGCCAAGGAGGAAAGAAATCAGCAATGATCTTAGAGAAGCAATTGTTGCTGCCCATCAATCTGGGAATGGTTATAAGGCCATTTCCAAACAATTTAAAGTCCATCATTCCTCAGTGAGAAAGATTATTCAAAAGTGGAAAACATTCAAGTTGGTTGCTACTCTTCCCAGGAATGGATGTCCCAGAAAATTCACCCCAAGGTCAGACCATGCAATACTCAAAGAAGTTGCAAAAAACCCAAGAGATACATCTCAGACTCTACAGGCTTCAGTTAGCATGTTAAATGTTAAAGTTCATGAGCATACAATTAGAAAAAGACTGAACAAGTATGGTTCATCTGGAAAGGTTCCCGGGAGAAAACCTCTTCTCTCTAAAAAGAACATGGCAGCAAGGTTTAGGTTTGCAAAGTTGCCTCTGAACAAACTACAAGACTTCTGAAACGATGTCCTTTGGACAGACAAGACCAAAGTGGAGATGTTTGGCTATAATGCATACCAATACATTTGGAAAAAAACCAAACATAGCATATCAGTACAAACACCTCATACCAACTGTCAAACACGGTGGTGTAGGGGTGATGATTTGGGCTTGTTTTGCAGCCACAGGACCTGGAAATCTTGCAGTCATTGAGTTGACCGTGAACTCCTCTGCATACCAAAGTATTCTAGAATCAAATGTGAGGCCATCTGCCTGATAGTTTGGCCAAAACTGGGTCATGCAAGAGGACAATGATCCCAAGCACACCAGCAAATCTCCAACAAAATGGCTGAAAAAGAAAAGAATCAAGGTTTTGCAATGGCCCAGTCAAAGTGTAGACCTCAACCTGATTGAAATGCTGTAGCAGGATCTTAGGAGAGATGTGCATAAACAAATGCCCACAAACCTCAATGAGCTGAAGCAACGTTGTAAAGAAGAGTGGGCCAAAATTCCTCCACAACTAGTTAGAGACTGATAAGGTCATACAGAAAACGATTACTTCCAAGTTATTGCTGCTAAAGGTGGTTCTATGAATCATGCGGCGTACTTACTTTTTCATATATGGCTTCTCCATTTTGGCTTTATTCTTGATGAATAAATCATGAGATGGTGTAACATGTCATGTGCTGTTGTTCATCTGAGATTGTATTTACCTAATTTTAAGACCTGCTAAGGAACAGATGTTCATTATTATGTCCTGATATGTAAAACCATAGAATTCAAAGAGGGTGTACTTTCTTTTTCACATGATTGTAGATGTTTCTTAACAAAGGCAAAGATCTTAATTGATTTGCTTATATGCAACTTAAGGATAGACTTAATCAAGATAAGAGATTGAAAGGCCCTCCCTCCAGCCCAACTGCTACCACTCTGCCTTGGAGGGAGAAGAAGAGGCAGGCAGAACTCCATCAGGCCTGTGCCCAGAAGCAGGTGAAAGGCCCTCCCTCCAGCCCAACTGCCACCACCCTGCCTTGGAGGGAGAGAAGAACCAGCAGTGTCTGCTGGATTTATCTCTACCCGCACTGCCATTCACTTTTCCTTATGTGTCGTGTCTTATTTAGATTGTAAGCCTGAGGGCAGGGAACTGTTAAATTGACCATTTGTAAGCCACTCTGATAGCCTTTGTGGCTGAAGAGCGGGGTATAAATAAAAAAATAAAAAAATAAGAGAAACGCAGAGGCTGGAGAAAATGAATTTTATTCAGAGTTGTGTAAAGATGATGAACATGTAGTTTAAAAAGTATATAAATGTCGTCTGAAAACAGAGACAGAAGAGGCTATAAAATAGTACACGATAAGGTGGGCCCAAGACTTTTGAGTATAATATTCAAATGGAGGTATGGAGAAAAATGCGATCCAAAGACATAAAATTTACTTTGTGCAGCAATTTGAAAGAAAACCTGTATAACATGATGTATAGATAGTACCTCACCCCAAATAAGCTGTCAAAGATGTATACAAATGTTTCAAATCAATGTTGGGGATGTCAAGAGAAGGAAGGTTTTTTTTTCCCCGTATGGCATACTTTAAGAAGATGCAATGTTTGGGGTCTATATGCCAATCCAACAAAAATTAAAGTTAGATTTTTCTAATGTCACCAGAAATATTCTTGCTGAGCATTATGGATAAAGAACTGGACAGTAAATATGGATTACTTCTTTGATATATGATAACAGTGGCAAGAACATTTTTTGCTCAAATCTGGGAACAGACTGAAGCACTGACAAGGGAAGAATGGATTTTTAAGGTGGTTGAATTAGCCCTAATTGCCAAACTAACATGGGTTTTAAAGGTTTGAAGATTTTTTTTGAAAGATTGGAAACCATTGATTCACTTTTTGAGCAGTAAGAAATGTAACGATGTAATAATCTGTGGTTATGGTTATTAATAAGTTTATATGACTATTTAGTGGGATCTATAATGGTAGAACAATATATAGAATACACACACTTTTTAAATTTTTCTTTTGATTACAGTTAGGATTGGACGTCAGAGCTATATTGTGTTTTAGTTATAGATCTTTCTTCTTTTCTTTTCCTTTTTCTGTTTCTTTTTTTTCTGAATGTATTATTTGAATGTGTTATTTTCATTTTTACTGTAAATTAGATTGTCTGTGTTAAAATTCAATTAATATTTTTTTTTAAGAAATGAAGCCTCACGATCCCTGACAGAAAGTGGACCAAGTGGAGTTCTTAATGAAGGCAAAGATCTTAACTGGTTTGCTTCACTTGTTATTCCTCTTCCTTCCACACTATAGGCTTTTTGCCTGGTGAAGACAGGGAGAGGGGACTGGTAGGGAGAGCTTGGTTGTGGCAGGGTATAAACCCTTATTAAGCTATGGGCCAGCATGTGGGATCTGGATCCAACTTGAAATGAGGCTGTTCTTTTTAAGTGGAGAGAACTGATATTCTGAGCTATCCTCCAATTGAAGTCCTATACCGCCAGTTGAATCTTCATAGGCAGACTCCTTCTAGGGAAGTGTCAACATCAGTTGGCTGGAATCAAAACTGCATACTCTCTCTAGGACAGGAGAAACTGTGTTGGAAATGCAGACAGGCTTAAAGAAAAAGATGCCAGGAGCCAACTAAGCCAGGGAGCTAAAGATAAGGTGGCCAAGAAAGGAAGCAAAATTAGCAGTAGACTTTAATACTGGAAATTGGGAAAAGAATAGATGTAGCATCTGAAGAAGAGGCAAGAAAAGCAATGGAAGTGAAGAGTAAAGGGATGAAAGCAATAAAGGGACCAAAGCAAGAGCAGAAGACATATATTATTTCAAGGAAAAGGAAAGGAAGAGAAATTCAAGGCAGCAAAGGAGCTGGAAGCTAGGACCAAGTAAGTAGAAACAGAAAATTAAAACACATTTTTTGTGTGTGTGATACAGACATGGAGATGAATACAGTTAGGGTGTTACTAGGGATAAACTTCATGTAGGGTTAGAATTGCTAGATTTCTTGAAAGGATTTTTTAAAAATCATTTTATCTCCCCTGTTTTATGTCAGCTCTGTTTGAGATCAGCTTGAAGGCAAATGTTGAGGACAAAAAAGAAAAGAAACCCAGATCCATCCCACACTTTGCCTCATCTCCCCTTACTTTTTGTGGCCTATAGTTCAAAGGGGCCACAATGATGACTTGCGTCCTCTAGTTGCTTACTGAATACTGTAAACGCACATACCAAATTGTTGCGATTTGGCCCTGGCCGCTCTCCATCTAGCCGGGTGGGCATTTTCAAGCCACCATATTTCTTCCAGTATGTCCAGCAAGATGTACAAAGTCGACACTGCATGTTAGGAGGACCCCAAGAATACCACTGGTGAGATTGGGTCACTGGGAATAGCAAAGATAGAAATTATATATCCATATCTATTTTCACTTCTCTCTGTTTACATTATGACCTAGGGACATACTGCCTCTCTTAAGACTATCGTAAAAGAAAAGAAGACATTAACTTCCCAGAAATTATACAATAAGATTGCATTTACAAATAACTTGTATTGTAATAGAAAATGTGTCATCTGCAGAAACATACTAATATTTTCAGCTTAAGAAAACACTTAGAAAACATTTGCTATCATAATAGAAAATACATTATGCTAACACTTTGCTAAATCTGAGGAGTTTGCATCCCAGGAATGATTTTCAAACAAATCTAGGCGAGCAGGCATGTGGCATGCTGCCATCACTCTACAGAAAGCTTGGCAGGCTTTGTCACACTGCTTTGTGTTGATCCAGCACTTTGGAGATGCATTTGTGGCTCAGCATCCTATTAAAACAAAAGAATCAACTAGACCAGCCACTACAGTACTTCATTTTGTTTAACACATAACAGTTCTATGGAAGCTTCCTAAGTAAGTGTTCCCTCTTTCATAGCACAAAAGAGCTACTGAATTTTAAATCAATAGCATTATGTTCATCATGGATTTGTGAGATCACCATCTACCGTTTTCAATCTCTTTCTTTGGATAAGTAATCCAGTAGGGATTGCTCTATTTACCACAGGTTTTGCTTTGTTTTATTTTACTATTCTGTGAAACAGTGGGCTCTTGACAGCATTAAAATAAACCATCCAGCCTTACAGGTGGAACTCTTTCTCTTTTATTCTCACCAGCCTAAGAGATGACTGACTGCAAATATTTGTCTTGGGGACTATTTCTAGAATGGGCAATGGAATAAGGAACACTGGTCTGAAAATAATAGGTGTGACAGATGCTTTTACATCTTGTTAGGGAAAATGAATGGGAAACAAAAGCTGAAGGATGCACCAATAAATAAAAGACCAATGACTGTGCTTGTTTCTGTTTGTTTTCTGAAATTTAACATCCACCCATTTTGAGCATGCTCTTCTAATTTAGATCAACGCAAGCTGTCCCAAATGTGAGACCCATTCCTTAGGTTAAGGATAAGGAAAGCAGTGGATTGGTGCCCCCTAAGCCCCACTGGGGAGGCCACAGTTCACATGATCAGTGGTGGTGCAGTGGACATGAAGTGTTGCTTGTGTACTGGTGCTCTGGTGGTTAGCTCTCAGCTCCAGAGGCATCTGGCAAGCTTGTGCAATGGAAAGGTAGGTGTGGGAGGGAAAGACTGAGACACAGTTGTACTTGTTGCCCAACTGACACTCAGGTGTTACTTATAGGAAACTGCTCCTGGTAAAACTATCATCCTATCCCTTCTTGAGATGTCAGAAGAAGGATGTCAGAAGCAGCTGAATCTGCAAAAAGCTCTCCCTCCATAAGTATTATGGTGATGAGGTGAATCAGTCAGCTTTTCACCTTTTTTCTCCCCCTCACTGGTTTAACAGATTCCCTGGCTGAGTTCTTGTCAGATTCTAAGTGTCTGTGCATGGCAGCAATTTGTCTGTTTACAACAAACACAGGAAACCTACTAAGCAAACCTAGAGGAGGAGGGGGGGTGTCTCTCTGCCTGACCTCTTAGGCTAATGATGAAGAAAAATCCTAAAGCTTTAATTCTTCAAAGAAAAAACACTTTGCATTTACAGTAGCACCCCCATATCCACTGATTCGCCAACTGCAGATTCAATTATCTGCGGTTGGCTATGGCGGAAGGGAGGGAGGGGGGAGGGATCTTACCTCCCCTGTTTCTTCCCCTGGGAAGGCTCCTGTCTCCGTGGCGGCGATCACGGGGGCGAAGGGAGGCAGGAGGAGCGAACTGGCCTTGACACCTTCCCCCTTTGCCCCTGTGATCACCGCTGTGGCAGGAGCATGGCGGGGGGAAAGGGGGAAGAAGAGTGAACTGGCCTCGTCCCCTTACCCCTTTGCCCCTGCAATTGCTGCTGCGGTGGGGCTATGGCGGGGGCGAATGGGGTGGAGGAGTGAACTGGCCTCGTCCCCTTCCCCCTGTGCCCCCGTGATTGCTGCTGCGGCAGGGCCATGGGCAAAAGGCAAAGGGGCCTGAGAATCAAACTAGCCTTGTCCCCTTCCCCCTTTGTCCCCATGATCACCACCGTGACGAGGCCATGGGAGGGGGGAAGGGGGCAGAGGAGCGAACTCACCCCCCTCCTCCGAGATGGCCCCCAGGATGGTGTTCGCTATTATCTGCGGAATTCGCCATCCGTGGACGCCCCCAGAACCAATCCCCCATGGAAGCGGGAGTGCTATTGTATATCTCCTTAGGAAACCTTGCAAGGAAATGACAAGCCTGAGCTGAAAAGGACCAGAGAGATCGTGTGTGGGGGAGACATTGATACAATAGCCAGAGCTAGTGGGAATGGGCATTGGGGGCATGTAGCAGAAGTAGGTGAGATCTACTTGCCTTCTCCTAGTACTACCTTAGTGCTAAAACACACAAACATCATTTGTCTGTTAAAGGATAGCAAACACTCCTCCAGTCTTGTCATGCCTTAAGGGTGCGTGCTAGTAGAAGTAGGTGAGATCTACTTGCCTTCTCCTAGTGCTACGTTAGTGCTAAAACACACAAACATCATTTATCTGTTAAAGGATAGTAAACATTCCTCCAGTCTTGTCATGCCTTAAGGACTATCATATGTATTGATTAGATGTTTGAAAAGTCCTGTTCAATTGACAAATTAATTATAAAAAAAGTATTGCCATTTTTATCCTACCTTTCCTCCAAACAGCTGAAGGCAGCATATACGTTACCAGAACCTCACTCCCTTCCTCTCCCCACTTCTGTCTTTTCTAAAACACTGTGAGATAGGACAGCTTGAGAAAGAGTGGCTTGATGTCATTTCTACATAAAGCTCAAATGTATACAGTTGGTGACATCACATTCCAAAGTGTTTTATGTATATGATCTTTGTGTATCTGCAGTATTTAATTTTGATAGGACTCAGCAGATACTTACTTATGGCATCTGTTTTCACAGCCAAGGCTCAGCCTTGGAACTTATGAAATAAGAATCCAGGAAATTCCCCTCAGCAGGTATGTGCAATGTGAATTTCTATTACTTCTATAGTTTCAACACAACAGGAATTGTGAAGATCCAATACGGCATAGTGATTAGTATTAGACTAAGGTTTGGGAAACCCTGATTCAAAACTCCACACAGCCATTACGTTCCCTGAGCCAATCTCTTTCTTTCAACCACACCTAATTCACAGAGTTGTGTGGAAAAAAAGGGAGAAACAGAGGCAGAACTTCCTATCTAGTTTCAGCTCTTTGGTGAAAAGGAGAAATATAAATTGAATGAATGAATGAATGAATGAATAGAACTGGAAAGTGCATGGCAGATCCCAATTGATGTGAAGGAACTTGGATATATTTTTCTTAATATTTAATGAATTAAACAAAAGGCATACTATTCTGTGTGAGCAAGTGGACGTGGGGCAAGGATTTCAGCAGGTATGTGCAATGTGAATTTCCATTACTTCTATAGTTTCAACACAACAGGAATTGTGAAGATCCAATATGGCATAGCGATTAGTATTAGACTAAGGTTTGGGAAACCCTGATTCAAAACTCCACACAGCCATTACATTCCCTAAGCCAATCTCTTTCTTTCAATCACACCTAATTCACAGAGTTGAAATGACAAGCCTGAGCTGAAAAGAACCAGAGAGATGGTGTGTGGGGGAGACATTGATATAACAGTCAGAGCTAGTGGGAATGGGAATGGGGGGCATGCTAGTAAAAGTAGGTGAGATCTACTTGCCTTCTCCTAGTGCTACCTTAGTGCTAAAACACACAAACATCATTTGTCTGTTAAAGGATAAATCAATAAAATTTATCAATAAAATCAATAAAAATTTACTTCTTTTCTTAAGCCTGTCTGTATAGTCATATCTCAGACAGTGTAACTGAGATAAAGAAAGCTAAAAAAAAAGGAATTATATTTGAGATTATTTTCATTTTGATTTTTATAAATTGCAGAAATATACCTAGTAGGCAAATACAAATGGTTCAAAATATGGCAGCCAGGCTGGTCACAGGAACAACAAGAGATGACCGTATCACACCGATCTTAAAATCTCTTCAATGGCTGCCAATTAGTTTCCGGGCAAGGTATAAAGTGTTGGTACCTTTAAAGCCCTTCATGGCTTAGGGCCAGGCTATCTACAGGATCGCCTTCTTCCATACAATCCGCCCCGTACCCTTAGGTCCTCTGGGAAAAACTTACTCCAGCCAATTAAAACTAGGTTAGCCATAGTCACCCAGACTATGGAATGGCTTGCCGGAGAAGATCCAACATCTTGATCTAGATGTTTTTAAGAATGCTATTAAGACGGGTCTCTTCCAGCAGGCCTTCCCAGATTAGGTTAAATGCTCGATTGCCATTTTATATTTACATTTTACATCTCATAATTTTAATTCTATGATCTTTTCTATTTTAAGTTTTAACCTTGAAGTGTGAAGTTTATAATATAATATATAATGTATAATTTATAATGATAGATATTGTTTTAATGGTACTGTTTTAATATCTGTATTGGAATGTTGTCTGATGTTGTATGATGTTTGCTGCCCCAATCCTGATAGGAGAGACAGAATAGAAATAATAATAATAATAATAATAATTATTATTATTATTATTATTAGCACTGGTAAGCAGTGTGTATAAGAGAGAGAAACAGAAAGAGAATTAGAGAGTAAAGCTGGTCTTTCTGAGACTGGCCATTGTATGAATCCTCTCATATCAGTAACTGCTAACATTTTGATTATTTGGTTAGATTGAGTCATTTTTGTTCATCTGTCAAAATAAGAAAATAGCATGTGCTCTTATAGGAGGAATGCACATCTCACTGGTTTTCTTAGGATGCTAGTTTTGACAGGATTATAATGGAGCACAGTAGCTCTAGTGTTGAGTGCAGCCTTTCTGATGACCCCAGACTGTTAGGTCTCCCATACAAACTTTCCTTCTCAGCTGGGTGAAGTGATGCATCTTTTGACACCTGGATGACACAGTGATATGACATCAACCTCAAGACACACCATCTAATCTCACTCTCCTGCTCAATGGTGCTCATGGATGATTACCATTTCCAAGCAACCAGATACTACAGGAAACGTGGAATTAGAAGCATTAAGTATCTGGTCTGCAGTCACAGAATCAAAACATGGGAAGTATATAAAATTGTCCTTGCATCTCCCTAATGACAGACTATTAAAGCAATTTCTCTTGCTCTTGCACAAATAGCTACACTCAAATATCACTTACTATAGCAGCTTTCACAAGCTCGTCCTGTTCCCGTGTTCTGTGCCTGAACTCCTGTACCATTTACCACTCCTGGCTTGACACTGTTTACACTGATCTGGTTGGGATTTGGCTTGTTGCTTATAAAACAAAAACAAAACAAAGAGGGGAAATTAGTTTACAGAAACAGTCAGCATTCTGCTATATCAGACATGGTAAATAAAGCTTGAATATCTTCAATTTCTAATGGAAACTGTTTCTTTCTTTTCCAGGCTCAAAACAGGGATGGCCAGGGAGTAAAATAATGGATGGTATTTTTCAGGTTGATTCAGGTAAGGCTTTAAGTGTAGTAGGCTAAAAATAATTTATAGTAGTATGCTATAAATTTAAACATCGTCTGAACTGTCAAAAACTTCCCCTCATTAATTTAAGCATAATTGGATTAGATTTTATGTTATAACAATTCATGAAACATATTCACCTTTTTTCTACTAACTACTTCATCTCTGAAAAAATGTCAAAGGGTACAATTTTATTTTTCCCACAAAGAGAGGAGATTCATTGGAAGTAGTAGCCACATTGGTCTGTGCAGTTTCACTCACCAACCTACTTTCGTACACCAATCAAACTGGAATTATATTCCCATTCATCCTCCACTACAGTACTCTGACTCAAGAGTTTGCTGGCTATACACATACAGTTCATAGGTCCACTATAATTCTGGGATCACTAAGAAAGCCAAAACTGTTTTGATTGTGGTTCTGAGATGTGTGCATCTAATTAAACGAAGGGCATCATCCACTCCTGTTTGCAAAAGGGGAGCTTCTTAGTAGCGATATATGTGATACTGTGCAGCATCCATGTCACTGTTAAAAACTCTAGCATCTATACTCCCACTATAAATGTGTGTGTGGGGAAGTTTACTACACTTGTTACATTCTATTTGAAAAGACAGGTAACAATAGGCACTTACTAATTAGGGATATATACTTGCTTTAGCTTGCTTTCTGCTTCTGCAGCTTTCAATCGTTTCTTAATATAAAAACAAAAACAAAACAAATTAGAACTTCAATAAATTGAGAAATCCTTCCCTTCTCAACATGTACCACTAAAAGCTATCTTAGTAAACAATAAGTCAGTTCACCTCTTGGAAACAGGTGCAGCTGTTCATCCATTTTGTTAGCATCATGGATTTATTTAGTAGTTTATGAACACTACTAATCAGCAAGGCTGAAAGTATTAATCAATACATGAATGCAATTAATTCATAAGTTAAGAAATACAGATTAAAATAATAGGTTTTAATCATAGATGAAGTTCTACTAAATAATTGTTACAAACTATTTATGTGTCACTTTGTTGGGTTAATTAATTTAAGATAGCTTTTCCAGACATTGTTATAGGCTTACATTCTCAAAGCATAAGAAATTGCAGTTCAGTATCTGCAAAACATTGCTACTGAAACAAATTTAGTGATCTATAAGATTTAAATGTCTGAATGCAAACAAACTCTTACAATAAAGCTAAGAAGTCTAGAGAAAATTTAGAAATTTGTAGTGGCTATTTCCAAAAGCTGTTCTTCAAACTCATACATGTATTCTTTGTCTCCAACTCCCAACTCTAGCTAGTACCCAGCCCAGCTCCACTAGCCCACCTATCTGTTGTGACAGCACTGAGCAGAGGGCTGTCTCCATGCATGCAAGTCTTCTCTTAGTGTTAACACTCCATCCCGGATGTGCGGCACCACCTTGAACATATCGGCAGACATAGCACAAGATGACAGTGCTTTTGAGTCCAAACGCTTGACAATCTGCTCAGTACTGCTACAGGGCAGTCTCTGTCCCCAAGTCCCTGCAGTCACCATTGAAGGCAGGCAAGTACAGCAGGAACTCCTGATCCATGGACTCCAGACCTGCGATTTCAAGCAACCATGGACTGTCACGTCTTGTACGTAAAATGGTGGTGATGTGAACACAGACTCACTGAAGCATCTGCATGCACGTCACCACTACTTAATAATATGGGACATAATCATGCTTTTTTTTTTTGGTCATCTGTGGGGGGGGGTCTAGGAACTGAACCTCCATGGCTCTGGAGGGCCCACTGTACCCTGTAGCAGTAGTGTTTTGTTCTTACCACCTCTGCACTGAAATATAACTCTGTTAACAGAGATCAAGGACCTGTCCAGTGGGTCAAGAATCAAATTGTTCTGGATAGCAGGGGAGATGTCTAACAAGGAACATATGAATAAAGTGTTCTTTCAACACTGGTAAACCCTAGCTTGATAGCTTTATATATTGCTCTGCTGTTCTATCCCTTCTTGGCACTTCACTAGGGCCCTATATTAGAAGGGAGACAGTTTAGTATCCTTAGGGGTTAAGACTGAGAAATCTGGTCTGAAGGAAAAGCCATGGAGAGCTTATCTATCTGAAGAAGACTCCCTTACATATCAGGAACTGTAATTAACCACATTTAACCTAAGAACTGTGCTTTTGAGCAATCACACCCCACCAGCTGTCAAGCAATACTTGATTACCTTATATTAATAATTCCCTTAATAAACAGTTAAATCTGTATCCATCTTGCAAACTTCTCTTTAGAGCTGGTGTCAATCTCATGTCTGTCTCCTAAAAACCAAGGTACTCCATTTCTATCAAGAGTTCAAGGTTTATTCTTGGTGGCAGCAATGACGATTTTATATATAATATAGCATCCCTAATCTTGAGCTCTACTGGATAATGTTATTTAACACGGTGGCACAGAGTTCAACAGAGCCAAGATTCATTGTTTCAAAAAATGAACAGGTGGAATAACCCTGTTGCTTTGTCACAAGTCCAGTCAAATATATGCAAATTAAACTAATCCCCAATCTATTATTACATAAAGAGTCAGTACTCCTTTAGACCCCTTATTCATTCATGATAGTACAATTATGTGGATTCACTATCACATAGTAATCGTGTTAAAGGATCACTTCTGTTTTAAACTCAAGATAGAAAGCTTTCTTACACTCAGCCATGTGGAACACACTTTTATCAAGCAGGGAACCTTCAAAAATCCTCAGCAAATTTATTTAAAGAGATTATACTCTGTTCTGTTCAGGCTATTAAGCAGCGGATTTAGAGTACAAGATTGTGAATAGTTATTTGATTTTGGAGAGGACAAGATTCAAACTTGCCTGAAAAGCTGTAGTAGAAAAGTGTGCAGAATGCCTAATTAAATCAAAAGGCAAAGTGCACTGAACATAATACAGTAGTTTTATGTTTGTTTAGCCAAGAATGAGCAGGGTCCAAAGACATACAACCCTCCTGTAGCTTTTCCATGTGTGAACTAGATGTCTGTCCCTGCTATCCAAACACAATCCAGTCCTCCATACTTTTCTGTAAGTTATGAGGCATTTGCCATTCAAGTATTACTCTCAAAAAGAAGGAACAAGTTTCAGATCATCCACCAGAGTATCAGGAAGACTGAATATATAGAATTAAAAAGACTACTACAAGACAAATCCCAGTTTAAATGAGTGGTTCCCAAACTTTGGTCCTCCAGATGTTTTGGACTTCCCCTACCAGAATTACTGACTGTTGACTAAGCTGACTGGGGCTTCTGGAAATTGAAATCCCAAACTGGAGGAACAAAATTTAGGAACCACTAGTTTAAAGCAACTGCAGATCTTTGAAGTCAACACACTGCACAGTTCTTACCTGTTGAACATAACGATCTGTTGTTTTCCACATATAATAATACTCAATTATGCTGGTTAAAGACTTCCATGGAAGCTAAGAACACACAAAAATTGAGATGACAAATCTACGAGTTCATACAAACAAAAGACTTGAATAAGGAAATTTATGAGCATAAAAAGCCAGGACTAAATTTTCCCAAAGCTTACAGAAACTTGAACTTATTGCTAATTTAAACTTAAGAACCATTTATCAAAGCCCTTTACAGGGATGGGATCGTACTAAAAAAGATGTTAGCTAACAGAACATTTATTGTGAGTCTGAATTAAATATTTTTTCTATTGCAGACAATATGCAGAATACATATTGCTGCCTGAGGCAAGAACACCACCCACTTTCTTCAGATAAGCTGAATTGATTGCTTATTTAATTTTACTTCACCACTGATAATGAGACGTTCCCCACTGCACCTGAGGGTCACTGACTAGCTTAGAGGGCAGAAAACATGTGATGTGGACACAGAACTCTAGCCCTCAAGGACAGGGAGAGAACAGCTGGGAAGGGATGCCTCTGTAACTGTAACATACTGCCACCTTTCTCACCTTTCTTACTGCCTAACAGTAAGATTAGTACTGCTCTATAAAGAAGCGAATCTGTACCTTATTCTGTAGCTGGTAAAACAGGAACATCTTCATTTGTAAATCAGAACAAAGAGCTAAAAGGGTCAAAATTGAACCCAAGCCTATATATTTAATTGGCCCAAAAATATTCATTCTGATAAACTAACCAATAACACTTATTCTGATATTATAAACTATTACAGTAGCTCTAATCCTTCCTAGTCAGGTATCACTACACCCTTTAACCATAATTAGCTTGCTAAAAAATTGTCAGCTTTTTACTATACTTTCTCAGCCGGAATACAGTAATTTTGGCAGAGCTGTGAAGTTGTGCTATACTGAGCCTCCTTTCAAGTGACAAGAAAGCTACAGCTCAAGTTTACAGCTCTGTCAAAATTTCAATTTGATACAGCTGGGTATAATTTTCTCAGATTCTGAGTGAAACTATGTCCAAAGGTCCCAAATTAGATTTAATTTTAAAATAATCTTTCAGGCCTCATAAAATCCCTGATATATAGCTGATCCCAGATCAAATTATTACTGAGATAGTAAAGTGTTTATGACTTGCTTACAGTTGGTAAAACAGGTTTATGGTAGCCAACAATAGTCCTCATTACTCATGTCAAAAGCCCCACACTAACACATTTTATCCTGAATGAGGTTGAGGAAAATTACTTTGGCAGGGGAGCTGTAATTCACAAAATAGAATTCTGCCCACAAAACTCTTGGCTACTTACAAAATCTTGCTGAATATCAGTGAAATCTTTTCCGTATTTTTCAAGGGCTTCTTCAAAGAGATTTGCTTCTGAAGCAGACCATTCTTCCATCTCATCCCTGCACAAAACAGGTCCACCTTGTGGCACAAGGGCAGAGATTGCCTTGGAAATGTCATAGACATTTTTGTGCAAAGTATCCATGGCGTGGAACTACACAGTAGAGCAAAGCAAACAGGAAGTCTTAAGCAAGCCACTTTCAGTATATATAACATACAACATATTTTAAACTCAAAGGCTTTTGAAAGCAATTGGATGATTGATGCATGTCCTATATATGCTAATGAAAATAATATTTACCATCAGATTTACAACCATTATTAATAACAAGCTGAATTTCCACTACCAAAGAAAAGGGATCACAGCTCAATCAATGTTACCAGTGTTCTTCTGGCTAGGAAACCCTATTCTCCCACCCAAAATTAGTAACCTCTATTTCAGATTCAGACATCTTGGAAGTACATCTTGAAATACAACTCTACAATTCATTTAAATAAGTATAAAGTTGAAGATGACATTTAGAATTCCAAATGGCCCTCAATATTCAAGATGTTGAGAAACTGCAGCTGTTATTGACCATGCCTTTAGCAGGCAGGTTTTTTTGGCAACTAGGATATGATATGGTATGTATACTGTGGATAGTTTCTTCCACCTTCACCATGATCTTGAAGCTAGATGCTATCAGTGGTAGAGTGGTGGCCCTAAGTCTGTTAGGGTCAAATATGTTTGTTTACTGCAACTGAAGGTATAATACAACCGAAACCACACTTCTATATTACAACCACTCAACTGGCAACCAATGTAAACAATACACAAAAATAAAGTTTGATATATGATTCAAGTGTGCCAAAAGGTTTGGACAGAGACTGTAAGAGGTGGCAATCTTGATATTTATCAGTCTTTTCAAATAAAAAGTATATTTACTGCTCTCTTACAAAAATATGCTTGTTAGATGAGGCTGAAAAACTAATAATAAAATCAAACTCCAAATCTACATCTATTTCAGCATGCCTGGTTATAGAATGCAGCAGGCTTTGGCCACCTATGTTAATGATTTACACTAGGAATTCACAGAATTGTAGTTGGAAGGGACCACAGGGAGCATCTTGTACAAACTCTTCCCTCTGCAGAATTCTACATCTAAAGCATTCTTGAGAGATGGCCATACAAACACAATTAAAAAGCTCCAGTGAAGGAGTGTCCATCATCTTACAATGTTATCTATTCAGAACGTGGTGTTTGATAGGGTTACAATTTGGGTATATTCTTGTATTCAGCCCTGAATCTGGATTCCCAGGTTCCATCATTGCCCACAAGGTATTTAAACTGTTAAAGTCATGCTAACTTCTTATGATGTCTGATCTGTCCACAGTGTTGCTTATGTCAATTACATTCCGGAGATTTTCAGACTACACTGTTATAGTGTCACTATTCCACTTTTACTGCTCTGGCTGCCTCCTGTGGAATTCTGGAGTTTATAGTTTAGTGAGGCCTAAGATCTCTCTGGCTGAGAGTTGTAAATGCCCTCCCTAAACTGCAAATCCCAGGATTCCACAGGAGGCAGCCACAGCATATAAAGTGGAATAGTAACACTATAACAGTGTAGTGTGAAAATCTCCTCCATTTGGATAACTGTAACATGCTCTATATGGTGCTCCCTTCGAAGAGGATTTGAAAACTTTAGCTGGTTCAAAACATGGTGGCTAGATTTATAATCAGTTATGGGAAGCATGCAATTCTTTTATAATTCAGTTTGTATTACCACAGAAGTACATTAGCCTTATACAACTTGAATATCTGAGGAACCATAGTCTCTGACATGAGCCTACACAGACTTCTCTCAGACTTGCCACCTTCAGAGGTACATTTGGTAAAGGTGCAAGAGAGACCTTTCAAAAAACTTTTTATTCACATGAGTTTTCAGCAATTGGCTGATTGATGAGGAAGTGGTTCTTAAAAAGGGGTGCTGTTATTTATTTATTTTTTAATTCAGAAATTCACAAACTGGAAGGCACCACAAGTGTTAATTTGGCTTAACCCACGTTAGTGCAGAAATCCACGTGGAGATCAGTTACTTAAAATCACACCCCTCAGGTGATACTCATCACCAAAGATAATTCATGATTAACGTTTAGATGAAGTAAGATGAGGCCAGCCAATCTTTTAAAAAACCTTCACTGACTCCCTCAAACTCAGCAGGAATATTGGAGATCAGTTACTGACTTAAAATTACACCCTTCAGGTTTCAGATAACTAGGCATACTCATCACCAAAGATAATTCATGATTAATATTTAGAGATTATAAACCAATGACTATTTGGATGAGATTTAAAACTGTTTCTTGGGAAAAGCTACATTTGTCATTATTAGGCAGAATAACATTAACTAAAATGTTTCTTATTCCAAAACTATTATTTCTTTTCTAATCTATTCCCCTTGCACCTCCTCCACATTAAATGTACCATTTTAATTAATCTTGTTGTGAGCTGCCTTTTGTTTCAGTCTTGCATGAAAGGCAAGACATAAAACAAACAGGCAAAAGAAACAAAAGACGAATTAGGCAAATGTTATAAACTGATCCAGACTTTAGATTAAATTACTCTCAGTTTTGTACAAAAATTGGAAAGAGATTTAGGAAAACTGATTGGATAGCTGGAAGTGACTGTATGTAAACATTGTAAGGAATATAATCTCAACAAATTTTAGGAACTGTTTATATACGGAGGATCCATAGAAGATTTATGATTTGCAAGAGGATAAACGTTGGAGATGTCAAACCTTGAGTGCAGAGTTCTTACAAATGTTAGGGTCATTTGTAACAAATGTTAGGGTCATTTGGGGGAAACCGGCCAATTCCCTCTCATGCCTCCACAATGGGTTGCACCCCCCAGCATACCAGAATACCTCCATTTTAATTCAAAGACCATCTCAAAATGTCAACCAGAAATGGCAGCACTATTTTGAGAAGGACTCCAATGAAAACAGAAGTATTTGTTGGTGCTACAGGGGGCTGCAGATGTTTTTGGCTCCATAAATTATTTTTTTTAATTATACTTCTTATACTTTTAATGCTTTTGTATTGTTTTTAATTTCTATTGTTTTAAACTCATTGTTAGCTGCCTTGAGTCCTTATATTGGGAGAAAGGTGAGGTAATAATAATAGTAATAATAATGTTTGCATGTTTTGTGCATTTAGAGGAATTTCTGTACAGTTTTCAGTCAAAATTCAACAAGAAATCATGCTGCAAAAATTTGTTATTTCCCCCCCCCCCGAACAGTTCAATTGGGGGGGGGGGCGCTTCAGGGCTGCAAAAGCTGGATCCAGATGCCACATATGGCCTCCGAGCTATAATTTCTCCACCCTTTTTTAAAAGAAAATAACTTTTGGCAGCTACTTCTGAGCAGTATAAAAGATACATTAGGATATGAAATAAACCCATCTTCCAAAGTTGTGCTTTTAGTTTTTATTAAAGATGTTGTTCAGCTAGAAGATTTGGAATGAGTAAAGTACTTATTAATTAATGAAAGGATAAGTGGGAATATTTCTATTCTTCTTCTGTCTCAAATTGGTATCTATGTGCATCGGCTATAACATATTCTTTACTATAAACAACATAAAGAAGGATGCATACCTAAATTATAGTAAAATTGTGTTTATTAATCACTGGAATATGAATGTTCAGGAGGATGTATATTCTTACATGTTATTTTCTTACATGCAATGGTGGTGGTGGTATGCATATATTTATTATTGGTATCTTTGAAATAACAGGTAAAGCATTTTAAAGCATCTTTTCTTTTAGCCGAAAATGAGAAAATGGACTAGGTGAAAAGACTAACACTGTATAAAATCAGTATGTCACTGAGTGTTGAGGTTGCACAGTGTTCTTCCCACATTCCGAACAAGCCAATGTTAGACTTGTGGTCAACCACTATGTTGCTGAGAACCATTAGCTCCAAGATATGGTGAACCTAGAACTAACCGTGGCAAATGATACCCTATCACATTCATGTTGCCTATATAATGTATTTGTCAAGGGCATGGGAATCATGTAGCCCTCCAGATTTTTTTGGAACTGCAATTCCAAACCACCATTCATTCTGTCATTGTAACAGAAATAGTACTTTTCACTAAAAACTGAAAAGCTTAATTTATTTTCTTAAATTCTTACCAATGTGATGTCCCTAGAGGCTGCTGCAGCACTCATGTGTAAGCTTGGCTGTCGAACAGAACTACTGCAATCTAGAGCACGAGCAAATGTACCAACAGAGCTAAAAAGAATGAAAAAGGAATTAACTTGCCATGTTGCAAGCATATAAAAATGCAATTTACAAAAAAGTTTTATCAGATTTTTAGCAAGCTCTTTTTATTACATTTCGCTCTGTGCCTTTGTAAGGTATATTTATCTATACAATCCAAACAGCTCATCAGACATTTTTACCATACACATTTTTCCTCTTGAAATAGGGTAGAAACTGACCATAAAAGCCTCCATTATTTGACATTGTAGGGGATTTATTATCCCAAGTGGCAAATACATAGTACTGTACTATTATATGCAGTACAGTTGTCCCTCTGTATCCACGGATTTGGTATTCACGGATTTAAGTACTCACAGCTTGAAAATATTCTTTAAGAAATAACGTACATTAGAAAAGTCATGACATCAAGTAAGGTGTGTAGCTGCCACACTTGATGCTGCAAATTTATGTTTCAGTTCTGCCCTAACAAGGACTAGAAAAAGCATTTAAATTGTTGTTGTGTGCTTCTAAGTTTTCAACATAAGGAGACCCTAAGGTGAACCATTCACAGGTTTTCTTGGCAAGATTTGTTCAGAAGGGGATCATCATTGCCCTCTTCTGAGGTCGAGAGAGTGTGAATTGCCCAAGGTCAGCCAGTGAGTTTCCATGGCTGAGCCCGAATTCGAACCAACTCCTAGTCACAGCTTTGGAGCAGCAGTGGAGAAAGCCCTCTGGCTCACCGATGTTCACCTAGATTTTTGGCTGAAGTAGGTTCTTCCCCGGGAACCTTAGTGTGCAGGACAGACAATACGGAAGAAGGCGATCCTTTAAATATTCATGGGATAAATGAATGATTAAAATGTATTGTTCCATTTATGAACAGAAGCTCATAAAGTCTGCAAGACTGCACCAGTTCTGTTCTTCTGATTCCCACAGCATGAAAATCTTTAATGGACATTGTTAGTAAGAGATGTGTCTTTCATCAACCACAAAAAACAATGACTACCTTAAAACGGATGAGTCCAGAGAAGCAGAGGGATGATGGGTTATGACACAGAATCTACAGGAGGCATAATTATGTCTGAAAAGTATGTTCACAGATATAAGCAAAGTACATCTGCAAGAGCTGCGTGGATAGAATTAGGAATTTATTCAACATAGGTCTATTGTACTGAGCTCATCATTTGTTAGAATTACATTTTTTTAAAGTCCATCATGTACACTTTAATCATGTGCTGCAACATTTCAAAAGCTTATTCCCACTGCTCTTCCTATAGATCTTTTACGTACATTTGTTATTGTTGTTGTGTGCCATCAAGTTGCTTCCAACCTATGGCGGGCGACCCTAAAGCCAAGCTATCATGGGGTTTTCTTGGCAAGATTTGTTCAGAGGGGGTTTGCCTTTGCCTTCTTCCAAGAGAAAGTGACTTGCCCAAGGTCACCCACTGGGTTTTCATGGCTAAGCAGGGGATTCAAACCCTGGTCTCTAGAGCCATAGTCCAATGCTCAAACCACTAAACCATGCTGGCTCCTAGTAATTGTTGCTACTTGCTGTCAATTCAGCAAGTTAATTTTTTTTAAGAAGGAGCTGTAAGTCTAATTTTTAAGTAGGGGTTCCCTGAGACCTGAAAATTATATCAAGGGTTCCTCCAGGGTAAAAAGGTTGAGAAAGACTGCCATAAATAGTTTAATTCTATTTTAATGTTTACTTTTTGTATGTTTTTTAGTTATATTGTTCTTTTAAACTGTAAACCAGTTTGAGTCTCAGTTTTGGGTGGAAGTGGATAACAACAACAACAATAATGATAATAGTGATGTGGGTCTAGGCTGAAGATTTTCAAGAATACATTTGGACAAGAAGTGGAAGAAATGAATTGCAAAATGAAATGCGTGAAAAGTCTACTTTATTAAAAAATCAACCCTTTACTATTTTAACTATTCACAATCTTTACTATTTTTCAAATATATTTTTTTACAACAATAAGCAATAACAACAAATCAATATAACAGAAAAGAAAGAAACAAAGAAAAAGAGACAGGAAAAGAACCTCCAGAAAACACCACCACCATCAATCAAACAGCAGAAACATCGCTTTTAAGTTAGGTCCATCCAAAAATAATTATAATTATACAGCACCCTTGTAAATGCTTACATTGTATTAAAAAGCTGAAGCCCAAATGTCTGCGGATTATGGCCCACACAATGAAATTTTCTGCAATCATCCCACTTAGATATCAGACACTTTGTCAAATTCTGATCTAATGATAATGGTATCCATAAAAAGTTTGTATTTAATCCTATATAATCCTTTTTCTTTTTGTTTTCATATTGCTTATATTTATTTTTATTTAGTATAATAAAGAAAGGGCACAGAGGTGATACTACAGGTGCTAACAACTTAAGTTCCACATCTTTATCATTTAAACCAATAGCTTCACAATGCTGTTTAGTTTACCAATAGAAAGCATGTACGCAGAGGAGAATCTTCACTTTCCATTTACACCTATGCTACATCTTTATTCCTCCCTAATAAAACTGGGCCATGTATTTAAATGAAATTCCATATAATATACTATACAATCTAAGAACAGCCAATCCTGCATATGTAGCATATCTAGGTTTCATTTTGTTTAACAAATGTTAATAGTTTTATTTGTCATATAATTGTTTCCAAACTTTTGTACTATGGAGACCCAATTTTTCTGAAAAGTCAATGATATATTCATACTAAAATAAAATCACCACAAATACACACCATTGTACACATACAGCAAATAAGAGCAACAACAGTGTTTTGTTTGACAAAGAGAAAGTATTTGTTTAGTGTATTCAGTCATAATAGAACAAATTATTAGATGAAAAAGTGAATCAAACTATCCTTTTCCTTACCGTGCTACTACAAGGAACTGGTCTATTTGTTTGTCTATTAGTGGATTAAATGCTTCCCAAACTTTTGTTTCAAGTTTTGACTGATCTCTGCCATCATCTTCACCTAAACAAAAAACAAAATTAAAAAAGTTTCAGTAATTCGTCTATAAATATAGAGAAAATACACCCTACAACATTGACTTGAGCTTTCTTTCCATATTGCTAAGCAAACACACAAAGTATTTAAGATAAAAAGAAATACATCACTCTTTTGACTGCCTAGAAATAAGAGTCCAGCTCCAACATTGCACAGACCAGCAAGGGATGGAAAAGTCCATATCTGACCCTGTAGTAATATAGGATCACCACATGCATTAACCAGATTTTCCCACAGCAATACTAGGAAAATTACTGGGGGAGGGAGAGGGAGTAATTGCTAGCATTCATTTTTTTGATATCCCATAGAACAGATCTGTGGCTCTGACATCAGTGGAACTATAAATCCCCTTCAGGTATAGTCTACATTTTAAAGAAGCAATCCAGTTTGCTGGACCCATTTTCAGGATGGAGTTCAACACCCTGCATAACTCCTTTAAAGCTCAGACTAAAATCCAGAGTATGTTCACCACCCCACGTGGAAGCAGCAGAACAGGCAGTTACTATTACTAGGGAGGTACTTGGAACTGGGTCTAAATATCCTAAAGGCACCAGATGCCCTGTCTGATCTTGGAAACTAAGCAAGGTCAGCCCTGGTTAATACTTGGAAGGGAGACCACCAATGAATACCAGGTGTTGTAGACTATATTTCAGGGAAAGGAACAGGCAAAACTAACTCTGAATATTCCTTTCTGAAATTCATGGGGTCACCATAAGGTGTCAGGTAACTTGAGGGCACATACACACATACTTGGAACTAGTTATGTTGCTCTTAAAAATGCTGTTAAGCATTTCATTATTTTTATTCTGTGGGGAATTGGGGACATTCTTTTGGATTTCTAAAGTAGTGTGTACCCCCTCAAGTTCCCTCCCACCCCAGAGATGTGAAGGTCTAGAAAACCCCAGAAAAATTCAGAAAAAAAAACATGTTCTTCTGGGGGGTTTTCTTGAAGCCTTGTTATGTTTTTTTCTGAAAAATTGAAAAAAGGAAGAAAATTGATTATGGACTGTTTTATTTTAGCATGATGAATAAAATCTTTAAGACAAGGTGTTCATATATTCTCCAAATCATTTCTAAAAACTATGTACAGTATCAGTTATTCTAATTTCTGTGCAGTGAGGACAAGCAAGTCTGAGGTTACAAACTGAACTCTCCAATGCAAGAGCAAGATGCATTTCTTAATTAAAAGGGCACTGCTATTGTCACAAGAAGAAAAAGGTTTCAGTTTCATTTTTCCTTGTGAGTGGGTCTGTTTGATTATGTTCTGTCCTCTTCACTAGGCCTCAAAGCACTGGAAGGAAGTCTCTGTCTCTGGCTTTTCCTTCGCAAACGAAGATTCAGGAAGGACTCATCCCGCACTTTCTGCAAGCGCGCTGATGACTAAAAAGGCCAATCCGAGATAAACAAGTCCGGTTGCAAAAAGCACAGCAGAAGATCTCCTTGGGTGATGTTTTTGGGTTGTGATTCTTTCTGCGTTGTCGTTTCTCTTCAAGACTTGTTCGTCGTGAGTTCTCAAATAAGGCTGCAGCATTGTGGATAGTGCATCTCCATGCCTCCTGATGTGAGGCCAGGGCGGACCACTGTTGGTGATCAATTTGGCCAAGCCTGAGATGTTGTTTCAGGGAGTCTTTGTATCATTTTTTTGGAGCGCCCCTCTTACGCTGACCCGTGGCGAGTTCACCGTAGAGTAGTATTTTTGGGAGGCGATGGTCCTCCATCCTAGAAACGTGCCCTGCCCAGCGCAGCTGTGTTCTCAATATCATGGCCTCAATGCTGGTGATCCCTGCTTGCTCAAGGACAGCAACATTCGTCACATAGTCAGTCCAGTGTATATTTAGGATTGTGCGTAGACAGCGCTGATGAAAGCGCTCGAGGAGTTGTAGGTGGTGGCGATAGGTGACCCATGTTTCAGATCCATAAAGGAGGATAGACAGTACGATGGCTCTATACACACTGATTTTTGTGCTTTGCCTCAGGTGTTTATTGCTCCAGACTCTTTTGTGAAGTCTTCCAAATGCACTATATGCCTTTGCTAATCTGTGATCGATCTCTTTGTCAATCTTGGCACCTCTCCATTGACGCCCCCTTGTCGTGGGAGAGAGGCTTGCATACCCTAATGATGTTTGAGGAAGGAAGTACAGAGCAACAAAAAGAACCTGAACGTATACTTAATTTAAAAAGCTAAGAGTTTAAATTTATCTGATTTCAGAAAATTAAACCATATTTTAGCTACATTAGTTTAGCTTTATAACCTTTATGTAAATTATAATTACTACTAAACTGGTTCTTTACTTCCCCTACCTCCAACCATAGCTTAGTGTTTTCTTGCAAGCAAGCCACTAAATTATTTTTCTTACCTACTCCCCTCAGGAAAATGGTGAGACCAACATTTAGCATATGGAAGCATTTTCACAATACAAGTTCTTCTGAGAGGAAAAAAAAGTGATTTGCAAATACTGACAGATAAAATATGCATTTCCAAATGCTACCAGGATGACAAAACACATTCTTGTATGTAACAAATGTCCTGTAGATATTTAAAAATTCTTCATGGATCTATGTAAAGAGGACCATGATGATGAAAGTGCACACAGCTTCCCTCAATGTTCTCATTCAAGAAGTCCTCTTCCTTCCCCATCTGTAACATCTGCAGCATCACAAAGTGTTGTTCCATCAGCAGCATCCTCAAGTAATCAAATATTGAAAACAACTGCATCCAAAAAAATACTCAATAACTTCATTTGTAGACAGGATGAGACCTGAAGATCAGGAAAAAATTGATCAAGCTCTTGCAAGAGCAATATATTCTTCTGGAACAGCATTTTCAATAACTGAAAATACATACTGGCAGGAAGCTTTGAAATTATTAAGACCATCATACCATTTGCCCAGCAGACCTTCTTGAGCAAGCCTCTTTTGGAGTAAGAGTACAGACACGTAATGGAATTTGTTCAAGGAAAAAATCAAAGAAGCACTGTGTCTTGCACTACTTACAGATGGATAGACAGATGTGAGAGGAGAAGGAATTATACATTTTGTGGTAACACCTCAACCAGGTTTTTTTTTACAGAAGAATTAAAACAGGAGAGAGCAGACATACTGCAGAGTCTGTCAGTCCTACAGAAAATTGGGACTAGTATATTATTCGCTTTGCTGACTGACAACGCCAGCAATATGAAAGCAGCATGGGAGATCATAATGAATAAGTATCCACATATTATATAGGTTTTCTTTGTTGTTTTTTCCGGGCTGTGAGGCCGGGTTCTGGAATAGATTCTGATGTTCTGCATGCATCTGTGGCTGACACCTTTAGAGAATGGTTGGGTAGGAGTGTACGTGGAGTTTATATGCTGTGAACCCCTGTTGGGGAGTATATGTAAATTTGTGTAACTGAATGGTTAGTTTCTGGGTATAGAAATGCAAGGCTTGTTAGTGTCTCAATTTACTCAATTACTAAATTGTAATTCAATTTACATAGGAATTCCACCCAGGGACAGGAGGAGTTCCAGCAGATAATGGCCCATCAACCAATCATTAGCCAAACAGACACTAATGAGCCATGCATTTCTATACCCAGAAACTAACCATTCAATTACACAAATTTACATATACTCCCCAACAGGGGTTCACAGCATATAAACTCCACATACACTCCTACCCAACCATTCTCTGAAGGTGTCAGCCACAGATGCAGGTGAAACGTCAGAAAGAAACTATTCTAGAACACGGCCTCATAGCCCGGAAAAAAACCAAGGAAAATCTGTGGATGCCGGTCATGAAAGCCTTCGACTTCATATATCCACATATTACTGGAATAGGATGTGCCATGGGCTAAACATGCTTCTTAATTATATTATGAAACTGGACACCCTTCAAATGATCTATAGGTGAGCAAAAAAAGTTATAAAACAAAAGCTACTCATATAGTAGCTGCAGTTTTCAAGAAGCAAGTAGAAAAAAATGCAAAGAATAAAATAGTGATACTGAAGCTCTGTAGTAAACCTTGGTGGGGTAGAGTGGTGATCTCCTTTCAAAGTCTACTAAAAAAAATAAGAAGCTCTTCAAGAAACACTAATAGTTGAAGATCTTAAATTACCCAGGAGTGTAAGAAACACTGTTCTTGATGATGATGTCTTCTGGGTTCAGCTACAGAATTCATTAAGTTCTGACTGCTTAAAAATGATAGCACTTCTTTGTTACTAAATAAGCCTGGCTGCCTAGCTGCATTAAGTGCAATGGGTTTGCAGTGGCTGACAGATTAACATTTAAAGGGCTTTGTGAAATCATATTAATGACTTGATTATCTTTAGCTGTTGAACCTGAATGAGCTTGAGATGAACTCTCCGACATCAAGCAAACCAAATAATTTAAAAATTGACTCTGCATATTCAATGGTAACATAGCTCTATTTTCTTCCTCCTTTTGTAGCATCCTGAATCCCAATGACTGAGCTTTCTTTACCACCTGACTGCTGAATTGCTGTTGATTGGAGTGTTTCTCTTTTCTAGCCAGGACCTCCCCTCTGGGAGGAATCAGCAAATTCAAGATGGCAACTAGAAGTAACTTCTGGACTTCTAACTGCTTTACCAGGTGCGTCTTTCTTCTTAATATTACCTTTACCTTTGGCTGGTTTACTCTTAACAGGGTGAAGTGTTTCTCTCTTAAGATTTCTTCAGTGCCTTCCGCTGCTGCAGAGACGAGCATACACCTTCACTCTCACTGGAGCTTAGAAATATTTTTCTTAATAGCAACTCTGCTCCAGACTTGGCACCCTGTCACTCAGTTTGTGATCCACCTTTAATTTTCTGCATATTGTGCTGTGCCACTCACCGTCCGTTAGCTGCATTACGGCATTCTCCATTTGCCACTTTTTTTTTTTAATCTGTGGGCAACTCAGAGTCTTCCAATAACTTCTCCGGCTCATTTTGTTTTCTCTTCCTACTACTAACTCTGAAGCCATTATCCCTATTCTCACAATAAACTAACCTAACAGTAAAATAACGTACTAGTTTTAAAGTACTGTAAAGACAGAAAGGGAGATATATAAAAAGAATGACTGGTTGACAATAAGGCCTAATGAGTCACGGGCAAGTTCGAGAATCATATAATCCAAGGGAAAAAGCAATGGCAGAGTCAAAGAAACAGGCCAAAAAGTCAATAATCCGGTGAGAGAACGTTCCCAAGTGATCCACATGACATATGAAAAGGAACTGAGGGGAAGAGCTTTCCACCACTATTTATTAAGAGAAAACTCTGAAATGCCCCATGTTTGATCTGCACATGTACAAGATTCCAACTCTGTAAGGCACAGAGGCCATGAAGAAGATATATGGATATATAAAAGAGCAAAAAGTTCAAGCAGCAATCTTCAACCTTCTATTTGGAAATAGGGGTGAAAAAAATGGACACGTGTCATGCCCTGTGAGCCTGATGAAGCTATAGAGTCAGAGGAGGAGGAGGACATGGCAGGGAAAGGCCCTACGGACCCTAGCACAGGTTTATCTACACCTGTGCCAGCAGGGAACCCTGCCAACCTAGAGGCTCGAGCAGAGGAAGAGCCTGGTCCAAGTGGGTTGGCATCAGTCCCAGCAGAGTGTCCTGCCCATTCAGATAAGGATGAAGAAGAACAGAGGGACTTACCTCCACCATCATATACCCAGCAGCAAATTCAAAAGGAAGCTCAAAGGAAGTCTCTGAGACTTTATGAGAAAAACCTGCTCATCAAGAAACACCTGATAAAGCCTTGTGAGATGCGATGGAGGCTTTGTTAGAGATCAACTGATCTTCCTGCTGAAAGCTTCCTGCTGACTTCGGTGCCTGGATTCCAGTTATCTTGACTTCTGTTACCTTGACTCGTGCTTAGACCTTGGACTGTTCCTGACTATCTGCTGCCTGCTGCTGTTGACCCACGGACAGCTTTGGATAACGCTGATTGCTTTAAGCCCCTGATCTTTTGGAACTATTGTTACTGGACTAACTCTTTGACTGTGTTTGCATTCCTAGGAGCTAATTAACAGTTGGCACCCTTCCCAGACTAGCGCTGTTTATACTTTGCTGGTACCTAGTTGCTTTCTGGACAACAAGTTGCTTACTTGTAACTGTAGTTCTTCGAATGGTCATCTGTGAACTCACACAACTGGGTATTTCTGTGCCTGCACAGTGCACTTTGGAACCTTCTAGAATAGTTACATAATGTTTTTTGGCTGTAGCTCTGCACACCCCAATGGTTCCCCTCAGGCATTCCCACCCATTTACCTCAGTTCCAAGGATGCCGCAATAGCAGCAGCACAACTTACAAAAGAGCAGGACAGAAAGGAGAGGATGGGCGGGTTTGTGTGAGTTCACAGATGACCACTTAAAGAACTACAGTTACAGGTAAGCAACTTGTCCTTCTTTGTGGTCTCTGTGACTCACACAACTGGGAGCCAAGCAAGCTTTCTCACAGGTGGAGGGACTGTCATGCCCAACAAAAAGAGAAAGGAGAAGCACATGGTGTAACAGTGAACCACAGATAAATGTATTTACTGCAACATGGGTAAGAGAACAGATCTCCGAAAAGCAGCAGCATCCCTAGACCTGTTATCAAGTCTGTAATGGGAGATGAAAGTCAAAGGAGTAGACCACGTAGCTGCCTTGCAAATTTCCTCCAAAGGAACACTGGAGAGAAAGGCAGCAGATGCGGCTACCACCCTTGTTGAATGAGCTCAGATTCGAGGTAGGAGTGGCTTTCAAGCCAGTTCATAGGCCAGAGAAATAGAAGGGACAACCCACTTGGATAGGTGTTGTGGGGAAACCAGTGAGCCACGGTTGGAAGCAGAATAGCAGACAAAAAGATGATTCCTACTGCACAGAGGAACAGTCCACTGAACATAAAATGCAAGAGCCCGATGAACATCCAAGGCATGGAGTGCACGCTCAAAGTCATCAGACAGGTTCTACATCAACACAGGCAAAACTATGGATTGCTTGAGGTGGAAACTTGAGATGACCTTCGGTAAGAATGACATGTCTGGTCGAAGTACCACCTTATGTTTGTGGAAGACCAGGCAAGCTGGATCTGAGCGCAAAGCACACAACTCTCTGGCACATCTAGCTGATGTCACCACCACAAGGAAGGCCATTTTCCAGGAGAGGAGATGGAGATCTGACATGGCCATAGGTTCGAACGGGCACCTGGAAAGCTGTGAGAACGAGTTCCAGGCTCCATACAGGGGTGGGTTCCACCACAGGTGGGTGAAGGTTAATGTAACCTTTTAAAAACTTTTTAATAATGGGGTCCTGAAAGGGAGAGGGTCGAGCCAAACCTTGGAATTCAGTAGAAATCGCAGCAAGGTAGCATTTGAGAGAGGAAAACAAAAGTCCTAAATCTGAAAGGCAAAGAAGGAACCAAAGAATGTTTAACACAGTAGAATCCGCTGGAGAGAGACCCCTATCCGCCAGGTAAGTAATGAACTTCCTCCATTTGTAAGAATACGAGCAGCAGGTGGAAGGATGAAGGGAGGCATCCACTACTGTCCAAATATCTGGAGGCAAACAATCCAGAGAAGCGTTCAAAGCCAGCCCTGAATTGAAAGGAGGGTTCAAGGTAGGATCCTCCAAGCCGTCAGCTGTAGGGTGGCCAGATCTAGGTGTCGAACTCTGCCTCCCTGAACTGTCAGGAGGTCGGGACGGAGAGGAAGATGGAGGAATTGGTGAGACACAAGTTGGAATAGCAGCCCGATGGTCAGGTTGCTTACCTGTAACCATAGATCTTCGAGTGGTCTTCTATAAATTTACACAGCTGGGTTATTCTTGCGCCTGCACACAACATTCGGAACCTTCTGGAATTGCTAGGCAGAATGTGCATTGATACATTTTTGGCGGTAACTCCACCCACCCTAACGGTCCCCTTAAGAGGCACTCCCACCTAATTTCCCTCAGTTCCTTGAATGATGCCGCAACTAGCAGCATCTGGAACATGAAGCGTACATATCATAGCAGGACATAGAGGGGAGGATGGGGTCTGTATGAATTCACAGAAGACCAGTCGAAGCTCTATGGTTACAGGTAAGCAACCTGTCCATCTTCTTCATGTTCTCTGTGAATCACACAGCTGGGTAGACTAGCAAGCTTTTCCCTAGGAAGAGGGTATGTCCTGTACACAAGTGGACGAGGACTATACTCTATATTCAAACAACAATTGGATTTATTAACAGCACACTCTTTAAGCATGAAAGTAATTCATCAGAAAGACAAACTCACTTACTGAATGGAGGACAGAAGCACAGCCCTCCCAAAGGTAGCTTCGTTTCTGGAATGAGTGTCCCGTCTGTAGTGTGAGATGAAGACCAAAGATGATGACCAAGTTGCTGCACAGCAAATGTCCTCTAGAATTCCTTTAATTCCTTCTTCAACTGTCTGAAGCAGGACTATCCTTTTCATCACTCTGTTGCTATTTGGCAGCCATCTCTGTTGAGTTCCATGCAAGGGGTCAACCCTCTCCGTTCAAGGACCCGGTGGTGAAGAAATTCCTAAACATCCAGAAAGAAATGCTGTCGAAGTGGAGACAGCCTTGTTGAGTGTCCCTGAACCCATGGACGTAATGGTTTCTTAGCCAGCTCATAGCAGAGAGTGATGGTCGAAGTTACCCACTTCGACAGGCGCTGCGAGGAAATCGGTGCACTCAGCCTCGAATCAGCATAGGAGATGAAGAGCCTAGGTGATTTTCTTATGGGAGCTGTCCGTTGTACGTAGAAGGCGAGGGCCCTCCTCATATTCATGTAGTGGAGGGTGCGCTCGAATTCGTCCTTCGGATCCTGCATCAGTGCAGGCAGAATGATGGATTGATTCAGGTGAAAACTGGAGACCACTTTGGGAAGGAAGGAAATGTCTGGTTTCAGCACCACCTTGTGCTTGTGGAAGGCGGTGTACAGTGAGTCCAAACGTAGGGCACAGTTCTCCAGCTCAACAAGGAGATAGTAATGAGGAAAGCCGTTTTCCAAGACAACAGCCTCAGGTCCGTGGATGCCATCGGTTCGAAGGGTTGCCGAACCAATTGGGAAAGAACGAGTTTGAGGCTCCAGGTCGGAGTAGGTTCGATCACTGAAGGATGGAGATTGGCATACCCCTTTAGGAATTTCTTCACCACCAGGTCCTTGAACGGAGAGGGTTGACCCCTTGCCTGGAACTCAACAGAGATGGCTGCCAAATAGCAGCAGAGTGATGAAAAGGACAGTCCTGCTTCAGACAGTTGAAGAAGGAATTCAAGGACTATCGGTACCAGGCAGAACTCTGTAAGTAGCCCACGGTCAGCTAAAAAGGCTTCAAATATTTTCCATTTGTAGTGGTAAGATTTGCGAGTTGCAGGCCGACTGGCAGCATCAATTACAGCCTGGATATCAGGTGGAAGGACCAGAGGAACCGAGGCCGGATTCATGGGTGTATCCTCCACGCTGTCAAACGGAGTGTCTCAAGGTCTAGATGTCTGACCGCTCCATCTTGGATGGTGAGAATGTCAGGACGGTTCGGAAGGTGGATAAACTGACATCTGGTCAGACATAGAAGGGGTGCAAACCAAGGCTGATGGGGCCACCATGGAGTGATGAGGATGGCGTCCGTTCGGTCCCAACAGAGTTTGGCAATCAACTCGTCAGGAGCAGAAACGGAGGAAAGACATAGAGGAGCGGGCCTGTCCATTGGAAGAGGAACGCATCGCCATAGAGGAGCGGGCCTGTCCATCGGAAGAGGAATGCATCGCCTCTCAAACCCCAAGCTCAACCCCTGGAGCAGAATTGCTGACACTGCTTGTTCGCTGGGGACGCAAAGAGGTCTACCTGCGGAGTCCCCGAACATCGGAACAGGTCCTTTGCAACTGACCGGTGAAGCATCCATTCGTGGACAGATGAACTGGAACGGCTGAGTCCGTCTGCAAGAATATTCTCCTCTCCCAGCAGGTGGATGGATTGGAGGTGTATGTTCCTTTGGACACACCAGTACCAAATGTCCAGTGTGAGTTGGAGGAGTTGGTGGGACCTCGTTCCTCCCTGCTTGTTTAGGCAGTACATGACAGAGCTGTTGTCTGTCACCAACAGAAGGGTCTTGCCTGTCACCAAGGTCTCGAAGGCTCACAGTGCCTTCTATATGCTGAGGAGCTCTAAGACGTTGATATGGAGCATCTGTTCATTAGCATCCCAGGTCTCTTGTATCTCATAGGTCCCGAGATGGGCTCCCCAACCTAGCATGGAGGTATCCGTAGTCAGCAAAGTGTCTGCTTGGGAAGGGTCGAAGGGCATCCCAGACAGTACGTTCTCTGGGATCAGCCACCAGTCCAAGGAGCACTGGATGGCGCGCGGCATCATCAGGAGTTTCTTTGGGGAGTCCCTTAGAGGACTGAACACTCCAAGAACCAGTTCTGGAACAGACAAAACCGTAGCTTGGCGAGGCATGCAACATAAGCTGTAGCTGCCATGTGGCCAAGAAGTACTTGAACCGAGTGGGCTGAGTCTTTGGGACCGACAGCAGGCATGGATCAAGGAATGGAGGGTGTTGAATCGGTCCTGAGGGAGGTAGGCTGCTGCCGTCAATGAATCCAACCGAGCTCCGATGAATTGGATAGACTGGGACGGTTGACGTTGTGACTTTTCCATGTTGACAACAAGTCCCAGGCTGTGTAACACATCCAGGGTGAGATTGATGTCCATCTTGAGCTGGTGTCTGGAGCTTGCTGCAATCAGCCATTCGTCGATGTAGGGGAAGACTACCACACCGCACTGATGAAGAAAAGCCACCGCCACAGCCATGCACTTCGTGAAGACCCTCGGGGCCGTGGAGAGTCCGAAGGGCAGAACACGGAATTGGAAGACATTGTTCCCGATCTGGAATGCTAGGAATCACCTGTGGGACGGATGGATCCCGATGTGGAAGTAGGCGTCCTTGAGGTCTATGGACACAAACCAGTCACCTTGTTGGAGACGGAGGATGGAAGCCAGGGTCACCATCCTGAACTTCTTTGGTGGAATGTACCAATTCATTCCTCGAAGGTCAAGGATGGGATGGAGGCCGCCGTCTTTCTTCGTGACAAGTACCTCGAGAAGAAGCGAAGGTGGTGAAGTTTGGAGTTTACGGGTTCGATGGCCCCTTTCTGCAGCAACGTCTGCACCTCATCGAGGAGGGGAGGGAAGTGTAGGTCGAACCCAACCCGTTGGAAGCAGTGTGTCAAATTCGATAGCATTGCCGTACAATGCGACGTACCCAGTGGTCCAATGTGATTGAGGAACAGACATCTTGGAATGATGATAGGCAGTCTCTGAACAAGAAGATCTAAAAGAGAGAAAGAATTAGAATGAAGATAGGCAGGCTCAAAATCATCTCCTGCCCTGGTCTTTGGGTTTCTGCTTGGAGGGTAGCTGGTACCGAGAGGTGGATCCCTGGCTCCTCACCGATGAGGTGGATGACACTGACTGCTGGTAACGGGAATACCTGGAGGACTGAGGCATGTTTCCCCATCTAAAGAGAAGGCTGTAAGTAGAGCCCTGCCAACCCGTGCAGCCTCTGGAGCGGTATGCACAAGATGAAGATGGTGGCATACCGTACTTCCATGAGGTGCTCATCTTTTGCGTGAACTCTAGGTTCTCATCAGTGGATCCATTGAATAGGCCAGACTGATCGAAAGGCATGTCCTCAATAGTTGCGGCCGCTTGAGGAGCAAGTCCTGAAGATCGAAGCCAGGCATGTCTTCGAAGGGCTATCGATCCAGCCACGGTCTTGGCTGCGCAGTTGGCAACGTGTCTAGCTGAATTCATCTTTTGCCCGGCCAACAGTTGAGGTTCAGCCTGAATCGCCTCTGCTAGTTGACGCCTCTCGTCAGGCAGGTCTTGGATGAGGGGCATCATACGATCCCATAAGACCTGTTGATATGCCCCCATGCATGCCAAGTAATTGGCGATACGGAAGCTGAGACCAGCAGCCGAATAGATCTTTTTGCCTATAATGTCCAGCTTCCTGCCCTCAGGATCCGATGGCGTAGTCTGAGCTCGTCGATGCCGCCTGTTCTGAGACGCTTCAACCACCATGGAGTTGGGACGTGGGTGTGTCCTCACCGGCCACATGGTACAATCTGTCAATTCTCTTTGAAGTGGATGGAATGGAAGAAGGGTTCTCCCATGACCTATGTGTCAACTTCAAGAGGGATGGTAAGACCGTTATGCTGGTAGCTGGAGGAGCCTTCGATTTGATATAGTGCTAGATTGGGTCCATCTGCTCGGATTCTTTCTCTGTCACCTTCAGGTCTAACACGTGTGACATTCGCACGACCAGGCGGTTGGCGAATACGAGTCCTCGTCAAGCAGATTGGGCTGAGGAGATAGGACATACAGTAAGTATGAACCCGCCGAATCCAAGGAGACCGAGGAATCTGAAGATGGGGATGGACTCCAGCGGCCATGGTGCAAAGAGGCCGTTCGAACTGGTGGAGCAGGCAGCAATGGAGGCAGTGGGCACAATTCATGATGCAGAGAAACCTGGCTCCCAGTGTCTCTCATTGTCGGTACGGAAAAACGTTGATCACCGTAGGTAGACTTGTTGAGACCTTGAAAGGATAGCCGGGGCAGAGAACAACACAGTGCATGAACTGTGGCTGCTTCAGAGGAAAGCTGGAACACCTGATCAGAGACCATCACATGCAATCCTGACGGGGAGGCGAAGGGCGCACGGAACACAGACCTTGCCAGGTCATAAGCACCATATGCAGGATCACCTTGGATCCATGAAGAAGAAGCATGGAGTTTCTTGGCCTCCTCCAACGATCAAACCCCAACGTCAACCTCGGTGGCGGTATCTCCCAAGAGCTCGGCCCTAGAGACCACCAGGGCAGAGCAGGAGAGTGTCCTCATCGGAGTCCCCTAACGTCAGAACAGAAAGAGAACCACTAAGCACTGAAGCTTCCATTCGTGAATTGAGGAACTAGAACAGCTCAGTCTGTCTGCAAAAATGTTGTCCTCTCCGGGGAAGTGAATGGATTGGAGAAAGATGTTCCTCGGTATGCACCAGTTCCAAATCTCTAGAGTGGAGAACCTGGTCCCTCCCTGCTTGTTGAGGTAATACATTACAGACAGTCTTGCTGGTAACCAGAGATTCGAACGACCTCAGCACCTTCTACGCAGCCAACAACTCCAAGAAGTTGATATGGAGCCAGTGTTCCTCCACTGACCAGTTGTCATTGACAGAGAACCAATTGAAATGTGCCCCCCATCCCTGGAGGGAGGCATCCATCGTAAGGGTGACTTGAGGTTGTGGGGGCTTGAACAGAAGACTCACAAGTACATTCCCTGGATTCAGCCACCAATCCAGGGATCATTGAACTAACCTTGGCATGGTCAGGAGCTTTCTCAGGGAGTCTTGTAGAGGATCAAAGACCGAGAGGAACCATGAGTGCAGGGGACGGAAATGAAGCCTCGCAAATGGGGTCACAGCTGTGGTTGATGCCATGTGCCCCAACAGCACTTCGACAGACTGGGCAGGCGAGCGACAGGACCTGCAGCACTGATGGATGAGAGCCATAAGGGTACGGAATCTGGATTCCAGGAGATCGGCGTCTGCGAGATGGAATCAAGGATGACCCAATGAATTGGACAGTCCTACACAGGTCGAGATGGGATTTCTCCATGTTGATCGCCAGACCGAAGGAGTCAAGAAGCTGCAAGGTCACACTAATATCTCGGAGAAGCTAGCAACGTGATTTGGCAACCAGGAGCCAATCGTCGATGTATGGACAGATGATGACTCCCTGCTAGCGAAGCCTGGCTGCCACCACCGCCATGCACTTGGTAAATACCCTGGGTGCAGTAGCCAGGCTGAAGGACAGAACAGTCAACTGGAAAGCATCATCGCCGATCTGAAAGACAAGAAACTGCTTGTGGAACGGGTGAATCCCAACGTGGAAATATGCGTCCTTCAGATCGATGGTAGCAAATCAGTTCCCCCTTTGGAGGAGGGGTAGGAGCGACGATAACAAGACCATGCGGTCTTCGGAAGAATGTATGAATTCACCCTTCAGAGGTCAAGGATGGGCCGAAGCCCCCCATCTTTCTCGGTCACGAGAAAGTACCTCGAGAAGAAGCAGAGGTATCAAAGCTGAGGGGACACTGGTTTGAAGGCACCCTTTAGAAGCAAGGTCTGCATGGCCTCAAGAGGGACTGGAGAGGGGGATGTTACACAAATTCGACCTGTCAGAGGGTAATACTTGAATTCAATGGAGTACTCCTCCACGTTATCCATAACACCCAATGATCTGTCATGGTGTTCAACCAAACTCCGTAAAACAGTGCCAGGCGATCTCCAAATTGTACCCCAAGATGAGAGATCCAAGGATGAGAGAAGTCAAAGACGCTGCTTGGGCTGATCCTTGGCCCATGGCCTAAATTGGTGAAGGAAACGGGATATGGAAGATTGGCACTTAGCCAAGGATGCAGAGGACTGTGAAGGATAACGCGATCTGGGGGAGGAGGTTGGACTGAATCCACATGCCTACGCAAGTAGGACCCTTGCCAGCCGATGCAACCCATGGGCATATAGGAGGACAGAGATGGAATGCCATACTTCCTAGCCAAAAGGCATATCCTCTATTGTGGCCTGGGCCTGAGGTGACAGACCAGACAACCCGAACCACGCATGCCAGCAGAGAGCAATGGAGCCCGCAATGGATTTAGCAGAACAAACAGCCATATGGCAGGAAGAATTGATCTGCTGTCCGGCTAGGGAATGTGCTTCAGCTTGAATGGTGTGAACAAGTCACTTTTCCATGTCAGGAAGGCAGTCCAAGAAGGGAGAAATGCAGTCCCACAATACCTGTTGATACGCCCCCATGCATGCAGAGTAATTAGAGATATGGAAACTGAGGTCAGCAGAGGAGTATAGCTTCTTCGCCATCATGGCCAACTTCTGACCTTCCATGTCAGTCGCAGTTATCTGGGAGCGTTGCTGGGTTCGAAACTGACAGGCTTCAACAATCACCGAATTTGGCTTCAGGTGTTCAAGGAGCCAATCTATCTCTTCGCCAGACACTCTGTATAGGCAATTGACCCTTCTTGACGTTGAGGGAAGTGAAGAAGTATTCTCCCACAAACCCCTGGATAGTTTCAGAAGAGAAGGCAAGATGGGTAGAGTTGCCAACGGTGGGGCTTCCAACTTGATTCTGTTGTATAAAGGATCCATGGAATCAGATTCTCTTTGAGTAGTCTTAAGATCCAAGACATTTGAAAGGCAGATCATTTGTTCAGAGAAAGCCTGCATGTCGACCATTGGAGAGGACAAGTCATCATCCATTAGATGGACAGGGGGAGACGGGTAACGAGGCAAGTCAGATGAACAAAATCCCATAGATGAAGATGGTGAAGGGGATCTACTCGGTTCCCATCAGTCCAATGTGTACGAGGAGGGACCGGAGGCGGACAGTCTGGAAGAAGACCCAACAGTTCAGGCATAGGGCGCCAAGACGTAACCTGAATCATTGCATCCTTCAGCAAAGGCCTGGTCAGTATGGAAGGACAAATCCGAATCAGACTGGGCTATGTGTCAACTCACCCAAATCTTTTGGTGGCACCGAGATTGTCGCAGAAGGTGGCACGGATGGCTTCAAGGCCTGATCATAAAGAAGAGAGTTCAGGCACTATAGTTGGTTCTTACGAGCCGGGGGGGGGGGGTGTATGCCTTGCAGTGAAAGCAAGACGAGACATTGTGTGACTTGCCCAGGCATAGAAGACACCAAGAATGCCCATCAGAACCTGGCAACTTGGCCCCGCACTCCGTACAGTTTGAAGGAGGCCAGAGAAGCCATGGCAAATTACCCAATCAGAACAAAGTCACTAAGCCAAGAGCAGAATCGTTAACAGACCAGAGTTGTAGCTGGCAATCAGAAGATGACAAGGCCAAGGAAGCAGGCAAAGTCCAAGAACAATCTGAATCAAATGCAAGAGAAATCCAGCCAAAAAATTAAGTCCCAAACAGTCCGAGTCAATCACAACCAGAAATCAGTCCAATGCAAAAGCCAAGCCAAACCATAGTAAAAAAAAAAACGTGAAAAGAGCTATCAAGCACAGAGAGAAAGTCCTTAGGTACTGCTAGCATGGTGGATGAAAAGGAACTGAGGTAAATGAGTGGGAACACCTGAAGGGAACCAGGAGTGGTTGGGTGGGTGGAGTTACCGCCAAAAAGCATTATGTAACTGTTCTAGAAGGTTCTGAAGTGCACTGTACAGGCGCAAGAATAACCCAATTGTGTGAGTCACAGAGACCACAAAGAACATGCCTATTTCAAACAGTACTCAGAGATGTTTTATAACACAATACAAAACTTTTATGCAGAGAGGAGAAATGCAACTACCTTCTTTGAGGAAGTCTGTAATATCAGCCTGGAATCTGTTCCCAACTCTAATCTCTCCTTTATCAGCCAAAAGAGTCTTCTGTTGTGGATCATACACCAGTGAATAAAAAAAGAAGTCCTAGAAATAAATTTTAAAAAAAAGGATTTCATTATCCCCAACAGCCTGGGCTTTGAATACAATCCCTCTTAACTCTGCTTTCACAATTAAAATGAGAACAGGGAACCATGTGCAGGGAAGATGAGATGCACCAAAGCCAATATTTATTTTATTTCTTGGATTTATATCCCGCCTTTCTCCCAAGATGGGGCTCAAAGTGGCTGACCAAAAACAAAACAAAGAAAAAAAGTCTTCTGCAGATTATTGTTCTAGACTAGACCATCCTTTCGCAACCTTACCCTGGAGGAACCCTTGAAATAATTTTCATGTCTCAGGGAACCCCTACGTAAAAATTATTGTACCTGTAGCTGAAAAAAACACCCCCCCTCCAATCAGAATATGTTCCAGAACCCTTAGTGACCTATCCAAGTAACCCTAGGGTCCCAAGGACCCCTGGTTGGAAAACTCTGTTCTAGAGGAATCAGTCAGTAATTATAGTCACACTATGGAAGTAAGTTACATTTTATACTCACTATTCCCACAGTGCAATTGATAACAAGACTTTGCCTCATTATTCATTGTGATTTTGTCTTCACGGGGAGGAAGAGAAAAGGACTGAGTGCAATGAGTTTTTCTCACCCTCTTACAAGTAGCCAATTCTCAATACCTCCCTTGCTTCCCTAAGTCTTCCCTCTCAACTTTGTTTATTATTAATATTGTCATTGTCAGTAATATAATCATGAGTAGTGGTAGTACTCAGAAAGTTATGGCTCAAGGAAGCTATGAAAGTATCTCTAGCTGATAATCTATTCAACAGAACTACAAACCATCACATACAGGGAATTGACACAGACTGTTTTGTTGAAACAAATTTGTACTAGTATTTGTCTTATGTGTTTATGAACACATATTGTGCTGTATACATGTTTTATTTTTGCTGTTGTACATGTTATTATGGTGGATTTATTATACCATGAAATATAGTTTGGGGGTCTTTGTATGTTAGGGCTAGGATACTTCTCTTTTATTCTCCTTCTGTCCTCCATTTCCTTTAATGACAGAGTTACTATTTGTGTCTCTAAAACGCAACCTTTTCCCATCACTGAAAGGCAGCCTCCAATCTTTGAATTTAAAGCAGACCACGTAGAGTCCAAATCTAACTGGCCGGAGGTTCCCTTGCCTCTCCCTGCAAAAAAGAAGTCCCTGCTAAACTTGTTCTGATTAGATATAACAAGGATTCTGTTTCCAGCTCGTAGACAATACTTTCAGTCACCTGCACAGTCCCAGTTTCAAAAGCACTGGACAAGAGGAAAGGAGAGCTGAGCTGACTTCCCTTCAGCCTGAAAGTGCTGGCTGAGAAAGCCCAGCTTTGCTCCCTACTCAACTCCACAAAGCTGAGAAGGCCAAAGGTCAGTGAAGTGCACTCAGCAGCTCCTTCAGGACTCTGATGGATCTCAAAGCACTGGTTGAATGCACCTGGCTCCATCCCTTCCTCATCTTCACCGGCACCATGCAGAGACGATGAGGGACTGGAGCCAGGTCCTCAAATGAAGCACAAACTGGGAATTTCTGCTTGTATTACATCTATATACCCCAAATGATATCATGGTTCCCAAAGACCTTTGTCACATGTCACTTTGAGTACATGTGTAATGTAAGATGTATATTGATGAGGGCACATAGTAATAGGAATGCTGGTTAAATACACATAAGCAATGAGAAGGTGTTATAATAATGAGTAACTTCAGTTAACCCCATAACAACTGGATACATTCATATTTTGATTTTAAAAAAGAAACAAAATGTACAGGGAGCTATGCTGGATTGTAAGAAAAATGATTAGGACAACTACTTTATCAAGCTGGGCAATCAAAATGTCACAGAACAGCAAACTTTCAAACACTCAAGAATTCTTAATCAAGATGTTAAACAAAGCAGGGCAGGACAAGCAGGCTAACTTTAAAGCCATCAAGTTTGCATTTTTAGTCAGTCTTAAAATGGAACATGGGAGGAGACAGCTTCCATTCAAATATAGCTTTGTAAAGTACCTACGTAGGCAGTTTGACTAAGGAGGGCTGAGATGAAGAAGAGGCAGATGTTTTAGTTGGTCACAACCTAATGATCTATGCAGAGGCAACCGTGCACTTAATCTTTATTGGCACAAAAGACTTGGCACGAGATCTTCAATGTTGTTGAGCCCAGGAAGTTATGTTTAAAATTAGCTACAGTTACAGTTCTAAGGCCCCTGAAAATAGATACCATTGTAAATAAGATTTAAACTAAAATAGTCACAAGCTGCTAGCCTGTAGTACAAAATACATCTAAGTAGCCTAAGATACCAATAAAAATTAGAATTACAAGTAACTCATTCTTTGCAACTAGTTACTTTCAAGCACTGTGTGGCCACAGTTTTGTCAATTTATATTGTAATGTTCTGGCTAATTCCACTTCAGCTAACACAAGCTCTCAGCAGATTCAGAAGAACTTTAGCAAGCAGAGCTGATCACAGTACACAATTGTCAGGATTGAAGGTTTTTTCTAGTTGCATAGTACAGTATACTAAAAGTCCACACAGTTCAACTGTTCATCCCATTTGTCAGTAAATCAAAACATTCTGTCTTCCCGGAACATATTCCTCCTTCTTCCCCTGTACCAAGTTTCCCACAAGAACGACCCTGGCCACTTGCATCTCCTAACTCCTCCCCACACATCTGCTCATTATCCCAGGCCACAGATGATACAAAATCTTTTCTTTTCCCAGCTGTATAGCATGTTCCATCTTCCTTCATTACTGAGCATATGCCCAAGCATGTCAAACAAGCATGGCAGGGCCATGACTGGACCATGATCCTGATGAATATCTTTCACAGTTGCATCTGAGTTCAAAAGAAAAAAATTAAAAAATGAGATTGGTAAAAAGGTAAAAGGGAGAGTCAAGAGAACCAAATCTCTCAAATGTTTGGAAAATGAAACCACAATGACAGAAGCTGAGCAGCAATGTATATCATAGATAAGAAAAACACCATCAAATCCAAAAGGATTCTCATGTAGTTAACAAAGACAATAAAACTAAAGATAAGGATTCCTTCAGAATATGAAAATCTTGCCCAAAAGAGAACAAAAATATACACAAAAAGTAACTCCATTCCAGTTCATATCACCAAAAAGTAACTATTTTCCAAGTAATATGGTACATTAGAAAAACTAATTATTTCCTAGGTCTGGGCAAAATGAATGTAAATTGACAGGCAAGCAAAGCAGAATGTGAGGAAAGTTCTGCCAGATAAATAATACCAAGTAAATAATATCAACAACACGAGGAGCCGGAAAATGGCCAGGGAGCTGGTAGGACTAATGGACAGGAAGGAAAAGAATAAAAGGAGTGGTAACTGAAAAAGCTGCCAGGAAGAGAATCAATCCATTTGAAATGTGGTGCTGGAGAAGTGTTCTACAGATACCATGGACTGTCAAAAGGACAAATAAATAGGTCCTAGAACAAATTAAGCATGAACTCTCCCTCTAGAATATCTAAACTGATGCTCTTGTACTTTGGCCACATCATGAGATGACATGACTCATTAGAAATGCAAAAGCAAAGGGGGAGGCAGTAGGAAGAGAGAAAGGCCGCATGACAGAGACCATCAAGGCAGCCACCGCCCTAAGTCTGCAGGGCCTGAGTAAGGGCTGTTGATGACAGTGTGCCTTGGAGGTCTCTCATTAACAGGGTCACCATAAGTCGAAGCTGACTGGATGGCAATTAAAAACCAAGACAAATAGAACCAGAATTAATTAACTCATGTCTTCAGCATAGAAAATATAGAACAGCTAGCTATCCATGTCTTAAGCTTTTCAAAGAAAAAGTCTGAAGAACAGAGTCAACAAGATGTGAGAAGAAAATAAATTCTTGGGTCTAATGAAAAACTAAAAATTAAGATACTGGGACTGGATGATATTCTCTTGAGAGTTCTTAAAATAATTCATATGTAAGATCTGATTTTCTAAGATAACTATGTCTCTCATCTAACTCTTTATGTCTAACCATAACTGGCCCTCCCATTAACCCTGATGAGGCAAGGCAACTGCTTCTGGTGTCAAACTTTTGCCACTCTGAAAAACTGCCACTACAGGCACCCCCTGCTTTTTGACAGTTTGCTTTTCAATGATCTGCTCTATCAATCTCTTTCAATTATAACCAGAATACATACATTCAACACACAGTCAGAGATTTTGACCAATTTCATCATGTTTCCATGACCTTCCACAGACTTCTGTGACCATGTGCTCCTTTTTCTCTCAATTCATACTTTAAAAAAAAAAAAACCTTACTAAAGACTGGGTTCAGAATTTTGACAATTTCCAGTTTTCAACACTGCCCTGGTCCCTATCCTGTCAAAGAAGTGGGGGACGCCTATAATCTGCACAGCTCTGCAGAATGAGAATTATACGGCAGTGGTAGCTGCAGGCACTCCCACATCATCCCAAGAAGTAGGAGAAAGAAGTGACAACAGCCAAAGCTTCCACACTGCCACCATTGTTCAGCTCTCTACGCCATCAGTTTCCTGCTCTGGATCTCAAGAGCCAGGCTTTGTGGGAGGGGCAGAGGGGTTTAGGCAAATCACTTCTGCTGCAACCCAGGTGATTTTCTTAAACACCTCTGCCCTGTCCACAGATCTTTTCTCTTAAGACCTAGAGCCAGAAACGAAGCTACCGGCTTTGGATCATCACCTCCTTAACTCTGGACTCTGCTGCTGTCCCACCACCACATCCTCTTTGTTGCCACCCCTCTTTTCTGGATGAGTGAAGAGGGCTGCTTTGGCAGCTGGATGAGTGAGTAGGGATGGTAGCCTGCTGTAGCCACAGCTCTTCTCTACCACCTGCGTCAGGGTGGACAGGTTCCACTGGCAATAGGCTGGGGGCATTGTTTGCTCCTGTCTTAAGCAGCAGAAGTGTTTGTGCTGCCCCTCTACAGAATGCCACGTTGGTGACTTACCGTGAAGGTGAACCCAGAGAACAATGGTTTTTAACAATGGACCTTGGATATTAAAAAGCAACTACCTTAATATCTGTTCCACGTAAGCTGGTAGAAAGCACTGTTAATGGAAATGCTACTTGATTCAGAAATAATCTTAAGTGAAGTTGTGCCCAACAAGGCAGGCAGCAGGCAGGGGTGTAGACAGAGAATAGTTCTCACCCTCCCCTCAGCAGTGTCTATCTGTCTTTTTGATTATTTTTCATTATTCCTCCTGTTAGTTCTGATGGGAGGGGAACTACCTACACCAGCAGCTTTCATAGATGGGAGTCCAGTTCATCAGCCATAGAAGGGAATTGAGAGGGCTTGGATCCACACACTGCCCACAACCTGCCCCTGGGAAACCTGGCTTTGGAGCCTACTACAGAGCTTTCTACAGATATAACTGGGATCTCTAGGCAGATGTGCCCTCCACCTCAGGTGGTGTTCCTCTTGGCCAGTGTAAGGGCTTGTCCACCCTATTCTAACCTCATTGCCCAACAGATATGGAGGCTAGACTGCTCTGAACTGCCAAAATTGTAGTCAAAGCTCAATTAAATTTGTATACTAATTATCCAAGACATTTTCTTCTTGTCCTACCAAATGTAAAAAATATAAGTGAAATTTGTATATGTGACTTCACAATTCAAACTCTTACACTATCATCACTATCATGTACATATTTTATTTCATGCTTAATACATTTCATTCATATTATTATACACCTTCAAGACATTACCATTATTATTATTATTATTATCTCAATGAACACAACTCAATCACCACAAAATACAACTTATTTTTACACATGTTTATAAACAAGTGTATAAATAAATTTATAAATAAACAAATCATTATCTAGTCATGATTTCGTAATATACAATGTATATATGATATAACTGATAAAGTGCTCATTTTGCATTAGTCAGAAACATCATACACATTAAGATGAGTACTTAATTTCTGCTTCACATATTTAATGAGACTAAAGTCTCTCAAAATCATAGAATCATAGAATCATAGAATTGCAGAGTTGGAAGAGACCACGAGGGCCATCCAGTCCAACCCCCCTGCCACGCAGGAAATCACAATCAAAGCATCCCCGACAGATGGCCATCCAGCCTCTGTTTAAAGACCTCCAAGGAAGGAGACCCCACCACGCTCCGAGGGAGTGCGTTCCACTGCCGAACAGCTCTTACTGTCAAAAAGTTCCTCCTCATGTTGAGGTGGAATCTCTGTTCCTGGAGCTTGCACCCATTGCTCCGTGTTCCAGTCTCTGGAGCAGCAGAAAACAAGCCTGCTCCATCCTCAGCGTGACATCCCTTCAAATACTTAAACAGGGCTATCATATCGCCTCTAAACCGTCTTTTTTCCAGGCTAAACATACCCAGCTCCCTAAGTCTCTCCTCATAAGGCATTGTTTCCAGACCTTTCACCATTTTAGTTGCCCTTCTCTGGACACGCTCCAATTTGTCAATATCCTTTCTGAATTGTGGTGCCCAGAACTGGACACAGTATTCTAAGTGAGGTCTGACCAAGGCAGAATAGAGTGGCACTATTACTTCCCTTGATCTAGACACTATACTTCTATTGATACAGCCCAAAATTGCATTGGCCTTTTTAGCTGCCGCATCACACTGTTGGCTCATGTTCAACTTGTGGTCTACTAGGACTCCTAGATCCCTTTCGCACGTAGTCTCATTCAGCCAGGTCTCTCCCATCCTATATTTATGCATTTCATTTTTCCGCCCTAAATGCAGTACTTTACATTTCTCCGTATTGAATTTCATTTTGTTAGCTTTGGCCCAGCTCTCCAGTCTATCCAGGTCATTCTGAATTTTGATCCTGTCCTCTAGGGTATTAGCTACTCCTCCCAATTTGGTGTCATCTGCAAATTTGATAAGTATGCCCCTAATTCCCTCATCTAAGTCATTGATAAAGATGTTGAATAGCACTGGGCCCAGGACAGAACCCTGTGGCACCCCACTGGTCACATCTTTCCAAGACGAAGAGGAGCCACTGCTGAGCACCCTTTGGGTTCGGCCGGTCAACCAATTACAAATCCATTGAACAGTTAACTTGTCTAGTCCACATTCTACAAGCTTGTTTGCAAGAATGTCATGGGGAACCTTGTCAAAGGCCTTACTGAAATCAAGGTATGCAATGTCCACAGCATTCCCTTCATCTACCAAGCTGGTAACTTTGTCAAAAAAAGAGATCAGATTAGTCTGGCATGACTTGTTTCTCTGAAACCCATGCTGACTTTTTGTGATTATGGCATTGCCTTCTAAATGTTCACAGACTCTCTGTTTAATGATCTGTTCTAGAATCTTCCCTGGTATTGATGTCAGACTAACTGGACGATAGTTGTTGGGATCCTCTTTTTTCCCCTTTTTGAAGATGGGAACAACGTTTGCCCTCCTCCAGTCTGCTGGGACTTCTCCTGTTCTCCAGGAGTTCTCAAATATTATTGCCAATGGCTCTGAGATTATATTTGCCAGCTCTTTTAATACTCTTGGATGTAGTTCATCTGGTCCTGGAGATTTAAATTCATTTAGATTAAGAAGGTATTCCTGTACTACCTCTTTACTTATTTTGAGCTGGATTTCCCCTATTGTGTCCTCTGTTCCATTCTCCTCAGGTTGGTCCTCCTTTTCCTTTTCTGAAAACACTGAGGCAAAGAAGGTGTTGAGTAGTTCTGCCTTTTCTCTGTCCCCTGTTAGCATTTTGCCATCTTCTCCACGTAGCGGCCCTATCATTTCCTTCTTCCTCCTTTTGCTGCGGACATACCCAAAAAAACCCTTTTTATTGTTCTTAACCTCCCTAGCAAGCCTGAGCTCATTCTGCGCTTTAGCTTTTCTGACTTTACTCCTACACGTGTTCGCTATCTGTTTGAATTCTTCTTTGGTGATTTCCCCCCCTTTCCATTTCCTATACATGTTCCGTTTAAAACTTAGCTCCATTGAAAGTTCTTTAGTCATCCATCCTGGTTTCTTGAGACACCTCCCATTTTTCTTCCTCAATGGTACTGTTTGAAATTGTGCCTTCAGTATCTCCCTTTTGAGAAAGTCCCATCCGTCTTGAGGTCCCTTCTCTTTTAGTATTCTTGACCATGGGATCATCCCCAGTATTTCCCTGAGTTTATTGAAATCAGCTCTCCTAAAGTCAAGAATGCGTGTCTGACTATGCCTGGCTTCTCCTTTCCATTGTATAACAAACTCCAGGAGAACATGATCACTCTCACCTAAGGATCCCACCACTTGCACCCCATTAACAAGGTCGTCTCTGTTGGTTAGGATCAGATCTAAAATAGCTGACCCCCTTGTTGCCTCTTCCACCTTTTGGACCATGAAATTGTCTTCCAGGCATGTAAGGAATTTGCTAGACCTTGTAGTTTTGGCTGAGTTAGATTGCCAGCAAATATCAGGATAGTTGAAGTCACCCATCACTACTACATCTCTCCTTTCTGCATGTATGTTCATCTGTTCTAGAAAGGCAACATCCAATTCCTCCGTCTGATTTGGGGGTCTGTAGTAGAGTCCCACAATAACATCCCTGTTGTTTCCCTCCCCTTTAATTTTTATCCAGATGCTCTCCACCTGGCTTCCAGTATTGATGTCATGGATCACTTCACTGGTGTAAATATCCCTGACATATAATGCTATTCCTCCTCCTTTCCTGTTTGGCCTGTTTCTCCTATAAAGGTTATACCCCTCTATTCCTACATTCCAATCATGAGACTCGTCCCACCAGGTTTCAGTAACGCCTATTATATCATATTTGTTTTGTAGTGCAAGGAGTTCTAGTTCATCTTGCTTATTTCCCATGCTCTGTGCATTAGTGTAGAGACATCTGAGACCATGTGTTCCCTTTACTTGCTCCCTGTGCAAGTTTTTTTGCCTCCCACTGTTGGGTCCTTGCGCTGTTCGCCTTGTTCCCTCTATGACAGTTTGACTATTTTCTCCAGCCCTCTTGCCTTCCAGAATACTGTCTCCCTCCCCCATATGACTCAGTTTAAAGCCCTCCTGATCAAATTCTTGAGACTGTTGGCAAAAATGTTTCTTCCAACTGTTGTAAGATGCACCCCATCTCTTGCCAGAAGTCCCCCCGCATGGAAGCGCAGTCCATGATCCAAGAATCCAATTTGTTCCCGGCGACACCATCTACGGAGCCAGTTGTTTACGTCGGCTATTTTCCTCTCCCTTCTTGGACCATGCCCTTCAACTGGCAGAAGAGACGAGATGACCACCTGTGCGTTCATTTCTTTCAGCTTCCTCCCCAGGGCCTCATAATCTCTTCTGATCTTGGGAAAGCTGTGCCTTGCAGTATCATTGGTTCCCACATGGACCAAAAGGAAGGGGTTATGATCTGTAGGCTTGACGAGTCTTGTCAGCCTCTCGGTCACATCACAGATCTTTGCCCCAGGGAGACAACACACCTCCTGAGTCATCTTGTCAGGCCCACATATGTTTTTTCTGTTGTCTTTCTTCTTGAAGATCACAATTTCCATCACCAGCATTCCCTGCCATGTCCAAAATTATTTGCCACACTTTCTTTTCTTCCTAACAACTGTTCAGTTTGCATATCATTTCCTAAAAGTTACATAATATGATTTGTAGTAGATTCACGTATATCTGACCATAGTGCTTATAGACCTACAGCGCCAATCAAAGCCCACAAAAGATCATCACCAACCAAAGCCTCTTACCTCCTTCCTCAAGGCACAGCAGCAGTTTTATTATGCAATGGCCCCACAGTCACACATGCAGCAATGCCTCTGCTGCTAGTTGTGATGTCAATTCCAGATGCCACTGCAGCTAGTCATCACCTAACTGCCATTCTAGCAGCAGTCAGCATGCTGGGATGGATGCAACAACTCTCAGTTCTGCTCTACAACCTGTCATGGTGGACTGAATCACTTCACATCAACTGTTTGCCTCTCTGGTGAACTTACTGTCAAGTTCTTGCTCAGATACCCTAATGTTTCCTGTACATTTTTTCATAGATGGTCATGTGGACAGAAAAGTTGCTACAGGCAGAAGTACAGAATCATAGAATCATAGAGTCAGAAGAGACCACAAGGGCCATCCAGTCCAACCCCCTGCCATGCAGGAATAAACAATCAAAGCATTCCTGACAGTTCTCCATCCAGCCTTTACTTAAAAACCTCCAAAGAAGGAGTCCACCACACTCTGAGGCAGTCAGAAAGTTCTTCTTAATGTTTAGATGGAGTCTCTCTTCCTGTAATTTGAGTCCATTGCTATGGATCCTATCTTTGAAGTACCTCCCAGCTGCTACTTTCACATGGCCACAGGAGCTGACACTAACATCCCACATTCTTCTGAATCCTTCCTTTACTCAGACCCAGCTTGTCTCTGGTTGTCTGGAGAACGAGCAGAAAATTCTAAAAGGCTCTGGATACATCTGAACAAGTAGGAGACATCCTCCTAGCACTGAGAAAGCATTCTACCAATTGGATTTATGAAATCATGTAAAAAGCCTTAAAGACAATCTTTATCCTTATATGGCAGGGTGGGTAACTGCTGTGGGTCTGGAGACCACTTTTCAGGTTAGCCAAGTGTTTGAGGTGGTACCTTTATGTTTATTTTTAAACATGATTATCCCACTGACTACAGTGCATTTAGTATCTTTCCTCACTATGAGGCACTTAGTATGTTGCCCACCTGAAATGTAGCAACAAACTTGAAATGAATTCTTTTAAAAAATCTGGGGAGCAGTAGGGGGTACAGAAAATGTATGGAGGCCACACTTTGCCAAATCCTGTTTTACAGGCATCACTTCTGCCAGGAATAGGATTTACATCCTAACATGCTTAAATCCAAATCTAGAGCATTTTGCATGGTTCTGGGGCAAAGAAGATTCACCGGCTTTCCAATATCATCTTCAGCAATCCCTCATTTTGTTCCACATGAAAGAAATATGTATTACTTCTGTTCACGCCTCCAGTTGCTTGATATAGAACATACACACCCTGTTCCAATTATTATCAAGACCTATTCAAGTCTCTCATGTCCATGTCCCTGAAGACTTTATCTTGCAAAATCATAACTTCTGTACAGAGAGAATTGAGAGTAAGAATGGAAGAAATAAAATATTTTTGAAATCTAAAGTCTCAAGAGTATTCCTGGTGCACCTAGCGATACTCAGAAATGGTAACAGTAGTACCTCAGAGTTGAATATGTCATAAAAAGACAAATACATTATCTATAGGACTAGCACTGCTTACTAGTTAAGAGAATAAAGCTCACAGACCACAGTTGCATTTCGAAGTCAGACAACTCCTCCATCTAGCTGAGTACAGTCTGTTCAACTGACAAGAGAACCTTGTATCTCACTCCACTCTAATCTCACTCCACTCTAATTTCATGCACGAACTTAATGGATGATCTAAGACTTATCAACATCATGTTTATATTTTTTATTTAATTTTTCTCTGTAGTACAATCCCAAAGTGGGAGTAAAATCTGCCCACCTAGAGGGTTCTTATAAGAATTATTGTAAACCATGATTTGCAACTGTGAATGGGCTTTAGGCTAGCATGTGATCTGAGTCTACCACAGGCTCTAGTTTCCTGACTTCCTTGTTTATGACATTATAGCTGAACCAGATAAACTATGGTTTGACCAGAAAGACACAGAAACTCCTCCAAACTTTGACTCCTTGTTTTGGTTTAGAGCAATCTGTAATTCACACAAATCACCCCAGACCTTGGACATAACAATACATGGTTTGCCAGGAAACTGGGGAAGGAATCAAAACATGTGACCTGGACCAGACACATGACTAGGCTGATTTATATAAATGCTTGGAATACTGAGAAAAAGTGCTTTTATGATAAACAGTGTGGCAAAACAACTTGAAAGATGTTCAGTTGTCAAAATGTTTTCGTACCTCACGTTCCAGATAGGATTTAAGGGATTCTGTCTCATTTAACAGAGTAACGCTGCATTTGCCTCTAAAAAAAAGAAAGAAAAATTGCATGTTGAGAAAAAAAGGCATTCTGGACTCTTGCTAGGTAGTCTGTGTGTGTATATAGTTAGGTCCAGAAATAATTGGACACTGATACAGATTTTGTCATTTTAGCTGTTTAGCAAAATAAATTCAAGTTAGTTAAAAAATGAATATGGGCTTAAAGTGCAATATCTCAGCATTAATTTGAGGGTATTCACATCCAAACTAGAGGAAGGGCTTAGGAAACAGAGGGTTCACCATAAGGCTACTTCCGTCTTCTGTCACAACATCAATAAACATTAGTGAGGCAACTGTCATTGGAAGCCATATATGCCCATGTCATCACACTGCCTCCACCATGTTTTACAGATGATGTGGTATGCTTCGGATCATGAGCCATTCCAAGCCTTCTCCATACTTTTTTCTAAGAATCAGAGAGCTGGAAGAAACCACAAGGGCCAACCAGTCCTACCCCCTGCCATGCAGGACTACACAGTCTGCTTCTTCCCCTGTCATTCTGGTACAGGTTGATCTTAGTTTCATCTGTCCAAAGAATGCTGTTCCAGAACTGGGCTGACTTTTAAAGATATTTTTGGCAAAGTCTAATTTGGCCTTTCTATTCTTGAGGCTTAGGAATGGTTTGCACCTTGTGGTGAACCCTCTGCATTTGCTCTCATGGAGTCTTCTCTTTATGGTAGACTTGGATAATGATGTGCCTACCTCCTGGAGAGTGTTCTTCACTTGGCTGGATGTTATGAAGGGGTTTTTCTTTACCATGGAAAGGATCCTACAATCATCCACCATTGTTGTCTTCTATGGACGTCCAGGCCTTTTTGTGTTGCAGAGCTCACCAGCGCATTCTGTTTTTCTCAAAATGTACCAAACTGTTGATTTGACCACTCCTAATGCTCCTGCTATCTCTCTGATGTTTTTGTTTTTGTTTTTGGCAGCCTGAGAATGGCCAGTTTCACTTGCATTGAGAGCTCCTTTGACCACATGTTGTGGGTTCACAGAAACAGCTTCAAAATGTGAATGCCATATCTGGAATCAACTCCAGACCTTTTACATGCTTAATTGATGAAGAAATAACAAAAGAATAGCCCACGCCTCTCCATGAAACAGCTTTTGATCAATTGTCCAATTATTTTTGATCCCTTGAAAAAGAGGGCCCTACATATTAAGGGCATGTTTCTAGGATGGAGGACCATCGCCTCCCCAAAATAGTACTCTACGGTGAACTCGCCACGGGTCAGCGTAAGAGGGGCGCTCCAAAAAAGCAATACAAGGACTCCCTAAAACAACATCTCAGGCTCGGCCAAATTGATCACCAATAATGGTCCGCCCTGGCCTCACATCGGGAGGCATGGAGACGCACTATCCATAATGCTGCCGCCTTATTTGAGAACTCACACCGAAAAAGTCTGAAGAGAAATGACAACGCAGAAAGAATCACAACCCGGAAACACCACCCAAGGAGACTTCTGCTGTGCCTTCTGCAACAGGATTTGTCTATCTCGGATTGGCCTTTTTAGTCATCAGCGCGCTTGCAGAAAACGCGGGATGAGTCCTTCCTGAATCTTCGTTTGCGAAGAAAAGCCAGAGAGACTGCACTTTAAGCCCATATTCATTTTTTAACTGTAACTTGAATTTATTTTGCTGAACTGTTGAAATAACAAAATTTGTGTCAGTGTCCAACTATTTCCGGACCTAACTATATGTGTGTCTTAGTATGCCTATTAAAAATTTTCACACACTTTTCTCAAAGAAAAATAACAAGGATTAAATCATATCCTGTTTACTTATTTTGTTTATACCTAATATGAGTGGCTGGTAAGGATTCCAATTGCCGTGACAGAAACAGTTCGCGATGACGCAGCTGATGTTTCTGTTTCTCTGGTAAATCCATCATTTCTGGGTTTTCCATCTCTTCTTCCATTTCTCCTAGTTGAACAGGAAAAAATATTAATCTCTGAAGACGGGAAATTTAGTTCTTGCTAAAGTATGAAACAACTTAATAGCATGAAGCAACTATAACCAATACATGCAATCAAACAACACATGATCACTGCATTTTAATTCCTTGCTTAATAAATTTAATTGTCCAGCATGAAATCACAGTACTACATTACAGTTCAAAACTTTAGACCAGTTCTGCTTTGTTTCAGGTTAGGCTTTACACATGAGTATCACAGAAATGCAAGGAAAGTAGATATATTAATGACTCATTTAAAAAATTCTGAATTAACTTAAGTCTCGTGGGTTTCAACATGGATGCAAGTCACTGGGACAGGACATGTCTATGAATCCAGCCCACCTTGCACAACTAAGTATCTGAAACCAGCTTTATAGCTTGAATTTCAAAAAGATGGATTACATCCAGAGTCCTGCAATATTGTGAAGTCGAAGGCTTTCATGACCGGCATCCATAGATTTTCCTTGGGGTTTTTTTTCCGGGCTGTAAGGCCATGTTGTGGAAGAGTTTATTTCTGATAGCAAACTTTGACATGGTCAAAAACATGTCCCTGGGTGGAGTTCATTTGCAGGTGTTGAGTTTTGATGTTGGTGTTTTTCAAGACTGGTAACCAAACTTTGTTTACTTTAAGGGTTTCTTCTTTCCTGTTGAAGTTGTCCAGGTGTTTGTGGATTTCAATAGCTTCTCTGTGCATTCTGACATGATAGTTGTTGGCCTGGTCCAGAATTTTGGTGTTTTTAAATAACATTTTGTGTCCTGGTTGGTTTATAACATGTTCTGCTACTGTTGATTTTTCCAGACTGGCCCAGTCTGCAGTGTCAGAAAAGTGCCAGCCAGAAAAATCAGCAGTAGCAGAACATGTTATAAACCAACCTGGACACAAAATGTTATTTAAAAACACAGAAATTCTGGACCAGGCCAACAACTATCATGTCAGAATGCACAGAGAAGCTATTGAAATCCACAAACACCTGGACAACTTCAACAGGAAAGAAGAAACCCTTAAAGTAAACAAAGTTTGGTTACCAGTCTTGAAAAACACCAAAATCAAAACTCAACACATGCAAATGAACTCCACCCAGAGACAGGGGGATTTCTAGCAGATAATGGGCCATTAGCCAAACAAACACTAATCCTCCTTGCATAACTCCACCCAGGAACTACCCATTCAAATACAAAAATGTACATATCCTCTCCAACAGGGGCTCACAATATATACCGCCCCACACACTCCTACCCACCATTCTCTGAAGATGCCAGCCACAGATGCAGGTGAAATGTCAAAAAGAAACTCTTCCAGAACACAGCCTCACAGCCCAGAAAAAACAAAAAAAACAAGGAAAATCTATGGATGCCGGCCATGAAAGCCTTCAACATTCACTTTGGAGTTTTTGTTCCAATAAGAGTCACTAAACCTATTGAGCAGATTGGGTTTGTAAGTGCCCCTCACCACCCATTTATAGACTTATATTAGGAATTCTGAATAGGCTACTATTCCATGTATCAGAAGGATGAGGAAAAGACTGGCTTATCACATTTGATCAGAGGTGCTAGCTCACACCCCTCCAGGGGAAGAAGCAGATTTGTTGAGCTGCTGCGTCATCTTGCCAAACCCAGCTGCTTCAGAAGGAACAACTGCACTCTAAATTTTATCTTCCTCCAAAGTACACAAATTCTTGGGCTCGAGGGAGAAGACAGGTTTTGAATGGGCTTTTTCAAAACACACAGCAGGGATGGAAATCATGTAGGCCTCCAGATGTTCAACTCCAGCATACAAAATTTCAGCACTGAGGCCTTCCACCCTTCCACAGGTAGCCAAGCAGGGATAAGGAAGAGGGCAATATACACCTTCCTGGCATTTTCTTGTCCTTCCCTACTTCTAAAGATTATTGTATACTACCCTGATATCTCTGGATAGAAGGTATGCTGTAAATATTTTGATAAATGACTAAATGCTCATCTCTGAAGGTGTACAAAGAGGTAGCCGACAAAAACAAAACACTAAGAAGCTAGGCAAGCCTAGGTAAAACCACCAAATCACAGCTTATGGAATGCTGTGAGCGGTGGCTATGGGGCAGCCTTTTCCAGCCTTTTCACCCTAGAGGAACCCCTGAAATAACTTACAGGTATCAGGGAACCTTAGTATAAAAATTATGTTTTTTAAAAAAAGTTTAATTTTTGCAATCACAATCTCTCCTAGAACCCCTAGCAAACTCACAGTACCCTGATTCCAGTGAACCCTGGTTGAGAAACCCTGACCTAGAGGCTTGTCTGTAAAATGGTTAGATTGGGCAGTCAGGGATAAGGAAAGGGCCAGTTAGGAAGAGGTGAATGGACGAGATCTGAAAAGGATTTGATAGGAGCTGACAATGTGGAGAGAGTTCAAGAATCTGAAATCTGAAATCAAGTTGCTACTGTGTGTGGAACCAACTTAAGACTGGACATTGACTTAGTTATAAAAAAAACTTTATTGTTTTGATTTTCAACATCTCTGTCTGAATGTTTTAATTGAATAGTTAACAAGGAAAACTGGCCACACATTACTGTAACCACAAGCTTGCACCCCACTTCCAAGGAATGTTAGCATTGCCCTGCACCCCATTTTTACAGGGTATTCTTAATGACAGATCTGTTGGACTACTATAATCAGGAGGCAGAAATGGTGCTATTGTTTTCCATGCCACATCCTACAGAATTCCATCTGGCAACAAAGTGTTAACAAGCCTTTTCTTTGTCACACCTACCTGTCGGAATGATCTCCACACCAATTCCACTCTTACTTTAGACGCCTGATCATGTAATGTCAAAAAATAGGGCTAGCCACATTGTTCTGATCATGTTCATGCCCCAGGTATCCATCAGGTTCAATTCATAGTTCACTCATGGACAAAACATGTGGCTGTTGCTGGAAAATGGCATCATGCCCCATTCCCCCACCTGCACGTTTAATCTAATCTCCCCTTCAGAAAAACAAAAAATATTTCAGTTTAAGCACCATGTCCTTCTTAAAAGTGGGTAATGTCCTCTAGTTACCACAGAATGTGAAATTAAGGAAAGGAATGGTTATGCCTCTATCTTTACAAGACCTTTTAGTGACACTGAAGAAATCCAATTAACTACTTTAATATCACTTAGCACCACAACCTAGTAGCTCCCTCTAAATATACCATTTAATGCAATCTTAGGGTCAGGTAATTATTAATAACAGAATGACTTACTTGCATGTTTGTCAGCCAGTACAATTAATGTGCTTGAGATGTCCCTTCGTCTATAGAAACACACCACCTTTGCTTCTACATTTCCATTGGCTGTCTGTAATAGTGAGCAAAAATAACAATTATGTTAATATGAAAAGCAATATGACTTCCTGATGTAGTATCTACCTAAATTCTTTTTAAATATCTGCTCCACGGAATACCAGTGCCGAAAAATCAGCTCAATTAAGCAGTCAACAATCCCTGACTTCCTATCATAGAATGCATGACTGCATTGTATCTCAGTGGTAAACTTGACACTGTTCTGCTTTAGCACGGCTTCACTTTTACACAGCAAAACCATCTCAACCCATAATTTGTAACAAATGAAAGTTGATTCCACTGCTTGTATCTGCAGTAGAAACCCATCACCAATTGTAGTTTTTCATGGTAATAGTAAATTTGACTGCATTTTCATATAATATAAAAGTAGTTTCCTACAAGAATAGCAATAGCATTGATAGCATTGATATTCATAAATCGCTTATCAGTGCTGAAGCACTCCCTAAAGTGGTTTACAATATTTTGTTTTGTTTTAGCTAATTGCCCCCAACAAGCTGGGTACTCAATTTACCAACCTACAGAAGGATGGAAGGCTGAGTCAACCTTGGAGCCCTCTGGGATCGAACTCATAACCTTGTGGCTTGCATTTAACCACTGCACCACCAGGGCTCCAAAGAAAGTGGTATCTACTAAATAACTGTTGTTGCATATGTCCTAAGTATGGTCTGTATGTGGATAAGTTCACATTTCCAGAGTATACATTAATGTGTGAATTAACTAAGATAAACTCTAGGAATTTTGCTGTTCCAGAACTGATACTGAGATAATAAGTGGCCATGTACTGGATGTCAAGATAATTAAACAAAGAAATGCCACAAATCCAGATGTAGTTTTAGATTGTATTTCCTTCATGGTATGATAAATATTTTTCAATTAAAATTATCCTTTTTTAAAAAAGAATTTCTTTGAGTCGCTGTAATGTAAGTTTATAAAGAATACAGCTCATGTTGTTTTGTTCTTCAGGTATATGGTACAAGTAACTATCTTATATCTAAATTCTGGACACCATATTGCTACAAAGCACTAATAAAGATGCAAACTGGATATGATCACAGAGTTGTTGCACCTTACAGTGTGATGAGGTCTTTATTGATTTACTACTGGAAAAACCATTTGTATAGAATGAGGGTCTTCACTCTTGTTAACAGCACATGGTTTTTCTTCACTAAAACACAGCTTTGAGATAACTGTTCAAACTATCTCCAGTTTCTATTTTTCTAGACTCATGCCTCTTTGAAAACTACACAGCAACGTAAACTTAATAGGCAGTAGGACTTGCTCTGGCCCTCCTACACCATAGAGGGGCATGTTGCTGGTGGTGGTGCAGCTCTGTCTGTCCAGACTCTTAACAGCTGAATTTCAAATAAAACAGCTGACAGTGTAACTAGACATTTACTCACATTTGAAATGAAATATACCTTCCTTACAATGTAAAAGAAGACCTCAGACTGAAACATGATGTTAAATAACAATAAAATTCAAGGCATGTTTACTCCAAAGCAAGTCCTATCAAACTTAACGGAGTTGATTCCCCAGTAAGTATTCTGTGTAAATGATAACTCTGTAACCAGAAAGTGAAAATTAAAATACAAGATAATGAGACAAGTCTACATTACATTTCTAGCAGCTAAAATTATTTCTCTGAAAAATGTTATTTAATCTTGATAGAGTCAAATGCCATCAATATAAAATTTTATATTGGCTTCTCCAAGAAGAAGAAACAGAAAAACTATAAATTTTCTTATTGCACAAAAATGGCACTGTCTAGATAATGAAAATTTCCATACTATTAAGGAATGGTAAAAGACACTCAGAATAATGCAAATGAACAATTTGGTGGGAATGTCTTGTCAAAGAAATAGATCATACATCCACACACACAATGCATAATATTAATTTCATTTAAAATTAAATGATAAATAATAAATAATAATACTCTTATATTAGCATCAGCACTACGTATAGACAGGTCTTTCTGCATTTGTGTAATTTAATATTTTTGTACATACAAAATGTGTGTGTGGTCATCATGCGTGTTTTCCTTTCTATTCTTCAATTTTATTTAAATGTAAGCGTACCCAGATTAATATATTAATAGCTGAATTCTAAACAGGTGTATTCAGAAGTAAATTCCAGTGAGCTCAACTGGGCTCACTCAAAGGTGCACACATGTAGGTCTGTAATTAACTAAAACTCAAATGATCAGTCAATTATGATTTCTTCAATCATGTGACAGTCCTATCTTTTGTTCTGTACCTCTTTGTATCTGCCACAAATATAACATGTTTTATAGTACAGTCCTATGAATTAAGTCCAACTACATTCAATGATACTTACTCCTTGCAGTCTCAGCACATATTATAGAGACAGTGAACTGCTGTTGAAACATCTAGTATAATCTACATTTTAAAAGGAAAGACAAAAAATGGATAGATCCTATAAAGACTTTCCCCCTGTGTGTTTCAGATATTAATTTTAATTAATACTATTTCAAATATTAATACTTTAAGTATGCACCTTACAAAAAGGTAACTGACAATAATTTCAAAATTGTACACAAAATATGAACTCCAGTTAAAAGCAAAGCAACACAATTTATTTAACAATTAGTAGCAAGCCTAATCAAGATATTTAAAGGCAACGAAACCATTAATATTTTTACCTTATTAAGTTCTTCTATTCTGCGTATCAAATATGGGTTACTTGAAGAGTTTTCAAAGTAGACATAATCTGAAAAAAGGCATATTTGAAGCATAAATCTTTGTAAGTTCAGAGCTTTTGAAATATATGTGCACCACATTTCTTATGCACATCCTACTACAAAGAGACATTACACCTTTACTGAAATGTATGCTCAATTGCCAACTCCATCGTTCATAACAGCTGCTTCGCCCACATTCCTAGCAGCTTCCCATCATCCAATTCCCTGAGCTTCTCAATGGCTCAAGAAGTAATGAGATTTCAAAATCCCTCTTCTCTCCCTCAATGGGTTAATGCTCCAGAAAGGTCATTTATTGAAACTGCCACACAACTGTTTAATCATTCACATTTTTTAATGTTATTGGATGCAATGACCAGGAAAGTAGTGGTGGGGAGCAAGTCTTCCTTGGGTGAAAACACTGAGCACCAGTAGCTTTAGTGCCAAAATATGCTACATAATTTTCCAATCAGCTGAAGTTTGCACTAGCTGCTGCTTCCAACTCTACTTCAAGGGCAGTCCACATAGAGAACATAGACTCATAGAATCATAGAGTTGGAAGAGACCACAAGGACCATCCAGCCCAACCCCCTGCCATGCAGGAATACACAATTAAATCATTCCTGACAGATGGCCATCCAGCTTTTGTTTAAAAACCTCCAAAGAAGACTCCACCACACTACAAGGCAGTGTATTCCACTTCCGAACAGCTTTTACTGTCAGGAAATTCTTCCTAATGTTTAGATGGAATCTCTTTTCCTGTAGTTTGAACTCATTGCTCCGTGTCCTAGTCTTTGGAACAGCAGAAAACAAGCCTGCCCCATCCTCAGTATAACATCCCTTCAAATATTTAAACATGGCTAACATGTCCCCTCTCAACCTTCTCTTCTCCAGACTAAACATGCCCAGCTCCCTAAGCCGCCCCTCATAGGGCATGGCTTCCAGACCTCCCACCATCCTGGTCGCCCTCCTCTGGACACGTTTCAGCTCCTCAATATCCTTCCTGAATTGTGGTGCCCAGAACTGGACACAGTAGGGAAGGTCTGACCAAAGCAGAATACAGTGGCACTATTATTTCCCTTGATCTAGACACTATACTCCTATTAATGCAGCCCAGAATTGCATTGGCTTTTTTAGCTGCTGCGTCACACTGCTGACTCATGTTCAGCTTGTGGTCCACTAAGACTCCTAGATCCTTTCCCCATGTACTGCCCTCAGGCCATATGTCACCCATCCTATATCTGTGCATTTCATTTTTACTGCTCAAGTGTGGCATCCTACATTTCTCCCTGTTGAAATTGATTTTGTTAATACTGGCCCAGCTTTCTAATCTGTTGAGGTCATTTTGGATTCTGATCCTGTCCTCTGGAGTATTAGCTACCCCTCCTAATTTGGTGTCATCTGCAAACTTGATAAGCATATTCTCTATTCCCTCATCCAAGTCATTGATAAAGATGTTGAATAGCACTGGGCCCAGGACAGAACCCTGTGGCACCCCACTGATCACTTCTCTCCAAGGATGAAGAGGAGCCATTGATGACTACCCTTTGGGTTCAGTCAGTCAACCAATTACAAATCCACCTAACAGTTGCATTGTCTAGCCTACAGGTTACTAACTTTTTTGCAAGAATATCATGGGGGACCTTGTCAAAAGCCTTACTGAAATCAAGATACACTACATCCATTTGTTCCCTTCATCTATCAAGTTTGTAACTCTATCAAAAAAAAAAAAAAGAGAGAGAGAGATGAGATTAGTCTGGCACGACTTGTTTTTGTTAACCGTTTGTGATCACGGCATTCCTTTCTAAGTGCATCCATGTTAACCGTTTGTGATCACGGCATTCCTTTCTAAGTGCATACAGACTGTCTGTTTAATGACCTGCTCTAGAATCTTTCCTAGTATTGGTGTCAGGCTGACTGGGCGGTAATTATTTGCATCTTCTTTTCCCCCCTTTTTAAAGATGGGGACAACATTGCCCTCCTTCAGTCTGCTGGGACCTCTCCTGTTCTCTAGGAATTCTCAAAAATTATTGACAGTGGTTCTGAGATTACTTCTGCCAGTTCTTTTAATACAGTAAGTAGTGTAATTAGGAGGTTCCCAGTGCATGAACTACTATAGCTAAATAAAATAGAGGGAGGAAGGGGGAGGAAGGAAGAAATGTGGCAGTACCTTTAAAACTAATTGGTTTTTATTTTTGCATGAGCTTTCATGGGTATAAACCCACTTCTTCGGTTTCATAACTGAATGCTATTAAGGCCTCAGGTATAAAGCATATTTATACTGTCAGGGATGATGGGAGTTGTAGCTCTTCACCTCTGGCTCAAACTCACCACCTTTTTATGCAGCAGAGCCAACCAGCTTAGATCAGTGGTTAATGCTTTTCTCCAAAGCAGCAGAGTTACAGAGAATAGGCTGAAGATCCTGACAAACTCTCCAAGCCTTCTCACTCTTCTCCAGGTGTCTCCAAAATGTCTCCAGGATACACTCAGGCAACTCAGTAGTTTTATATAAAACCTACTTTATTCTTCTATATAAATATACTATATGGTAAACAAACCACAATCTCTACACACTACTCCACAATATCTCCAAACCACTGCACCTCTACTCAACCACCACAAAAAATACATTGGCAAACATTGCAATTTTATAGCCATTGTTTATCACCACCCACTAATTAGTTTCCACCCAGTGGGTGTGTACTTCCATTCTGATTGGTCCACATAGTTCCACCCATGCCTAAGACCAACCCATGTATTTCAACATTTCACCTTGTACACTTAATGATTCTCAGGTGTTTCCAATCTGCATTCAGTACCTCTGTCCTTGGCTCTCAGGCCTTCTAGATTACATTAGCAGTTTCACCTGTGTAGCCCCATAATTGCTCTTGCTTAGTCATTGTGACTTTCACATACATATTTTATTTCTTTCACTGTATGTCCCATGTTGCATTTTCCTTAACAATCCCCTCCGAAATAAAATATTGTATGTGTCTTACAATGTCATTCCAACCATTTGTGTCAGCCTTTCATGTTTTTCTGCTGTCAATGCTTTTGTGAACAAATCTGCTATGTTGTGTTGTGTTTCTATATATCTCAATTCTATTTCACCCTTCTGAACCATGTCTCGCACATTTTGATATCTTACACCAACATATTTTGTTCTGTTCTTCAAACTTTCAGTTTCAGCCATCGCTATGCATGACTGTGAATCTTCCAGAATTTCCACTGGTATCTTGTAACTTTCATTTAAATCATTTAACAATTGCTTAATCCACTGTACCTCATTTACTATCTCATTCAAAGCAGCGAATTCTGCTTCTGTTGTGCTTAACGCTACATTAGTTTGTTTTCTACTTCTCCAAACTATTGGACTTTCACTATATTTAATTATCATTCCTGTAACTGACTTCTTGTCTCCTAATTCTGATGCAAATGAACTGTCTACATAACAATCTAGATCTGAACTATTGTTTCTTATTATCAATTTTCTATCTAAGGTTCCTTTCAAATATCTCAACAAATGTTTTACTGCTGTCCAGTCTTCAATTTTTGGATCATTAACCCTTCTAGACAATACATTTACAGCATAAGAAATGTCTGGTCTGGTATGGCAAGATATGAATTGTAAAGATCCTATTATACTTCTGAAGAAAGTCTTGTCCTCAAACGCTCTAGTTGTTTTCTCAGACACAAAACCAGTTGTCATTGGAGCTCTTACTATTTTTGCATTCTGTAATCCACACTTTTCAATCAGTCTTTCAATTTTATTTCTCTGACTTAATAAACAATGTCCTTCTTCTGTCCATTCAACGCAAATACCTAAATAAGACTTCAATACACCTAAGTCCTTCAAAACAAACTTCGCAGACAATTCTCTTTTTACTGACTCAATTTCCTGTTTTGACTTTGCTGCCACGCACAAATCATCTACATAAATCACTAACACTATGTCTCCTTTTGTATAGACACAAGCATCTGCAATGCTCCTCTTGTAACCTAGCTTAACTAGCTCATCATTGATGCACAGATTCCACGCTCTGGCACTTTGTTTTAAACCATACAACGCTTTCTTTAATTTATATACTCTCTGACTACCATTTTCTTCAAAACCTTGTGGCTGCTCCATAAATATTTCTTCATCCAAGACCGCATTCAAGTAAGCTGTCTCAAAATCAAAATGTTCTACAATTAAATTCCTTTTTACTGCTACGGCTAGAACCATTCTCAGACTTTCTGGCTTTGCAGTTGGAGAATATGTCTTATCATAGTTCTCATATTGCTGTTGTGCAAAACCCTTAGCCACTAACCTAGCTTTATATTTGATACTTCCATCTGGCATTTCTTTCCTTTTGTATACCCATTTACAACCAATTACTTTCTTGTCTATGGGTCTATCAACAATTTCAAAAACATCTTTATTTACCAGGCAACCAAACTCATTATCCATTGCATCAAACCATCTTTCCTGTTCTTCACTAGGATAACTTTCCAATTCTTCAAAACTTTCAGGCTCTTCTACTGCTAAACAAGCTCTTGCCTTTGTCACAACAAACCTATCTGGAGGCTTTCTAACTCTATGACTACGCCTGGGAATAAAATCTGCTGTCCTGTCTCTTTCATCCTCACTTTCTCTACTGGGAGTTGTAGTTCTATGACTAAATCTCTTGTCTTCAGTCATTCGAGTAGTAGTAGGCCTAGATGCTATCTCATCATCAGAAGAACTACCACTGCTGCTAGGTGATGCTTCCTGCTTAACTGAAACCCCTCCGTTTCCTGAGGTTGGTTCAGTTTGTGCTTCTGGCTCATTTGAACTCCCTAGTCTCAAAAACACTTCTTTATTGGCATGCAGTTTGTCCCAGCCAGCATGTCTCTCGAAATTTGCAGACCTAGAATACTGCACTTGTTTTCCATCCAAATGAAACTTGTAGCTATTTCCAGAATACCCCAAAAACCTAAGCCTTTTGCTTTTGGGTTCTCCTTTCTTCCTGAAACAAGCAGGTGTGTAAACATGAGCAAATTGTCCAAAAACCCTTAAGTACTTGTAATTTGGCATTCTCCCATACAATACCCTGTAGGGAATGTCTTCAATTTCTGAATGATACAATCTGTTACTGATATGTATTGCAGTCAAAGTTGCTTCTGCCCAAAAACTATCTTTCACCCCTGCATCTGCCATCATACAAGCAGTAATTCTTTTTATATCTTGTATTTTCTTCTCTGCTAACCCATCCTCACTAGGACAAGCAGGGTTTGTAGTTTCATGCCTTATTCCCACCTTTTGAAACCAGTTAAACAATTGATTATTTAAAAATTCTCCTCCTCTATCAGTTATGATGGTGCCTACTCTGCTATCAAATTGTCTTTCCACCATTCTTACCCATGCTTTTAAACTTTGCCCAGCGTCAGATTTGTTTTTCATTATTCTCACAAATGCAAACCTTGTATACCTATCAACAATTACTAGGAAATACTTGCTTCCCCCTAAGGACAAGCAATTAGCTTGGGCGACATCTGCATGTACATACTGAAATGGTCTTTGAGCAATTCTTTTTGTTTTCTTAGCTACTGGAAAAGCTCTGACCTTTACCTGTTGACATACCGTACAATCTAAGTGGTTTTTGCATTCAGTAACTTTTAAATTTGGACACATACTGATTAAATTCTTTAAACATTTGAAGCTCGCATGGCCAAATTTTCTGTGAAGCTCGTGTATGCAGTCTTTGTGGATTGGAATATTTTCTATGTTATTAGCTTCTTCAACCCTGTAGCTATCAATATTGTCCTCCAAATAATAAAGTTTGTCCCTTTTCAAACCTATGCCACGCAATTCCCCATTCAGTTTTATCTTACACATGTTCTTTTCAAAGATGACTGTGTAGTCTCTTTCTGTTAATCTGCTTACTGATAACAAATTATTTTCTAACTCCTTTACATGTAAGACATCATTAAAATTCTCTTTTAGCCCTGGAATGTACACAGTACCCATTTGTTTTACAGTACTTAGCTCTTTCCCGTCAGCCAAAACTACAGCATTTACATTAGCTGATTTTCTATTACTTATTAAATTTATATCATTACACATCAAAGATGTGGCTCCTGAATCAACTAGCCACTTAGAATTTGCATTTTGTTTTTCCTTAATCATGGTTGCAAACCCCTTTTTATTACCACTGTCCCTCAAAAATGGAGGTCTGGACTGTTTTTGATACTGCCGCGGCTGCCATCTGCTCTCTGCTTGCTTGCGTCTCTCAGCTGCAAAATGTTTACAATGTCTCTGCAGATGACCAATCTTCTTACAATAAAAGCACCTCCGTTGCTCCCTTGTAGAGGCTGCTTCCTCCTGCTTTCGCCAGTCAGGCGTTGTTTGTTGTTTTGGCACAGTCTTTAAGCTTGCTGAGTCACCCTGCTCAGACATTCTTCTCTGGTTCTCTTCCAGTATTCTGGCCACAATTAAGTCTCTATTAAGCTCAGCTTCTGGCAAGTTCTGCAAGCTGTTCGTTATGTTGTCCCACGAAGAGTCTAGCGATTCTACTAAAATGTAGCATTGCTGCTCTTTGCTAATTTGCACTCCCCTCAGTTCAGCTTGCACAAACATATCTTGCATTATTTTTAAATGTTCTATCACACACTGCCCTTTAGCCATCTTTTGCCTGTATATTCTTTTAGACCATAGCATTTTTGCAAAAGCAGTTGAAGGTGTGTGTAATCTCTGCAAGGTATCCCACACATCCTTGGCGGACGTTTTATCTCTGACGTCATTAATTAAGTCTTCTTCAAGCATGAGATAAAGACAGGCTTTTGCTTTACTATCTCTCTCTTGAGTGGCTTCATCAGCATCAGTTGCCAGCCCTGTTTCAACTGTTGACCACAGACCTTCCTTTACTAGTAGAGATTGGGCATAAATCTTCCAGGTAGAGTAGTTGTTTCTATTCAATTTACTAAACTTTAGAAATTCCATCTTGATTTGTGCAGTGACTCAATTTGACACAGTCCTTCTGAGTATGCACAGCTGACCCGTCTGGGCTTAAGCAAAACACAAAATGATTTACTCACGAGGCTTATCAGTGCAGCACAAACAGCTTGCTCTGGTCTGTCGTCCACAAAGCTTTCTTCCACTTTCTGGAACTTTCAGCTTCTGTGGATGCTGGGTGCTCTAGTAGCTGGGCCCATAACCCTTGTCAGGGATGATGGGAGTTGTAGCTCTTCACCTCTGGCTCAAACTCACCACCTTTTTATGCAGCAGAGCCAACCAGCTTAGATCAGTGGTTAATGCTTTTCTCCAAAGCAGCAGAGTTACAGAGAATAGGCTGAAGATCCTGACAAACTCTCCAAGCCTTCTCACTCTTCTCCAGGTGTCTCCAAAATGTCTCCAGGATACACTCAGGCAACTCAGTAGTTTTATATAAAACCTACTTTATTCTTCTATATAAATATACTATATGGTAAACAAACCACAATCTCTACACACTACTCCACAATATCTCCAAACCACTGCACCTCTACTCAACCACCACAAAAAATACATTGGCAAACATTGCAATTTTATAGCCATTGTTTATCACCACCCACTAATTAGTTTCCACCCAGTGGGTGTGTACTTCCATTCTGATTGGTCCACATAGTTCCACCCATGCCTAAGACCAACCCATGTATTTCAACATTTCACCTTGTACACTTAATGATTCTCAGGTGTTTCCAATCTGCATTCAGTACCTCTGTCCTTGGCTCTCAGGCCTTCTAGATTACATTAGCAGTTTCACCTGTGTAGCCCCATAATTGCTCTTGCTTAGTCATTGTGACTTTCACATACATATTTTATTTCTTTCACTGTATGTCCCATGTTGCATTTTCCTTAACATATACAGTTGTGGGAGTGGGACAGAACAATGCAAATGATCCAGAACAATGCAAATCATGACCCTTGCCCTAAATTTTCAAAGTGCTGCGTAAAGTGATACAGATCTTTCAGATCTTCACAGTGGTCAGTTACTGTTGATGTGTGAAAGCAAGACATTTGTTTACCAAAGGTCAGTTTCCCAAGGTTCAAAACTCTAAGATTCCTTTTGTTATACGTGTAGTAGTGAGGACTCTATGGAGCCAGCGTGGCGTAGTGGTATGAATATTGGACTACGACTCTGGAGACCAGGGTTCAAATACCCACACAGCCATGAAAACCCACTTGGACAAGTCACACAGTTTCAGCCTCAGAAAACCCCGTGATACGGTTGCCATACGTCAGACAACTTAAAGGAACACAACAATAATAACAACAAAGAGAGGACCCTTGTATTAATATATGTAGTGGGCCATGAAGCCACTGACTTTGTTCATACCGCTGCTAATAGATTGGAATTTATAAATATAATTCAATTCAGTAGTTTCTCTTTCTAGTATTCCTTTGTAATTTTCTTATTCACGGAAATCATCAGTGCTTCTGGAAGGCTTCCTAATGAGTGCTACAAAGAAGCCAAGCAAGACACATAGCTTGGATTCTGTGTGTGTGTTTAAGATTACTTTACTGTATGAAGAACACATTGTACAACTACAAAATATAAAAACAAATAGAAAATGAAGGCAACTAATGACCAGAAGTTCAAATTACAGGATGTGGAAGCAACATTTTATAAGATGACTATCCTATATTCTCTATACTGTATAATAATTAAATAGATGAAAGAACGTTATTCCAGAGGCCATTAGGAGGTTATGGAGGCATTAAGCATACACTGTTTAGGTTACAATAATCAAGAAAACGAAACCAATTTCTGTGAAATCACTAGTATATCTACTAAACGAAAGAACAGTATTAGTTTTTTTACGTGAAACATCTTCGTTACCCTTCACAAACAGCAACAATAAACCCTATGATGGTGTAACCAACATGTTCTGATCAGTTATTTTGCCCATCTCTGTAAAGATTTTTTGAGATTATTATTTCACTAAAGGCCATAGCCACACATATAAAATTATTTCATTACACTGGCTGGACCCAGCATACCATATACTGTTGAAAAACTCCCCCCAAAATGTCCAGTAGACCTCATAACAACCCTGTAAGGTAGGCCAGTGGGTTTTTAAATTCCTCCTCCACCTTCTTAGCATTCCACACTTTTCCCAGAATTGCTGAGGGTGACTCACTCTGTTGCTCTGCTGCCGCCATCGCCAACTGACTGCCTGTGTCACATCACAGTGGCAGTAGCAGCAGCGTCCCGCCTCCAGCTTGACTGCCTGGGTCAGAAGTGGAATGCACTGCCTTGTAGTGTGGTGGAGTCTCCTTCTTTGGAGGTTTTTAAGCAGAGGCTGGATGGCCATCTGTTGGGAGTGATTTGATTGGGTATTCCTGAATGGCAGGGGATTGGACTGGATGGCCCTTGCGGTCTCTTCCAACTCTATGATTCTATTATTCTATGCTGCTGCCGCCAGTTCACTGTCTGGGTCCCAAACTGGCCCACAGATTGAGTGGCAGAAGTGGATTGTGAGGGGGAGAGGGAATTTGCATGTGGGTGGTGATTGGTTGGGTGTGTTTCCTGAGCAGCCAATCAGCACACTGGGAAAGGCAACATACCCAAGAGAATTATATATATAGATTTTCTCCAGCATGTAGGCTTATCAATGTAACTAAGTTTTAATAGTGTATTATACAAAGGTGTTGTTTTTTTTAATTGTATTCTCTAACCTTGGCAGAAATTAACCCAAGAGGTGAGGAGTTTCATAGAGAGGACCACTAATTGCCCTCAATTTCAAAACCAAGATCTTTTCTCCAGTTTGTTTCACCCCCAAAATGTTACTATATGTAGTATCTAATAAAACAGAAAATAGCTTAGAAGTTAACTCAGCTATACTGGTTTCACTTTGCATGAAAAGAGATTCAAACTGTGAGATAGCACAGTTCACTGTCGGCTTTAGTTCAGGATAAGAAGGAAAATGAATCACTTGGTGTATGTGGAACCAAGAGACAGACACATCACTCAATTGAAGTTTCACCTGAGTTCCGGATTTAGAATGCTGTCGAATAATGAAATCTTGTATATTGTATAGGTCTTTCATTTCCTAGTTTTTAAACCTCAGAAATTTGTCATCACCTAAGAATAAAGTACAAGCAGGGCAACAAAGGAAGCAGAGAGGGAATAAGATGTTTTTATTTTTGAAAGATAATTTAAAAGATTTGAAAGATATTATTTGAAAGATATTATTCATAAATGGATTTTGTAATTTTGAGAAACGCTTAGATGTAATAGGTATAAAAGGTAAGCCCTGTATTCAGTTTGGGTGAGAACCCTTTTCTTCCCATAAAAAGCAAGCATCAACATTGAATGTACAATGAATCTTAACATTTATCTCAACTGAAAAGCTTCATAATAAATTTTCAGACAAGGAATTCCCTAGACTTCACATTTTTGTCTTTGAAAACACAAGTTTCTCAGAGAATCAAAGGCATTTGCTGTCACACATGAAATCCATAATTTTTTTTCCAAGCTGAAACCATTCTCATGCATATGTTCAATAGGATTGTTTGTAAAAGATAAGAAAACTTAAGTAAAATATTCACATTGCATATAGCAATGTTGCTCAACCAAGTTGAATTTATTTTGTTTCAATATTTTATGTCGTTCAACATAGATTTAAATAAAGGATTATAACGGTGATTTAAGTGTGATAGTCTTAGTAGGTAGTCCCTGAATATTTCATTGACAATGTATTGATTGGGATATTTGTCATCTTGAATTTTTGTTATTTCAAATATGAATTCATGGTCAGGCTTTAGATTTGCTCTTCTTATTTATTCCTAACTTTGATGCTTTGCCAAAAAAACCCCCACAAACTTTATAAGTTCTAGAAGATAAGGGAAATCATTAATGGGGTCCAAATCGCAATCTGAGAATAAATTTACTAAAGATCATTAAATTTTAATCCCATGTAACTCTAAGACAATTTGAATGAGGCTGGCAAGGCTGCATCACAAAAGCAAAAAGTAGTGATGACAATGACTACCCTTCTTGGTTCCCTATAGCTAGCTCCTAAAAGGAGTAGAGTTGACATGATTAGATTGAAGAATATCTTGGTGTGTGTTGTACTGTTTATGTAGTAACATTGTAAATGAGTCTTTCATATTGATATAATGACAGTCCTGGAGGAGGTATTTATCAAATCCTACAGCCAAATCAAAGGTCCTGTCTATACGAGAGGTAAATAATACGAACACATCCAAAAAGGCAGGGGGTTGCAAGGATGCAAACAGGCTACACGGCTAAAACTCTCCCCTAAACTCCGAATGACCCCCTAGCCAGCTTGGCATCACAAGTACTCTACTGGTGATTTTAAATCTCCTGCCACACACACACACACACACACATATATATATATTAAAGCTTCCTGTGGTGCGCACAGGCATTATTTCGTCTTTTCAACGAAAAGAAAAATGGAAAAAAAGTGTTTAAATTGCCATTTCATGGACTTACCAGGCCCTTGCTTAGCCAGAAATCCAACATGGCAGCTGCTGCTGATTCCCCTCTTTGCTAGCCCTACCCCCTCTGCTCGTCCGGCCAATCAGATTCCCCTGCTTGTGTGTATTGTGCGAAGATGAGTGTTCAAACAATCGCACATTCGCATGCCATATAGATTTTTTTTGAAAAATTCATACGAAGCCCTGGATGCACCGTGAATGGACTTTAAGGTGAGTTTTGCCACCTCCCTTCTGAATGATACGTATTTGTACAAATGGCCGTGTGAATGGATTGCCGTTCATTTGCATGCCGTTTGTATTTTTTTTTTTTTTACCATTTAGACAGGCCCCCAATATGCAATAGCAAAATATAAATGTTTAATCTTTTTAAACTGTAATAGACTATGTTGAATAAGTTCCAAATTGGTTCAGGGGGTTGTCTATTTTTGATAAGACCAAATTGATCTATATTGATATAGGGAGTTGCCAGTAAGTTTAATCTGTTTGCTAAAATGCTTGTGAATAATGTAGCATCCTGCTTAATAGGGAGTAATTCATCAATCTGATTCTAACCTCCTCTTGTCAGATTTGGGATCAAAGATGATTTTAGATAGCTGCCATGATTTTGGCAATGGATGATCAGATATAACAGAATCAAACAGTCTTAACAGAATTGGTGAACTCTATTTGCGGGGGGGGGGGGCTTATAAAAATTGCCAGTGAAACTGTCTGGCCCTACAGCCTTGTTTGCTTTTCATTTTTTAATTGCTTTTGATAGTTACTTTTGATAGACTGCCACAGGAGTAGTTAACAGTAATGAAGCGAAAAAACATGGTGTGCAAGATGTCAAATTAAGTATAAAAAGCAATGAATAATCTAGACACCACCAGCCATTTTATAAAACTGAAACTATCAATTCTGATCTTACTGCTCCTGAACTTCTTTCATTGGTACATATCAAATGTGTTTCTTCTACATTTTCTACTTCCGCTGTCTTGTTAGATGAACTATCCAAAATATTAATGTCTTTTAATCCTTCTACCTGCTCTCTTGATCTGTTCCTTCTCACTTCTTAATTACTGCTGCCCCTGTCATTTTCCCTTCTCTTCTCTGTATTATGAATCTGTCCTTTTCTACTGGCTTGTTTTCTTCTAAGTTTAAATATGTTACTGTTTCTCCAATTCTTAAGATGCCTTCACTTGATCCATCTTCTGTTTCTAATTATTGCCCTGTTTCACTGTTGCCTTTCTTCTGGAAAGTTCTGGAATGTGCTATTTATTTATGTTGTCTCAATGTTCTTTCTCATATATCTGCAATAGATCCCTTTCAATCTGGATTTTGCACTTTGCACTTTATGGAACAGCTCTTACAAAAATCACAGATGATCTCCTTTAGGCCAAGTCAAAAGGCCTATATTCAGTAACTATTCTCCTTGATGTCTCTGCAGCCTTTGACACAATTGACCATGCTCTTTCGTTTGATTCACTTCAAAACCTAGGGTTTACTGATTCAATCAGCTGGTTCACATCTTATTTCCAGGACAGTCATTTAACATGGTAGCTGGAGGTTGTGTATCTTCTTCTTTCCCCCTTTTGGTTGGGGTTCCACAGGGTTCTGTACTGAGCTTTGTTGTCTTCTCTCTATACACTATCTTTGGGTAATTGCTGATGATACTCAGCTATATTTCTCTACTCTGACATTGAACTTCATATTAAGGCATGTCTTCCAGCTATCTCAGTATGGAAGTTTCATCATCATCTAAAACTTAACACGGCAAAGACAGAACTACAGTTGGCCCTCAACTTTTGCGAGGGTTAAGAGAGGAGGACCCCTGCAAAAATAGGAAAAATGCAAATATAGGCCTACTACTTTTTTTAACCTGAGAGAACACTTCTCTAGGCATTTGTAGGTCCTCCAGCACAATTCTATGGTCAATTTCTGCTGGAAGCATACCACAGAATCGCCCTGGAGGACTAGAAAATGACTAGAGAAAACATATTTAGTAATCTGTGAATAATCAAGTGCATGAATACATAACCTACAAATATTCCCATTTATCCTGTTAAAGAAGCACATAAAAACGGCTTTATTTTTTACCCTTCTTTGTATTTTATTCCTCACGCTGAGGCTGTAGCAGTCATGTTACTTTTTTTTCTTAATAACATCACCAAAATCAGACCTTTCTGCGTCCTCTGTTTAGTTCATGCCTTGGTCATTTCCTGCCTTCATTATTATACAGTGGGCCCTTGGTAACCACTAGGATTTGGTTGCAGGACCCTGCCCCCCATGGATACCAAAATCCATGGAGGCTCAAGTCCCATTTTATACAATGGCATAGTAAAATGGTGTCCCTTATATAAAATAGCAAAATCAACATTCTGCTGCTAATATTATCTTTTTAGTCCATTGTTTTGGTCATGTTGCCCCACTTTTGATATCTCTTCATTGGTTACCCAATGCTTCTAGCATTCAGTATAAGATGCTTGTTTTAACTTGCAAAGCCCTATACAACCTAGCTCCCCACATCTTTCAGCCCTTACTTCTTTTTACCAGCCTGCTCAGATCTACCATCTAGGAATGCTAGGCTGCTCCCTCAACCAAGGGTTTCTTCTTCCTTGGCTCGGCTTCACCATTTTTCATTCGCTGGTCCGTACACTTGGAATTGCCTCCCTGGACATTTACGGACTGCTCCTCCCCTTGTTATTTTCAATCTCAATTAAAACTTACTTCTTTTCCAAAACTTTTGGAATTTTAATTTCATATTGTTTTATAACCTTGTACAAGCTACCCCCTGTATCTGCAAGGGTTCCGTCCCCTATTAAAATTAAGGACTTCTGATACAAACATACCTGATACAAACATACCAGATGACCTGAGACTTAACAGAGACATTTATAAGAAATGAAAGAAGGGGGAAATCACCAAAGAGAAATACCTGTACAAACAAGTAAGTAGTTGTAGGGAGAAAGTCAGGAAAACCAAAGCTCAGAATGACCTCAGGCTTGCTGGAGAGGTTAAGGGGGAGGGAGTACCTTGGGCAAGTCATACACTCTCAAGCCCCAGAAAATACCAGAAAAGTTCACCTTAGGGTCGCCATAAGTCAGAAATGACTTGAAGGCACAAAACAACAAAACTTTGGCTATGTTCAGAGTAAGAAGAACAAGGAAATTGTAGGGCCACTGTGCAGAGAAGATGGTGGAACACTAACAGGGGACAGAGATAAGGTGGAACTGTTCAATACAGTTTGCATCAATCTTCTCTCAAAAGGAAAACAGTGCTATAACTGGTCAAAAGACAACGAACGAGTAAAGGGACTACAGTCCAGAATAAGCAAAGAGGTAGTAAAGGAATACCTAACTACTCTAAATGAATTCAAGTTTCCAGGGCCAGAGGAACTACATCCAAGAGTAGTAAAAGAACTTGCAGCTATAATCTCAGAGCCACTGACAATCATCTTTTGAGAACTCTCGCAGAATGTTCTCTCAGCAGATTGGAGGAGAGCAAATGTTCCCAACTTCATAAAGGGAGGAAAAGAGGACCTGAGCAACTCCAGCTAGTCAATTTGGTGTCCATAACAGAAAAGGTTCTAGAACAGATTATTAAACAGTCTGTGTACACTTAGAAAGAAATGTTGTGATTACTATACAACATGTATAGTACTATACAAGAGACAGCATGGGTTTCTCAAAAACAAATCATGCCAAACTACATCTCTCTCTTTTTTAAAAAACAGAATTACAAGCTTGGTAGATCAGAGGGCTGCTGTAGTTGTAGCATACTTCGATTTCAATTTTTTTTATTGATTTATTGATTTTAACACTAACAATCTAACTTACAATTGAAGTAATATATATTTTTTAAAAATTAAAAAGAGAAGAAAAAGCAAAAGGAGAAGAAAAATTTTAAAAAGAAGAGAAAAGAAGGGGGAAAGACATGGAGGTATAACTAAAACACAGTAGTGTTCTGACTCCCCAAACCTGACTGCAATGAAAAGAGGGGGGAAAGAAAAAAATACTATTCTACCATTACAGATCCAACTAAATAATTCTACAAAAATTACTTATAACCATAACCACAAATTATTACATTGTTTGGTTTCTTATTGCTCAAAAAATCCATAAACAGTTTGCAGTCTTTCAAAAAAGTCTTTAATTGGCTTCCTCTTTTAGAATCCACATTCATTTGGGCTAACTCAGCAACCTTAACAAATCTGTTCTTCCATTGTTGGTGCTTCAGTCTTTTTCCAAAGTTTGAGCAAACAGTATTCTTTCTGCTGTTGTCCGGTATCAAAGAAATAATCCATATTTACTGTCCAGCTCTTCACCCATAATGCCCAACAAACATTTCTGGTAACATTACAAAATCTACCTTTAATTTTTTTTTTATTTGGATTAACATATACATCATAAACAAGTAACTTTTTGGCTTCTTACAATTCCACAACATATGGGGGGGGGGGGGAAGAACCCTCCTTATCTTGACATCCCCAACATTGGTTTGAAACATTCCAGGAGCTTGTCTAGATGAGAAGACATAAAGCAGATTGATGCGCATTCTTGCAAATTTGCAGCAGTGCTAATTTGTCTCTATGGTCTTTTGGCAAAATCTATTGTACACAAAAGCTATCCGCATCTGAACTGCCCATGCAACCTCACTCATTCTCAAGGCCTTTCTTTGCTGAAGCCTTCCCATCCCATTCCGTCAGTTTCCTTCTCCTGAATGTTTCCTGTCCTGCCAAAACCTCCAGTCACTCACTCTGGTTTCCAGTTTGCCACCAAGATTCCTCAGCCTCATTCTCTCAAATGCAGTAATGTACATTTCCACACTTAAAAAAAAACTTCAGGAAAAGCCGCAATGAATTTTCCCTGTAGTTTTTGGAGTCCCCCCGCTTTCTGAATAAGGTGAATCACTGCAGGATTTTGTTGGGACAAAAGGTATTCCCTGCAAATTCTATTAGGATTATTTTCACTATCTAGACAACCCCAAGGACATTTTTGACAGCTTATTTGGGGTTAGATACCATTTTATACAGGTTTTCTTTTAAATTACTGCACAAAGTAAATTTTATGTCTTTGGATCACATTTTTGACAATACATTATGCCCAAATTTCTGGGCCCACCTTATCACGTACTCTTTTACAGGTTCATCTTCTATCTGTAGTTTCAAAAGCCAGTTACACACTTTTTAAAATTACATGGTCACCAACTTTACACAACTCTAAATAAAACTAATTTTCTCTAACCTGTATGGCTGCATTTCTCATATTTTGATTAAATGTGTCCTTAAAACTATGTTTTAAGTATGTCTGAAGTGTTCTTAACTGTTTTAAGCATGTTTTAATAATATTGATATTTAATTTCTTTTTGTAAATTAATGTTTTAACAGCATTTTTTTAAATTATTGTAAGCTTCCTTGAATCCCATTTTTGGGAGAAAAGCAGGATATAAATTCAATAAACAAACAAAGTTGTACATAAGCAAACCAGTTAAGATCTTTGCCTTCCTTAAGAATAATCTCTCCCAAAATACAAAAGATAATCCTATAGCAACCATCTCCAATTTTTAACCCGTTCTTTCCTAAACAAAGGCTTCTTGTGGTGAGGTGGTTAATATTATCTTAGGAAAAAGTCTCTGCTTGTACTTATACCAAACTCATAGGAGAGCCTATCTTGATTTCAATTTTGATAACATTCCCATGACGTTCTTGCAGGTAAACTGGTGAACTCTGGTCTAGACAATGATACTGTTAGGTGAATTCATAATTGGTTGACAGATCAAACGCAAAGAATGCTCACCAATTATTCCTCTTTATCCTGGAGATAAGCAACTTGTCTCAGAATTCTATCCTGGCCCTGGTGTTGCTCATCATATTTCCAAATTACTTAGATGATGGTACAGAAGGCATGCTTACCAGACTTGGGGCGGGGGCAGTTGCTAAAACCCCAGAGAACATGATCAGAATTCAAAATGGCCTTGACAGATTGGAGAACAGGGCCAAAACTAACAAACTGAATTGCAAAAAGGATAAATGTAAGGCAAGAAAAATGAAATGCACAAACATAGGATGGGTAACACCTGCCTTGAAAGCAGTACATATGAAAAAGATCTAGGAGTCTTAGAAGACCACAAGCTAAATTTAAGTCAACAGTATGACGTGGCAGCCAAAAAAGCCAACTAGACTATATCAGTAGGAATATAGTGTCCAGAACAAGGGAAGTAGGAGTGCCACTTTATTCTCCTTTGGTCACATAGAAGACTACGTCCAGTTTGGGGCATAACAATTCAAAAAGGTTAAGTTGGAATGTGTCCAGCAGAAGGTAATTAAGATGGCAAAAGATATAAAACCCAAGATCTATGATGAGCAGTTAAGGGAGCTAGGTATTTTAGCCTGGAGAAGAGAAGATTAAAAGGTGCTATGATAGTCATCTTTAAATATCTGAAGGGATGGCATGTAGAAGATATAGTGAGCTTGTTTTTTGCTGTTCCAGAGACTAGGAAAAGAAGCAACATTTTCAAATTACAAGAGATTTCACTTAAACCTTAGGAAGAATTTCCTGACAGTAAGAGCTGTTCAACAGTGGAATAGATTCTGAGAAGTAGTGGACTGCCCTTCTATGAAGCTATTTAATAGAGGCTGAGTGGTCATCTATCAGGAGTGCTTAAGCTATGAATTCTGACATGGTGGGCTTTGAACTAAATGGCTCAAGAGAGATAGGTATTCCTTGTAACCAGCACAATCAAGAACCAACAATCTCAATTACCGATCAAACATTTTCAAAACTATTTTATTCTTCTGCTATTTCTCAATCTTCACAATTTGGATCCAGAGATTATAAAAGGGGATGGGGTGGATTTCACACACCCCCAAATACTTAGCATTGGTTTCTCAGTGAGATTTGAGCCAATGAGAGGGGAACTAATGTAAAATAACATTAAGCATGGTTCATTTGTGCTTTATAGAAGGCTATGCATTTCCTGAGAATTGATCAAAGGGCTCTGGGCCACCTACAAGTGTTCCCCTGTGGCCAACCTGCCTGAGGCAGACGTAAGATGTTAACACAATCCCACCCAACCTGCCAAGGAGATCACTGCTCAGGATTATGGTGTTCAAGACCTTGCAACATTTCAAACCACTGCACAAGGGCTAGAATTTTGAGCTATTCGTGGGGCAAGCTTACTGTAGTTTGTTTTGTCAATCATGAGAGAGTTCCAAAATGCAATTAGTTGGCAGCAATTTTAATAAAGCAACTTTTAAAAACAAATTTTGTTGAATTGGTTGTTCTGCTAAGGGTGGTGGCATCTTCTTATTTGGAGCTTTTTAAGCAGAGGCTGGATGGCCATCTGTCAGGAGTGCTTTGATTGTGTATGGCAGGAGGTTGGACTGGATGGCCCTTGTGGTCTCTTCCAACTCCATGATTGTATGATTCTAAGTGTTACAGTTCATTGTTGCTTGTCTGCAGATCGGTGCCTTGGGAAGGGGGGGTGAAAAGCCTCCCTCCCTCCCTTCCACCCCTCCCTTCCCTTCCCAAGGCAGATCGCTGCCTTGGGAAGGGGGGTGAAAAGCCTCCCTCCCACCCCTCCCTTCCCTTCCCAAGGCAGATCGCTGCCTTGGGAAGGGGGGGGTGAAAACCCTCCCACCCCTCCCTTTCCTCCCCAAGGCAGATTGCTGCCTTGGGAAGGGGGGTGAAAACCCTCCTTCCCACCCCTCCTTTCCCTTGCCAAGGCAGATCGTGAAAACCCACCAACCCCCAGTTCATTTCTTATTCACGGTTTTTTCACATTCGCAGGGGTTGGTTGCCCCTAATCCCAGCGAATGTGAAGGGATGACTTTACTATTTGGCTTTGACAGAGAGCAATTACTGGCCCTAGTTAGAGTGACCAACTTTTGACCAAGAATTTAAGGGAGATTTAGTTGCGACAAATTTTGCACATTTTTAGTGGTGTGGCATCACTCCAGCAAAATGTTCATTGGTATAGGATTACATACAATCCTCAGAGTGTGGAGGAGTCTCCTTCTTTGGAGGTTTTTAAACAGAGGCTGGATGGCCATCTGTCGGGAATGATTTGATTGTGTATTCCTGCATGGCAGGGGGCTATACTGGATGGCCCTTGTGGTCTTTTCCAACTCTATGATTCTATGATTCTACATATCCAATCCACAATATCACTAAACAAGAAACCAATACCATGGCATTATCCTTCAGGATTTAGCAAGATTTCCTAATTGTTCCCAATAATCTGGAAAGAGTCTTTCTTGGTTTACTTTGTGCAAATCAAGAAAACAAATGCTCATCTCTTACAGTGAAGATATTGCCACAATTATTTGGTCAAAATATACTCTGTGGCAAGAGTGGGTGACTTCTGAGGTCCTAGGAATCATTTTTGCTCTCCTGTAGTCTTTTGCTAGCCACACACCCTTCCAACACTCCCAAACCCGAACAAACTAGCTTCAGCCTCCCCCGCCCCCCCCAAAAAGGCAAACTGCACCCCCCAAGAAGCCTTTAGGTATAACAGACCCTCTAAATATAATCCTCCTGGTCCTTTGGGGGAGCTAAAAAAAGAAAAGTAAAATCTTAAAGTTGGAAGGGGTTGCAAGGGCCATCTACCCCAATTTTCTGCAGTGCAGGAATACACAATTATAACACTCCTGAAAGATGCCTATCCAAACTCCATTTAAAGACCTCCAAAGATGGAGAGTCCAGCTCACCCCCACAGCAGTCTATTTCAAAGTCAAACAGTTCTTACAGTAAAGACGTTCTTCCCAATGTCTAGGCAGACTTTCTCTTCTTGTAATCTGAATCCATTGGTTCATATTCTAGTCTCTGGAACAGCAGAAAGCAAGCTTGCTCCATCTTCTACATGACATCCCTTCAGATATTTAAAGACAGATATCATGTCACCTCTCAGTCTTCTCTACTACAAACTAAACATAACAAACTCCCTAAGTTGTTGCTCATAACAGTTCGCCTCCAGACCCTTGATCATCTTGGTTGTCCTTCTCTGGACACATTCTAACTTGTGAATATCATTCTAGAATTCTGGTGCTCTACTTCCCTTGATCTGGACTCCTACTGATGCAGGCTAGAATTATATTGGGCTTTTTGGCCACCAAATCATAGTGTTGACTCACATTTAGCTTATGGTGTACTAGGACCCCAGATCCTTTTCACATCTACTGCTTTCAAGCCAGGTGTCACCCATCCTGTATTTTTGCATTTCCTTTTTCTTGCCTAGTGTAGTACCTTATATTTATCCCTGTTGAAATTCATTTTGTTAAGTTTTGGCACAGTTCTCCAATCTGTCAAAAGTTTTAAAGACAAAGTAAGTAACTGGATGCTTGGTTCCATTTTCTTTTAAAGACTTTTTTTTAAAACCCAAACATACAAGCGGGATTTTATGAATGCATGGCTCTTGGTTGTATGATTTCCACCCCTGGTCTTTGTTGTCACATAAGGCCAAAAGAAAATTCCTGGGTTTGACAGACAGCTATGTGGACCAACAGAATGGTAAAGGTTCAGGAGCCAATCCTCTGGGAGGAAGCAGAAAGGGGAGGGCCTTCTGGGGGTTAAGCAGGAGTGACAGAGGCTTGAGAGGTAGAAGTTAGAAGATGAAGTGAGAGGAATTAGGACAGACAGTTGAAGTCAGAGGCTTCAAGTACAATAGAGGCTGGAAATGAAGTAAATGTGCAGGGAGAATGAATATTTTAAACTGTTAATGTTATGTTATTCACTAATAAATCATTCTTTATGTTTGTTCAACACATTCCGACTGGTCATGAGTGACTTTACATTTATTTAGTCCACAACCCTTATTAACATCCACACCCAAGTACAAATACTATCCATCTGATTGGGAACTGTAGTTTATTCTGTGACAGCAGTGGGAGGTGAAATCCTGTGTCACAGGTTTGGTGGCAGCAAAAGTGGTGAGGCGGCCAGGTTGATTGTGACGTAATTTCGGCTGTGGTGCGCTAGGCGTCACGCTGAGCATTTAAGTTAGAGATGGAAATGAGCAGTTAGTTGTTGGGTTAGTTGAGCAGTTAGTTGTTGGGCAGTGAGTCTACTGGCTTCCACAGCTGTGCTTGATCTTCTGATGTACAACTGTACAAGTGTGAACTACCTAAATATATATGCATAAAAATGGGTTGAAGTACACTGATATCTGCATTTTCTCTAACTGTGGAAATCAGTAATTAATTTCAGAGAACGTTTACATATATTTAAAGCGGCGCCAGATGACTAGCATACTATGATGATCAATTTGAAAATGAGTAAGCTGTGCCTTGCACAAACTTAACAAACATTAAATTGTGAAGGTGCTGTAAATACAGTTAATATAATGAACTAGTGTATCACACATATGGAGAATACTCCATCAGTATCTGTCTCCATGTGTGATCATTTGGACAATATATAAGAACAGTATGTATCCAATCATATTAGAGATCAAGAGTAGAAGTAGTAATGGCATTTTCAATATGGTTCTTATTTAAACTGCTACAGAGTAAGAAACTGCATTGTAAAGTGTGCATAGCTGAGCATCTTTGGTTTTAAAAATCATGGTTAAAATGTGTGCAGAGTATGTTAAAAAATGGGATTCCAGGCAAAATACAATAATAGCTTCAGAGTCACTATTTTCCAACTACTGAGGAAAAAGAGTTTGCAACAAAAAAAGAAATCACATTCAACACTTTATTGCAGTCCCTATCAATTCACAATTTTGATGCCCTGGCTCATGTACCAAAAAGGAGCCTCCTGTGTCTTGTCTGCTCACTCACTATCTATGCAAGAGAGGACTATACAAGTGACAGACATAAAGCAGCAACCGCCACTGCTTCTGCTCACTAGCCTAAACACTACTTCTGTGAAACTCTTCAGTACTCATTTACCCTCACTCTTGGAGCATCTGGCCAGGGGAAATCGTGCTCAGGAGTGTCAGTTCAAAGCAAGCGATGATGTGGAAGCATCCCAAAAATTACCACTGGTGCAACCCACCCCACCCACCAAAAGGGCAGGGTAGATAAGGAAGAGAGGATAAGGCTCTCTGCTTAACCAGCAGCCTCTGTCTACTTACTCTGTTTAGCCTAGGGAAGAGAAGGTTAAGAGGCGACATGAAAGCCATGCTTAAGTATTTGAAGGGATGTCATATTGAGGATGGAGCAAGCTAGTTTTCTGCCGTTCCAGAGATTAGGTCAGGGAGCAATGGGTTCAAACTACTGTACAGGAAGAGATTCCAGCTAAACATTAGGAAGAACTTCCTGACAGTAAGAGCAGTGGAATACATTGCCTTGGAGTGTGGTGGAGTCCCCTTTTTGGAGGTTTTAAAGCAGAGGCTGGATGGCCATCTGTTGGGAATGCTTTGATTGTGATTCCTGCATAGCAGGGGGTTGGTCTGGATGGCCCTTATGGTCTCTTCCTACTCTGTGATTCTATGATTCTAAGTAGCAAAACCAGCTTGGCTTTTATGTTTATCCTTATGAATGTTTATGTTTAGCCTGAGGAAGAGAAGGTTAAGAGGGGACATGATAGCCATGCTTAAATATTTGAAGGGATGTCATACTGAGGATGGAGCAAGCTTGTTTCCTGCCGCTCCAGAGACTAGGACACGGAGCCATGGGCTCAAGCGACAGCAAAAGCAATTCCACCTAAACATTGGGAAGAGCTTCCTGAAAGTAAGAGCTGTTTGGAAGTGGAATACACTGCCTGGGAGTGTGGTGGTGGGGTCTCTCTTTCTTTTCTTTTTTTCCCCCGGAGGTTTTAAAGCAAAGGCTGGATGGCCATCTGCCAGGAACAGGGCAGGTTTAAGACACCAGCTGTGTCAGCATCCGCACGGGGGCCCATCATTGTGGGGGGCTCTGTAGTAACCCTCCTCCTCCTGCTGCAAAAACATTATTAGTAATAATCTGAATATCCTGGACTCTGAATAGCTTAGGTTGAGTTAGGTTACATTGACCTGAGATAAGCATATGGGTCCCCCAAAAGAAAGCATTGTAGCCCCCTCCCCAAATTCCTTACACCGGTCCTGGTCAGGCATGCTTTGATTATTCCTGCATGGCAGGGGGTTGGACTGGATGGCCCTTGGGGTCTCTTCTAAGTCTATGATTCTTTGCCTTGCACACCCCCCATGGAGATAAGCTGCCCCCCCCGGCCCCCATCCATGCTGCTCCCGGCTATTGTGGAGGCCCCTCGGCCACCCGGAAGGGTCCCTCCGGCCTCCTCGGACACAATGCCCCCCTGTGCCCGCAGGCCTGCTCTCTCCTCCCTTCCCCACCGCCAGGCACAGACAGCCCTCCTCACAAAGCCAGGCCTGCCCTGCCCGCCTCTCGCCATCCTCTCGGGCGGCCGGGGAGAGGGGAGGAGCTGCGCTGCCGCCCTCGCCCCTGGCAAGACAGACACGCTTCTGCTTCTTCTGCTTCGCCGTGGCTTACCTCCGACGCGGTACATGTTGGCAGCCATGCCGGAGGAGGAGGAGGAGGAGGAGGAGGAGGGAAGGCCGGGCAAGCCGCTGGAAAACGGAGACCGGAGAGGCAGGCGGAGGCGAGGGAGGAGCGGAGCCAAGAGAGGGGCTCTGAGCTGGGCGACGGGGTTAAGAGGGACCAAGGGCAGGGAGAGCGGAGCATCCAGCCCAGCCCAGCGCCGCCCGCCTCGCCTCAGCCTCAGCCTCGCCTCCCTTCCCGGCCCAAGGCCCGCCGGGCTGCGCGCGCACTCTCCCTTGTCGTCGTCGTCCTCGCCGCCGTCTTCTTCCCTCTCCGACCAAGGAAGGAGGAGGAGCGGGCAGAGCGGCCCCAGTCTCACAGAATGAGGAGCAACGCCTGGCCTCTCCCCGGGGGAAGGGGCGCCTTTCGGAGGCCTAAAGCAGTGGGGCCTCTTCACCTTCTCTTTAACCAGGGACCCCCCCCCTTTATAAACATCTTTTAAGACCTAAGATCTCAAGATTTAAAACCATAGTAGTAACAACAACAGTACCAATAAGAATAATAATTATTATAATAGCACCAATAACAAGAATAATATAATTAATAATAATGTAGCAGTACCAATAATAATAATAGCACCAATAACAACAATAATGTAATTACAGTTGTCCCTTCACATTCGCTGGGGTTTGGTTCCAGGACCCCCGTGGATACCCAAATCCGTGAATACTCAAGTCCCATGATATGCAATGGCATAGCAAAATGGTGTCCCTTATAGAAGATGGCAAAATCAAGGTTTGCTTTTTGGATTATTATGGTATTTTAAAGAATATTTTCAAGCCATGAATACTTAAATCTGTGAATGCCAAATCTGTGAATAATGTAACAACAACAGTACCAATGATAATAATAGCACTAATAACAAGGATAATATAATTAATAATACTGTAGCAACAACAATACCAATAATAATAATACCACCAATAAAAACAATAATGTAATTACAGTTGTCCCTTCACATTCGCTGAGGTTTGGTTCCAGGATATCTAAATTCGTGAATACTCAAGTCCCATTATATGCAGTTGCATAGCAAAATGGTGTCCCTTATATAAGATGCAAAATCAAGGTTTGTTTTTTTGGATTATTATTTCTTTAAGAATATTTTCAAACTGTGAATACTTAAATCCATGAATGCCAAATCCGTGAATATGGAGGGACAACAGTAATAATAATGTAACAACAGTACCAATAATAATAATAATAATAACAACAACAATGGCACCAATAACAAGAATAATGTATTTAATAATAATGTAACAACAGTACCAATAATAATAATAGCACCAATAACAATAATAATATAATTAATAATAATGTAGCAACAACCGTACTAATAATAATAATAGCACTAATAACAAGAATAAAATAATTAATAATAATGTAGCAACAACAGTACCAATAACAATAATAATAGCACCAATAACAAGAATAATATAATTAATAATAATGGAATGGAATTATGGAATTCAAAAGTCAACAGGGGAATTTAAGGGGCCCACATACACAAAATGGCTAAAGGGAAGAAGCTGTGGGAAGTGCCCCCATCAAGCTTGGCTTAGGTACAGAATCCCCAGGAGCACCTGAGGTGACCCCTTTTCCCTCTGGCGCCCACATCTGCAGTAGCCACCTGTCTTACAAGATTATGATACAAGTAGATGTACGCAGCGTAATGTATTTAACAACAGGATGAGGGAGAATTACAGGGGGAGGGAAGGGGAGTAGACGGCAGGTACATATAATCAGAGCTGGTTCAACAAGTGCACTTTAGTCAGAGTTGGTTAGCAGAAGTGACTGTGTCTTATTTTGTAGGTGTCCAGGGGAGATGGTGGAGCTAGAGTGAGGAGAGATGATCCACCGATGTAGCAAGACAGACTACGCAGTGTAACATACATCATTATAGTAGATTTGAAAGGTTCACACAGTTCATCTACACACTATTATTGTGGGAATCTTTCAGTATTTTACATGTGGTTTTTCACACAGTTCAGCTACATGCTATTATTTTAGGAAAAAATATTGCATTGCTTTTACATGTGGGTGGTGAGTAGCTGAGGGGGTGAGAGGAGGAAGGGGATTGGTTGGGTATGTTTCCTAAGCAGCCAATCAGCACACTGGGAAAGGAAACATACCCAAATGTTTTAGATAGATAGATAGATAGATAGATAAGATAGATTCATAAGTCAGCAGGGAAATTTAAGGTGCATGTGCCCACAAAATGGCTAAAGGGAAGAAGCTGGGAGAAGGGCCCCCATCAAGCTTGCCTTAGGTCACAGGAGCATCTGAGGTGACTCCTTTTCCCTCTGGCACCCACATCTGCAATAGTGACCTGTCCTACAAGATTCTGATACAATTGTTGTGTATCTAGCACTCAAACGTTACTATGTAAGGATTAGGTATTATTATTAACACCTCTAGCATCAGGTGTTAAATATCAGATACATTAAATATAAAACAACAAATTACTAAACAGAAAAGATCAAAACATCTAAATCAGTATAGAATTAATATTTCGTTTTAACTTTTTATTAATTTCATAGAAAGAAGTACAAAAATGGGAAAATAACAACAGGTAAAAAAATGCAACCAATAGAACTGTGGGACAGGTGTGCAGTAAATCCAAATAATAATTAATCCATTATAAATGTGTTGTTTGTAGATACATGACCTTGCTGTGAAGCAGGTAGGAAGAGAGTGTCTTTCCAGAATATCTGGTGGCCTCTTGAGGTTGCAGTTCCTGAGAAGCATTATTTATATAATCAATAAAATTTATCCTCTCTTCATAAAACGTGTTTGCTTTTTTTCCATTAACTCTAGCAATGTTATATGATGATTTTTCCAGTAATAGTAAATTCCATATTCTAAACCACCATTATGATATCCTCAAGGTTCCTGTTTTCCAATGCAGGGCTATTTCCTGCCTAGCTGCTGTTAAGAAGAAGGTGATCAGTTTTTTATGTTTCAATAAAGTATTGAGTCCTCTGTATATAGTAGAAGTAAAGCTGGACAGAAATGTATCACTTTGATGTGTAATTTGTGAAATTTGTTGTATTACAGACCAGATGTCTTTCACATAAGGACATTCAAGCCACATATGAATATAGGAGCCTTGTGCCCTGCACCTGCTTCAACAATTATGTGATAATTTTTTTGTTATTCTGGACAGTTGTATCGGGGTAAGATACCACTTACTAGTAAGTTTAATAAATCCCTCCTTTATGCTGGCTGATTGCAATGGCTAGAGGAGCGAGGCCCACAGTTTTGACCAAAAAGCACCTGTGATTTCTACACCTAGGTCCAATTGCCAAACCATATGAATATGTTGACCAGTGCCATATTTCGTAGCAATTAGGATCTTGTGTATAGTTGCCGCCTTTGCCTTGATTATTGTTTTGCCTGCTAAGCACAACTCCTCATACAAGGAGGATGGATGCAAATGCTCTTTCAATTTGGATAGACATGAAACAAAGGAAAGGATTTGCCTAATTTGGAACCAATTATGTGGGGTGTTTTGTAACTTAACTTCTAAATTTTCTGCCTTCAAAGGCCTGCCCAGGTGAAAGAGATCACGGATGCAATACAGTCCACATTGTATCCATCCTCTAAATTGGCAAAATTTATCTTCAACCCAGAAATTATCATGAAGCAAGAATGGTCGGATGGTAGAAGGGTCTGGCGCCAATTTGTGTTTCCATTTTTCTATATACCGAGTGAGCTTGTATAAGAATGGAGTATTGGTGGTGTCCAGATTTTTATGAGTTAGTCTGTTCGAGTAAAAGAGTTTATTTTCAAGTGAAGATATATCACCAATTTCTGCCAGCACCAACTATGGGGATGTTGGTCACTAAACATCTGCATAAACTGTGCTAATTGAAAAGCTTGAAAGTATGTTAGAAGATCAGGGATTGCTAAGCCACTTTGATTAGAGTTTATAAATTGGATTGATTTAGTAAATCTGGGGCATTTACCATTGAAAATATATTTGTTTATCATATTTTGCCAAATTTTAAATTTTGTTGATGCTGAAATTAATGGGATGGCTTGGAATAAGAAAAATCTACAAGGAGCAAGAAACATTTTGACCAGTGCAATTTAACCAAGTATCAAGAGATTAAGCGGTTTCCAGGAAGCTATTTTCCGTTTCATCCATGTGTATACTAGATGATAGTTGCAATGAAGTAGTTGGTTGATATTTTTAGTTAATGTGATTCCTAGATACAATACTTAAAACCCAAAGGACATAATTAAAAGGATGTAACAGTATGCTGTCTTTTGTTGTACTACGGGGGTGTTTATACACATAAGTTTAGACTTCAGGAAGTTTATTTTAAAGCCTGAGTGTTTTCAATAAGTGTCAATCAGTTGGGTCAAGATGGGGAACGATTTATCCAGATTTTGTGTAAATATCAACACATCATCTGCACATAGTGCAGTCTTGTGTTGGGTCCCATTAATATTTATACCTTCAGTCTCAGGGTGTATTCTGATTAAATTGGCCAATGGTTCTATGGCAATAGCAAATAAAATAGGAGAAAGGGGGCAACTCTCCCAAGTGCCTTTGTAATGCAAAAGGTGTAGAGTCCAGTCCGTTTATCAATATTGTGGCTTTGGAATGATCATACAAGAGACCTAACATAGTAAGAAAGTTAGTGCCAAATTCCATTTCACAAAGGAGTCCAAACAGATAGACCCACCCTGTTGAAGGCCTTGAGCCTAGGGAAAGAAGGGCTAAGGGAGTCTTCGACAAGGTGGAGTGATGCATCACATTAAGAACCCTTCTTATGGTATCAGTCATTTGGTGATCAGGCATGAAACCTGTCTGGTCTGGATGTATGTAGTGGAGAATAAATGTATTGATATGAGTGGCAAGTATGGACGTGAGTACCTTCACATCTTGATTAATTAGTGCAATAGGACAAAATGATTTCAGAGTTGGATCTTCTTCAGCTGATGTGAGGACTGGGATTATTCACGCCATATGCCAACTTCTTGGGGGAGTATTACCTTGTAAAACTTCTTTGTATAGAGCCATTAGGTGAGGGAGAAGATCTACGGTCAGCATCTTGTAGAGTTCTCCCATAAGGCCATCTGGACCTGGAGATTTCCCCACCCATAATTTGTGAATAACCCCCTCCAGCTCTTCTTTCTGTATAGCATTATTTAAGAGTAAGTGATGGAATTCGCGAAATTTCTTTATTTTTTATTTTAAATTCTTAAATTCATACATCTACCATATTACACTTCTAAATAATACTTCTTTCTTTAACATAAATACATTGCTTTCATCTTAATTATTAATATTGATTTAATTCTTTAACCCCCTACAAGTGCTCCCCACCCCCAGGACCATCTATACCAATTATTTATTCCATTTTTCAAAATCGCATTGATTCCCTTGGGGGTGTATACCCCCTTTTTCTTAAAAACACATAATCTATAAATGGTTTCCATATTTCATCAGATTTACAACTTTTCCATAATCCTTTTTTAACTTTCAATCTACATGTTAATTTATCATTAATAACAATGTCCTATACTTCTCTATACCATTCCTCTAAATGATAATCTCTTTGTATCTTCCATTTTCTGGGTATCATTAATCTTGCCGCTGTTAATAAATTTGTAATCAGATCTTTCATAACTTGGGTACAATTAACCTTATCATAAATTGATAATAATGCAATATCTAGACACATTTCTAAATATTGTTCTGTTATCTCTCTTATTTCTTTAAATATCATTTGCCAAAATTTCTGTACATATTTACAACTCCACCACATATGAACATAAGTGCCTTTTTCTTGACATCCCCTCCAACATAACATTGAATAATTTTGATCTATTTGACTTATTCTTACTGGTGTAAAGTACCATCTCCATATCAATTTATAATAATTTATTTTATTCTTACTGACATATTTTTCAAAATACCCAAATCCCAAATTTCCCCCCAATTCTGATTGCTTATTGATTGCCTTAGATCATCCTCCCATATTATTTTTAAATAATCATTTTGTTCTTCAGTTTTCAACAATAATTTATATAATTCACTAATAGTACCCTTTATTATTTCATTCTGTTCCTTATTTTCTCTTTGTATGATCAGTTCTTCAAATCTGGTATATTTTCGACATTCCTTATTTACCCTTATCCATTCCATTGTCCACTGTTCTAATTGTATGCAATTGAGCCAGGAAATCTTTAACCCATATAATATCTCTTTTATTTGTTCTCTTCTATTCATCTTTTTTATCCATTCTTCTATTTTTATTATTTTATTTTCTCTTAAACCCTTTTCCAATTTTCTCTTTAAATTTGCTGGAAATTTTTCCATAACCACCACTGGAGTTAGCAGAAAAATGATAGGTAATAACTTTTCTTTATATTTTACCCATATCTCTAAAATATTCTTCAAAAAGGGATTATCTATTTTTCCAATCCCTTTCTTAGTAAATTTATTAAAAAATATATTTTCCAATTTATACTCTGTTTCTGACATATCTGTTTCTAACCAATCTAATTCCCTTTTCTGTGTTATTGCTTCTATAATGTATCTAATCTGGTTTGCTATATAATATAATTTAAGTTAGGGAGACTTAATCCTCCCTTTTTCTAATGTTTGTACCATCTTTTTTTATTAACCCTCACTTTCCTATCTTCATTACAGTAATTATTAATCATAGTTTGCCAGTTCTTTAACTCTAATTCCCGTATCTTAATCGGTAACATCCTAAATAAAAAAATAATTTTGGGTAATATTTTCATTTTAACAACTGCTATTCTACCAAACCATGACAATTTTATTTTCCTGAATTCCTCTAATTTTCTTTTAACCTCTTGTAACATTTTAATATAATTTTTTTCCTCTAAATCTTTTAAATTCTTAGTTATAATAATTCCTAAATATTTAATTGAGTCTTTTATTCTAATATTAATTTTTTTACTCCTCATAAATTCTTGTTCCTCTTCCCTGCTATAATTAAACAACATCATGTCTGATTTATTCCAGTTTATTTGCAAACCTGTCATTTCTCCAAATTCTTTTAAATATGCTTCTATTCTATTCATTTTCTCTAAGGGATTTTCAATTGTTAATAAAGTGTCGTCTGTAAACAGGCTTATTTTATTCTTCCTCTTATTTCCAATTCCAACTAAACTTTCATCCTGTCTAATAACATTTGCTAGTATTTCTATTACTATGTCAAACAAAATTGGAGAAAGAGGGCATCCCTGCCTAGTGCCTCGGGATAATTGAATTTGTTCAGTCATTCCATCGTTCACTACTACCCAAGCTGTATTTTGTGTACATACTTGATTTATTAATCCTTTAAATCTTTACCCATTCCATCGCTTCTATTATCATTTTTAATGCTGACCATTCCACACAATCAAAGGCCTTGAAAATATCCAAGGCTAATATTTCTGCTTTCAAATTACTTTTTTGTATTTTATCTATTATATTAAGTATCCTTCCAGTTAGGCTTGACATTTGTCTACCCGCTATAAAACCACATCGATCTCTTTTAATATATTTAGATATGAAGTTATTCATTCTTCTTCCCATTATTGCAGTCAATATCTTAGCGTCTTGATTTATTAAAGAAATATTCCGGCATATAAGACGACTGGGCATATAAGACGACTCCCCAATTTTCAAGTAAAACTCTAGAGTTTGGCATATATTCGCCGTATAAGACCACCCCCCAATTTGGCTGGCTGGCTAGGGGAGCCTTGCCAGCTGATCCTCATTATTTCCCAACTCACGAGGATCTCCTCGTGAGTTGGGAAAGCGAGCAGGATCAGCTGGCAGGGCTCTCCCAACAAGCCAGCCGCTACATTCACCCCTCTCTTCCACCTTCCAGTCAAACTTGACTTGAAGGTGGACGAAAGGGGCGAAAATACCCGGTTTGCCTCGTCTACCCCCCCCTCCATTTTCATTCTCTTTGAAAGGGAATGAAGACGGGGGAAGCGGGGGCGGCCACTGCAAACCGCAAGATTTGCCCCTTTCTTCCAGGAAGGTGGAAGAAAGGGGCGAACATACCCAGTTTGCCTCAGCTGCTGTGAGGGTGGCTGGGGGGGGCTTTCCAGCCACCCACCCCCTCCCCGAGGCCGTGACCGGGAGCCCAATTGCGGCTTCAGGGAGGGTGGAAGGGTGGCTAGAGGGGGGTCTTTCCACCACCCACCCTCTCCCTGAGGCCGCGACCAGGAGCCCGATCCTGGCTTCGGGGAGGGTGGAAGGGTCGCTAGAGGGGGGGCTTTCTAGCCACCCACCCCCTCCCTGAGGCCGTGATCGGAAGCCCGATCCTGGTTTTGGGGAGGGTGGCTTGAGGGGGGTTTCCTCCCACCCACCCCCTCCCCAAGGCCACAACTGGGAGCCCAATCATGGCATTGGGGAGGGTGGAAGGGTGGCTAGAGGGGGGTCTTTCCACCCACCCACTCTCTCCCCGAGGCCACGACTGGGAGCCCGATCCTGGATTCGGGGAGGGTGGAAGGGTCACTAGAGGGGGGGGCTTTCTAGCCACCCACCCCTCCCTGAGGCCGTGATCGGGAGCCCGATCCTGGCTTTGGTGAGGTTGGAAGGGTGGCTAGAGGGGTCTTTCCACCCACCCACCCCCTCCCCAAGGCCACGACTTGGAGCCCAATTGTGGGTTCGGGGAGGGTGGAAGGGTGGCTCCGAGGGGGGCTTTCCACCCACCCACCCCCTACCCGAGGCCGCGGCCGGGAGCCCAATTGCGGTTTCAGGGAGGGTGGAGGAGTGCTCCGGGGGGGGGGCTTTCTACCCACCCACCCCTTCTCTGAGGCCACGACTGGGAACCCAATCACGGCTTTGGGGTCGGTGGAAGGGTGGCTCTGGGGGGGTTTCCCTCCACCTACCCTCTCCCCGAGGCTGCGACCAGGAGCCCGATCGCAGCTTGGGGGAGGGTGGAGGAGTGGCTCCCGGGGGGCTTTCCAGCCACCCATCCCCTCCCCGAGGCCACGACCGGGAGCCCAATTGTGGCTTCAGGGAGGGTGGAAGGGTGGCTAGAGGGGGGCTTTCCACCACCCCCTCCCTGAGGCCGCAACCGGGAGCCTGATCCTGGCTTCGGGGAGGGTAGAAGTGGGGGCTTTCCAGCCACACACCCCCTCCCTGAGGCCGCAACCGGGAGCCCGATCCCGGCTTCGGGGAAGGTGGAAGGGTAGCTAGGGGGGGTTCCACCCACCCCCTCCCTGAGGCCCTGCCCAGGGGCCCAATCGCGGCTTCAGGGAGGGTGGAAGGGTCGCTGGGGGGGCTTTCCACCCACCCACCCCCTCCCCGAGGCCATGACCGGGAGCCCAATGGTAGCTTCGGGGAGGGTGGAAGGGTGGCTAGAGGGGGGCTTTCCACCCACCCACCCCCTCCCCGAGGCCGTGACCGGGAGCCCAATCCCAGCTTCAGGGAGCATGGAAGGGTGGTTCTGAGATATGAAGATGGAGGGAATGGGCAGCCTCCGTTGCAAACCATGGGATTTGCGCCTTTCTTCCACCTTCCAGCCTCAGCCTCAGCCGCCGCTGACAAAGATTAAATAAACTTTCCTTTTGGGTAGTTTAAGTCCTGACTCAGTGAATTATACACTCATCTGAATGGAGGGTCCATTTTATTGTCTGTCCAGGGAGCAATGGTCAGCCTTAACTCTTTTCCATCATTGGACTATTTGCCAGTCAGGATTATCAGGCTGGGCTGAGCTGTAGCTTGTTCCTGTCACTGGTTCTCCATCGAGGTCTCGGGGGACTGGAATGTCCAATGCCTCACAGATTTCTGCCAGCTGTTGCTTGTTTGATGCAAGGAAGGTGTGATCTCCCGAGGTTATGATCAGCTTGAATGGGAAGCCTCAGAGGTACTTAATGCCTTTCTTTTGAAATAGCAAAGGGGCGAAACATCCTCCGTTTCTTAAGGGTTTCTTGAGAAAGGTCCTGAAAGGCTTGTATCTTGTGCTGGTTAAGTCAGGAGTTTTCACAAGCAGGCTTAGCATTTGAGTTTTTATGTGGTAGTTAGAGAATTTGATCAGGATGTTCCTGGGAAGCAACTTGTTTTGAGTTTTCACTAAGAAGGTTGTAGAATTGTAGAATTGTAGAATTGGAAGAGACTACGAGGGCTATCCAGTCCAACCCCCTGCCACTCAGGAAATCTTGATCAGAGCATCCCTGACAGATGGCAATCCAGCCTCTGTTTAAAGACCTCCAAGGAAGGAGACCCCACCACGCTCCGAGGGAGTGCGTTCCACTGCCGAACAGCTCTTACTGTCAAAAACTTCCTCCTAATGTTGAGGTGGAATCTCTGTTCCTGGAGCTTGCATGCATTGCTCCGTGTTCCAGTCTCTGGAGCAGCAGAAAACAAGCCTGCTCCATCCAGGCAAGTGTCATTGATCCATGTAAGTACTGTATTTAAAAGAGTGTTCTGCCCTCCCGATTGTGGAAAACCTCTTATTCGAATATTATCCAAGCAACTTCAATTTTCCAGGTTATCCACCTTGTTCAGTAGATATTTTTGATTCTGTTCCAACTCCTTAATCTTGCTGTCATGGGAAATCCCACATTGTTGGACCTCATTTGTAATAGCTATAATTTCTTCCATGTACGTTGTGAGGTCAGAGAGTTTATAGTTGACCAGTTCTAGTGCTCTTTGTGTCTGCTGCAATTTTCTGCCTCATTTGTTCTAAAAGATCAGGGAGAGCAGAGGATTGAGCTACAAGCAATGGTAGCTGATTAGCCTTCCCACTTCTAACTCCCCTGGCAGCTCCAGGTGACATGTTGGCCTCTTCAGGCTCTTCTATGCCTTGGATTGCTAGTTTAGGTTTCTTAGTAGCTGCATAGAACCCAGAGATTGGCTGATCCATCAGTCTTTTGTTATTCTGCATCAGGAGAAAGGGGATCACTGTGGCCTCTCACTTTTTTTAAAGTTATGCGACCACCATCTTAGGCATCCAGCCACACACACACCCCCGAATTAATATTTCTGTAGGTAATTTTTTTAAAAAAGGGGGTGTAGCTATCTGATTTTCTTGCACATTTTCCTCTCAAGATAATATTAAATCAATCCACTTAACTATTCAAACTCTCCTCAAAGTTCTGCTCAGCCACTATGACATTGTGGTTTGACCGTTTAGATTTCAATGTTGAACTTTTTTTTGCAGTAACACCCAAGTTTTCAATGTTCATTTCATGTTTCCTTATATTAAAGTAATAAAAGCAACTTACTAAAACCACAAATATATCATTAGAATGCTCATTTTGTTATCTGGGGAATACTATATACTTTCCTTCAAAACCTGTTCAAGGCACATTCCCATGTACTGTAATTGTAAAACTGGCATTTTCCGCCTGGCAACAGATAGTAATTATCATACATTTTTTAAAAAATTCAGTGAAGTATGACTCACTAAAGCCACATAAAATAATTTGAAAGCATATTAAAAGGTCTATTATCTATTTACTATCTATTCATGGGGAGATAACACATGGCAGGTGAGGAAAGTTTAAAGGAGTTGAGAAGAGGGAGGTGAAATAAATAAAGAATAATTAATGAGGATACTCCTATATATGCCCTGTGATGATGGGTCCCATCTTCCTGTGAGTTCGGAGATTGCCTTGCAAGCATGGCATCAGATAAAGAAAGGGATAAGTGGAGGAGGGGGTCCAAAACACCACCTCCACAGAATCACCTCAGTAAGCATCATCATGACATCAGATCACCAGAGAGATAATGACCAATCAAGACTCTGAGACTGGTAATTTCAAAAAAGGGTATAAATGCTTTGTATGCAGCACAAGGTGTGTGAGATAAAGGAAGCTCTGATATGAAATAGCATGGATCTCAGAGAGAAGCTCTGGGAGGAGCACATGGTTGCTGGGCCTGACTTGAGAATAAACAGGTGGCTCAGCCAAGCCCTAAATACACAGATGGAGTCCTCAGGTTACTGCAAGACTGTAAGTAGTTGTTAGGGAACCATTCTTAGTTTTGTATCAGGGATTATGTTTTATTTCCTTGGCTGGATGTAACTGAACGCTTTTACTGTTTCTGTAACTTCTAAATTGTACCCGGTGGAATTGAAGGTGCCATCCCCCGTGAAGAGATTTTCCTATTAAGCCTTGTTTGAAGGAAGGTAAAGGAAGGCTTTTGCCAAAATAATAATATAGCTGATACCTTGATATATGGGAAGTGTATTAATTTGAGTAGTAAACAAAATTATTTTAATAGAGGTATTGTGTATTAATTTGTATTATATGTATGTGAGGGGTAGAGGAGGGACATGAAGTGAGGGACTATGGGGGTGGGAAAAGAAATTATGTATCGTGTTGTTGTTTGTGATGTGTTATATGTCATAAGTTTCATTAAGGTCTATTGTGTATCTTTGTTTAAATATGTTAATATGGAATTATAATAATTCCATCCTTTCGTAGGTCGGTAAATTGAGTACCCAGCTTGTGGGGGGCAATTAGCTAACACACATTGGAAACTGTTTAATGCAGTTAGATTTGTAAATAGCTATTGCTTAAAACAATTTGTAAGCCGCTCTGATAGCCTTGTGGCTGAAGAGCGGGGTATAAATAAATAAATAAATAAATATAAATAATAATAATTCCATTATTATATTAGAAAGGAATGCCGTGATCACTAAAAGTCAACATGGATTTCTCAAAAACAAGTCACACCAGACTAATCTTATCTCTTTTTTTAATAGAGTTACCAACTTGATGGATGAAGGGAATGCTATGGATGTAGTGTATCTTGATTTCAGTAAGACTTTTGATAAGGTCCCCCATGATACTCTTGCAAAAAAGATAGTAACCTGTGGGCTAGACAATGCAACTGTTAGGTGGATTTGTAATTGGTTGACTGACCAAATCCAAAGGGTAGTCACCAATGGCTCCTCTTCATAGAATCATAGAGTTGGAAGAGACCTCAAAGACCATCCAGTCCAACCCCCTGCCATGCAGGAATACACCATCAAATCATTCCTGACAGATGACCATCCAGCCTCTGCTTAAAAACCTCCAAAGAAGGAGAATCCACCACACTATGAGGCAGTGTATTCCACTGCCAAACAGCTCTTACTGTCAGGAAGTTCTTCCTAATGTTTTGGTAGAATCTCTTTTCCTGTAATTTGAACCCATTGCTCCGTGTCCTAGACTCCGGAGCAGCAGAAAACAAGCCTTCTTCATCCTCAGTATGACATCCCTTCAAATATTTAAACATGGCTATCATGTCCCCTCTCAGCCTTCTCTTCTCCAGACTAAACATGCCCAGCTCCCTAAGCTGCTTTTTCTTATACTAAGGCCTGAATTTACAGAAGGGTTATTTTTTGGACATAGAAGGAAGAGGCAGAGCTGCGGAATGCTGGGATTGCCCTTGAGGAGGACTGTAGCAACACCTATATGGTTGAAACCTTCACCAAGCAAGATTAGAATGGTTCTGAGGTTGAGATGGGAACCCAAACTTGTGCACAGTAGTCCTCATCTTCTGCATGTGCTCCAGCCGACTGTCCATCTCAGCGTGAAATAAACCCTTCTTGTCAAAGGGGAGATCTTCGATGAAGAGCGGGCGGCAGAGGAGAGTCCAGATCAGTGAAGCGATGCATGTCTCTGAAGCGCGATAGCATTAGTGATGACCTTGCTGATGCATTCTGTCACATGCTTAGAAGATTGAATTTGCTGTGAGGCCAAGGAGTGCACCTCCTCTTTCAAGACCGTGAGAACACACCTATCCTGCTTGGGCATATGTTCAAAGTATGGGGCAACCTTTTCCCATAAAAACTTTTGGTATGCCCTCATGCATGTGGTGTAATTAGCAATTTTACTCAACAGACATGCAGTCGAGTAGAATTTTCTTCCCATCACGTCTAACTTCTTCCCTTCCTTATCCACAGGGGTGGTATGGATCTTTTGCGATGATTTTGATTGTGCCACATCTACTATGATCGAGTTTGGCTTCATAGAATCATAGAATTATAGAGTTGGAAGAGACCACGAGGGCCATCCAGTCCAACTCCCTGCCACGCAGGAAATCTTGATCAAAGCATCCCCGACAGATGGCAATCCAGCCTCTGTTTAAAGACCTCCAAGGAAGGAGACCCCACCACGCTCCGAGGGAGTGCGTTCCACTGCCGAACAGCTCTTACTGTCAGAAAGTTCCTCCTAGTGTTGAGGTGGAATCTGTTCCTGGAGCTTGCATCCATTGCTCCATGTTCTAGTCTCTGGAGCAGCAGAAAACAAGCCTGCTTCATCCTCAGCATGACACCCTTTCAAATACTTAAACAGGGCTATCATATCGCCTCTTAACCGTCTTTTTTCCAGGCTAAACATACAAGCTCCCTAAGTCTCTCCTCATAAGGCATCGTTTCCAGACCTTTCACCATTTTAGTTGCCCTTCTCTGGACATGCTCCAATTTGTCAATATCCTTTTTGAATTGTGGTGCCCAGAACTGGACACAGTATTCTAGGTGAGGTCTGACCAAGGCAGAATAGAGTGGCACTATTACTTCCCTTGATCTAGATTCTATACTTCTATTGATGCAGCCCAAAATCGCATTGGCCTTTTTAGCTGCTGCATCACACTGTTGACTCATGTTCAACTTGTGGTCTACTAGGACTCCTAGATCCCTTTTGCACCTAGTCTCGTTCAGCCAGGTCTCTCCCATCCTATATCTATGCATTTCATTTTTCCGCCCTAAGTGCAGTACTTTACATTTCTCCGTATTAAATTTCATTTTGTTAGCTTTGGCCCAGCTCTCCAGTCTATCCAGGTCATTCTGAATTTTGATCCTGTCCTCTAGGGTATTAGCTACTCCTCCTAATTTGGTGTCATCTGCAAATTTGATAAGTATGCCCCTAATTCCCTCATCCAAGTCATTGATAAAATTGTTGAATAGCACTGGGCACAGGACAGAACCCTGTGGCCCAGGTGAGTAGAAATCCATTCCATCTCAGTTTGATCAACACGGTACAAGTTGTCAAGACATCTAGATGTAGCAGGTAACATGGACGGATTTGGCCAAGATTTCTTCACCACCTATTGTAGATGTGGCAGAAAGGGCAAGGAGGGCAACAATGGGGCTTGCCTCTGAATACCCCCGAAGACTGGATACTCCATGTTGACATTAGTGTGGGAATACTGGAGACCCAAGGAGGCAGCCATGCGGGATATCCTATCCGCAAAGGACAAAATGTCATCAGTCAGAGAAGGTGCATCTGTCCCAGCAGTATGAGGGTTTGGAGACAAAAGAGGTATGGTCCAGGCAGCTGCCAATGGGGACCATGGGACAATGCTGATCCTGATGAGAGTAGGAGGGGGGAAAAGTCCCCCGATATCAAGGAGAGTCATCCGAGTAAGTGGAACAGTCAAAACCAAGTAAGTGTCCATGGGGGCAATGATAGGAGCCCCAGTAGAACTCAGCCCCCTCACAGGACCGGAATGGGCATCCCACCTCACTGTAGAACTACCACAGATGGCATGGACAGGGTGACCTACCGAAGTCTGAGGAACAATGACGGCGATGCCTCCACTCCTCAGGAGATCTAGAGTGACGTCTACTGTGGCCATGGGATCCATCACGAGCTCAAGCTCAACTACGGGACCGACGATGCCCTCCATCATAGGATCAAGACTGGGACCAGCACCAACCTCAGCTTTGGGAGTGTGACCTTCAAAACCAATAGGACATGGCAGACCAGGACAAGCACATGCGGCGAGACCTCGACCGCGATCTGGATTGAGGAGTCAGCAGAGGTGGTGAAAAAGAGAGATCACAGAATGTTCTTAGAAGCTGCTAGTGCAGCAGGAAAAAAAGAACTGAGGCACTTGGGCAGGAAATGTCCTTATATAGCTCAGAGGAGAGGATGGTTTGACAAAAGTCTGTTAATATTTCTAGAAAGGCCTTTAATTTATCTGTTGCTTTAAATATTATAGTTTAATAAACCCTTTTGTATGATCATTTTGTGCATACACCTAAGAGGAATGAATACAAAGACTATGCACTGGTATATCTACTTTGTGAAGTCGAAGGCTTTCACAGCCAGCATCCATAGATTTTCCTTTAGTTTTTTTCCGGGTTGTGAGGCCGTGTTCTGGAATAGTTTCTTTCTGACATTTCGCCTGCATCTGTGGCTGGCATCCTCAGAGAATGGTTGGGTAGGTGTGTGTGTGGAGTTTATATGCTGTGAACCCCTGTTGGGAAGTATATGTAAATTTGTGTAATTGAATGGTTAGTTTCTGGGTATAGAAATGCAAGGCTCATTAGTGTCTGTTTGGCTAATGGTTGGTTGATGGGGCATTATCTGTTGGGAATCCCCCTGTCCCTGGGTAGAATTCTTTTGTAAGTGTTGAGTTTTGATTCTATTGTTCTTCAAAACTGGTAGCCAGATTTTGTTTACTTTTAAGGTTTCTTCTTTCCTCTTGAAGTTGTCCAGGTGTTTGTGGATTTCAATAGCTTCTCTGTGCATTCTGACATGATAGTTGTTGGCCTGGTCTAGAATTTCTGTGTTTTCAAATAGCATTTTGTGTCCAGGTTGGTTTGTAACATGTTCTGCTACTGCTGATTTTTCTGGCTGAAGAAAAACAGCCACCCAAAGGGAAGGTATTTTTACCATACGTCAAAGGAGTCACAGACAGAATAGGGAAACTGATGAGGAAACACAACCTCCAAACAATTTATAGGCCAACCAGAAAAATCCAAGAAATGCTACCCTCAGAGAAGGATAAAAGAGACCCTCTCACAGCTGTAGGACTTTACCGCATACCATGCAGCTGTGGACAAGTTTACATAGGGACCACTAAATGCAGTGTGCAAACACAAATCAAGGAACATGAGAGACATTGCAGACTGGGCCAGCCAGAAAAATCAGCAAAAGCAGAACATGTTATAAAGCTAGCCTTTGCCTTGGCTCCTGTCTTGTGGCCGCTCCACTGCGGGGAGAAGGTGAGCAGAGCAGCCTTCAAGCCTTCGTGGGCCCCCTGTGAGGACATTATGGCACCCTGGGGGACCACAGACCACAGGTTAAGAACCACTGTTCTAGGCTATTAATTCACTGGTAAGCAGTACAGTTAATATGGCAGACACCATATTTGAGCACTATCAAGTATGACCTTAATTTCTTGGTCCATCTTTAATAAACTGTTCTTTTGAACACCTCAGTTATAAGGAGGTATCTTTGTTCCTGCTCTCGTGCAGCTGAATGTTTGTGGAGGAAGACTCGGGAGTGGGCAAAATATATCCATTATAATTTCATACTTTCTTTCTCTTGTGCTATCTCTTTGGACAAACAGGAATACTATACTTCATTGATTCATGCTAACACATGGTACCCGCAGTGTCTCTTTTCTACCTTTAATTCTCTTTTAAAGTCCTCCCCTCCACATCTTCCTCCATCATTTTCTGCTGCTGAGTTTGAAACTTTTTTCAACACTAAAATGGAAACTATCCATTCTGATCTTGCTGTTCCTGATCCTTCCTCATTACCAACATATCAAACATGTGTTTCTTCTACATTCTCTACTTTCCCCGTCTAGTTTGATTAACTATCCAAATTGTTGAAGTCTTCAAATCCTTCTACCTGCTCTCTCAATCTGGTTCCTTCTTGTTTCTTAATTACTGTTGCTCCTACCATTCTCCTTCCTCTTCTCCATATTACAGTCAGCCCTCTGTATCCATGGATTCCACCGTCAGTGGCTTAAAAATATTCCCAAAAATAAATTATAAGAAGCAAACCTTGATTTTGCCATTTTATATAAGGGACATTATTTTATTATGCCGTTAATGGGTCTTGAGCATCCATGGATTTTGGTATCCACAGTGGGTCCTGGAACTAAACCCTTGTGGATACCAAGGGCCCACTGTATTAATCTGTCTCTTTCTACAGGTTCATTTCATTATGAGTTTCTCCAACTCTTAAGAAGCCTTCACTTGATCCATCTTCTCTTTCTAATTATCGCCCTATTTCACTGCTGCATTTCTGCTCCAAAGTTTTGGAATGTGTTGTCTACTGTTTGATTTTCTCTCTCTCTGCAATGGATCCCTTTCAAGCTGGATTTTGCCCTTTGCACTCTACGGAGACAGCTCTTACAAAAACCACATGATCTCCTTCACGCCAAGTCAAAAAGTCTACACTCAGTCCTTATTCTTCTTGATCTCTCTGCAGCCTTTGACACAGCTGACCATGCTTTTTTGTTGGATTCACTTCATGACCTAGGCTTTACTGATTCAGTCCTTAGCTGGTTCACATTTTAACTCTCAGGTCAGTAATTTAAAGTGGTAACTGGAGGTTCATCGTGGTCTCTGTGAATTGCACAATTGGGTTAAACTGTGCATGCACAGAACAGCATTTGGAACATTCTAGAGCAGTCTAGGGAGGGAGACAGTATTCTGGAAGGCAAAAGGGCTGGAGAAAATAGTCAAACTGTCATAGAGGGAACAAGACAAACAGCGCAAGGACCCAACAGTGGGAGGCAAAAAAACTTGCACAGGCAGCAAGCAAAGGGAACACATGGTCTTAGATGTCTCTACACTAATGCATAGAGCATGGGAAATAAGCAAGATGAACTTGAACTCCTCGCACTACAAAACAAATATAATATAATAGGCATTACTGAAACCTGGTGGGATGAGTCTCATGATTGGAATGTAGGAATAGAGGAGTATAACCTTTATAGGAGAAACAGGCCAAACAGGAAAGGAGGAGGAATAGCATTATATGTCAGGGATATTTACACCAGTGAAGTGATCCATGACATCAATACTGGAAGCCAGGTGGAGAGCATCTGGATAAAAATTAAAGGGGAGGGAAACAACAGGGATGTTATTGTGGGACTCTACTACAGACCCCCAAATCAGACGGAGGAATTGGATGATGCCTTTCTAGAACAGATGAACACACATGCAGAAAGGAGAGATGTAGTAGTGATGGGTGACTTCAACTATCCTGATATTTGCTGTCAATCTAACTCAGCCAAAACTTCAAGGTCTAGCAAATTCCTTACTTGCCTGGAAGACAATTTCATGGTCCAAAAGGTAGAAGAGGCAACAAGGGGGTCAGCTATTTTAGATCTGATCCTAACCAACAGAGACAACCTGGTTAATGAGGTGCAAGTGGTGGGATCCTTAGGTGAGAGTGATCATGTTCTCCTGGAGTTTGTTATACAATGGAAAGGAGAAGCCAGGCATAGTCAGACACGCATTCTTGACTTTAGGAGAGCTGATTTCAAAAAACTCAGGGAAATACTGGGGGTGGAGAAGAGACCTCAAGACAGATGGGACTTTCTCAAAAGGGAGATACTGAAGGCACAATTTCAAACAGTACCATTGAGGAAGAAAAATGGGAGGTGTCTCAAGACACCAGGATGGATGACTAAAGAACTTTCAACAGATTTAAGTTTTAAACGGAACATGTATAGGAAATGGAAAAAGGGGAAAATCACCAAAGAAGAATTCAAACAGATAGCAAACACGTGTAGGAGTAAAGTCAGAAAAGCTAAAGTGCAGAATGGACTCAGGCTTGCCAGAGAGGTTAAGAACAATAAAAAGGGTTTTTTGGGGGGGTATGTCTGCAGCAAAAGGAGGAAGAAGGAAATGATAGGGCCGCTATGTGGGGAAGATGGCAAAATGCTAACAGGGGACAGAGAAAAGGCAGAATTACTCAACACCTTCTTTGCCTCAGTGTTTTTCAGAAAAGGAAAAGGAGGACCAACCTGAGGAGAATGGAACAGAGGACACAATAGGGGAAATCCAGCTCAAAATAAGTAAAGTGGTAGTACAGGAATACCTTCTTAATCTAAATGAATTTAAATCTCCAGGACCAGATGAACTACATCCAAGAGTATTAAAAGAGCTGGCAAATATAATCTCAGAGCCATTGGCAATAATATTTGAGAACTCCTGGAGAACAGGAGAAGTCCCAGCAGACTGGAGGAGGGCAAACGTTGTTCCCATCTTCAAAAAGGGGAAAAAAGAGGATCCCAACAATTATCGTCCAGTTAGTCTGACATCAATACCAGGGAAGATTCTAGAGCAGATCATTAAACAGAGAGTCTGTGAACATTTAGAAGGCAATGCCATAATCACAAAAAGTCAACATGGGTTTCAGAGAAACAAGTCATGCCAGACTAATCTGATCTCTTTTTTTGATAAAGTTACCAGCTTGGTAGATGAAAGGAATGCTGTGGACATCGCATACCTTGATTTCAGTAAGGCCTTTGACAAGGTTCCCCATGACATTCTTGCAAACAAGCTGGTAAAATGTGGGCTAGACAAGTTAACTGTTCAATGGATTTGTAATTGGTTGACCGGCCGAACCCAAAGGGTGCTCAGCAATGGCTCCTCTTCGTCTTGGAAAGATGTGACCAGTGGGGTGCCACTGGGTTCTGTCCTGGGCCCAGTGCTATTCAACATCTTTATCAATGACTTGGATGAGGGAATTAGGGGCATACTTATCAAATTTGCAGATGACACCAAATTAGGAGGAGTAGCTAATACCCTAGAGGACAGGATCAAAATTCAGAATGACCTGGATAGACTGGAGAGCTGGGCCAAAGCTAACAAAATGAAATTCAATACGGAGAAATGTAAAGTACTGCATTTAGGGTAGAAAAATGAAATGCATAAATATAGGATGGGAGAGACCTGGCTGAATGAGACTACGTGCGAAAGGGATCTAGGAGTCCTTGTAGACCACAAGTTGAACATGAGCCAACAGTGTGATGCGGCAGCTAAAAAGGCCAATGCGATTTTGGGCTGTATCAATAGAAGTATAGTGTCTAGATCAAGGGAAGTAATAGTGCCACTCTATTCTGCCTTGGTCAGACCTCACTTGGAATACTGTGTCCAGTTCTGGGCGCCACAATTCAAAAAGGATATTGACAAATTGGAGTGTGTCCAGAAAAGGGCAACTAAAATGGTGAAAGGTCTGGAAACGATGCCTTATGAGGAGAGACTTAGGGAGCTGGGTATGTTTAGCCTGGAAAAAAGACGGTTAAGAGGCGATATGATAGCCCTGTTTAAGTATTTGAAGGGATGTCACGCTGAGGATGGAGCAGGCTTGTTTTCTGCTGCTCCAGAGACTGGAACACGGAACAATGGGTGCAAGCTCCAGGAACAGAGATTCCACCTCAACATTAGGAGGAACTTTCTGACAGTAAGAGCTGTTCGGCAGTGGAACACACTCCCTCGGAGCGTGGTGGGATCTCCTTCCTTGGAGGTCTTTAAACAGAGGCTGGATTGCCATCTGTTGGGGATGCTTTGATCAAGATTTCCTGCGTGGCAGGGGGTTGGACTGGATGGCCCTCGTGGTCTCTTCCAACTCTGCAATTCTATGATTCTATGATTCAGTCAAACAAAGTTTTTTGGTGATAGCTCCACCCATCTCTGCATGGTATATAAAGATCAAGCATACCAAAAGTACCTAATTTCCTTTCCGTCCACTGCACTAGCAGCTACAGAACATTCTACTGTGACTCAGCAGTTTCTCTTTCAGTTTCTTTGGTTACGATTGTCTTTTACCTCCTTCAAGTGTTGCTCAGTATGCAGCCTGAAGATCATGATGGGTATTCAAAGTGTCTTCTCTGTTTGGGCGTCCTATGTCATTGCTTTGTGCCAGCATTGCAAGGCCTTTACTCCTCAAGCTTGAAGGAATAGGGAATTGAGGTTCAAGGCTCTGCTCTATGAGCAATCCTTGAAACCAACCAACACTTCTTTGTCATCTCAACCTTTGAAGGATTCTGATTCTCATCTTTATTCCAGGACTCACTCTGTATCAGTATGACAGCCTTGAAGGACCCTTCCAGGCACACATGCCAACAGTCCCTGACAGGCCCTTCTCATTCTGACCCAGCTTCAAAACCTCACACATCTTCAAAGCATTCCTGTGGTGAGAAGGATGCCCACACCTCTACCTCAAAACAATCTTGTGGTGATGTTGCATCATTGATTTCGAAGGCTACTGCTACCCCTCCTTGGTTAAAGTGTCAGGAATCACCTGTTGCCATCCCTCCACCTCCATGTAAGTCGATTGAGGGGGACCTTGCATGTTCCAAGGAAACATAAAAAGGCTGGTCTTCCATTATCTCATCTTAGTCCACTGGTCTCCATTCAACATTCTGCTGCTAAGATTGTCTTTTTGGTCTGTCGTTTTGGTCATGCTACCCCATTTTTGTTATCTCTTCATTGGTTACCCATTCCTTCTAGGATTCAGTATAAGCTTCTTGTATTAACCTTCAAAGCCCTACACAACCTAGCTCCCCCCTTTCAGCCCTCATTTCTCTTTACCAGCCTGCTTGAGATCTGTGTTCCAGGAACTCTAGACTTCTCACCCAACCAAGGGTTTCTTCTTCTCTGGCTCAGCTTCACCCTTTTTCACTTGCTGCCCCATATTCTTGGAATTCACTCCCTGAATGTGAAATCGAAGGCTTTAACGGCCAGCATCCATAGATTTTCCTTGGTTTTTTTTCCAGGCTGTGAGGCCGTGTTCTGGAAGAGTTTATTTTTGACGTTTCACCTGCATCTGTGGCTGGCAACTTCAGAGAATGAAGATGCCTTTGTATTAATTTATCTGAAGATGCCAGCCACAGATGCAGGTGAAACATCAGAAATAAACTCTTCCAGAACACGACCTCACAGCCTGGAAAAAAACCAAGTAAAATCACTCCCTGAACATATGTAGACTGCTCCTTCTCTTGGTGTTTTTAAATCTCAGTGGAAAACATTTGTTTTCCAAAGCTTTTGGAATTTTAATTTGACACTGTTTTGTAATTGTGTAGATTTTGATTACATGTATTGGTCAGTTTGTTTTACATTATATATACATATAAATTTCTGTTTTATATTTGATCACATGTATTGGTCACTTTGTTTCATTTTTATATTTTCTTACTGTTTCATGCTATATTGTTGTGTTTTTGGTTTTTTGTTATCTGGATAATTTGCTTTGCAATTGTATTTTCATAGAATCATAGAGCTGGAAGAGACCACAAGGGCCATCTAGTCCAACGCCCCTGCCATGCAGGAATAAACAATCAAATCATTCCTGACAGGTGGCCATCCAGCCTCTACTTAAAAACCTCCAAAGAAGGACACTCCACCACACTCCCAGGCAGTGCATTCCACTGCTTAATAGTTCTGTCAGGAATTTCTTCCTAAGGTTTAGGTGGAATCTCTTTCCTGTAGTTGGAATCCATTGCTCCATGTCCTAGTCTCTAGAGCAGCAGAAAACAAGCTTGCTCCATCCTCAGTATGACATCCCTTCAAATATTTAAACGTGGCTATCATGTCCCTTTAACCTTCTCTTCTCCAGGCTAAACATACCCAGCTTTTTATTAATCCTTCCTTCCTTAAGTGTGTGCTTATCTATACACTTATTTTAGATTGTATGTTTGTCATAAACAGTCTTCTTTAAACTCTGTAAGCAACAGCCTCAGATTTAAAACAGTAAGCTTCATTACTAAACAGAATTTCGGAAGAGTTACTAGCTCACCATTGTTGCTTTGAATGAAGAGCAAAAGGAAAAGCCGTGATATAAAAGTATTTACAAAACAGGCAAACTTGACATGTCTTTCATTCATTGACTCTTTCAAATATTTACAACTCTGTTTTCATCCATTACCCCCCCACACACACCTTTGTTATTATGAATTCCCACCATTTCGTCTGGCCATGCCAAGCACCTTAATCTTTACCATTACAAAGGCGAGGCAAGCCTCAAGCAGCAAGTAATCCATGGATGTGAAATGGCAGGAAAAGCTTGTATTGTGAATTGTTCCTGACAACGCCTTTGGCAGGACCCAATGTTTGTTTTGTTTGCTTGTTGTAAAGGACCATGTACATAGATGGTACTATATAAATAAACAACAACAACAATAATAATGATAATCTCAAAATTGAGATGTATATAACCTTTGGTAAAACACACATCTTAATGATGGATATTCTGCCCAATAAAGAGAGATTCAACTTCTTCCAGCTCTCCATTTTCCTTTGTATTAATTTCCAAAGTTTTGCATAGTTATTTTGAAATAAAAAAATAGTTTTGATGATGATGATGTCATTCTTGGACCAAGTTCATTCAGCCCAGCACAACTCGTGGTTAATATACTTGGGTTGCATTCTGAGAGAGGTAGTAAGATAGATGTTCTTTTTCAGGAATTCAATGAAATCTAAAATTTAATATGCAGGGTTTTTTTCTTTGTGTCCCTAATTTGGCCTGCATATCTTGGGTAAGATCTGGTAGATCTATCACTATTTGTGCAGGAGAGATTCCCATCTCCATTGTCTCTCTAGTTCAATAATTTCCTTTGTAAGGCCAGATATGTACAGGCTGAAGGGCAGCTGCCTGAACTTTTGGCAGTTTATGCTTATAAAAGCTTATGTGTCAAAACATTTTTAACTGTAACCTAAATATTGTCAGATAAGAATGGGACATTTTGAAGCAGAAAGTGAAATAATTTATTCCAAAACAAGACTAAGAACAGGCGTGTGTTTTCCAATCCAGTTTTATTAGTGGTGCATTAGTATAATAAAATATTTAATAAAGTAGTCTACATTGCAATTTATTCCAAAAAAGCTATGTACATTTACAGTCTTAAAAAAAATACAATGAAAAAGATGGATTGATTAGAAATAGACATAATGGGCAGCATCCCTTCATTTGACAGTCTGAACAATGCTTTATTGTCCAGCAAGTTCACTCTCAAGAAATTTCACAAGCTGTGCACTGAAGGATGTACAGGGCTTAGCTGCCAGTTCTTGGGTTTTTTACTTTAAGAGGCAAGCGATTTGCCTCAACTGTTTCTCTTTTAAGGATATCTATAGTTAACTCTTTTGCCAAGTTTTCCTTCTTATCCTTGCTCAAAACTTAGGAGCCACTGGTCTGAGCAGCAGTGTGGAAACAAAACGTAACTGAGGAGTGTGAACTAAATCCATTCATCTTGTACCGTGCAATCAGTGGGTCCAAGCGGCCATGAAATGGAAGAGGTAGTTTTTGACAAGTAAAAACCTGGACATATACAAGATCATCGTGCTTGTTGTATATACATGTATGGTTTACAGAGGTGTTATAATATTGCCTAAGGTGGGAAATTCACCCCATCCCTTCATTACTGTTGCCCCCCCCCCCATTAACATCTAGATGCCTTGCTGTGAGATCTCGACAGTGCCTCAGTCTGAAGAAACCACTTAGATGGAGGTATTCTGCCTTGGTTGGTTTTTCAGAGTGCCCCTCTGATAACCTGTTCTATGGGCACTCCTTGAAAGTGAAATATGGAGTGGGCAGGAACCTCACGCTAAGATACTAATGAGGAAGCTACTTCAAGGAGCCCTGCCAGCCACTCTTCTGATGTAGCATTTGCCATAGCTGTGAGAGAGGGGCTAACACTTAGCTGTCCAGAGCAGCCACCCTGCTCAAGTGGGACTGACTTGCCGCCTCTCCGTATCTACCTGATGTGAGATTCACCCTATCCTTGGGAGAGCTGACTCTGACTACACTGAATCTGAAGTCTTGCACTTCATTACCATTTGGTCCCACTTTTTACATATGCATGCACACACACCATATTCCTATGTATATCTGCCAATGAAAGCAGACTAATAAAATCAACTCCAATGCATGGAAGTATAACTCTATTGGGGTATAAAGTGGCACAAGACACTTGATAGTGAGCAAATTACTTTTAGGATGAAAATATCTAACTGATATTCATTTAAGTACATGTCTCCAGATGTAATAGATCCATTCCTTAGGCTGAATCCTACAAGAATTTACATAAAACCACAGTGAACAAGGCTAAGCTAATGCATAAGAGGCAAAGCTTTTGTGTTGATTTACAATAAGCTCCCAATATGCACAGTTGATCCTGGAGCCACACCAACCTTTTCCTTGTAGAACATGTTATGGAAAAAGCAATTACAGCAGTAAAGTGCTGGGAAAGGAAGAACTCTGTAGAACTACCAGCAGTATCTGCAGAGTTCTCTGTATAGAATTGTAACACATCTTTCTATAATGACATCAATTCAGAGCTGAACACTTTCATTTCAGAGCAGCAGTCCAACATGGACAAAAGAGGAATAATTTATTTTTGGCTTGAACCAGCTGGTGAAGGACATTGGCATACTGGACCATTCTGGAATAACCTCTGGACTGCTTTTAATACACAGAGGTCTGCTCTTTTCAATTCAGTCCAAATGTTCACTATTTTACACTGTACTTATTTATTTACAATGTTTATATATGATCCAACTTCAAAATGTTTTGTGGTGGTTTACACATATAAAAACATAGAATAACACATTTTCAACAAAAACAAATGCATTAGGCAGAATGGTATCAAAACCTTGTAGGAAGTTAAGAGCTAGCAATAAAACTTAAACAGTAAAAGTAAAAATAAAAAACCAGGGACTGAATGCCTACTAGAAGAGGAAAGTCTTAGCCTGGCATCTAAACGCTACCAACGAGAAAGCCAGGTGGATTCCACAGACAGAACCACAACTAAGAAAGTTCTTTTTTTCTGGCAGCTATCCATGACACTATTATGGGTACATTAAGTATTTTAAAACAAGATTGGGCAAAGTGTGCTATTGATTTTATTGGACTGCAGCACTGCAGCACTACAACTCCCAGCAAACTGATGAAGAATGCTGGGATTTGCAGTTCAACACTATCTGGAGAGCCCAACCCTGTTTTACCCACCATACTTTGCCCATATTGGCTTCAAAGTTTAGCACCAATGGTTCACATAAAGCCTGGTAACTGATGTAACTGAGGTGTTGTGTTCAAAAACACCAGTCCCAGTGAACTGTCATCCTACTCCATGATGCACTAATTGAAATGTTTAGACCATCTGCAGAGGTAGACCACATACAATGTGCTGCAGTAATCCAGGCAGCAGGCTATCAATGTATAGATAACTGTAGCTAGGCTATCTCTGTTCTGAGAAGGTTTTTGTTCCTACATCAGTCAAAACTGGTAAAAAGCACTCCATGCTACTGGAGCCACTTGGGTTTCAGGTGACAGCTGGATCTATGGGCAATCCTGAACTACAAACTTCGAGGGGAGGGTAAACCCACATAAAGCAAGTTGAGCACCAGTTAACGGGACAAACTTAGACCACCTATTAATTGAACTTTTATCTTGACTGAATTTGTTTGTCAGCCTCATCCAGCCTGCTACTGAGTACAAGCATCAGTTCAGAGTCACTACTTTCTCAACTACATTTGAGGAAAAGTAAAAGTAGAGCTGTGTGTCATTTGCACACTGACAACTTCTCACTCCTTCCCTCTGTGATTTTATGTTCACATTAAAAAGTAGGGGAAACAGAGTAGAACTCGGAGAAACTCAAAAACAGTATACATGTAGAAAAGCAACAGATCCAAGGCACCACTTTCTGGAGCTCCTTGTATGAGTCAGAGCCCCCTAACCTTCCACAGTAGCCCACCTCTTTTGGGAAAGTGCTGTTTGTTTGTTTTAAATGGTCACAGTTGAAAAAATCCTAAAAGATGACTAGGGCTGATTTTATCACAGTCAAATCCACTGTCACTTAAAAATTTAATATGGAAGAACTGGAGCTGGAAGTCAGCAGCCCTGGAGAACTCTAACAACAGCTGTCACTAAGGGGTCATTCACATGGGGGAGGGGGTGTAAAAATCTGGGTAAAATTCAGGATACTTTAGCCAGGAACGGTGGCACATGAAATTTGGGCTAATCTGGCCCAGTTTAAGTGCCACACCTCTGGCCAAAGCCTGAATCTGCCTTTGAATTTTTACTTGCTGTCAGTGGAAAGCAGCTAGTACTGGGGCTTGCAGTTTAATTCCTGTTATATGCTGAACTCAGCAGCTTCTGGGAGAATGGGTGGCTAGCATCCTGATGGGGGTGTGCCACCTGTTCTGGCTTCAAGAGAGAGCAGTTATCACTGTGGCTTTGCTTTCACAGAGCTCAAGAGCAAGAGCATGCCACTCTCTCCTGAAGCCAGAATGGGAGCCCCTCCCTCTCCCCACTTGGGAGGCTAGCCACCCGTTTGGCTAGCACTGGGAGGTTGCTTTCATGGAGCTCTTGAGGTCCATGAAAGCAAAGCCACAGCGATAAGAACTCTCTCTTGAAGCCAGAATGGGCAGCACCCCACACCCAAATGGGAAGCTAGCCACCCATTCTGGCTTCACAGAAAGCGGCTAGCGCTGGGGGGTTGCTTTCACAGAGTTCTTGAGCTCTGTGAAAGCAAAGCCACAGCAATAACCACTCTGTCTTGAAGCCAGAATGAGAAGCACCCCACCCAGTTCTGGCTTCAGAGAGTGGCTAGCACTGGGGGGTTTGTTTCACAGAGCTCTTCAGCTCTTTGAAAGCAAAACCAGAGCAATAACCGCCAGAACTGGGAGCATTCCCCCATCGCCATTATCACTGTGGCTCTGTGAAAGCAACGCTCCGTGCTAGCCACTCTCTCTGAAGTCAGAACGGGTGGCTACCCTTGTGATGGGGGGGTGCCACTTGTTCTAGCTTCAAAAAAGAGCGGTTATCACTGTGGGTGCCAAGGAGGAGGGGAATGGCGGCCGCCTCAGGCAGCGCTTGTTCCCCCCCCAATCCAAAGTGAATGGATTGATCACATGACAGTTTTCTCCAGGGTTTCAAGCAAACTCCAGAGAAAACTGCACTATTCTAATAGATGGATTAAGGGAGGCATTCCCCGAGTCTGGTGAAAATAGGGCTATGCATCATGTGCCCCTTTCACACCAGATTTGGGGGAAAGGCCGCACATCATGTAGCATTATTAGGCCAGATTTGGGGGGAATTTGAGTTTTTTAAATAGTATGAATGCCCCTTAGAACAAACTGCTTTCCTTTCCAATCCTGCTTACCTGATACGAGTTTCTTTCTAGCCAAAATTCAGATACAGATGTTTTCTCATTATGAAATGGCAAAGCATTTCTTGATACCTTCAAATCAGACATAAGAAGGAGAGCTGCTGGAGAAAAATGTTGCTACCAATCTCTCAATCAGCAACTCTGTGTTTGTAAGAAAGAAGTATTTGACTGATATGTTAGGACCTAAACAGTTCAGCTCTAGTATGTTGTCCCATATTTCAATGCAACATGACAAGGGAAGAGAAGCAATGCCAACAGTAAGAATTCTGCGGTACTAATTATTGGTTTCTTGAATGTACAAGTAAAGCTAGATCAGAAGAAGTTTTATTTGTATTAAAATTATTTATATTTTATATTGATATTTGGGGATGGAATGAAATAGGAAAGAATCTTGTGCTCTCTGACAGGAGACCTTTCCTACCAGTTTTGTAGAGAACATATCAAACATACAACTCCAGAAACACATAATTTTCTATTATGAATCATAGTTGAAAAATTTAACAACTGAAGAATCATCACAAATGAGAGCACGGTAGTTGTCACAGGGTGTACGGAAGACCCAGATACGCTACAATTTGTGTCTCTACAATAGATAAAATCTTTAACTACACCCATTGACAATATTATTGCAAAGGAAAGCAAAGGCCATCCCAATCACTGCTAGCCAGTCCAGAGCTCTGCGAAGTAGACAGTAAAGATGAAATGTGTTTGTATTATTACGCTTGGACAAGCATAAAGGAGAAAGAAGGAAGTCAAGCAACTTATTTTCTGGTCTGTTGTGCCCTTTTCACAACATCGTGAGGAACAATTATGTGCTTGTGTGCCTTCTTTTTAAGGCATTACTGGCAGCTATCCTAGAGTAGCAAGGCAAATTTCCTCACATTATATCATATTGTCAAAGAGAAGGAGAGTGTTGCTCTCTGACAAAAAGTTAGTGTCATTTTCTCAGAATAGCAGCACAAACAGAGTCAATCGTGTAATGCACAGCATTTTTAAGTAAAAATAAAATATAGAATAAATGTCTGTAACAGACATTTTTTTTCCCTTAGACCTACACAACAGTGGCTTTACAGGTATCTTCAACAGCAGTTTTTCATTTTTCTTTTAAAAGAGATCTGCTGTATAAACAAATAACACAGTCCTGGTACACATGCTCTTCCTTTTGGTGCAAGGAAGGACAGCATCCATCACACACTACTTTTTTTGGAGGTTTTCAGCTTGCCCATATACCAACTCATCCCCCTAACTATTCATTATTACTAACCTGAAACAAACACTTCAGCCTGTTGACTCCTTTTCAGAGTGATTAACCCACACAGAGCAGGTTGAAGAATAAGAAAACTACCAACTAGTAACAAGAAGAGAAGAACAACAACTACAAGAACAACCACAACAGGAGAATCTTTATGGCCAGGTAGAAAGGCTCAGAGAAAATTTCCCAAGATATATGTACTGTCTCTAGAACAAACATTTATCCCCCCAACCAAGAGATTTTATTTGCGGGAGAGGCGCAAGCTATAAACCTTGCTGTCAAGAGTTTACTTCAGACTTATACCTGTGGAATAGGTTTGCTTCCCAAATATGTTAGTATCTAAGTTTGGAGATCACACCTTATGTCCAACTGGAAGCAGTGAGCCTGGAGAGAACATTTGGGACATATTCTTCGAACATCCTATTTAATGGGGTATAGAAAAGGAGCCTTATGGGCCAAGAGGAGAAAGACAGCCAAAGAGCTTCAACAGGATAAGGAAACAATGAAGAGTGCTGTATATGACTTTCTGTGTGTGAATATTAGTGTCATGTTTTTAAAAATCAACTTCACGAAGCTGAAGACCAGCTTTGCTTCTCTGGCCCTTTTTGGCAACATAGTATTATCTGACATTTAATAGTCAAGGTTGTATCGAAAAGTCAGTAAGTGCAATATGCTAAGTGACACTACACACACACACACACAGCCCAAATGTGCATTCTACATGGTGGTAATTCCAGTAGCATCTTTCCCACAAAAAGGAGTTTCACAACTGGACTTACTGTAGATTACATTGGTATATACTGGAGCCACTGACACATAACACACATGATTTAGACTTCATATCCTGCTTTACCCATCTTATCCCAACACACAGTCACAGTTGAGTTTTGGCAAACAAATGAGCAGCAATTTCAACTCTGGCAAGTGGGAGATTTGGAAACAAGGACAGAAATGTTTTAACAATTTTCCTTTAACTATGCTTACTTCCACTTGGCCTGAATAAGGAGACTGATTCAGAAAAGAATGGTTATTTCCTACAAAACCAGGAACAAGCTGAATAATTTTTTGAACCAATCTTATACTAATAAATGACCCATCCAGCCTCATAACACTCCAAACAACCCACTTTTCCTTCCATCTTTCCCATGTGGGACAATAAGGCTTGTTGCAATCCACACATCTAAACAAGGGGATCTGATGTTTCTATCCTTCCCAATCTCCAAAATGACATTACATCTTGAAAAACTTGCATTGCCCAAGGGCTAACCATAATAATGCCACAAAACAAGCAAGGGATGGGGTGGGGGTAAAGTAATCAGATACTCCAGATAGGTAAGCTATTATGAAAGGAAGTAATTTTAAGGACTGAGGGGGTGAATGGGTAGAAAGAGCAAGTTAGAGATTCCTCTCCAGTTTCTTTCTTTCAAGTCTGAATAACTTTACAAGCACCCCATACCTGCTGGCAAATAAACTTCCCATTCCACTCCTTATTCAAAACTTTTCGGGGTTTTCTTGGGTTCCTGCAAGTAGTTTAGGTGTATATCCAGAATTAAAACTGAATTGCTGCTGTTTCAAGTATTCTTCTTTCCCGCCCCCCGCCAAATGAAGGACAAACATAAAAGTAACTAAGCAGTTATCCAAGCACATATACTGTATAAGTAATGCAGGAGAATGCAAACAGCTGGCACTCAATGTTTTGTGGTGTCATAGGAATTATCCTTCATTAGGATTTGGAATGTCCAAATATGCAGATGGGAAAATGCTTGACATGGGAAGACCACTGTGCTGCTAGCTGGAAGAACTTCACATCATTCCACTCCACTCCATCAATAAGCACTAGAGTAGGAGACAAAAAACAAAGGTTATGAAAATATTGCCTTCGGGACCCTTCTGCAGTTTGTACTTTGGTATGAAGCAGCTCTTTAAGTTTCTGTCTACCTGTTTAAAAAATGGTTGACTCAAGTATGTTGTGAAAGATTTCAATGCAAGAAATCCAGTTAAAGCATCCCCAGCAGGTAGCTGTCCAGCCTCTTTTTGAAGATCTCCAGAGGAGGAGACCCCACCACCTCTCTAGGCAAGTCATTCCATTGCTGAACTGCTCTTACTGTCAAGAAGTTCATTTTAATGTCCAATCAAAATCTAGCCTCCTGTAACCCAAAACCATTAGACCCTGTCCTACCCTCTGGGGCAGCAGAGAATAGACATGCACCCTCCTCTCTGTGACAGCCCTTCAGGTATTTAAAGAGTGCAGTCATGTCACTTCTCTGTCTTCGTTCACCAAGCAGAACATGCCCAGTTTGCTCAACCTATCTTCATTTGTTTTGTTCCTTGTTGCCCTTCTCTGAACCTGCTCCAACTTGTCTATATCAGTCCTACAATGAGATGCCCAGAACTGAACTAAACACAGATGTCCAACTAGTGCAGAATCTAGTGGGATTATTACTTCCCTTGATTTGGAAACTACAGTTCTATTAATGCAGGCTAAAATATTTATTTGCCTTCTTTTCTGCACCATCACACTGCTGGTTCATGTTCAATTTAGGATCAACAATAATCCCACATGCTTTTCAAATGTACTGCTGCTAAGCCAAGTATCCCCACCCTATCAGTGCATTTGTTTTTTATGGCCTAAATACAGAATTTTGTATTTGTCTCCATTCAATTTCATTATGTTAGTTTAACTAATTGTTTTCAATCTATCTTTGTGACAAAAATATCTTTGGTCATATTGGAGGGTGACTTCCACCAGGAACTGACAAGGGGAGTGTAGATTCTGCTGGATCTTTCAATGCCACTGATCATGGCATCATTGTGGGCATGTTTGTAAGGCTGGGACCTGAAGGTCTTACAGAGGCTTTGATCTGGAGGATCAGCTTCAGACAGAGCTAGAGGACTGTAGGCCTATGGTATCTAATATGCGTCTTCTTGTTCCTGCTGCTATTTAGCATTTGCAAGAAATTGTTAGATTCACTTCAAATCTGGGGTCACCCATACACAGATGACAAACAATTTTATTGCTTCTTGCCATCTCATTCCAGGGAGGTTGTCAACACCCTAAAACACTGCATGAGATCATAAGAAACAGCTGTCTATTGTCAGTATACCCTAAATTAGATAAAAGTATTGTGAATACATACATTAAATGCTTTGCCCTGCAGTCCAGAGAGAATCTTTTGTGCTCTCCCTCTGAAGCCACGTATCAAAAAGGTAAAAACAGGAGAACAATCTATGCATGAGCTGTTAGTTTGAACCCAATGCCAGACAGGGAATCTTAAGAACACTGGGAAGTAGCTACCAAAGATCTTGAGCTAAGCACAACTATTTTAGCCTTTAATCTTTAAAAATCTTTCTGGAAATTATTTCTTGCCTTATTTCTCTCTCTCTCTCTCTCTCTCTCTCTCTCTCTCTCTCATTTTACTTTGTAGTCAGTCTAAGGAGAAACTGTTAGAATGCTTTTCATTCAGATTCTATTTTTTAATCAAATTGTGGTGTTTATAGATATCTAGCAACAAAGCAACACTTCATACAGACCCATCACTGCCATAAGTATCAATTACATCTAAACAACCTTTAGATACACAGTTAGGTCTGGAAATACAGTACAGTTGCCCCTCCACATTCGCGAACTTGACATTCGCGGTTTTGCTTATTCGCGGTTTTGGGAGGGCCCCCCAGCCCCCCCCAAAACCGTGACACGGGGCCTCCAGAGGCCCCGGAAAGCACTGGGAGCGGGGAGGCCTCCACGGGGCCTTCAGAGACCCTCCGGAGGCCCCGCGAAGGCCTTGGGAGGGAGGGGGGAGGGCCGGGGAGGCCTTCACGGGGCCCCCGGAGACGCTCCGGAGGCCCCATGAAGGCCCGGGGAGGGGGTGGGGAGGGCCGGGGAGGCCTCCATGGGGCCTCCGGGTCGCTCTGGGAGGGCGGGGGTGGCTGGGGAGAGCGACCACGAGGCCTCCGGAGGCCTCCGGGTCACTCTGGGAGGGCAGGGGGTGGCCGGGGAGAGTGACCACGAGGCCTCCGGAGGCCTCGGGGTCTCTCTGGGAGGGCGGGGGTGGCCGGGGAGAGCGACCACGAGGCCTACGGAGGCCCCCGGGGTCGCTCTGGGAGGGCGGGGGGGTGGCTGGGGAGAGCGACCACGAGCCCTCCGGAGGCCCCGGGGTCGCTCTGGGAGGGCGGGGGGTGGCTGGGGAGAGCGACCACGAGGCCTCCGGAGGCCTCTGGGCCGCTTGGGGAGGGCGGGGGGCCGCCGGGAAAAGCCACCGCGAGGCCTCCGGAGGCCTTTGAGTCACTTGGGGAGGGCGGGGGGGCGGTCGGGAGGTGCGACCATGAGGCCTCCGGAGGCCTCGGGGGTCGCTTGGGGAGGGCGGGGAGCGGCCAGATAGAGCGACCACGAGGCCTCCGGAGGCCTCAGGGTCGCTTGGGGAGGGTGGGGGGAGGGCTGTCATTATTCACGGAATTTTCACATTCGCGGGGGTCTATGGAACCTAACCCCCGCGAATGTGAAGGGACAACTGTAATTGGACACTGACACAAATTTCGTTATTTTGGCTGTTTACCAAAATAAATTCAAGTTACAGTTAAATAATGAATATGGGCTCAAAGTGCAGTCTCTCAGCTTTAATTGAGGGTATTAACATTCAAACTGGAGGAACAGTTTAGGAATTACAGCTCTAATATGTAGCCCCCTCTTTTTCAAGGGAACAAAAGTAATTGGACAATTGATCAAAAGCTGTTTCATGGAGAGGTGTGGGCTATTCCTTTCTTATTTCTTCATCAATTAAGCAGGTAAAAGGCCTGGAGTTGATTCCAGGTGTGGCATTCACATTTGGAAGCTGTTGCTGTGAACCCACAACATGCAATCAAAGGAGCTCTCAATGTAAGTGAAACTGGCCATCCTAAGGCTGCCAAAAAAAAAAAAAAAAAAAAGCCCACCAGCAGAGAGATAGCAGGAACATTAGGAGTGGTCAAATCAACTATTTGGTACATTCTGAGAAAAACAGAACGCACTGGTGAGCTCTGCAACACAAAAAGAACTCCATGGAAGACAACAGTGGTGGATGATTGTAGGATCCTTTCCATGGTAAAGACAACCCCCTTCACAACATCCAACCAAGTGAAGAACACTCTCCAGGAGGTAGGCATATCATTATCTAAGTCTACCATAAAAAGAGAGCAAATGCAGAGGGTTCACCACAAGGTGCAAACCATTCCTAAGCCTCAAGAATAGAAAGTCCAAATTAGACTTTGCCAAAAATATCTTTAAAAGCCAGCCCAGTTCTGGAACAGCATTCTTTGGACAGATGAAACTAAGATCAACCTATACCAGAATGATGGGAAGAAAAAAGTATGGAGAAGGCTTGGAACAGCTCATGATTCAAAGCATATCATATCATCTGTAAAACATGGTGGAGACAATGTGATGGCATGGGTATACATGGCTTCCAATGGCACTTGGTCACTAGTGTTTATTGATGATGTAACAGAAGATAGAAGCAGCTAGGTGAATTGTGAAGTATATAGGGATATATTGTCTGCTCAGATTCAACCAAATTCAGCAAAGTTGATTGGACGGCATTTCACTTTACAGATTGACAATGACTCAAAACATACTGCGAAAGCAAACCAGCAGTTTTTAAAGGCAAAGAAACGGAATATTCTGTAATGGCCGAGTCAATCACCTGAACTCAACCCAATGAAGCATGCATTTCACTTGATAAAGACAAAACTTAAGGCAGAAAGACCCACGAACAAACAAACAGCTGAAGAGAGCTGCAGTAAAGGCCTGGCAAAGCGTCACAAAGGAGGAAACCCAGCGTTTGGTGATGTCCATGCATTCCAGACTTCAAGCTGTCATTGCTTGCAAAGGATTCTCAACAAAATATTTAAAATGAACATTTTATTTATGATTGCATTAATTTGTCCAAATACTTTCAATCCCTTGAAAAAGAGGGGGGCTACATATTAAAGAGATGTAATGCCTAAACGCTTCCACCAATTTGGATGTGAATACCCTCAAATTAAAGCTGAGAAACTGCACTTTAAGCCCATATTCATTACTTAACTGTAACTTGAATTTATTTTGGTAAACAGCCAAAATAACAAAACTTGTGTCAGTGTCCAATTATTTCTGGACCTAACTGTATCTTTCATTACCCATCCTGGGACAATATGGTACCCAATAGTGATCAAGCAGCTTCAGGCTTTAACTCCATTTTTGATTTGTAATCAAAAGTTGGAAGATTTACAGGGTAGCCTATAAAATAAGTATATTTATTATTATTATTATTATTATTATTATTATTATTATTTAATGAATAAAACATAAAACATGAAATTATACATAACATTATACACTTGTTCACCCATACAAAATAACACAACTTTCATTTCTTTTACATTCTCTCTTTCATTCTTCCATCTTCAAACATGGTAACTTCCAATTTTCTTATATCTCTCAATATTTCAGCAAGGCCTTTGACAAGGTTCCCCATGACATTCTTGCAAACAAGCTTGTAAAATGTGGGCTAGACAAGTTAACTGTTCAATGGATTTGTAATTGGTTGACCGGCCGAACCCAAAGGGTGCTCAGCAGTGGCTGCTTTTCGTCTTGGAAAGATGTGATCAGTGGGGTGCCACAGGGTTCTGTCCTGGGCCCAGTGCTATTCAACAGCTTTATCAATGACTTGGATGAGGGAATTAGGGGCATACTTATCAAATTTGCAGATGACACCAAACTGGGAGGAGTAGCTAATACCCTAGAGGACAGGATCAAAATTCAAAATGACCTGGATAGACTGGAGAGCTGGGCCAAAGCTAACAAAATGAAATTCAATACGGAGAAGTGTAAGGTACTGCACTTAGGGCGAAAAAATGAAATGCATAGATATAGGATGGGAGAGACCTGGCTGAATGAGACTATGTGCGAAAGGGGTCTAGGAGTCCTAGTAGACCGCAAGTTGAACATGAGTCAACAGTGTGATGCAGCAGCTAAAAAGGCCAATGCAATTTTGGGCTGCATCAATAGAAGTATAGTGTCTAGATCAAGGGAAGTCATAGTGCCCCTCTATTCTGCCTTGGTCAGACCTCACCTAGAATACTGTGTCCAATTCTGGGCACCACAATTCAAAAAGGATATTGACAAATTGGAACATGTCCAGAGAAGGGCAACTAAAATGGTGAAAGGTCTGGAAACAATGCCTTATGAGGAGAGACTTAGGGAGCTGGGTATGTTTAGCCTGGAAAAAAGACGGTTAAGGGGCGATATGATAGCCCTGTTTAAGTATTTGAAGGGGTGTCACGCTGAGGATGGAGCGGGCTTGTTTTCTGCTGCTCCAGAGACAGGAACACGGAGCAATGGATGCAAGCTCCAGGAACAGAGATTCCACCTCAACATTAGGAGGAACTTTCTGACAGTCAGAGCTGTTCGGCAGTGGAACACACTCCCTCGGAGCGTGGTAGGGTCTCCTTCCTTGGAGGTCTTTAAACAGAGGCTGGATGGCCATCTGTCGGGGATGCTTTGATCGTGATTTCCTGCGTGGCAGGGGGTTGGACTGGATGGCCCTCGTGGTCTCTTCCAACTCTGCAATTCTATGATTCTATATACTTCTTTTCTTTGTCCTTTCTCCTCTCCCTTTCCACATCCTCTCTAGTTCCTACATTACTTATTTTCCTTTTTTCAATTTCCTTTTGCTTACCTAATCCTCTATAGCCATCATTGCTATCTCTCCCCCTTTTTCTTTCCAAAGAGGAACTAGAATCTGCCAATCTTCTATGTTTTCTAAAGTCTTCCTTTCATCCAATAAAACTGTCATCTTATCCATTTCGTACATATCATATAACTTCATGACCCATTCTTCTATCAAAGGTATATTTTGACATTTCTATTTCTTTGCAAATACTATTCTCGCAGCCGCGGTCATATACAACAAAATTTTCCCATATCTATCTTGAATTTCTTTCTTAACATTATGGATCATATTTAACAGAAAGATCTCCGGTTCCAACGGTATATCAACCTTTAATATTTTATTAATTAAATGATGTATCTTTCTCCAATATTTCCTAGTTTTTTCGCATTTCCACCACATACGGTAATAGGTCCCAACACTTTTCCCACATTTCCAACAATCCTTAGATGTATTTTTGTATATCTCAGCTATCCTTACAGGTGTTAAATGCCATCTAAAGATCATCTTATATACATTTTCTTTCACATTATTACTTTTAGTAAATTTCAGATTTTGATTCCACGCTTTTCCCCAATATTCTAGTTGTATATTATGACCGATATCTTGGGCCCATTTTACCATACTAGGTTTGATTTGTTCTTGCTCTAAATTCAACGCTATTAATATCTTATATATTTTTGATAACATTTTCTTCTTTTCTCCAAATATTAATACATCTAGTTCCGTCTGATCCATCTGTATCCCTTCAAGCTTCATATCATTCTTATATTTCCCCCCTAATTGTCTATATAATAGCCAATGACATTCTAAACCTTCCACCCGTAACTCTTCTTGTGTCTTCATCCTATATATATTCCCCTCTTTTTTTAATGTTTCTTTGTATGTCAACCATTTATCTCTATAGATGTTTTCCCTTTTATAAAATGCTTCCTGATAAGAATCCATAATGGTATCTTTGTATAGAATTTCTTTTTGTATCTTAGCCATACCTTTATTAATGCCCGCCTTATATAATGGTGAGTGAATTCTTTGTGGACCTTCATTTTACCATACCACACATATGCATGCCAGCTGAATCTTATGTTGAAACCTTCCAATTGTAACAGTCATGAGTTCTCTAATGTTATCCAATCAATTAACCACATTATACAGCTGGCATGGTAATATGTTTGAAAATTAGGTAATCCTAGTCCTCCTTTGTCTTTAGCATCAATCATAGATATTCTCCTTATCCTTGGTTTTTTCCCATGCCAAATAAATTTGGCTAAATCTTGATTCCATTTACTGAATATCATATCATTAATAATGATCGGGATGTTTTGGAAAAGATACAATAACTTGGGTAAGGTATTCATTTTAATTGTGGCTATCCTTCCCCAAAATAAGTATATTTCAATGTTTTGAAGACCCACTGATCCAATGTGCGTGTTTACCACATATAGGAGAAATACTGGAATCTACTACCACACATGTGGTACCAAAGAGTCAGGCCTTGGGAGACTTTCACAATTGTGTATGGAGGCAGGAAGAGCTTTAAGAAGACTTTGTCTTCCTCTCCCTCATCTTCACTGCTCCCCCCTCCATGACTCACTTTCCACCCTCATAGAACTGCCAGTTTGGACTAGTGTAAAGGCTGAGAGAAGTGAGACACAGAAATCTGAAGCAGCTCCTTGGGAGTAGGAGAAATTGGCCTGGCCAAGGCCTAGACAGCCCCTTTGAGGGAATTTTTGCTGTAAAGCTCTGAAGAGCTTTCATGGGAAACAGTAGGGAGTGCACATTCAGGCCTGATGACAAGGACAACTTTCCCCCCACTGTGATTTACAGGTGAATATTCAGGCAGATTTGGTGAAAACCTTGCCCCTGCTTGCTCAAGATAGGGAGGAGAAGCAAGTGAAGAAAAAAAGAAAAGAGAGCATGGTGAAAAGATACCTTTTTAAAAAGCAACGGAGAGAGAGGATGGAGGAAAGGCCAGAAAAGGAGGGGCATAAAGGCTGGTAATTACAAGAAATGAGTCTCAAAGGAAAAGAGAGTAAAAGACAATCTAGCCTAGGCAAAGCAAGGGAAGGAACTGGGGGCGGGGAGCAAGTGAGGGTGAGAAGACCCTTGTCTAGCCTCAGAAGCAACAGGAATAAGCCAACTCAAAATGTCTCCTTCACCACACAGAGAGAACAATGTGCTTCTTGGGACCTCTATGAGAATCATGAAGACTTAAAATGGCCACAGCACCACAGGCAACTGGCATTCAGGGTTGTGGTTGTTGTTGAAAATGTCAGGGGTTGGAAATGCATCTCCATTTGACCTGGCTCTGAAAATGGAATAGGCAAATTGTGAGGAGACAAAGGAGGAAATGAGAATGATTCCCTGTTACATGACCCCATGTCTCTGGTAGCTTGATCAGGAAAGACAAGGGCAAAGGCCCCAGGTACTCCCAGGGAGTAGGAAAATGAGATGGTGCACCCACAGGCTCTTGGGTTGTAACTTAGCTAGTTACAAAACTTGGTGCAGCACGTGACCTGCTATCAATGAAGGTGGTAGAGGATCTCTATTGCTCACCAAAAGAGCTGTTAATCTCCCTATATCCTATTGAAACCCAATTCAGGCTAGGCGATAGCAGCGAGTTGCACAGGGAAACTGTCTGGAAAAGCTTGATACCAGCCAGCAAAGTAGATATATAAACAGCAAATATCTCAGAAGGTGGCCAGCTTTTAATGAGCACATTGGCGCAAACACAGTCCAGAAAGTCAAAGGCTTACGACAGGCAGTGTGGGTCTAAACCAGTCCGTGAGTCAGCAGGAAACAGGCAACAGAGTAATCAGTAACAGTCTGAGATTGAGGCACAAGTTCAAAGCAGCAGAGTAATCATGAATAGTTCGGGGTCAAGGCACGAGTCAAAGCAGAAAGGATCAAGGCAATGAAGTCAGCAAGAACCTTTCTCCAGGAAGATCAGTTGATCTCTAACAAAGCCTCCATTGCCTCTCCCAGCATATATAAAGCAATTAAGGCTTTGTCACGTGTTTTTTAACGAGCAGGTTTTTCTCATAAAGTCTCAGAGATCTCCTTTGAGCTTCCTTTTGAGCTCGCTGCTAGGTATACAATGGTGGAGGTAAGTCCATCTCTTCTTCTTTGTCCTTATCTGAATTGGCAGGACTCTCTGCCAGGACTGGTGCCAACTCACTAGGGCCCGGCTCTTCCTCTGCTTGAGCCTCCAGGTTGGCAGGGTTCCCTGCTGGCACAGGTGTAGATAAACCTGTGCCAGGGTCCATTGGGGCTATTCCCTGCCATGTCCTTCTCTTCTTCTAATCCCATACCCTCATCCAACTCATGGGGCATGACAGAAGCAATCTTGTTCTATGTTCTGCACACTTTTGGTAATCATAGAATCCAAGAATTAGTAAGGGCCTCAAGGGCCATCGAGTCCCTATGAATGAGAGAACTCCAGTCTTCCTCTTTTCCTACTCTGTCCTATTTTGCCAAGCATTATTGTCTTTTCTATTCAATTATGTTATTTCATGATAAGTCCAAAGTATGACAGCCTCAGTTTAGTGATTTTGACTTCTAGGCAGTGTTGAGCTTGAGTCACTCTCAGGCCCATCAATCTGTCTTTATGGCAGCCTGTGGTATTTGTAGAACTCTTCTGTCCTTCCTAGTCCCAGTCTTTTTCTAATTTCTTAACTACAATCTCAATTTTTATTTATGATGCAGCCAAGGTCTAACTATTACAATGTCTTCATCGACCACCTTAAATTTACATAAATCATCTATGGTCATTCTTTTTTGTTTTCTTATTGTTCAGCTGTAACCCTGCTGTTGCAGTTTTTTTCCTGACCATCCTCAATATTTATTCCAAATCTTTGCTATTTATTGCTAGTAATACAGTGTCATCTCTATATCTTAAATTGTTGATGTTCCTTCCCCCAGTTTTCATATCTCCTTTCTCCAAGTTTAAGCCCACTTTCTGCTTGATGTTTTACATATAAAACATATAAAGTAAAGAGATAAGGTGATAAAATGCAGCCTTGTCTGACACCCAGCTGGACTGCCAATTGGACTACTGATATTCTACAGTGCAGATTAATGCTGACCAACTGCTGAGAAGATGGCATACAGCTTTCTAGAGCAAAACTGAGGATTATCAGGTCCTTGACCAGTTATATGTCCCATACCCACAAAAACAAAGAAAAACTCCTGCACGAGTCTTTCAAGTTTCCCAACCAATGTAGTTTAATAGCTACTCATAGACTAGTCTGAGCTCATGTCACCTTTGGACTGTGTGGAAACTATCATAGCTATGACACCCTGTAGAGAAACTGGGAGAACAAACCCTTGTTCTAAAACTATACTGTCCCAATCTAGCAGATATGATCCTGTTCTGCAAAGAACCTATAATATAACGAGATGGAGAACAAGCTAAGTCAGACATTCAAATGAAGACTGGGAATTTTCGACTTACCCCGCAACATATTCTGCTGATTCTTTGCTGTGCAAATCAGACGGCTGATACCATCAATACACTGGCTCTTAGAATCAAACTCTTTGTCTTTTGCTTTCTTAGGCAGAAACATCACTAAAAGAAGCCAAGCAGACATTTAACCACATCAGCAGAGTTCTTTTGTGCCTGTTTACCTGAGAGACTTTCTTGGTGTACAAAGGATCTGAATTTTAACGGAGTGGTAGAAATTTACTTTGGCTTGAAAGCCAAACTAGCTCTGTACAATTATGTTGAGACTAACATACCAGCAGTAAGCAGGGCTATAGCCAAATGCGAGTGAAGCCAATACCACTGTTGACACACAGCTCTTGAAGTGTTCATCCCTCATATACCTCACCCCACCCCACCCCATCTCACTCTTTCTCTAACACATATATACACCCACAAACATAGTTAAACATGTATGCAGGAAACTTTGGAGGCCTATTATGATGTGCTAAGTCTTTTGAGGATAAAATAATTTAATATCCATTATGCCCGGTATGCCACTTTGCCTCCAGTGTAACAGGCTGATCTGACAAGAATATTGGACAGTCAGATTTTATTGGGCAAACCTTTATTGGACAACTCTCTTACCACCCCTGGTTAATACCATGGGGCAGAAGAGATGTGACAAGATGGGTCTAGGACATAGCCAGTACCTCCCAGTGAGAAGAGTGGTTCTCGACTGTTTTGAAAGGGTGAATCACAAAACCCAGTGCCAATGGGTGGTCAACAGTGCATCCTTTTGGGACAATATGCTCAAGTGGGTTGTTTGCAATTTCAAACATTTTTAGATGATGCAATTACAGTTGTCCCTTCATATTCTCTGGGGTTTGGTTCCAGGACCCCCTGTGGATACCAAAATCCATGAATACTCAAGTCCCATTATATGCAGTGGCATAGCAAAATGGTGTCCCTTATATAAGATGGCAAAATCAAGGTTTGCTTTTTGGATTATTATTTTTTGAAGAATATTTTCAAGCTGTGAATACTTAAATCAGTGGATACCAAATCCATGGATATGGAGGGACAACTGTATATGAATCAATTTCGGTTTGGATTTGGGTAACAAAACAGCCTTGTTTGCTCAAAATGAAGAGAGAGAAAGTATGGTCTTGCAAATTCTCTTGCAAAATCTGCCGACAGGTCTCAATGCTCTTGAACCTGTCAGCAGATTTTGATACTACTCCAGTAGTTTTGTCTTTTCTGTTTTGCCACTTCCAGAAGGTGAGGCTGCTAGACTATTCCTTACAGCTCCATGGCTTTTATTTTAGGGGGTACCACCAGGCTGCACTTTGTTTCTTTTGCCATTTAACTGCTACAAGAAATAGTCAAATGAAGCCATCATATATTTTGATAGTGATCACAGTTAACACACTTTCTTCTTTTCATCAGATTGAGGTGAGGATTTGGAATTCTGGTTCAGCAGCAGCTTACACTATCTGCTGCACATAATATAATATCAACAGCCACTACTGCTATTGCTGTGGGCTAGCTGGATAGCTGCCCATAGTGGTGGTGTTAAGAACTGGCAGCTGTGTTAACTGGAGTTCTTCTGCCCTCAATCCTAAGGGACATTCATATGCTACTACTGGTGAGTCCAGACTGATGATGTTCAGGGCTGCTGCTGGTGCCAGCTCAGTCATTTGCCTCTTCATGGAGGCCTAAGTAGCTTCTATCGAATAAACTCCCTTGTAACTAGGTAAGACTGATGTGACTTTCTTACAAAGCCTGGCCACAATTATCCATACTCTTGTAACATCTTCTTTAGATGATATGTAATGCATCTTTTGTATGGGGTGTCATGAAGACAATTTAAAAATGTGAGTTGGCATCAAATACAGAGACTTGGTGCAGGGAACATCTCTTCTGTCTTGAAACATCTGCACTAGCTACCCAGCGTGCTTATTTTTACTACCTAAAGTGCAGGGTAACTATATGTCTAAAGGACTACCTTCTCCTTCATGAACCTGCTCAAGTGTTACAATCTTCATGAAAGACCCTTTTTCAGGCCTCTTGAACTTTCATAATCAAGCTAGTGGTGACTGAGGATATGATCTTCCCTGCTGTGGCACTCTGCACTAAAAAAAGACTTACCTAGCACCACTCTGCCAACTCTTTGAACCAAGTCAAACACTTTGACTTAGTGTTTTCGGATGTCTTCTGCTGGGTTTGTGGATGTAAAGCTTTTGTAAAAAACTGAATTTTAAAACTCATTTTAAAAAATGACAGATTGCTCTGAAAATTTTCAGACTGAAGAACCAGGTATGACAAAATTGAAGTCAACCAACCAAAATCCACGATGCCTCTGCAGCAGTCTGTCATTGGCTGAGGAACTGTACTCTTATTCTTCTAAGAATACTCAAAGACACAGTCATGGCAGTCTTATTTGGCTCATAAAGATATGAAGAGATCCTGTAGCACCTTTGAGATTGAGAAAATGAAATGCCTAACACAAGATTTCATAGACTCCAGATGCTGATGAAGTTGATTTGAGTCTACAAAAGCTTATACTTGGTATTTCATTTGCTCAGTTAGTCTCAAAGGTGCTCTAGGATTCCTCTATCTTTAAAAAAATCTTTTCAACTTGAAGTGGTTTGCCCTTCAGTTGAATGCACTGCCTGGAGCTGGGCCCTAAGGTATTGGCTCAAATTTTCTATGCTGGCCCTGAGTCTGGATATCTGTATCTTGTAATGAAAGATACTTATACCACTCTCTGGTCTAAAAATATTAGAAAAATTGCAGAGGTTGGGTTTTAAACATAAATTTCTTGTCACACATGACTTGATCAGGGTGCAGCAGATTCTGGTGTGCCGTATTAAAAATAATGACACACAGTATTCTGTATCCACCGCCCATACAACCTGTTCTATTAGCCTAGGATTGCAGTTTAATCCTGAGGAGGGGAATATTATTTACAAAATTTAACCATTCCAAAATACTGAGCTGTGTTTACCAAAGCACAATTTAATGTTATCCCTCCGCCTTGTTAGAGGGCCATTTCAAAGGACTCCCCTATAAGGATCATATTTAACCTTGTGGAGAAAGGGCTTTGTAGAGTCTCTAATCCATATTCTATTTCCCAGTATTTTTTAAAAGTATAAGAGACAGAGATTAATTTCACCTCTCCTAATTAAGATTCCAGGCAGCTCTTCTAATTGGTACCTGGTGTACTTATTAAGCATTTCTGAAAAAAACAACAAAAGTGGTGGCAAAGTTCTTCTTTTCTGCTGCCAAAATCTGTAAGACTATTATAGATGTACATGTATAACAATCAGTTTTGCTCACTGCAAGCTAAACCTCTGGTTGCTTTTAGAGCTTTTAATTAACACTTTTACATTTTATCTTATGCATGAATTTGGCCCATGTGATAATAATATACAGGTCATCAGATTTTTTTTTTAAAGAACCCATACAGATACCCATTCTGTTTTTATTTAATGCAGCTCTGTAACAATTAACATAATTGTAAACAATTTGATATATTTCAAATAGTATGTTATGATTCTAAGTATGGCTTCATTAATATTTGTTTTTATAGTGCTATTTTAACATGTTTTGATATTTATAGTTTTGCCTAATGGTCTGCTGACTATAATAAAGGCTGCTGCTGCTGTTGTATTATATAAAGTTTTTCCTTTGTGTAATTACAACAGCCTGGTCTGGCTTGATATTAAAATTCTGAAACCTTACCCTCTACTATTTTTTTGTATAGCCCTGGTGGCGCAGTGGTTAAATGCCAGTACTGCAAGTCACCACCTTGCAAGTTGCAAGTTCGATTCCAGCGGGCTCCAAAGTTCACTCGTCCTTCCATCCTTTCGTAGGTCGGTAAAATGAGTACCCAGCTTGTGGGGGCAATTAGCTAACACACATTGGAAGCTGTTTAATGCAGTTAGATGTGTAAATAGCTATTGCTTAAAACAATTTGTAAGCCGCTCTGATAGCCTTGTGGCTGAAGAGCGGGGTATCAATAACTAAATTAAAAAAAAAATATTTAGATCAAACTTCTTCACAAACTAGTACATTTACAAATACTAGTTTTTCAAGAGTACAAATCAAATAAGTTTCTGTCAATGTAACCAGCAAAGTATTTAGATCAACATTAATTGGGAATGTGAGTACTTTTTACAGTTCTATTTTCACTCTCACAGAAAACAATCCGGCCCCAAGATGAATTCCTATGATCAGTGGAGATTAGATAGAAAAATGTTAACAAACTTGTCAATTGTGAAAGAATTCAATTTACAACGTTATCAGCTTCCATGTGATAAATAATTGACCCCATCTTGCCGTTTAGGACATCCAACACAACCTAACAAGACAGGTGTGTGGTTTTTTTCTTTAATGTGCTAAAAATGTGCTGGAAACGGTTGTAATTAAATGCAGATGACATACTAATAACGCCCCCAAACCCAAGAGATCTGACAGGAAATTAGCTTAACCTAGTAGTGTTAGCAGAAAATAAATGGCTAAATTGCTTTCTCTTTCCGCACCTTTTTTGTTTTTTTCTTTTGTCACAATTGTCATTGACATAGTAGGAGTGGAAGTGGTTTCTCCACTCATAGGCAGCCGGCTGACCTGGAGAGACCGGAAAGTGCATTTCAGTGTGTTTTTGGCAGTGGAGGGATCCCTTTTCTCTGAGTCTCTCTTCTTCTCCGTAGGATGAGCTGCAATCCAGTAATCTACCTGTAGTCCCATCAGTTCCATACCAAGACTATGGCTGTAAGGAGCAAGAAAATATTTCAGTTTTTAAGTTGTGACAGGTTCAGAGTTTTTGTGGCGAGGGGGATAATACCAAAGTGACAAGACATATTGGAAGCATGCTTAGCATTCTCGGTTGTGGTCTCTCTACCTCTCAAGAGCCTTGGCTGCATAGTTACAGCCACAAGATTTCTCATTTTATTATTCAATAACAGAGGTGCATGTGTTAGAAAATAATCAACATAGTTTGAGAGACAAATTAAAACTGAGTTATAGCACCTTCTCAAGAATCTTATGCCACATGCTTTTTCTAAGTCACATAGGAACAAGAACACTATTTTAGGTTTCTTTGTGCCTGGGTGTGATTTACAAGTACACACTTGCCTCTCTCCCCCCTATAAAAATGGTCACTAAGGGCTTCTGCATCATTGAACTTACTGCTCATTTTAATTATTGCATTTTACAAGCTTCTTCTCAAATTGATTAGGATGCAGATGGGGAACTGTTCACTCTCCAGATCTTTTAAATGGCAACTCCCACAATGCCTTAGAACTGACCATGCTGGCTAGAACGTTCTCCATCTCTAGTGAGGGCATGTCTAGACTATTGTTTTTTTGGAATAATGGAACCAACTCTCCCTTAATGTTATAATTACAGGTAAATATATTTTTATTTAAAATTGCAAACATAACGGGAAGGGAACCTTTGCACACACACACACACGTTTGTCTTTAAACAAATGTAAAAAAAAAAAAAAAGATCTCAAAAACCGGCAGACAATGCTGCCAAAGGGTAATCCAACTTCTTTTTCTCTATTTCTGAAAGAGGCGCATATAATTTTTTTTAAAAAATTATTTTTTCCAACATAAACACGTCAAAATAATAAATGCAAAAATCAGTGAAACAGACAAAATAGAACATTACAAAAATATTCATAAAATATATAATGAACATAGTGAAATCCTAAACAAATAATATCAATCTCTCTAAACACATATGAAAGAAACATCTATACTGCCTTCTAATTACTTTTACTTACTAAAAGTAGTTTATAAAACTTTGCTATAGTTTTCGTGTCATTTCCCCAAATAGTTTAATCAAGTATTTCAAAACCTTCTAGATTCTGGTCCATTTTAAATCTTTCAAGTAGTTGTTTATAAAGAAACCACTTAAATTTGTAATCTTCTATCTGTAGTTCTTTTTCTGATTATATGGACCATCTGTCTTGTTCAATTTTTTTAAGGATATCTTTGTAGTACAGCCAATTACCTCTATCATGCCAACGACTAAAGAAGGCCTCTTGATTGGAAATCCAGGTTGGTATCTTCCTATAAAAAATATGTTTTTGCTTCAACCAAATTTTTAATAGTGCTTTTTGAATTAGGTGGTTAATCTTTATTCTCTCTTGTTTTTCCATACCAAAGTTATGTGTGACATCTGAATCATAAGTTGTGTCCTTCAAGTTTGAGAAGTCTTCAATTTTTTAATGTTACCCATTCTCTGATCCAGGAGAGTGCACATGCTTCATAGTATAATTTTAAGTCAGGTAGTCCAGTACCCCCTTTTTCGATTCTGTCAGTTAAAGTTTTCCATTTTATTCTGGGTTTCTTCCCAGCCTAAATAAAGTTTAATTCTTTACGTCAGACTGTAAATTGGTTATCATTAGTAACAATGCGTATGTTTTGAAATAAAAAGATCATCTTTTGCAACACACTATATTTTTATTAATGATATCCTTCCCAGTAAAGATAATTTTAATTTATTACACTTAATCTGAATATTTTCCCATATTTTCTTGTAGTTATTTTCAAATAATTCAATGTTCTTCATTGAAATCCAAATCCCTAAATATTTTTTCCCTTTTTACATCCAGTTTTTTCTTAATTCTTGTTTCAACCAATTTTGATAAATTTTTAGTTAAGATTACTATCTTTTCTTTGTTTATTTTAAAACCTGAGACTTCTCCAAACTCATGTAATGTTTTGAATAAATCTTTGATCATTTCCATTGGTCTTTATAAAAAAAAAGATAATATGCGTAAGCTTTTAATCTGAATTCATGTTTACCTATATTTATCCCCTGAATTTCTGTGTGTTCTCTTATACTTTTATTCAGTATTTTCATGATGGTAATAAAAATTAGTAGGGATAATGGACATCCCTGCCTCGTACCTTTTATTATTTGGATAGGTTTGGTTTTTCCCCATTTATAATTAATTGTGCAGTTTGTTTATCACATATTTTATTTATCCAATTAATGAATTTCTCTCCCATCTTCATTTTATTCAGCAGCTCCTTCATGAAATTCCATTTTTTCTCTGGATGTTGTTCACAGTAGTCAACTATATCATTCATCAATCTTATATTTTCTCTTAATTGGCATCTGGGAAGGAAAACGTTTTGGTCTTTGTGGATGATGTCAGTGAAAATTCTTTTCAATCTTTGGTCCAGGATGGATGTGAAAATTCTGTAATCTAAGTTCATCAATGATATCAGTCTGTAATTTTTTATATCTGAGTTATCTTTACCTTCTTTTGGTATGAGTGTGACATTTGACATTGACATGTACTCCAGTATTTCATTTATTGTTATGTCTTTGATCGTCTCACAGAGTGGTCCAGACAATTTGTTTTGAAGAATTTTGTAATAAGCTGCTGTGTACCCATTTGGACAAGGAGTTTTATCATTTTTCAACATTTTTGATGATTTCCTCCATTGTAATTGGAGCATTCAAAGTATTACGTTGCTCTTCCTTCAGTTCTATAATCTGTTTTTTTTATCCAGAAAGCTTTGAATGTTGTGTCCTAACTTTCGATCAGCTATCTCTTTAAATAACTTTGAGTAATAATTTAAAAAGAGCTTTTTAATCTTATCTCGACCATTGTGAATTTTTCCTTGATGTTTAATCACCGTTATTTGTTTCCTTGCTTTTTCATTTTGAACTCTACGAGCCAACCACCTTCCTGGTTTATTGGCATGATCAAAATAGGCTTGGTGTATGTATCTCAGTTTTCTTTGACTTAAAGTGTCATTATGGTGTTTAGTTGCCTTTTCAAATAGTTTAGCTCCTTAATTAATTTCATATCCTTAACATTTAATTCCAAGACTTTTTCCTTAGTTTTATTTTCTTCCAAATTTTTAATTTTTTTCAACCTTGTCTCTTTTAATTTCAGCTCCTCTTGGTATCAGCAGACCAATGATAACTACTTTACTTGCATCCCAAATCGTTTTCATAGGAATGTTTTCCATTGTGTTCTCCTTAAAATACCAATTTATAACTTTTTTCAGTTTAAGGAGGAAATATTCATCTTAGAATCATAGAATCATAGAGTTGGAAGAGACCGCAAGGGCCATCCAGTCCAACACCCTGCCATGCAGGAATACACAATCAAATCATTCCCAACAGATGTCTATCCAGCCTCTGTTTAAAAACCTCCAAAGAAGGAGAATCCGCCACACTCTGAGGCAGTGTATTCCACTTTCGAACAGCTCTTATTGTCAGGAAGTTTTTCCTAATGTTTAGGTGGAATCTCTTTTGGATTACAGATCGTATAAACAAACAGTTCTTTTCCCCTACTTAACAGGGGATTGCGAACTATGGTGTGTACACTTGTGCTGAAATCCCTCCAAGAGGGGAAAAGTGGGGCAGAGATATGTCTTTGAGCTATAGCTCCCAGAGAGCATTGCCACTGACCATGCTGCTTGAGGAATTCTGGGACTATAGTCCAAGAAAGCCGGTTTTTTCTGAGCACTGGAAATAGGGACTCTATTAATGCAGCAGTAGCAATATAAGCTGGTGCCCCAGCTGCTGCAGTACTCAAAGATCTCTGAGCTGGGAAGCAAACTATGTATGCCCTCCAGGCTTCAAGATCTCCAGAATTTTCCCAATCAGCTGCTTCCTACTCAAATAACTCACATTTCCTTTTACTAGAAGTATACAGTTGACTCCTACTAATTTCAGTGAGATCTGTTTCAAGAGAAGATGGGTGTCTTCTTCTAACATCAAGAGGTAATTCTGCAGACATTTGGCACTAAGCAGGCTTACTACTGCTATCTACACAGAATAGGACCTCAAAATAACTGAGAGCCAGTTATGCAATCCAGTTAAGTGAGTGTGAATTAAAGCTGGTCCCACCAGAGTATTAACATCTTAGTTTTTATAACACTGTTTCATTTAACCGCTAATTATATTCTTTTCTTTCTTGCCACCAGTTCTAAAATGATTGGATTATGGTCCGAAAGGGTTGGGGGTAATATCTCCATGTCTTTAATGATACTATGTAGAGTCTTGGAGATAAAAAATAAAATCGATCCTGGATAGGGATTTGTGAGCTTCAGATAAGAAAGTGAAGCCTTTTGAGTCATTTCATTAAAATCACCATACGTCAATCAAATCAAAATTTTCTGTAAGTTCGAAGAATGATTTAGATAATTTACCTTGAGCTTTCTTAATTCTTTTTTCTGACAATCTGTCTTTTTCAGGATTCAGGACACCATTCATATTGCCTATTATTAGGATATTGTCATATTCGCAGTTTTGAATTTTGTCATTTAATTTCTTGTAAAATTCTTCATTTTCCCCTGTTGGTGCATAGATCCCTATCATTAGAATTTTCAGATGTTGAATTTGAATTTCCACACCAATGTAGTGATCGTTATTATTGTTAAAAATCTCTTTGGGAACACAGTTCTTACTGACATACATCAATACGCCTCATTTCCCCCCGATCTGTCACAGAGATAAATGCATGTCCCAATTTTAGATTTCTAATACATTTAGTCTTTTTGTCGTATCTTTGTTTCCTGAAGACATATTATATCACATCTCTCTTTTTCCAGGTTATGAAAGATTTGTCGTCTTTTATGTTTAGAATTTATTCCTTGGACATTCCAGGAGATAATTTTAACTCACATGGCAAAAATTGTAATTTGGTAAAAATTTAATTTCCCTCTAAATCTAGTTGATTCTTGTCTTCTTCATCATCTTCTTCTGATCCAGTGCCTATTTATTTATTGTCTCCCCCGTCTTCCAGATCTGTCTCTTCCATCACTTGACTTTTAAATTGTTCTTGCTCTGCTTCATTGTCGCTATCTTTCTTTTTATCTGTATCTTTTTCTTCACCATCTCTATATGACTTTTTTCTCCTTCTGTGAGGTTGATGTCTTATTTAGATTTCTTTTTAGACTCAGATGTTAACTTCCCATTAAATTCTTTTGCCTTTGCAATTGAGTTGATTCTGTATCTTTTTTGTTCATACATGAATGACAAACCTTCAATCATTTCTCATCTGTAGTTAATTCTCTTCTTTGAACAAAGCTGAGTTAGAAATTTATACAGTCGTCCCTCCACATTCGCGAACTTGACATTCGCGGTTTTGATTATTCGTGGTTTTGGGAGGCCCCACCCCCACCCCAAAACCACAACACGGGGCCTCTGGAGGCCCCGTGAAAGCCCTGAGAGGGAGCGGGGAGGGCTGGGGAGGCCTCCACGGGGCCTTCGTAGACCCTCCGGAGGTCCCGCGAAGGCCTTGGAAGGGAGGGGGAGGGCTGGGGAAGCCTCCGTGGGGCCTTCAGAGACCCTCCGGAGGCCCTGCGAAGGCCTGGGGAAGGGTTGGGGAGGGCCGGGGAGGCCTCCATGGGGCCTCCGGAGACGTTCCGGAGGCCCCATGAAGGCCTGGGAGGGAGCGGGGAGGGCCGGGGAGGCCTCCATGGGGCCTCCGGAGATGCTCCGGAGGCCCCACAAAGGCCCGGGGAGGGAGGGGGAGGGCCAGGAGAGGCCCCGTTGAGGGCTTGGGCGGGAGGGGGGAGGACTGGGGAGGCATCCACGGGGCCTCGGGAGGGTCTCCGGAGGCCCCGGGAAGGCCTAGGAAGGGAGTGGGGAGGCTGGGGAAAGCGACTATGGGGCCTCCGGAGGCCCCATGGTTGCTATGGTGGGGGGGCAGTTGTTATTCACGGATTTTTCACATTCGCAGGGGTCCATGGAACGTAATCCCGCGAATGTGAAGGGACGACTATAATCTTGTCTCTTCCGAAGTATTTTGCATAGGTATGTCTTTGCAGATTCTGATTCTGAAGTTTTCGTCTCTTTAATTTTTCTTTGTAGCTTTGTTGTAGGATCATCTCTCTGGTAGCTAATTTTGAGAAGCATATCACTGTATCTCTTGGAAGTTTCCTTTCTCTGGCAGCTGTAGAATTAAATGTGAACGCTTTTTCCAAGTCACTGTCAATCCGAGCTTCAGTTAACTTCAATATAATTAGCTACTCAAGAACAATACATATTGTTCTTGCGAGATATTGGAAGTTAAAAGCAATTCCGAATTGTGAGGAATGGATGGGAAAACTATCGGAAGTAGCTTGAATGGAGCAGCTCACATGTTGGCTAAAACATCAAACTAAAACTGAATTTAGAAAAGAATGGGGCAATTTAATTGAATTTTGGGTAGCCGAAGGAGATAGTATAAGAGCAACTTAGTTTATGGATTAAGGAAACTTATCGGATATGGATCTATTGGATTAATTATATTATCTCTCTGTCGAGGGAATACAGGGATAAGGATGTGTATAACAATGTCTTAAGGAAATCCTGTATTTAGGAATTAATGGTATAACACAGTTAAATGTAAAAGAGATAGAAAGCCAATGTTAGGAGAAAATCCAAATTCAGACAACAATGTAAAGGAAGTATATGGAATTTTATTATTGTATCATTGTGAAATATGACTAAAATATAATAAACAAAAAATATATAATTAGCTACAATAGGTGTCAATTTTTCTCTTTGATTCTTAGCCCTCATCTCTGGAATTCCTCTTAGTTTGAGACATCTCAATCTATAACCAAGTTCTTGTAACAAAATCATGTTTTTGTCTTTTTCGCTTGCTTCCATGAGTGAATCTGTCTTAGACTGTAGTTCTTTTGTAGTTGAGTTCAGATTACATATTTCAGTTTTTATTGAATCGATATCATCCTTTACTTTATCAAGTTTTCTTGCAAATGAGTATATCTCCTTCTTAATGTCAGATTTAAATACCAATCTGAACTGTTTGAATTCACCTCTTATTTCCTTTTTAAAGACTTCCAAGATTTCCAAAAGTTGTGAGTTTGGATCAACAGTCATGCTTGGTGTCTCCAAATATGGTCTTCTTTGAACTTGAAAAGCTGTTTTGGCTGTAGCTTTCCTTGTTCCTGTTGCCATTTAAAAATTTCACTACTTTTCTCCCAAACTATGATTTTTAAACTTATCAGGTAGATTAAAACCCAAGATAATAATTATTATTGTATCTCCCTCTCTTTTTTATAACATTGACTTCAATATATTATACTATGAAAATAACAATAGCAAACTAAATCAACAATTAAATCAGATTATAAAAAGAGAAAACAGAAATATAAACTAGAAGTGAATTATATCAATAATATATCAGATCGAGAGGGGAAAAAAGAATTATATTATACATTGGAAACTGTTTAATACAGTGTAGATGTGTAAATAGCTATTGCTTAAAAACAATTTGCAAGCCGCTCTGATAGTCTTGTGGCTAAAGAGCGGGGTATAAATAACTAAATAAAAAAAAATTAAAAAAAATAAAATTCTATGTTAACTCTAGATTCTATTTTACTATTGAATCAAATGAAATAATAATGGGTGTTAAATACTGTTGTATATTAATATATCTGAAAAGTAAAATCTAAATAAACAGATTGAATCAATAAAGCAGGCTATCCTAAATTGAATGATTTAAGTTAACTTATATAATGAATTATTGTACTGTAAATTTTCTTTCAGTAGATGGCACTGTTAATCCAGTTATGAGAGGGAGGTGGAGGGTAAAGACAATAGGAGTCTTTACTTACAGCTTAATCTCACATTGTTTATAAAATAAACTCATCTTCTCTCTGGCAGGAATGACCCTGAATGTCTCCCAACACTTACAGTCACAGCTGGTCCTTTCCAGAATATATGAAGGAAATGAGCACTCTGAGATTTAAAATAAGTTATAGAGAGAAAGAAAGGAGGGTGATTCTCTCTTTTACTTTCATAAATCTCAAATTGTGGGTATTTCCTTATTACTGATGCATCTACCCAAACCTTGGTTCATTTACAAAAACTCTTGTAGTTTATGATTGTTCTTCTTTCAACAAGTATATTCTTTTTGCAACTTAGAACTTAAAATATACTTATTATCTCTGTTTTCTTCCTCTCTATTAAACTTACTACTATTAAACTTAAATTATTAAACTTATTTTCAAATTTATGCCTTCAATATATACACCATTGAAATATCACTATTTGGAATAGCAACCCCTTTTATATAGTTACCTTGTATTTCCCTTGACTCCCCAAAATGCTACTTAAATAAAGAACAAAGTATCCAAATGCAATTCCCTATTCCCTTTCACCACTCCCTATTGCTTCTCGTCATTGCTTCAATGAGATATCATTGTTCCGTGCTGTAGACAGATTCTGTAATCAGAAAGCCCAATTTGGATCTGTCATAGAAGCTAACAAAAAGTCTGTAAGTTTCAAAGTCCAAAGTCTAAGTTCCAAAGTCTATGCACAAGACAGCCAAAGTCAGCCAGAGATCTAAGAAAGTTCCCTCATTTCTTGTTGTTTTGCCAAACAGACTGTTAGATTGTAACCAAAGTAATGTCTTGTGAGTGATGAAGATATTCACTGGTCTCACTATAAGTCCATTAGTATTCCATTAATAGGTTTAGTTAATAAGCAAAGTTTTGAAAAGGAGAAAAGCTGTTCTAGAAAAAGACAATCAGGTATTTTCTTCCAACAAACAAAAACAAAAGAGGAAAAATTAAAAAAAAAACACAAGGAAAACAACAAAAACAGACCTCAGTCCTTTCAACTGTTAGGAAAAAATCAGATCAAAGCATTCAAATCCATTATACTCCACTATAATCCAATTAGATCCAAGTCAGGATTGCAATTATTTTTAATCAGCGAAGCTCAGTTCATTCATTCACACATATATTTAAATGTCAATAGAAGGGAAAAATATGTAAAAGAAGAAAATTTCACAGTCCTAACACCAAGCTGTTTTACAGACAGATTAGTTTTCCAAAGCTACTGTTGTTCTTTTAAATGTCTCAGACACTAAATAATCCTGAGGGAGATTGTGGAGCAAAACAATCAATCAAAAATGCTTTTTAGGTTTACAGAAGGTCAACATTGCAAAAGCAGAAGCTCATTGTAGCCAACTAGTCAAGTTGCTACTTTATAGTCCTTTCAATCAAAAAGTTGTTTAAAAGCTGCTGGCAAGGCTTGAGCTGCTGAGGCAGCTGCCCTGCTGAGACTATGGATGCTCTGCGACCCCACTGGCTTAATGGGACTGGAAACCTCTGTTTCCAGGCACACACACACAAAAACAACAGTTTTAGTGGGACTCCAATGAGCCCCAGCCATCCCCCTTAATCAGGTAGGGTTGGGATGGGTCCACACTTCAGTGTTTGGACCCAAATTAGTCTCAGAAGGTGATCACTCCAGACAAGCTTCTTGTCTTAGTGAACGGTCACCACTGCCACCACAAGAGGAAGAGGCACATATAATAAGCAGATAAGAGAATCTAAAAGTAAATGATCCACTGATACAAAAACTGATTAGAGAAGGCCACTGTATCTTCCTTCAACCATGATATTACAGGCCCCACACATACACAAAGAGAGAACAGACACACACACACACCCCGGATCTTGAAGAATGGTAGATCCGGGGGAGGTGTTTTAATGATGGGCATGGAGACGAGCACAGGGGTTGGCCGGGGCGTGGACACGCCCTGGTCAGGAGGAGACAGGGGCGGGGCTGAAGCAGGGCCTATTTTACCCCTTGCCGCCCCTGGCTTCCTCCTCTTTTCACTGGATCGAAAGAAGGAGGGACATTCATCTGTTGAACTCGTCTTTAGCCACGAGGGAGAGGCTGTGCTGTGCTTGTGCCTTGAAGGAGCGTGCAGCCCAGCAGTGTGATTGTAATTGTGTGATTGAGTTTTGGTTGTGTCCTTCTTTCAAGTCGGTTGTGTTTTATTCTTGTTGAATTCTTCTTTCTTTATTGCTAATATCTTTATTTGCTAGTACCTTTTAGTTCCTTTTATTGCATGCCTATTGTTATAATTTATTAGTTTGATTGCTTAATCTAGTTGGTTGCATATTTGATCTTAAGTTTGTGTAAGTTTGTTTAAGTTTCTGGCTCTTTATAGGCTCTTTATAGGCTCGCCACGTGGCCATCCCTCTGGGGACTCGGGGGATCCCCGCCCCGCCCCGTGCTCTTGCAGCCCCAGCGCTGGACTTTGGGGGACTTTGGGGGAATTTGGAACGCCTTCCCGTTCTTTGAACTCGGGTCTTTGTGCCGCGCCGCTCAGCCCCTGCGCCCCGGCCTCAGCGCCTCCCCGCTCTTTCTAATTCTGGTACTTTTCTAATTCGGGTCCTTTGCTGTGCCGTGGCTCCAGCGCTGTACTTTGGGCGCTGCTTGGCCCCGCGCTCAGGTGCCACGCTTTCTTACCTGGCCTTTTGCTGCCCCCCCCCCGCAGCCCAGCCCAGCGCCGGACTTTGGGCGCCGCTTGGCCCCGCGCTCGGGTGCCGCTCGGCCCCCGCGCTTTCTTACCTGGCCTTTTGCCACCCCCCCCCCCGCAGCCCAGCCCAGCGCCGGACTTTGGGGCCGCTTGGCTCCACGCTCGGGTGCCGCTCGGCCCCCACGCGGCCTTTTGCCGCCCCCCCGCAGCCCAGCCCAGTGCCGGACTTTGGGCGCCGCTTGGCCCCGTGCTCGGGTGCCTCTCGGCCCCCGCGCTCACGCAGCCCAGCGCCTTTCCCCTCCTTTTGCCACGCCACTGCCCAGCGTGCGGTCCCGATCTGGCTGCGGCCCCGATCCCGGCTGCAGCGCCCTGATCTCTGAGGCACCTTTCCTTTGTTGGCTTCGTGCCACGTGGCATCCCCCCTCCACCATTTTTATCTGGGTGCCTTTGTTGGCTTCGTGCCACGTGGCATCCCCCCTCCACCAGTTTTACCTAGGTGCCTTTGTTGGCGCCAGTTGCCTGTACGGATTGCTACCTTCAGTTATATTACTTTTTGAATTTTGTTTCCTTTTGGGATTTTATTCACTGCAAAATTTTCTTACCCTCTACTTTTGTTAATTTTGATTTTAATTAATTTTAATTTTAATTAATTTGCTTGGATACTTTGGATTTTAATTACCTTTAATTTTACTTGCTTTGTGAGGGTATTAATTGAACTGCTTTGCCTTTGATTTTCTTACCTTCCAATTTAATTGCATTTGAATTTATTACCTTTTAATTTTACTTGCATTGTTCCTTTTACTTGCCTTTATTTTACTTGCTTGGTTGAATTCATTTTATTTCACTTGCATTGTTGAGTTCATTAATCGCTTTTGAATTTGAGTTTCATTAATTACCTTTAATTTTACTTGCTTTGTGAGGGTATTCATTGAACTGCTTTGCCTTTGATTTTCTTACCTTCCAATTTAATTGCATTTGAATTTATTACCTTTTAATTTTACTTGCATTGTTCCTTTTACTTGCCTTTATTTTACTTGCTTGGTTGAATTCATTTTATTTCACTTGCATTGTTGAGTTCATTAATCGCTTTTGAATTTGAGTTTCATTAATTACCTTTAATTTTACTTGCTTTGTGAGGGTATTCATTGAACTGCTTTGCCTTTGATTTTCTTACCTTCCAATTTAATTGCATTGTTGAATTTATTACCTTTGAATTTTACTTGCATTTTTTTTTACTTGCCTTTAATTTACTTGCATTTTTGAATTCATGTTATTTACATAAATTTGAATTCCATTAATTTCCTTTGAGTTGATTTTAATTACATAATTTTACTTACGTTGAGTGGCACTGTGGAGTTTAATTTTAATTTTGCATTTTAATTTTAATGTTGACTTCATTAATTTAGTTGAGTACTTTTGTGTTTTAATTACTTAGGTAGCTTTGCTTGCCTTCCTACTTTCTACTTCACTTAATTTAGTTACTTTTAAGTACGTTTAGTTCTTTTGCGTTTGAGCATTTTGAATTCACTGCTTGTTCTTCAGTTACTGCAGTCCCATGGCCCCCAGAAAGAGCAAGAAAGGCAGTAAGGGTAAGGAGCCAGCGAATCCTGCCCGCCCTCGGGATCTGGTCGAGCCAACTGAGCCAGCCCGCCCTAGGGACACGGTCGAGAATGTGTTACAACAAATCTTGGACCACTTGCAGGCCTTGGAGGACGTGCGTCTTCCTAGGCCTCCGAAGCGTCCGGCAAGGGATAATGCGGGGGGCCTTTCAAATGATGTCGCTAACCAACTTCTCGCCTGCATACAGGCATTGGAAAAACAAGGGGAGGCAGCGAACCGCGATGCACAGGAGGAAGAGGAGTCTCCTGGCGAAGGACCCAGTGGCACGCAACAGCCGGCCACAAAGAGAGAAAGGGATGGTTTCAATCTCTACACATCACCCAACTGCAAAAGTTAAATAGTAAGTGAAAATCGTTTAACTGGCATGTTGAGCGTTTTCCTCTAGAATGCTGGTAGCACTATCAAGGAAAGAACTATGGTTTGCAGTTTGGATGTGAAAAAAGGAGATTTACTGTGACAGAAACACAGTCTGCAGGAATGACACTTGTATTCTCTGTAGGCAAAGAATGACAACTGCAGGTTCATTTCACAAAAATAAAATAAAATATACACAATACTCAAAGTAATAATAATATAATAATAATAAAATTTTATTTCTATCCCGCCCCTCTGCAACGCAATCGGGGCAGCTTACAATATAAAAACTCCATAGTCCCAGTACCCTAGCCCACCCCCCTTAAAATAATATTAAATTATAAAAGATTAAAAACATACAGTAAATTAAAAATATATAGATTAGAAAAAGATTAAAACATACAATAGTTTTTAAAAAAATCTGATTACAGCTCAGGGAGGACAGCCGAGTCTTGGGCCGGGATAGTTATTCAGGAAAGGCCTGCCGGAAAAGATCCATCTTGACAGCTTTTTTAAAGCTGTCTAAGGTGTTAATAAGACGGATCTCATCCGGCAGGCCATTCCATAATCTGGGAGCAGCAGCGGAGAAGGCCCTCTGGGACATCACCGACAGCCTTGTTTTCATAGGCTGTAACAGATTCCTCCCAGAGGACCAAAGTGCGCGGGGAGGGTCGTACGGAAGTATAGTCACAGGGCTGCCTCTGTAGCCCCCAGGTGTCAATTTCTTTTAGCATCACCCCCAAAGATAGATAGATAGATAGATAGATAGACACACACACACAGAGCTCCAAAATGCCCCCCCCCAAAAAAATTCTAAGGAGTGTAGAGGGCATTTCCATATATTTGGACCCTCCTGGGGAAAAATGAAATTTTGCCCCCCCCCAAAAAAAAATTGTTTGGCCTCAAGATGTCCCAAAATGCGGTCTGCGGGCCCAGAAAGGCTAAAAAAACAACAAAAAATATGCTCCCATGTCCCATAGTAGTTGTCTTTAGGGGTACTTTTTTGTGGGAGTAGGTGCGGCCCTTCAAGGTCTCCTGGATTACTAATGAGACCCCCCCCCTAGTCTTCCATAGTTGCTCACCCCTGACTTAGAACATGGCCACCTGCTTCATATTACTGAAATCTATGGCAATTGCCTTGGGGAGTAGGGATCCCACATTGATCCCAATAGGGTTTTCCTTTGAAATGCACAAAATGGACTTCAGAGGAGGGGTTTTCCTCAGGACTGAAGCAGATAAGAAAAAGTTTAAATTCCTCCCCCATATAATCCTAACAATGTTGCTATAATCCCAACAATTATGTTGTCTACATTTTGAAAACTTCCATGTTAAATACAAAGATCTTCATCTCTAGAACTAGTCCTCATCTTAAATTACTCAGCTTTGACTAGTTGTCCTATATGACTCTTAAGAGCTAGTTCTCATAGACTTAGTTCTAGTTAAAGCTAGTGAGCTTTAAGGAAGCCTCCATGAAGGAACTAGGTATTTTGCTCATCACTCTGAACACACAACAGGTCATAACTCTTATTGCAGTCCAGAAAGGTAACTGTGGACTGCTGTTACAATTGTGTTATTGAAAAATACAGAAAAATTCTGATTATTCCAAATGGCCAGTTTATATAATGCATGTTAGAAATTCTGAGAAAAATGCAAAACACATTGTAAAGCAACACTTCCCTACATTTTCTTCATAGATGTCTCAACTGTGAGGGGAAGAAAAACTGTATCATCTCCATCAGGGAGGGCAACTTTTTTTCTTCCCCTCTGGGAGAGTTGCAGCTGAGACAGGTCGCTTCTCCATACTGGAGTCTCCTCCTCCCCTCAGTCAGTTAATAAACAGCTGCAGTAGTGCCTCCCTCACAGCTTGACAGATGTCATGGGGAGTGGAGAAGTTTTGGACACTGCACAAAGGGTTAGTAAACAGCTCCTTGGGCACTCTCCAGAAGAAGGCATGCCTATGTAGCCCGAAGTCCGTGTCACCAGTAGGATCCTAGCCCTTCACTCTTAAAAGTTCTGGCATTTGTGGCTTCAATAGGTGTAGTTTTTGCATAGTATGCACTTGTTATAATGCAGGGGTGGGAATCATGTGGCCTATCAGATGCTACTGGACTACTCCCAGCGTTCATCACAGTGGGCTATGCTGGCTACAGTTGCCAGAAGATACAGTTCAACATCTCAAGGGCTGGGTGATCCCACCCTTGTTTTAATGCCTTCTTTAATGCAAACAAAAATTAATACTACAATACACATTTTTGCAATGCCAGTAACAGCTGTTTTTAAATCAACTTTTCAAATGTTTGATAAGAGTTTTAGGAATGTTTCTTCTTTTTAATTCAGGTATTTTTGGTAGTGGGCAGGCTAACAATGAAAAGCTAGAATAGCAATGTATGTAAATGTACATGCAACTTCATATTCCTTCCTTCCTTTTTAAAAAATTCACTTTTGCCACAATCTGAATGTCACAATTGTATGCAGTGGAGGAGCTTACACTCATGAACTATCAACCACTTTTAAAAAATATCTTGCTCTTCTGGAAGAGTCAGCAGCAGTAGCAGTACTCTCCTTCTCTCCCCGCTCCGCCCCCTGACGCATTTTCAGAGTGTTTCTCTCTTGTTCAGGGTTGAGCAGAATGGAGAATGGCAGAAAAGATAAGCTAATTTTTTTTAAAAAAATCCAGCTAACCTGAGCATCTAGTGCAGCTCATGCTATCAATGTCTATCCTCCCTAGTTGCTCTTCCTCTCTCTTATCCCTGTTGTCTGCTCTAGCATGAGGCAGCCACCCTTCTTCCATTCCTCCCCCCTCCCATTGTTCAAACAAAGGCAGCAGTCCCCCCCCCCATTAATGCATAACAGGCAGACACTCCTTATTCCACTGAAAAGTAGTAAATTCACCTTAGGGTCGCCATAAGTCAGAAACGGCTTCAAGGCAGACCACCACCACCACAAGAGCCATGCCACTAAAACTAGCTCACCACTGCAAAAAGTGACTACTGTAATTACTGAAGTAACTGACTGGAAAAACAACTTACTTCCTAGCTTTCCTAATTTCTTGACAAATACAGTGTAACAATCTTTCTTGTTATTTGCTATTTTTTATGCATAGGTTTCTTATAAATACAGTTGTCCCTTCACACTCGCTGGGGTTTGGTTCCAGGACCCCCCATAAATACCCAAATCCGTGAACACTCAAGTCCCATTATATGCAATGGTATAGCAAAATGGTGTCCCTTATATAAGATGGCAAAATCAAGGTTTGCTTTTTGGATTATTATATTTTAAAGAATATTTTCAAGCCGTGAATACTTAAATCTGTGAATATGGAGAGAGAACTGTAATTTCAAATACACTCTTGCAAACACAAATTAAAAAGCAGGTTAAGCCAGTGTGGCATAGTTATTTGAGTACTGGACTATGACTCTAGAGACCATGATTTGAATCCCTGCTCAGCCATGGAAAACCCATTGGGTGACCTTGGGGAAGTACATTTTCTCTCAACCTCAGAGGAAAGCTTAGACAAACCCTCTCTGAAGAAATCTTGCCAAGAAAACCCCCCATGATAGGTTCACCTTAGGATCGCCTTAAGTTGGAAACCACTTGAAGGCACACAGCAACTTGATTAGAAACACAATGCCTGCCACCTCTAATGCCTCCTCTTTTCAATAACAATGCTAATGCACTAATTTCTAATATTAACTTTCACAAAGTGAACAATCCATAATCTGTAGGGACATGCCTTACAGAGACCTTTTTCATATGCAGTGTTCCAATAAATATTATCTTCCTTCCCATATTGATTTCATCTTGAGATTTCTAAACTGAACCAGTAACTGTAATTTCCACAAAGTAGCAAGGAGGAATGGTTAATGTTTTCAAAGTGCACTCCAAGTTACTCCAGGGAAAAAAGGAGTTGATGTTCAACTGCTGTTAGCATAACTCCATTTCAAGTTTTTTCTAAAGGAAGCAACACTCAAGATTAAGGCAAAGCCAATGGTGCTCAGGCAAGACCCCTCTGGAGGATTTAATAAAGTTGAACATCTGAACATGGCTTGTACATCAATGTACAATGTACAATGGCCTGTACATCAATGTACATTGATGGCGCTATAGAAATAAAAGATAATAAAAGGAGTGTTGAAAAAGGGAGTGTTGACAGAATAGGGGCAAAATGGCAAGGGATATATTGACCATATAAATAGGTGTCATTTCTTAGCTCAAGTTTACAAGTCAGAGAAAAGGCAGAAAGTGCTTTACCTGGAGGAAGCAAAACTGCCTGTGACAGATGGTGAGGAAGGTGGGGTGGGGGAAGATTCCTTCACAGCAGGAGACACAGAAGGCGGGGTAGAGGAAAGGACACTCGAACTACAGGGAGTTGCATCATCCGAGTCACCTTAAAAAGAATGATTCAAATAGTTGGTTTGCAGCCTAGTGATAACCAAAAGTACCAGCTGCACACCTCAGGAGGGCATTTCTGGATTGTCATCAGGATTTTCTCATCCTACTTTGCAGCAAAAAGTAGTTTTTTGATCTGCACAAAGTATGAGAATATCCGTTATGTTACAGAGGGGGTTTATGCCCACAAGGTTGTACCTTTTACACAGCATTCCCAGAGTGCTGCCACTTTTACCAATGTGGCTCCAGTGTTTTTTAAACAGCTATGCCAAACAAAATACTGTGTCTTTGTACTTGGCTCAGGATACATGTTTTTCTTTTTTGGGGGGTGGGGTAGGGTGGAAAAGACAGGAAATTAACATTTTTATATTCCTCAACCAGAAGATATAAAATGCATACAGGTTTCAAAATTCAAAACAAGTATTACTTTCTTTTCCAACTTTATAAGTAGTCTTTGAACTTAGTATATTTCCAGAGTCTCAAACGTGCTGCTTTATTCCTTGATCCCCCTTTCTCCATTGTATGCTGAACTGTGTACAATTTTAACATCTCAGTAGTTGAAAAGTTGTTATATGAGGTGATAAAGATTGTTTTAAGTAGCAAGTATAGCAAACAATGGACCAGAAAGGACTGAAATAAGACAGATCAGTAGTGAAATATATTATCATCAGAGCAAGAGATACAGAGAAAACAAAGCTACTGTGACCGAAAAGACTGGTTTATAGTGAGAAGCAACAGGAAGTTTTAAAACACTGTAGAAAATTTCTCCATGCAAACTAGCACACCAGAAGAGCATTACACTGTATTAGTACAATGAGTACAGTTGGAGTTCACTTGCTAAAGCAGAAAGAAGCACTAAGGGCCACATCAATTAATATTTTAGATCACCTGGAACTGCTACAAGGGAAACATGACTTTAATTACATCAGGGCTTTCTAGGAAAGGTTTGCCCTACACAAAACAAAAGACAAAAAATAAAGAAAACATTCAAGGAAGAATCAAATGTAAACATAATCAAAAGTCCAGAGGCATGGCATAAGAGAAACATTTCAGTAAGGAATGGGTCTAAGACAACAGATAAAACGAGTTCAGAAGTCAATAGACATAGTGTTGCACACATATAAATGCACAAACAAACAGAGTTTGCTTTAAAAAAGAAGTAGCCTGAATAGTATTTATCCAAATTTAATCAGTCTTGACAATGTCAGAACAGCTGAAAAATTATCTGCCAATATAAATGATTTTTCCAGCACAATTGTATACGTATTAATTCAGAAATATGTCCTACTGACATCAATGGGACAGTGTACATGATTGCAGCATAACTGAGTTAGATTTTTGAGTTTGCAGGTAGATGATATCCTTTTATTTGCTGGATGATAAGGATGTAAAGAATCACAAATTTTCCTGTCCTTGATAAGGGTGTCTCAATACGCCCAGACAGCCTGATGAAAAATTTATCAACCATCAATTTTTCACCCCTACACAAGAGCAAAATGATCAGTACTTTCTTTAGCAGCAGCAGCAGCAGCAGTAGTAAAAGACATTGGTCTACCTCTAACAGCTATGGTAGTCCCAGCCAGAAGGGCTCTGGTGAATCAACTGCTGAGTGATAGATCAATGTTTATGTACAGTCTACTCTAGCTGGAAAGAGCAATTACATTTAGGCATTTTATTGTGTTCCATGCAAAAACACTTTCACATATTTTTTCTAAAAAAGAGGCCTGAAATAAGAAAAAACCTCCAAAATGTACAAAAGTTCTCATAATTTCACCTAGTGAAATTGCTTCACTTTCTTATATAAAGTCTGAATTGTTCCACTTTATTATAAGCCAACAGTAATGTATATATATTGTTAATTATTTGTTTGGTAGTCATTTGCTATCTAAATTCCAAATCTGACGTTATCTTATAAGCCCAAAATGTCTTTTTGTTGAGCATACTTGACTAGGAGTTTATTTATAACATGATGGGAACAAAATTAAAGAAGTACAAATGGAGGAGAAAGAAAAACTAAGTGATTTCCTCCCCCCACACCATTTTCACTGCTGAAGATATAGGACAGATAACTCATGCCTGAACTGATTATTCCTGGATGGATGAGCTACAGTAAACAGTTGTAAGAACAAAGGTAGTTCTAAACCAGGTGGGCAAAGTGCAGCCTGTGAACTGCATGCATCCCCAAACCCATTTTTGTGCCTCCCAAATTCCCCCCTCCACCAAATCTGGTACAAAACGGTAGCTCTGCCTCCATAAAGACTACTGTTGTTGCTGCTGTTGTTGTGTGCCTTCAAGTCATTTCTGACTTACGGCAACACTAAGGCCAACCAATCATGATGTTTTCTGAGGCTGACAGTATGTGACTTGCCCAATATCACCCAGTGAGTATTCATGGCTGAGTGGGGACTACTGGGAGCATATTTGGTCACAACTCAATTCCCTTCTCTGGCCTGTTTTAGACCCAGGTGGGCCTTTTTCAAAAACAGGAAGTGTCTATCTACTAATTTCTAATTGGGTATGTGTGTGAATCCTGAAGGCTTTGGGGGACACTACTGGCCATTTCTGGCTAAACATTTGTGGGGGGAGTTAAAAATGGGGAGGCACAGGAGTAGAAACGCTACCCCCAACTCTTATTCCAGGCTGCAGTCCCCTTACTATATTATTTATTCCAATTTCACCAATTACAGCACTGTTTTCCTTTTGGAAGAAGACCGAGGCAAAGACTAAAGAAATATCAACAGAGCTAAGTTTTAAACGGAACATGTATAAGAAATGGAAAAAGGGGGAAATCACCAAAGAAGAATTCAAACAGATAGCGAACACATGTAGGAGTAAAGTCAGAAAAGCTAAAGCACAGAATGAGCTCAGGCTTGCTAGAGAGGTTAAGAACAATAAAAAGGGGTTTTTTTTGGTATGTCTGCAGCAAAAGGAGGAAGAAGGAAATGGTAGGGCCACTACGCAGAGAAGATGGCAAAATGCTAACAGGGGACAGAGAAAAGGCAGAATTACTCAACACCTTCTTTGCCTCAGTGTTTTCAGAAAAGGTAAAGGGGGACCAATCTGAGGATACAGGTACAGAAGACACAACAGGGGAAATCCAGCACAGAATAAGCAAAAAGGTAGTACAGGAATACCTTCTTAATCTAAATGAATTTAAATCTCCAGGACCAGATGAACTACATCCAAGAGTATTAAAAGAGCTGGCAAATATTATCTCAGAGCCATTGGCAATAATCTTTGAGAACTCCTGGAGAACAGGAGAAGTCCCAGCAGACTGGAGGAGGGCAAACGTTGTCCCCATCTTCAAAAAGGGGAAAAAAGAGGATCCCAACAATTATCGTCCAGTTAGTCTGACATCAATACCAGGGAAGATTCTAGAGCAGATCATTAAACAGAGAGTCTGTGAACATTTAGAAGGCAATGCCATAATCACAAAAAGTCAACATGGGTTTCAGAGAAACAAGTCATGCCAGACTAATCTGATCTCTTTTTTTGATAAAATGACCAGCTTGGTAGATGAAGGGAACGCTGTGGACATCGCATACCTTGATTTCAGTAAGGCCTTTGACAAGGTTCCCCATGACATTCTTGCAAACAAGCTTGTAAAATGTGGGCTAGACAAGTTAACTGTTCAATGGATTTGTAATTGGTTGACCGGCCGAACCCAAAGGGTGCTCAGCAATGGCTCCTCTTAGTCATGGAAAGAGGTGACCAGTGGGGTGCCACAGGGTTCTGTCCTGGGCCCAGTGCTATTCAACATCTTTATCAATGACTTGGATGAGGGAATTAGGGGCATACTTATCAAATTTGCAGATGACACCAAATTAGGAAGAGTAACTAATACCCTGGAGGACAGGATCAAAATTCAAGATGACCTGGATAAACTGGAGAGCTGGGCCAAAGCTAACAAAATGAAATTCAATACGGAGAAATGTAAGGTACTGCACTTAGGGCGAAAAAATGAAATGCATAGATATAGGATGGGGGAGACCTGGCTGAATGAGACTACGTGCGAAAGGGATCTAGGAGTCCTAGTAGACCACAAGTTGAACATGAGTCAACAGTGTGATGTGGCAAGCTAAAAAGGCCAATGGGATTTTGGGCTGTATCAATAGAAGTATAGTGTCCAGATCAAGGGAAGTAATAGTGACGCTCTATTCTGCCTTGGTCAGACCTCACCTAGAATACTGTGTCCAGTTCTGGGCACCACAATTCAAAAAGGATATGGACAAATTGGAGCGTGTCCAGAGGAGGGCGACTAAAATGATGAAAGGTCTGGAAACCATGCCTTATGAGGAGAGACTTAGGGAGTTGGGTATGTTTAGCCTGGAAAAAAGACGGTTAAGAGGCGATATGATAGCCCTGTTTAAGTATTTGAAGGGATGTCACATTGATGATGGAGCAAGCTTGTTTTCTGCTGCTCCAGAGATTGGAACACGGAGCAATGGATGCAAGCTCCAGGAACAGAGATTCCACCTCAACATGAGGAGGAACTTTTTGACAGTAAGGGCTGTTCGGCAGTGGAACGCACTCCCTCGGAGCGTGGTGGGGTCTCCTTCCTTGGAGGTCTTTAAACAGAGGCTGGATGGCCATCTGTCGGGGATGCTTTGATCGTGATTTCCTGCATGGCAGGGGGTTGGACTGGATGGCCCTCGGGGTCTCTTCCAACTCTGCAATTCTATGATTCTATGATTCTAAGGTATTAAACAATTCTGCCTTCTCTCTGTCCTGTTAGCATTTCACTATGTTCTCTATGCAGCAGCCCTACTATTTCCTTGTTCTTCCTCTTGCTCTGATCATAACTAAAAAAACCCACCCTTTTTATTATTTTTAACCTCCCTAGCAAGCCTGATGTCATTCTGAACTTCAGCTTTTCTAACTTTCACCCTACAAGTATTAGCTATTCATTTGTATTCCTTTGGTGCTTCCCCCTTCTTCCATTTTTTATACCTGTCTCTTTTAAATATTAGCTCATCTGAAAGTTCTTTGTACTTCCACACAGGTTTCTTTAGACACCTCTAAGTTTTCCTCCTCATTGGAATTGTTTGCAACAGTGCCTTTATTATTGCCCTTTTAAGAAACTCCTATGCAACATTAACTCCCTTCCCTTTGAACATTTCTGACCATGGAATTTCACCCAATATTTCCCTAAGCGTACTGAAATCAGCATTCTTGAAGTCCAAAGTGCACACCTGACCATGTTTGGCTTCCCCTTTCCTCTGCGTAACAAATCCGAAGAGAACATGGTCACTCAAGGACTCCACTATTTCCATCTCACTGAGCAATTTATCTCTGTTGGTTAGGATCAAATCCAAAATAAGTGATCCCCTTGTTGCTTCCGCCAACTTTTTCCACAGTGAATTGTATGCAAAGCTAATAAGGAGTCCTGTGCTGAGCAACAAAGTTTTACCCTTGACATATCCACGTGTCATATCAAAATCTATAATTTGGCCTCCAAATCTGCCCTTGACTTATACACGAGGTTGACTTATATATGAATATGTACAGTATATAATTTTAGTAGGGAGGTTTCAAGAGTTTGTTTAAGGGTTCAACAGAATTTCCCTGTGATGTCATTTTCTTCTGGAGACTTCCCATTTTTCAAAGCTTTAATTACCCTACTAAATTCTCTTTTTAACTGGAGAATTCAGGGCTTTGCAATGGAGGCTTCCAATTGCTACAGGTGAAGAAAGTTGAGAAACTTCTCGGGACTCTCTGAGGCAAAATATTTTTGAAATATTTCATTAATTGTTTTAGAAGAGTTTCTATTTAATCAAATTTGCTTTTATACAACTAATATGCATTCCCTGGTTTTGTTTTTTTAGGGTTTTAGCTAATAATCTAGACCATTTATTACCAAATTCATAGTACAGTATAGCACAATGATGGCGAACCTATGACACGCGTGTCAGCACTGACATACATAGCTATTTCTGATGACATGCAGCCACTGAGGCAGCTGAGTGCCGAGAAGGATGTTTCATCCTCGGCTCCTGCACGGCCAAGTGCAGTAGCCGAGGATGAAACATTTGCTGCTCCTGAGGATGAAACATTTGAGTCTAGAGTCTTGGAGTTAGAGTCTAACTCTAAGGACATTTTCAGACACAAAAAAATCATCCTGAGGGATCGGGAGAGGTACGCGGCTGTTCCGCAGCAGGAGACCAGTTTCTGACGACGCCATCCCTCTTGCATTACCCTCTGTGTTTCTTCCGTGTCGCATGGAAAGAAAAGGCTCCACTTTTTATTCACGAAGAACTTCTGTGAGTAAAAAGTGGTGCCTTTTCTTTCCATGCAAGATGGAAGGAACACAGGGACGGTGTCGTCAGAAACTGGCCCCCTGCCGCAAAACAGGCGCATACCTCTTCCGAGACCTCAAGATGACTTTTTTGTGTCTGAAAATGTTCTAAGACTCTAGTTGCAAATGTTTCATCCTCCCCTATTAGACACTCTGTGCCAGAGGTCTGTAGGGAGGTTAGTTAAAGAATTCACCCTCCCCCTCACTTATCTTAGTTCACAGCACCCCACACAAGCTAAATAATATCAAGACCAACAAAAGAAACCCACTGACAGATGAACAAAGAAGTCACTAAGCAGGTAAGTTTTGGTTTATTAAATACAATTATATATAACAATTATACATTTATGTTATTTAAACTATAAATATTGCGAAATAATGTTTTTTCCTCAAAGTGACACACCACCCGAGTTATGCTCAGTTTTTTGGTGAAGTTTGATACACCAAACTCAAAAGGTTGCCCATCACTGGTATATCACATGATTTACAAACACAACTGAAAACTGAATCCTGTCCATTTCCAGCTTCTGGCCTAGTATGATATCCCTGATGAGGACAAAATTACCATAAAGGTCTCCAAGAACTCTCCTCTGTTGAAACAGTACCAGTAGCCAAAAGAAAGATGGGAGAATACTCTAGTGACGTACCCATGTTTGTGAGTTTCCTGTATATTATATTCAGATTGTATTATTTTAATAGTTTGGGCCTCTGGGTTATTTACATTAAAAAAATGTTAGAAGAGTTCTTCATTATCTAAAAGTGTATAATTCAACATTTATAGTCTAAATTCAACTGCTAGTTCCAATATGAACAGACCCTTTGAGTCAACAGGGTTTATTTAAGTGCTGGCTTAGGAATGGATTCAACAGGCCTACTTAGTTGGGACCAGCAATTGGATTTAGGCTCATTATTTTAATTCCAAATATTTATTTTTAGGTCAAATGATACAGAAGCATAACCTATATGAATCATATGATGTATTTGTGAACAGATGTTTTATACAACAAGTTGAGATAAAATAAAATCAGTATGAGAATATGAGCTAAACATGCAGGAGAAAAGGTATTATGTCTGAGTGCAAAATCACCAAATTTCAATTTAATAGCTATCCATAATATCTTATATTCATATTTAATCACATTAATCACGCTGGCAGCACGTTTCAGTAGTAATTCAACCGGATCAATCTAGTTCACATGAAAATACAGCCACTGAAATCTCTGCCAAACTTGAGTTCTCCATTACCTAACAATGTGATTTAAGTTATTTCAAAAACAGTGAACATGCCTTATATGAAACGTGGATATACAAACAAAAGTATATTTTTGGATTAAAATGGATGTATAAAATGACCGATATATTCTCAGGGGAAATCGGTTACAAATGCAAATGTTACATACACCTTGGGGTTTGTTTTTTTAGTGTGATCATGATTTCTGGATAAAGTGCAATTACATAATTTGTTCTGCCTTTTATATATAGGTGTTCATATGGATTTCACTACAGTTGCATTGCATCCTACTTGGGTGGTAATATTTTCTAACATAACAAACACAATTAAAGAACAAACACCTCAGTGAACCTAAAGGCCACACGTTCCCAAAGGCCATACATACATTCATGAGAAATGATAATAACACTGTGCAAAGATAGTATTACCTGAAGTTGCAGAGGACTGTTCAACAATTCCAACCTTTACAACCTGACAAGAGAAAAAGAGACTGATTTTACACAGAGTTACTAGCTATGCCATAACAGGAGGGAAGCTAAACTGAACCAGGGGCTAATTTCTGTACTTCCTGAAAAGCAACCAACATTTTTTATTATTTTGGAGGAGGAATACTGAAAGGTATTGGTGGAGGAGAAATGAAAATGTGTTCTCACTGCTTTGCTCATCAGGCTAATATTTTCTGTGCTGTCTGAACTGAAGCACAGAAAGCACTTGCAGCACAGCAAACAGGAAGCAGTGGCATATATTCCAATTGGTCTCATCGGGATACACATATGAATATGCATTCCATTGAGGAGCCTGCATGTACCCTTTGGTGCAAATACAGATGGACCAGAGTTTCAGAGGGAGAGTAATTTAGCTTTGTGCTCACTGATAAGATAATGTCAGCAAATTTGATGCAGCTTCATGAGATCATCACTATAATTACGTTATCAGTGGTCAATACAGAGAGAATATGACCTCCAATTTTTTTAAAAAATGTCAATAATGCAGCAGGTCGATGGTGAATATAGTAGCTGCAAAGGGGGACAAATAAACTATGTGAAAAAGTGAAAAGTTTGGATTTGAGGGTGTGTTTTTTTTACACATGCTGAAAGCAATAGTGCTATGAATGCTAAGAACAATGTAAAACACTAAGTTAAAGATATTACTTACAACCGCTTTCCTGAATGCCTTTGAAGAGAGTGAACTCCACAATCTTGGAGTTCTAACAATCTAACAAGGGAGAAAGCTCTCTCCCATGTATCTGACAAATCACGGACTCCTAAGAGTTGGAAGGGACATCAAGGGACATCTAGTCCAACCCCCAGGCATGCAGGAATACACTACTTAAGCATTCCTGAGAGATGCCTATCCAACCTCTATTGAAAGACCTCCAAAGATGGAGTGCCCACCACCTTCCATGATAATCTATTCCATTGTAGAACAGCACAAAGTTTTTTTAAAAAAAGGATCTTCCTAATATTTAGGTAGAATCTCTTTTCTTGTAATTTGAATCCATTGGTTTCTGTTTTAGTCTGGTGCAGCAGAAAATAAGCTGGCACCATCTACATGACATCCTTTCAGATATTTAAAGACACATATCATGTCACCTCTCTGTCTTCTCTTCTCCAAGCTAAACATATCCAGCTTCCTAAGTTGTTCCTCATGATACTTGGTTTCCAGATTTTTGATCATGTTGGCTGCCCTTCTCTGGACATGCTTCAACTTGTCAATATTCTTCCTGAACTGTGGTGTTCAGAATTGGACATAGCATTTAAGATGAGATCTGACCAAAGCAGAACAGAGTGGCACTTTTCTTGATGGGAACACTATACTCCTGTTGATGCAGCCTAGAATCACACTAGCTTTTTGGCTGTTGCATCACATTGTTGACTCATGTTTATTTTGTGGTCTACCTACCCCTAGATCCTTTTTATGTGTAGTGCTTTCAAGCCAGGTCCACTCAACCTATTTTTGCGCATTTCATTTTTCCTGCTTAGATATAATACCTCTCATTTATCCTGGTTGAAATTCATTGTGTTTGCTGGCTCTCTGTGAACAACCATGTCCTTATGGTTTCCTTTAGACATTAATGTTGGGGTATATGAACTTAAAAATTAAAAATTCATTAAAGATTCCAGAGAGCAACCCCTTTGGGAATATCTTCTTGAGAAAAATAAAACTTTTAGTATATCAGAGTTAGCAGAGACAGTAAGGGGGCAGACTGAATTAGTAAAGTACTGTAAAGCACCCAGTCATTAATTAATGCCCCTAAAACAAAAGAAAGACAAAAACAACTTCTTCTTTAGAGAGAATACTTAAGCATTTACTAATAAGCTCATGCAATCTACATATTCATGGGAAAGCTAACATCCTAACTGACTAAAAGGATTTAGGGTAGAACTCACCCATTTAGTGAGATCAGGTAAGATAGGGAAAACAAGGCAGGGCGTCCCTACATCTGCATGCAGGCAGCATCCATGTTTCTTCAGAGAGAGTGAATGCAAGTATATGTTAGTGAGAGCATGGCTCCCATGGTCGTCTCTGTGTGAGACTCAGAGAGAGAGAGAGAACAAAGAGTCACAAACTTTTAAAATCATGAGGTCATGTGATGAATGACATGATGGTCACTCCACTCCATTTGGCTTGGCTGAGTCAGAGCTACTAGCCAAGTCCCACTAAGGATAGGGTGAGGAGAAGAGGGGAGGAACTCTTAACATGCAAGGAGATTCCTATAATCTTTCTAAGAACTTGTTTAATTCTATTAGTTAGCAAGCAGGGAGGTGCAGGAAGAATGCTCTATCTCCAACACTTAATAACTGAACAGGTTCCTAACCAGACAGTTTGGAGAAGAGACTCAAAATTATGCTCCCAAGAGCAGTACTAAAATTAGGGGAGACATCACAAAGGTACAGACGTGTCCCCCAGCCCCCTGGAATTCAAGCTCAGCTTTAAGTGTTGTTGTTGTTGTTGTTTTTGTAGGACTCCTATACCTGTCAAAAGATGCACAAACTATTTTAATAGCTAAATACAAAATTAACCCTAAATAAATTGGTTTGGATCAGTACAGAAATCTTTTCAACCATTTGGGCTCCCACAAACAACACTGAAGGAATTAACTGGAGTTAACTGCACATTTGTTGACAAGATGCCCCAGAATCTTCTTCCAGTCCTTGAGTTGGAGACCACCAATGTAGAAAAATGCATAAAAAAATTACTTCCAATTACCCACAATTGTAATGTAAACTATAGATCTCAGAAACCCTGGCTACAAAAAGACTTTTGGATTAATCAGTCCCTCTTACGTTTACAAATGGTTAGAAAAAGCCCTGTAAAATAATCCACATAAAATATTACTTACTCCAACAAATGGAATGAACTTCTGGGCGGATTCTTCATCTGGGCTAAAGAGATCAGAGAGTTATTATCAATACAAAATGCAGAAGCAAGTAACTACCTTGAAACATGCAGCAGCACCAAAAACATGCAATTATGGATTTCTCTATATGCCCTGAACATTCTACTATAAATCCATGCAAAATAGATATTAGTGAGCACACGTGCATGCATGCATGCACGCACGCGCACACACACTCATGCACACACAGCACACTTGCCCTTACTTCGACTTTTTGTCTTTAGACGAAAATGATTTAACACTGCAGAAACTATATACAGATAATTTCCAGTTTTAGAGAGGTGGCAAACAGGGTGAATATGACTTAAAATCATCAGCTCCTCTTCAAGTGGATACCTTAAATGTCAACACAAGAGATGACTTCCTGTGTGGTGACAGACTACAGAATGATCTCTCATAAAATTGTGATCGGTGACAACATTACTTGGTTTTAGCACCAGATGAAAGCCGGGTGGTTTTTTCTGCCCGGACACTTAAATTGGTTGATTTTGTCTGTCTTATTGCATTTTCTGCCTGCCATGTTTTATGATGATAATATGTTTTTGCTTTTTTATTATATTGAATGCTATTTTAATTATATTTGTAAATTGCCTTGATACTCGTGAGATGACTAATGGATTTAAAATGTCTGAAATGCATCAATAACTGCTTGTAGATCACTTACTAAGAGTTTTGATGTTTTCTGCAATATGCCACTAAAAGCAGTTACTCTGCCAGTCTAAGAACTTAGAAGCAGTTTCTTTTTCAGAATTCCTCTCCAAATTGAAATGGTCTGCAGAACTTGGAACATTATGTTTGAAAATTAAAAATAATGTTACATTCTAGAAAATGGGGAATTAATCCATTAGCACCAACTCTAATAACGGAAACTACTGATTAGCTGAATTATTACTAATTAACTTGCTATTTTAAACATTAATTCTGGGCCAGACCATGGGGTTTACAAAGAATGGCAGGGAGATTGTCACTGTTGACTCTAGGGGGTCATTGGTTATTGTTATTGGTACCTTCAAAAGTTCGCTTTTCATCTGTGTAAAGTTAACTTCCCAAAACCTGGAACTTCCCCCCTAGACAGACTACAAAGCCCATAACACAAGTGTTGCCTGAGAATGGAGGGACCAATAAGTGGCTGGCTACAAAGATCAATCAGTGAATCAATGATGGAAAATTCTTAATCAGGAACGTTTAGAGTGCCTCTGAGCATATGTAGATTTTTCTGTAAAAATGAATCATTGCATGTGCTCTGCTCTGTTTCCCTATCGAGAAGTATGAAGTTGTTTATATCTGTTTTAATACCAGAGATATATTTTAGATAGGAGACTGTTTTAATATTAGTACTAGTAAGCTTTTATGTTGGTCATGTCTGTTAGTATGCATTGTGTTTTTTATAATTGTTGGACACTGATATAAATAACATTTGATTTTATTTGATCTTGAAAGATCAGTGGTAGAGCATAGATGTTGTCCATTTAACTTTTAAGTAATATTTTTTAAAAGAAAGACATAAACAGGGACATGAATTTAGCTAGCCATATCTTTTAGCTCCATGCTTCAATCTTACCAAACCCCTCAAAGTATGTGATCCAGTGAAGAAGTGAGTGGGTAAAAGGTGGAATAGGTGAAGTGGGGGGACAGAGAAAAGCCAAGAGAGAAACAAATAGGGATGGAGTGAGGAAAACTTTCTACTTAATTATCCAAGTGCCCAGCACTGTGTGACCAATAATAAGCAAACTAGAGGATTACAAATGGGTTCAGTAGGATTTACTTCTGGGCAGACATGAGGTGTCCATGGTTTTACCTAAATGAAGCTTGTTATTCTAAACCAGTAACTCCAAAAGTTTTCCGTGGGTTTTTTTCTGGGCTGTGAGGCCGTGTTCTGGAAGAGTTTATTCCTGATGTTTCACCTGCATCTGTGGCTGGCATCTTCAGAGAATGGTTGGGTAGGGGTGTGTGAGGTTTATATACTGCGAGTCCCTGTTGGAGAGGATATGTAAATTTGTGTATTTGAATGGCTAGTTCCTGGGGGGAGAAATGCAAGGAGGTTTAGTGTCTGTTTGGCTAATAGTCCATTATCTGCTAGAAATCCCCCTGTCCCTGGGTGAAGTTCATTTGCATGTGTTGAGTTTTGATTTGATGTTTTTCAGGACTGGTAGCCAAACTTTGTTTACTTTAAGGGTTGAAGTTGTCTAGGTGTTTGTGGATTTCAATAGCTTCTCTGTGCATTCTGACATGATAGTTGTTGGCCTGGTCCAACTTCACCAACCTCCTCAAAGTGAGTGACCCATTGAATCATGGGTCGGTGGAAAACAAAAATGAGGGAGGGGGAGAAGCCAAGAGAGGAGGAAATGGGGGGTGGAGCGGAGGAAAACTTTACACTTAATCTAGCACTATGTAAGCAACAATAAATATACCAAGGATTACAAAGGGGCTCAACACAGCTCACTTTAAATAAACAATATTTTATGTTATACGAGAATATACAATAGACACCAGGATGAAATCAACAAAGGAGGAGAATAGAAGAGAATAAATCACACCCTCCCATCTTCCAAATAGTCTTACAGGTGTTGGGGGGGGGGCAGCTCTTCCCTAGATCTTCCTTTCTTTCTCAAGAGAGAAAGAACCACCCACTGCAATGAATTCTCAATGTTCTATAACCAATTAACCTGTTAAAGCACAGGATTCACACGAGCACTAATTAGGTAATATACCGACTTAAGCGACTGGGCTAGAGAAATTAACATGCTGAGCAGCATGAAATCAGCCAATCAACTAGTTATTTCCAAGCTCTGCCTGAAATTATTGCTAAATCAGAGGTGCTGCTGCAGCACTACAATGCAAGAATTCTGCCAAAAACAGAACTCTTATTTCTTTAAGTGTACATGATGCTTTGGAAAATATTGGCTTTAGTTTCATTTTCTTCCTGCATCACAATCACCAAGTTCATACAGAATAATCTTGGAGTTCTGTCTGTTTTGACACTCCAGAATAAGGACTCAGGACTACTCTCTCATATTAACAAAAGTACAACCAAATGACACAGAGTAGTGTAGACCTTAAACCTGGTACTTTAAGCCTGATACTCTAAAACATGTTGTTCAGTAAATGTCTTGCTTCTGCAGTATGCCTATTCCAAAAGACTCTCTGCCAAAGGAATATTCACAGAGAAAGAGAAGGACAAAGGTCCATCTAATCACAAGGAAGTAGTGATGTAGGCACTTCTACGACTGAGCTCAAGGCTAGTGTTGCTCTGGGAAACAAGTACCTACATGAACCTATATTTGATAGAAATCCTTCTTGCTCAGCTGACATGAAGTGATCAAGAAGATCCCTACCTATTTCAGTGGAGTTGTAAGTCAAGAGGGTTCAAAGATTCTTCTGATGTCAAACTAGAACTGCCAAAATATGGCTACCTGTTACTTTAGAGAGATACTGAACACATTCTAGCTAGCCCCGAGATTTTCCCCAGCATTTTGCAATTCCAATTCATTCATGCGTTGCTTTTTAAGTTTCCAGTAAGTTTGGAAATTCTTCTTCACATCTATCAATACAATACTTTTCTTGGTTCTTGGGAAAATAGGAAGCTTTCTTTGTCACAGTATTCCTATCACTGGACTATAAAGGGAGTTAGAAGTGGGTAGGTGCTAGAGAGCCACTGAGCTGAAGGGAAACATCAGGAAATGTCATTTGTAATTCAATACAAATGTCAACAAGGACACCAAATTTCCTTGTTGCAAGAGCAACTGAAAACAAAATGGTGTAAACCCAAAGAACTATTTCAGAGGCTTAACTACAATGGTAGAAAAATCCAAAGATAAAAAGGACAGCTGCACAAGTAAATATTGTTCCTAACATGTTTCTAAGATTCCCCCCCCCCAGGGAAATACTTGTTCAGCTAGCTGTCTCTTTTGTCTTTGCAAATCCAAAGCAGACTCTCAACAGCCAAAATGGTCACTATATTCCACTCAAAGTAACATACAGTATGAGTCCAATCATGGATTATCTTCAAATCTATCCTGACTTAAAAACTGTTCTGCCTCATCTAAGCATTTTCAGGGCCAAAAGCCAGCATACAAGTACTTTTAAAAGAACAAGGTGGCTTATCTGTAAGTGTGGTTCATTGAATGGTCATCTGTTCTCATACAAATGGGTTTGCACCTGTGCAGAGACCACATCCGGAATCTCTAGAACTGATTAGCTTGGCAGGAACCCCATCCTTTTTGCATACCACACATGCCCCAGACTGCCAAATTACTGTCCCCTCAGTTTCAAAGTCCACCATGAAATCTACAGGAACCTGAAAAAGGAGAGGTAGGGTGTGTGTGAGGGCACAGATTACCACTTGAAGAACCACAGTTGCAGGTAAGCAATCTGTTCTTCATGGGCTGTGCCTCACACAAAAGGGTGACTGTGAAGCTCACCAAAGGATGGCAGGTCAGGTCTCTAAAGCAGACAGGACTTTATGTCCAAAATGGGCATCCGCCCAGGCTCTGCAATCCAGTCTATAATGTTGGATGGACATAGATGGCTGTAACCATGTAGCAGCTTTACATAAGTCAGGTAGAGGAACACCACAAAGCAGAGCAGCCAATGATGCCACTGCTCTGGTAGATTGTGCTCTCAAGCCATCCGGTACAGGTTGTTTCACCAGTTCATAGGCAAGTCTTATTGTCTGAACAACCCATTTGGAAAGTTGTTGCAAGGAGACCTGTCACCCCTTCCTAGGCCCACCATAACAGACAGCCTATCAGACTGTGAAAAGCTGCCGTGCACTGAACATAAAAGGCAAGTGCCCTGCGCACACTGAGCTAATGGAGAAACCATTTCAAAGAAGATAATGGTTGTGGATAGAAGGCAGGACAGAACTGAGAGACCACTTTGTAAAGAGAGGCGATGTCTGGCTTTAAAACCACCTTGTCCCCATAGAATGTGACATGAGATCTACCACATGAGGTAGAAACATGTGCCTGTCACTGTAAAGGTGGAGAAGCAAGGTGAACCACAGTAAAGGTGGAGAAGCAAGGTGAACCACTGGTGCAATTAGAATGGCACTGGACCTGTCTCTGGCGCATTTCACTACTACCTTTGCTAGTAAAGGAAAGGGACAAAACAAATACATCAGAGATCTGGACCATCTCCGAAGAGAGGCATCATTGAGAGATCTCCATCCTCTCCCTGCTCTGGAACAGAACTGGGAACATTTGGCATTAGCAGGAGAAGCAAACAGGTCTAGAAGGGGCTCTCCCCACCTGGACATCATGAGGTGGAAGGCATCATCAGAGAACACAGGCACAGCTAAGTGAATCCGCCAACATATTCTCCATGCCTGCTAGATGTATTGCCACGGGTTGGACATATCTCCAAACACATCAGCTCGAGTGTCGTGGTGAGACTGAGGAACAAAACTGAATGGGTGCCCCCTTGCTTATGTAGCAAACTATGGTGGTATTGTCCAATGTGGAGTGAACAACTCTGCCACTCAACTTCCATTTGAAGGCTCAAAAGGCTTTTATTACTGTTAGACGTTCCAAGGCATTGATGTGAAGCCTGGACTCTTGGGACACCAATGCCATTGAACTGTGACACTGCTGCAGCAAGCTCCCCAATTATGGAAGCATCCATTGTCACCATGCATGATGGATCTGGGAGATAAAAGGTCATGCCTGAGAGGAGGCTGGATGATCTGGTCCACCACACCAGATGTGATAGGACATTGATAGGGATGGCCAACTTCAAATACTGAGGATCTCAAAGAGGATCGACATGTTGGAGAAACCAATACTGAAGCAGTCTGAACCACAGATGCACCAGGTAAGTATATACTGCTGTGGCAGCCATAAGGTCCAATAGCTGCTGAATGGTATGTGTTGTACAGCGAGGGTGAAAGAACATCATCTGGACCTTGCCTCTGACTGTTTCTGCCCTGTGCACTGGAAAGTAAGTGTGCCCCTTCCTGAAGTCCAGTGTTGCCCCAGTGAAGTCCAACACTGTCACTGGCTCTAGGACAGAATTCTTGGGATTGATGCTGAACATCAGATCCCATAGCAAAGATAAGGTCAGGTGAACATCCTGGAATAGCATTTTCCAGGATGAGACGAGTAGCCAATTGTCCAATTGGGGAAAATTTGGACACCCCAAATTCTGAGGAATAAGATCACCACTGCCATGCACTTTGTGAAGACCCTGAGTCTTGCTGAGAGACCAAAGGGCAGGACTTTGTACTGACACAGATCTTTCCCTATAGCAAACTTGAGGAATTTCTGATGTTGAGGCCTTATTCCAATGTGGAAATAGGCATCGCAAAGATCTGTCAACACTAACCAGTCTCCGCTGTGAAGAAAGGGCAGAAAAGAGTGTGTCTCCTAATTGGCCAAATAAATAAATAGTCAATCTCACTGCCCTCTTAAGTTTTATAATATATTTTGCACCCCAGACTCTTGTGAGATTATGCAAAAGCTCAAAGGAGGGCAATTTTCAGCATCTTCTAGCTACAGTGGAGTATTGTGCTTTTGAAGCAGAATTACCATGCTATATAAAATGTACAGTAATTCCTTTTTATTCATGGTTAGATGAACCAGTGATCTGACTTGGTATGCAGCAGCTTCCTATGTGTATAATGGATTTCTGATGCACAGGTTATTATGTTGGGCACTACTTTAACATTTATATTGCATAAATATTCAAAGTATTCCACAATTTACCTTGATAGGAACAAATTCCTCAGTAATTTTCCAGAAAGCCTTCCTTCCATGCTTCTGTGTTTATCACCATACACTCCCATGCAAACAAAATAAAGCTTCCACACAATATCATCTCACAAACACTGCATGCATCAGGTTTTTTAAAATTAAAGTTTGAGAAGGAAGGAAAGAGGATAGAGACTATAGTCAGTCCACATCACACAAATTAATCACTAAGAAGTAACTTGGGAAAGAGCCCATATACATAGGCTATCCAGAGAGTTCTAAAGGTATTTCCCTTTTTCAAATCCTCAGGTCACCAGAGCTTAAAACTAAAATATACTGAACAATTCTGAAAACCCCAAACTTTCTATACATTTAGAGATCCCCATATAACCCACAATCACTTGGTTGCATAAGGTAGAAAAGCTCAAAATGTAGAGGTCAAATGAACAGCTAAAATGCTCATGAAGGAGGTCAGCTCAGATATAGCAGTTGTTTGAGGCAGAATGCAAAGCCCTTTAGGGTCATTCCTAACACCCACAGCATCTTTTGAAATGTATGTTTGTTTTTCTGTCAATTTTCATAAAAGTGCATACAGAATCCAAGAATAAAAACAAATATATCTGCGTGGGTGGGTTGTTCCTTACCTTCCATAGTGAAAATGTATTTGTTTTTATTCCTGCAGATTTTGAAAAGGTACAAACAACCTTCCAATTTAAAAAAAACACACAAAAAAATAGAAAGCCATCCAAATCCTGGAATTTTACCAAATAAGTAAATAAATAAATACCTGAATCACTCCTGGAAGCACATCAACCACTAAAAGTGCAGTGACTTTGCTTCACACTATAAGTGGCTCTTTGAAGTTCTGTTTATCTCAAACTACTGTTTTTCAACTGACTGAGGCTAGCCACTTGTAAGCCATACTCAAAAACTACATTTTTCATAGAAAGCGATTATGGTTAGACTTCAAAAGTAGGAGCCTTTCCCCAGTTACTAGGTTCTTCCCATATCAGAGAAAGATAACTTTGTAGGCCATTTTCTGAGGTGGTGTTGGAGGGTAGAGAAAGAAGTATAACTTGTAAGACTGTTTTCTTCACAACAGTGAAAAACAACCTTGAAGCAACTACAAGAACTAAAAGGCTTTGTGTGGCATAAGCCTTTGTTAGACTGGAACCCAGACAAACTGAGCTAAGACTCAGTAGGCAGATATTTCTAGTGTGTGTGAAATTAACAGAACTGCAAAACATCAGCAGGAACACCATTTTCTGTCTCCCAAAAGGGAGTACTTCTGTGTGCTTGCATAAGAGTAGATTTAGAAGACTCCAGCAGGTAAATTAATAGTTCATAGAATGTATGAAATCCTGCAATTCCAAACTGGATCCCACCCCAGGAGAAAGGTAAAGTATAAATTCAATCAACCTATCTCTCTAAGGCCACTGATGGGCATCCACTTACACGTATTGTCAAAGTATATAGCCTCCACGGAAGGCTCATTTTCAACTACCGTATATTCCGGCGTATAAGATGACTGGGTGCATAAGACGACCCCCCCATTTTGTAAAGTTAAAATATAGACTTTGCCCCCCCCCGTCCAGCCAGCCCCCCACCAGCCAGCCCGCTCAGTGGCTGTAGATGATGGAATGAACAGTCTGTGAAATTAAAGGGCTGAGAACAGCTAAAAAAGCATGGGATACTTTGAAAAATCTCTGTGGTGTTCAATCTTTGGAAAGTAAGGTTTCATTCATAATGAAGTTGATTAATATGAAGCTATCAAATCCCAAATTTTTGAATGAGCACATTAATGATTTTAGAGCCACATTGGCAGACTTGCAAACTCCTGGAGAGGAAATCCCCAAAACTATGCAAATGGAAATCTTCCTAGCAAGTTTACCAAAATACAATCCCTAAATGGAGGGCAATTAGCACTTCAAAGGCAAAGCAGTCATTCTCACAGCAGGGGAATGATCTGCTGGGGAAACTGCCCAGGGAATTTACCACTTCAAAGACAAGGCAGTCAATCTCACAGCAGGGGAAAAGATCTGCTGAGCATATAAGGCGACCCCCCACTTTTGAGGAGATTTTCAAGTGTTTAAAAGCAGTCTTATACGCAGGAATATACGGTAGTTCCATACAGTTCATAGAATAGCTCTGGAAATGGCTATTCCGTTCACCTAAATATGGGAATACATCTATTCTCTACTCATCACTTACAAAAAGATGGGGAAAGGGATCATATAAACCAGCTCTTGGAACAACAACTGGGATGCTTTGCAATCTATAAAAAGGACAGCTGGGCCACATTTGGTATCTCACTGAGTTCACATGTAACTCCTCAATTCTTGCTCCTACCAAATATACCACTCTTGGTTGTAAACAATATCTTCTGCCTGGGCTCACATGAGAAAATATTAACAGTGCGCCACTTTTTAGAAGAGCTGGATACAATAAAAAAATTATCAAGGAATAACTACGTCAAGTAAAAAAATATAGAAGGCTAAGCCCTACAAGAAATGGTGAGCAGAACAACTCTTGTATGTTGGAATTCCATCTAGCTCTATGCAAAATGCTAAACTTAAACTATAATTAAATCTGGATTATAGATTTTCCTATAACCTAGGTTGTTAAACTCAAGGCCTTCCATGTCTGCCTTTCTTGTTCTATAAAATTCATTCAGCTTTCACTGCTCACACCTCACATTGGGGACCACCAACAGCAAGAAGAGACTGAGGTCCAAGACATTCCAGATTCAAGGATATACAGAAGGAAGCTCCAATACCTTATTAACTAGAAGGTGTATACGCACAATCCTAAATATACACTGGACTATGTGACAAATGTTGCTGTCCTTGAGCAAGCAGGGATCACCAGCATTGAGGGCCATGATATTGAGAACACAGCTGCGCTGGGCAGGGCACGTTTCTAGGATGAAGGACCATCACCTCCCAAAAATAGTACTCTACGGTGAACTCGCCACAGGTCAGCGTAAGAGGGGCGCTCCAAAAAAAACGATACAAGGACTCCCTGAAACAACATCTCAGGCTCGGCCAAATTGATCACCAACAACGGTCCGCCCTGGCCTCACATTGGGAGGCATGGAGGCGCACTATCCACAATGCTGCAGCCTTATTTGAGAACTCACACCAAACAAGTCTTGAAGAGATACGACAACGCAGAAATAACCACAACCCAGAAACATCACTCAAGGAGACCTTCTGCTGTGCTTTCTGCAACCAGACTTGTTTATCTCGGATTGGTCTTTTCAGTCATCAGCGTGCTTGCAGAAAGCACGGGATGAGGAAACATCACTCAAGGAGACCTTCTGCTGTTCTTTCTGCAACCAGACTTGTTTATCTCGGATTGGCCTTTTCAGTCATCAGCGCGCTTGCAGAAAGCATGGGATGAGTCCTTCCTGAATCTTCGTTTGCGAAGAAAAGCCAGAGAGAGAGAGAGAGACACATACACAGAGAGTATTAGTTGTAGGAACACTCATGGAACCAGAAACTCACATTTATGCCACCTTCCCAGCTTCTTCACAAGTTTCATAAAAAAAAAATACCTGGCTAAAACAGGACTAATCCAGATGAGGTGTGTTTGTACCTGATATAATGACCCAGCCCACTAACGGAGGAATTAGTGAAATCACGGATGGGATTATTCATGAAGCAGCACAAGATAAATTGAAATGTCAGGTTAAAAAAATTAATTAAAATAATTAATTAAGATAAACATGTTTTGTGAATTTAAATATGAAGGCAGTAGAGACAGTCCTTCCTGACTGCTTCTGGTGTTAGGAAAAAGTCATATGCCCTTTTAAGCAGTTCCCCAGCACGTTTTCCATTGTCCATCCTTGAACTCAGTAGAAATCTGGATTCACTACTCCATATAAAACCTTTACGTGATCTCTATCTACAGCAGTATGGCTTGTATCCACCTGCTGCCTCAGAGTCTATTCTCAAAGTACTTCAATCTAACAATCCCTCTGCTATCACATTTCCTCTACTTCTAGGGGCACTGTGTGCATTTTGCCTTAGAAGTAGTAGAGACTATAGCACTCAGATCCAGCAACTTCTTGATACATTGGCCCATTCCTCATGGATTTCTGCCCTTTACATAGAACTTCCATTTAAAAGTCCTTTCTGTATGAGCAAGCATGACTCATAATAGTTCCAGAATAGTCACAGAATCATAGAATCTTAGAGCTGGAAGAGACCACAAGGGCCATCTAGTCCAACCCCCTGCCATGCAGGAATGCACAACTAAAGCACTATGTTTTCTGTGTTTCCATCTTTTGTAGACTTTTATAGGTGGAGAAGATGGGAAGAAACCATGGCTCTCCCTGCAATAAGTGGTTAATTTCTGAGAACCATAGTCTGCAGGGCCAATGTGAACTATCACCACCACCTATCCTTTCTGATTTTCCACAACAACCTGGATATTAGACGGATGAGGCGCAAAACACAGTGTCTCTCTGGGATCAAGGAACATTAACATATCCTTCCACCTGAGGTGAGAGCAACCTAAAAAAAACCAACAAAACAAAAACCCACCACCCAGAACTGGGGGGCTTTGTGTTTTGGGGAGATGGCAGAAGGTCCATTTGAAGTGGTCTGAAGAGTACGTTTATCTGTGAGAAGATGGCATAGTCTAGGCTCCACTTCTCCAGAGCTAGGGTCTAGTGGATAAGGAATTCATATGTGCTGAAGTGAATGTACTGGCTGTGTGTGAGAGGATATGGTGGTGAGAAAGGAGGGCCATTAACTTGATGAAAATGCTGGGGGAAGAGGCTAGAGCCCTCAACAGAAAATGTAGGGTTTTGTAAAAGAAAGATTCTTCCTATAGCCTGGAAAAACAAGAATGTGTGCGTAGATTTTTTTCAGGTTGATAGATAAGGTATTTGACCTGATAAGAGCCTCCTGAAAGATTTGAAGCAATTCTATCCCAAATTTTCTGTTCATAATGAACCTGATTAGATCTTTGAGATGGTGGATGAGTTGAAAGTCCCTCACCTCTTAGCTAAATGGAGGAAAATGGAGTAGACATCTAGGAAAAGTTCATGATGAGGAATGGATTCAACTCTCCTATGTGCAATAGGTGTTGGATAGCTAGGTCTACCATTCCTCTTTTCCTGTGGGAGCTGGAGCAGGGAAGAAATCTCCCTCTTGGGAGGTGATTGAACTTCAGAACATAGCCATGTTGCAGTTTTCAAAACCCACTGATCTGTGGTGGAAGAATGCCAGATTGAGAGGAAGTTGGTCAACCTTCCAGCTGTTGGCAGATGGTTCTGGTGAGAAATTTGGCCTTAACTCTTTTGCAGGATTGGCTTTCTTGTAGCCTGGACTGAAAGCAGGACCAGGACCTTGTTGGTTTGAGTGTTCTGTAGTTTCTAGATTTGGAGAAAATTTGAAAGGGACAAAAGGCAGGAAAGGAACATTTGGGTTGGCACTTTTCATCCTTACTTTGTACTGAAGTTGCCCTTGGTCTTAAACAAGATGTCTTTTGAAGAAGATCCTCTCCAAACAGTTGGGATCAAGCAAAGAACACTGTGGCAAGAATTTCTCTGGAATGGAAGTCAGCATTGATCAGACTGATCCCCTGGCTACTATGGAGGCAGTGAAAGTAGCTAAGAAAGTAAGGGAGTCTCTTGTGACATAGGCTACAAACGTATATACCTTGATCAGGATATGGTGTAACGATCTAGCTTTTAAATCCTGATCACTGACAATATCCTAAATCCAAATCATTAAGGCAGAAGCCACCACTGAAGCCTGACTAGAGAGAGCAGATGCATCATGGCCACATTTCACAGCAGTGTCTAATCATTTTTCATTTGCCCTCTTAAGGGGCATGTAACCCTCTTTGGGGACTAAAGCCTCAAAAGGAGGCCTGAGATGGGAATATCTACAAGAGGAATTTTCAGCATGTCTATTGCTATATGAGAGAGAGCGAGAGAGAGAGTGCACAATGTTTCTGTGTGAGATTACTAACTCTCTTGCCTTTTGGGTGAAAAGCCCATTCTGCTCTAACAAGTTCATCCAAGTCCTAGAGAAAGGGAGTTCAGCTGATGAAAATTTTCACCTATGGAAAATTTGCTGCCTCCATTGAAGAAATGAAAGAAATGGTAGAAGAAGCCTGTTTATCAGAAGATGCAGGCCTGAACTACTTTGACAGAAGAATAAAACCATTAGAATCTACCATCTTGTCTTTGTAAGTATTTTCTTGTTGGGCTGAATCACCTACATCTCATTCTGAGCAATTGGGAATTAGATGTGACCAAGTGGAGGTCAGAATCCCAATCCCCAGAACCCAATCTCCCCAAAAGTATAACTCTGGAGTTGGGGGTGAAAGATCTTGTCTACCCTTCAAAAAGTGAGCACAAATTGCAAAGGACTGTTTAGCTCAAGTGGTGGGGGCTGTTTTGGAGGATTTGGAAATAGTTTTGGTAAAGGGTGGGGAAGAAGTAGTAGAGTGAGAAGAATCAGGTGATCCTGGTATTTTGAACAAAACCTGAGGTTGGGTATGGGAAGATATATCTTCCCTTAATTCTGATGTCAAGACTAATTTTTTGCAACCGGGAGTCCTCACTGAGAATGGGAACTGATTCACAGGTATAAAATATATGCTGTATAAGCACATCAGGATTAAAACAGCCACTGAGGGCAGAAAATGGCTACCTGAAGAAGGGAGAAGGGAGGTTGCTCTGAAGAGTGCAGAAAATGGAATGCATGTTTTGGGACTATTTGGAAGGGGATGCTTCATTAATGTTAGAATCCAAAAGTGGCAATGTTGATTGTGTCAATGCTGGATTGAGTAAAGGAGATAAAGAACAGGAAAAGAATGAGGGTTAAGGCAGCATTTCCTCCCAGGACCACCCATCCATTTTTCTAAATCTTCCCTGACAGAGTGACTCTCCACTATGATGCTCCTGCGCCACAATTTCCTTGAGACCCTGAGCAATGCCAGAGTGGACAACTGCTAAAACAATGAGACCATTTCTTTGAAATGGAGCCCAAGCTACAGCATGAGGAGTTGATGAGGAAATCCCTGCAGCAGAGTCTTCATAGGCAGCAGCATACAGAGATAAAAAAAAAATGTGTTTGCTTCAAGATAAACAGTATAGTACAGTTGCCCCTCTACATTCGCGACTTTCACATTCGTGGTTTTGATTATTCGCAGAAGGCTGCCTCCCCCCCCCCTGCTGCTCAACACCCCCTCCCTTCCTAAGGCAGCAAAGGGCTTAGCCCATCACTGCCTTGGGAAGGGGGGGAAGCAGCTGGCGCGCTGCCTCTGCGCCCCACTCCCTTCCCAAGGCACCGAAGGGCTTCTGAGGAAACCCTTCGGTGCCTTGGGAAGGGGGGGTGGGAAGCAGCTGGGGCGTTGCCTCTGCGCCCCACTCCCTTCCCAAGGCACCGAAGGGCAGGGGTGGGAAGCAGCCCTTCGGTGCCTTGGGAAGGGGGTGCGTGGGAAGCAGCGGGCCCGCAGGCTCATATCTTATTCATGGCTTTTTCACATTCGCGGGGGTTGTCTGCCCCTAACCCCCGCGAATGTGAAGGGATGACTGTACTTCTTAAAGCAAACACAGATAACACAGAAGATTTTGCGTAAGGTTCCCAGAATCCTAACAGCATTTGGGGCAGTACCCATGATATGACAAGAGCCTGATGATACAGTGTTCTCCTTTTTGAGTTTTCATGGTCACTGCTTTCCAGCAAAATCCAAATTAGTGTGGTTTCCTGCCATGTCCTAAGCACAACTAAGAGTGATTCTGTGGATGGAAAGAAATATTTATCCTCATTATAACTATGATTACTAAGGATTTAGTTCTGTTGCTAATCAGTGTTGACATCACTGCAGTAATCATATGAAAGACTGCATCTGCTATTTCTGTGAAAAAAGAAGCAGGCCACACTCTTTCCTATAAAAGAGGCCGAGGGGATGTCTTGAAAAGGTTGTAGGTACAGGCTAGTCCAGAACTTGTGAACTATATTTCCAGGCATTATGCATTAGGGACGGATGTAATGCTTTAAAAAAAAATTTTAAAATGGTGGGGAAATGTGCTTCCCCCACTCCCGCAAGGAGCAGGAAACTCTTACAAGGAAAATCCTGGTGTGTGAGAATCTTCATAGTTCAGGACTTATTTCGTACAAAATTCACATGTGGGTTTTTGTGGGTTTTTTTGCATAGTAAATATAATTTTCTGGGTAGGAAAGAGCATTTTTTGTTTCCAAGTGAGTATTTTGTGCAGAATAAGTTCTGAAAAAGACTTCCTTGCAGTGGGAAGAAAATTGCTAAAATTACTCATAGTGAAAAATTACATCCTTATTATCTACTGAAGAAAATAAGAATGCTTGCTGTAAACTGATTTGATATTTATGTCACTAAGTTCTCAAATGGGTTGTACATTTTTTTCCTAATCAGTTCTTCTGCCTAAGCTATACTGCAGTTACAGAATGTCTTTATGAAGCATAATTTTTTGTCCTTTCGACAATGCATTCTGCCTCCTGAGGTAATATCAAAAGCAGCAAATAAGTATGCACTGTTCCAAAACTGAGCATGAAATAGTATTAAGCTGTGAAAGACCAGCAAATGAAAAATGCAGGGTAACAGAACTGAAAAGAAATCTAGAAAGACTTAATACCTTATATTAAAATCAAATTGAAAGGTCTTTTTCCTTTTCAGAAGCAACCAAGAGAAAAATATATAAATTATTACACTCATAGATACAAAACAAAACAAACTGTAAGGCTGAATACTCATATTATTCCACTGGGATAAAAACCATGCTGCCTTCCTGTAGCATATGCATGCAGTATCTACAGTACAAATGTTTTCATAGAATCACAGAGTTGGAAGAGACCACAAGGGCCATCCAGTCCAACCCTCCACCATGCAGTATAAGTTTTGACAACTTATACTTTGTTTTCAGTTGAGCAACCAAGTTCTTCTTCTGAGCTATAAACCACAATTATCATCATAAATGTTTTGTTTTCTCACTGGCAGAGCTTTATTTAACACTTAGTAGTACTTGTCCTGAAGGAGCCAACATGGCATAGTGGTTTGAGTGTTCGACTACGACTCTGGAGACCAGGGTTTGAATCCCCACTTGGCCATGAAAACCCATTGGGTGATCTTGGACAAGTCATACACTTTCAGCCCTCAGAAAACCCTGTGATGGGTTTGCATTATGGTTGCCATAAGTCGGAAATGACTTGAAGGCACACAATAGCAAATACTTAACTGATATAGCACATTCATTTTATCAACACCACAAAATTGTAACCAGTGTAAGACTATCGTGAAGCTTCACTGCTGACATTTAAGGTTCAACATACATGAAAACATTTTGCACATCTATAGGATTTACTTCTGATCAAGAAATTGCTTTGAAAACAAGGTACCTTTTCTGTTTGTATGTCAACATTGCTTCAGCAATGGGTAACTGATGAGCACAGTTTGCTCCCACTATGTATTGGGTTATTCTGGAAACAATATCAGGCAATTCTTGGGCTGAAACAAAGCAAACAAAGAAAAAGAAGCAACAAGATCATTATTATGTTATTATTATTTATTTCATTTCTCCTCCCAGAAAGAGTCAACTAAAAAACCCTGAACAAGAAAAATTAAACAAAAAACCAATTAAAAGCCTCATATAAGACAATATAAAATCATTTTAAAACATATGAAGTTTTAAAAGATTAGTAAAACATTCCATAAAGGTGTCTCTGCTTATGCATTAAAAGCCTGTTTAAACAAAAGAAGTCTCTGCCTGCCTGCAAAAGGAAAGCAGGGAGGGGACCAGCCTAGCCTACCACAGAAGGGAGTTCCAGAGGGTGTGAGTAGCCACTGAGAAGGCTCTCTCATGTGATGGTAGCAGAACCAAGAAAGCCTTCCCCTGTAGATCTTAAAACTCTGGCAAAGTAGGTATGGGGAGATACAGTCTTTCAGACTGTGTAGGGTTTTATAGATCATGACCAGGATTTTGAATTGTGCCCAGAAACAAACCTGTCACCAGTGAAGCAGTGAAAGGAGTTATATGCTTCCTCTAACTGACCCCAGTCAGCATTCTGGTGGCAACATTTTGTACCTGCTGAAGTTTCTGAACAGTTTCCAAAAGCAGCCCCCTATAGAGTGCATCACAGTAGTCCAAATGAGATATAATCAAGGCATGCATCACTGTAGCCAGAACTGACATCTCAAGGAACAGGGCACACAGCTGGCACACAATTTTTAGCTGCACAAATGGACTCCTGGCCACTGCTGAAACTTGGGCATCCAGGCTCAGAGTGGAGTCCAGGAGAACACCCAAGCTGCAAACCTGAGATTTCAGGGAGAGTGTAACTCCATTCAGCACAGGCAGAGTCCCTATTCCCTGAGCTGCCTTTCGACTGATTGAGAGCACCTCTGTCTTATTTAGATTAAGTTTCAATTTGTTTTCCCTCCTCCAGTCATTTACTAACAAGACCATTTTCCATGCATTTGTCTATAATAATGAACACACTTGCTGAAACCCAGCCCAATGGCCTATCCAATCCAACATTTTATTTCCAACAGAAGCCAAACCAATGACTCTGGAGACACACAAGCACAGTCTAAAGATTACGGTCAACCATGACAGCTTGTCATAAAGCATGATATAGCTTTAGTGTAATACTTTTAAAACAGGAATAGGAAAAGTGCAGCCCTAGGGACACCTGCAGCCCACAAGCTATTTTTATAGGAAACTAGGAAGGCAGAAGATTGAAATCTTAATTACTGTTTTATTTCCTCTAACTTAGAAATTCAAGCAGTTTGCATCATGCAACTACACAGCACTCAACAGTACTTACCAGCATTTTGTGCTTCAAGTTTGTTAAATAAATCTTTCCAAGATAAATCCTGAAAGAAGTTGTTGTATCGATAATCAACTGAACCCAGATATTTTGCTACTGGGTGGCAACCTATAATGAACACACAATCATTTTTAGTACATTTAAACATGCATCAGTACTCCAGGAACAGTTTCTAGTGTTTGTAAATGAGAAGTCACCATAAATAACACTGTTAAACTAAGGAAAGGGCAACAAGAGTATCTGTAGCACAAGTATGTAACAGTCTTTTTCCATGGGTCACAAAAAGTAAAAAAAGCAGAAGTAGGAAACAAATGGAGACAAACAGATGGCGGAGTGGGGGGACGGGAAATCAGAGAAATCCAAGAACTGGTTACTGCCAGATACTCCTTGATGAGAAAGTCACAATGCTAGCAAGTATGAATAAGTAAAGGTGGTCATGCCCTTGCTCACTGCCATCAGGGACCTCATGGTCTAAGAACCAGAATCCAGGTAGTTCAGGTCACTTGAAAATAGGCAACATGTAACAATTTAAATCTAGAAAGCTTTAGATGGAGGAAAATCTATCTATTGTATATGAGCTGGGTTAATTTTTATTTTATATAAAAACAACATATTCTTCCATGTGTGCATTTTGCCATCCATAACCGTAAGCTCTTAGGGCAGGTATAGAGGTTCGCAATGGTACACGCATTCTTCCCATTATAAAAAATTCTAAGAAATACTGAAGATCATTGTTTCAGTGGAGAGTATGACGAATGATAAGGCTCTTCTGAAAAGCTGTATGAGTGGTAATTTCTGCCTTGGCACCAAGACGTAGAAATGACAAGTTGGTACCTACTGTGATGGTCATTCTTGGATGATAGGAGGATTTGGATTCCAAAAGCACTGGGTGTGTGTGGCTGTCACTTATTCTCCTCACTGACTGAAGCTCCATATGGTCAAATGATGCCTCTGCCGATTTGTACTTGTCTGTCTTGTAGTGTCTAATAAATGTTGAAGGCTCTTTCCAGCAAGCAGCATAGAGTTGGAAGAGACCACAAGGGCCATCTAGTCCAACCCCCTGCCATGCAGGAATAAACAATCAAAGCATTCCTGACAGATGGCCATCCAGCCCCTGCTTAAAAACTTCCAAAGAAGGAGATTCTACTACACTCCAAATCATTGTGTCTGTCAAAACTAATTCCTCTCAAAAGGAAGAGTAAACATTACAAAAGGGCTTCCACTCTGACCTTCACTTTTGCACAGTAGGCATCACTTTTTAAAAATCTTTGTTCCCTACTAAAATCTTTTCCAATGCTTTCTTCCCTAAAAGCAGTCCTCCTTTAAATGGCAGATATGCCAAATTATTCCTTGATTTGGGAACTGCCTCCCATTGGCACAGCCAAAGGGATCTGCATGTTACTGTGGAAGCTGTAATAGTCCTGGCAGCAAAAGCCACAGAATCTTGACTTGTATTAGCAATCTATTGCAAGAGCCCCTGAATTTTACTAAGCGCCTTGTGCAAATTATGCCCTCTCCTGGGAATCCATACTATTCTGCACCACTGCCCTGGCAAACAATGAAGCTGCGGCAGAACTCCAGATTGCTAAGGCTGTGGCCACATGACTCTCCTTCAGCACCGCTTCAACCATACATTAGTCTACATCCTTTAACACTGTGCGTCCTTCCTGAAATAAGTGCTGAGATTGGCCTGTCCACTAGGGGGAACCTCAGGAATTTCATATCTTTCTTTTTTAACAAATACAGTTTCTAAATATACCTTATCAGTCTCTTCACATTTAATGGGGTCTCCCATTCTAAATCCTCTTCTTCTCTGAAAATGTCAGGTAATGGGATTTCTACTGATTTTGGTAATGGTCTTTTTAGAACTGCTTCCACTCTTTGATCAGCATTATCAGTTTCCTTACCCATTCCACTCTGACACTCTTCTAAATCTAATATTTGAATCACACTATTTAATAAGCTTCTAAACTCTTCAACTGTAAACAGCTTGTATATTGCACTTTCTACATTTGAATCTGCATCTGAGAAATTCTCCTCTACACTATCATCAAGTGTCGGATGTACTCTATCTGCTTCCTCCAAATATTCATCTATTTTTGACTCATCAATGACACCCTCATCCATATGCTTTGTCTTCTTTGCGCACTTCCTTCCTTTATTACTGACCAGTTCTGCAGAACCTCTTGTTGTCTTCCTCTTACTATCTTTATTACTCAATATTGCACTTCCTGTTTTCTTGTCTGTACTGATTTATTTGCACTTGGGCACTTTCAGCTTGACTGTTTGGAGTTGCATTAAATATTTACTTATTTAATAAATTCATATTCAATAAATTAGTTGATTGAATCATTTTATTTAAATTCAATTGTAATAAGTAGTTCATTGTCAGGCTTAAACTAGAATTAATTTCTCTAATCGCTGCCTCTTTAAGTATGGACTGAGTATCAGAAGTATAATTGAGCTGTTCTGTAAGGGTGACATCAGCCTCTTTAAATAAGCTAACAAGGAAGGTTGCATTTCCACACCTTACATTCTCCTGACCTGACTTCTTTCTGTGCTGTCAAGTAATCAAGCACTGCAACTGTGCAGAAGCTACTAACACAGCAGCCTGAAGCAGTCAAGAGAAACTTTTCCTGCTCAGAAACTTGAGTTCCAGATACTGCTTTATGAGGAAACTTGGGGTTTTTTAACTGCATTACTCCCTTTATGCTTTTTTAGGCTTCTTAACCTCTTTAATTAAATCATCCTGTTTCTCTTTATATCTTTTCTTCTTCAGTGGAGATGGGTCCTTATGACACTCTCTGCCTCACTCTTACTCACTATAATGAAAATTCTCCTTAAAGTTGCCTCTTCCTTATCCCCAAAGACATGCTGGGTAGAAGACATCTGGGATTGAATATTCTTATTAATTTCTGGAGCCGCAATCTGCTGGGTAACAGTTGGTGAGCTCGCCTTCATTATTGTGTTTGGTGCAGCTTGCTTTTTCTTTTTATCTCGAACAGAAACCTTTGCTCGCCTCGGCCTCCATTATGTTGCATTCTTTAAAGATTCCCCTCAATTTCCCCCAATTTCCTAACTGCTTTTCCTAAACTAAGCATTTTGAATGTGAGCTTAGGGAAAATGCATCTAGCTGGCAAGGCAGGAAATAAAAAACTGGAAAGCAAGGGAAGGGTGTCAATGTATCTAAATGAAAAGTGTTTTGGACTCCTGCCAGGTCAGCTGGTGCATGGGAAATAACCAGAGAGTACATGGATTGCTTCTCCTATCAATCCTGAGAATGTCTCTCACATCTTCCAGGCATTCTGGGAAACAGCTGGAGTACAGCACAGGTCAGGAAGGTGAAGCTTGTGGGTTCTATGTGGCCCCAAGGGCTCACTAACTGCCACCACATTTTCTTTAAAAAAGATTACTACAAATGAGTCACTACCCCCGACGTCTATTTTAGAGCTATGAGAGGCCTTTAATCTTAAAAAAGCCTCTCCTAGAACAACAGGGGCATCATCTAGGGGTATGAAGAAGGGCATTTTTATTTTGTTTTTTTTTTAATGCAATTGGATTTTTAATAATTATTTTACAAACTTTACCTTTGTTTTTTTATTTTGTTTAAAAAAAAAACCCAGGAAAAAATAGAGATGACTGGGAGCCCTTGGGAGTGTGAAGTCGAAGGCTTTCATGGCCAGCATCCATAGATTTTCCTTGGGTTTTTTTTGAGGCTGTGAGGCCGTGTTCTGGAAGAGTTTCTTTCTGATGATTCGCCTGCATCTGTGGCTGGCATCCTCAGAGAAAGGTTGGGTAGGAGTGTGTGTGGAGTTTATATGCCGTGAACCCCTGTTGGGGAGGATATATAAATTTGTGTAATTGAATGGTTAGTTTCTGGGTATAGAATTGCAAGGCTCGTTAGTGTCTATTTGGCTAATGGTTGGTTGATGGGGCATTATCTGCTGGGAATCCCCCTGTCCCTGGGTGGAATTCTTTTGTAAGTGTTGAGTTTTGATTCTATTGTATTTCAAAACTGGTAGCCAGATTTTGTTTACTTTTAAGGTTTTTTCTTTCCTGTTGAAGTTGTCCAGGTGTTTATGGATTTCAATAGCTTCTCTGTGCATTCTGACATGATAGTTGTTGCCCTGGTCTAGAATTTCTGTGTTTTCAAATAGCATTTTGTGTCCAGGTCGGTTTATAACATGTTCTGCTACTGCTGATTTTTCTGGCTGGCCCAGTCTGCAATGTTTCTCATGTTCCTTGATTTGTGTCTGCACACTGCGTTTAGTGGTCCCTATGTAAACTTGTCCACAGCTGCATAGTATGCCCTTGGGAGCTTCGAAAATGGCTGAAATGTGTAAGCAGAAAAGTATGTAATTACAGTTGTCCCTCCATATCCACAGATTTGGTATCCATGGATTTAAGTATTCATGGCTTGAAAATATTCTTAAAAAAATAATAATCCAAAAAGCAAACCTCGATTTTGCTATCTTATATAAGGGACACCATTTTGCTATGCCATTGCATATAATGAGACTTCAGTATTCAGTTTCAAGCACTGAAGGCCATGTGGAACAGTACTGTTTTGGCTGTCCATCACAAGCTTAAAACATATGGAGCCACCCTAAGTTCTTTGGGTAGGCAGATCGAGAGTCAGGATGATGCTATAGAGAAAGCACTGTTATATGTATCCACAAACCTAACCTCACTAGGTGTTGAGACTCACCAAAGGGTCTTCCCTGAAGATCTTAAATTTCAGGCAGACTCATATGGGTAGCAGTTGAATTTTTAAGAGTTCCAAGTTTTTGGACATTAAAAGTAACTGGTAATACAAATGCAACCCACTATTGACTATACTGCTACATCACAACACTGGAGTTTTTCCTCCAATATTGCAAGATGAATGTCTGACTGAAATTGAGGGAACAGCTTGTTACACTTTTGCAGTAGTAATCATGTAATATTTGGTTGCCTTGTTTTCCTATTTGTGGGTTGGACTGCCTTTTATGGAATTTTCCAAGAGTAGCAACTCACTCTTTAAACAAGTTGCATAAGCTCCTGCACTGAAGAACTCTAAAAAACAGGAGTGGGCTGAACACCATCAAAACCAAGAGTGGACTTTTGGCCACTTCCTTTTTGTGGGGAAGGTTATTTTATTTATTTTTGCCATTTTGGTTAGTATGTGCAGCACCTAAAGGGTGCCAGAGGCAGAACATTGGCCCTTGCAGATCTGCAGTTGCTCATTTGTTTTATGTTGTTGGTCTCACTATGTGCCTGAAGGAAGCGGTGGGCAGACTGAAGGTGCCCCATCAGTGTGATCATGAGTATGACAACTGCATGATTCCTGGCAGTCTTGCCAGTTCACTTTGATGCTGTTGCTAAATGCCAGGTCTTTGTTTTCTGCCATACATTTTTTGATTGTGGATGAGTGGACCAATCTGGTTCGCATTACCAGCACCTGGATGGGAGAGATGGGCAGAGTTACTCTCTCCCAGCTGTGCCCCCAGGTACTCTGTAGCACTAGCACAGACTCCAGGGTCAAGGAGGAATACTATTTTCTGTAAAAATTCTATCACCCTCTCTAGACTTTCTAACCATTTGCATACCAGTCAAGCATGTCTGTATCTCAGGACGGCTTGGAGATTATGTTGGAGATTCATGCTGCCCAGCAGCCTCCCTTATTGAAATGATTTGGATAGTCTTGAATTTGGTGTTGAAGACACGCGGAATGATTGCTCTGGACAACTTCGACACTGAAGCCAAGATTCTTGGATCTAAAGCAGCTCAGGATGTCATGGTCATAATGACAACCAAGCTGCTGTCCAAAAATGTCAACAGCCCAATAGAAGGACAAATCCTATATTTGTAGCAGAAGGACAGTGATCTGGTAGCAAGGCATTTAACATCTATCTGTCTGGCATGCTCAAACCACCTCCTGTTGAAATTTCCCTCTGCAAGTAAAGATGGGTGACCTATTACAATGGTCCATTCTCAGAGGCTGATAGATTTCAGAGCAACTGCAGATGGCTCTGGGGGAACTTCTAGCTGATATGGTTACAGAAGCACTGCTGACCTCCATTTCATGGAATGTGGAGACAACTGCATTCAAGTGCCCTCCCCTTCTGAGGCAAGGTTCATTAGTATATACTTGAGCTGAGGGAAACAAAAGAAGAGTGGAGACAGCTGGAACACAGGTAGAGGAAGACCTGAGTTGAATCCAACTGGACACAATTACTGCTCATTATAGAGTCTACTGTGTGGTAGCAGTGGCAAAGAAACTTATAATTAATCGCCATCATATCTTTTCAATGCCATTCATCAAAATCCTTTTGAGTAATTAAGCCTGTTACACTAGCTCAGAGGAAAGGACAGTGTGACCCTTTATAGCATGTTATGACAAGTTTGGGAGACAAGATAATGTCACTAACACCTGTCACAATCTAGTCTCCACATTTAACTCACTGCTATTGGAGGAGGTGATCAAAGCATTGTATTTGGAAAGGTTCAATCAAATTCAGATATTTTGATTACCCAAAGCATGTAAAGATTTTCTAAAGGCCATTTTAAGATTGTTTTGTTGAGAAATTTTAATTTCTACTGTGAATATTATTTTAGTGGTGCTAATTTTATTCCATTTATGTATTATGGTAGCGGCCTAAATACCATAAAGGCATCATATCTTGTCTGATCTCGGAAGCTAAGCAGGGTCAAGCCTGCTTAGTTCTTGGATGGGAGACTGCCAATGAATACCAGGTGCTATAGGCTATATTTCAGAGGAACAAACTGGCAAAACCATCTCTGAGTACTCCTTATCTAAGAAAACCCTATGAAATTCATGGGGTCACCATAAGCTGACAGGTGATTTGAAGGCGCAGGCATGCGCACATGTGCATGCACAGACACATAAGTTGGTTAGGGTTTTAATCTATTTGATGTTCAGTGTTTAGTATTTTATTATTTAAAATTCTGTAAATTGTCCAGAGAACTATTTTGAGTGGGCAGTATAGAAATGAAAGAAAATAAAGAAACAAATTATCATATCCCTATGTTGTAGATTTAGGGCGGGAATGAGCAACTCTTGAGGTTTACATGCCCAGGGAACATGAAATCAGTTAATCACAGAAAAGCATGTACAAAGGAAGTGGAAGATTTTTCAAGAGATCATAGAATAAGACAGCCAGAAATTTGCTGAAAGAAACCAATTGATCTCAAGAACCATTTCATAAACTGAAAAATAATTCTCCAAATGGAAGTGTTCAGGTGTTCTGTAATGGGGCAGTCTTCCTTTTCATTTTTACAGTAAATGTAGGGTTTCAAATATTTATATTTAACTTATAGTGAACATGTCACTTCAATTTCTAATTTATAAGAACAGTAATGTGTCAGTTTTGAGGAACTGCTATAACATGAGCTAGTGTGAAAACACACACGCACACACACACACACTAAGTCTTTTACATGTCTTTTCATTTTTAAGCCTGAAATTTCCTCTAAGTTTCAGACTCCTGGAGAGTACAAGTAAAAAGAGACAAAGGTTTCTTTAAATTTAATTTTTGACTACTAAAGGGACTACTCTGGGGTATAATGTGTAGGGCAGAGGGGAGAGAAGGTGAGTCATGGGAGAACTCCAGGGGAGCAGGGAGCAGTCAACATCCTATTAATTTTAGATTATTATCCTTAGAGACAAGCCTATAGGATCTGGATCTTTTAAGTATCTGGCAAGAACTATGCTCTGATCCCTTCCTTCTTATACATCCCGTAAAAGCGGTATTGACTTAACATTTCCACAGAATTTAAAACAGTTGAAAGAGAACAAATTCAATTCTTTTTATTACAAGATTCCCAGGGAACCTGTGTGTGAGAACACTTGTTAAGTGTTGAGAAAGCTTGCTGAAACACTATCTGGTAGTTTCCATTCCCATTTTGTCACAGATATTGAAAAAGAATGAGACTAAAGTGCTGATACTCTACAGGCTGCAGTCAGCAGATGCAAGCAGAACACAGTAAAACTAGCAGTTGCTGAGAAACAATTAAATTTAAGAAAGAAAGAAGGTTCTTATTTACCTAGTGGTATAATGAGAAATCGCATGTAGCTGAGCCAGTCCGGGGTTCTGTGAGACAATTGTTCTACAAAAAGCCTCAGCACAGCACTGAGGTAATTCTGAGCTCCAGCAACTGCAATTTTAATTGGACTGGGAGGCTGAGAATTGCAGTTACAGCTAAACAAGAGAGAGGGAACACATATTTAAGTTACTACTTTAAAGAAAGTCCATAGATAGATAGTATATTATAAACATTCTAAATATACTATCCAGAGCCAGCGTACCATACGCCATTAAAAAACTACCCCCAAAATGCCCGGTAGACCTCACAACAACCCTGTAAGGTAGGCCGGTGGATTTAAATTACTCCTCTCCCTTCTCAGAGTTCCACACTTTTCCCAGAATTCCTGAGGGTGACTCGCTCTGTTGCCCTGCTGTTGCTACCGCCACCAGTTGACTGCCTGGGCCCAGTTGCAGTGGCAGCAGCATTGTCCTGCCGCTGCTGCTGTCGCTGCTAGTTGACTGCCTGGGTTCCCATCTGGGCCACAGACTGAGTGACAGCAGTACATTATGAGGTGGCGAGGGAATTTGCATGTGGGTGGTGATTGGTTGGGTGTGCTTTCTGAGCAGCCAATCAGCACACTGGGAAAGGCAACACAGCCAACAGAATTATATAGATAGAGATTTATGACAGAGGAGCCCTCTTCAGGCATTCACAATAAATATGTGAGGAGGGGTACTGCACCAGGCCCACAACCTCCATCATCTTTCTTCAAGAGTAGAACTACCACTTGAAGAGGAAAACTCTCCTCATGACCAGGGACTCTCATTTTTTAGCTGCAGATGGTGTGAAGAGCATCCAAATATAGCAGAGACACTTCAGCTGCAGCTCTCCACTGAGGAGACTGACAATGTGGAATACCTGAAGAGGTTTAGAATAGATCTGAAAGGGATTACTTACAAAATGTTACCTAGTAACCAGTTTGAATGATACAGGACCATGAAGTCCAAGAAGACGGCAATGGCCTGCCTAACAATTAAGAGCCCTCAAGAAATGAAGTAGAAGTAGGAAAGAACATGTGTAGGGTGAATGTTCAAGACAGCACAACCTTTGGAACCAAGTCTATGTTAGATGTGCACAACCAATTCAATTGAATCCTGCATTTAAAAAAAAACACAAGTTGGGCTGATTTGGACCAATTTCTTCCACCTCCAAAATTAATCACATTGGCTCAATTCTGTTCCAGAGTGGAAAAACACTATCTGAAGCATTTTGGACCAGCTCAGAGATCTACACATTAAAAATAAGCAGGAGAAAGCCAGCCAGTGTACCCCCAACATTATCATATTTGAAAGATACAAAGGTGGTGTGATGTGAGGGGAAGAAGGGGAGCTTCTCACCAACATCTGTATTATGCAATTTGGGGCAAAAACAAAACAAAACAAAACCCTCACCAATACTTTTCCACAGTGCTTATGAGTAGGATTATTTGAAATTGTTTGTTATATTGTCAATTATCTCCTCTGTCTTAACTCATTTGATAGATTTAACTACGCTAGTAGCAGATTATGAAAGAAATATGGTGAGGGAAGTCTCCCTCTTTTCAATTTCTTTTGTCTTGTTGAATAGCCGGCTTACTCTTCTACTTGTATTTCTCTAAACACAAATAGGCAATCCCTCTGCTTACATGGGGCATCCTCAAAGACTTTGAGTGGCCTCATTTATTCAGATTTATACAAATTAAGATAGGGGCCAAAATTCACATCACTCATTGTGAAAACATCTGAGGAGTCATGAGATCACATATGCATTAACAGGATAGATTCAGCATATTGCCAGCAGGGAGCAAAACAAGGTTGCTCACTATCCTCCCTGTTGTTTGTAATAGTAAGATAGCCAGCAACAAAAATGAATCAAATCTCATATATCTTGTGGGAAAAGAATTAGATTGGCAAATAAAGTGAACTAATAAAGTCCTTCAGGAAAAGGAGGTATCATATTTCATATGTAGAGTTATATCACACACTGCATTCCAAATTGGGCAATTCAAATAAACAAAATTCATGCACCAATTCCAAAAGTGCATGGAGAAAAGACACACACACATACACCACGGGATGATACATTTCAATTTCTGCTTCAGTATAAGAATGTGATAAGGTGAGTAGTAAACTTCCTTTTAAAACTACATTGATTAAAAAAAAACATTTTGGAGGGCCAAGGGGAGTTGTGGTTCTCCAAGATTTTGTGAAAGGCAAATGCAGCCCCCTCCTCTAGACCTCTGATGGACTATGGATGGGACTGGGGGTAGGAAGAATAGGAAATGAGGCACTTATTATAGGATTGCTTTAAAAACAGAACTTACTATCTCTGTATTCTGGAGACAATAGTGCTAAAAGCTGCCTGAATATCGGCAGAAGAACACGTGCAGACTATTGGAAGAGCATGTTTTTGCAGGACATCTGAAAGAAACTGAAAAGGATATGCAAGTCTATCATTAAAAAGTTTGATACTTAATCAAATATTTATATAACATGTCAATAAAAATTCCTGGTGTATTCTACATAACTAGCTGTACCTGGCATAAGATACGCTGTTAAAAATCTCCCTCAAAACGCCCAGTAGACCTCATGACAACCATGTAAGGTAGGCCAGTGGATTTTAAAATTCCTCCTCCCCATTCTCAGCATTCCATACTTTTATAGATTTTCCTTGGGTTTTTTTCCGGGCTGTGAGGCTGTGTTCTGGAATAGTTTCCTTCTGATGTTTCACCTGTATCTGTGGCTGGCATCTTTAAGGATGCCAGCCACAGATGCAGGCAAAACGTCAGAACGAAACTATGCCAGAACACGGCCTCACAGCCTGGAAAAAAACAGGGAAAATCTATGGATGCCGGCCGTGAAAGCTTTCGACTTCACATTCTATACTTTTCCTGGAACTGCTGAGGGTGACTAGCTCTGTTGCCCTGCCACCACTGCCATCAGTTGACTGCTGGGTCCCGTTGCAACAGTAGCAGCAGCATCCCGCTTACCGCCACCACCACCACCACTAGTTGACTGTCTGGGTCCTGTTGCAGCAGCGTCAGCAGTGTTCCACTGCTGCCACCACCAATTGACTGCCTGGTTCCTGTTGCAGGCGGCGAATTGTTGCCACTGCTGCCAGTCAATTTGGGTCCCCATCTGGGCCACAGATTGAGTGCCAGGAGTGGATTGTGAGGTGGAGAGGGAATTTGCACGTGAGTGGCAATTGGTTGGGTGTTTTCCTGAGCAGCCAATCAGCACACTGGGAAAGGCAACATAGCCATGAGAATTATATAAATAACTAGTTGGACCCGGCGTACCATATGCCATTAAAACAGGCCCCCCAAATGCCCAGTCTACCTCATGAAAACCCTTTGAGGTAGACTGGTGGGGTTAAGTTGCCCCCATGTGGTTGCTCCTGCCTCCGCCCATGCTGCCCCTCCTGCCCCTCCTATGGTGCTGGTCTTGTCTGTCAGGGAAAATAGATATTGTGAGTAAATTTTTTCACCAAGGCGCCAGCCAGTCTATCAGAAGCTCATAAATCTGTCTATTCTTGTTATTCTGTTCTTTGGGGGTCGAGGATAAGAAATCGAAACTTGGAATTAGTTCTTCTTTCATTTCTCAGGAAGACTGAATGCTGAAAAGCTATATAACTGGGAGGGCTTTTTTCAAGCTAGTTTAAGTTTCTAGCCTATGTGTTTTCTCTTGCATTTGAGGAGCTCTTTGCCTTAGCTCCAGAAGAATCTTGGGCATATAGAAGCATGGGTGAATGTCTTCTAATGTTTATTTTGTTCTCACTTGTTTATTAATAAATGCCATAAAGGATTTTCAGATGGCATTTTTCTTTGTACCAGAGGAGTACTTGTTTTGCTCAAAAGGCTCACGCTATTTTGCTGCATGTGTCACTGTTCGGATGAACAGTGAATGACCGCACTCTGCATATCTAATGACTGGTTATGGGATGCCCAGAGTAACTGGCTCAGAATTTTATGAGCCGTGGAAGCTTTTATGGCTGCAGATTGTTTAAGCCTAAGTTGAGAGAGGCTTTTAACAAGCGGCAATCTGGGCAACTTGTCCCTCTGGTGTGAAGTTTTTTTCCTTTGAAGCTGTTGGAGCTTGCTTTTGTCTGCACCTGTCAAGAGCTGACAAGCCCAGCACAGAAGGAGGTCTGGAAGGTGAGAACGCCTGTGACGAGCTGTGAAGAGCTCCTGAGACGGAACCATTTACAACGCCCAGCTGGTAAGCTACCCTGCTAGGGAAGCAGATAGTCAGCTGAGAGGGGCTATAGAGTTTATGGACAATGGCTCAGAGCGTAGCAGTATTTCCCTTCCAAAAGCTAAATGATAAGAACTATCATTTGTGGGCTGTGAAGATGGAAGCTTATTTGCATCAGCAATTGATACATGCCCCTATTCTTGCTCCCCCTGGCCAGGGGGCTTCTTTATTACAGCTTCAATGTGAGGAAAGAGCCAAGGCAAGCCTCATTTTGGCAATTGAGGACAGTCAGTTGATGCATATGCGAGGTTGTGCCATGGCCAGGGACATTTGGCAGGCACTGCAGCAAGTCTATGTCCATGCTGGGACTGGTTCACAGCTAATGTTAACAAGAAAGCTGTATAGACTAAAGCTGCAGCCAGATGGTGATGTGGCCTCACACATTTCAACTTTGCGCCAGTATTTTGACCAGTTACAGGAGGTCAATGTGCATTTTACTGAACAAGAAAAAAGCCATATTCTCTTGTCCAGTTTATCAGAAAAATTCAATTCCTTAGTATTTTCCTTCGAAAATCTGCCTCCAGCAAATTTGATCATTAATTTCATTACTGGTCGTTTGTTGGAAGAAGAGGCGAAATGGCTGAAGAGAAAGACTTCCCCTGCCCAAAAGGCTGTACAGCCAAAGGCCCGCAATTCTACAAATGGTCCAGCAGATGGCTCCAAAGACTCCAGTAAGGGTGAAGTTCCTGCCTTTGTTGTAAAGACCAGGGCTTGTTGGAACTGTGGGAAGGAGGGGCACATTTCAAAGGAATGCAAGGCAAAGAAAACCAAGAATTCCAAGACGAAGAAGCCTGCTTCTAGCAGCATGACTGTTTCTGCAGTTGTTTTGCAAACTGCAAAGGAACAAAAGAGAGATTTATCCCAGTGGTGTTTGGATAGCAGCTGTAATGAAAACATTTCTAATAATAAAGAACTTTTTAAGGACTTTAAAGAGACTGGCCCCTCAAGTGTGAGTTTGGCTGAAGGATACAAGTCAAAATGTTTGGGTAAAGGTACATGTTTTGGACAATGTTTGAACATGGATGTAAAAAATGTTCAGTATGTTCCTGATTTAAAAATGTATTTGCTCTCTGTTGCCAAGTTGACACAGGAGGGCTGTGAAGTACAATTTAAAGGGAACAAATGTTTTATTTTAAGGGATGGTACTATTGTGGCTGAAGGGGTTTTTCATGACCAACTGTATTATATGTATGATTGTATACAGGAGCCTCAAACTAGTACTGTGATGGCAAATTCTCCCATGCATGATAATTGTGTGCATCTGTTGCATTGGAGATTTGGCCATGCTAGCTTTAAGGTTCTCAGGCAGATGCCTGAGTTGGTGGATGGGCTGAGTTTAAGGGCTTGTCAGAAGTACCTGGATTGTCAGATTTGTAAGAGGTCCAAATCGAAGGTCCATCCTTTTCCCAAGCATAGTGACAGAAAGTCAAAAAGAATTCTTGAGCTGATTCATATGGACCTGTCTGGCCCCTATCCACCATCCTTGGGAGGAGCCAAGTATATCCTGGTCCTGGTCGATGATTTCAGTCGTTTCTGCTTTGTATTCTTACTCAAGAGTAAGAATGAGACTTTTCAGACTTTTAAAAATTGGGTGGCTTATGTTGAGAGACATTTCTCTCAGAAGCTGTCATCTCTCCAGTCAGATAGGGGAGGGGAGTTCATGTCAAATGAATTCCAGAATTGGCTAAAGCAAAAAGGAATTTCCCATAGGTTTACAGCCCCTTTTTCACCCAGTGAAAATGGCGTATCTGAAAGAAAAATTGGCGTTTTGCAAACAATTAAAGATAGCCTGATGTTTGACGCAAACATTGAACAGAAGTACTGGGGAGAGGCCATGTTGACAGCTGCTTATTTGAGTAACCGTGTGCCAAGTTCTGTGGTCTCAAATACACCTTTCTTTATGTTTTATGGCAAGAAGCCATCTGTAAAGCATATTAGGACCTTTGGGTCCTATGCATGGGTAAATATCCCTAAGGCAATCAGAAAGAAGTGGGAGCCCAAGGCTAGGAGGCTCAGATTTGTCGGCTACGAACAATAATCAAAGGCCTGGCGTTTCGCCTTAAAAGATGGAAGAGTTTTAATTTCCAGGAATGCCGAATTTGAAGAGCAATCAAATTGGAATTTTATTCACTCTAATTCAGATGCGATTTTGCCTTCATTTGTAGGTGAAAATCAGCCCGAACAACAGCAGCAACAGGCTGCTGAGTCAGGCACTAACACTTCCCCAAATTTGGGAGGGGAGGCTTCCAAGCATGAGTCCTTAGATGTGGAGAGTGATTCAGATGCAGATTCTGATAATGATCAGGCCCAGCCTGTCATTCCCCGTCGCTCTAACAGAGAGACAAAGGGGGTGCCTTCTCTAAGATTCACAGCACAAAATGTAAAAGTCTGCCAGGTGACTTTTGAACCTGACAGTTTTACTGATGTTTTGAAGTTGCCTGAAAAAGAACAACAGAAGTGGCAGGAGGCAATGGAAAATGAAATGGAATCCATCAAAAGCCATGATGTTTTCCATATTGTGGCATTGCCACAGGGAGAAAAGGCTGTGGGTTGTCGTTGGGTGTACAAAAAGAAACAATTGCAGGATGGGAGTGTCAAGTATAAAGCACGCTTGGTTGCAAAGGGGTATTCACAGATCAAATATCAGAATTATGACCAAGTTTTTGCTCCCACTGCTAAAGTACAAAGTGTTAAAATTGCTTTGTCTATTGCAAGTCTGCACCAACTCACAGTTAATCACTTTGATGTAGAGACTGCTTATTTAAATGCTCCATTGGATGAGTGCATCTATATGGAGCAGGCCCTTGGATTTCACAGTGGGGGAACAGACCAGGTTTATAGGCTTGACAAAGCCTTATATGGTCTTAAACAAAGTGGCCGGTGTTGGTACCTTGTTTGGATGAACAGCTGAAAAATGTTGGTTTTCAGAACAGCATTGCTGATCCATGTTTGTACACAAGAGGTGTCAATCAGAATTATGAAATTCTCCTTGCTTTTGTGGATGATCTATGTTTAATTACACAAACTGATGTTCAGGTGCAAAAGTTTAAACAGGAATTGGCTTTAAAGGTCAAATTGAAGGACCTTGGCCAAATTAAAAACTATTTGGGAGTAGATTTCCAAAGGTTTGAAAATGGTGATTTTAAAATGAGTCAAGTTCAGAAAATTGAAAAGGTTTTAGATCTTTGTAACATGTCTCAATGTAAACCTGCACAAACTCCTATGTGTTGTGATTTCATAAATGTCACAGATACTAGGCCATTCGAATGTCCTGAACTTTTTCATTCTGTAATTGGAAGTTTATTGTATATTGCAAGATGGTCACGCCCAGATATACAATATGCTGTAAATGTTTTGTCCAGAAAAGTGTCAAAACCAACTCAACATGATTGGCAAGGTTTAAAAAGAGTGTTACGATATTTACATGGAAGCATAAATTATGGTGTAAAGATCAGTTCACAAGGTTGTCACGAGTTGGAAGCATTTGCCAATGCCAATTTCGCCAACGAAATCTCAAATAGAAAGACTGATTCAGGAATGATAATTTTTTATGCTGGCACTGCTATACACTGGGGGTCAAAAAAGCAATCCACCATTGCTTTAAGTTCGGCAGAGTCGGAATTTGCGGCCTTGTCAAGCATGGTGAATGAACTGATTTATTTGAAACAAATTTTTAGTGATTTGGGTATGCCAATTTCAGGAGCTATTAAAGTTTTTGAAGATTCCCAAGCATGTATAACAATGGCAACAGCACAAGGCGTAAAGAACAGAACGAAACATGTGGCTGTAGAATTTCAGAATGTTAGAGAAGCTGTTCAAAATGGTTTGATTGATTTGGCATATTGTCCCAGTGAAGAAAATGTAGCAGATTTGTTTACTAAAGCATTGGGTCACATTAAGCATGACCTTCTGTGTGACAAGCTGGGTATGATATGTGAAATGTAAAGTATATTTGCCTGGGTGAAAAAATTAGAGGGGTGTCAGGGAAAATAGATATTGTGAGTAAATTTTTTCACCAAGGCACCAGCCAGTCTATCAGAAGCTCATAAATCTGTCTATTCTTGTTATTCTGTTCTTTGAGGGTTGAGGATAAGAAATCGAAACTTGGAATTAGTTCTTCTTTCGTTTCTCAGGAAGACTGAATGCTGAAAAGCTATATAACTGGGAGGGTTTTTTCCGAGCTAGTTTAAGTTTCTAGCCTGTGTGTTTTCTCTTGCTTTTGAGGAGCTCTTTGCCTTAGCTCCAGAAGAATCTTGGGCATATAGAAGCATGGGTGAATGTCTTCTAATGTTTATTTTGTTCTCACTTGTTTATTAATAAAAGCCATAAAGGATTTTCAGATGGCATTTTTCTTTGTACCAGAGGAGTACTTTTTTTGCTCAAAAGGCTCACGCTATTTTGCTGCATGTGTCACTGTTCAGATGAACAGTGAATGACCGCACTCTGCATATCTAATGACATTGTCCCCCCATGACACTGGTCCTGCACCTTTCCACGCTACTTTCCCCCCTACGCCACTCGTCCTGTCCCCTCCCATGATGGTAGTCCTGCCCCCGCCACCCATCTTGCTCCCTCCCATGTCACTCGTTCCCCCAACACCACCCGTCCTGCTCCCTCCCACGCTGGCTGTCTGCTCATCCCCCCTCCACACTGCCTGTTCCCCCCATGCCACCTGTCCAGCCCTTCCCACGCCGCCAATCCAGCTCCCCACACTGCCCGTCCAGCCCGCTGCCACATCGCCCATGTGCTCGTCCCCCCTCCCATGCTGCCTGCCCATGTCGCCCATCCATCCCCCTTCCACACTGCCCATATGCTTGTCCACCCTCCCACATCACCTGTCCCCCCATGCCACCCATCCAGCCCCCTCCCACGCCGCCTTTCCAGCTTCCCCTTCCCATGCCACCCATGTGCTCATCCCACCTCCCATGCTGCCTGTCCAGCCCCCTCCCACTCCGCCCATCCAGCCTCCTCCCACGCCACCCATGCACCCGTTCCCCCTCCCACACTGCCCATCCAGCCCCCTCCTACGCTGCTCATCCCCCCTACGCCACCTGTCCTGCCCCCTCCCATGTCGCTCATCCTGTCCTCCATGCTATTCATTCTCCCTCTCCAGCCATGTTTTAGATCTACATGGTCCTGCCCCCAGTGTGCTGATTGGCTGCCCACCAGACATGTGATTCGGTGGTCAGGTCCCTAAGCAGCCAATCAGCATACTGGAAATGGCAACATACCCAAGAGAATTATATATATAGATTGATTCAAACATGGGTGTGTTGGCCAGCTCTGTTTCAAGCAAACTGCAGATTGAGAGAAGTGCTGCAGCTTACTAGGGTTACCTTTAAAATAACACCAATGTTACAAATATATAATACTGGATGCAAGCCATAGAAAAGAGCAGTGCTTCTCAAAGTAATGGCTCTACACTTGTGCCACTCCCCAAGCCATCAACTGTTGGTTTCTAGTGAGTTTCCAAGAAAGAAATCAATTAATCAAGAAATCAATCAATTAAGGTGACACTCCCTGGCACACTGGAAAAAAATAACTACCAGTTCTTCACATTGGATAGCCTTTGGAATGTGATGTCAAAGGCTTTCATGGCTGCCATCCATAGATTTTCTGTGCTTTTTTTTCCTGGGCATTCTCTGAAGATGCCAGCCACAGATGCAGGCAAAACATCAGGAATAAACTCTTCCAGAACATGGCCTCACAGCCTGGAAAAAAACCCACTGAAAGCCTTTGGAATATTTCTGAATATTACTAAAAAAAGGACTGCGAGGGTAAGTGCTCTTCTTAATTTGTTTCGAAGGACAGCAATTGTATTTCAAAACTATGTGCAGATCTGAAGACAGGGGTGAGATATAGGTCCAGATATGATAGGTATGCTAGCAGCAAAGTACCTTGATCACACTGGTAAACAATCCTTGCCTATTAGATTTTGTATGGGTCTCACCCATTATTCTTAAGAGGCTTCCTTTTCAAATATCCCTGGAGCACACTTATTTGGCCAGAGCTACATGGTGTTATACATACTAAAATGTGCCACAAATTCAGGACCCTCAAAGGGATGCAAACTATTTGACTGAAAAGGTAAATGAATTTTTACAGGATGAACTATTTGGGACCATTATGACTTTATTTATTCATACATTATGTAGAAAGGAGTAACATGGCCAAGTTTGCACAAAATGTCAGATTATTTAGGATGATGAAAGCCCAAGTGAACTGTGGACAATGTGAACAAAAGACCTTCCCAAACTCAATGAATGGGCAACACAGTGGTTAATGAAGTTCAAAGTAAGTGTACTGATGCTCATAGGGTTAAAAAAGCCCCTAAATTCTAAAGTAGGGGTACCTAAATAGAAAAGAGACACTGGGGCTATGGCTCAGTAGAAAACTCAGCTCAGTGTTTGGCAGACTGAAGAAGGCAAATTCAGTGTCAAGTACACATTGAGCATCCTTTATCTGAAATGCCTGGCACCAGAAGTATTCCACGTTTTGAATTTTTTAGGATTTTGGAATACAATATCTTTTTGGAATAGCCTTGTGTCTTGTTCGTTTGCTACTTGTGAGGTGTATGAGACGTGAGGCTGGAGAGAGACTGAGAATCGATGAAATGGTGGGAAACCTAAACGTTTTGCCACCAGTCTCCCCCTTCTGTCTTTGAGGAAGTGGCAGTGGCGCTCCTGCTCATTTGTTTCTCACTTCCTTAGTCTTTCTCCAGCCTTGGGACGCACTGGCTAAGCAGGTGGTGGGCACCTGAGCCTTCAAGAGGGTGGAGGGCTGGTTCCAGCATATCCTGAAGCTTGCCAAGTGCTACATCATCTACTGGGGTTTCCCCTACAGCAAGCACCAGATCTGCATGTACTCCAGCTTCCATCCCAGGTGCCCCAGTGGCAGCACTTCTGGAGGAGGTGGAAGCAGCAATGGCACAGCAGCAGTGAGCAACTGAACGGGCATGGGGGTGATTGGAAAGGAGAGCCCAGCCACTGCAAGTGGCCCAGTGGTCCCCTGAGATACGCCCGGCATGCCCTGCTGCTAGTTCTAGGTGCCATGGTCAGCAGTGCCATTCCTGAAGGCCATCCCTTCTGCAGGGGCATCCACCTGCTGGAGGCAGGCACTGTGGATGATGTGATGCAATTGAGTAAGTGAGTGGTGGTGATCTCGGCGGCAGCAGCAGTAAGAGACCATTTCTTCTTCCTGCTTCACTCACCATGCTCGTGCCTCCTTGCTCCTCTGTCCCCGCCCCGCTTTTCTCTTCCTTTTTCACATTCCTCTTTTCTTTCCTAGTTCCTCACATCCTTCTGCATTCCTCTTAGAATCATAGAGTTGGAAGAGATCACAAGGGCCATCCAGGCCAACCCTCTGCCACGCAAATCAAATCAAATCATTCCCAACAGATGGCCATCCAGCCTCTGTTTAAAAACCTCCAAAGAAGGAGACTCCACCACACTATGAGGCAGTGCATTCCACTTCCAAACAGCTCTTACTGTCAGGAATTTCTTCCTGATGTTTAGGTGGAATCTCTTTCCTGTAGTTTGAACCCATTGCTCCATCTCCTAGACTCTGGAGCAGCAGAAAACAAGCTTGCTCCATCCTCACTATGACATCCTTTCAAATATTTAAGCATGGCTATCATGTCCCCTCTCAGCCTTCTCTTCTCCAGACTAAACATACCCACCTCCCCAAGCCATTCCTCATAGGGCATGGCTTCCAGACCTTTCACCATTTTAGTCATCCTCCTCTGGACAAGTTCCTACACTTCTTATCTGTCCTCTCCAGGCTGTTTCTGCCTCCTTTGCTTTCTCCAGGCTGTGCTTTCTTCCTGTCAAATCCCATTCCTATTGTCCACCCTCCCCAGGATATTATCCTTTTTTTTTTTCTCTTTCCACCTTTCAAACACGTTCTGTCCTTGTGAGGCTCTCCTTGGAATGTGAAGCTAGGGAGAGACTGAGGCTCTGAGAGATGCAGGAGTACTGCAGCTGCTTCGAAAGCGTAAGCAGGCAGATGGTGGTAAAAAGTTTTGGTTTCTGGAGGTTTTTTGGATTTTCAGATAAGTGATAATCAACCTGCACCGTCAAGAAAAGGAATGAAAATAAAACTGGCAGTGTTGTAAAAGGATGCTGAACTGGTTGCACCTTTGGTTTGACCCAGCAGAGCAGTCCTTATGTCTCTGAAATTCTGTTGGAGGATATAATCTTTAAATGATCCACTATGTGTCCAGAATAGTATCCAATAGAATCAACTCTTCAAACTTTTCAAAAGATATTTTCAACTTTTCAAAAATGTTTCAGATCCTACTGGGTAGCGGACAAATGGATGTATTCACAAGAATATACAGGAAACATTTAATACATGAAATCCACTGATCGCCTCCAGCCTGGAAAAAAATGCCTGTGGAAGGATTTAGTTTACTTTGGAAAGCAGTTAGATTGGGAAACAAAAACCCCCCACTTATGCTAAAAATAAGCCAGTGTCTGTATCTACAGAGGACCCTGCATTTTCAGGGAATGGTTTGGGGCTGCAGAGAGGTCATCTCCACATAATAAACTTGGTATCACTTAGCATTAATGCCTTGACAGTTATTAAGAACCTGACCTCAGATATAATGTTAGAAATTAATACACATATTTATATCCTGCATACAAAATCCCAAAGAGAGATGAAACATTCATCTTTATTATAACAAAAGATTTTGGTAGGTCCAGCAATGGCCTGATAACATTGCTTTGAAGTCTGACAACTGGCCTTCCTGGCTTATTCTAAGATAACCATGTAATGATCTCACTGGCATGTCTCACCTGTCCTTGCCAGTCAGAAGTATTGACTAAAATGATATTTTCTGGTAGCTTGTCATCTGAGATCAAGATGTGATTCAACTGGTCATACACAGTTTTTCTAGGGATCTGTAAATACAAAACACAAATGAAAACACTCCTTAGAACCTCTGAGATGTTAAGATAAGTTCTCATCATCCAAATGTTTAAGTGCCGAATCTGAATTGCTCCAAAGATCTTCAGGTGTCCTTCCTGAACCCTGTAAGCTGAGATATCTAGGAACTAGTTCCTTTTAAATATCATAAATTCTTCTAAATAACCACTGGATATCATCTGCTGGATCCAAGCATCTAGTTACTTTGTTGGCACTCATTCATTGAATAGTCAACTCTTGACTTGCCTAAGGATCAATGGTCAATATGAGATCAGTTGGGGTCTCTTTGTTATTACCTTATGATGGCAGTGCCAAAGGAACCAGTGGTGATAGGAGTTACCTAATATACCAAGCTTGCAATGTTCCAAGCCTGATTTACTCAATTCGTGGTCCTTGGAATCGTAGAAAGAATTGAAAAAGGTAAAAAGTACCAGGACTGCTTCTATTTCTTGTTCCCTTTTTCATCACAGGATTTATATGTGTCTTCTCTTCATCAGATCAGCCTTGTGTGACATTAAGGACTTTTTGTTTCCTTTACTAAAGAAATTAAGGTAAAATATGGTTATGTATGTGAAGTATAAATAGATGTAATAAGGTAAGGATATGTTAGGAGTGGGTTGAGAGTATTGAATGTTGGGTGACTGGTGACAGGCTGAATGTTTGATGGGATTTTGAAAAGGTTGGTGTGTATGACAGAGTTAGAGAGAGGCGGAGGAGAGAGAAACAAGTCTGTCAGAGTTAGGAATAGAGGTCAGAGATGTTAAGAGAGTTCGTCAGTGTCAGAGATACAGAGTAGTTAGACTTAGATCAATTAGTTAGGATTAGAAGTGAGAAACGAGAGTTAGGATGTGAGTCAGAGAAAAAGAAATATGAGTGTTGGTGTTCGGAATATAAGAGAGAAATATGAGTTAAGAGTTCGTGTCAGTCAGGTTTTAGATGTTTAAAATAAGTAATATTTAATTTTTTAATGGCGGGGGGAGCCCAGGCCGATGAAATCAGGCGTTCATCGGGTTTTCTCGGCCCTGGCTCCCCCCTCCCCCATGGAACGAAGCCAGAGGAAAGCCGTGCTTTCGCCACAAAGCCGTTGAAGGTTTGCTTGGCCTTCGGCTCCCCCCTCCCAGGGAACGAAGGTCGAGCAAACCCTCCACGAAGCAGGAAACAGATTCAAATTGGGGAAACATCCTAGGAGAATAGGAATATGTTAAATTCCTCAGGCCTGTGGCCCTGATCTGAGCATTCCACAGCTTTTAAATGTCAGAAAACTTGTGTGATATCCTGCTCTGCATTAATATGGTTATTTGACCTTAAGAATGAAGTAACTACTCTTTGAAGTTGTTGGCCTTTAGAATGAATTACTGCTTCTGAGTAATGCATGGAATTGAAAATTGCATTGTAAGTCATATTAAATGAGAGAAAGTGAAAAAGAGAATGCCTTTGGGGCAATGAAGGGCATATCCCACCTGTAAGTGGTGCCTGGTATCCGGAGAACGCTCATTGTCTAGACTGTTGGCTCTTTCATTCTGCTGCTTTGCTGGCTGTCTTTCCTTCAATGATGTGCTTCTGCCTCTGCGACCCATCTGTTTCCCCTCTGATCTGCTAAGGGATAGTATTTGAATGTTTACCATGAAAATGAAGATAGCACAAGGCACTGCTCACTATACTGCAACATACTGATCCCAGCAGGAAAAAGAGGGAAAGCAGTATTACCAGGCTTTCCTCTTTTTCCTCCTTCATTTACTCCACACTATCTTTTTATCAATTATTTTAAGGTGGTTACAAAATTTAAACCAACAATACATATATACAAAATAAGGAGCAGCTAAAAGGTGTTCAGGTGGTTCAGGAATGAGACCAAATCTTCTTCTCTGTGGTTCCAAATGGTGAAAGTGTCATCCACAGATCGGAACCATGTTGTGGGCTTTTTTGGTGCTGTTTCCAGGGCTTGCTTTTCAAAATGTTCCATGTAAAAGTTGTGACAGTATAGAGAAGAAGATTTGGTCTCATTCCTGAACCACCTGAACAGCATCCACCCAAATATCCAATTCACAATGGAAAAAGAGAAGGAAGGAACACTGCCATTCTTGGATGTCCTAGTCATCTGCAAACCAAACAAACGGTTAGGCCACAAAGTATACAGAAAACCCACAACAAACGAACAGATACCTACACAAGAATTCCAATCATCACCCAGGACAAAAAAGAAGCATAATAAAAACATTGGTAGACCATGCAAAAAGGATCTGCGAACCCCACTACCTGGAGGACGAACTGAGGCACCTAAACTGGGCCCTACAGGCTAATGGTTACTCTAGATCAGACATCACAAGAGCAGCCAGGCCCAGAAAAAAACACAGGAATGAAGAAGAAAAATAGCCACCCAAAGGGAAGGTATTTTTACCATGCATCAAAGGAGTCACAAACAGAATAGGGAAACCGGTGAGAAAACACAACCTCCAAACAATCTATAGACCAACCCCAAATAAATAAATAAATAAATCCAAGAAATGCTACGCTCAGCAAAGGACAAAAGAGACCCTCTCACAGCTGCAGGAGTTTACCGCATACCATGCAGCTGTGGACAAGTTTACATAGGGACCACTAAACGCAGTGTGCAAACACAAATCAAGGAACATGAGAAACATTGCAGACTGGGCCAGCCAGAAAAATCAGCAGTAGCAGAACATGTTATAAACCGACCTGGACACAAAATGCTATTTGAAAACACAGAAATTCTAGACCAGGGCAACAACTATCATGTCAGAATGCACAGAGAAGCTATTGAAATCCATAAACACCTGGACAACTTCAACAGGAAAGAAGAAACCTTAAAAGTAAACAAAATCTGGCTCCCAGTTTTGAAATACAATAGAATCAAAACTCAACACTTACAAAAGAATTCCACCCAGGGACAGGAGGATTCCCAACAGATAATGGCCCATCAACCAACCATTAGCCAAACAGACACTAACAAGCCTTGCATTTCTATACCTAGAAACTAATCATTCAATTACACAAATTTACATATCCTCCCCTGCAGAGGTTCACAGCATATAAACTCCACACACTCACCTACCCAACCATTTTCTGAGGATGCCAGCCAGATGCAGGCGAAACGTCAGAAAGAAACTATTCCAGAACACGGCCTCACAGCCCGAAAAAAACCCAAGGAAAATCTTCCCAAGAGTGTTCTCAAGAAAAAACACTTCTGAAAACTGTAAAACACTTCTTCATATGATTATGGGTTTTATCTTGTCTGCCTTTTTAGACATCCTTTCATTAAAAGGAAACACACAGAATATTGCTGTGGTGAGAGAGGTTAACACAGAAATTAGGTCTTGTTTGAATTTAGGGTAGCTACATACATTGATCTAATGTTCTGATCCTGCAAGCTGCCTTTATCCAGTCTTCCTCCATTGTCCCTCCTACTTAAAACTCACACACACTCAAACCTTTTCCTAAGGTCCCTAAAGCCCTCAGGACAGACTTTTCAGGGGTCACTGGGGGTTCCTGGTAAGCTAGGAATCATGCCCCTATGCTCCCAATGCAATGGATACAACCCATATTGATTACATACTAGAGATTTGCATCCCATAAAACTGCAAATCTGAAAAAAACCATGTGTTTCCTTCCACAGTGGACATGTAAAACGTAAGCCTCTTCAAGCTACATGTTAAAACTTCAGAGATATTCAGAAACTGCAATTGGACTAGAATATGGAAGCCAAGATATTAATGAAACTACTTGAGAAATCATAACTCTTCTCAAGAAGTTGAACTAGTTTCCTACTACGTCCCAAGCACAATTCGAAGTGATTTTCCTGTTGGTCTTGGGATGAAGGAATCTTTACAGACCACCTTCTCCCACGTATATGTGCATCCAAATGGTTTCAGATAATCTGAGGAGACCTTGTTAACTATCTTAAAGCAGGTGCTTCCAAGGTAGAGGGCATTCTCAGAAGAAGTCTGTTCCTTAGAGAATCCCACATGTAAGAGAAGTCTGCCTCGTACTTGCCACTGTCCATTTAAGATGAAAATCTTCACCTATTTTGTTCTCACATGCAAGAAAAAATTAACAATAAATAAATAAACAAACACTACAAAGAGTTTCTCTCTGCTGTATGAGATTACTGGAGATTCTACACATACAGTAGGTCCCCTGTATCCAATGATTCAATTATCCATGGGACACAAAACAGCACACCTAGCATAGATTCTTCCTAGAAAAGGTGTCCTTTCTAGCCATTTTCTAGGCCCTCCGAGGCAACTCTATGGTATTTTAAACCAAAAATCCCATTATTTTCAATGACGTTTGCTATTATCCACAGTTTTTGGTATCCACCCCCCCTCGAATCAATCCCCAGCAGATATAGGGGTCCTACTGTATTCCAATTATTTTTGTAACTATTTCACAAAAAAGGTTGCAAAATGCGAAAAATCTTCCAGAGGTTGACCTTTTTCATTGAGATACCTCTCCACTGACGCCCCCTTCTCGTGGGAGAGAGGCTTGCGTACCCTAATGATGTTTTGAGCTATGCTGGCGGTGGCATAAAGCCACCGGTAGGGTCTCCCATGCCAGACAGGTCAAAACTGAAGGGTCTGACAAAGAGCATCAAAGGGCAGGATGGGCTCTCTACCCTCGTGGCAACAATCCTAGGAGAAGGAAAACTCTAATCCCAAACCCAGGCAGATGGTGCTCGTCCAACCCTGTAAGGTCAACCATCTAAGAGAAGGAAACTCTAATCAAACCTATGACCCAAGGACCTCACTGCTACGTCCATGCTTGCAAGGCCACGGCAGATGAACCTTTGGTTTAAAGGGTGAGGCCAGTTCTGTGCATGCTGCGCTCCACCAGAAAAATCCATTGCACAGGCTTGAAGGACAAATCCAGTTCCAAAACAGCCCTGTAGCGATAGGTGAGGGACGAAACGGCAGGTGTAAAGATGCACTGGAAGCCGCAGACCCAACCCTGCATGCAGGCAGTTCAGGAGATTGGTCACTCGAGGCTAACTCAGGAGATGACAGTCTTGTTCGGCAGCATCCTGAATGACCAAGCAGCCTTTTTTAAGGAGAGCACTGCTTGCTCCATATGGAGAGGGGCCTAGAAAAGGTGGCCTAACAAAAGCTCATCCCCAACTACCTGGTTGGCTAGCCACGGCCAACGGGCATCTTCTGATGCGGTCAAACCAAGGCAAAGAAACAAAGGCACACACCGGCCTCCAAAGGTGTAAATAAACTGACACTTGCATGCTGGAACATCAGAACCATGCAAGACTCTGATGACAGTGGACGGCCTGAGCGTCATTCTGCCCTAATAGCCCATGAACTATCACGACTTAACATTGACATCGCTGCTCTTAGTGAAGTTCGCTTCCATGAGGAAGACAGCCTTAAAGAACATGGCGCTGGCTACACACTTTACTGGTCTGGCAAACCCAAAACCAAAAAACATCTTTCAGGAGTAGGCTTTATGATTAAAAACTCCATTGCCTCCAAACTCACCTTGCCAACAGGACACTCTGATCGCATTATTTCCTTACGCCGCCCACATGTTCTCTTTAGTATATATGCCCCAACTATGCAAGCCGACTCTGTAGAGAAAGACAAATTCTACACAGACCTACGCCAACTCATACAAAAAGTCCCTGTAGAAGATAAAATTATTATCCTTGGTGACTTCAATGCTAGAGTAGGAAAGAACTCCGAAGCCTGGAAAGGTGACTTAGGCAAGCATGGTGTTGGAAACTGCAATGATAATGGACGCCTCCTGCTAGAGTTCTGTGCAGAACAACAGCTGACTATTACAAACACTATCTTTCAGCAGAAAGATAGCTTGAAGACAACCGTTATGCATCCCCGATGCAAACATTGGCACCTCATTGACTATGTTCTAGTCCGTCAGAGACATTCGTGATGTCCGTCATACCCGAGTGATGCCCAATGCAGAATGCCAAACAGATCATCGCCTCGTCAGATGTAAACTAAATCTTCATCTTAAGTTCAAACCTAAGAGGGGTGGCATCTTAAAGAAGAGACTCCAAGTCAACAATCTTCAACAAGCTACCATGAGAGACAACTTCCAGGCAAATCTACAAATAAAACTTGAAGAACATCCTACAGATCCTTCTCCTACAGTGCTTTGGCAACATATCAAAAACAGTATCCTCCAGTCTGCAGAAGAATCCCTCGGGTTCTCCCACAAGAAAAATCAAGACTGGTTTGATGAAAACAACCAAGAGATCCAGGAGCTGTTGGCAAAGAAGAGAACTGCTCACCAGGCATACCTCGCCCAGCCAACCTGCCATGTAAGAAAAGCAGCTTTCCGCCTCACATGTAGTAAACTTCAGCAAAAACTCCGAGACATGCAGAACAAGTGGTGGATCAATATAGCAGAGAAGACACAACACTATGCAGATCTGGGTGATCTTAGAGGATTTTATGAAGCTCTTAAAGCAGTGTTTGGACCTACTTATCCGGTCCAAAGCTCCTTATACAGTACAGATGGTCAAACATTAATTACTGATAAAGCCTCCATCCTGAATCGATGGGCTGAAAATTTTCAAAGTCTGTTTAGCGCCAATCGAGTAGTCCAAGGCTGAACTATCCAACATATGATACAAAAACCGATGAAAAATGAACTGGACATAGCTCCCACTTTGGAAGAGACCCTTAAGGCCATACAGCAGATGAAAAACGGCAAGGCGGCTGGGATTGATGGAATCCCACCTGAAGTTTGGAAACAAGGAGGTCATGCACTCCACGAAAAATTCCACAAATTCCTTGTGAATTGCTGGGAAAAAGGGGAACTGCCATCAGACCTCCGAGATGCAGTCATCATCACCCTGTAAGAAAAAAGGAGCAAAATCTGATTGCTCAAACTATCAAGGCATAACACTGCTCTCTATTGCTGGAAAAATCCTTGCAAGGATACTCCTGAACAGATTAGTTCCTGCTATTGCAGAAGAACTTCTCCCTGAAAGCCAATGTGGCTTCAGAGCCAATAGGAGTACTACAGACATGGTATTTGCCCTTAGACAACTGCAAGAAAAATGTAGGGAGCAGAACAAGGGTCTCTATGTAACATTTGTCGACCTCACCAAAGCCTTCGACGCTGTGAGTAGAAAAGGTCTGTGGTAGATCCTGTAAAGACTAGGATGTCCCCCCAAATTCCTTAAAATGATTATCTTGCTACATGAGGGCCAGCACGGTCAAGTCAGATATAGCGATGCTCTTTCAGGGCCCTTTCTAATAACTAATGGAGTGAAGCAAGGTTGTGTTCTTGCTCCAACTTTATAATCTTCTTCAGCATGATGCTCCAAAGGGCTATGGCAGAGCTTGAAGAAGACGACGGCATCTATATACACTACCGTACTGATGGTAGATTGTTTAACTTAAGCCGTCTGAGGGCTCACACTAAGACTCTAAACTATCTAATCCGTGAGCTGCTCTTCGCCGATGATGCTGCCCTTGTTGCCCACACAGAAGCGGCTCTGCAGCGGCTAACATCCTGCTTTGCAACAGCTGCAGAGCTGTTTGGGCTGGAGGTCAACCTGAAGAAAACAGAAGTTCTTTACCAGCCTGCACCACAGGACGAACACCACCATCCCCACGTTGCCGTCGGCAAATCTGTGCTCAAGTCCGTTCAGCAGTTCACCTTCCTGGGAAGCATCATCTCCTCAGATGCCAAGATTGACAAAGAGATCGATCACAGATTAGCAAAGGCATATAGTGCATTTGGAAGACTTCACAAAAGAGTCCTGGAGCAATAAACACCTGAGGTAAAGCACAAAAATCAGTGTGTATAGAGCCATTGTACTGTCTATCCTCCTTTATGGATCTGAAATATGGCTCACCTATTGCCACCACCTACGACTCCTCGAACACTTTCATCAGCGCTGTCTACACACAATCCTAAATATACACTGGACTGACTATGTGATGAATGTTGCTGTCCTTGAGCAAGCAGGGATCACCAGCATTGAGGCCATGATATTGAGAACACAGCTGCGCTGGGCAGGGCATGTTTCTAGGATGGAGAACCATTGCCTCCCAAAAATAGTACTCTACGGTGAACTCGCCACGGGTCAGCGTAAGAGGGGCGCTCCAAAAAAGCGATACAAAGACTTCCTGAAACAACATCTCAGGCTCGGCCAAATTGATCACCAACAGTGGTCCGCCCTGGCCTCACATCGGGAGGCATGGAGACGCACAATCCACAATGCTGCAGCCTTATTTGAGAACTCACGCCGAACAAGTCTTGAAGAGAAACGACAACGCAGAAAGAATCACAACCCAAAAACATCACTCAGGGAGACCTTCTGCTGTGCTTTCTGCAACCGGACTTGTTTATCTCGGATTGGCCTTTTCAGTCATCAGCGCGCTTGCAGAAAAGTGCGGGATGAGTCCTTCCCTGAATCTTCGTTTGCGAAGAAAAGCCAGAGAGAGAGAGAGAGACTTTAAGAAGACACCCCTTCTAATCAAGGATGAGAAAAATGGTGACTATTCTAAATGTCCCTACTATCTACCCAGGGGATTGGGCAACAGGATAAGGAGTGCTATGGTTTTGTAGGGACAAATTTTACAGAAAAACAACAGAATTAATTTATTTATAGTTTCATGAATCTCTATGCTGAAAGAAAAGAAGAATGAAGGTGCCACAGCTTAATTGGCATCTGGCCAATTATCTGTCAGGTGCTGGTACAACCAGCTTGCCTGCCATGAGACTGTGTGGTGTAGAGGGATATATAGTAGTACAGTTTGTTTTGGGGAACATATATTCAGCCTTCTTGGTGTTGCATTCCTGTTTGATTATCTAGCATTGGAATGTTCAAGGTCAGTGTGCTGGGAAAACAGCATGTAGAAAGGAAAGTAAGTTCGCCTGAGAAAATAGAGCATTTTGCTAAATTGACAAATGAGACTGTAGCTCGCCAAAACATTTGAAATGGCTATGCCTTAAATGTATTGTACTAATGAGGATAGGCCAGTCCTGACAATGAAAGTCAGTGGATGATGTTTGCTGCAGTTTTTGTAAGAAAGGTTTGCTGAATTAACTCTGAAGCCTGGGTTTCTGAACTGCTGGAACTCTAAATTTGACATTATTTACATGATTTTGATATATTTTGTTCTTTTTTTTAGCTCTGTCCTGACAAGACCCCTTGTCTCTATTTGGGGGGAAATTTACCTTAAATTTTTAGAAGGCCAGATTTAAAAAGCAGGTTGGTCACCAGGCTACAAGACTGGGAATTATATGAAAGATGAAACAGAATATTAAGACCACCATGTGGGGACTAAAAAAGCTATAGTTTGACTGGAAACAACTTAAAACAGCACCGAGTTGCCACAAATCAAAAGGTATGAGTCACCTGTTTCTAGACAAGAGACAAATGCTAGCTGTGGCTGCTTATAGGCAAGCTACCTGCTGGAAGGAATTATGAGAGATTCTGTCTTTGTAATTCTGCCACTTGGTGGAAGTTTTTCAATAAAGATATCCAGAGCAGACAGTTGTTCTTTTTCTGGGTTGTCGTCTTCTTGTTGAGTCTTCTATTTTGTTAAAAAAAAAAAAAGAAAGAAAAATACATGAGAGAAAACATCCTGTAGAAGAGAGATTGCTTTTGTATTTTGCCAGCAAGTGTAATACACAGGCAACATATGATTTCTCTTTAAAAGACTTAAAAGAAAAAGTTAAGTTGCTAGGAGTCAGAGCGAATGCTTTGCATGCAGAAAATTCTAGATACAATCTCAGACTCTTCTAGCAGGGATGGAAAGACTAGTCTGAAACCCCAGAAAGATGCTGTTATTTTGTATAGATCAAGCTGGAAGAAGTAGCAGCCGGACTAACGCACTTTCCCCTGTTCCTTTCCATAATGATCCATCCATGACAATAACTAGAGCACCTGATTCTAAGCCAGTGTAAAACATCGCAATATAATTAATTATAGATCTACCCTAGATAGTATCAGGAAGCTACAAAGCTTTGCATCACCTTGAAGTGTCAGCACATGTTGAATAAAGGTGAAATTTCCAGCTTCACTAGAGTTTCTGCTGTAATCAATATGCAAAAAGAATTCCTAGTCTATCCCAGGCCTGCAGCATCAGAAATATATATATTTGACATTTTTGGCACTAGAAACTTGCAGAATTGTAAGCCCTCTGGCTTATAATCTAAAGAATAAGACACAAAAAGAGAAGGGATTTGGAGGAGTGGGGGAATCCTCAGGCACTCGGGCTAGAGTTCAAAGTGTTTGGGCTGGAAAGAGTTTGAAAAGAGCAACAGTACTTACATAACACACAGTGTCGGAGCTGCTATCTGCTGGCTGTCTGCTTCCAAGATTCTTGTTATTTTCAGGCACTTCTATCTGTTTTGAACAAGAATAAGTAATACAAGAAGCAGAACATCTAGTTGGTTCTTGGACAAGTTAGTTATGAGAACTGCTCTGAGTAACATTGTCATAATATTGCAGGGGCACTTTATCTATGCAGGATCAACAAAGTTAATGAAATGGAAACACTCTCAATCTTTTCATAAAATTTAGAATGCTGCATTTTCTGTTGAACAATGATGTTGTATATCACAACTTTTCACACAAGTGAGAAGGGGTAAAATTCTCTTCAGCAGACTTCCCAAAACTCTCCCTGAAAGCCAAGATTACTTAACTGAGACTGTTGTACTTTGGCTGTATCATGAGAAGACATGACTCACTAGGAAAGACAATAATACTTTGCAAGGTAGTAAGCAGCAGGAAAAGAAGGAGAAGACTACATCACAGGTGAATAGACTCAATCAAGGAAGCCAGAGCCCTAAGCCTGCAAGACCTTTGCAGTTGATGAAAGGGTGACTTGGAGTTCTCTCATTCATAGGGTCACCATAAGTTGAAGTTTATTTTGATGGCAGTTAACAACAACAAAATTTCCCATTTACAATTCATTTGAGATTAACTATCAGCTTCTATTAGTTATTTTTAAGAAATAAATCAACAAGAATTTGAAGGCATGACTTACAGGACTAGGTGGCTCTCTTTGGCTTCTGATGCTCTGGAGGCTTCCAATTTCTGTTTGAGAGCTTGAATGTGACATGCCTTCAAAGTAAGGTCTATAAGAAAAACATAAAGAATACCATAAACATTGATTTTCTAGAAGCCTCCAAACACACCCATAGCTATAGCTTCCAGAGATTGTGCATAAGACACCAGAGGTGCACACATTTGTCTAATCATCATCATGACACTGGAGGAAAATCTGACAAAAAGCTCTAAAGATAACCAATACCCCAAATCATCTCCTCTCCTCCACCAAAGCTTGACTGCTCTCACTTGAAGTGAAAGCAGCTAAACAAAGGACAGGTTGCTTACCTGTAACCATAGATCTTCGAGTGGTCTTCTGTGAATTCACACAGTTGGGTTTATTCCTGCGCCTGCGCAGTGCATACGGAACCTTCTAGTATCGCTAGGCAGAATGTGCATAGATACATTTTTGGCGGTAACTCCGCCCACAGTAACAGTCCCTTAAAAGGCTCTCCCGCCTAAATCCCCTCAGTTCCTTGAATGACGCCGCAATAAGCAGCATCAGGAACATTAAGCATATACGCCATAGTAGGACATAGAGGGGAGGATGGGCGGGTTTGTGTGAATTCACAGAAGACCATTCGAAGATCTATGGTTACAGGTAAGCAACCTGTCCATCTTCTTCGTGGTCTCTGTGAATCACACAGTTGGGTAGACTAGCAAGCTTCCCCACTGGAGGAGGGTATGTCCTACAGTACAAATGAGGACTCTTTACCTTAGCCTTAAAAAGGGAATGTGGCTCAACCACTCATTTATTTACCTTTCAAACTCTTCTTTTTTTTTTTGCACATTCCGCAATTATTAACTATTGTAAACATAGCCATACACACATGTCAATGCAGAAGTAAACTAATCATGAAACAAACCCACAGTGAAGAATTTCAACATGAACACAGTCACTCATTGTATGGAGGACAGAAGTACTGCCCTCCCAAAGGCAGCCTCGTTTCTAGAACGAGAGTCCAGTCTATAATGAGAGATGAATGTCAATGGTGAGGACCAAGTCGCGGCACGGCAAACGTCCTCTAGGGGCACTCCTGAGAGGAATGCAGTCGAAGCGGAGACAGCTCTCGTAGAGTGTCCTCGAATTCGTGCAGGCAGCGGCTTCTTGGCCAGTTCATAACAGAGGGCAATGGTAGACGTAACCCACTTGGACAGCCGCTGTGACGAAATCGAAGCACCCCGTTTGGAGTCAGCATAGGAGACGAAGAGCTGGGGTGATTGTCGGAATGGAGCAGTCCGTTGTAAATAGAAGGCAAGCGCCCTTCTAACATCCATGGAGTGGAGGGTCTGTTCGAATTCGTCCTTTGGGTCCTGCATCAACGCCGGTAGGACAATAGGTTGGTTGAGGTGGAAGCTAGACACAACTTTAGGGAGAAAGGAAATGTCCGGTCTCAGGACCACCTTGTGCTTATGGAAGCAGAGGCAAGGAGGGTCCGATCGTAGAGCACAAAGCTCCCCGGCTCGGCGGGTGGAGGGGATAGCCACCAGAAAGGCAGTCTTCCAAGTCAGCAGACGGAGGTCTGTCGAAGCCATAGGTTCAAACAGACGCCTCACCAACTGAGATAGAACGAGCTCAAGGCTCCAGGCCGGTACAGGTTCGAGAACAGGCGGATGGAGGTTGACATATCCTTTCAGGAATCTCTTCACCGTCGGGTCCTGGAAGGGGGATGGTCGATCCCGAGATTGGAACTCGACGGATATAGCAGCCAGATAGCCTCGAAGAGACGATATCGAGAGTCCCACCTTGGATAAATCTAGTAGGAATTCGAGGACCGCCGATATCGAGCAGGAGTCGATAGTCAGTCCCTTAGCTGTCAGAAACTTCTCGAACCGGCTCCACTTATAGAGGTATGCTTTACGTGTCGAGGGCTTTCTGGCAGCATCAATAACCGCTTGAACCTCTTGAGGTACAGGAGGCGGGAGGTGAGGTTGAGGAGGATACACAGTCACGGAAGGATTCTCCAGGCCGTCAGTCGGAGTGAGTCGACGTCTGGATGTCTCACCTTGCCTTGCTGGATGGTGAGTAGGTCCGGTCTGCCTGGAAGGCGAAGAAACCGACGCCTGGCCAGATGTAGCAGCGGGGCAAACCACGGCTGCCGAGGCCACCATGGTGTAATGAGGATCGCATTCGCTCGATCCCTTCGAAGCTTGGCGACGACTCTTGGCAACAGTGGAATTGGAGGGAAAAGGTACAAAAACGGTCCATTCCATTGGTACAGGAACGCATCTCCTCTCGAGTCCTTGTGTCTTACTCTGGAGCAAAATTGGGTGCACTGAGCGTTCTGGGCAGTCGCGAAGAAGTCCAGTAGAGGAGTCCCCCAACGATGGAAAAGATCGGAGACTACTTGCCGATGCAGCATCCACTCGTGGACGTTGGAATTGGAACGGCTCAGTCCGTCTGCAAGAATATTGTCCTCCCCGGGGAGATGGATGGATTGCAGGGAGACACCTCTCTCCACGCACCAATCCCAGATCTGCAGAGTGAGGTGAAGGAGCTGTGGGGACTTGGTACCCCCTTGCTTGTTTATGTAATACATTACAGATGTGTTGTCCGTGATCAGGAGGACCGTCCTGTTCCAAACCAGCACCTCGAACGCTTGAAGGGCTTTCTGGACTGCCAGGAGCTCCAAGACGTTGATGTGTAACGCCTTCTCTTCGTCGTCTCATAGGCTCTGAATTTTGTGTCGGCCTAGATGAGCTCCCCAGCCGAGTAGAGATGCATCCGTCATGAGGGAGACAGTCGGCTGCGGGGGGTCGAAAGGAAGGCCGGAGAGGACATCCCGAGGTATGAGCCACCAGTCGAGGGAACGTTGGACCACACGGGGCATCGTCAAGAGCTTTTCGGGGGAGTCCCATAGATGGTCGAAGATCGTCAGGAACCAGTGTTGAAGCGGCCGGAATCGAAGCCTGGACAAGGGAGTGACGGCCGTAGTCGCAGCCATGTGGCCCAGCAACACTTGGATGTCGCGTGCTCGGATCTTTCGTGAACGGCGACAACTGTGAATCAGGGACCGCAGGGTGATCAACCGGTCCTCTGGAAGATAGGCTGCAGCAGAGACGGAGTCCAGTCGAGCACCGATGAACTGAATCACTTGTGTAGGATTCAAGTGGGACTTCTCCGTGTTGACAACAAGTCCTAGGGTATGCAGTACATCTAGGGTAAGACTGATGTCCTTCTCGAGTTGGGACTTTGAGTTCGCTACAAGGAGCCAGTCGTCGATATACGGGAAGACTATGACTCCGTGTTGTCGAAGGTAGGTGGCCACCGGTGCCATGCACTTCGTAAAGACCCTCGGTGCTGTGGAGAGTCCGAAGGGGAGAACGCAGAACTGGTAGGGTTCGGTCCCGATCTGGAATGCTAGAAACCTCCTGTGGGCAGGATTCCGATATGGAAGTAAGCGTCCTTGAGGTCTATGGACGCAAACCAATCTCCGCGTCGAACTCGATCCAGTAGCCCTGTTGTACAATCCTCAGAACCCAGCGGTCCGATGTTATCAGAGACCAGGCTTGCTGGAACGACGACAGGCGATCTCCAAACAGGGGGGTCTAAAAGAAAAGGGAAACATCAAAACATCAGAAAGGGCATTCAAAATCTCCATCTGCCTTGATCCTTCGGCCGTTGTTTGGAAGGAAGCCGGTATCGTGAAGTGGACCCCTGGCTCCTCACCGACGATGTAGCAGACATCGTTTGCTGGAAACGGGAGCGCCTAGAAGACTGAGGAGTGCTACTTCGCCTAAAAGGCTGACTGTATGAAGGAGCATGCCAGCCTTGACAGTGTCTGGGGCGGTAGGCAGAAGATGAGGACGTTGGCATACCGTACTTTCGTGCGGTGGTCCTCATCTTCTGCGTGAACTCCAGCTTCTCATCAGTCGAGGTGTTAAAGAGGCCGGAGTTGTCGAAGGGCATGTCCTCTATTGTAGCAGATGCTTGCGCGGAGAGGCCCGAGGATTGTAGCCAGGCGTGTCTCCGAAGAGCGATAGATCCCGCAACCGTCTTGGCTGCGCAGTTGGCAACATGGCGTGCAGAGTTCATCTGCTGCCCAGCCAGCAGTTGGGCCTCTGTTTGGATGGCCTCAGCGAGCCGTCGACGTTCATCAGGCAGGTCCTGGATGAGTGGTAGCATTCTCTCCCACAGGACCTGCTGATATGCGCCCATGCACACAGAATAGTTCACAATCCTGAAGCTGAGGCCAGCAGCTGAATACAATTTTTTCCCCATAATATCAAGTTTCCTCAGGTCTGGCTGAGGTGATGGCAAGAATGGTAAATACCCCTCAGAAGACTCGGAAGAAGAAGAGGAATCAGACGATGGTGATGGTGATCGTTGTCTGTCAGTAAGGGATACGGCGCGTTCCGGTGGCGTAGGTGGACGTGGCTCATGGGGTAGGGGAGGCAGGGGCCGACTTGGCGATGCCTGACATGCTGCGTCCCGTAGCACTGGCTTCGTGGGCTGTCTCGGGACTGTGGAGTCCCTCCCTAGGGCATGGAAGGAGATCCGTGATGGAGATAAAGCAACGGCTTCAAGAGTTGCAGCCTCCGAAGTCAACTGAAAAACACGATCCGAAACGGCCTCAGTGGAGTGTCACCTCAGCGGAGCGGCAAGTACCGACTTGGCTAGATCATAGGCACCATATGCCAACTCATCCTCCCGAAGTGCGGAGGTGGAGGGTCTGGGCTCATCAAGCACCTCTCCTGCTGGAATCGACGGTTGGAGTAATTCCGAACGGGAGACGAGCAGAGTAGGAGAGGGCCCACGGGCACGCGGAGGGTGGTCTGATTCACCAGCCGAACCCACTTCAACCTCTATAATCTCCAGCGACGGTGTCGAGATGGGAGACCTCGGGCATGGAGGCTCAATGCCGACAGCTCGATCCCGAGGCGAGCGCTAGGATGGAGTGACAGAAACGCTCGGTGTCGAGACAGGCAGTAGAGGTTGTTGAAGCTGCGGGTCAGCCTTCGGCCTCTCATCAACATGACGGCGCTTGGTCTTTTCCTTTTTGTGGTCCTTGCTTTTCAAGGAAGCCGACGACTCGATCCTTGCTCGAATCCTTAGGATCCGCTCGGTCCCGAGCAGGATTCTTGGAGCTCACCGTCGATGCCGGAGGGGCTAGAGTTGAAACCGAGGTCGATTTGGAGGCGTGTTTATGGGAGTGCGTCACCGCCTTGGGGTCAGACGCTACCGACCGTCTCTGGGATGGACTGGACGAACGGCGGCGCTTAGCTGGTGGAGACTTCGAAGACCTCGATGAGGGGGACCTCCCACGTTGTTGTGGGGACACTCCCTGACCGACAACTGGGGTGGACGCGGTCGATGGTACGAGGGCTCTTTCATACAAAAAGGACTTCAGGCGAGAAGATCGATGTTTCCTTGCCTGAGGCGTAAAGGCCCTGCAATGAACACACGCGTCCACATTATGGGTCTCTCCCAAACAGATAAGACAACGGGAGTGGCCATCCGAGCTGGGCAACTTTGCCTGGCACACCACACACCTCTTAAAGCCAGATTTCGAGGCCATAATAAATGAATTGAAGCAACGTCAGACAGTCCGAGTCAAGCCGTGAAACCAGAAATCGTTACCAGAACCGAGGGGGCGCGAGAGTCGTCGTCAAAAGCCAGTCCAAGTTATCAACAGCAACAGAACAGTCAGGGAGTCAGAAATATCGTAGTCAGAGAACAGTCCAAGTCAAATCCAAAAGTTAGAGCGAGCGAAGGTTCCTTCAGAGCTGCTAGCGCGGCGGAAAAAAAGGAACTGAGGGGATTTAGGCGGGAGAGCCTTTTAAGGGACCGTTATTGTGGGCGGAGTTACCGCCAAAAATGTATCTATGCACATTCTGCCTAGCGATACTAGAAGGTTCCATATGCACTGCGCAGGTGCAGGAATAAACCCAACTGTGTGATTCACAGAGACCACGAAGAAGATCCAGTGTGTTTTACTCTACATTTGGTTTATTGACTCATTTGGCAGTGGGTACCTCCCTTTCTCTGGTTTGTTCCATCCCAAATCCAGACTTTCAGGAATCCAGGAAAAACTCTCTAGACCACAGTAATACAGTGTTCTTTGGAGCTGTGAACTGATGACAGACAGCTTCTTCCTTTTTCCAGTGCACTGCTGTTTCCAATGCCCTCACTACAGATGCATAAGAGTGAGTGAGGCAAAGAACCACTCCACTGATATCAATGGTCATCTGTGGTGCGCTGATAACCTGTTGCTTCTTTCACTCCAGCTCTCCCAATGCCTTCCACCCTGACTAAAATGATGACGAGTCAAAAGGTTTTTATTTTACCATGCTTGTGTCTGTGACACTACGCAGGGTTGGTATGGGGATATGGAAAAGACCATTCCCCTTTCAGAACAACTAAAATTGGTTGACCTTTTCCCTTGATCAAAGGGAAGAGGCTATTCCTGAAGCAATTCAGAATATTCTTTGAGAGTTGGAGAACTGTATTTTCTTAACTCCTGTTTCCAAAGCCTCTCTTCTACTTGAGATACACTAACAAAATTTGATGGGGGAAAAGGCACCTGAGAGGTTCCACCAGGGCTTCAACAACATTCATTCCACCAACAATCTGAGCCTAAGCCAATCCTTACAGCAGACACATCTTCTAGGCACTACTGTGCATACAAAAGCACCACCTTCTATCAGGAACCTACTGACCACTGCTTCCAGCCAGAACACTCTAAAAAAACTGCTACCTACAGTCACACAGCAATATTTTTGTTCTGACTCATATGCTGACTCTGACCCACAACATCAGAATTTAAATCCAACATTTCTAAGACTGCGATAACCAGACAACAAAGTGAAAGACAAATCAGTAAGACAAGCCTAAACTATAAATTATTGCAGACTGACCTAAGAGATCAATGTTCAAAGATCTAAAGCCTGCCCTGGACAGTGATATTTCTCTTTGTCAAAGTTTGGTCGTAAGCATGTCCTAGGTTACAGACAGTGAAATACCAGAAGCTCCTTTTAACTCTCCACTCTGTTGTGCAAACAGCTCCCACCCTAACACAGAGCAAGTTCAATAATCAGCAAGGCTGCCAATAGAAATCAAATCCTCTTACTTTAGCTTTGGTTTAGGAGTGCTGAGGACACTGTCATCATCTTCCATGTCAGGGCCACTGTCGCTGGGATTATCTATATCAAGTGTGTCATAGAGAAGGTCTAAATCTTCTTCTACTTCTTGGACGTGATCAGCCGGATCTTGCTCAGAATCCAAAACCTAGATACCACAGGCAGATCAACAGGTAAGAAGTAGTGGGGTGGGGTTGTGGAGGATGCTGAGGAAGGTAAGAACTGTCTCAGATTCCTTAGGGCCCAAGCCACTATTTCTGAACTTATCAAGCAATAGTACTGTTCTACTGAATTCAAGCAAGACCTTATCCAATGTTCAGTTCTGGAGACCACAATTCACAAAGTGGAAAAGAGACAAAGGAGTATGTTTATAATAAGGAAGAACTGAGGAGGCAAATCAAGTACCGAAATGCTAAATAGTCCAGTAAAAAAGAAAATATTTTGTGAAAAGAAAATAAATGGACTATTTGTGGATAGCTTTTCACTGTTTAAAAAACCCAGAAAGGCCAATTCATGCTAAAACTGAGGACGAGAAAAAACAAAGTAAGATTAAGCACTGGAAGCCTACAATTTAGAGGGAGATATTTTAAAAAGATCTGTTTTATTAGTGGATCAAGAGACTAGGCAGGTTGTAGACCATGGATGGGCAACTGTGGGAGGCTAGGATGCAACGTTAACCTCCTAGGATAACTGGAAGGTCCACATATGCATGAAAAAAAAAATCAAAATGTTTATTTGCCCAAAAATGCCCCCAAAACAATCTACATATTTTACCTCTACTCCACGATTCTGTCATCTTGTCTAATGCCTCTCAATAAAGTCTCCAGTGCCAATATAAAAAGCATGGGCGAAAGGGGGTATCACTGTTTAGTTCCTTTTTGTATCTCAATCAGTGTTGTGGCATTTCCATTTACCAAAATCTGGGCTTTTGAACTGAATATATTATCCTCATGACCAGAATAAAATTTTCGCCGAAGTCCATTCCCTCTACTACTTGAGATAAGTACAGTAATTCCAAGAAATGTTATCAATTTTTTGTATATTTACTGACCACATAGGCAGTTATCAGACCTTCTGGGACTATCCAGCAAAAGCCTATGCCGTTTTTCCTGAGGAGTTGCACTACAAACTTGTAGTCCCTCTGTTTTCTGAGCATTCTTTCTAGGATTTCTTTATACATAATTATTTCATTATTTCATTCTCACTTTAAGCCTTTTCTTAAAGTGTGCTCTCAACATTTCATCTCTGAAGCATTTTTTTTGTGAAAAAATTATTACATCTCTTAGTAGATTTTTGCTCTGCACATAAGCAGAGTTTTCATAGAATCATAGAATTGCAGAGTTGGAAGAGTCCACGAGGGCCATCCAGTCCAACCCCCTGCCACACAGGAAATCACAATCAAAGCATCCCCGACAGATGGCCATCCAGCCTCTGTTTAAAGACCTCCAAGGAAGGAGACTCCACCACGCTCCGAGGGAGTGTGTTCCACTGCCGAACAGCTCTGATTGTTCCTCCTAATGTTGAGGTGGAATCTCTGTTCCTGGAGCTTACATCCATTGCTCCGTGTTCCAATCTCTGGAGCAGCAGAAAACAAGCTTGCTCCATCCTCAACGTGACACCCCTTCAAATACTTAAACAGGGCTATCATATCGCCTCTTAACCATCTTTTTTCCAGGCTAAACATACCCAGCTCCTTAAGTCTCTCCTCATAAGGCATGGTTTCCAGACCTTTCACCATTTTAGTCGCCATTCTCTGGACACGCTCCAATTTGTCAATATCCTTTTTGAATTGTGGTGCCCAGAACTGGACACAGTATTCTAGGTGAGGTCTGACCAAGGCAGAATAGAGCGGCACTATGACTTCTCTTGATCTGGACACTATACTTCTATTGATGCAGCCCAAAATCGCATTGGCCTTTTTAGCTGCCGCATCACACGGTTGACTCATGTTCAACTTGTGGTCTACTAGGACTCCTAGATCCCTTTCGCACATAGTCTCATTCAGCCAGGTCTCCGCCATCCTATATCTATCCATTTGATTTTTTTCCCCTAAGTGCAGTACCTTACATTTCTCCGTATTGAATTTCATTTTGTTAGCTTTGGCCCAGCTCTCCAGTCTATCCAGGTCATTCTGAATTTTGATCCTGTCCCCCAGGGTATTAGCTATTCCTCCTAATTTGGTGTCATCTGCAAATTAGATAAGTATGCCCATAATTCCCTCATCTAAGTCATTGATAAAGATGTTAAATAGCACTGGGCCCAGGACAGAACCCTGTGGCATCCCACTGGTCACATCTGGCCGAAGAGGAGCCACTGCTGAGCACCCTTTGGGTTCGGCCGGTCAACCAATTACAAATCCGTTGAACAGTTAACTTGTCTAGCCTACATTTTACATGCTTGTTTGCAAGAATGTCATGGGGAACCTTGTCAAAGGCCTTACTGAAATCAAGGTATGCGATGTCCACAGCGTTCCCTTCATCTACCAAGCTGGTCATTTTATCAAAAAAAGAGATCAGATTAGTCTGGCATGACTTGTTTCTCTGAAACCCATGTTGACTTTTTGTGATTATGGCATTGCCTTCTAAATGTTCACAGACTCTCTGTTTAATGATCTGCTCTAGAATCTTCCCTGGTACTGATGTCAGACTAACCAGACGATAATTGTTGGGATCTTCTTTTTTCCCCTTTTTGAAGATGGGGACAACGTTTGCCCTCCTCCAGTCTGCTGGGACTTCTTCTGTTCTCCAGGAGTTCTCAAAGATTATTGCCAATGGCTCTGAGATCACATTTGCCAGCTCTTTTAATACAATTGGATGTAGTTCATCTGGTCCTGGAGATTTAAATTCATTTAGATTAAGAAGGTATTCCTGTACTACCTCTTTGCTTATTCTGCGCTGGATTTCTCCTTTTGTATCCTCTGTTCCTTTATCGTCAGGTTGGTCCCCCTTTTCCTTTTCTGAAAACACTGAGGCAAAGAAGGTGTTGAGTAATTCTGCCTTTTCTCTGTCCCCTGTTAGCATTTTGCCATCTTCTCCACGTAGTGGCCCTACCATTTCCTTCTTCCTCCTTTTGCTGTGGACATATCCAAAAAAACCCTTTTTATTGTTCTTAACCTCTCTAGCAAGCCTGAGCTCATTCTGCACTTTAGCTTTTCTGACTATACTCCTACATGTGTTTGCTATCTGTTTGAATTCTTCTTTGGTGATTTCCCCCCTTTTTCCATTTCCTATACATGTTCCGTTTAAAACTTAGGTCCGTTGAAAGTTCTTTAGTCATCCATCCTGGTTTCTTGAGACACCTCCCATTTTTCCTCCTCAATGGTACTGTTTGAAATTGTGCCTTCAGTATCTCCCTTTTGAGAAAGTCCCATCCATCTCAATGGATGGAACTTTTTCTGTATATTGTTTCAATCTGCTTTTCCAAATGCTCTGAAGAGCTGTTTATCAGAGCTGCCATATATTGTAAAAATCCCTGTTTTAAATTTGTCAGCTCCTCAGGGACTGCTCTCAATCTGAGCTATGTTTGCTTTAATGTTAAGCCAAACAATAGAGCTCTGCCCTGTTTGGTTTCAAAATCTTGCTGAAAAATTGCAGTTCCCAATCTTGCCATAAATTTGCAATTCCCTTAGCATTTTCAGGGATCTCCTGCTAATGTTTATTTGTAGTGATTGTAAACTTCTGAATAGCGGCATGATTTTCTGAGTGATCTCTCTTTTTTAATAGATGTATATGTATATGTATATATAAAAGAAAATCCTTTCTGGGGCTTTCCCCCCTTCAAAACAAAATTGGAACTTAAAATGGATTTCCATTCTTCTAGAAACCTTTGTGATAAATTCCTAACCTGTTTGGAGAAACTAAAACTTTGTAATTTATTTCTTTGTAATTCATCTTTATGATAACTGTGGAACATGATCTGAATAAAGACACTGCAGGTTACTGCATGCTCTCTGTATATAAAATACTAATCAACAGGTGGTGAAAACTAAAATGATACAACAAAACATTTAGGTTAAGCAAAGCTGAAATTGTAATCCATTATTACCCTCGATAGTTGGTAATACTGGGGAAGTCAAAGAATAAAAAATATATGTAAAGATACTGACAAAAGATATTATATTTATTATGTTCTAGATACTTACGTACAAAGATACATATTCATTCATACAATTTCAGATTCAAATTATTGTCTTAAAGACAATATTTTGTTCATGATCTTACTATGTGACTATAATGTGTTATATTTATGATCTTGAGAAATGTCTATGCTTAATAAAAATATTTTTAAAAAACTGATGTAATTCTGCTGAAATGTATGATCTTAATTCATCCAATTTCTGCTCTATCTCCTGTTCTAAATTCAGACAAGTATCTGTCAAAAATTTATTCAGATATGAGATTGGCAATCTCAGATACTGAAGTTTGAAATCTCACTATAGCAACCCACCACTCATCTGACCCCACTCTCAGTGATTTCCTGGCTGACATTTTATGGTATTTTATGGTGTGTTATAAAACACTTAGTGCTTGAATTCCAGTGTCAGAGACAAACAGTCATATCTCTCAGCTTTTAGTTGTTTAAATCTTAAAACTATTGGATTTAATTCTTATTCAGTTCCAATTTGCCACTTAATTTAACTTTCAGTTCTTTTGAGCAAAATAATACATACAGTCTGTCCCTATCTGAGAAAGTTTTGATTTGCAAGTGATTTAATAATGGCAGGCAAACTTCAGATATTTGCAATGTAGATTACAGTAGCCCCTCCACATTCGCGAACTTGACATTTGCGGTTTTGATTATTCACGGTTTTGGGAGGGTCCCCCCAAAACCGAGACACAGGGCCTCTAGAGGCCCCGTGAAAGCCCTGGGAGGCCTCCACAGGGCCTTCGGAGACCCTCCGGAGGCCCCACGAAGACCTTGGAAGGGAGGGGGAGGGCTGGGGAGGCCTCCGCGGGGCCTTCAGAGACCCTCCGGAGGCCCCGCAAAGGCCTTGGGAAGGAGGGGGGCGGGCCGGGGAGGCCTTCACGGGGCTCCCGGAGACGCTCCGGAGGCCCCATGAAGGCCTGGGGAGGGGGTGGGGAGGGCCGGGGAGGCCTCCATGGGGCCTCCGGAGATGCTCCGGAGGCCCCATGAAGGCCTGGGGGAGGGCTGGGGAGGCCTCCATGGGGCCTCCGGAGACGCTCCGGAGGCCCCATGAAGGCCTGGGGAGGGGGTGGGGAGGGCCGGGGAGGCCTCCATGGGGCTTCCGGAGGTGCCCCGGAGGCCCCATGAAGGCCTGGGAGAGGGCTGGGGAGGCCTCCATGGGGCCTCCGGAGATGCCCCGGAGGCCCCATGAAGGCCTGGGGGAGGGCTGGGGAGGCCTCCATGGGACCTCCGGAGATGCTCCAGAGGCCCCATGAAGGGCTGGGGAGGGCCGGGGAGGCCTCCATGGGGCCTCCGGAAACGCTCCGGAGGCCCCATGAAGGCTTGGGGAAGGCCTGGGGGAGGGCTGGGGAGGCCTCCACGGGGCTTCCGGAGCATCTCCGGAGGCCCCATGAAGGCCCGGGGAGGGAGGGGGGAGGGCCGGGAGAGGCCTCCGCGGGGCCTTGCTAGGCCCCACGAAGGCCCGGGGAGGGAGGGGGGAGGGCCGGGAGAGGCCTCCGCGGGGCCTTGCTAGGCCCCACGAAGGCCCGGGGAGGGAGGGGGGAGGGCCGGGAGAGGCCTCCGCGGGGCCTTGCTAGGCCCCACGAAGGCCCGGAGAGGGAGCGGGGAGGGCCGGGAGAGGCCTCTGCGGGGCCTTGCTAGGCCCCACGAAGGCCCGGAGAGGGAGCGGGGAGGGCCGGGAGAGGCCTCCGCAGGGCCTTGCTAGGCCCCACGAAGGCCCGGAGAGGGAGCCGGGAGGGACGGGAGAGGCCTCCGCGGGGCTTTGCTAGGCCCCACGAAGGCCTGGGGAGGGCCGGGAGAGGCCTCCACGGGGCCTTCCCGGGGAGGGAGGGGGGAGGGCCAGGAGAGGCCTCCGCGGGGCCTTGCTAGGCCCCACGAAGGCCCGGGGAGGGAGGGGGGAGGGCCGGGAGAGGCCTCCATGGGGCCTTGCTAGGCCCCACAAAGGCCCAGGGAGGGAGGGGGAGGGCCAGGAGAGGCCTCCACCGGGGCCCCGCAAAGGCCTTGGGGGGGAATGGGGAGGGCCGGGGAGGCCTCAGCGGGGCCTCGGGAGGGTCTCTGGAGGCCCTGGGAAGGCCTAGGAAGGGGGCGGGAAGGCTGGGGAAAAGTAACTATGGGGCCTCCGGAGGCCCCATGGTCGCTATGGTGAGGGAGGGGGAGGGCAGTCATTATTCGCGGATTTTTCACATTCGCGGGGGTCCGTGTGAAGGGACAACTGTATTTGTACTCACTTGGCCAGAATAAGTCTTCATATCTTTATACATGTAAAGATCATAATAAATCCTGCAAAGCTGATGCAGCACACAAATCATGCTGCAAAATATCTCCTCCAGAGTTCTTGTCCCCTCAATTTTCTAATGAAGCACTGGTAGGATTTTTATTTGATTTGGACCACTTTCAAAGTTCCTACTCCAGTTCAGCTATTTTCTGAATCTTTCCAAATCAGCCCAGCTCAGTCTTGTTCTGGCCATATCTGCCACACAATTCTGGCATTAACAATAATAATAAATTGAGCTTATCCTTCTGTGTCAGTAGCATGAAGTAAGCAAAGTTTGTTCCTCTAGATGTTGTTGGGCTGCAACTTCCACGAGCCCAATCCAATCTCTCTCTCTCTCTCTGGCTTTTCTTCGCAAATGAAGATTCAGGAAGAACTCATCCCACGCTTTCTGCAAGGGTGCTGGTGACTAAAAAGGCCAATCTGAGATAAACAAGTCCGGTTGCAGAAAGCACAGCAGAAGGTCTGTGATGTTTCCGGGTTGTGATTTTTTCTGTGTTGTCGTTTCTCTTCAAGACTTGTTTGGTGTGAGTTCTCAAATAAGGCTGCAGCATTGTGGATAGTGCGCCTCCATGCCTCCCGATGTGAGGCCAGGGCAGACAAGCCAATATAGCCAATGGTAAGAAATGCTGGGAGATGCACTCCACAACATTTGGAGGGCCAGCCTTTCCCCACCCTGGTGTAATATTTGAACAATATCTGCTTCAGAATATTAATTCATATTTGATCTGTTTTTTTCTTGACCATTACCAATTGCATGGTAAACTGTTTTGTTGGATCAACTTTGGAACGTTGTAAACTGTGGATTAGCAAAGAAACAAGCTCCAAGTTAAACAAGACCTGCATGTAAGACTGCTACAGAAAAGGCTTTGAATACTATCTAAGGCAGGGGTGGACAAAGTGCATTCCAAAGACACCCAAGAGATGTTTGGTGCCCCCCTGGGCCCCCTAAAGGGTCAAATGAAATTTTCAAAAAGAAATTTGCCCCCAAAAGCCCTCTAGAGGGTGTGTGAGGGCATTTCCACCACATTTTCAGGGGTTTCAGAGGGCTTTTTAAAAAGAAAGATGTAAAATCCAAGCTGCAAACCTGAGGTTTCAGGGGAAGTGTAAACCCCATCCAGCACAGGCAGGGTCCCTATTCCCTGACTGGCCTGTTGACTGACCAGAAGCACCTCTGTTTTGTCTGGATTAAGTTTCAATTTCTTTGCCCTCATCCAGTCCATTACTGACAACAGGAATTGGCTAAGTATCAAGACAGTTTCCTGGGAATTATATAAAATGGAGAGATACATTTTCAAAAGGCAGCCCCACATAGAGTGTGTTACAGTAGTTCAAATGGGATGCAATCAAGGCATGCATCACTGTAGCCAGATCAGACCTGTCAAAGAACAGGTACAGCTGGTGCACAAGTTTTAACTGTGCAAACGCACTCCTGGCCACAGCCAAAACCTGAGCATCCAAGCTCAGATTTGAGTCCAAGAGCACAGCCAAGCTGCAAACCTGAGATTTCAGGGGAAGTGTGACCCCATCCAGCACAGGCTGAATCTCTATTCCTTGAGCTGGCTTTCTACTGACCAGGAGCACCTCTGTCTTGTCTGGATTAAGTTTCAATTTGTTCACCTTCATCCAATCCATTACTGACAGCAGGCACTGGTTTAGCATAGAAACAGCTTCCTTGGAGACGGATGGAAAGGAGTGATAAGAGTTGTGTGTCATCAGCATACTGATGACACTGAACCCCCAAACTCTGGATGACCTCTCCCAGCAGTTTCATGTAGATATTAAACAGCATGGGGGGAGGAACTGAGCTGAGGGTGTCAGGGGGACACCGCAGTGCAATTGCCAGGGTGTCAAACAGGCATCCCCCAGCACCACCTTGTGGGTCCGTTCCTCCAAGAGGATTGGAGCCACTGTAAAACAGTGCCCCCACAAGCCCCATCCCAGTGAGGCGACCCAGGATACCATGGTCAATGGTATCAAAAGCTGCTGAGAGGTCAACAGGGAATCAACAGGGACACACTCCCCCATCTAGTTCTCTGCATAGGTCACCCACCAAGGTGACCAAAGCTGTATCCGTACCATAGCCAGGTCTGAAGCCAAATTGAAATGGAACTAGATAATCCATTTTATCCAGGAATGCCTGGAGCTGGGAAGCCACCACACACTTCAACACCTTGCCCAAAAAGGGGACATTGGAGATTGGCTGATAATTTGCCAGTCTAGTGGGATCCAGGGAAGATTTTTTCAATAGCGGCCTCACCACAGCTTCTTTTAGGCAAGCTAGAAGCTTATCTTCTTGTAGTGACACATTCACTACTCCCCTTACCCAATCTGCCAGTCCCCATTGGGCTGCTTTCAACAGCCAGGATGGGCATTGGTCCAGTATGCACGTGATGGCTCTCACCTCTCCAAGGATCCTGTCCACATCCTCAGGTTGCAGAAATTGAGATACATCCCATAACACTGGACAAGCAGGAACTAAGGGTGCATTCACTGGAGCTGTATCAACTACAGCATCCAAGTCAGAGCAGAACCAAGTGATTTTATCTGCAAAATGTCTTGCAAATTCTTCACAGCAGGCTGTTGAGTGGTCTTTATTTTCTTCTTGCCAGCCAGAATGCAAAAGAGCCATCAGGGATCCATCCTGATCCATCTTAATCAGCCTCTCACCCCCGCAGAGACTCCAAGTCCCAGTAAGTCTAAACCTCACCAGATAGTGATCAGTCTATGAGAACAGAACTACAGAGAGTTCCTCCATACCCAAATCACTGTCATCCTGCCCAGAACAGAAAACAAGATCCAGAGTGTGTCTTGCATCAAGGGTAGCACCAGATACTACTTGGGACAGCCCCATGGTTGTCATGGCAGACATGAAGTCTGCAGCTGCTCCTGACAGAGGAGTCTCCGCATGAATGTTAAAGTCCCCCAGTACAACCAGACAAGGGGGGTCCAACGCTGCTGCCAAGACCAACTCAGCCAGCTAGGAATATTTCGCTAATATGTATAGATATAAAATTCCACTCCCTCAAATACCCCTTTCTAACTTACATATACTTCCAGACTGGTTAGAGGTTACCCCAGATCGGGTAAAAAAAATTATGGCCAAACAATCGTCTAATAAAGCTCTCGGGGAGGATATGATCCCTATGGAACTACTTAAGGCAAAAAAGAATATTGGACTCCTATTCTGGCCAAGTTGTTTACATATATAAATAGATCTGGATGTATCCCTGAGGGTTGGAGACTGAGTATCATTGCTCCCATACATCAAAAGGGAGATAAAAACAATCCCACTAATTATAGACCAATTAGCCTCTTAGATATTCTCTCTAAATTGTATGTGCATTTCCTCCTGGAACATTTGGAGGATGGGGCTGATAGGTTAAATTTGATATTGGAAGCCCAAGCTGGTTTTCAAAAAGGAAAATCTACCATTGATCTGTGTTTCGTGCCTAATAGCTTGATCTGTAAATATACCCTAAATATGAAACAAAAACTTTATGCTGCCTTTATAGATCTAAAGTCAGCTTTTGATTCAATTTCTAGGGATTCGTTATAGCATAAACTTGAAATCGCTGGTATTGATTGTCATCTCCTATATCTCATTAAAACACTGTATACTGACACCTCAATACAGGTCAAAGTTGACCTGGCAGGCCAACTCACTCAGAAGATAAATACTTCTGCGGTTGTCAAACAGAGATGTATTTTGGTGCCCTTTTCGTTTAATTTTTACATTAATGACACTGTAAAAGAGTTAGACAGCCTTCAGTTTACCCCAGTTACTATTGTAGATCAAAAACTCTCTTTGTTAATGTATGCAAATGACATCATCCTTATATCTAGAACTCAGGTGGGTCTGAGATGCTTGCTTGTCAAGCTCTCGTCATACTGTAAGAGTATGCCTTAACAGTAAATTATAACAAAACTCAGGTCATGGTGTTTGGTAAGCACCCTAGAATACATACCTGGCACCTAGATGAGTATATAATAAACAAGTGAAGTCTTTTAAATATCTGGGCATGGCTTTTTCAGAGACATTGTCTTGGAAACAACATCAGGTAAACAGTAAAATGCAGGCATATAGATCATAGAATCATAGAACCTTATTGCTGGAAGAGACCACAAGGGCCATCTAGTCCAACCCCCTGCCATGCAGACAGCCAAAGCAATCTTGAGCTTTGCTGCTAATAGGGGAGGGAATCTCGTAAACCCAGCCCTAACAGTTTTTAAAGCTAAAACGTTGTCACAAATTCTTTATGGGACAGAGATCTGGGGTATATCCAAGGTCTCTGGCTTAGAATTAGCTCAGAACTATTTTCTAAGGGCTTTATTAGGTCTTCCTAAGGACACCCCTACTGCTTTGATCCGTTTAGAAACCTCTGTTTTATTTGCTGCCGCAAAGAAAATCAGAAAGAAACATCTGGTAGAGATAGCTGTATCTTGCAATGGGGACAATTTTATACAAAATTCTTAGTTTTTGACTTTTTTTGCATCTTAGTCAAGTGTATCACTTATGTTAAAGTTTTAACTGTAAAATGTTATAGTCTGTTATTTTGTATTTTGTAGTTTTAATGATATTGTTTTATTGTATTGTTTGTTTTATATAACTGTTGTTTTGCAACGGCCATTGGCCATAAGCAATAAAGTATTGGTATTGGTATAACTCAGCCAGCTGAGGCAGGGAGACTGTTGAGCAGCGGGGTGGGTGATACACCAACAGAATCCCTGTTCTATCCCTGCCGCCCACCTTCAAAAACACACACTCAAATCCAGCAGACTATGGACAGGGCATCTGGTAAGAGAGAGGAAATCCTGGAAGACCACTGCCACTCCACCTCCCCATACCCAGGCCTTGCCTGCTGCTGTACCACCAAATTTAAAAGTAATTGGAGACTGCAATCATTTCAAAACAAATGCACTGGGGTAGCAAAATCTTACAGAAATGCTATTAGCCTGTCAGATTATAAATCCCAAACAGAAGTAAAGTTAGTTGCTGGAAATAGCAAAAGAAATTAGTTTACCTCATCAGTTACTTTAAACCTTCTCAACAGCGCCACTACTTTTTGCTTGAAGTTTTGCTGCTGTAAATGTAAATACAACATATAAAATACAACATTACAAACACAAAATAAATCAGTAAAATATTATAAAGAACAAATAGTTCTGCAAAACAAAGTATATAACTACAGTTGTCCCTTCATATCCACAGTTTTGGTATCCACGGATTTAAATATTCATGACTTGAAAATATTCTTTAAAAAATAATAATCCAAAAAGCAAACCTTGATTTTGCCATCTTATATAAGGGACACCACTTTGCTATGCCATTGCATATAATGGGACTTGTGTATTCATGAATTTTGGTATCCACGGGGGGTCCTGGAACCAAACCCCAGCGAATATGAAGAGACAACTGTACTCCAAGTTCACCGGGGTGAGTAGCTTTGATGGGTCTCGGGCTAATTTGCCCTCCGGATCCTCTTGCGGCCTGTCCCTGCCATTGCTGTTTTTCAGCAGCAGTTACAACACCAAGCATTTCTTGGGAAACCAGAAATTTCCCAAGGTTTCTGCTTGGGAAAAGCAACCACCCACTGACCCCATGAGGAATCATAGAATCACAGAGTTGGAAGAGACCACAAGGGCCATCCAGTCCAACCCCCTGCCATGCAGGAATACACAATCAAATAATTTCCAACAGATAGCCATCCAGCCTCTGCTTAAAAACCTCCAAAGAAGGAGAATCCACCACACTCCAAGGCAGTGTATTCCACTTCCAAACAGCTCTTACTGTCAGGAAGTTCTTCCTAATGTTTAGGCGGAATCTCTTTTCCTGTAGTTTGAACCCATTGTTCCGTGTCCTAGTCCCTGGAGCAGCAGAAAACAAGCTTGCCCCATCCTCAGTATGACATCCCTTCAAATATTTAGACATGGCTATCATATCGCTTCTCAACCTTCTCTTCTCCAAACTAAACACGACCAGCTCCCTAAGCTGCTCCTCATAGGGCATGGCTTCCAGACCTCCCACCATTTTGGTTGCCCTCCTCTGGACATGTTCCAGCTTCTCAATATCCTTCCTGAATTGTGCTCAGAACTGGACACAGTATTCCAGGTGAGGTCTAACTAAAGCAGAATACACTGAAACTATTATTCCCTTGATCTAGACACTATACTCCTATTAATGCAGCCTAGAATCTCACTGGTTTTTTTAGCTGCTGCATTACACTGCTGACTCAAGTTCAGCTTGTGGTCCACTAAGATTCCTAGATCCTTTTCGCATGTACTGCCATCAAACCAGGTGTCACCCAGCCTATATTTGTGCATTTCATGTTTATTGTCCAAGTGTAGTATCCTACATTTCTCCCTGTTGAAATTTATTTTGTTAGTTTTGGCCCAGCTTTCTAATCTGTTGAGGTCATTCTGGATTCTGATCCTGTCCTCTGGGGTATTAGCTACCCCTCCTAATTTGGTGTCATCTACAAACTTGATAAGCATACCCTCTATTCCCTCAACCAAGTCATTGATAAAGATGTTGAATAGCACTGGGCCCAGGACAGAACGCTGTGGCAGAATTCTTTCAGAAGAGAATCATGTTTACAAATATTTCTGGGAGTGTGACCCTTTTCTAAAACAAGGCCACACTCTCCATACACTCTGTTTTAGAAAACCTGAGAGGTTTTAAGGCATTGGCAAGTGCTTCAGGGGTTACAAAATTGCCAGAAGCTGCATATTGCCCACCTCTGCAATAGACATACCATGTCCCCGCTCAATTAATACAATTATTCCTCCATATCCACAGATTTGGTATCCATGGATTTAAGTATTCACAGCTTGAAAATCTTTAAAAAATAATAATCCAAAAAGCAAAGCTTGATTTTGCCATCTTAAATAAGGGGCATCATTTTGCTATGCCATTGCATATATTGAGTATTATTATTATTATTATTGAGTATTCACAGATTCTGGTATCCAGGGGGGTCCTGGAACCAAAAACCAGTGAATATGAAGGGACAAGTGTATATGCAAATAACTCACAAACCACTAAGTCAGTGCTACTGCTCATTGAACTGATGAATGGGATAGATGCCATCTCATCCCATCCAGGATTTGTAGCAGATTCTGTCTAGGCTCAAACAACAGGCACTAGTCCAAACTGGAAAGGGCATTCAAAATGAGATCTAGTAAGAGCAAAGGGTAGATAGTGTGTGCTGTGCCAGATGTCTCTTTGAGGAGGTTTCCAGGTTATGCTAGGCCTTACCTCATGACTAGGGACCTGCAGACATACAGAGAAAGTCCTAGCATAGCCCAGACTCCCTTGATTTATCCGAGTGCATTTGTGCAATCAATTTTCCATTATACAATCTACTTTGTAGTTTTTTCACAGAGTAAGATTAATTCATTACTGACTGCCATTACTACTATTTTTGTAGTGAGGTTAGGCAGTTCCACTCAATCCTAAATGCCCAATCATATAAATTCATCCATTTTAATATTTCTGTAACCTCTAGGAATGTCCATTATATTAGTTGGTTAGCCATCCTCAACATAAAGCCATATGACCATTTAGCTCTTCAGTTCACACAAAGTCCACCCTTTTAGCACAAAGTTCATATTATGTTTTGCATTCCAACACAAAGGTTGAAGGCAGCAAACACTAAAAATGAAGTTCGCTCCTATCATACCATTTTTTCTGTAAAATCTTTGTAAAGAAATCAGGAATCCATGATGCAGCCTATGATTTACATCATCCTTTGAGAATGAAGAGAGGGGCTAATAACTTTTCATGGAGGACATAGTATTATTCTAAGCATTTACAGGTAGTTTGTAACCTGAATTATGAATGTCTGAATAGTAAGAAAACTGCCATCCACACTGAAGCAAATATTAGCCTCCCATATGCTGAGTCTGTCAGTCATCAACTTGATTTTTTGAAATTGTATTTCTGTGCTATCATATAGGTAGAAGAGGATCAGAAGACCCTTCTGCCAAGAAAATCAGTTAATGCTATATGCCCTTTAGAAAGCAACTCACTGTATGTCCACAAGCATCAATAAAGCATCAATAAGAAAGTGACAATAAAGCAAATAATTTCAGATGATTCCAATAAAAAAGTCAAGCCACACTGCAACCAAGGACAAAATACAAAATAAAGAGAAATAAGAAAAAAGGCAAAGAAACAAGAAATAAAAACAGATCGTATTTAGTATTTGTCTTACTATTTTTTTCCCTGACTCTCAAACCCATGACACTCATTTTGATTATCACTAATACTGTAGTTTGATTGTATCCAGAGAGATGTGAAACAGACATTTTATTGACTCCTGCCCATGACACTAAACTAACAGCTAAGGCCTGTTTTGGCCAAGTTACTTTATAGAGACCTGTCCCCAGTGCCAGAATTTTATTTATAGTAGGGCTCATTAGAACCACTCCTCCCAACTTCAAAGTGTTCTTGTGAAAGCAAGTGCTCAAATATGGCTCTTTTATTTGGGGAGGAGACAGAATATACAACAGTTACAAAAGCAACAGCAGCTAATTAGTAATGGAATACATATTTGTGGGGACCCCCCAGTCCCCACTTGTAAGTAACTGTACTGGTGAAAACACACACTCAACAAGATGGAGCCTGAGTGGCTTCATTCCATTAGACCCATTAGTATAGTCCTCACAAGAAGTCATCCTCATAGTACATAGAGAAATGAGTCTGCAGAGGGTACAGGCAGCTGTAAATGAACAAGTATTTAGGACTACGAGTGGGAGAGAATCCTGAACTATCTTGTCCTTCCAATCCGGCTGTCAATCTCATTATGAGATAGAAATAACATTTGTTGCCCTTCTGGAGAATTTCTGTCAAGGACTTGTTGGTGGGAGCTTTCAGTACCAACAATCATGGCATCTTCCTAGATCACCTGGGACTACACATTGTGGTGATACAGTGGCTCCTGTCATTTCTGGCAAGGTGTACTCGGTACTGCTGAGAACTTGTTCTATCTCATGCCCTCTGAGGTATCACAAGGTTTCATCTTGTTCCTTAAGCTGCATCACATGTACGACGTCTGTCTATTAAATAAAGAGACCGATAAATAACCCATCTTTATTTATATTATTACAGTTGTAATCCTTGTCCCCTTCAATATACTCCCTGTTCACACTCACACACTGATGCAGTCTTGTTTTCCACTGATTGAAGGCGTGGAGCAGATCATTTCCTGTCAGCTGTTTCAACACATCTACCGTTTTCTTCTTTACTGCATCAATTGACTCAAAACATGTTCTTTTCAGCACCAATTTCACTCTAGGGAAAAGAAAAAAGTCACATGGTGCCAAATCTGGAGGATGTTCAAGTGTAGCAATGCGTTTATCAGCCAAAAACTGCTTCACAGAAAGTGCTATGTGAGCAGGCACATTGTCTTGATGAAGAATGAAACCATTTTTTCACAATTCTGGCCTTGGGGGGGGGAGTCTGTCTCTCCACTGTGTCAAAACTTCCTTATAATAATTTTGGTTCTGGAACCCAATCTGCCAAAATTACACCCTTGATGTCAAAACAAACAATGAGCATGGCTTTGAATGTGGACTTGCTTTGACATGTTTTTTTCATTCTTGTTGATGATGTTGTTTTCCAGTGCACTGACTGTCGTTTTTGTCTCAGAATCACACTGGAAGAACCAAGTTTCATCACAAGTGATGATTTTTTGAAAAAGGCTTGGGTCCGCCTCAAGTTGCTGCAGAATGTCAGTGCAAATTTCCTTGCGGCACTCTTTTTGCTATGGTGTGAGAACCCTAGAGACCATTTTCACACAAACTTTGCTCATGTTGAGATTCTCATGCAAAATTTTCCATGCAATGTCTTTGTCAATGTTTACAACTTCAGCTATTATTCGGACACTGAGTTGGCAGTCTCCTCAAACAATCTGGCTGATTTTGTCCACAATTTATTGACTTCTTGAAGTGGCAGGTCAACCAGGGCGTTCATCGTCTTCGATAAGCTACCATAGTCTCCTGCCAAAGGGAAGAAAGAGAGCAGCTTCTGGACAGCCAGTTTCCTGCCAGGTTCCAGGCCAGTTTCCTGCCAGGGAGAAGAAGGAGAGCAGCTTCTGGACTGCCATTTTGACTGTTGGGAGAGGCTGCTTGTTGCTGAGGCAAGCGCCTAACGGCGCGCGAATTTCAGTGACCAAACAAAAATACAGCATTCATAAAAGTTTAGTGTTCTCAGCATTACCTAACAGTTTTTAGATTACCTAAAAGCTCTCACCATTGACACTGAGGGGGATGCAGCAGTCACCTGCAACACTTGTGCAATGTTTGTCTTCTTGCCTACAAACATGGAGAACATCACATGCACCAAGTGCAAGTTGGTAGCCCTCTTGGAGGAGAAAGTCCAGCAGCTGGAGACACGCGTAGCTACACTTCAACAGATTTGTGAGCAAGAGGTTTTCCTCAAAAGAACAGAACGAACAGTCTTGGACGGGGACCGCACAGAGGAAGTGGCTGCGGAGGAAAGGGTCACTTCACAGACACAGGAAGTAGACAGCTGGAGGAATGTCACACACAGAACAAGAAAATCCAGGGATTCTTCCAGCAGCTTGCAGCTACAGAATCGATTCAAAGCCCTTTCCCTTATCAAGGACAACGAGGAAGAACAGCATGGACAGACTTCAGGGGTAGAGCAGGGGACCTTGAGAGTACCACCGCAAGGAACAGCAGTTGCGAAGCCTCGGCGGAGGCATGTGGTGGTGGTGGGGGACTCCTTGCTGCGGGATACAGAAGCAGTGATTTGTGGGCCTGACAAGATGACTCGGGAGGTGTGTTGTCTCCCTGCGGCAAAGATCCGTGATGTGACGGAGAGGCTGACAAGACTCGTCAAGCCTACGGATCATTACCCCTTCCTATTGGTCCATGTGGGAACCAATGATATGGCAAGGCACAGCTTTCCCAAGATCAGAAGAGATTATGAGGCCCTGGGGAGGAAGCTGAAAGAAATGGACGCACAGGTTGTCATCTCGTCTCCTCTGCAAGTTGAAGGGCATGGTCCAGGAAGGGAGAGGAAAACAGCTGACGTAAGCAACTGGCTCCGTAGATGGTGTCTCCGAGAACAATTTGGATTCTTGGATCATGGACCGCGCTTCCATGAGGGGGGACTTCTGGCAAGAGATGGGGTACATCTTACGACAGTTGGAAGAAACATTTTTGCCAACAGTCTCAATAATTTGATCAGGAGGGCTTTAAACTGAGTCATATGGGGGAGGGAGAAAGTATTCTGGAAGGCAAAAGGGCTGGAGAAAATAGTCAAACTGTCATAGAGGGAACAAGGCAAACAGTGCAAGGACCCAACAGTGGGAGGCAAAAAAAACTTGCACAGGCAGCAAGTAAAGGGAACACATGGTCTCAGATGTCTCTACACTAATGCACAGAGCATGGGAAATAAGCAAGATGAACGTGAACTCCTAGCACTACAAAACAAATAAGATGTAATAGGCATTACTGAAACCTGGTGGGATGAGTCTCATGACTGGAATGTAGGAATAGAGGGGTATAACCTTTATAAGAGAAACAGGCCAAACAGGAAAGGAGGAGGAATAGCATTATATGTCAGGGATATTTACACCAGTGAAGAGATCCATGACATCAATACTGGAAGCCAGGTGGAGAGCATCTGGATAAAAATTAAAGGGGAGGGAAACAACAGGGATGTTATTGTGGCACTCTACTACAGAACCCCAAGTCAGACGAAGGAATTGGATGTTGCCTTTCTAGAACAGACGAACACACACGCAGAAAGGAGAGATGTAGTAGTGATGGGTGACTTCAACTATCCTGATATTTGCTGGCAATCTAACTCAGCCAAAACTTCAAGGTCTAGCAAATTCCTTACTTGCCTGGAAGACAATTTCATGGTCCAAAAGGTGGAAGAGGCAACAAGGGGGTCAGCTAGTTTAGATCTGATCCTAACCAACAGAGATGACCTGGTTAATGGGGTGCAAGTGGTGAGATCCTTAGGTGAGAGTGATCATGTTCTCCTGGAGTTTGTTATACAATGGAAAGGAGAAGCCAGGCATAGTCAGACACGCATTCTTGACTTTAGGAGAGCTGATTTCAATAAACTCAGAGAAATACTGGGAGTGATCCCATGGTCAGGAATACTAAAAGAGAAGAGACCTCAAGACGGATGGGACTTTCTCAAAAGGGAGATAGTGAAGGCACAATTTCAAACAGTACCATTGAGGAGGAAAAATGGGAGGTGCCTCAAGAAACCAGGATGGATGACTAAAGAAATTTCAACGGAGATAAGTTTTAAATGGAACATGTATAGGAAATGGAAAAAGCATGTAAAATGTCGGCTAGACAAGTTAACTGTTCAATGGATTTGTAATTGGTTGACCGGCCGAACCCAAAGGGTGCTCAGCAGTGGCTCCTCTTCGTCCAGATGTGACCAGTGGGATGCCACAGGGTTCTGTCCTGGGCCCAGTGCTATTCAACATCTTTATCAATGACTTGGATGAGTGAATTAGGGGCATACTTATCAAATTTGCAGATGACACCAAATTAGGAGGAGTAGCTAATACCCTAGAGGACAGGATCAAAATTCAGAATGACCTGGATAGACTGGAGAGCTGGGCCAAAGCTAACAAAATGAAATTCAACACGGAGAAATGTAAAGTACTGCCCTTAGGGCGGAAAAATGAAATGCATAGATATAGGATGGGAGAGACGTGGCTGAACGAGACTACGTGCGAAAGGAATCTAGGAGTCCTAGTAGACCACAAGTTGAACATGAGCCAACAGTGTGATGCGGCAGCTAAAAAGGCCAATGCGATTTTGGGCTGTATCAATAGAAGTATAGTATCTAGAACAAGGGAAGTAATAGTGCCGCTCTATTCTGCCTTGGTCAGACCTCACCTGGAGTACTGTGTCCAGTTCTGGGCACCACAATTCAGAAAGGATATTGACAGATTGGAGCATGTCCAGAGAAGGGCAACTAAAATGGTGAAAGGTCTGGAAACCATGCCTTATGAGGAGAGACTTAGGGAGCTGGGTATGTTTAGCCTGGAAAAAAGACGGTTAAGAGGCGATATGATAGCCCTGTTTAAGCATTTGAAGGGGTGTCACGCTGAGGATGGAGCAGGCTTGTTTTCTCCTACTCCAGAGACTGGAACACGGAGCAATGGATGCAAGCTCTGGGAACAGAGATTCCACCTCAACACTAGGAAGAACTTTTTGACAGTAAGAGCTGTTCGGCAGTGGAATGCACTCCCTCGGAGCGTGGTGGGGTCTCCTTCCTTGGAGGTCTTTAAACAGAGGCTGGATTGCCATCTGTCGGGGATGCTTTGATCAAGATTTCCTGCGTGGCAGGGAGTTGGACTGGATGGCCCTCATGGTCTCTTCCAACTCTACAATACTATGATTCTATGATCTTACTCTGAATCTTTTGCGCCACTCAAACATATGTGCACAAGACATGCAGTCTTCCCCGTAGGCCTGAAATAAGCATTTGAAAATATTCTGTTGGTGTTTTTTTTAAATTTTACTAAAAATTTCAAATTGGCATGTTGCTTGACTTTTAAACTTAGAATTTCTGGCACACAATAGACAACACAGCTGCTTTAAACAATGACTGACAATTAACGGAATGTCCGAGAGTGCTGATGTTTGTCATGCAGGTTCAGATATATTCAAGGTCACCACTCAAACATTCAGAATCAGGTCTCCTTGATTTGTCTGAAAGGTAGAGAAAAAGTCTTGTTATTTAATAGACAGACCTCTATGTTTCAGTTACCGTACATTCCGTATAAGATGACTTTTTCAGCCTGTAAAATCAGCTGAAAAGTCAGGGACTGTCTTACATATCGGATACAATTCCTAACTCAGACTCTGAATGACGGAGATGGCTGGCTGGGACGAGAACTTGCTAGCCACCTTATTCCCCCCACCCAGCACAGCTGCATGGTGGGGGGAGAGGCTCGCTGGGTGTGTGTGGGGTCTTCTCTGTGACTCCGGGGGGGGAGCCTTGCTCGGCGGGAGGGGATGTCCTCCGTGACTCTGAGTCACGGAGAAGATCCCCTTCCACCCAGCAAGGCTGCATGGGGGTTGAGAGTCTCATTGGCTGGGAGAGGGTCTTCTCCGTGACTGAGTCTGTACTGAATTTCATTTTGTTAGCTTTGCCCCAGCCCTCCAGTCTATCCCGGTCATTTTGAATTTTGATTCTGTCCTTCAGGAAGGGTGGCTGGCTGGAGGGGGGGGAAGCTTTCCAGCCACCAGCCGCCCTCCCTGAAGCCGCAATGGGGAGCCCGATCATGGCTTCAGGGAACGTGGGTAATGGGGGTCATCTTATATGACGAGTAATGGGGGGCGTTTATACGTCCAGTCATCTTATACGCCAGAATATATGGTAAATTTTAAATGCTGCTTTAAACTTTTACAGGAGGGGTTGGCAACTGTGTATGGGGGAAGGGGCCAATTATGGCACCAGTTACTCCCTTCATGGTTGCATAATTTTTAACTGAAAAAAAGATCTCCAGGGGCTTCTGAGGAGTGGAATAGCCAAAGCACCACATTTCGTGCATTATTATTGTTTTGAGGTGAAAAATTGTTTTGAGAGATTGCCAGCCTGAGGGAGACTGCTAGGCATCTTCAAGGGTTGCAAAAGTGGAGTTTGGGGGTGTATACAGCCCACAGGATATAACCCAAACAGCCAACCCAAATTTAAAGGTCTATACAGTTTAGGTTCTTATTTAATGGGCTGCTTAACCCACATACCAATGATACAGAATTAATAGAGTTCAAAAAGCAAAGGAATTTTTAAAGAGGCATGGAAAGAACTTGAATAAACATGAAGATGGGAGCCAGGAAAAGGAGGGAGAACATCAATAAGAACAAGAATAGCAACAACAAAAAGATCAACAGCAATCTAATGAGGATGAGAAAGATGATGAGGGAAAAGATGAAACCCCATCTGAAGTGGATGATGTGATGGGTTTAGAAACTGAATTCTCAATAACAGAGAGAAGATTTTTATCCTAGAATCTAAGAGGCCTCAATTCACCTGACAACAGAAAACAAGATCTTCATTATTTAGAAAAATTGAAACATTTGATTTGCTTACAGGAAACATACATTAGGAAAAAGGATGCTATTTTTTTAATGGGAAATTAGGAAGACAATTCATATCTGCATTGGAGGGGGGGGGGAAGAGAGGAATTGATACATACTAGCTATAACCGGTGTAACATACACCATTATCTACATATATAAAATGCTTAAGTATGATTCAATGTTTCTGTTCCCATTCTCTGATTGGCCACTTCGGAAACATGTCAAGAGAACGATCATTTGATACATTAATATATAACCTTTCAAATCAACTACAATGGCTAATTTTAAACTGAGAGCCCCTCCGCCACTGTCATGCAACCGCACATATACAGAGACACATAGACACACACACACAATGCTAGACACACACACATCACACGTGCCATGATACGAGAGCCCCATCACTACCATGCAACTGCGTGTACACACACACACATCACACAACACACACACAACACACTACACACATAAACCATGTGCGCCAGGACATGAGAGCCCTTCCACTGCTGCCATGCAACCACACATACACACCATGTGCACCAGGACATGAGAGCTCCTCTGCCGCTGCCATGCCATCGCACATACACCACACTAAACACACAAATACCACACTAAATACATACACACCACGCTACACACATACACACCATGGTACAAACACACACACCATGTGCAAAAGGATGCAAGAGCCCCTCCGCCACTGGCATGCAACCATGTATACATACACTACACTACACATACACACCAAACTACACACACACACCACGCATGCCAGGATGCGAGAGCCCCTCTGTCACCACCATGCAATTACACAAACACCTCACGCTACACACACACACTACACGCACACACACATATACACTACACTCCCATGCTACACACCCCCATGCTACACACACACAACACACACGTGGCAGCATGAGAGCCCCTCCACTGCCATGTTTAGAAAGGACTTGAAGTTTTCTACATGTTTCTACCCCAAGGCCAAAGAGGAAGGAACTGCTACAGACAGCACAGAAGATCCAGGGCGCAGGTACAGACAGCACCCAGGGCCCAAGAGGCCAGGCAGCAGAGAAAGGTCCAAGATCCCAGACCCCAGGCAGCAGAGAAAGGGGCCAGGCCCCAAACCGCACAAAAAGGCCCAAGGCTGCACAGAAAGGCCCCAGGCAACACAGAAAGGGGCCAGGCCCCAGACCGCACAGAAAGGGGCCAGGAGGAAGGCAGCACAAAAAAAAATCCCTACGCAGCACACGAAGACCCCAGGCAGCACAAAAAACAAAAACAAAACAAAAAACCAGACAGCACAGAAAGGGCCCATGGCCCAGGCCACACATGCATGGAACAATGGAAAGCCCCTCTGCTGCTGCCATGTTTAAAAAAGACTGAAACTATCACATGTTCCTGCCCCCAGTGTGCTGATTGGTTGCCCAACAGAGAACTTTGATTGGTTGGTAGGTTTCCTAAGTGGCCAATCAGTACACTGGAAATGGCAACATACCCAAGAGAATTATATATTAAGAGATGTTAGAAAATAATTACAAAAGAAATTTTCTAAGATTTACATTATCATTACATTGGAATTGAAATTCAAATTATGAGAATTTATTCTTTATGGGAGACTGGAATGGTGTCATTTCACCAACACTAGATAGGGATTCTAGAAAAAACAATTAAAGGAAATAATTGTTTGAATAATTGCTTTGTCTGATATACATTTATTTCTTCTGTCACTTGGGTTTACTGTGGATGTTTGTGATGTCCAGCCAGGACTGTTTAAATCTCCCCTGCATTTTCCTTTGTTTTCTTTTCAAGGCCTTAGCATGTCTGAGTATAGGAATACTCCACTGTATTAGACTTGTGGGAGGAGCTAAGAATTCCCCTGCATTTTTCTAGGTTTTGGTTTGTTCCTTCCCAGCAAGCTCTGTTTTACCTAGAAGCTTTTTAGTTCCTTTGGGCAGTTTTTGCTGTGAGCTTGCAGAGAGCAGTTCTGGTGGTAAACAGGCCCAGACAGCCGGGAAGGGCATTTCTTACACCATCAGCCAAATTAGTTACCAACAACCATTAGCCAAATTAGTTGCCAACAACAAAGGAATCAGGAGCTGAAAGACCCTGCACCAGCTCCATTGAGTGAGGAGATCAAACCCAGAGAGATGTCACCCTGAAGAATGCTGAAACTCCAACTGTAAAGTACCTTTCATTTCAAGCCTTTTAGAGCTGGGGAGGAGAAAGCCCTTTTCTTTTGTTCTTTAAAATAAACTTCCCCCTTTTTTGAACTGGATATTCAGCATCAGAGCCTTCTTGGGTAAAGGAGTTTGATCTCACCAGGGTACTGGCGTTGCACACCCAAACCTGCCACCACCTTTAGTTGGGTGTGTCTTCACAATGTTGTTATTAGTTTTTTAATTGATTTTTATTATTTTTGTACGCCTTCAGCAGGTTTTCATTCGCACTAGAAATAAACTTTAATTTTAATAATAATAATAATAATAATAAATAAAGAGAAATAGTAAAAAAATAATCTAATGAACAATTTAACATTGATGTTTGGAAATATAAGTATGGAGAGGCAAAAGACTATACTTTTTCCTCAGAAAAACATAAGTCCCTTTGAGAATAAAGATGTTTCTAACATCTAATTCAGGAAAATTTAAACAGATGTACTGAATGGAATGCCAGTAAAGCAGTGATGACAGTTATTATTATTATTATTATTATTATTCAGCAAAACGGAGAATTAAAGAAGAAGAGTACAGAAAAGGTGCCAAAAAATCTTAAATGCAATTAAATATAAAGAAGTGTTGAAAACAACTCCCTCAAAGAGGGAGTTGATTAAGGAAATTCAAATACTTCAGAAACAAATATTGAGGAGATGGTAGCTGAAATGGGGGGATGAGATATGCTAAGCAGAAACATTTTGAATTTGTGTACAAACCAGGAAGATGGCTGGTTTACAAGTTGAGAAAAGGAAGAGAGAAGAAATTAATTTAAAGTTTCAAGAGGGGAAAGAACTGTATACAGATCAAGAATAGATTAAAAAGATATTTAACAATTATTTTACAATTCTTTTCAAATCAAGAAGAGGAGACTAAATAAGCCAATAGCAATTGTTGACATTGTAGAGGGCATTACATTTAAAAATTGTAAAGTAGGAAAGGCCCCGGGACCAGATGGCTTAGTGGCTTTATATTATAAAGGCTAGAAGATCAGTTGATTATACCTTTACAACAATGAACTCAATCTTGGGAGGGCAAATACCAGAATCCTGGGATAATGCTAACATAGCGTTAATTCCCCCCCAAAAAAGAGATGTGACAGATCAAAAAATAAATTTACAGATTTCTTTACTAAATCTCTCTCTCTCTCTGGCTTTTCTTCGCAAACGAAGACTATGGGCTGGTTTACACGGCAGGTTTTATTGCGTTAAGTTGCGCTGTAGTGCTTTCACGCATCAGTGGTGGGTAGTTTATACGGTAATTGTTTACACAGCTATATTTTGTGGCGTTCCCACAGCCAAATGTGGTGGGGGCATGGCCAAGCATTGGAGAGGGAAAGGAATGCCATAGGAATGCCTGCCCTGGCCCCAACTCCATGCTGAACAGCTTAGAAAGTTTTATTCCTTGCTTGAAACAGCATTTCCTTCCAAATACAGGAAAGCCAGAGAGAGAGAGGGGGGGGGAGCAGTTCAGCTTGCTACAGCCCTTCGTGAAATCGTTTCTCTCCCTCCCCCATGCACAGGAAAAAAGTTTTACATACTTTTGAAACAGCAGAGAAGGTGAGAAGGAATGCTCCCTGAATGAAAATAGCTGGGAATCCTTTTTGTTTGAAAACTGGCTTGCAAAATAGCAGACAGGATTTTTGCAAGTTTCCTCTAAACGCTACAGTCTTTCCTCCCTCCCTGCCCCTCTTTTGAGCCCACCCATGCATCATCAACCAATCACAATGCAGCTCTGCTTTAACCCTTAGCGGAATGCTAGTTTACACTGCAAATAAAGCACTACATTGCAAATATACCGGCAAAAATAGCGACATGCCCTGCCACACTATATTTGGGTGTTTTACCTTCCCCCCTTCTGAATGAGGCGATTCTGTGCTGCGATCCGTGGGAACTATGAGCTATCTTAGCGGTATATTTAGGGGAATATTTGCCCGTGTAAACCACCCCTATGTGATGAATGTTGCTGTCCTTGAGCAAGCAGGGATCACCAGTATTGAGGCCATGATATTGAGAACGCAGCTGCGCTGGGCAGGGCACGTTTCTAGGATGGAGGACCATCGCCTCCCAAAAATACTACTCTACGGTGAACTCTCCACGGGTCAGCGTAAGAGGTGCGCTCCAAAAAAGTGATACAAAGACTCCCTGAAACAACATCTCAGGCTCAGCCAAATTGATCACCAACAGTGGTCCGCCCTGGCCTCACATCGAGAGGCACGGAGACGCACTATCCACAGTGCTGCAGCCTTATTTGAGAACTCACGCCGAACAAGTCTTGAAGAGAAACGACAACGCAGAAAGAATCACAACCCAAAAACATCACCCAAGGAGACCTTCTGCTGTGCTTTCTGCAACCAGACTTGTTTATCTCGGATTGGCCTAGTCTTACTATGAAGTTGGCGGAAAGAATGAAAAAACTGTGACAAGAATGGATACATGAAAAGAAGACCCAAATAATTACCGCCCAGTCAGCCTGACATCAATACTAAGAAAGATTCTAGCACAGATCATTAAACAGACAGTCTGTAAGCACTTAAAAAGGAATGCCATGATCACAAAAAGTCAACATGGATTTCTCAAAAACAAATCGCACCAGACTAATCTCATCTCTTTTTCTGATAGATTTACAAACTTGATAGATGAAGGGAATGCAGTGGAAGTAGTGTATCTTGATTTCAGTAAGGCTTTTGACAAGGTCCCCCATGATATTCTTGCAAAGCAGTTAGTAACCTTTGGGCTACACAATGCAACTATTAGGTGGATTTGTAATTGGTTGACTGATCGAACCCAAAGGATAGTCACCAATGGCTCCTCTTCATCCTGGAGAGAAGTGACCAGTGGAGTGCCACAGGGTTCTGTCCTGGGCCCAGTGCTATTCAACATCTTTATCAATGACTAGGATGAGGGAATAGAGGGTATGCTTATCAAGATTGCAGATGACACCAAATTAGGAGGGGTAGCTAATACTCCAGAGGACAGGATCAGAACCAAAATGACCTCAACAGATTAGAAAGCTGGGCCAATATTAACAAAATGAATTTCAACAGGCAGAAATATAAGATACTACACTTGGGCAATAAAAACGAAATGTACAGATATAGGATGGGTGACACCTGGCTTGAAGGCGGTACATGTGAAAAGGATCACAGAATCTTAGTGGACCAGAAGATGAACATGAGTCAGCAGTGTGATGCAGCAGCTAAAAAAGGCAATGTGATTCTAGACTGCATTAATAGGAGTATAGCGGCTAGATCAAGGGAAGTAATAGTGCCACTGTATTCTGCTTTGGTTAGACCTCACCTGGAATACTGTGTCCAGTTCTGGGCACCACAATTCAGGAAGGATATTGAGAAGCTGGAACATGTCCAGAGGAGGGTGGCCAGGATGGTGGGTGGTCAGGAAGACATGCCCCTATGAGGAGCGGCTTAGGAAGCTGGGCATGTTTAGCCTGGAGAAGAGAAGGTTGAGAGGGAACATGATAGCAATGTTTAAATATTTGAAGGGATGTCATACTGAGGATGGAGCAGGCTTGTTTTCTGCTGCTCTAGAGACTAGGACTCAGAGCAATGGGTTCAAACTACAGGAAAAGAGATTTTTACCTAAGAAGTTACTGAGAGAAAATACAAGATGTGTTTTAGATATTTAGGAGTACTATGAGAAACAGCATGACAAGAAATTGGCATTACTTTTTTGTGATGCAGAGAAAGTATTTGATAATGTCAATTGGATATTCATGTTTCAGATTTTGGATAGAATTAATTTTGGAGCAACTATTATCAGTTGGATTATACAGATTTATGATAATCAAGAAGCACAGATTTTGATTAATGGTGAGAATACAAAAGCATGTTTGATACAAAAAGGAACAAGGCAGCAATGTCCCCTGTCACCTTTACTATTTTCAATAATACTGGAGGTTTCGAATAGAAAAATGTTTTATTTATTTATTTATTAAATATATTCCCCACCTTTCTCCCAAGAAGGAACTCAAGGCGGCTTACAACAATTAAAAAATACAGCTAAAATCACAATTTACAAAAATCAAAAAAGTATTAAAATAATTTCACATACTGTAATTAAAAACACAACATGAATTAAAAACATAAAATCAATAAAAGTACATTAAGACGTTAAAAGCAGCACACTGATTAAAAATGTACTTCTCAAGTGCCTGCCTAAATAAAAGCATTTTCAACTGTTGATGAAAAGACAGCAGGGAGAGGGCCAGCCGGACATCTTGTGGAAGGGAGTTGCACAGTTTGGGAGCAGCCATGGAGAAGGCTCTCTCCTGAGTCCTCACCAACCTCACCTATGAAGGTGGTGGAACTGAAAGAAAGCCCACCCCTGCCAATCTTAACACTAGGGCTGGCTTGTATAGGGAGACACAGTCTTTCAGATAGTCTGGACTTAAGCTGTTTAGGGCTTTAAAGGTCAAAATGAACACTTTAAATTCTACACAGAAACGGACTGGTAGCCAATACAGTTCTTTCAATGGGGGGGGGTCACATGATCCCTGTAGCCAGCCCCAGTCAACAGCCTGGCTGCAGCATTTTGGACCCAATGAAGTTTCCAAACAGTTTCCAAAGGCAGCCCTATGTAGAGTGTGTTACAGTAGTCCAAACAGGATGTAATCAAGGCATTGATCACCATAGCCAGATTGGACTTGTCGAAGAGCAGGTGCAGCTGGTGCACAAGTTTTAATTGTGCAAAATGCACTCCTGGCCACAGCTGAAATCTGAGCATCCAAGCTCAGATCTGAGTCCAGGAGCACACCCAAGCTGTGAACCTGAGATTTCAGGGGAAGTGTGACCCAATTCCAGCACAGGCTGAATCTCTATTCCTTGAGCTAGCTTTCTACTGACCAGGAGCACCTCTGTCTTGTCTGAATTAAGTTTCAATTTGTTCACCCTCATCCAGTCCATTGCTGACAGCAGGCACTGGTTTAGCACAGAAACAGCTTCCTTGGAGATGGATGGAAAGGAGAGATAGAGTTGTGTGTCATACAGCATCCAAACTCTGGATGATCTCTCCCAGCAGTTTCATGTAGATGTTAAGCAGCACTGGGGACAGAAGTGAGCCCTGAGTGTCACCGCAGTGCAATTGCCAGGATGTCAAACAAGCATCCCCCAGTACCACTTTCTGAGTCCATCCCTCCAAGAATGAATGGGGGCACTGTAAAACAGTGCACACAATCCATACCACAGAGAGGCAACCAAGATGGATATCATGGCTAATGGTATCAAAAGCCACTGAGAGGTCTAGTAGAACCAACAGAACACACGCCCCCTGCACAGTCCACTGTGGGCAGGTCATCTAACAAGGCAACCAAAGATGTCTCTATCTCATAGCCAGGCCTGAAACCAGATTGAAATGGATGGAGATAATCAATTTCATCCAGGAATGCCTGGAGCAGGGAGACACCACAAACTCCATTATATTCCCCAAAAAGGGGATATTGGAGACTGATTGATAGCTCTCCAGGAAGGAGTTTTTCAATAATGGCCTCACCACAGCCGCTTTTACACAAGCTGGAAACTTGCCTTGCTTTAGTGAAGCATTCACTACTCCCTTTACCCAATCCACCAGTCAGGCTGCTTTCAACAGCCAGGATGGTCATTGGTCCAGTTTGCATGTGGACCACCTCTTTGAGTATCCTGTCTGCATCCTCAGGTTGCAGAGATTGAAACATATCCAGTAACGCTAGACAAACAGGGATCAAGATTACACCCACGAGACCTGTATCAACTACAGCATCCAAGTCAGAGTGGATCTGAGCAATCTTATCTGCAAAGTGCCCTGCAAACTCTTCGCAATGGGCTGTCAAGTGGTTTATATACTGCTCTTGCAGGACAGAATGTAAAAGACCTCTTGTGATACAGCTTTTCCACAGTGTATCACACCCCTGACCACTTGGAAACAGCTCCACTGGACAACACTGTGCAGATGCAATGGTGGCAGTGAAGAAAGATTTCTTTGCTGCCACCATTGCCACATTCTACCAGAGCAGTGGCATCATTGACTGCTCTGCTTTGTGGTGTTCCTCTGTTCTATGAGCCTTTTGTCTTTTTTGCCTGTCAGTCTCCTCAGCACTCTTCTCTAACAGTACATTTTGAACGAGTTGGTTTTCTTCCTACTAGCTATACACAACGTAACATCCACTGTTATAGGGGATTTTAAAAGTTATAAATTAATAACTCATTTTATGCATTTATTCATACATTTCAGTGTAAATACAATTAACAATCTCATTCTTCTCAGATACAACACTAATGTTTCGGCACTACATTTCCCAGTGTCCAGTGCATGCACCCTGCTAGGATTTCAAGTAGTGATTGCGGCTTGGAGTGGAGGCATTCAACACGTTTCTGTTCCCAATGTGGTGACTGGCTGGCTAACAGAGCACTATGATTGGTTGAGTATGTTTCCTAAGCGGCCAATCAGCACACTGAGAATGGAAACATACCCATAAGCTTTATTCACTTTCCAGCTCTCACATCTGTATGTGGTGATGGGAAAGATGATGGCTTGAATGATCCTGACTTTATAACATATTACAGCGTTATATCTTTACATTTTATGAGCTTGTCTATTTCTTTCATAGCTGCCATACCCAGTCCTAGTCTTTTTCTGATTTCATGGCTGCAGCCTCTGCTCTGGTGTATGACTGATCCAAGTAATGGGAAGGCTTTCACTATTTCAATTTCCTTGTTGTCTACTTTGAATTTATGTAAATCCTCCGTGGTCATTATTATTTTTTTAATGTTCAGTGTTAAGCCTGCTTTTGTACTTTCTTCTTTGATTTTCTTGAGTACTGAGTCTGTGCTACTTTCAGCTAGTATTGTGGTGTCATCTGCATATCTTAGATTGTTAATGTTCCTTCCTCTGATTTTCACTCCTCCTTCCTCCAAGCTCTAAACCTGCCCTGCACGTGAGGTTTTCTGTGTACAAGTTGAACAAGTAGGGTGATAGAATGCAACCTTGCCTTACTCCCTTTCCCATTGGGAACCATTCTGTTTCTCTGTATTCCATTCTTACTGTGGCCTCCTGTTCTGGATACAGGTTAAGCACCAGGACTATCAAGTGTGTTGGTACACTCATTCCTTTTAGAGCAATCCCTAATTTCTCATGATCTATGCAGTCAAAGGCTTTGCTGTAGTCTATAAAGAACATGTTGATTTTCTTCTGGAAATCCTTGCTTTGCTCCATTATCCAGTGTATGTTTGGTATGTGGTCTCTAGTACCTCTACTTTTTCTGAAACTGACTTACACCTCTGGAATCTCTCTCTCCATGTATGATAGGAGTCTTTGTTGCAGAATTTTGAGCATGACTTTGCTAGTGTGGGAGATTAGTGCAATGGTCCTGAAACTGCTGAAGGCTTTTGTGTCTCCTTGTTTGGAATTTACTGATTATTTACAATCTGTCAGCCACTGATTTGTTTTCCATATTTACTAACAGATTGTAGCCAGAACTTGGGTCAATTCTTTCTCTGTAGATTGTAGCAGTTCTATTGGAATGTCAGCAGTTCCTGGTGATTTATTCTTTCCCATTGATCTGAGTGCATATTTCACTTCACTTGCCAGAATCTGAGGTTCATCTTCATATGGTTCTTCTTCCAAAGTATCTTTCCCCCTTTCATCTCTTTTGTATAGCTCTTCTGTTAATTTCTTCCATCATCTTTTTATTTCTTCTTGGTCTCGACTCATATCAAAACTGAATAATCCACTCAATGAGGGAACGAATTATATGATCAGATCAAAATAAAAAGAAGACAGAAGTAATACACAAAAAAACTATACAGAAGAGATGAAAAGATGACAGATTCACTTCAGGAGTCACATTTTGATAATGAACCTATCATTTTAGAAAGTGAAGCTGCTCTCAAAGCACTTGGAAGAAAGAAATCACCATGAATAGCTGGCATACCAATAGAGATGTTTTGAGCTATAGAGCTATATGGAATTCACCAAACTTCTTACGAATTTGGCAACAAATACTTTAGTTATATTTATTTATAGAACTTAATTACATCAGGGCGAACAAAGTGTGGCATGTGGACCACATGCATCCCCCCAGAGCAAGTTTGTGATCTGCAGGACACCCAAGGGTAAAAAATAAACAAACCTCCAAAATGACCTCTAGGGGTATGGAGGACACTTGCACTATACCTGGAGGCCCCTTGGACCCACCTGAGGTCAAAACAATTTTTGCATCAAAGTGCCCTCCGGGGAGCCAGGAAGAGCTAAAAATGTGGTGAGAATGCCTCCATGGTCCCCTAAGAGTGTTTGTTGCCATTTGAGGGGCAACACTTTTTATTTATTTATTTTTATTTTTGCAGGAGCAGGTGCAGTGGAAGGTGTAACAACCCAAGAGTCCTGAGGGGTTAATGTGGCCCCCTAGCCGCCACACTTGCCCACTTCTGATTTATATCTTACCTTTCTCCCAATACAGGATGGATGGCTTATAGTATAGGTTAAAACAAAATACAGCTCAACAAATATGGAAAGGAAACAGTGGCCCACAAACTGGAAATACTCAATATAATAGGGAGATACTAGGACTTGCAGTAATCATTGGAGCATTGCATTAATGTCCCATGCTACCAAAGTGATGCTCAAAATTTTACAACATATTTTAGATTCTAGCCAAAGATAGCCAACTATTAGCAGCACACATTTGTGCTGCTCCAACATTGCAGAAAACTAATATCTTTTAAGGTTTAAAAAGGTACAGAAGGCTCCACAAGTCCTGTTTTGCTGACTCCTCGATATCCTCCGACAACTCTTTTTGCATTTAGGGGGTCATCTGGTTGAGCAGCAGGCTCAGAAACTTACATCGCACCTTGCTGCAAAGTGGAAGAATCATCAGATTTATGAGATCAGTCAGACTGAAGCTTCCCTGAACAAGGAATTATTGTCAGGAGTTAGAGACTGAACTCCATTATAAAATGGCCAAACAACAGCAGAACCATGCTGAGTTATAATGGCTGACTGCATGAACTACCATGTCATGCCTAGTCAGACCACTAGGGGGCAATGTCCTGTAGAAATATATATGAGAGCTCAGAACAGAGCTCACTTCCTTCTTCCTTCTCTTCCTGTGAATGCTGAGGCCTGGTGAAGCAGTTTCTCCTTCAATTGTAAATATTTGTTCATATTACAACTGTTTGACTTTGAAGATAAAAGTGCCTCCTGCTTATTTGGACGTCAAACACTCTGTGTGTGAGTATTCTTGGGAAAGGGTTGCTACTGAGTCTGCTGAGATTTTTTTTTTTTGGCTTCTGCTTGGGACTGAGTGGCCTATCATCCCCTGCCATTGATTACCTTTTAATAGACCTTGGATGGTTTGAACTAATGAAGAGGAAACACCACCACCCCTGTCTTGATGGTGTACTTCTACAGCTGAGTGAGTATGGATACTACATTGGAAACAATGAAGGGCTGTCTCCATTTCTGATTTTAAAAGTAAAGCAAACTGCCAAACACTAAATAAGGCAGATGGCTAAGAGCTCAAAAATTGAAAAATAAATTAAGTAGCAATTTGGTGCTATAAAAGGAACCAGCTCATTATCTCTGTCTCTGGCTTTTCTTCACAAACGAAGATTCAGGAAGGACTCATCCTGTGCATTCTGCAAGCACGCTGATGACTAAAAAGGCTAATCCGAGATAAACAAGCCTGGTTGCAGAGAGCACAGCAGAAGGTCTCCTTGGGAGATGTTTCCGGGTTGTGATTCTTTCTTCGTTGTCGTTTCTCTTCTAGACTTGTTCAGCGTGAGTTTTCAAATAAGGCTGCAGCATTGTGGATAGTGCTCCATGCCTCCCAATGTGAGGCCAGGGCGGACCATTGTTGGTGATCAATTTGGCCAAGCCTGAGATGTTGTTTCAGGGAGTCCTTGTATTGCTTTTTTGGAGCGCCCCTCTTACGCTGACCCATAAAGAGTCTGGAGTAATAAACACCTGAGGCGAAGCACAAAAATCAGTGTGTATAGAGCCATTGTCCTGTCTATTCTCTTTTATGGGTCTGAAACATGGGTCACCTATCGCCACCACCTATGACTCCTAGAACGCTTTCATCAGCGCTGTCTATACACAATCCTAAATATACACTGGACTGACTATGTGATGAATGTTGCTGTCCTTGAGCAAGCAGGGATCACCAGCATTGAGGCCATGATATTGAGAACACAGCTGAACTGGGCAAGGCATGTTTCTAGGCTAGAGGACCATTGCCTCCCAAAAAATAGTACTCTTCAGTGAACTCGCCACGGGTCAGCGTAATTATCTCTGTACAAAGAATATAAACACTTAAGTTGAAACATGAAGTTTGAATTTAAATGGTGGATGATTAATTTGTTAATGCAGCAGGGTGTGATGTAAATTTCATAAACATGGAAACAAGAAGACCTTCGAAGTCGGCCAAAATGTTGTTGGCTCTGTGTTAATGAAAATGCAGACTTCAATTGCTGGCCTGACAAAATAGGTTGCAGATCTGCATAAATCTATTGCAGGTATTTAAACAGGCAGTAAAGGAGCTCCTTGATGAGAGGCTGAACTCTTCAAAAACAGAGATTGCTCAACAAGTTAAATCAGAGATTACACAACAAATAAATCACATCAAAGAGTGTTTATAAAAGCAGTGCAGTGACATCACAGTCTGTTCACAATCTAACAATTTTGGCCCAAAAAGAGGAAAAATATCAGATAATTTGAAGAAAATTATGAGTTAGAAAAGGCATAAAGTGATCATATGTTGATGGATTTTAAATTTAAAGAAACCCAGTTCAGATGAAGATCAGTGATGGAGCAGCTGACAGATTTAAGGCAGACAGTTTTAGAAGCCATGGCTGAGTTGATAGGCATCTCTTCAGGGGAGCTGGTTGAATGAAACAATATATAGGCAGAATTCCGTTCATGCACAGAGGAATTTTTTTCCAAAGAATGTGACAATATGCTTCACAGAAAAATGTACTAGAGATGAAATTCTGCAAGCACATTTTTAGAAAAAACTTAAAATAAAGGAACAAGAAATAACTGTGTTTACAGAAATTCCACATAGAATGCTAAAAAAATAAAAATGCAGAGAATACCAATAAACAATGGTGTCAGACAAAGATACATCTTACCAGCCATCTGTTTAATTTATAGGCAGAATATGTTACCCAGAAAGCAGGTTCAGACTTGGAGGAAGGTAGTGTGAAGGCTGGAGGAAACATAAACAGTTCAAGATATGCAGATGACACCATATTGCTAGCAGAAAATTACTAGCAAAGAGTTGGAATGACTAGTGATTAATGTTAAGGAAGAAAGTGCAAAAGCAAGGTTGCAGGTGAATGTTAAAAAAACCAGACATAGTTATATTAGATTATTTACATAACTCTAAACTGGATGATGATGACACTGAAGATTTGCCATACCTCGGCTCAGTCATTAATAAAAATGGAGACTGTAATCAAAAAATCAGAAGATGACTAGAACTTGAAAGGGCAGCTATGAAGGAACTGAATAAGATCCTCAAGCATAAAAATTATTTACTTATTTGAACTGATATAATGATAAAGATGTACCATTAATCAACAGAGTCAGAATCATCCATGCTATAGTATTCCCATTTTCTGTGTATGGTTGTGAAAGCTGGACAGTGAAGAAAGCTGACAAGAAAAAAATCAACTCATTTGAAATGTGGTGCTGCAGGAGAATTCTACTGATACCATAGATCACAAAAAAGATAAATATATGGGTCCTTGAATAAATCAAGCCTTAGCTTTCCCTAGAAGTCAAAATGACTAAACTGAGGCTATCACATATTGGATGCATCATGAGACAACATAACTCAATGGAAAAGACAATAAAGCTATGAAAATTTGAAGACAGTAGAAAAAGATGAATTGATTCAGTAAAGGAAGCCATGGCCCTGGGTCTGCATGACCTGAGCAAGGCTGCTGATAACAAGATCCTTGAGCATCTCCCATTCCTAGGGTCAGCCTAAGCTGAAGTCAACTTGATGGCACATAGCAACTCAGAGAAGGATTGGCTGACTGGGACGTCTTCTTCCTTTGTGCCATATGACTTGTTTGTTCTGCTTCTTCCCCTTCCATTACTTCTAAGGCAGATTAACTGCATGCTGCAACAAATCTTAACCACTAAACAGTGCAAAGTATTTTCCTGCAAGCCACTCAGTGCACTGTACTAGGATACTCTGCTTCCCAATGAAGTTCACTGGGAGACTTTGTACCAATCATTCTCTCTCAACTTAGTTTACCTCACAAGTGGTTTTAAGAACAAAGAGAAAGAATAACCATCACCACCCCCGCCATTTTCCCAAAGCCAGAACTCAAGGCAGCTTACAAATTAAAACAAACAAAAATTAACATTAAAATGGAATTAAACTATCAACAACACTGAACAGTTTTTAAAATATTAAAAGTAAAAAAGAAATTTAAAAGTAGCAAAATTAAAACAGCACAGTACTCCTTTAAACACTTTCAGTTCCCAAGAGTGTGTTGGAATAGAAGTCTTTCCCTGCCAATGGAAAACAAGCTAAAAGAGGATCCTTTTACCCTCCTTAGGAAAAGAGCTCCACAGCAAAGCAGCAGCTGCTAAAAACTCCCTCTCTCATATCCCCACCAGCTGTTCCTATGAAAATGGTGAGAGGTCTCAAAGGATCTCACCTGAAAATCTAAGCATCTAGGCAGGGTCATAAGAGCAGATATGGTCTCTCAGATAACAGTTTAGTATCACCTAAACTTTACGGGCTATAAAGCTCACTGGAGGATTGTTAGGATAAAACTGGAATCCAAAATAGGTTAGAGTTTCCTAAACATCTTGCTATGGCATTAACGTGTCCGCAGATTCAATTTAGCCGATTCGATCAATTTAGTTACTTTATTTGAATAGTGCTTTTTCATATCCACAATGCTCAAAGCAGTTCACAAAAGTAACAAAACAAAATATCAATACAGTTGGTATAGCCACTGATTTTTTTGCATTTTTCCAAAGAGAGCATTATATCTTGCTCAAACTGGTTCAAACGGGACATTTTGTCCATATCTTCATGAATGTTAGTAAAATTAATTTCCACCAACCCTGGTTATGGATGTTGTTCTTACTATCGATCTCCACTGCTTCTTTGGTTTCCCTAATTCATATTCATCATCATCCAGATCCTGAAGAAAAAGAAAAATGAACATCATTTCAATAATCAAGAATTAAATAAAGGAAACAGAAATACTTTCACATTTCTGTGCCTCCCTAGACATGATCAAGGAGTGTGATTACTGCTCTTCCCATTCAGTTCCTTAGACTGCTGTGCTGGCAAGGCATCAATTAAAGAATTAACTTAATGAGTCGTCAAAGCATTACAGCATTGGGACAGGAGGATGGATAATATCACTACATAGTTGACCACTTACAAAGAACTTCAGTTATATGCAGGCAGCTTGTTCTTCTTCATGATTTTTTTTATTCTTACATATGAAGCTGTATGTCTCAGAAGCTAGATACATGGAGCTGTCAGATGAGTATAGCCCTGCTAAAGTCTGCATCCACTCACATGCAATCCAACCTATTGTGCCAAATGAAGGTGGAAGGCTAGGATCAAGAGGCTACCAAGCACACGAAGCTCAGATAGAGCATGGAAAACAGGTTGAAAGCATTTGAGTAAAAATTAAAGGAGAAAGAAACAACAGTGACCTCTGTGGGACCCCCGGCCAGACAAGAGTTGGATGATGCCCAGGAAGGCAACTAATGACCAAATATTCAAAAAGAAGAAATATGGTAGGAACTGGAAGACTTCAACCACCCTGATATTTGGTGGAAATCACACTCTGCAAAGAGTGTAAGGTCCAACCAATTCCTCACTAGCCTTGCAGACAATTTCATTGTGCAAAATGTGGAGGAAGCAACAAGGGATTGGCTATTCTGGATCTGATCCTAGCCAACAGAGATGAACTGGTCAATGGGGTGAAAATAGAGGGATCCTTGGGTTGGAGTGACCATGTCCTCTTGGGATGTGTTATATAGAGGAAAGGGGAAAGCTAAACATAGTCAGACGTGTACTCTGTTCAAGAAAGCAGACTTTGGTAAGCTTAGGGAAATGCTGGATGAAATCCCATGGTAAGAATTACTCAAAGAGGAGAGAGTTCAGGTTTGCTAGCAAAGTTAAAATATTTTAAAAACAGTAAATTTGATTATCTTCAGAACAAGAGGAAGAAAAAAGAAATTGCAGAGAAGATGGTGAAATGCCAGCAGGGGACAGAGAGAAGGCAGAACTACTCAACACGTGGTTTGCCTTAGTCTTTTCCCAAGAGAAAAAGAGTGCTGCAATTAGTGAAAATGGAATAAATAATGCAGTAAAGAGACTACAGTGTAGAATAGGTGAAGAGGTAGTAAGGGAATAGCTAACTACTATAAATGAAGTCAAGCTTCAGGGCCAGATGAGCCACACCCAAGAGTACTAAAGGAACTTGCAGGTGTAATCTCAGAGCCACTGTCAATCACCTTTCAGAATTCTTGAAGAACAAGAGAAATCCCAGCAACTTGGAGAAAGACAAATGTCCCCATCTTCAAAACGGGGGAAGCACCTGAGCAACTACCATCCAGTCAGCCTGACATCAATACCAGTAAAGATTCCAAACTGATCATTAAACAATCAGTCTGCACACGCTTGGAAAGGAACGCTGTGATTACGCAGAACCACCATGGGCTTTTAAAAAACAAATCATGCCAAACTAATCTTACTCTTTTTTTGGACTAAGTTACAAACTCCATTGATCAGGGGAGTGCTGTGGATGTCTCTCTCTCTCTGGCTTTTCTTCGCAAACGAAGATTCAGGAAGGACTCATCCCGCGCCTTCTGCAAGCGCGCTGATGACTAAAAAGGCCAATCCGAGATAAACAAGTCCGGTTGCAAAAAGCGCAGCAGAAGGCCTCCTTGGGTGATGTTTTTGGGTTGTGATTCTTTCTGCGTTGTCGTTTCTCTTCAAGACTTGTTCGTCGTGAGTTCTCAAATAAGGCTGCAGCATTGTGGATATTGCGTCTCCATGCCTCCCGATGTGAGGCCAGGGCGGACCACTGAACTGAATGTTGCTGTCCTTGAACAAGCAGGGATCACCAGCATTGAGGCCATGATATTGAGAACACAGCTGCGCTGGGCAGGGCACGTTTCTAGGATGGAGGACCATCGCCTCCCAAAAATACTACTCTACGGTGAACTCGCCACGGGTCAGCGTAAGAGGGGCGCTCCAAAAAAGCGATACAAAGCTGTGGATGTAGCTTATCTTGATTTCAGTAAGGCTTTTGAAAAGGTCTCCAATGATATTCTTGCATGCAAGCTGGTGAACTGTGGGCTAGACAATGCTAAATTTAGGTGGATTTGTAAATGGCTAACAAACCAAACAACGGAGAGCACTCGCCAACAATTGCTCTGCATCCTGGAGAGAAGTGACCAGTGGGGTGCCCTCAGGGTTCTTAGATGATGGAATAGGAGACATGCTTATCAGATTTGTGGTGCCACCAAATTAGGGGAAGTAGCTAATACCCCAAAGGACAGGAACAGAATTCACAATGAACTTTACAGATTGGAGAACTGGGCCAAAACTAACAAAATGAATTTCAACAGAGATAAATGCAAGGTACTACATCTAGGCAGGGGAAAATGAAATGCAAATATATAGCAAATATAGGTGACACCTAGCTTGAAAGCAGTACATGTGAAAAAGATCTTGTAGTCTTAGTAGATCCCAAGCTAAACATGAGTCAACAGAGGCTGGACAAAGGAGTGATGCACTAGTCAAAAAAGCCAATGCAATTCTGGGTTGCATCAACAGGAGTATAGTGTCCAGATCAAGGGAAGTCGTATCCCCACTCTATTCTGCTTTGGTCAGACCTCATCTGGAATACTGTGTCCAGTTCTGGGGACCACAGTTCAAGAAGGATATAGCCAAGCTTGAATGTGTTCCAAGAAGAGCATCTAAGATGATCAAAGGTCTAGAAACCAAGCTTTATGAGGAACAACTTAGGTAGCTGGGTAAGTTTAACTTAGAGAAAAATGAGAGCTGACATGATAGCTATCTTTAAATATCTCAAGGGATATCATGTAAAAGATGGAGCCAGCTTATTTTTTGCCTCTCCAGAGACTAGAACACAAACCAATGGATTCAAATTACAGGAAAAGAGATTCTACCTAAACATTAGGAAGAACTTTCTTTTATTGTAAGAGATGTTCAACATTTCCACCCCATTAAACAGTGGAACAAACTGCCTCAAAGGGTGATGGACTCTCCATCTCTGAAGGTCTTTAAGCAGAGATTCAATGGACATCTTCTAGGAGTGCTGTAACTGTGTATTCCTGCAAGCCAAGAGATTGGATGAGATAGCCCTTGTGGGCCCTTCCAACTCTAAGATTCTATGAAATCAGGACTCCTTAGGAGGAGGAAATGGAGGATGGGACTGCCCTGGGGGAATGTCCTTTGAGAGACCAAAGCAGATGAGTATGCACTAACTGGTAAGAGAGCACAGTCTGTCCTATGCCCCCTAAACTATTGTTGGCTTCAGGTATGGTAAATGACCCTGACTAGTTGTCTGTGTTGAAGTAAAATCAAACAGGCAGCTCAATTCATTTCTGTAAATGGAAAAGAGGTGGCATCTTGTTCTTTGACTCAGGCAGCAAAGCACCTTGCACTGGCTGTGGTCCTGCAGGAGATTGTCATAAGTTTTCCCTCTAGTCTTAAGCCACTTTAGTTCTTAAGCCAAAGCACAGCTAATACATGTTTTAAATAAAATAAATGAATAAAATAACCAATCAGCATTTGTGATCTTATGACAACCATTTTAAAAATCAAAGTTTACAGTGGACAGTGCCATCAGAACAAAATGCTTATCTGGATAAGAGTATATAGAAAGAATTTCCATGGTACCTGTCCCTGAACAGCATCATCACTTGCTTCTTGTTCTGAAGAGAAGCTTTCATATTCCTCTTCAGAATAGTTGTCTGCAAGAGAAAGACACAGAAGTACTGGATTACACTTCTGTTGAACAATAACCACCCACTTCCCAGTTGTTCAAAAACCCATTAAAATAAATGAGGAAATGTTATCACAAAGTTTCACATGCTACATTAAAATGATTCTAAGGTGGATGTATCTGAAGCTGCATGGATTAGCTGAAGCTACCAGTTGAGAAAAAGGTGATCCATGAATCACCTGTGCAAAGGAATTTCTACCACTGTGATATTTTATACAACACCATCAATACAAATGCCCCTTTGCCCACAGATCTGTGACTACAAAGAACATAACCATCTAAATATTAATTTGGGTGATTAATCTTTTATACTATTCCCTATACTGAGAGACAACAAAGATTGCAAAACATCTTTAAATATTCTCAAAAATGCAGAACATCCCACACAAGTTCTTGCAACTGCGCAGAATGTTTGTTTTTACTATTGTACTGAAAACACACAGACTATGTCTAGTGAAGTGTTTCCCTGTTATTTAAATCACATCCAGAGAGCAATATAAGAGGTGGCCAGCAGGGTTTTAGTAGTCTATTTTTAAAACCATATTTTTAGTTTTCAAAAATCATAGTTTACAGAACACCACTATTTGCTTTTCCATGGACATATGAGTCTGGCCATATGGTTCTTGTTCCTCAAACTCCTCTTCACCGGTAGATACTCCTTCTTAAAGAATGCCCAAGACTAGGTGACTAAAGGCCTCCACAGCTTCCCACATGGCCAAGGCTGTTCATCACTGTCCTTCCAAATTATCAACAGCTTGATGGGGAGACCCCAAAAATAAAAGAATCCTGCTCACTGCAATGTACTTGTAAAGGGGTGAAAAGGTTTTTGTTATCGCTGCTGCCTGGCAGGGGTTTCAAACAAAGGTTTGAGATGATGATTTGGAAAACTTTGCCCTGTAATGCCTTAATGATTGTTAATCCAACAGATAATCTCCTTTTTCACAGAGAGATCGCAAGTGTTTGTTGGAAGATCTATAGACATTTGGAATTAAATCACATATGGTAGTTTTTAAATAGTCCAATATGGCATTCAGAAACAGCACCATGAGGCCAGATGAAATGCTTCCAAGATTATTCAGGATTTCCTTGGCTAGGACAAAAGATAAAGCAGGACAGGAGTAGGAGGGACAGAATAGCAGCCTGCAAAATCCCACCACAATTCAACAGCAGATTGTTCCCAAAGTTTTGTCATTAACATTCCATAATCATTTGGCACTTAAAATATGCAGAATACAGAACATAAATGTTTAAACCTTCTAAAGTTACCTGTAGTCTTAGTTTTCTGGCTCATGTGTACAGCACTATCCTCTTGGTCTATTGGCTGACTGGACAGTGAAAAGATCCATATCTCCGCTATTTTAACTGTAACTTCCTTGATGCTGCTGAAAAGGCTCAAAACTTGGCCTCCTTCTGTTGGGTGTTGTAATACCTAGAATAGGAGACATACACATGCGCTCCACTCAAATTCTGTGTGTCAAAATCCAATTTCTTATGCACTTTATAGTCTTTATTTCAGAACGATTAATAGGGCAATTCCTTCCTTTGCCAAAATAATCACTAATTATAGGATGCTAACAAGCAGCTTTTCCATGGTCACAGCATCCTAGTCAACCATTTTCACTCAGGCAACTAATTGGCACTAGTGATTTACAACACATAAAGGCTACTCATTGCCTTTGATCTTCATGCAACCCACTCCCTGCCCTCTCCAGCAGATTGGAACTGGATGGAAGGAAGACATGAAATGAAATTGCTGTGCCCTGGGGAGGTGCTTGATGCAGGAGAAGGGTGAATATATCCCTATATTTGCATAAATTTGGGAGTGGAAGTATCTCTGTATGTGAGAGCATATTGGGTAGAAACAAAAGCGAGACTTGCAACTTTGGCACCAGCCACACACCCATGACAAACAAGTGGAGAATACTGCCTGGCAGAGGGAGGAGAGGGAAGCTTGCTGACCCCTGCTTGCACACAGTGAATTTTGACATCATCCCAAAGCATTTGCAACCTGAGTATGTATGTGTTGAGCATTGAATCCTCTGCCTTTGAGTTATTGAATCCTCTGCCTTTGATGCTCCTTTTTGCAAATGCTTTTGGGCACACGTGGCTTGAAGTGGCCTCCTTCCCACTCTGTAGAAGAGAAAAGTCTCCCAGTGGTGCTAGTCCAAGGGATCTCACCCACCAGATTTAGAGCTGTATTCCTGAATCAGCTGCCCATGTGTAGCGACAGATCAGATAGGACATTAAGACCAGAATTCTGCTAGTGGCTTATGTACACATAAGGACAACTTACATGCACTTATGTCCTATTTTGGAGAGGGCAAAGAGGCCTATTCATTTGCTCTTGCGCTCTGCCTAAAAACATACTACTGCACAGCAACTGTCAAGCCCCAGAAGGAACACCGATCGCTGTTGTATATTGGTGGGGTGGGACAGACAATTCAGACAATGAATACCTAGTTGCTCTGAGCTCCCAGGGAAAGAAAATGAGGGGTCACTCAATTTAAGAGTGTACCTTCATGTCTCCCTCCAAGCTGAGACTGGCTGCTTCTCCGTGGTCTGAACCACCTCTCACCCACCAGTATGCAACAGGAGCAGGGGTCCTTCCGCACAGGAAGAATATGAAATTGCCTATGTAAAGCTATGTGCCAGAGTGGGATTTCATCCAAAGTATTTAGGTTGCTACTGGAACTAAAACATATATACTACATAGAACAGATTAACTCTGCACAGAGAGAAAGAGAGAGAGAGAGAGAGAGAGAGAGAGACTAAGACAGGAAGTGGCTGTAGAGGATTCCCAAAGCTCCCTCTCACCTCAGTAAGGTATAGGCTATTATTATTATTATTATTATTATTATTATTATTACATGTCCCTCCACATTCGTGGGGGGTTGGGGCTGCAAGATCCCCGCAAATGTGAAAAAAAAGCAAATAAAAAAATAGGTCATGCCACCTCCCTCCCGCAACCCCCCACCCTCCCAGAAGCAGTGATGGGGCTTCTAAAGCCTCATCACTGCTTCTCTCCACCCCCACCCCCCCACAGAAGCAGGGACGGGGCTTCTAAAGCCCCGTCGCTGTTTCTCTCCTCCCCCACCCTGCCCTCCCAAAAGTGGTGACAGGGCTTCTAAAGCCCTGTTGCCACTTTTTTGGGGGGGGCTCCCAAAAACCATGAATAATCAAATCCGCAAATGTTAAAGCTGCAAATGTGGAGGGGCAACTGTATTTTTTATTATTATTATTATTATTATTATTATTACTACTACTACTACTACTAACACGAATACCCATACTACATTTATATTCCACTTTTCCCCAAAAAACTGAGACTCAAGGTGGCTCACAATTTTTAAAAAAATACAATTAAAAATATACAAAAAGCAAGCATTAAACTAGAATTAAACTATTTAAAGTATAAAAACAATTCACACTACAGTAAAAGATAAAATGCAACTTAAAAAGATAAAAAAGCTCTTTAAAACAGTTCAGTTAAAACAATGCAGCATCCCCTAGCCTGGTCTTTAAAAATTGCCTGTTTTAAAAGCCTGCCTGAATAAAAAGGCTTTAGCCTGCCAATGGAAGGACAACAAGGAGGGGACCATTCTAGCCTCCCTGGGAAGGGAGTTCCAAAGTCTAGGGGCAGCCACCTAGAAGGACCTCTCTCATGTCCTCACCAAACATGCTTGTGATGGTGGTGGGACTGAGAGAAAGGTCTCTCCTGATGATCTCAGAGCCCAGGACGGCTCATACAGAGAAATACAGTCTGCCAGATGCTAAGCTTCTATGTTCAGTTTTTCTGTGAGTCACAGGATAAGTCCTCCAGTAGAAGCCTCAGACAACTGTACCCAAAGCTTTAGATTGCTATAGTGAGATGCTGCATGATAGAATAAAAAAGGCAAGGCAGACACCCCTGCATTTTGGAAGAAGCCTTCAAGCAGTTTATAGAAGGTTCAGAATGATTCAGTTTAATTACTGAAGGTTACCTAACCTGGCTGTTTCATTTCACACATGCATATTGTTAAATTTTCTGTTAAAAAGACTTAATGTCCAGGAACGTATCCACGTCGTTAACTACGCTATATCTGTATTTCAATCACAAGCATCAAACCATTTCCCCCACAATCTTTCTTCTCTAGCACTTCTCTTAATAGGCAAATTTAGTTAGAAAGGCTCCTGTCTAGATTTGTTATGCCAAAATTGGCATCACAATAATACATTAATCTTACAGCGTTCTTTCAGAGCTAAATTACTCATTTCTAGAGATGTAAAGACCCAGAAAGCCCCCACCTCCAACATTTTCCATTCATTTCCAAAGCCTTTTCCCCTCAGAAAAACTTGAGGGGGGTGTTCAAAATGCAATACAGTTAGCCCTCAACTTCCACGGGAGCTAGGGACACAGGATCACCATGAAAGTGGAAAAGCCGTGAGCATCCTAAGCGCCTCCAACTATAGAAATCTGTTTAATGTGGGTTTGTCAAATGCAGTTTCAGTTATATGCAATCAAAAAAATATGTTCTCTCTAGGCATTTCCAGGTCTTCCAGCATGATTCTATGGTCAACTTCCACCAGAAGTTCCCTCAGGTAAAAAAAATAGTGAATGGAAGGGAAGTGGGTATAATCCACAAATAATCAAATCCTCAAAGGTTAAACCCACAAATGTGAAGGGCCAACTGTATTTTCTTTTAGAATTATGAATAACATGTTTAAGACAAGTTGTTTATACATTTATTGCCCGCAAAACTGTTTCTGGAAACTATGAAACAGGAAGACTTTTATGGAATATAAGTGTTCATTCCAATTCCTAGTCTTGGTTTCCTTTTCTAGTTATTTTATAGGAATGAGCACTTTATGTCTGCTTGACACTATGGATAACTTCATAAGACAAAATATTATTATATTTTATTAATTCTGATGGTTTCTTCTATTTTGATTGCTTTTGTCTCCTTTTAATTAATAACTAGCAAAACTAGAGAGATTTCTTATAGTTCAGGACTTTGTAGCCCCATTTGTAACTTAAAACAAAAATTTAAAAAGGAAATTCATTGTGTAATTATTGTCTAAAAAAACCTGTACTTTTAATATATCAAACATGATAATTTTATGTCCAGCAAATTAATCATAATATATTTCATACCTGGCATTCAGTATCACACTTACAGATGCATAATGACTCCATATTCACAATCCCTACAAGTCATGGTTGGGGTGTTATTGCCAAAATCATAACTGCCTTTCCAAACCTACTTTACCAGACATCAGCCATACCAAAAGGAGGTCTATTGTGCTGGCGATCAGCACACAGGTGGATGGCATTTCCCACTCAGCCACCAAAGCTGCAACATGGAACTGGAACAAGGATCCTACTTCTGATTGTCACAGCCTTGGTCGCTGGTGGGAGGGGGATGGAAACATCATCCACTTGCACACCAATCACCAGCAACATTGCCCCCTTCTCTTGGTGTTGCTAATGCCCGGTAAAGTACAGAGCGTCCAGGAGACACTACTTAGTTATGCATATGTAATAAGTAGGCGACGTAGAATTCCATCCCTTCTTGAAAGTAACAAAATGATTTTAAATCTGTGAAGGATGCTAGTATCACATTTTTATTTTTTTTTCTAAAAATGTTCTCTTTTAAAGAACACACCTGGCAATTCAAATTTTCCAGAGATTATATATCTCCATTCATTTCTCCAGACAATTTCCCTCAAATCAATTTCTGATCTACACTCTCTCTAACCCTTCATATTAATTTTCCAAAGTGGTATATTTTGACAATTCCTTTACCATAGGCAATGTTACAGTCAGGGTGAGGAATTTTTGCTCTCCCACCCCCACAGATATTGCTTGGATGCAACTCAACAGCAATAGCTTGTTTCAATATCAATAACTTTTATTTATGTTGAAATTTCCATCTATAAGGTAATCATTATTCATGACTATGAACTAAGTAGAGGTGCACTTACCTCCACCATGTTGATAGAGCCCACTGCCAAAGTTTTGTAGCCAAGAATTGTTCTGTTTTTATACCGTTTCCTTCTCTGTAGCATTATCTGAAGTTTATTGCCTTCTCTTTTCAAGAAATGAGGATACTGCAGTTAAAACATTTTAATACTATATTATAATGTACAAAGGAAAAAAAATATCTTCTATACATTTTCTAGGCACATTAGCTATAACAGGGGTGGGCAACTGCACAGGAGACAAGGACCAATTCTCCAACATCCCCATGTGGGCTGCACGCACGCACACACACACGCACACACACACACAATGCTCCCGGATAGCTCTATCTTCATTGGAGTCCTTTCACAAATCACATCCTGTTGCCTTTTGGAGAATAATTCCAGCAAAAATAAAGGTATTTGGACTTGCTAGGGCTTTCTGTGTAGAGCTGGACATGCTTTAGGGGTTTTCAGTGCAAAAAAAAGACCTCAAAACTAGCACCAAATATTTCTGGGCAAGGGTTTGCCCCCCCCCCAAAAGGGTCTGGGCCCAAAAAAATCAGGTCTAGGGGCAGCATGTAATCCACAGGGCATACTTTGCCTACCCCGTTGTGTAAGAATAATTGGCTGAGTGTAGTTTAAAGCCTTCAAAATATAAGATCTACTGAAAGATTAAGGCACTGTTACTGCAGAGCTCCACCTGATTGCCATTTTTCATACACTTCTGAGATGTTTTGCTTAGGCAAAGTATGTCAGATAAAAGCTTAGGCATTCAGGGAAACAAAACAGATGCATATGGCTATCCTCTTTTCACTCAACAGAGGAAACTACCAACACTCTCTTATCAGCATGAGAACTCCCAAAACACACAAATGACTTCCTCTCTACAATCAATCTACCTGAGCACACACATCATACAGGTCTACCCAGGGATCTTTGGTGAGGTGTTCTATTGAAAGAGATTCAGTCTCGACTCAAATACATAAACATAACAAAATCTTCTAGTCCAGGGGTAGGCAGATGTAGGGATTTAAGGGGACTGTATTCACCTCCCAGGCAACCTCAGAGGGCTACACTTCCTCCAAACCTCAAAACAGTTTAAACCTTTGTCCTTAAATGCCCCCTAGGGGACACAGAATTCAATTTCACCATGTTTTGGCCCTCTTCAGGCCATTTTAGGCAAAGGAAAGGCCTTTTCTCCAACATGAAATGACTGGAAGTTGACTTCTGGATCACTTTACATTTAGAAAAAAGCCACTCTTGAGTTAAAAGGACTTCTGTGGAGGAACAAAAAAATTATGACCCACACCCGCATGGGTTGTTTGGAGGTGGTGGGGAAATTTGGGCTGATGCAAGGCACAATCCTCACTTTCTCTATTCCTGTTCTAATCTCTTCTAGCCTATGATTTCTAGAGAAAATTCAATCACTGAGTGAAGTAAAAACAAACATATACACACATAGGCTGATCAGATACTGTAATTCTGCCCAAAGCTGTACATGAACGTCTTTACAAGAAGCAAGCAGGTGAAAATATTTCTTCTACTACCTGTAGAGAGAACGTGAGGGCAAGTTCTGTTTCTACACGACCACTAGGGTGCAGCACAATTTCATGAGAACGCAGTATTCTTTTTGAACCCTGAAGAGAAAATAACAGACTAATGAACAAATTCATACAGTTACCAGATCATCAAGTCATTTCTTCTGATGAGAATAGATCTGCATTTGCACCCTCGAATGCACACCTCCTTTATTGTGCAAAACGAGCAGCTTTGGATGTGCAGCTAGCTGTACACACAACAGCATTATACTACCCCATCTTTTTCACTAGAAAAGTCACACGAAGTGGGTTCTATCACATACAAGTAGTGTATATACAAAGATGTAGAAAACAGGAAATACATGATCAAGAGGGCTCCTGTGTTCTTGGAGATGGTTTTTGGAGACATTCAAACAGATTCTATTGCAGTTATAGCTAATAGCTAATATAGCTAATAGCTCTGACACATCTACTCCCTTTAATGTTATCTAGTCCTTTAAAAAAAGCAGTCTAAGACAATAACTGTCAACATCAGCAGCCCATAAATGAGTTTGATGGATCAATGGTCACCATATCTTTTTCTCTAGCAAACATTTGTTGTGAGCCAAGAACACCCAGCCTCTCTTTTCTCTGCCTCCTTTAGAGCAGACAGTTGCATCCATATGGTACCTAGTCTCCTCTAATTGTCAAGTCTTCTACAAAGACACTACGTTCCATATAGGAGCATGTTTCAGCTACAGCGTGAAGATCGGGAACATTTGTAATTTCAAAATCATCCAGTGTGCTACGGTATAGACTCCAGTATTTAAAAGCAAAATAGAGGTGCTCTCTATATAACATTTAATATACCATTTACAAGTTAATGTCTTTATTATAAGAAAGAGAAAAAAAGTTGTAATCTATACAAAATCAACTTAAATTTGTCCATCTATCACTGCCTCATGTGAAAACAACTGGACTGATTTTCACCAAAATGGGAGGAAATGTTTAAAATGGCCTGACTTCCCAGACTGCGGAACTTTCTTCCGCGGGAGGTCTGATGGGCTCTCTCCCTGCTCTCTTTACACCGGCAGGCAAAGATGTTTTTATTTAGGCAATCTTTTGAATTTTAATTATGGAACTGTACTGTGTGTATAAGTAGTGCACTGTTTTAATATCTTTATCTTTTACTAAAACTACATTTATATATGTTTTAAGTGTTTTTAACGGTCTTTAAGCATGTTTACAATAATACTGATATTTAATTCCTTTTTAACCACCCTGAATCCCATCTTGGGAGAAAGGTAGAATATAATTCCAATAAATAAATCATTTTTGTAAATTAATGTTTCAGCAGCATCTTTTTAAATTATTGTAAGCTGCCTTGAATCCCATTTTTGGGAGAAAGGTGGGATATAAATTTATTTAATTAATGTATATGCCACCTTCCTCTCAGAATGGGACCCAAAACGGCTCACAAGACCATAAAATACAACATTTTATTTTTATTTATTTATTGGATTTATATCCCACCTTTCTCACAAGATGGAATTTATACAATTCAAACAAAAATCAATCATTCAATCAATAAATCAATGCATTTATAGTACCAACTACTTGGTATATATGAAAATCTCTATAGGGTGTCCCAGAGGCTCATAAAAGCATAAATCAATTTCAATCTTACTTCCAGATTGGTAAAGGGACACAGACCACTCTAGTCACCTTGATGGATAATCTATGGCAGGAACTAGACAAAGGAGAACATGTCCCTGATGGTTTTGCTGGACCACCCACTGGCTTTTGATACATTTACTACAATATCCTCAGCTGTCTCTCTGGAATGGGACATGGAGTCCTGTTTTGCTGTGGCTCCTGTTCTGCCTGGAGGGTTGAACTAAGGGGCACCATGGCCCACTGAACTCATTGGTGGTGGCAGTGGTGGTGCAAGGCGACTCCTGTGCTGTTGGCCTGTGGGATTCCTCAGAATTCTGTTGTCTTCACTGGGAAATGTTTTTGGAGTCTGGGGGTTCAATGCCCCAATATATTGATACAGTCATCCCTTCACATTTGCGGGGGATATGGGCAGAAGACCCCTGCGAATGTGAAAAAACCGCGAATAATAGTCCTCCCCCCCACCTGCCTGCAACAACCCATACTGTCGCCACTCACTTCCACCACCACCCCCCGCCCTTCCCAAAGTGGCGACGGAGGCTTCAGAAGCTCCCGTCGCCACTCGCTCCCACCACCCCAACCTTCCCGAAGTAGCAACAGGGGCTTCTAAAGCCCCCGTCACCACTCACTCTCACCCCACCCCCGTCTGTTCCAAAGTGGCAACGGGCTTCTGAAGCCCCCGTCGCCACTCACTCCCACCACCACCCTGCCTGTTCCAAAGTGGCAACGGGGGCTTCTGAAGCCCCCGTCGCCACTCACTCCCACCCCTGCGCCTGTTCCCCCCCGTCGCCACTCACTCCCACCCTCCCGCTTGTCCCAATCGCCACTCACTCCCACCCCACCCCCGTCTGTTCCAAAGTGGCAACAGGGGCTTCTGAAGTGCCTGTCACCACTCACTCCCACCCCCCGCCTGTCCCAAAGTGGTGACGGGGGCTTCTGAAGCCTCTGTGGCCACTCACTCCCACCCATCCCACCCTTCCCAAAGTGGCGACAGTGGCTTCTGAAGCCCCCGTCGCCACTCACTCCCACCCCACCCCCACCTGTTCCAAAGTGGCAACGGGGGCTTCTGAAGCCCCTGTTGCCACTCACTCCCACCCTCCCGCATGTCCCAAAGTGGTGACGGGGCTTCTGAAGCCCCCGTTGCCACTCACTCCCACCCCCTCCCTTCCCAAAGTGGCGACGGGGGCTTCTGAAGCCCCCGTTGCCACTCACTCCCACCCCCCGCCTGTTCCCCCCCCGTCGCTACTCACTCCCACCCTCCCGCTTGTCCCAAAGTGGCGACGGGGACTTACCACTCACTCCCACCCCCGCGCCTGTTCCCCCCTGTCGCCACTCATTCCCATCCCCCCACCTGTCCCAAAGTGGCAACAAGGGCTTCTGAAGCTCCCGTCCCCACTCACTCCCACCCACCCCACCCTTCCCAAAGTGGCAACAGTAGCTTCTGAAGCCCCCGTCGCCACTCACTCCCACCCCACCCCCACCTGTTCCAAAGTGGCAACGGGGGCTTCTGAAGCCCCTGTTGCCACTCACTCCCACCCTCCCGCATGTCCCAAAGTGGTGACGGGGCTTCTGAAGCCCCCGTTGCCACTCACTCCCACCCCCGCCCTTCCCAAAGTGGCGACGGGGGCTTCTGAAGCCCCCGTTGCCACTCACTCCCACCCCCCGCCTGTTTCCCCCCCCCGTCACTACTCACTCCCACCCTCCCGCTTGTCCCAAAGTGGCGACGGGGACTTACCACTCACTCCCACCCCCCGCCCTTCCCAAAGTGGCGACGGGGGCTTCTGAAGCCCCCGTCACCACTCACTCCCACCCCCCACCTGTTCCAAAGTGGCGACGAGGGCTTCTGAAGCTCCTGTCACCACTCACTCCCCCCCCGCCTGTTCCCCCCCCCCCGTCGCTACTCACTCCCACCCTCCCGCTTGTCCCAAAGTGGCGACGGGGACTTACCACTCACTCCCACCCCTCGCCCTTCCCAAAGTGGCGACGGGGGCTTCTGAAGCCCCTGTCACCACTCACTCCCACCCCCCACCTGTTCCAAAGTGGCGACGAGGGCTTCTGAAGCTCCTGTCACCACTCACTCCCACCCACCCCGCCCTTTCCAAAGTGGCGACAGGGGCCCCATGCTGCATTGGGAAGGGATTGGGGTGGAGAGAGGGAGGGAGGCTTTCCATCCCCCCTTCCCAAGGCAGAATCTGCGCTTCGTGAGAAACCCTTCGCTGCTTTGGGAAGGAACGGAGTGGAGAGAGGGGGACCCAGGTAGCTTTCCGCGAATAATCAAAACCATGAATGTGAAAGTTGCAAATGTGGAGGAGCAATTGTATTTGACTTTTCCTCCTTTCCATCCACATCCATGGAAGCTCCTTTCGGCCTAAAACAAGCTCTGACATCAGTAACAGGCTGGATGAAGGCAAACACATTGAAGCTGAATCTACATAAGGCAACAGTGCTCTTGTCTAATCAAAAGGTAGCTCAGCAAACAGTAATTTGACCTGTAGTACCGTAGATGGAATTATTCCCTCCTGAAAAGTCAGGTGCATACTTTGGATGTTGGCCTAGATTCTGTCCAAAGCCTAAATGCTCAAGTTTCTCTGGTGGCCAGGAACATGACTACATATTTAAAGCTAACACATCAGTTGCACCTGTTCCTGACATCGTCAGGTCTGGCCAGATGATACCTCACACTACATTCAATCCAAGCCCTCCTGCAATGCCACAGCAAATGGAGGGAGACCTTCTCCAGGAAGGATAGTTAGGGGAAGGCCTAGGTCCAAACAGAACCTAAGACCAACCAAGAAATATACCACCTGCAGTGGTATAGATATGGAAAGATAAATTTCATCCCACCAGTAATGTGAATGCAAACACCATGATCAAACTTTACTTATCTGTGGAGCTATATAGAATCCATGAAGCACAGTTCAAATGAAGAAATGTCTACCTGAACATATTAGCAGTTTCTTCATTAGTACTTAAGCAGTTTAATGATATCAAGCATTAAAAAGTGGGCCCTTCCCATCTGCAGGGGGTCAGTTTCAGCCTTCTGCGGAGGGGGGAAAACATGGACACTCAAGCCCCATATGCTGATACACCCTCGTGCACGTACCCTGTTAAATAACATGGGCTGTGGCCATCTGTGGATACCCGTTGATACAATAGGCCCACTGTGCTAATTTTATACAATAAATGAGTAACATAGTAACTTTTGTAAAATAAATGAGTAACCATGCAGTGATGTGTGTGCTCTGAAACAGCAAGAAAAATGATGCCACAGGGAAGTACATCTCCAACTTCAGAACACATTCATGGTTATTTAGGTCCATGAGCCGCAGGTTTCAAAGTGGATCCTAGAAACAAGAGAAAGCCAGCCAAAGCAACATACTGCAGCAACTACAGGGTATGCTCTCCACCGAGCTATGTGCCACCACGATTCCTGCCAAACAGGCACAAGAAGAAACAGCTGGATCATTTCTCTAACACCTTCCTGAATGTTTATTTACCATGTTGATGATATCTGACTCTGAGATAGCTTTCCTGACCTGAATCTGAAATGATCAGAGCTTTTCCAATCCGTGAACACAGAATGACATGCTGACTCCAATTACTATAATAAAATTATTTAGGAAGTGGACAAAAGACAGATTGACATCTAGAAAAAGACTCACGTGCATGTCTTTGTTGTTAACTGTCAAGTCAACTTCAACTTAAGGAACTCTATGAATGAGAAACCTCCAAGTCACCCTTATCCTCAACAGCCCTGCTCAGGTCTTGCAGATTCAGGGCTGTGGCTTCTTTGATTGAATCTATCCACCTGTAAGTAAGTCTTCCTCTTTTCCTACTGCCTTCTACCTTACGAAGCATTATTGTCTTTTCTAGTAAGTTCTGTCTTCTCATGATATAAGTACAACAGTCTCAGTTTAGTCATCTTGACTTCTAGGAAGAGTACAGGCTTGGTTTGCTCTAGGACTCATTTATTTGTGTTTTTTTAAGTAGTCCACGGTATCAGTAAAACTCTTCTCCAGTACCACATTTCAAATGAGTTAATTTTCTTCCTATTAGTTTTCTTCACTGTCCAGCTTTCACAACCATACATAAATTGGAAATACAAGGGCTGTCTATTAAATAACAAGACTGATACAATAACCTATCTTTATTTATATTATTACAATTCTAATCCTTGTCCCCTTCAATATACTCCCCATTCACACTTACACACCAATGCAGTCATGTTTCCCACTGGTCAAAGACATGGAGCAGATCAGTTTCTGTCAGCTGTGTCAACACATCTGCCATTTTCATCTTTACTGCATCAATTGACTCAAAATGTGTTCCTTTCAGCACCAATTTCACTTTAGGGAAAAGAAAAGTCACATAGTGCCAAATCTGGCGAATATGGAGGATATTAAAGTATAGCAATGTGTTTATCGGCCAAAACATGCTTCACAGAAAGTGTTGAATGAGCAGGTGCATTGTCTTGATGAAGAATGAAACCATTGTTCCAAAGTTCTGGCTTTCCCCCCAGAACTGAGCTTTCCCAGAAAGCTGAGACTTTCTCTCAGCTTTGTCAAAACTTCCTTATAATAATGCTGGTTCACTGTTCTGCCTTCTGAAACCCATTCTGACAAAATTACACCCTTGATGTCAAAACAAACAATCAGCATGGCTTTGAATGTGGATTTGCCTTGATATGCTTTTTTCATTCTTGGTGATGATGGTGTTTTCCAGTGAACTGACTGTTGTTTTGTCTCAGGAGCATACTGGAAGATCCAGGTTTCATCACAAGTGATGATTCTTTTCCCAAAAAGGTTTGGGTCCATCTCAAGTTGCTGCAGAATGTCACATTGCTTGACTTTTAAACTTAGCATTTTTCCGGCACGCAACAGACGATGCACCTGCTTTAAACAATGACTAACTGAGAGTATTGATGTTTTCATTCAGGTTCAGGCATGTTCAAGCATTCACAATCAGTTCTCCCTGATTTGTCTGAAAGGTAGAAAACACAGTCTCATTGTTTAATAGACAGACCTCGTACAATGGCATGGACCATCCATTCAGTGATATATCTTGACACTTCAGGATCTTGTCTAGTTCTGTCATAGCTACCCTTCCAAATCCTAGTCCTGATGGTGCAATGGTTAAATGCCACAACGTTGTGAGTTCGATCCTGCAGGGCTCCAGGCTGACTCAGCCTTCCATCCGTCAGTAAAATGAGTACCCAGCTTTTGTTGGGTGCAATTAGCTAACACATTGTAAACTGCTTAGAGAGTGCTTAGCACTATAAAGTGGTATAGAAATGTAAGTGCTATTGCTAGCCTTCTTCAGATTTCTTGACTGTAGTCTCAATTCTGATTAATGACTGAACCAAGGTATGGAAAACCTTTATTTCAATGTCATGCAAAGTTATGTAGATCATCTGTTGTCATCATTTTTGTTTTCTTAATGTTCAACTGTAAACTTGTAAATTTGCTTGCCAAGTGGTTAGGAGTATGTTGTGTTTGTCCTCTGCTGAGACCCTTATAGTCAGCATGTCCAAAAGACTCACTTATCTAAGTCCTCTGGTATGCAAGAGGGCATGGTAAAAAGGAGGTTTGCAGTGGGCAAGAGTAGTAATGTTTGCTATAAAACTCAGCTGACATATACTACCCCTTGCCTCCTCTAAGCTATCTGGCACATCCAGATAACTTGGAAAAGGCCAGGGAAGTCATCTGTTCATTTGGTATTCCTGCCTACTCCCAAACTCTGTAGAAATATGAAAAAAAAATTCAAAAAAGGATATTGACAAATTGGAGCATGTCCAGAGAAGGGCAACTAAAATGGTGAAAGGTCTGGAAACCATGCCTTATGAGGAGAGACTTAGGGAGCTGGGTATGTTTAGCCTGGAAAAAAGAAAGTTAAGGGGCAATATGATAGCCCTGTTTAAGTATCTGAAGGGATGTCACGCTGAGGATGGAGCAAGCTTGTTTTCTGCTGCTCCAGAGACTGGAACACGGAGCAATGGATGCAAGCTCCAGGAACAGAGATTCCACCTCAACATTAGGAGGAACTTTCTGACAGTAAGAGCTGTTTGGCAGTGGAACACACTCCCTCGGAGCGTGGTGGGGTCTCCTTCCTTGGAGGTCTTTAAACAGAGTCTGGATTGCTATCTGTCGGGGATGCTTTGATCAAGATTTCCTGCGTGGCAGGGGGTTGGACTGGATGGCCCTTGTGGTCTCTTCCAACTCTACAATTCTATGATTCTATGAAAAAAAACTTCTAGAAGATAGAAATTGCCAAGGTATCGAGGCTGAATGTGCAACAGAGGCCTCCCTTTGTTCTTATTTGGAGTGTAGTATTTGTTGACCTCCAGGATCATTGCCTACATCCCTTCTATTACCAAAAAAGTTCATTTCTAAATTTCTTACATCTATATATATAATTTTCTTGAGTATGTTGCCTTTCCCAGTGTGCTGACTGGCTGCTCAGGAAACATACTCAACCCACCCCAACCAATCACCACCCACATGCAAATTCCCTCACAATGCACTCCTTTCACTCAATCTGTGGCCCAGATTGGGACCCAGACAGTCAATTGGCAGTGGTGACGGGCTGCCTGCGAAGGGACTCAGGCAGTCAACTGGTAGTGGTGGTGGTGGCGGCGGCGGCAGGGCAACAGAGTCACCCCTCAGCAATTCCAGGAAAAGTGTGGTACACTGAAAAGGGGGAGAAGGAATTTAAATCCACAGGGTAGTTGTGAGGTCTACCTTACAGGGTAGTTGTGAGGTCTACCAGGTGTTTTTCAGGAGTTTTTTAATGGCATATGGTACACCAAGTCCAGCTAGTATTGATTAATAACCTATTTTCAGAAGGTTGCCAGGCAACAAGACTGTTATTGGGCCATTAAAATGATCTGACAGGTTAATTACCTTATTATATTGCCAAATTCATATTACCTGCATTTTGACTGCAATTACGACAGAAATGAGATCCTTATCCAATTCTCTCAATACTATCAGTTTCTTCAAAGTCAAGCTGCACAACCTGAAAATTAAAAGAAATATCCTGCATTGTTAGTCTGAAAATGATTTATTCCAAATTGTTTTTTCATACCCCACAAGTTTGTGGTAATCAGGACTTCTCTAGTGATTCTAGGAAAACTAGCTCCCCAAAAAGTATTTAGAATTCCTTGCAACATTATTTGTCTTAGCAGGATTAAAACCAGAGTTGTTATTAATTTTTATCCCTCGTCTTTTCCAATGCACTCAAGGTGCATGGTTTTCTCACACCACTGTACCCCAACAACACTGTGATATGGATTTAAAAAAAAAAACATGCCAGTACATAAGAAAAAACTATGAAAACTATAGTTCAGCAATATTTTTATTAGGACTACCTGGGGAAAAAATCTGAGATAATTAATGACCTAAGGTCCCTGCATGAACTCCATGGCTGAATTGCACATTTGGCCCTGTGTCCCTTCCATGCCCCATTATATTGAACAGCAAACCCTTTGTCACAATGGTTGCTGTATCTGGGCCATCTTTGCCCTCACTTAGTGGGGGGGGGGAGTTATTCAGCCTAAATTGGGAGTTGGTCATTTCACTACACAATTTGCAATATGAGAGGCACAGGCATGTATCATTCATCTGATCAGTTGCAACCAATTTTACCAATCGCCATAAAGTGCTTAGAGCCATGCAAGCTCCTTGAGATCCTAGCAGCATTCAAACTTTCACCTAGACCACCAATACTTTCTCTTCCTGGCAGATTTTCTTTTCTATATATTAACAGTTAGAAAACTGAAGGTATTAAAGGATGGTGTAATGGGCATCTACAGAGTTATAAAGGTTTGAAAGATAAGTGATACCCTCAACTAGCCCCAAAACTACAAAAGCATGAACAAAGGTGCATTTACTTTTCCAACAAGCCACTAGAAACATCTAGTGCAGAAGAGGCAAGGGCACAGACCTCCCTCTCAATGAGCAACCACTTTCTTCCCCTTTCTAACACAAAGTTTCCTTGGGTTGATTTAAACCCAGAACCCAACTGAAAAAGCAGGTAGAATTTAACCTCCAAGATGAACAGCAGAAATCTAGATGGCTGGCCAGAGGCCAGTGAATATCATGCTTCTTCTTGACCATTGACCAGAGCAAGCCCAGACCCAACCAGACATAAGGAATTCACCCACCTCTACTTCCTCATGCACCAGGGATGGGCAGGGTGTGGAGATGACCTCCAGACCAGTCGAATTTACCTCACTGTTCAGCCTGGCTGCCTCCCCACTTATACTGCCACCTAAATTTCAGATTCTCTGGGCAAGGGTCTGACTTTCTGTGGATAATATTGAGTATTGTGTGAATTCAATTGGTAAGCACGACTACTAGATGTCAGTGAGGGAAATAATTCACTAGGAATCTGGTATTTATGAATAAAACACAAAAATTGGTTTATTAATGGAATGGTGTAACATAAATGCTTCTATATTATGCTTACAACTTTGTTTATTATTAAATTTCTCATAGTCTCACACTGTGGTGACTATTTCATAAAAACCAGCAACTTCCAGACTCAATCACTCCTTTTCATATTTTAAATTTCCACTCACTCTATAATCCATTCAGCCTTAACACTCTTTCAAGCACAGACCATACTTCATACAGCCATTTCTTAACTTCACTTAAAAGCACACACAATCCCAAACTGATCAAACTCAGTCTTCAACTTAAATCTCTCAACTGCCAAACTCCTATTTTTAACTGTTATCCCTTTCTCCTCTCTCTCTCTCTGGCTTTTCTTCGCAAATGAAGATTCAGGAAGGACTCATCCCGCGCTTTCTACAAGCGCGCTGAGGACTAAAAAGGCCAATCCGAGATAAACAAGTCCAGTTGCAGAGAGCACAGCAGAAGGTCTCCTTGGGAGATGTTTCCGGGTTGTGATTCTTTCTTCGTTGTCGTTTCTCTTCAAGACTTGTTCGGCGTGAGTTCTCAAATAAGGCTGCAGCATTGTGGATAGTGTGTCTCCATGCCTCCCGATGTGAGGCCAGGGCGGACCATTGTTGGTGATCAATTTGGCCAAGCCTGAGATGTTGTTTCAGGGAGTCCTTGTATCGCTTTTTTGGAGCGCCCCTCTTACACTGACCCATGGCGAGTTCACCGTAGAGTACTATTTTGGGGAGGCGATAGTCCTCCATCCTAGAAATGTGCCCTGCCCAGCGCAGCTGTGTTCTCAAAATCATGGCCTCAATGCTGGTGATCCCTGCTTGCTCAAGGACAGCAACATTCTGTCCTTGAACAGCTCGAAGGACAACTCCAACTGTTATATTCACCTTTTTAAAAGCCCTAGGAAAACCCCTCCCATCACATTTTCCTGCACTGGGATTGGCTCCCCCATGCTCTCTTCCCAATTGCTCATCGATGTTCCATCAACTACTCATCACATAGGGGTTCCTTCCTTTCTTGTCATAAGTGGCTAGTAAAGGAGGAGGAGTCCTCTGTAAAGCACCCAGAGCAGTGATCAGCAACATCACATCACTGGGTTCATGCTAGAGCCCCTGTGCAGGTGCCAATGCCAATGCCTGACCTGGGACCTCTTGAAAAAGCTCACAACATCCCCCAAAGCCCCTGTAAGCTAGGTCTGAGCCATGGTGGGAGATTAAAATGGCAACCACAAATAACTACTTGGAGTTGTGCTTCTTCCACTGGCAGCTTAAGCTGATAGACCCCATCAAAACAGAGGATGCCCACCAAAGGGTACTACCTGGGGTCCCCTGAGATCTCAAGCTGACAAAAAAAAAATACCTCCCACCTGCCCTTGAGGTAAGATGATGCAATGGCAAGTTATGGCAGGGGAAGTCTGTGCCATGCTACAACAGGCATTTTCATGAGTCACCATTTCTTTCTTTATTGCTTCAAGGTTAAATTTCAGGAGAGTGCCCTATGCAATGAATTGCTAAGACAGTGTTTATTGCCAAATGCACAAAGCAAAAGTGGGAGAGGGTTGCCTAACTTGTCCTCAATCTCCAGTGCTCACTTTTAACTCCTTCTACTGTCTAGCTCCAGGCTACACTTTGGGACTAAAGCGGTTTTTGGCACCCTGACAGAACAACTTGATCTTGAGGAAAGATAAGAGGAACACCACTCTATTGGCCTCCCTAAAATTTATTAGCAGCTTATGATACCTTTCATCCATGGTACCTTCTTACACAAACCTAGAAGTAGGGGGCAGGGAGCCATGATGTTACAATGGCTTTGGTCCTACTTTCCAGACCTGTTAGAGACAGTGACAGTGGGGAATTTCTGTTGAGCCCCATGACTAAGCTGTGGGATGTCACAGCAGTCCGTTCTATCTGAAGTCACTGGGGAAGGTTAACAAGAGCATTGGAGCTAGGCACCATCAGTTTCCTGACAGCTCCCAGTTTTATTTCTCCTTGTCATCACAGTCAGGTGAAGCTATGAGGATGTTGGACTGGGGCCTGGATGCTGTAATGCACAGGATGAAGGCTGAAACTAAAAACTAAAACTGAATCCCATCAAGACAGGCATCTGCCCAATAGCTCACAAGTCCAGGAACTGGGTAAGCTACCAGCTATGGATGGAATTACACTTTCTCTGAAGTGCACAGATCAGTAATACGTCTGGGTCCATCTATGTCACTGGAGATTCAAGTGACAACAATTGCAGAGAGGGCTTCTGGACAGTTTTGGTTGCTCTGCCAGCTATGACCATCCTTAGACAGGGATAATTTGGCTACAGCACTTTATGGGCAATGGTAATCTCTGGGCTACTGCAATGTGTTCTACATGGGATCATCTTCAAGATGATATGGAAGCTGCAGTAGTATATAGTATGTAGTGGCTACTATCTGTGTCATACAGAAACCATATTATACCAGTTTTAAAGAAACTACACAGGCTGCTAATGTTAATGTACGACCTTGGTGACAACATTCAAAGGCTTTAATGGCATGGGACTTTGACACTTGAGTGTTTCTCCCTTTACATACCTGCCTGAGCATTAAGATCAACTATGCGGCCTCTCTCCTCTGTATATATACAAGCATGTATAATTAGCAACCTTATTAGCCATGATGGTTGCAAGAAAATTCGCATCCTAAGTAAGGAGTTCAATTGGCCTTTAAGATTCTCCCCGGTTTTGCAGTGATCACTATTCTGGCCCATTCCAAAGAAGTAGCTATGTCAGTGTACTGGACCATAAAAAGGAGGGAGGGAGGGAGGGGGAATGTGCCAGCACCTCTAAGGCTACTGGAAGACACCCATATCTGCAGGGGATACTTTCCCAGACTTACTGTGGATACCCAAAACCACAGATAATGACAACCCTATCAAAATGAATGACATCTGGCCCAAGCATACCACAGAACCATGCTGGAGGATCTAGAAGATGCCTAGAAAGACCATATTTTGGGGGCGGGGTAAATGAATCCTCAGATACAGGTCCTGTGGATGTGGGAGGTCTATCTGTAACTGAACAACATGAGCTTTTCTTCGGATCCAAAGATGTGGGTTTATATCCATGAAAGCTCATGCGAAAATAAAAACCAGTTAATCTTAAAGATGCTTCTACATATCTTTTTATTTTTTCACTTCCCTTTTTGCTCTGGACAACATCATTTCTGATATGCTGCCACCTTTAAGTATCTAATTGAAATGAGAGAACATAAGCAACATGTCCATGGATATTTGTGTAACTCTTAAAAATTCTAGATTATATATATATATATATATATATATAATTCTCTTGGGTATGTTGCCGTTTCCACTGTGCTGATTGGCTGCTTAGGAAACTGACCAACCAATCAAAGCTTGGTTGGGCAGCCAATCAGCACACTGGGGATGTGAACATGTGGACCTTTAAGTCCTTTCTAAACATGGCCACCAGCAGAGGAGGTGCGAGTAGTAGGGGGGATGTGGCATGCTGTGTGTGTGAGCGGGGGGGGCAGTGTGGTGGCATGGGGTGGTGGTGCGGGGAGGCAGCAGGGGGAAGGGATTGCGGCACGGGGGCGATGGGGCACGGGGAGGGCAGCGAGGGGCATGGAGCTGGCGCGGTCAGGCAGTGGGGCACGGTGGTGGTAGGGGGGTTGGGAGGGCAGTGAGGAGCATAGTGGCACTGGGGGCATGGTGATGGCAGGGGGGTTGGGAGGGCAGTGAGGAGCACAGTGGGGTGGTGCAGTGGGGCACAAGGAGGGGCCGAGGGGGTGGCACGGGTGGTGAAGGTGGGGCAGGCAGAAAGGGGCATGGGGGTGGAGGAAGGGCAGGCAGCAAGGGCCACGGAGGGGGGGTGGCGAGGTCGGCGAGAGGCACAGGGGGTAGTGAGGGGTGCAGGGTGGGCAGCAAGGTGGTGCATGGAGTGGGGTGCATGGGGTGGGGGTGATGGGGACAGTGGGGGTAGGGCAAGCGGGATGGGGGGAGCAGGGCATGGGGAGGTCGGCGAAGGGCATGGTGGCACGGGGGCAGGAAGAGCGGTAATGGCACGGGGGAGCAGCATATGTACCATCGGGGGTGCATGGTATGGCGTGGAGGGGTGTATGCTACACCGGGTATAGCTAGTATATATATAACTTATTAATGACAATTTTAAATTTATCCAGGAAATTTCTATCTTTTTATTAACATCTGGATTAACTGATACTTTAATAGTACTTTAAAATGTTGAACTTGACAATTTCTGAAAGAAACTTGGGAGTCCACTGAAAGGGATAGAAAGGGAAAGAAGAAGAAAAGCTGAGCAAGGTACTCTTATGCATCACCTCTTTCTTATATGAACACTTTCTTTAATGTTGAGTGACGTATATTCTTTAACCACGCAAGTCCACTCCTAAGAAAATAATCCATATTGAGTAAATAAGTGCCAACTAAAGATCTTGGTAGAGACAGAGATGTAAAATTTCTTGAAATTTTGAAGCCATGGGGGGGAAATGGTTTTTTCCTGTTTTTTTTTTCAGAAAAAAATGGAATTTTTTATGAAAATTGAAAAATGCAACATTAGCACTTATTCCAGACTCAAAGTCACTCTGTTACTTTACGAACATAAAATATGACTATGTACAATTTGGTTTGGCACAAAATTATCACAATTGGTATATTAAAAATACAGTGTAATTATAGACATAAAGAAATGGTGAAAATTTATAAAACAAGGAGGTATTAATAATCATGGAGGGGATATATTAGTTTAAATAATATATAATATAAGAATATTCACAAATGTAATTTCTTCTTTTTATATATATGTAAGATTTGCATCTTTTTTAATAAAAATGATAACAAAGTAACAAAGACATAAAGCACCCATCCCCATAAAAAATGGGGGGGGGAGTGTGTGGGAGGGAGGGAGGAAGGATTAAGATTCAATGAAGAGGCATGAAATTTAATCAGACTCATTTTCTGAGCTATAGTTATCAGTATCAGTTTCAGTCTCTGCTTCTGCTTCGTTATGCCTGTCATCATCACAGGTATCATGGACTTACCACATTCTTTCACATGCTGCAGAAGATGGAGGAATCTGAAGAAAAAAGAGGAGTCAGAGGCTGTGTTGTGCAAAGACCTTTCCACCATGTTGCAGAAGGGATATAATTGGCAGAATCCCAGACTACATTCCTGGACCAAATCCCTGAAGATGTTCTGTACAGTTGCCCCTCCACATTCGCGGCTTTCACATTCGCAGTTTTGATTATTCGCGGAAAGCCGCCTGCCCCCCCTCTCCACTCCGTCCCTTCCCAAGGCAGCGAAGGGGTTCTCAGGAATCCCTTTGCTGCCTTGGGAAAGGGGGGGTGGAAAGCCTCCCTCATTCCACCCCAGTCCCTTCCCAAGGCAGCGAGGGACCCCCTACGCCACTTTGGGAAGGGCGGGGGGGTGAGGGAGAGTGACGGCGGGGGCTTCAGAAGCCCCCGTAGCCACTCTGGGAAGGGCGGGGGTGAGGGAGAGTGACGGAGGGGGCTTCAGAAGCCCCCATCGCCACTCTGGGAAGGGCGGGGGGTGAGGGAGAGTGACGGCAGGGGCTTCAGAAGCCCCCATCGCCACTCTGGGAAGGGCGGGGGGTGAGGGAGAGTGGCGGCGGGGGCTTCAGAAGCCCCCGTAGCCACTCTGGGAAGGGCGGGGGGGTGAAGGAGAGTGACAGCGCGGGCTTCAGAAGCCCCCATCGCCACTCTGGGAAGGGCGGTGGGTGAGGGAGAGTGACGGCGGGGGCTTCAGAAGCCCCCGTAGCCACTCTGGGAAGGGCGGGGGGCTGAGGGAGAGTGACGGCGGGGGCTTCAGAAGCCCCCGTAGCCACTCTGGGAAGGGTGGGGGGGGTGAAGGAGAGTGACGGCGGGGGCTTCAGAAGCCCCCCTCGCTGCTCTCGGAAGGGCGGGGGGTGAGGGAGAGTGACGGCGGGGGCTTCAGAAGCCCCCCTCGCCACTCTGGGAAGGGCAGGGGGGTGAAGGAGAGTGACAGTGGGGGCTTCAGAAGCCCCCGTAGCCACTCTGGGAAGGGCGGGGGGTGAGAAAGGCCGGGGAGAGGCAGCGCAGCCTCCTCCCCACCCACACGCTGCCTTCCCCGGCCTTTCTAAGCGGGGTCCGGGGCTTTGGAGCCCGAGCCCACTGAGAAAGGCCGGGAAGAGGCAGCGCAGCCTCCTCCCCACCCACACGCTGCCTTCCATGGCCTTTCTCAGTGGGGTCCGGGGCTTCTAAGGCCTGGAGTCCCCACAGAAAGGCCGCGGAGAGGCCAGCCAGGCTGGCCAGACACCCTCCCGCTGCCTCCCTCCCTCTGGGGGGCCCCCGTGGGAGGAGCATCTGTTATTCGTGGTTTTTCCACATTCCGGGGGTCTCAAGAACCTAACCCCCGTGAATGTGGAGGGACAACTGTATTCTGCAACATTTGAAAGCACTTTCCCAACATCAAGTCCTAAGTGTGATGCTTGTTTTATAATCCAGTCAAATGCAGTAGCAGTACTATCAACATTTATATTTCCACCTTTGAATCTTGGATCCAACAGATTTGCAGCAGCATGAATTGGACATGCTATAATCAATTTTCTTCCTTTTTCAATATTTTGGAAAAAAACAAAAAAGACCAGAATTTTTCTGGTTTTTTTCCAGGCCTTCACATCTCTAGGTAGAGATCAGTTGGTTGTTGCAGGCAATCAAACATTGATTCAAATGTGGAAAAAAGTGGTAAGCTCCTCAAGCCACTGGCTATAAGACAAGAATATATTTTACCCTTCCAGCTTTTGCAAGACTAATTGTTAAGTGAACATGAAGTCACAAAGAATCCATTTCTTCTGGTTTATCATAAGTCCTCATGTTGCAAACGTACAAGGAATGTATGAAAAATTAAAATGTTCAATAACGTGTGTGAGAGAGCCTTCAAGTCACCTGTCAACTCATGGTGACTCCATGAACTTCAAAGAACAAAATCATGACAACAGTTTTAGACCACAACAGGACCATCACAAATTGTCAGACGGTCACAAATGCTTTCTAGAAACGCAGTATTTATTCATTCATTCATTTTATTAAAATATCCCACCTATATATAAAGATCTCAGGGCAGCTTACAATAAAATAAATGTAAACCAATAAACAACAATAATAATTTTAAAAGATTAATAGTGTATTATACAGTTTATCAATTAAAATCAGACAATTTAAAATCAGATAAAATATTTTAAAAAGTGCAACTATAGGACATATGCAACCTGGATAAAATCAATTAGGCCCCAAGGCTTTACTAAAAAGGCAAGTTTTAACTTGGAGCCAAAGTGATCTCAACACTGGTACCAATAAGGTCTCCAAGGGAAGAGAATTCCACAACTGGGGTGCCACTGCAAAGAAGGCCTTCTACCATGACCTCCTAGTATGTATTTCCTGTACTGGTAGGACACAGACGAGGGCACCTCCAATAAATCTCAATTCTCTGGCAGGCATAGATAGAGAAAAGCATTCCCTCAAGTATTGAGCTCCCAGGTTGTTGGGGCTTTAAATGTTACTAGCACTTTCAATTCAAACGAAAAACATACTGGCAGCCAAAGCAATTCCTTAAGAACTGGTGTTATATGGGGCCTGAATGGCATTCTAGTGAGCAGTCTGGCTGCTGCATTTGGCATTAGCTGCAGTTTCTGAGTCATCTTCAAGGGCAGACCCATGTAGAGAACATTGCAGTAGTCTAATCAGGAAGTTATCAGTGCATGGACTACTGTGGCTAAGTTATCCCTGTCCAAGTGGGCTCTCATTATACCCAAAATATTAATTTCTGTTTAATGAGCCACAGTTTTGCCAGGAGAGATAAAGACCAAAATCTATTCCCATTGTTTTTGAAATATGAGGCATTCCATTTTTCACTGTCTTCCATGTGCCTGAAATCTGTACTTTTCAGTAGTCTTTGATAAACACACACCACAAGTCCGGGGAACTTGAGGAGAGATTCTAAAGCATTCAAGGCAATAAGAGCCAAACGCTGATGTCAAAAATTGTGTTAATGGCCACTTGGTATGCACTTAGGATGCCAAGTGACTTATTTTTCAAGATTACATTTTTTTAAAAGACACAAACAGCCTGGCTAAATCAGCTAGTAAACTTCACATTCCATGATCAATACAGTTTTACTAAAGAAGGAGCATCCAGATATCTTTAGACCTGGAGTATACCTGAGTTTGCCAAAGGTGTTGAACTGAAGTTCATGGGATACTGCATATCAAGTCAACTGAATCTGCTGTCAAAACTTACAGTTCTGTGCCTACTGCATTAAACTCTAAACATATACTACCTGAACAGGATTGCTTCCTAGAAGGAGCACGTGGAAGGAAGAAAAGACCACAAGGACAGGAAGTTGCAAGAAAGAAAATATGAAAGGAGTAAAGGAAGGAATACAAAGAATAAGAGAAAAAGAAAGATGAAGGAGTTACAGGTTGTAAGCTAACCCCAGAGTGAGTTGGAATCATGTGCTGTCCTTTATTATTGTGACTTATTCCTCATTTATTTCTGACATGATCACCAGAAGCAAAAAGCACACACTCTCAGCTCAAGAGTCAGATCATACTGTCTCATAAATCAAAGCAGGGAAGGGGGATAGGATATGCCTGTTATAGCTGAAAGCCTCAGTAACCAATCTTGTAGGCACATGAATAAAAAGATGCTTATATCCATGGCTGCAATGGTGTCTGCTTCTGTGACAAAACAAAATACACAGCTACTTTGTCTCCTCTCCTGCACTTCTGTGACCAACCCACTGAACAGAATGAAAGAAAGCATTCTACTGCTACTTTCCAGGCTGTTCACGCTTCTCCCCAAGGTTGTCTCAGAGAGTACAGTGCCAACAGAAAATCATCTGCATCAACAGTTTCTTTGAAGGATCTAAGGTGCCCACCATACCATATGCAGAAAAGGGCATGAAAATGTTGGTTAGAATTCCATGCTCTTCATAGACCACCTGCCTTTTATCCATGAGTGCTTGTCACACTGCTGTGGCCTCTTTGACAAGAAAGCAATGATTTTTGCACCACTTTGCTCCCAGTGAAGAATTCACATGTTGGTTTCAAGGGTCATCTTCACAGGGAAAAGCAAGAATTTCATGGTAAATGCCCACAAACCTTTAGAGATCTCTGGGTGGGTGGGTGGGAACACTCTACTTCCAGAACATCTAGCAACTGATCAAATACAGTTGTCCCTCCGTATCCACGGATTTCATATCCACAGATTTAAGTATTCACAGCTTGAAAATATTCTTTAAAAAAATAATAATCCCAAAAGCAAACCTTGATTTTGCCATTTTATATAAAGGACACCATTTTGCTATGCCACTGCATATAAAAGGACTTGAGCATTCATAGATTTTGGTATCCACAGGGGGGTCCTGGAACCAAACCCCAGCGAATATGAAGGGACAACTGTATCTTTTCCAAGAAGATTTTGGTCACTGTTTGAGGGTGAATGGAGTTTGGGCATTTTTTGGTTTGTGTGGGGGGGGGGGCGTTTGAAAGGGTTGTTTTGTTTTCATGTACCTTTTGTAAATTAAACACATTCCTTTTGATTTCTTTTGATCATTTCCCCCTAAATATAAGTGTCATTTTTACTTCTGGCCTTAGAAATTCCAAAAGCTTAAAAGTGATTACCGATTGCATTTGAATAATCTGTTATCTCTGTTTTTACAATACATGTCTTACAAAAAGTAAATAAATCTCTAAATGCACCACCACTAGGGCTCTCATTTCCATATAACATTACAGGCATATCTTCCCTTTATAAAACTTCCAAGGCTATTAACAAGTATTAAAAATGGCAAATTTCAACATATGCACATATGTTCACTAAGGAATATCATTGTGACCCAACAGCCCCTTCCCCTTTCTAGCCAGGGAAAAAGAACACCCACCAAGCCAGGGAAAAAGAATACCCACCAACCAGGCCTCCCAGAGCAGATAATAACTGCAAGCAGCTACTGCTCACTCCTGTCTCCACACCTACCAGCAGCACAACTGACATCAATTTGGGACCACTTAGGAGGAAAAGGAACGTTGGTCTTACCTGTGATACGTTCTTTTCCAGTAGTGAGGCGAAGAGCATCCGATAGCTTTGGGTTGTCCCTCCCCACATGCTCCCAGTAGGCAGGAAACAAAAGGACTTGGCCTGCCCCCTGTGAGGTCATCCTTGAGGGACGACCCTTGGCTAGCCAGTCAGTGTCCAAGCTTCGCGAATGTAGCACTCTTGATAGGGATTTCAGGTCCTGTGTTGATCCAGTCCCCGATGCTTCATTCCTCATCAGTGTGTCCTAGAACTGTTGGAGATGTTCAGCACCACCTTCTGTCTTCGACTCGCCAATGGGCGGGTCCGGATGCTCTTCGCCTCACCGCTGGAAAAGAACGTATCACAGGTAAGACCAACGTTCCTTTTCCCAGTGGGGAGGGCTCCAGAGCATCCGATAGCTTTGGGATGTACTAAAGCTTCTGTTCCGGGTGGGCCTGGCGAGTCTCCCCATCTTACGCCTGGAACACTTGTTGAAGCACTCTTCTGCCGAAAGCTGCTTCTGCTGACTGTATCTTGTCCAGTCGATAATGTCGGACGAACGTGGAGTGTGATTTCCATGTCGCTGCTCTGCAGATTTCCTCTAGTGGTGCGTCCTTCTGCCAGGCCGCCGATGTCGCCGCACTCCTTCTCGAGTGTGCCATGATCCCCTCCGGGGCCTCCATGCGTAGTGACTGATAGCACGCTGTGATGCAGGCCCTGATCCATCTTCCTAGCGTTGAAGGGGATACTCTACGGCCCAAATACTTCGTGTGTGGGGACACGAACAGGGTCTCCGACCTTCTGATTGGTCTTGTTCTTTTGATATAGATTCGAAGAGCTCGTCGAACGTCCAGGGTGTGCCACATCCTCTCCAGCTCTCTTTCTGGATTGGGACAGAAAGACGGAAGGACCACCTCCTGGGTTCTGTGGAACGCCGAGTTTACCTTTGGCTTGAAGTCTGGTCTGAGGCGAAGGACCACTGAGTCCGGTCTGAAAATGCAGAGATCTCTCCTGATTGACAGTGCCGCCAGCTCCGAAATCCTGCGTGCTGAGGTAATGGCCACCAGGAATAGGACTTTCCATGTCATGTGTTTCAGCGAGGCCTCTCTTAGAGGTTCGAAGGGGTGAGCTCTCAGTGCCTTCAGGACTATGTGTAGGTCCCATGACGGAAACCTATGAGCTGTAGGTGGAGCCAAATTGGCGAGGCCCTGCACAAACCTACGTACGTGTGGGTGACCAGATATGGCCGATGCCCTTTCAGGCGGCAGAAAGGAAGTCAGGGCCGCTATCTGCCTCTTGACGGTGTTTGGTCTCAGGCCGGCTTCTACGCCGTCCTGTAGGAAGTCCAGTAACATCGGTACCGAGATCTCCCTGAAGTCCGTACCCTTACGCTTGCACCATCGTCTGAAGACTCTGAAGGTGTATTCATAGATGCGTTGCGTGGATTCTCTTCTGGCGGCGAGGATAGTCCCCACCACCGTCTGGGAATAGCTTTGAGAGGCTAGCATCTGCCTCTCAATCTCCATGCGTGGAGCTGGAGCCAGTCTGGGTCCGGATGGTGAACCTGACCCTGAGTTAGAAGGTCTGGCCGCGATGGGATTGGAGCCGATGCTATCGCCATCTCCAGTATCTCCGGGAACCAGGCTCTCCGAGGCCAGTTCGGGGCTATCAAGATAATCTCCACACCCTCTGGTCGAATCTTGTTCAGCACTCTGGTCATTAGTTGTAGTGGTGGAAAGGCGTAGAGTAGATCCCCCGGCCAGGGGGACGTCAGCGCGTCTATGGCCTCTGCTCCCTCTGACAGGTATCGGGAGACGAAGCGTGGTACCTTCGCATTCACTGGAGAGGCAAATAGGTCGACTTCTGGTCTGCCCCAGATCTTGATGAGATCGCTGAACACTTGCTGGTGCAGGCTCCATTCGCCCTGATCGATGTCTGAGTGACTGAGCCAGTCCGCCTTGGAATTGAGTGACCCCTTGAGGTGTTCTGCTTCTATCGAGATCAGATTGTTTTCCGCCCAGTGGAGTAGTCTGGCTGCTTCCGCCATCAGGATGCGGGATCTGGTTCCGCCTTGGCGATTTATGTGCGCCTTCGTGGTGACGTTGTCTGTACGGATCAGGACCGCTCTGTTCTTGACTTGACTCTCGAAGGCCCGAAGTGCCCGTCTGACTGCTCTGAGCTCCAGCCAGTTGATGCTGTGTGCCGCCTCCTTTTTTGACCACTTTCCCTGGGCCAGGTGTGGACCGCAATGGGCTCCCCACCCCCGGAGACTGGCATCTGTCGTTATTTGGATCCTGTCCGGCTTCCACAGAGCAAGCCCCCTGTCGATGGCTGGGGACTGCCACCAAGTCAGGGACGCTAACACTTCCGGTGGCGTCCTCACCTGGATGTGGCTCTTGACTGCAATATTGTCCTGGTATTGTAAGAGGAACCACTGCAGTGTCCTTGAGTGAAACCTTGCCCAAGGGAGGCAGTCGATCGCTGCTATCATCAGACCTTGCAGGTGGGCGAGGTGCATGAGGTCTATCCTGTTTTGTGTTCTGACTTTCAGGGTGGCGCGACGAATGGCGTCTCTCCTCTCCTGGGTGAGGGACACCGTGCCCCTCACGGAGTCCACTGTAGCCCCCAAGTGGCATATCCGTTGTACCGGTGTGAGTTGACTCTTGTCGAAGTTGACTTGGAAGCCATGCTCCTGCAGGGATTTCAGTATTCGTTGTACATCCCTCTCTGCTGCCTGTAGGGACGTTGACCTGACCAGCAGGTCGTCCAAGTAGGGATAGACATGCAGCCCAGAGCGTCGCCAACGAGCCACCAGAGCGACTAAGATCTTCGTGAACACTCTGGGCGCCGAAGATAGGCCAAATGGCAGGGCCCTGTACTGGAAGTGTCTGCCATTGTAGTAGAAGCGGAGGAAACGTTGGTGGTCCTGATGTATTGGGATGTGAAGGTAGGCATCCTGAAGGTCCAAGGAGGCCAGGAAGTCTCCCGGTCTTAGTGCCTCCAGAATGTGCCTCAGTGTCTCCATCCTGAACTTCCGCTTCTTCACGAATTTGTTGACGCCCTTGAGGTTCAGGACTGCCCTCCAAGTACCGTTCTTCTTTGGGACCAGGAACAGTATTGAGTAGCAGCCCCTGTTGCGTTGGGAGGCGCTCACCTCCTCTATCGCTCCCAGTTGTAGTAGGTGTTGAACGGCGTCCGCCATCAATCATCGCTTTTCTGCATCTCTTTGTAGTGGTGTAGGTACGAACCAACGCGGGGGTAGTCAGGAGAATTCTATCCGGTAGCCCTGTTGTATCGACTGTAGGACCCATCTGTCCGAGGTAGACCTCTCCCAAGCCCCCGCGAAGGCCTGAAGACGTCCCCCCACTGGGGGGTCGGCGTCATTGTTGATGTTTTGTATTGGGCTTTGCTGACTGTATCTGAGTCTGTCTGCCTGTGGACCCCTGATTGGGCCTGCGCTGATATCTGCTCTCGCCCCAGCGTGTCCTAGAGGGTTTGAAGTCCTTTGTCCCGGAAGTGTGAGGGACGGAGGGTCCACCTTGATGGCTGCCTGGGGGACGAAAAGGCCTGAAGCGTCTCGAGAACCTTCGCTCCTCCTTTCTCTTGGCTGAGGCCAGGGTTTTCTTCTTCTTGTCCTTGTCTTCCACCAGTACTGGCTCCAAGGACTCCCCAAACAGTTTTTCCCCTAAGAAGGGTGAAGAGACCAAGTTTTGTTTGGATTTGAAATCTGCGTTCCAAGATTTCAGCCACACCTGTCTTCTGGCTGCCACAGTGGCTGCTTGCGCCCTGGCACAAAACTGAACCGCATCCAAGGTGCTATCTGCAAGGAATGCAGAGGCCTTAGTCAGTTTGTTGAGATCCTGTCGAATTCTGGGCTGCGATTTGGGCACGTCTGCTACGGCCTCCTTCGCCCATTGGATGGCTGCCCGTGCTATCATGGTGGCCGTAATAGAAGCCCTGATGGCCAGGGAGTTGGCCTCGTGGGCTCTTTTAAGAGCCGTGTCCATGCGCCTGTCCTCTGGGACCTTCAGGGTGTCCTCCCCATCCCGGCAAAACACGGCTGAGGAGACCAGGGCTGAGACGGGAGCGTCTATAAGGGGACTTGTAGTTTGCCCATGACCTTTTTAGGTAAGGTATATAGCTTTTTTGCAACGGCGGGCTGTCTCTTAATGGCAGCTGGGTTAGCCCATTCGTCGCAAATTAGACGCATCACGGTCGCCGGGACCGGCATTTCTAGGGCTGTGGGCTGTGAGTCAGGAAAGAACTCCCTGGAGATCTCAGGTAGCTCTGGGTCCAACTGGGACTGTTGTTGCGTGGGCAGCTGGAGGCCCAAGGTTCTGACAGCCTTCTTTAGTAAGATCGTGAAATCCTCTGCTGTGAAATGGCGAGCTGAGGTTCTGGTGGCTTCGACAGATGTGCCCGCCTCTTCCTCAGATAGTTCTCCCTCTTCCCTATCTGAATCTCCTTGGTGCCCCTCCCCCTCGGAGGAATAAACAGAGATTTCCTCCTCATCTTCCTGGAAGAGGTAGTCTGTCTGCTGGTCCCTGGGGCGTTTCTTAGGGGGAGGGGAGTCCTCACGGCCTGAGTCGGAGGCCCACTCCTCCTCTTCGGCCTCGCAGGGCACCCTTCCCTGGGAAAGGTTGTTCTGGCCTACAGAAGCGGGGGTCCCGCGGCCTCCAGTGTCCCTGGGTGTCACCCTCCTGGGTGGAAGTCTTTTGGACTTTCCCTTATCTGCTCCCCTGCCCTTGCCCCCCTTTTTATGTTGACTCTGGAGGGAAGCCTCCTGCATAGGCTGAAGGGTGGGGGGCAACTGGAAGGGTCCCAATGGCATTCGGGGTCCCCAGGGGTGCCACTCCTCCCAACTGGGTTCCCTGTAAGGTCCCTAGCAGGTATGGATGGAATAGGCTAGCTGCCAACCATCCTGCTGCATCCCTGGCCAGGGTTGTCTGTATCCAGTCTGGGAATGGGACTGGCACTGGGATACCTCCCCCTGCCGCCCCGGTGCCCAGGGTCCCGGTCGCACTCACGCTGCCCGCCAGCGGCTGCTGGGGGCCTGAAGCCGGTTGTTGTGTGGCTCTGGGGGGCTCCTGTGCCAGGTGCGCCACGTTCGCGGTCTACGCTCCGACCTCGGAGCCGGTCCGCGCCTCCTCGTCCTCCCAGGGCTCCTCCACAGCGCTCTCGTCCTCCCAGGGCTCCTCCGCGGCGTTCTCTCCCCGGCCGGCTTCTAGCCCCTCCGGGCGGAGCGGATCCAGGTGGCGGTCCGCGGCGGCTGAAGCGGAGGTCTTCCCCTCCTTTCTCGGCCTCTTCGTGCCGCCTCCGCTCTTCCCAGCTGCTGCTCTCTTGCCGCTCTTCCCAGCGGCCGCCGCTGCGCTGCTACCACCCGCCAAGGTACCCAGACCGGGATCCTCCAGCTGGGCTGCCAGCTGATCGCTTGAGCCGGCACAGGCTCGCCGGCCTCTCTCTCTGGCGATCACCGCTGCGATCACCGCATCCAGGTCCACGTTGGGATTCATCTCTGAAGGTCTTCCCCTCTCCGCTTCCTTCCCTCCAAAAGGCCAGTCCCTGGGTGAACTCCCATCCTCTGGTGATTATTATTATTATTGCGATTATTATTGTTGTTGTTGTTTGTTTTTTTGTTTTTTTTGCCCAGAGGTGGGTGACCCAAGATGGCACCGGCCACATGGAGGGAGGGTAATAGAGAGAAGAAGAGACCACGTCCTACCAGGAGCGTAAGCAGGAAACAGACTGGCTAGCCAAGGGTCGTCCCTCAAGGATGACCTCACAGGGGGCAGGCCAAGTCCTTTTGTTTCCTGCCTACTGGGAGCATGTGGAGAGGGACAACCCAAAGCTATCGGATGCTCTGGAGCCCTCCCCACTGGGAAAGGGGGCGTTTTCTAGAGAGCTAACATAAAAGTGGCTTCCTCACTCAGGATGGGATAAAAAACTTCAGACTCACACATGAGCAGCAAAGCACCATACCAGGGAGTACCTGTGGGCTAGCTATGGGCCCTGACCACCTTGGGTGACTACCTTAGTAGACAGCATTTGTGTTCCCGCTATTTCTGCTGAACTCCAGTTGCCACAAGAGACCCTCGTGAAATGCAGTCCAGTGAGGACACTTGGAGACCACCTAAATACTCTAAAGGCACTAAATCCTGTCTGATCTTGGAAGCTAAGCAGGGTCAACCCTGGTTAGTACTTGAATGGGAGACCTCCAACAAATACCAGGTGCTGTAGGCTATATTTCAGAGGAAGGAACTGGCAAAACCGTATTCCTTTCCTAAGAAACCCTATTAAATTCATGGGGCCTCCATAAGTTGACAGGGGACTTGAAGGCACATACACACAAGAACACTTGGTGTGTTTAAACACAGTTTATAATGTACAGTAATCTTTTCCTTCTCACCAGGTAGGGGCAAAGTAAATCCTTTGGTCTCTGCACGATGCACTCAAAAAGTTTGAGTCTAAAAACTTTTCTTCACTCCAAAATGGCAAATATAACCAACCCCTTGAATCCTTTGGTCACTTCAACACATTTTGAAAGATGGGAGGAGGATAATCCTTTTAAGCTGCCTAGGCCTTATTTTAAAACATATCTATTCACTCCTTTCTTATTTTGAATTTAAGAAATACACTGCCTCGGAGTGTGGTGGAGTCTCCTTCTTTGGAGGTTTTTAAACAGAGGCTGGATGGCGATTTGTTGGGAATGATTTGATTGCGTATTCCTGTGTGGCAGGGGGTTGGACTGGATGGCCCTTGTGGTCTCTTCCAACTCTATGATTCTAAGAGGAAAATTTGCTTTGATACCAAGAACAAATCTCTGCCCTTAGTCAACTCACTGGTCCTCCAGTTATGTTTCATTTTTCACTTTAAAGATTTGAACCTCTTCCTATCCTAGTCAAGGGAAGAAAACATTTTTATACAAAAATAAACCTGATCACACATTACATGTCCAAACGTAGGCAGCCAACATAACACAAAGATTGTTTGTATTCCAACAAATGTTTCTTTGTTATTTGTAACAAGTTCTAACAGAATATGATTGTTCTCAAAAGCACCAGCCGCTTTGCCAAGACAGCAATTGCTAAACCACAGATAGTTAGAAAGCCCACTGGACTCCATCAGCCTCTAACATTACTACTGAACATAGCATGCACACTTATAGCAAACTATTCACAACTATAGCAAATCAATGTTAAGCCTCACTCTTAACACACAAGGAAGAACCCAATGGGCCATCTTTCTCCAAAATACATCCCAAATTAAACTCAACCATGATTATTTTGCTTCTTTTTTTAAAAAAAATTGTTATTGGAAAGCTGCCAAACATGGAACATGGTATTCTTCAGTTGAACACTTGGTAAGTTTGGAGAAGTACAAAATCTACATTGGGTTCTTACCTGTGAAGGTACTTTCTGTAGGGTAGATGGCAAGAGGAATCCTTTAACATTGGGAAACTAGGACCACCCGGAAAAGCAGGAAGTTGAACTGCCCAAGTAGAATTCAAAGTTCTTCGGTCTCTCTTCTCCTCCACTAGGCCAGTTCTCTGACTAGCAAAGCCCTTCAGGAGAAAACAGTGATCGTAGCCTCCCATGTCTGGGAAGGAAAAAACACACACGTTAATACGTACATAGCCCGACCCTTATCGGTGAACCGGTGGGGACTGGGTCCCCTTGCTTTTTTACAGTCACGGGGAGGGCCGGATTCCTCCTGCCATCTACCCTACAGAAAGTACCTTCACAGGTATGTACCCAATGTAGCATTCTGTAGGGTGAGATGGCAGGAGGAATCCTTTAACATTGGGACATACCCAAACCCTCCAATTCCTGGGTGGAAGTGACTGCATTTGAGGGGTTCAGTCGTGGACTACTTCCTGGAGAACTCTTCTATCAAAGAAGGCTTCTACCGACCGGAATTTGTCCAGCTTATAATGTCTCATGAAGGTGGATGGTGTGCTCCAGGTCACCCCCCTGCAGATTTCGATCAGGGGGGCATTAGTAGAAAATACTGCCGAGGTGGCTGGTGATCTGGGGTGGAGTGTGCCACTACCCTCGATGGGCGGGGGATGTGAGCTGTGTCGTAGGCCATGAAAATGTAGGCCTTAACCCATGTCCCTATGGTCTGCCTCGAGACCCGTGAGCCCATCGAGGCTGGGCTGAATGAGACGAAGAGGGAGTCACATCTCCTGAAGGAAGCCGTGCATCTGTTGTAGATTCTCATTGCTCTCTTAACATCTAGCTTGTGCCACTGCTTTTCAGTGGGGTGTGATGGGTTAGGACAGAATGGTGGCAGAATTATCTGCTGTGCCACATGAAAACTGGATAGGACCTTTGGTAGGAACAACGGGTCAGGACAGAGAGACACAAAATCCTCCCCAAATGAGCACAAGTGCTCCCTAACCGAAAGGGCCATGCTCTCTGAGATCCTCCTGTCCAAAGTGATGGCCACCAGGAAGGCCACCTTCAGAGTTAGCAGGCGCAGAGATACTTTCCTGAGTGGTTCGAAGGGATGGAGGGTCAGTTGGTGCAGCACCAGCTGGAGATTCCACGATGGGAATCTGGTGGATTGGAGGTGAAATCAGTGTTGCACCTCTTAGGAATCTTCTAACATGTGGGTGAGATGATAGCCTATTGCCCCCCCGGGCGCTGGATGAAGGCTGACAGTGTGGCCACCTGTCTCTTCAGTGTGTTAGGGGAAGCTCGCTTTCCAGGCCCTTCTGCATGAAGGTTAAGACATGTCTCACTGAGGCCTCGGTTGGAGTGATCTTCTGGGATACACACAATCGTGAGAAGACTTTCCAGGTGGCCTGGTAAATTCGTCTTGTCGAGGGTCGTCTGGATGCCACCAGTGTGGCTATCACACCGTTTTCGTATCCGTATTCCTTCAGCGCTTGCCGCTCAATCTCTAAGCTGTCAGTTGGAGCCAGGCTACTTCTGGATGATTGATGGGGCCTTGGCAAAGAAGATCCAGATGTAGAGGGAGTCTCATGGGCTGCTGTGTTGTCATGTCCTTGAGATCCGAAAACCACGGGTGTCGGGGGCAATAGGGGGCCACAAGAATCACCTGCGCACCTTCCTATCTTATCTTTCTCCATACCTTCTCTATTAGCGTGAGTGGAGGTAAGAGGTATAGGAGCTCTCTAGGCCATGGAGTGCTTAGAGCGTCCACCGCCTCCGCTCCTGGCATCGGAAACCTGGAGAAGAATCTTCTTACCTTGGTGTTCTGAGGTGTCGTGAAGAGGTCCACCTGCACCTTCCCGAATCTCTGTTGAATCTGGTTGAAGATTTCCTGATTCAGCTCCCATTCACCTGGTAGCACCGTGTGCCTGCTCAGGTAGTCCACCTGGAGGTTCGCATCCCCTTGCAGGTACTGGGCTGCAAGTGATTCTACCATCGTTTCTGCCCACTTTAGGAGGGCTTCCGCCTCCAGGTGGAGAGATTTTGTCCTGGATCCGCCTTGTTTTGCTATGTACGAGTGTGTTGTGTTGTTGTCCATCCTCAGTAGCACATGTTTCCCCTTGAGGACTGGGGAGAAGTGTGCAAGAGCTAGGCGCGCTGCCCTCGGCTCTAGCTATTTTATGCTGTGCTGCGATTCCTCCTCTGTCCATGTTCCCTGCACTACCTGATCCTGGCAGTGTGCTCCCCATCCTCATAGGCTGGCGTCCGACATGATCGTCACCTGCTGGCTGATTGTCAGTGGAGATACCTTGGCTAGATGGGGCGGATGGGTCCACCACTGAAGTTCCTCCTTGACCCGACGTGGGATGGCCATGGGAAAGTTTTCCCTTTGGGTTATCTGCTCCTGAAATGGTTTTAGGAGGGCTTGAAGAGGCCTGGAATGGAATCTGGCCCAGGGAACCACTTGTACCACTTGTACTGCCGAGATCATCAGACAGAAGAGGCAAGCCAGGGAGGTCAGCGTAGACCTGTTTCTTCCTCTTGCCAACTTTGCCTCCCTGAGAATGGTTTGTTGTCTTTCTTCGGATAGGGATAGCTAGTATCCCATTGTGTCCAGCTGGACTCCCAGGTGTATGATTGACTGAGATGGAATGAGGCGGCTTCTCCCGAAGTTCACCAGGAATCTGTGGTCTTGTAGGCATTTGATCGTGACCCAGAGGTCCCTCTCTGCCGGCTGCCTGGATGGGGCTCTACTAGATTCTTTCATCACACTACTTTCAGAATATGATGAAGCCATAGTGGAGACAGAACTATCCATGGAACATGACAGTCCACTATATAAATAAATCTATCACACTATCAGGTCAATACAGGAATATGTTCTATTACACACTGTTTACTTAGACTTTGTTCTTCTTCATCCTTTGCTCAATGAGCAACTAAGTGATTGACAAACAAAGCCAATGTAAAGGATAATGCATAAACTACAGAAAGACAAAGAAAATTTATGCAATAAAATTTGGGATTAATAATAGAAACAGTGTCATTAACTCTTAAGAGCTTGGCAGACCAAGTTTCATCAGCCATTTAAAAGACAATAAGGGAGTTTTGCAACTGAGGTGCTCCTACATGCGAGGGCCATCTTAACTACTTCTTAAATGAAGTGACTTGATCCACCTTTTCACATACATGGCATGTCGGGCTATATGGTTCCCAACCCAATCAGACACCCTGGCCGCAGGCCGTGTACATACGAGCATGTGGTATAAGCCGTGTAGAGCTTTGTAGCTAAGAATCAGCACCTCACACTGCATTCAGAACAAACTGAAAGCCAGTGAAGCTGTTTTAAGATTAGTATACAGTCCGTAAAACTTTCCATGTGGCCAGATCCATCCACTCCAAACAGGGATACAACTAAAACATTACTTAAAACAGGGCAAAAGTACTCCTGGCCACTGCTACGATCAGGCCATCCAGGAACAGAGTTTAATCTAGGAGCATCGCGTAAACTGCCTGATCCTTCCAATGAGCATATCACCATCTAGGTCAAATTGTACTCTCAATCCTGGATTGGCCTTTCTACTGATTCTCTCTTACCTAAAATTTTAATTTTAATTTCATTATGCGATATTTGTATAATCTCTCTGTTTTATAATGTGGTGACCTATGGTTTTAAACAATTAAATTCTGAACTCTTTATACTGATTGAGCATCAGCTTATTCACCCATGTTCAGGTCCTGACAATAGTTCAAGACTTCCATAGCCTCCATGAGATCAGATGAAAAAAGACAGACAGAATTAGGCATTATCAACATATTAAGATACCCAACCTCAAAATTCCAGAAAATTTCTGCTAGGCTTCACAAAGATATTAAACAGCATGAGGGACAAAACAGAGACTCACAAACCAAGCACTCAACAACAGTTCCTCAACACTATCTTCAAGAATCATCCCACAAAAGAGGACTGGAAGAGCCACAGCCCATTTCTTCCAAATCTCATAATGCTCAAGTTTCCAATAGCATTACCATGATTGATGACATCAAAAAATGCTGCCCCCAGAGCAGTTTTTATGGGCTTTCTAGAGGGTGGCAGGTCATTTCCACCCCATTTGGAGACTTCTTATCCCCCCCTCCCCTGAGGTCAAAAACAATTTTTGCAAATGTTTGCCCTGAAATGCTCCAAAGTGCCTACTAGGAGGCATAAAATGCATTACCACCACATTTTGCACACACACCCCTTGGGGCCAGTTTAGGCCCAGAAGAGACCTTGGTTGAAACCTAAACATGGTGAAAATGCCCCTATACTCCTTAGAGGCATTTGGGGGCAAAAAAAAAAGATGGTTTGGGGGTTTTGTTTTCGGTTTGTTTTTTGGCAGGAGCAGGTGTGGCCCTCCAAGATCTCCTAGGGTGCTAATGTGCCCCCCTAGCTCCCCACAGTTGCCCACCCCTGCTAAATCCAAAGATCTTGAGGTGCAGCACAGTCAATAAAACAATTGTAAAACCATTATAAAATAATATAGACAATTTAAAACAAGTTCTTCAAAAAAAAAAAAAAAGGAAACAAAAGAAAGCATACACTCCAATAAGCCCAAACCAAATCATGATTGTTGAGCCCCAAATCTGGGGGTACAGCCAACAGTAGCTAACCTGCCACATTTTGTACTAGTTGTAGCTTACCGATCAGCCTCAAGAGTAGCACCGCATCTAACACATTGTAATAGTACAAATGGGAGGTAATCAATGCATAAACTATTGTGGCCAGTTTATCCCTGTCTAGGAACGATCATAGGTTGTCACCCAAAACTAACCAAAAGCATTCTGAAACACTAGAAACACTTGAGCTTCCAGTGATAAAGATGGATGTAGGAGTACCCATACACTTGCTCCTTCCAAGACAGTGCAACCACATCCAAGGCAGGTTGCTTACCAGGTTCCTGGACCTAGAACTACCAATCCTCAGAGCCTACCTACTGATGGGATTCAGCTTTAATTTATTGTCCTCATCCAGCCCATTACAACATCCTGGCATTATTCCAGCATCGGCACAGTTTCACATGACTCTGACAAGCAGAAAAAAAAACTGGGTGTCATCAGCATATTAACAGCACCCAGTTCTAAAACCTTTAATGCCTTCATGCAGTACCTTTACAAATGTTTTTAAAAGCACAGGAGGCAGAACCCTGTGGCACTGCACAGCTTATTATCCAGAGAGATGAACAGAAATCTGTCAGTGAAAGACTATGTAACCATCATTGCAGGTAGCAGAAGTACCATGATATTGTGCTTTTTCCTCCCATCCCACAAACAGTCCTCTTGTTATGTAGGTATTATAGACACACACACAGAGACATCTAAAGAGCATGTGGTTGGTCTCAAGCTTCCCAGTAATCTATCTGCCTCCTCAAACTGGACAAGCTGAAATTCACCCATCCATCAAAATTGGACTAGTAGCTGCTTCAGTCATGAAGCCACCATGGTGTAGTGGATTGAGCATTAGACTATGACTCTGGAGACCAGGATCTGAATCCCAACTCAGCCATGGAAACTCACTGGGTAACTGGGCAAGTCACACTCTCAGCCTCAGAGGAAAGCAAAAGGAACCCCCCTCTGAACAAATCTTGCCAAGAAAACCCCGTGATAGGGTCACCTTAGGGCCACCGTAGGTCAGAAACAACTTGGACACACAAAACAAGCCGCTTTAGTCACCTCAGCAACCTACACACAATAAGATGCCCAAGTCTGAGCAGAAGCAATCATTTCATCAGCAATTAATAGTGTTATCAATTTGTTATAGCAGGTTTTACATCGTTATCCCAGAAAATAAAAATCCCTTGAATCACCCAAAATAACTGTTAAACAACATTGTGTTTGTACACTCAAGAATCAGAAGAAAGGTTTCACTGTCTTCATATGCCCTAGAATAGATTAGGCTCATACTAGATCAGATTAATCAAATCAGTCTTCTCCACTATTCATTTAAGCAGTCATTCACTCATATGCTCAACTGACTTCACCGTTGGTTATTTTTCAACCACTGCCCCTTATCCTACAGACCACCTTCATTCTGACAAGTAAAAACCAAATAGGGCCAGATATTAAGTCAGACAAGCCCATGACTGCCATGAAATCCTGAATAATTCATACTGATATGGCTTCATTGTGAAAATTCAAGTCCCCCAACATAATGCATATTAGGGGATATTAACAGCATTTACAAGATCAGCTTAGGCAAAGAGATTTATATTCCTTGTCTTACATATTTTTGCCTATTTGGTGGTTTTCCCATTACAATAATTTTTTTTTCCCAATGGAGAAATTCCAGTTAAGTGGTCAGTAGAAAAAATGTTTCAGAGTTCATTCGGGGCAAAGGTAGAGTGCAGGAAGAAATGAGCAACTCCTATTTTGTTTCTAACCCTACTAAATTTCCATTTCTGAGATACATGTAAATTATTCAGTTCATGGAAGAAGGAGCATTGTTGGTTGGTTCTGGATATCAAGTTTGCAATTTTCTGCAGAAACATCTGACAGTTTGATTTTTAAGTAGTCCTTGCTTTTAATGGTTGGAGTTATGGTTCCCTTTTCTCGCTGAAGGATAGGGAAAATAGGCAACTACTCTGCTTGAAACTGTGAACAACAGAAGGAAAGAGATAAATGTCTAACTCATTTTTTAAATTTGCAAGTGAAATGGGACATTAAGAGCAAGTGCCCTTAACAAGGCCTTCTCGACCTTGGAGATCATACCCCCAGCCTCGCAACAAGACCCCACAGGGGACCCCAAGCTGCCTAAAAGTGAGAAAGTGGCAGCACTCATGCCCTCAACCAGGCCAAAGAGGCACTTGTTCCCTTTTCCAGGCCCCTTCTGGAAGCTGATAGTCGAAGAGTGGGACAGACCAGCCTCTGGGAGAAGGGCCACTTCATCAGCGCAAAGGTTCTATAACTTCCCTAAGGAGGTTCTAGACAGGCTGAAAACACCAGTTGTTGACCGGCCAGTGGTATCAATGGTTTCCAATTTGCTTGCACCCAAGGAGGGAGAAGGCTCCCTCAACGACCATGATGAGAAGAGGGCGGAAGGAGCCCTCAAGAAATTGCATGAGGCATCAGCCCTAGGGATTAGGGCATCTCTGCCCTCCGCAATCATCTCAACAGCAGCGATCATTTGGCTCCAGGAGGTCATGGAAGTAACAGACCTGGACACCAGGACGCTCCACAAGGCCTTCCAGAGAATCCAGCTAGCATTGCACTTTGTAGAGGATGCTTCCCAGGACCTCTTAACATATGCAGCCAGGGCATCAGGAACCACCACACTGGCACGGAGATCACTATGGATCAAACACTGGGACACAGACACGCAGTCCAGGAACGCCCTAGCAACGGCAGCTTTCAAGGGGACCAAGCTATTTGGTGAAGATGCCCTCAAGGACATACTGGTAGAAATGAAGGGCACAAAACAAGCCATGCTTTCAGCAACCCAAAAGCAGGACAAGAAAAGTGGTAGACGCCCATTTCAATACTCCAGTTCCTTTCACCACTTCAGGGGCAACGGGAGACAGGGAGACTTTCACTCCTCCAGGCTAGCCTGGTCCAAGACCAACTACCGTATATTCCGGCGTATAAGACGACTGGCCACATAAGACGACCCCCCAATTTTTAAGTTAAAATATAGAGTTTGCCCCCCCCCAGCCAGCCAGCCAGCCAGCCAGCCGGCTGGCTGGAAAGCCTGTTCCCCACCAGCCAGCCAGCTCAGTGGCTGTAGATGATGGAATAGTCTGTGAAAGTAAAGGACTGAGAACAGTTTAAAAAGCATGGGATACTTTGAAAAATCTCTGTGGTGTTCAATCTTTGGAAAGTAAGGTTGCATTAATACTGTAAGTTGGTTAATATGAAGCTATCAAATTCCAAATTTTTGAATGAGCACATTAATGATTTTAGAGCCACATTGGCAGACAAGAGAATTTCACCATAGACAAAACTTGATGCAAAATGAGAAGTTGAATCCAGAAATTCTAATTTTAGGCTAACTTGTCCTGAAAAGAAACATCATTTTGACTCTCCTGAGCTAAATAGAGGGCCATTTAACTGTTCAAATGCAAAGTACGCATTCTCACAGCAGGAGGAAGGATCTGCTGGGAAAACTGCCCAGGCCATTTTACACTTCAATCATTCTCACAGCAGGAGAAAAGTTCTACTGGGGTATAAGACCACCACCCCCACTTTTGAGGAGATTTTCAAGTGTTAAAAAGTAGTCTTGTATGCAGGAATATACGGTATGTCATACAGCAAGCCCCCTTCTCCAACCCCTCTACCAACTGCAGAGGAGGTTCCCAGTCCCAGCAGGGGTCCTCCCACCAACAATCCTGACCTGGACGCAACTCCAGTGGGAGGAAGGCTGTCCAGGTCCCTAGACTCCTGGTCGACCTCCACCTCAGACAGATGGGTCTTGGTCACCATAGCTCAGGGCTACAAGGTGGAGTTCGACTCAAGACCAAGGAGCCGGTTCTTGCCAGCCCCAGTCCCAGCCAACCCAAGGAAGGCATCAGGCCTCCAGACAGCCATCAGCCACCTATTGGAAATAGATGCCATAGAAGAGCTACCCACATCCCAATGTTTCTCAGGGGTGTACTACTTCTTTATGGTACCCAAACAGGATGGAAGCCTCAGGTCAGTACTAGACCTGAAATACACAAACTCTTACGTTACTTACAAGCATTTCCAGATGGAAACACCCTCATCAATAAGGGAGGCATTGCGGGAAGGAGACTTCCTGGCATCCCTGGATCTGTCGGAAGTCTACCTGCACATCAAGATGCACATAGACAACAGGCAGTTCCTCAGGTTAGCTTTCGGGGAGGAACACTACCAATGCAAGGCGCTTCCTTTCAGCCTCTCAACAGCCCCCCAAGTATTCACAAAGGTTCTGGTAGTGCTGGTAGCACGCCTGAGAACCAAAGGGATTCACCTGTATCCCTATCTAGACGACATCCTACTGAGAGCTCCCTCAAAGGTCAAGGCAGAGAGGTACCTGCGACACACAATCAGCTGCCTCCAAAGTCACGGGTTCCTAGTGAACTTCAAGAAGAGCATACTCACCCCATCTCGAATAGAATAGAATAGAATCTTTATTACGGTCATAGACCAGCACAGGTAAAAAGGGGATACAGAATAAAGGTAAGATCGCAGAATAAAAACAAGCTAAAAGCAGTATTTAAAATGTTAGCTCCAGTATAACAAGACTAGGTTGACACTATTCTACTGCTGAGGACATTGTCTGACCAATTTTAACCGCAGCTGCGCAGAATCTGGCAACATTATAAGTTGTTCCTGGGTTGGTGTCTGAAAGCAACAAGTTTATGTAGAATTGTCCAGTGTGCCCTTGATATTTATGCAACAGGAGTGAAATAAGTCTGAGACGTATGTCCCTGTAGTATGAGCACTGGAGTAATACATGCTCTGTTGTTTCTATTTGGCCTGAGTTGCAGGGGCACAGTCTGTCTGAGAAGGGGATCTTCTTGTATCGGCCTTCAAGGACAGCTGAAGGGAGGGCATGACACCGTGCAAGAGTAAAGGCCCTTCGATGTTTAGGTATTTCAAGTGTTGCTAAGTATGCCAAAGGTGAGGCCAGATATCTATTGGAGTCACTAGCAATGAAGGTTGGAGTACTGGCTAGATCCAGTTGTCGCTCTATATCTGCTACCCGTTGTCTGATAGTAGCTTTTGCCCTATCATATCCCAGGCTTAGCAGAAGAACTGGGGAAAGGCCCAGCATTGAGATTTTAGTCATCACTGTCTGTTTCCAGCTGGATTGGAAATCATCACTTAAGGTTAGTCGAGCAAGGCCAGTGGGAAAGAGGGATAGTCTGAGTCAGTAGTTGAGTATGGTCATCCACACTCTGGCCTCCATTTTCATAAATCCTGACTCCAGTCTCAGAGCTGCGTTAGAGACACATTTTGGAGTTTGGAAAGCTGATCTTAAGAATTTGGATTGGACAAGTTCTAATGGAGCAGGGTTGGGGAAGGGTCCCAATTGGGATCCATAAAGCAGTTGTGCTACTGGTTTGGCTTCAAAAAGTTTGAGCGCTGCAGGTAAATAGTGGCCTCCTCTTGTCTTAAGAAATTTGAGAATGGTTGTTGTGCTCCTCTGCGCATTGCAAGCAGCATACTCCCCATGCACTTTCCTACTACCAGTGGCTTGAAAAATTACCCCCAGGTATTTGAAGCAAGAGACCTGTTCAATCTTGTGGCCATCTATATTCCAGTTGTAGTTCTTAGGCCTTTTAGCGAATGCCATGATTTTAGTTTTTTGATAGTTGAGTTCTAGCTGTTCCACTCTGCAATAATGTATTAGTGCTCTTAGGGCTCTTTTTAGTCCAATGGGAGTTCTTGAAAGTACTGCTGCATCATCCGCATAAAGCAGCGTTGAAATATGCCTTCCCTTTAATTTTGGGGGGTGGAAGTTAGTGTTATTGAGGTGATCCACCAAATCATTAATGTAGAAGTTAAACAGGAGTGGAGCTAGAATGCAACCTTGCTTGACACCCTTCTCAGTGACAATGTCATTGGTGAGATGTCCCTGGGGGTTACATCTTACTTTTAATGAGGTCCCTTCATGCAGGATACGAATTAGATGGAGTAAACGTCGGTCGATCGAAGAAGCCTCCAGTTTTTTCCACAGTTTGGTTCGGGATATAGAGTCAAAAGCTGCTTTAAAGTCTATGAAGGCAGCATAGAGAGAAACTGTGCTGCAGGTGGAGTATTTTTCAATAAGGTGGTGAAGTACAAGGCACTGATCTATGGTGGAGCGGCCTTCCCTAAAGCCCACCCCATCTCAGTCATTAGTACATCTAGGGGTGCAGCTGGACACCATGAACTACCAGGTCTCCCTGTCAAAGGAACGACAGGTGGTACTACAACGGGAGGCCAGGCAAGAATGCATGCAGGCAAGATCGCCCATAGCCGTCCTAGCATGCCTATTTGGATTGATGATCTCAGCAATTCAAGTGGTCTCATGGGCAAGATTCCCCTCCAGATCCCTGTAGACATTCCTTCTGCCATACCATGAACAGATAGCACAGAGGGAGAAGTTCACCTTAACAGTGCCACAATCAGTCAAGGACTCCCTTCGCTGGTGGACCCAACTGAGACACTTCGCCAAGGGCTCCCCGCTGAACATCACACAACAAATAATAGTCATCTCGGACGCAAGGCTCTGAGGTTGGGGAGCTCATTCCCTGGGCCAGGTGGTCCAAGGGACCTGGTCAAAAGCAGAACAATTACACAGCATAAACTGGTTGGAGTTGAGGGCAGCCCGCCTAGCACTAGCCCACTTTTCCCACATCCTGAAAGGCCAGCATGTCTTGCTGAGGACAGACAACAACACAGCACGCTCTTACATAGCGAAACAAGGGGGCTCCAGATCAAAGTCCCTGCTCCTGGAGGCAGAGGCCCTCTTCTCGTAGGTAGAGTCAACAGTGCAATCTCAGCAGAGTACCTGCAGGGACAAGAGAACCTCCAGGCAGATTACCTGAACAGACATATGGTCCTCCCAGGAGAGTGGGAGCTGGACCAGGAAACCTTCCTCCAAATCCAAAGGAGGTTTGGGGAGGCGAGAAACGGCTCCGTAGAGGCTGGGGGGGGAGCGGGGGATCGCTGGGGGTAGCTAGAAAATAAGGAGAAACGGAAAGTGCAGCGAAAGAGAGGTGTTTTTTTTTTTTAAGGTTTGAGAGAAGAGGAGAGGTGGGGGGGGGCAGCAGAAAGGACTAAAAAGGCAAAGAAAAATTTCAAGAGATGGAGGAGCTCTGAACCTGATCTTTCCTGGGCAAAGCAGGAAGCTGAACTGGCCTGTGAAGGAGAACAAAGGAGTTAAAATCTGCTACAGGCCAGTCAGCTTCGTGCTTTTCCGGGCGGTCCTAGGTCCCCAAGTGTTATGGATTCTTCCTGCCACTTCACCCTACAGAATGCCAAACTGGGTTGGTTCTTCACCCGTTTCCCTCACCAGGGAGCAGAAGGGAGAGACACAATGCAACCCCCCTGGCCAACCGGTCTCCTGTATCTCTTTCCTCCATTTCCCCTAATAGGGAAAGTATGCAGGAAGATCCGCCAAGAAGGGGCCCAGGTGGTCCTAGTGGCACCCAACTGGCCATGCCGACCGTGGTTCTTGGACCTGATGGAGAAATCGGTTCAGATCCCCATGAGGCTCCCGCTATGGCCGGACCTCCTTCAACAGGGGCCCACAGTGCACCCCAACGTCTCATGGCTCCAGCTAACAGCATGGAGATTGAGTGGCAAGCACTGAAGGAGTGTGAATATGATGACCAGGTAATAGCAACTCTCCTAGCATCACAGCGACCCTCAATGAGGAGGATCTACCAAGCCACATGGAAAGCACTTTCTCAATGGTGTATCTCAGAGAAAGTAAGGCCCCTTGAGCCTTCAACGAAGCACGTCTTGGCATTCTTACAAAGAGGGCTAGAAAGGGGTCTCTGGCCCAATACCTTGAAAAGGCAGGCAGTCACACTGGCAGCCTTCTTACAATGCCCCCAAGGGGGTAGGATCTCGACACACACACACGAGATTTCTGAGAGGGGCAACCCTGATTTCGCCCCCAATCCACCATAGGTTCCCATCATGGAACCTTCCACTCATCCCGAGGCAACTAACACGCCACCCTTTCAAGCCACTTAGGAAGGTTCCGCTATGCTTCCTAATTCTCAAGGTAGCCTTCCTGGTGGCATCATGTCGGCCAGGAAGGTCTCTGAGTTAACAGCTCTTTCAATCAGGGAACACCTCTGCTCATTCCAGGAGGAATATGTGTCCCTTCGCACAGACACATCCTTGAGTCCTGCTTCCCCTGGGCGGTCCTAGGCTCCCAATGTTAATGGATTCTTCCTGCCATCTACTCTACAGAAAGTACCTTCGTGGTAAGTACCCAATCTAACATTTTCACTGCCTAGAGCTGTTGCCATGGAAAGATCTGATCATTTAATATTTCAAAAGCATTGCTTATGGCTGAAACAGTAGCTGAAGTCCTTGGGAAACCCACCACTGCCCCATTTCACAAAATCAGCCACATGTGCAGTCAGTCTCCTCTTTCCCACTGTCTGAAAGAAAAGAGGATGCAGGCCTCCTCCTTCTCTCCCTCATATTGTGCTATGCCACAGTCCCATCACTTCTTGAGGTGGCAGCTTCTTCCTCTCCCTTCCTCCAGACAGTCAACAAACAGACAACAGCAGTAAGGTGAGGGGTGAGTATTAACAACTGTTCCTAGTCACCATTGCCACTTGCCTGAACAAGTAATCAGCAATGGCAACGAAGAACGGCCACCAGACTGCTGGTAGTGGTAGATGCTAATATTTATTACTGCTTTTAACTACGGTACTGCCTATCCAAACAAGCAATAATAGCTGCAAGTAGTAGCAGTCTATGCCTGCAAGCTACTCTAAGCAGCAGTCATTGCAACCACTACCTCTGCCTTCTCTGTTCAAGAGGAAGGACAAAACCCAATGGTGATTACAGCATAAAGCAGAGAAGGAAGGCTATTTCTAGGCAGGGGGAAAGGCAGAGATGCTGCTATTGCTGCATGTATTTATATATAATCCTCTCATAACACCAATGATCTGCCAGTCTCAAAGTGCAATTAATGTATAAGCAATGAGCAGTAAAAGCAACCCTCTATAAGAAAAGGGGCAGGGGGAGGGAACACAAGCAGACAAATAGAATGAGCTGCTCTGAAGACCCAGCAGGCAGGCAGGAGAATTCTGTGCCAAGTTCATAGAACCGGAAAGGCTATCAAAGGTCACCTAATCCAACCCCATGCCAATTCTGGAAATCCACTGCTACAGCATAACTGATAGTGGACATCTAACCATGACTTAAAAGCCTGCAATAAAGGAAAGCCCATGACCTTGGAAAGCAGTCTGTATCACTGTTGAACAGAACAGTACCATCAGGACAGTGTGCCTCATGCTTGGTTAGACTTCTTTTTCTTGCAATTTGAAACCATTGGTTTCAATCCAAGGAAAAGAAAACCAATTTGCTTCATCATATGTCACAGCTCTTCAAACATTTGAAGACATCTATTATTTCACTTCTTCTCAATGTTAATTGTATCTAACTCTTACAGAATTCTGCATCAGATTTCAGAGCAATCACTGTTGTTGTTGCCCTCCTCTGAATGTATTCCAAATTGGCACTATTTTTCTTAAAATATGACACATAGAACTGGACACAATCCACTATTCCAAGTGAAGTCTAACTAAAGAAGATCTTTCCTTTTTAAAATCTACACACTATACTTTTGTTTGTGCAACCTTGAGTTGCATTAGTCTTTTTGGATGCCCCACTTGCACTGCTGAGTCATGTTTCTCACATGTACTACTGTGATGCCCCAGGTATCATCTATTCTGTCCATGTGCAACCAACTCGTCCTTCTTAGAGTAAATGCTGACTTTTATTTTTATCCCTGTTGAAAATACCTTTTAGTAGTTTTGGCTTAGTACACAGTTCTGTTCAGATAATCTTGAACCCTGGTTCTGTTCTCTGACTTATTAAGAATTTCATCAAATTTGGTTTTATCTGCAGATTCAATGAGTATTCCCTTAATTACCAGGGGTGAGCACCTGTGGAAGACTAGGGGGCCATGGTAGCCCCCCAGGAGACCTTGGAGGGCTGGACCTGCTCTCGCAAACAAAAAAATCATTTCCCCCCCCCAAAAAAAAACTCTCTATGGCACATGGGGTATGCTTTGGTGTCTTCCTGGGTTCTTAGAGGTCACTTGGGGACATCTTGAGGGCTTTTGGGGGGGCAAAAAATTGTTTTGACCCCTGGGAATCCAAGGGAGCTCCAAACATATGGAAATGCCCTCTACACCCACTAGAGATTATTTGTGGGCATTTTGGAGCAAAAAAAATTTTTTTTTACCCTTGCTGGGCCTTGGGAGCCACAAAAAATGGCCATGGTGAGCCACATGCAGCCCACAGACTGCACTTTGCTCACTCCTGCTTTATTATATGGTCCAAATCATAAATAGATATTGACTAACACTGGGCCAAGGGTAGAACCCTGCAGCACTTCATCTATCCACTCTCTCTCAGTTGATGGAAGAGCCATCTATCTTCACTCTCCATCAATCCACCATCAGCGGCAGAGCAGCAAACGCCTAGCCCAGGGATAGCCACAATCCAGGCTTGTGAGATCTGATTCCCTCCTCTGCTCCAAGAACCCTGAGATTCATCAACATTTTGAATAAAAGAACTGTGAGCCCAGGAATTTGTTCTGAATGCAGAAATGAATGAAGTTCATTGTCCTTCTATATAAGAATCCACCTCTGGTTACTGAAAAATTTCTTCATGTCAGCAGCATATTTAACAAGTAGGGAACAGTCATTTTGGTGCTGCTGTTGTTATACAATTGGGAATCAGGTGTTCTCATCAATCTACTTCAGTCACCCAGAAATCTACCTTCCGCCTGACCCCATCCAACCCACAAATAGCCTGCCTGTCAACAAGCATATAAAGTGGGAGCTTGGTGAAATCAAAATAGTATATTCACAGCATTCCTCTTATCCACCAATTTATTTACTCTGTCAAAATGGAGAGATGGCTGCCTTAGCATGACTTGTTTAAAAAAAAATATTATTTTTAATTTTTAAATTTTATTTATTTATACCCCGCTCTTCAGCCACAAGGTTATCAGAGCGGCTTACAAATTGTTTTAAGCAATAGCTATTTACACATCTACACTGCATTAAACAGTTTCCAATGTGTGTCAGCTAATTGCCCCCACAAGCTGGGTACTCAATTTACCGACCTACGAAAGGATGGAAGGCTGAGTGAACCTTGGAGCCCGATGGAATCGAACTTGCAACATGGTGACTTGCAGTACTGGCATGCAATTTCTTTGTAATCATAGCACTTTCCTGCTAAATATTCACTCATTAATAATTTGTGTTAACCTTTTTCAGGTATTACTACCAAGCTGACTGTTTAGATGGTGCCCAGATCTTCATTTGTTTTTGTTTTGTTTTTCTAAGATGGGATATTTATCCAATCTTGCAGCATTTCTTTAAATTACTGGTAGTATATCTGGAAGTTTCCGTTCTACCATACAAAGCAATCGGTCAGCTCCTTAAGACTTTTTAAACTGCTCAAGAGATGTTCTGCATTCAATAACCAAGAACTAGAAAACATTACCAAATGATAATTGTACCTAGAAAAGAAACAACATAACATATGGCCAGTGTCCCTAATATTGGTCTCAGGCCCAAACCAGATGGGACAGTAACTGGGTAAACACAAATGGTACCAACAATTTAGCAGTGGCAGGAAAGCCTGAGAAGGCTTAGGCTTATAGGGAAGGCAACTGTTCTTTCTCGCTCTGTAACTCCCCAGCAAAAATCCCATTTCCTAACCTGACATTTGCCTATACCCCTCCAATATTTTTTTAAACACTCAATAACACCAGCAGGAGCTTCCCTTGAAATACATGCAGCCCTTTTGTACAGGACAGTGGTTCTTAACCTTATCTCTAACAAGGACCCCCTTTAGATATCTTTTGTTGCCATGGACCTCCAAGACTTAACTCAAGATTTAAAACCTAATAACAAAAACAAAACAACACCTAATAACAATAATAACAACAACACAGTTACACCATCCATTAAACCTTCCCTCAGAGGCACTGGAAGGGGAGGGAAGACTTTTCTCTTGCTTCTTCCTGCAAGTTTGCAGCTCGAGCGGATTGAATAGCAATGTGCAGGCCAAGCCAGCCTTTGCCTTGGTTCTTTTCCTGTGGCCACTCCATTGCAAGGAGATGGACCAAGCAGCCTTCAAGGACTCCCTGTGATGTCATTGCGGACCCCGGGGGGGGGGGTCCCCGAATCACAGGTTAAGAACCGCTGGTATAGGAGAAGGACTAGCAGCAGGTGCAAGAATGGCAAAGCAAAGAAGGTAGCCCTGGGGGCACAGTGGTTAAATGCCAGTACTGCAAGTCACCACGTTGCAAGTTCGATTCCAGTGGGCTCCAAGGTTCACTCAGCCTTCCATCCTTTCGTAGATTGGTAAAATGAGTACCCAGCTTGTGGGGGCAATTAGCTAACAAGCATTGGAAAATGCTTAATGCAGTGTAGATGTCTACATTGCTATTGCTTAAAAACAATTTGTAAGCCGCTCTGATAGCCTTGTGGCTGAAGATCAAGGTATAAATACCTAAATAAATAAATAAAGCACACACACCTGTCCCACCTCCACAGAATCCCCAGGTGACACAGGTTTCCCTCCGGCTGTTCTCTTGTTATTTGCAAAATACAGTTGTCCCTTCATATTCGCTGGAGTTTGATTCCAGGACCCCTCCTCCCCGTGGATACCCAAATCCGTGAATACTCAAGTCCCATGATATGCAATGGCATAGCAAAGTGGTGTCCGTTATACAAGATGGCAAAATCAAGGTTTGCTTTTAGGATTATTGTTTTAAAAGCACATTTTCAAGTCGTGGATACTTAAATCGGTGAATGCCAAATCCGTGAATATGGAGGGACAACTGTAAAGCACCCCTGTCCCACCTCCACAGAATCCCCAGGTGACTCAGGTTTCCCTCCAGCTGCTCTCTTGTTATTTGCAAAATACAGTTGTCCCTTCATATTCGCTGGGGTTTGGTTTCAGGACCCCCGTGGATACCCAAATCCGTGAATACTCAAGTCCCATTGTATGCAATGGCATAGCAAAATGGTGTCCTTTATATAAGGTGGCAAAATCAAAGTTTGCTTTTTGGATTATTATTTTTTAAAGAAAATTTTCCATCCGTGGATACTTAAATCCGTGGATACTAAATCCGTGGATAGGGAGGGACAACGGAAATAAGCCTGTCCACTGCCCGGGCTCCGCTCTGCGGCCAGACTCGCCCCCGGCGCTGCTTCCCTCCTTCCTCCCTCAGGCCCTCCAACCGAAGAGGCAGCCAGCCGGCGAGAGCGGCCAGTTGAAAGAGGCCGGGCCGAGGAGGCGGAGGCAGCAGACTCACCTCGGGACGCAGCTGGGGTTGGAGCCGTCGATCTCCCAGGCCGCGAACAAGTTCATGGGCACCGGGCTACTCGACGACGACGGCCCCAGCCCGCCCGGGAGGCCGCCGGAGCGCCCGCGAGGCTCAGGGGCTGCGGAGGCGGCCATGGCAGCAGCGACGGCGGAGAAAGAGAAGCACCTCTTCGCTCTCTCCTAGCCCAAGCCCCGCCCCTGGGTCTAGCCCCGCCCCTTTGTTCTGCTCCGGCAGCCAATGAGCCTCCGGAGGCGGGGAGCAGCCACGCCCACCAACGGCGCCGGAACCCCGGTTTCAAGACTGGATCGGAAATGCGCCGGTGTGGCCTCGCAGGGACCCGGAAGTTATCCCTGAAACTTCCGGCCAGCTCAGTCTTCGCTATACTGTGGGGCGGGAGGGAGAGTAGGCTTCTGGGGTGGTGGCTTTGGGTCCTTGGGGCAACATGGTGCTTCTTACCATGATCGCGAGGGTGGCCGATGGGCTCCCCTTGGCGGCGTCCATGCAAGAGGATGAGCAGGTGAGTGAGTGGCAGAAGCCTCTGGTCCTCCTGCCTTAGCCGTGACTATATGGCCTAATCCACACTACACAAACAATCCAGTTTGAAACTGGGATTATTTGCCAGGGCTCCTTCCTATGGAAAACTGGGATTTGGAGTTTTATGAGGCACCAGCACTCTTTGGCGGAGAAGGCTAAAGACCTTGTGAAACTACAAACCCCAGCATTAAATAGGAAAGGAGTCATGGCGAGTAACCTAGTTTCAAACTGGATTATTTGTGTAGTGTGGATTAGGCCATAATAGTCATGATAAGTTGTCAGAGGGATTGGGACCCAGGTCAGGCAGGAGAGTCCACCCTCTTTCTGTGCTCTTTCTTGGTAACAAGGGCCTTATTTATTACTTAACATTTTAAACTCGTGCCATGAGAAAGTGAACCCCAACTTGAAGTGAGAATTACCTTCATCACCACCAGGAAAAAAAAGCCCTGTAATATGGGGTATGCAGGAACACGCCTCTCCCTTTCTTAGATCTGAATAATGTTTTAAGAATATTTTCAAGCCATGGTTGCTTAAATCCATGGATACCAAGGGACGACTGTAGTTTGTGAGGTTTTAGTTGTATTTTTAAGTTATTGTAACCAACCTTGAATCCCATCTTGGGAGAAAGGCAGGTTATAAATCCAATAAATAAATTAAATAAATAAGTTACGGCAGTTCATCTTCTTGGGAGAACAAACTGCAGTACTGGTATGTTGGAAATTCTGACTGCAAGGAAGGGGAGGAGTAGAGCTGCTAGTTTTGCGTATAATATGTGCTACTTGGGGGAGAGAAACTGACAATGTAAATGAGAGGTAGAGAGTTGGTTGGTTATTCTTACTTTATTACTTAACTGTTGATGGACTAGCATCTGGAATTTGTCAAGCTTTGTTGGAGCTTTGTTTTAAAGATTTTTATTCTTAGTCGGGTCGAGACCTGCAGCAGTACCAGAGCCAAGCAAAGCAGTTGTTCCGGAAGCTCAATGAACAGTCTCCGACCAGATGTACCTTAGAAGCAGGAGCAATGACTTTTCAGTAAGTATAACATGAACTCTAATTCAGAGGTCCAAGGGGAACTTGTAGGACATGAGCTTTAGAAAGAGAGCCCGGTCTAGATGCCTGTTGACTTGAAACAGAGTTGGTCAGTTTGAGGGATGGGCAGACTGTATTTTAGGCATTCCATTCTTTATTAAATAATTTTTATGTCATTTCTATATCACCACAATTTTTTTCTGTTACTGAGCATATGTTCCATTTTTCAGCTTAAATGCCTGAATATTGTTTCATATGGCCACTTTCCCTATAGCATATCATTAGATCTTGACCAGAGTTTTCCAATGAAAAAATGCTTGCTGTCTTGCTGGAACACACCACAACAGCAGAGAGAATTTAGGGGATTTTAGAATATCTCAGTAAAAATATAAAGTGATGACACTGCTTGAATTTTGCACTGGGCTTACTTGCCTATATACAAGTTTAAGAAAATGTATTTTTGGAAATATGGTCACTTTTATATCAATGCATATGCCCTTGCTCATACCCTATGTATTTCCCTTCCCATTTTTTTCTTTCGTTTTCTCCTCTCTTATTCATTTCTGTTTCTTTTCTTTTTAATCAGTGTTTTTAAAAAATAAATGCCTGTATACCTAAGATGGACACACAGCCCCTCACCAATACTTTTTTCCCCCCTGGGATTCCACTGACACCCCTGAGAAAATGAGTTTTGCCATTCCTGGAGGTCTACAAGAGTGGTAGTTTTCATTTTTACAGGTTGGGGGCTCTCATACTGCAAATCAAAACCAGAGGTGCCCATCCAGTCACTTCCAGATTTTCTTTTATTTGTGTGGCATTTTTACCAACCTGGGACACTGTCCAGCCTGGAGGCCAAAACTGGACACCAACTCTACCAAAGTTGACAAGCTCAGTTCACCGTGTTACCTTAAGCCACCTCCTCTCCTTCTGGCTAAAGTATTGGTAACCATTAGCTTCTCACTTAAGTCTGTTGTTAAGGGAAATATATAATATCAAGGCAAGAATCAAATCACGGTGTGGGACTTCTCCATTGGCACCAATGGAGGCTTTTTGAAGATCTAGTTTCGGGGGGAGGTGTTTGAGGTAGTTACAGCACACTGGGAAGGTTAACACTTGCCTCGTTAGCATCAACCCCACTTAAAAGGTGTGTACCTTGCCCTCAGACTTAAAGCTTAACTTTGCTGCAACATGATCTTTGTACGTGTGAGTGGGTGCACATGAGACTTTGAGCGCCAGAGGCATACATGAATAGGTGGAGCTGTTTGAGTGTTCCTGTGAAACAAAGTAGAGTTACTCTCTGCACTGCTTGTATGTAGTTCCAGACAAGGTATCAGTGAGTCAATGTAGTCATCTAGCAGGGAATCCTCCTAGCATAAAGAGTAGTACAACTTCTAATGTAAGTACCATTAAGGGAACAAAATATTGTTCATAATATTATAAGTGGTATAGATTGGAGTGTTCGCTGTTGAAAAGAAGGAAACTTCTCCTTGTCTTCAAGGAAAACCTGGGGAAAGTGTATCTGGAAGTGGAATTGTCATTCTAAAGATAGGAATTTATTTCCTGCCAGGCTAACATTTGGCCTACTGTATCTTCTTTTGCAGTTATATTATTGAGAAAGGAGTGTGTTATCTGGTGTTGTGTGAAGCCACCTTCCCCAAAAAGCTAGCATTTGCATATCTGGAAGACTTGCACTCAGAATTTGATGAACAACATGGAAAGAAGGTCCCAACAGTGTCCAGGCCCTATTCATTCATTGAATTTGGTGAGGTTTTTCTCCTTGAGACTAACTAATAAGGGCTTACCTGGGAGATCCACATGGTAGTCTTCATTTATACTTCTTTTTCGACAACACCACCTCAACTTCCCAGTTTTTATGTCTCCTAAGCAGTGTATATGGGGTTGTGCCTGATCTGTTACCCTACCTGGCTGTCAAGCACACTGAACTTTATGAAACTGTGCAATATTGTATTTATATGGATTTCATTTTAAACCAGATTATTAAAGCACCTAGAATAATTGGATTTTTCATTTTAAAACTTAAAAAAACCTTTTGAATAATAATGCTATTTATTAACTTTGCAGTATTCCATTGCATAGCCTAGTGCCTGAGTCATCAGATGAATGGTTGAAATTTATAGTAATGCAAATCATTACTGACTAGTAAGTCAGCCAAAATTTACATTTGAGTTGAATTCAATTCAATATGAATATGAAATTTGAATATTGAATATGAAATTCAATATGAATTCAATTTGACCAACACTGTGTCATCAACTGTCAGGTCATTTTTTTTTTTTACCTTCTGTGAATTATTGTCTTGGGTGGTTGCAGCAGTAAGAATCTGGACTCTTAGTCCTCTGCACAGAAAGCTGCCATTTTAAAAGTTCTTGATTATAACTAGGAAATTATTCTCCACTGTGTGTTGTGAGCATTTCCAGTGGGTGCTACAGATGTGATCAGATGCATGCTGAGTGTCTAAATGTTTACCACCAATGCAGCTGCTTAACCATGATGGGGAAATTGCAGTGACTAGCTGTCAGGTGTTCCTCCATTTTCTCCTGAAGCATCTTGTAACTATATTTTCTTTCACACACCCATCTCTCCGTAGCTCCACAAACTATGGGATCCTTAACTTCTTTTTGCTGCACATCAGCTACACTGCTTATAAAGCAAAATCATTTTATTATCTGGGTTGAAGCTGATTCTATTATTCATTTAAACTTGCACATCTAGCCAGTGAAAACATAAAGGGAATACACTTTTTTGTCTCTAAAATAGTTGTATTTCATACTTATGGAAAAAGATTCTATCAGGGATATTGCTAATCTTATGTTCAGCTTAGTTTTAATCACTTTATAATTACTTCAGCTGTAAGACCTGGTTTGTGAGCTCAGGCCTTTTTCACAACTTTGGTGGAGTTGCAGTGGCATATAACAGAGCTTAGTCCTTGCTACCATTTCTCTGAAAGGTTCAGTTTGCTGTAGTCACTGAGCTGGAAGGGACAATATGGCTGGCAGAGAACCAAGTGGGATTAGATGATTATACATAGATGATTATACATAGCTTATGTATAAGGTACATAAGCTAACTTGGAGATTTGAAGGATTATTAACAAGGAACTACCTCTTTTTTCCAGATACTTACATCCAGAAAACCAAGAAACTTTATATTGACAGTCGTGCAAGAAGAAACCTTGGCTCCATTAATACAGAGTTGCAGGATGTACAGAGAATCATGGTAGCAAACATTGAAGAAGTTTTACAACGAGGCGAGGCACTTTCAGGTACAGAGAGCCACTGGGAACACAAGCAATTTCTCCATTTTTAGAATGATTAGACAGTTAATTGGCTATGCAGGATATCTTTTTACCCAGAAGAAAAGGGGGAAATTGTCTTAAAGCTGTTCTTCTTAATGGTACACAGCCTCCTTATAGTGAAAATGACCTCTTCCCATGCACCATTCCACACATTAAAGTTGTCTTCAAGTGTCCTACCATTGAAAGTGCAGTGGGGGGGGCAGGTAGGGGGCAGAATCAATAATGGTTCTTCAATTGTGCAATGTCCACCTACTCTGATATTTTTGAAATTATGCAAAGACCTTGTTTCTCCAGTTGTCTTAAATGGAATGTAAACAGCTTGTATTTTATTTATTTAATAATATTTTATAACATTTCATTTGTCTAATAAATCCCAAAACAGTTTACAATAAGTCAACAAAATACAATGAAATAAATTAGTAAAACACTAAAACAATGTTCAAACAATAAAAGGTTGAATTATAGTAACTAGGGAGAGCTGACAAGATTAGTGATCAGGAAGATGCTGGCAAATCTTCAATCTATCTTCAATTTGTGGTAGAAATATCACTTTCTGCTTCTCACTTGATCATTCTGCCAGGAGGAAAAAAGACAGGATATATACACAGAAGGGCAGCCACTACCTCTAACTACTCTCACAAATCAAGCATCTATCCACTCTTGCAGGTGATGTAGCAAGTAGTCGGGACTGTGAGAAACAGCTGCTAGCAGTGTGAGAGAGCAGCTGTTGTTGCTCCTTTTTTCAGCCTATTTCCTTGCATTCTCAGTATTTCTTTGGATAGGTGGTGTTAAAGGGGGGGGGGATGAAATCTACTTTGGCAGTGGCCCTCCCAAGTCATGCAGATGGCACCAGGCTTTGCTGATATGAACTAAGAAAGCTAGAAGACCAGTCTGTTTGGGTGAAGGGGAGAATTTGTCCTATTTACCATTTCTCGTGTAGCAACTTTCACGCTAAACTGTATGAAGAACAATAAGGTGCATGCTGATGATGTTATGAATAGTAGCAATATGCACCTCTATTATTTTAAGCCACTTTTGATATTTTAGTATCTTTTGTAAGTGGCTCTTCATTATTATTGAAGTAGAAAATAAGAAAGTATGTAAACTAAATATTAAAACTTCATTCATTACTCAAAGAAGATATTACAATAAGATCCTGTTCTTGCAAATATGTGTTCTGCTGTGAAGTCATATTTCCTAAGTAAGCTGGGTAAAGTACTTGTTTTTTTTTGTTTTTGTTTTTGTGTTTAAATGGTAAAGCCTGCAGGCAGGGGCTGTCTTATTTCTGATTGTTCTAAACTGCTGTGGGAGCCTTTTTGGCTGAGGGAGAGGATAAAAATGCTTCCCCCCTCAAAAAAAATATCCCTGAAACAGTGCTGTTCAGTTTAACCAAGATTCCATGTCTCTTTCACAAAACAAGCATACATTCTGTAAAGCAGCTTCAGAATGTGAGTAGGAGTTATTAGACACATTTGGCTGGCTTCATGTTTACTGTTCAGACACAACAGGAGAGGGGAGCCACTGCTTTATTCTGTATTATGGACTCTAATCCTACTAGCCCTGATTACTAGAACCCTCTCAATGGCCATCCTCTGCCACACTTTAGTTCACTTCAGGGTTCCACATCATGGTAAGCATAACAATCTACTGTCTTAATTTGAACCTTGGAAATGCATTAGCATAGCAGGTGGGGATCATTATCACCTTTGTGTCTTTTGGGAACAACCCAGAACAACTGAAGGAACAACCCTCAGTTTCTCCCAGTTTCTAAGGTTATAATGAGCCATGTGTTCCAGGGGATGCAGAAGTGCAGGGCTGAACTGAAAGAGCCCCCAGCATTCCTCTGAAGATCAAGGGAAGGCAGGGCCTGCCTTGATGCTGTGCTTCATGCCATAGCCTTTTTCTTCAAGTTAGAAATGGAGAAGTGGAGATTATTCCCCAAAATTCTGTGGGCTTCTAAAGCCATCTGAATTGCTATCTTTAGTGAGATAATCAGAGGGTTACACCGCAGATAAAGAATACACTGTTATGCATATTTCTGACATGAATCTGAAATACTTAGGATAGTCTTTAGATTACATTAAATGTTCTAGACAAATAGGAAACATTATTTGGTGTGGATTACTGTTCTTTTTAATAGTATTTGGTGTTCACATTGCTACTAATCATACTGTAACTGATTATGCATATCTGAATAAGAAGCATACACATCCCCTGTAGTTCAAACTACTGTATAGCACAATTCAAATGTTGCTAGAAAGATTGACTTTTCTAAGCCTTTACTATTTCTATTGGTAATAATTTCTGAATTCACTACCTTCCTATGTATTAGGAACTAGGTAGATAACTAGGGCAACTAGTTATAAGCAGGCATATAGTGTAGTTGAGAGAGTTCTCCACCTTATAACAAAAAACACACACACCAGTGTTCCTAAAAGCTGTGAGAAAATTTGTGAAACTGGCTTTGATGTTCCCAAAAGGAAATCCTGTCTGTTATCAAATTCCTCTCCAATCCTTTCCTCTCATTCACCCCCCCACCCTTTGGAGGGAAGAAGAATGTGAAAACTTCCCATCTGTGAACTCCCTTTATCTTAGCTTCCCGGTGACCTATTCCACCTTGTTTAGAGTGAATTCTACAGAGGATGAGTGGCTGCTGAGAGCTGGAGGGAGTAGGAGACATGCTTCCTTAAGCTAGATCATGCTGGGAGCTAAGGTGGTGTCTTTAACTAAAAACAGAATTTTGGATTATAACAAACAATATTCAATCGAGTATTGGACTAAGACTATCAGCATCTTGTAATCCAGAGTAGGAAAAATGCATCCTATGGGCTGCATGAAGCCTCCATGGCCATTTTTATGGCCACTGCAAACTAATTTTTTACTTTGAAAGCTTCAGGGGGCATTGGAGGACTAAACAAAATTTTTTTAAAAATATATGGTGGAATGTGGCATGGGGTGCATCCCTTCCAGATCCCACAAGGGACCAGTGTGACCTTCTAACAGTTGCAAATCCTGCCTGTAAACTTTTCAGCAAGAAAAACTAAAAATTCTGAGGTTGAACCATATATTAGGTTTAATATTAAATATATAATGAATATAATACAAATATAATTCAGGTTTACCTTCATATCTTTTATTTCAGATGTTTAATATTTTTATTTCTCTCTTTTTCATTTTGCTGTATTCAAACAGCTTTGGATTCCAAAGCGAACAACCTTTCCAGTTTGTCCAAGAAATACCGCCAGGATGCGAAGTATCTGAACATGCGTTCCACCTACGCCAAGCTTGCTGCTATTGCTGTGTTTTTTATCATGCTGATTGTCTATGTGCGGTTCTGGTGGCTGTGAGTGGTCTCCAAGCACCAAAGATGGGCAACTAGTTATAAGCAGGCATATAGTTGGTAAGATGCCAAGATCACAGGGATGTACATTAGAATCCCCATAGGGATATCTTTATGATAATTGCTGCTATTCTCCAGTGAATCTTAACTTCAAAATGTCAGACCTTGCTGGCAACTGAGGATTTTCCTTTTCAGCTGTTGCACACTTCAAGGACATGACATTTGTCCATCCCACCAGCAGCATTGATCATGTGGTCTGCACTGGTTGATCCGCCCAGTTTACTACTACCCAGCACCCCTGGCAGTAGACAGATTCTATCTCTGTAAATAAGCCCAGCCCTGTTAGTAAAGGGACTCTAATGAACATTCCTTGTATTAGTGACCTTTTCTTATTAAGAGTCTGGGTCTTGCTACTTGAACTGAAATCCCAGTTTAAAGGCTGACACTTTATGATACAAACAAGGGTGGGATTTAGTTTTTCCAGTCAGTGCTAATTTTACATGGTGAAAGATCTTGACTATTTACACCAGCCCTTCCCAGTCTGCTGTCCTCTGGATATGTTGGCCTACAACTTCTAGCACACCCAGCTAGCAAGGCAATGGCTGTGCTGCATGGATGTAATCCAACACATCTGGAAGGTGCCAGAATAGTGAAGGCTGCATTATACCATTAATTTTGTAAGTATGACTTTTTGCTTCAGATCTCATCCAATGCGAAATGAAATGTTGAAATACTTCTCATAGAATTAAATTACCAGTACATAATTCAGTTGCATTTCAGAGAAATCTGTGTTTTGAAACCTCTTTTGGATGTAATATCAAACTTATTAATGGCTACTTTTGAGCATTGTTTTAAGCAATAGCCAAGGGTCATGTGAATGAGACATAGTGAGCCTTGGCCTCATGTGTTTCCCCCCTCTCCACTCCTACTCTTCTGCCAGGAAAAGGAGTTCAAAACCTTTCGCTTTCCCTTTTATATAGTCATAGAATCATAGAATCATAGAATCATAGAATTGCAGAGTTGGAAGAGACCACAAGGGCCATCCAGTCCAACCCCCCTGCCACGCAGGAAATCACAATCAAAGCATCCCCGACAGATGGCCATCCAGCCTCTGTTTAAAGACCTCTAAGGAAGGAGAACCCACCACGCTCCGAGGGAGTGTGTTCCACTGCCGAACAGCTCTTACTGTCAAAAAGTTCCTCCTCATGTTGAGGTGGAATCTCTGTTCCTGGAGCTTGCACCCATTGCTCCGTGTTCCAGTCTCTGGAGCAGCAGAAAACAAGCCTGCTCCATCCTCAGTGTGACATCCCTTCAAATACTTAAACAGGGCTATCATATCGCCTCTAAACCGTCTTTTTTCCAGGCTAAACATACCCAGCTCCCTAAGTCTCTCCTCATAAGGCATTGTTTCCAGACCTTTCACCATTTTAGTTGCCCTTCTCTGGACACGCTCCAATTTGTCAATATCCTTTCTGAATTGTGGTGCCCAGAACTGGACACAGTATTCTAAGTGAGGTCTGACCAAGGCAGAATAGAGTGGCACTATTACTTCCCTTGATCTAGACACTATACTTTTATTAATACAGCCCAAAATTGCATTGGCCTTTTTAGCTGCTTTTAGTCATGTTTCATCGTGTCATCTGAACTGATAAACAGAGGTTGCTCCTAATTGTTGTTAATTTTATGTAATCTAACATAAAAGTAACATTGCTTAAAGCAGGGATGAGCAACTCTCAGGGGGCAATATTGTCATTCCACCTGGGGACCTTGGGAGACTGCACCCCCTCCACCACCCCTAAACCAATTTATTTCATGCACCAAAATGCCCCCCAGTACTCCCTGGGTTCAGGGCCATCAGAAACCTTTTTTCAATAGAATCCTGCTAGGGTGTGTTGGGGGGCATTTTTTAGCATAAAAGTTTGACTGTTTCCCCAAAAAATGGGGGTATTGATTTGCCATAAAATGGCCTTGGGGACTGCATGTGGCCTATGGGCCATGCCCACCCCCCAGTAAAACTAACCATGGTTAAAATTAACCACAGTTTGTTCGTCTGACTAATACAGCAGGAAATGGTTGAACAAGTGATCATGAAAAACCCTCTCTCATTATATCTTACAGTGAGTTGCTAAGTGTCCCTTCTCTCACCAGAAATATTTGTGTCCTCCATTATTTCCTGCAGCCTGTATGACAATGTACTTTGCTTATGGAAGAATTTGAAGAGCAGGCCTCTTCCTGAACTGTCTGTGTTTAAAAGAATTAAGCTCCTTTTTGGTCCTCTGTTCCAGATCTTTGTCTGTTTCCTGTTTCCATATGGCAAAAGATAAATTGTTTTGGAGCAGAAACCACTGGCAACCTAAACTTTATAAGTTATCAATCCCTCAGGAAAATTCTGAAAGGTGCAGAGATTCAAAAAGTTTAAAAAGCACATGTCTTTTCATGTGCTGTAGGGAGGGAGAAGATGGAACTAGGCTGCCATCCCAAGGCTCTTTTGGCAGTCAATCAGTCCCTGGATTCTGCATGCGTCTGTTTTGCTGCTGACAACTTGCTTCTAAATTCTTACTGTGATTCATTTGAATTCTCAACTAATCTAGATCTGTAGAACCCCTGAAAGAGAAACAGAAGCATTTCTTGATTTTGACAAGGCAAAATAAATTCTTAGCACTGATTGGTAGTTATTGAGCTAGTTGTCTGTTCCCACCCAAGTGTCAGCAGTGAAATAAACATGTTAAAGTGAATGTTTTGTTTGTATTTTCCTGGTCTCCTACTTTCCTAAAGCCATAATCTATATTTGTATCCCTTTAAGAGATCAGTTTGGGCCTTTAAGGGTAGTGTTGTAAATCGTGGCCTTAAGACCAATACAACTTGATACGCTAGTTTTATCTTTTTTCACTTCATTTCAAAGATTTCTCTACCTTTACTTTTTTCTTACCCTTATCTTGTGTTTTTCCTGATGGGAGTTCCAGGAAGAAATTAGCAGAACATCTGCACATCACTAAAGAAATATTCAAGGATGTCTCTCGTCAGACATAGTTTCCTATTCTCAACATAGCATGGTCAGATGATACAACACCATTGCTAAAACTCAACAGGAGTGGGTCTGTTCAGTGTCTGGAGACCATATGAAAACCCCATGTACAAATAAACCCAGCAACAGAGAGGATCATTCTATCTTCTCTCTCGTCACCCTATCTGTCTCTCCCAAGGGCCCTGAAGAAAATCACACATCCCCATACAGTAATATAGCTTAGGAAAAAAGTTTCCAGTGGTACCAATAGAAGCTTTTCAAAAAACTCTTCAGCATAATTGTCTCTGAATCTAGCATATTTGCATAACTATGTCACACAAGCCAGTGGCATCCCATCACTACATGAGTATTTAATGGATTTCAACAGTAAATGAAGCAGTTACGTTGTTGTTTTTTGTAAATATGAAACCTTCCATTTGTTCAGTCCCTGGTCTCATGTGTTGACCTATAGGGAAGCCCTAAATCTGTTCACACAAAACAAAATGGCAGCTGTACAAAACTACACCTGGTATCACATTGACAAAGTATAAGTAACTCATGAACTCACATGAAATTGTGTTTCTGTACATCCAGCTATGGCAGTATTGCATAACATTTTGCATCAGCCCTAATTTATTGTCTTATTGCTGAAGTTCACTGCTGGAAATTGGCCTATCAGATGTATTCTTTTCATGTTCCCTATCTGCCTGGCTTGTATATAAACCTGACTGTCATATTTCAACAGCACCCAAGGGGGAAGACTTGCTTCACTACAGAATCTCACACAGGAATCTTACAGTTATAAAATAAATGTAAGAGTGACTGTCGCTGGTAGTACCACATGAAAGATCACATAGATTGCAGTAACCTACTTCATTATTGTGGTTGACAGTATTAATCTGGCATAATACTAGAGCAACACTGAATGTGCTAACTTTCAAAGTTAAGTCCATTGCACTGAGAGGTAACAGCTAAGTGGGCAGGAGAAGTCAGGTGACAGTGATGGAAGCAGCCACTTTGAGGTGGAATGAGCTCAAGATCTACATATGCCATAGCTTGGTAAGCTGATACATGTAATGTACCAAACCTTTCTGGTTAATCCTGGCACTGAGAGGGGGTGGATCCCAGCAGAGCAAGGATGATCTTCATCAATGCCCAACTTTTTCACTCATTCAGCACTAGAACAGTTACATTGGGAGTGTCATGTTACCTAGTATTAAGAATACTGAAACAGCTGTTTCTCTCCATGCCATCTCGGATTGAGGGATTGCAGGTCCTTGCCACTTGTCAGCTAATCTGGGTTCTGTCTGGGTTTCCATTATCAACTTCTGGCCATCTGAGTGCCCAATTCATGATGTTGGTTAAACCAGAATTAACATCAATACTCCACTTAAGCATTCTTAAGTACTGGAATCTCAAGATATTTACATGGGAAATAAACAGGCTCTTTGGTATTCTTATTGTATGCACTTATAGATATACAGACATATACAGTTCCCTTAGGGAGAAACACAGACATGTCAATGTCCAGGCATAGAGCTTCATCAGATTACATCATGTTGCATGTAAGTCATCATACATCCATTACGTTACATCATATGGCCGTTAAGATGTTATACTTTCATGAGGACTGAACCTTTATCTCTGTGCATCTCTGTAACAGGCTTTGTAATAATTAACACATAGAATAATGTTACAATCATAATAACATAACCATCTTTGTATGCATTTTCATCTGTTGAGGAACTGAACATTTCTAAACAGGAATTCAAAAGTTAATATTCTTGAGCATTGTTAAATCTTAATAGCATCTGTTATATCCATGAGCGTGTATAACAAGCACCCATTACACTCATAATTGAGCATACATCTGTTTCATAGAATCATAGAATTGTAGAGTTGGAAGAGACCACAAGGGTCATCCAGTCCAACCCCCTGCCACGCAGGAAATCTTGATCAAAGCATCCCCAACAGATGGCAATCCAGCCTCTGTTTAAAGACCTCCAAGGAAGGAGACCCCACCACGCTCTCTTGCCAGTACCATGTTGAGCAGGTTATCAGTCTGTCAGGAACAGCCCAGCTGTCTGAGACAGTAATCTTCATTGATGGATACTTGCCCAAAGGCGCTGTCTAATCTGTGGCTCTGTCTTGGCTTTTATTTTCTCTTTAGCCTTGCCCAGAATATTACTTATCCAATCAAAATACTGCAAACAAAGGTGTTCACTGTTCCTTGCTTACACTTACCCAATCAACACAAAAATCTTTATATATGAGTGTACCTTGGGTGCCGTTGGAGTATCTGGCTGCCTGACACCCTAATTACATCAACCATCAAAGCACCTGTTAGGAAGTTATTATAGGTCACATCTGCTTGCATCCATATTGTGGTTTATTCCCAATCATGTCTTGTTTGAATAGGTATTTTCCCAGCTTTTAAGCTTAGCCAGGCGCTGCCGCCGCTGCTGCCACCACCGCTGCCACCACCGCTGCTGCTGCTGGGAGTACTTATACAGGGAAAAGGAGTTGAGCCCCCTTTACCTTTTTGGCTCCTGCTTCTCTGCCGCTTTCACAGTGGCCTACTTTGATTTGAAAGCTCATTTTTATATGTTTATTTCCTGGATAGCTACCATGTGTTTTATTTTTTCCCCTTTTCCCCCTTTATTTAATGTTTTGACTGAGCAGCCATTTTGGGAAGCTGAAACTTAGAATGGCTAGCTATCTATATAAAGACTTGATTTACATACAATTTGTGATGTAATCTGGAGGGGAGGACAAGTGTGACTGAGAGCTGATTCTGACTTTTGCTCCCCGGTTGCTATTCCCCTTACAAATGATGGCATATACAGACAGCCCTCCATTTCCACAGGTTCTGCATCCATGAATTCAATTAACCATAGCTCAAAAATATTCAGGGGGGAAATCCAAAAATCAAACCTTGTCGTTCACCATTTTATATAAGAGATGTCATTTTACTATGCTTATTTATTTATTTTATTTAGTTATTTATACCCTGCTGTTCAGCCACAAGGCTATCAGAGCGGCTTACAAATTGTTTTAAGCAATAGCTATTTACACATCTACACTGCATATGTAGATATACAGTGTAGTTATATATGCTATTGTATATAATGGGACTTGAGCATCCATGGATTTTGGTATCCACTGGGAGTCCTGGAACCAAACCCCAGCGGATACCAAGGCCCTGTGTACTACTTTTATTTAAAGGCTATCACCTCTGGTCTTTGTTTGGGGTTTATGCTTGGGTTTTGTGGTTTCTTGTAACCATCAAAAGACATCCTTTGTTGCTATAATCGTACAAAGGTCTCCACGTTGTCATGACTCTCTTATTAGGATCAGTATTCACCTATACAGTTCTCTGCAATGTTGGGATCCTTTGTTTTAATAATAACCAACTTTGGATAACATACATATTGTGCAAGACACACACACACTATGGTAGCTGAGCAATCTAATGCAAAGTAGTCAAACCAGGAAGAGCCTACAGCTCCTGAAGAGACCACTCCCAGAGTCTGGACAATCAAAAGCAGACACAGGCACTACAGACTCTCTGGCTTATGCCCCCCCCCCTTCAGACATGGCAGGTAGGTGCTGCTGGATGCCTCTTTCCTTTGTACAAAGATGGCAAATCAAATAGGAGCAAAGACAGAGCCAATAATCATGCACAGGCTTAAATACCAGATGACAAGCAATTAGTCATCTGGCTGTCAAGAGACAACAACATCCAAAATCCACAAGCAGCTATACCTTTATTGGGCCAACTCCAAAGCATAAAATACATTATGCAAGCTTGCAAAGCTTCACTGGCTTCTTCAATAAGGCAAAGATGTTAATATCATAAAGGAGAAATATGGTGATTAAGTTAGAGTCACAGGACTACATTTCGTCTACAGCCAGTTAAGATGGTATCAAAGGATTTCAATACAGGCAGAGGCCACTCACCTTATTGGCTTTGTGAGGACTAGGGACAAAGCAATAAAAGCAGGTAATAAAAATGTAAATGCCATTAGCAGCAGAAAAGTAGGTTCTCTTGTTATCTAGCTGTCTTTGTCCTGTGTAAAGCTAATTTTGTTGTATTTTGCTGCATGCCCAATGTGACTACAGCTGAGAAACCAAATGGCTAAGAAACCAATAAATCTACATCTGTGAAGACTCTTATAAATCAAAGATATCTATAGATTGCTCAACAGCAGCAGCAGAAAGGCTTAATTACAGACAACTGATTATCCAACTAACATGTATGACTTTCTGGAATTCCTGACCCTGTGGTCCATACACAAGTTGTCATTCTTCCTTGGTTTTGTTCATCCCGACTGCTTGTTTCCTACGAGCAACTGCAGAACATTTGAGACCTCTTTACCACACCCCTCCTTATTCTGACTCCACTGTGATTGCTCAGCCCTGCCAGAATGTGTCTTCTCCAGCACTTGCTGTTTATAAACACTGGACATCAACAGAAGGCAACACCCATTTATAGCTAGCTTACCAATAATAATTCCAGATTTTGCTAAAGGTGACATCATATGGGAGGAAGAGACAAACAAGGGGATAGTTTTATCTGAGAGCAGCTATGTAAATCACTTTTTCTTTCTATCTAGCATCTCATATCCCCATACTTGTCTCCTGCATTTCCTCTATACTTGGGCTGCCTACACTGCTTTGGTGTGGAAGGCTGAGAGGGGAATCCTTATGTCTTGTCTAGCCTGATAAGACACTTTTACCCTAAATGCCTAACTTTTCCGCCCTAGAAGTACAGCCTAGTACTGTAAGAGCAGACTAGTAATTGTCCAGGTATCCAGGTTTCTTCTCCAACTGAGACCTTTCCTAAAGTGGAATCTGCCGTCAAAATCATCCCATAACATGCTCTGCTTTCTTGCAGTGACTCAGAACTACAGTACTGCCTAAATTCTGTCTCTACTACTACCACAGATATCTGGGGTGTTTGTTTTGTTTTTCTGATGGAGGTTATTGCAGATTTCAAAGATATATGGACTCTATTCAAACCAGACTGATAATCCTGTTGAAGGTCCTCTTCACTAGTACAGCTGTTTATTAAAAGATTACATGGTTTTCCAGCTCTGCCTATCAGTTGTCTTCAGATGGGCCTCTGAATGAAAGGGTCAAGGTTTGTTTTTTTCAACCACTTTTCCCCAGGACAGTTCAGGATCTCCATTTTCTCTAACATAACTCCAGAATGTTAAGTACTCCAGAAAGTAAGAGAGCAAGATGCAAAAAGCTCAGTTTTCCAGTTATGCTGTGGTAATGAACAGTGCAACTAATCTATAGGAAGCAGAAGGGGGAAATGGACAATAGGATCTACTGGGGCAATAGCTAGCAACAAGTGCAAATAAATAAGACAAACATAGCAGAATGGAGGCTGGCCTTCCCACTCCATCTGCCTCAGCCACCCAAAGGTCTCCTGTTCCCTGAAATGTTTCCATCCATTTTCCCTTGAGGCGCTTAGACCTACCTCCAAAATGCCTCTGTGTGACTATCCCCTCATTTCCTTAAAGTGTCACATCAAACCGCATATTTGGCAGAAATTCTTTGGGTTATCCCCCAATCCCTGTGCCTTACTGTAAATGAGGGAAAGTGTGTATAATTTGAAGTAAGTACAGGTTCTTTCTCCACCTAACTATCCCTTCATTTCTCCTCCCTTTTGTTTCTCTGTGTCTGCTTCAGTTTGTATGTCCCTTGTGGTAGGACCTACTACAGACCCCCAAGTCAGATGGAGGAATTGGATGATGCCTTTCTAGAACAGATGACCACACACGCAGAAAGGAGAGATGTAGTAGTGATGGGTGACTTCAACTATCCTGATATTTGCTGGCAATCTAACTCAACCAAAACTTCAAGGTCTAGCAAATTCCTTACTTGCCTGGAAGACAATTTCATGGTCCAAAAGGTGGAAGAGGCAACAAGGGGGTCAGCTATTTTAGATTTGATCCTAACCAACAGAGATGACCTGGTTAATGGGGTGCAAGTGGTGGGATCCTTAGATGAGAGTGATCATGTTCTCCTGGAGTTTCTTATACAATGGAAAGGAGAAGCCAGGCATAGTCAGACATGCATTCTTGACTTTAGGAGAGCTGATTTCAATAAACTCAGGGAAATACTGGGGGTGATCCCATGGTCAGGAATACTAAAAGAGAAGAGACCTCAAAATGGATGGGACTTTCTCAAAAGGGAGATACTGAAGGCACAATTTTAAACAGTACCATTGAGGAAGAAAAACGGGAGGTGTCTCAAGAAACCAGGATGGATGACTAAAGAAATTTCAGCGGAGCTAAGTTTTAAATAGAACATGTATAGGAAATGGAAAAAGGGGGAAATCACCAAAGAAGAATTCAAACAGATAGCTAGCAACACGTGTAGGAGTAAAGTCAGAAAAGCTAAAGTGCAGAATGAGCTCAGGCTTGCTAGGGAGGTTAAGAACAATAAAAAGGGTTTTTTGGGTATGTCTGCAGCAAAAGGAGGAAGAAGGAAATGATAGGGCCACTATGTGGAGAAGATGGCAAAATGCTAACAGGGGACAGAGAAAAGGCAGAATTACTCAACACCTTCTTTGCCTCAGTGTTTTCAGAAAAGGAAAAGGGTGACCAACCTGAGGAGAATGGAACAGAGGACACAATAGGGGAAATCCAGCTCAGAATAAGCAAAGAGGTAGTACAGGAATACCTTCTTAATCTAAATGAATTTAAATCTCCAGGACCAGATGAACTACATCCAAGAGTATTAAAAGAGCTGGCAAATATAATCTCAGAGCCATTGGCAATAATCTTTGAGAACTCTTGGAGAACAAGAGAAGTCCCAGTTGACTGGAGGAGGGCAAACGTCCCCATCTTTAAAAAGGGGAAAAAAGAGGATCCCAACAATTATCGTCCAGCTGGTCTGACATCAATACCAGGGAAGATTCTAGAGCAGATCATTAACCAGAGAGTCTGTGAACATTTAGAAGGCAATGCCATAATCACAAAAAGTCAACATGGGTTTCAGAGAAACAAGTCATGCCAGACTAATCTGATCTCTTTTTTTGATCAAATTACCAGCTTGGTAGATGAAGGGAATGCTGTGGATATCGTATACCTTGATTTCAGTAAGGCCTTTGACAAGGTTCCCCATGACATTCTTGAAAACAAGCTTGTAAAATGTGGGCTAGACAAGTTAACTGTTCAATGGATTTGTAATTGGTTGACCGGCCGAACCCAAAGGGTGCTCAGCAGTGGCTCTTCTTCGTCTTGGAAAGATGTGACCAGTGGGGTGCCACAGGGTTCTGTCCTGGGCCCAGTGCTATTCAACATCTTTATCAATGACTTGGATGAGGGAATTAGGGTCATACTTATCAAATTTGCAGATGACACCAAATTAGGAGGAGGAGCTAATACCCTAGAGGACAGGATCAAAATTCAGAATGACCTGGATAGACTGGAGAGCTGGGCCAAAGCTAACAAAATGAAATTCAATACGGAGAAATGTTAAGTACTGCACTTAGGGCGGAAAAATGAAATGCATAGATATAGGATGGGGGAGACCTGGCTGAATGAGACTATGTGCAAAAGGGATTTAGGAGTCCTAGTAGACCACAAGTTGAACATGAGTCAACAGTGTGATGTGGCAGCTAAAAAGGCCAAAGCGATTTTGGGCTGTATCAATAGAAGCATAGTGTCTAGATCAAGGGAAGTAATAGTGCCACTCTATTCTGCCTTGGTCAGACCTCACCTAGAATACTGTGTCCAATTCTGGGCACCACAATTCAAAAAGGATATTGACAAATTGGCGCATGTCCAGAAAAGGGCAACTAAAATGGTGAAAGGTCTGGAAACCATGCCTTATGAGGAGAGACTTAGGGAGCTGGGTATGTTTAGCCTGGAAAAAAGACAGTTAAGGGGCGATATGATAGCCCTGTTTAAGTATTTGAAGGGGTGTCATTTGAAGGGGAGCAAGCTTGTTTTCTGCTGCTCCAGAGACTGGAACACAGAGCAATGGATGCAAGCTCCAGGAACAGAGATTCCACCTCAACATTAGGAGGAACTTTTTGACAGTCAGAGCTGTTCGGCAGTGGAACACACTCCCTCGGAGTGTGGTGGGGTCTCTTTCCTTGGAGGTCTTTAAACAGAGGCTGGATGGCCATCGGTCGGGGATGCTTTGAACAAGATTTCCTGCGTGGCAGGGAGTTGGACTGGAGGGCCCTTGTGGTCTCTTCCAACTCTACAATTCTATGATTCTATGACCTGTAATACTAGAGACAGACAGACATAAGCACCATATATGATGGTGCTGTATAATAAAAGTAGAGGCCAAAAAGAGGACAGTTACTGTACTTCAATGTGCCATTTGCTTTGCTACATATGTATACTACACCAGTTTCTTCCTTTATCCTAAGGGCTCATAGTTTTTACCACTTGACACCTACTTCCTGTTTCTTTCTGCATTGCTTTTCCTACTGTGCTACTATGTTCCATGATCTATGAGCCAAAGTGTTTCTAGAACTGTCCTGGTCTGTACTTAATACCCCAACAGGCTCCATGGGGACTGCTGTTTTCTTGCTCCAATGACCTTCTTTTGACATCAGGAATCTTAACAGCAGTTCCTCCTCAGTGCGCTTGCCTGTTTTCTAACTGTTAAAAAAAGTAATTCCTGATGACTTTATGGCTTGTGCCTCTTTTTTGTTTCTAGGAAGCCCTTACTCCACCACAGTTTGGAATTTCAACATACCACTTCAAATATGGGTGACAACCAAAAATAGTCTGTCAAATTTCCAGGTATCTATCATGATATGCCAATGAGTTATGGCAGGGTCCCCCTTTTTGCTTTGGTGAAGTCTTCTCATACTTAGACATTTGACCTGAAACCAGCCACTGCAGCTTGGGGACAACAACTGAAGAATGCTGTCACATATTGAGACATCTTTGATGATTTCCTGATGAGTTACGAGTGCTTTCCTTTTTGTTTCTAGGAAGCCTTCTGCTCAGAATGTTGACTTTTTATTTAACATTTGATGTTACAACTTGGATGATAACGAAATGCACTCTGCAAAATTTTGGCGAGTCTAGCATGAGTTGTGGCTGCCACAAACATGCACTCTTCTTTATCATTATAAATATTAATAACATAATGCTACTTATTCTTTTCTGGCAGTACATGTGAATTTATGGTGAAATATGCTAATACAATGATGTGTTATTTTTACATGTGGTACACTGTTTGATGTTTTTGTACAATGATGGGTTGAATCTTTTCTGACCTCATAGAAGCGCCCTTTCAATATGAAATGTTTTTCATTGTGTTCTCTGTTTTACTTGACATGTTGAGGTTATATTTATTGTTGCAATAAACTTTTTAAATAGTAATAAAAAGATAGTACAATTTGCTGCTCTGTCATGATGTCTTTCAGCCTTCTTGCCTGAGGGGGCTGCAGTCACTCTTGTCTAATAACAGGACCGGCCTTTTACCTGGGGAAGGTCTCCTGCTTCCCCACTGGGTAGAGAAACTGCTTTTAAAACATATGTATTTTCTCTCGCATGGGGACAAAAGCTGCTCCTATATGAAAATGTTTTTTTTTAAAGGTGCCCTGCAGTTTCCAAAAGAAAACGAGCTCTCACCACGAGGGGGCGAGTGGTAGCGTCGGGGCCAGGATTTTTCTGTTTTCAACAAAGTAACCGGGTTAGTCTCTTGCAGCATAAAAAGAAAGGAAGAATGTAGCAGCACGTTTAAGAGTACAGTACAGTTGTCCCTTCATATTTGCTGGGGTTTGGTTCCAGGACCCCCCGTGGATACTAAAATCCTTGAATACTCAAGTCCCATTATATGCAATGGCATAGCAAAACTGTCCCTTATATAAGATGGCAAAATCAAGGCTTGCTTTTTGGGTTATTATTTTTTTTAAGAATATTTTCAAGCCCTGAATACTTAAATCCATGGATACCAAATCCGTGGATACGGAGGGACAACTGATTTTATTTTGGCATGAGCTTTCGTGGCTATAAACCCACTTCTCCCAATGCAGTACAGAGAAATAATAAATGCCCGGGTAAAAAGCATATTCACACAGGTGGAGGAGTGGGATGGAATGTAATAGAATCCAGAGGGCCATCCACACTAGAGAAATAATTCAGGTTGAAACTGGATTATTTGCCAGGGCTCCTTCCTATGGAATCCTGGGGTTTTTAGTTTGGTGAGTCATTAGCATTCTGTCAGAGAAGGCTAAAGACCTTGCAAAACTACAAATCCCAGGATTCCATAGGAAGGAGCTATGCAAATACAGTAATCCAGTTTCAACCTGGATTATTCATGTTGTGTGGATTCCCAGGCAGGAGGATACAAATCATGGCCCTTGCCCTAAACTTTCAAAGGGCCAGATAATGTGAGACCGGTCAGCCAGGATTTTACAGGGGTTCCAGCCTGTGCAAAGCTTTCTGTGCGGGCAGTGGCTTGAAGGGACCAGTAGGTCCACTCGCGAGGCTTCCACAATGGGCCGCCGCCGGGAAGTCACCAGAGCAACTCAGCTCTTCCTCTCATTCACGCTCTCAAAGCCTGATTTTTAACCGATAGGGAGAAGCAGAATCGTAGAATTGGAAGAGACCACAAGGGCCTTCTAGTCCAACCCCCTGCCTTACACAATCAAATCATTCCCAGCAGATGGCAATCCAGCCTCTGTTTAAAAACCTCCAAAGAAGGAGACTCCACCACACTCCCAGGCAGTTCTGAACAGCTCTTACTGTCAGGAAGTTCTTCCTAATGTTTTGGTGGAATCTCTTTTCCTGTAGTTTGAACCCATTGCTCTGTGTCCTAGTCTCTGGAGCAGCAGAAAACAAGCTTGCCCCATCCTCAGTATGACATCCCTTCAAATATTTAAACATGGCTATCATGCCCCCTTTCAACCTTCTCTTCTCCAGACTAAACATGCCCAGCCCCCTAAGCCGCTCCTCATAGGGCATGGCTTCCAGACCTCCCACCATCCTGGTCGCCCTTCTCTGGACACGTTCCATCTTCTCAATATCCTGCCTCAATTGTGGTGCCCAGAACTGGCGGACAGAAGAGGCAAAGGGCTTCAGAAAGTGCTTAAGCAGGGTCTTTCAGGGGAGACCCTAGCTGAGGGAGGGGAGAAGGAAAAGCTGCTCAGCCACAGTGTCATGCAACCGAGCCCATAGGGTGGATGGGATGCGGTGGGTGGTGAATGTAGTGGATGGTGGGGATGGGATGTGGCGGGATGGACTTCCCAGCACAGGCACTAGACCTTCTCTACAGTGTGGTAACTTGGGCTTCTAGCCTTGCAATGGCTGGCTGGGTCTTGTAAAGTCGAAGGCTTTCATGGCCGGCATCCATAGATTTTCCTTGGTTTTTTTCTGGGTTGTGAGGCCATGTTCTGGAAGAGTTTATTTCTGATGTTTCGCCTACATCTGTGGCTGGCATCTTCAGAGAACAGTTGGGTCTTGGAACAGTTTCTCCCTGCAGAGACGCTCAATGTGAAGTCGAAGGCTTTCACGGCCAGCATCCGTAGATTTTCCTTGTTTTTTTTCCGGGCTGTGAGGCTGTGTTCTGGGAGAGTTTATTTCTGACATTTTGCCTGCATCTGTGACTGGCATCTTCTCTGGAACGTCAGAAATAAACTCTTCCAGAACACGGCCTCACGGCCTGGAAAGAAACCCAAGGAAAAACTATGGTTGGGTCTTTCTTGAGAACCCGCCTCGTCTCCCAACTGGGGAAGGCATGTGGAGGAGGAGTGCTTTCTCCTCTTCCTGAGGTCTTCAGCTTCGCCTTCGCAGCCCTGTGCCCTGGTTCTCCCGCGCACGTTGGCGAGGAGGTGGCTCGGTGTGGGTCCCATCTTGGGGAAAAGGCAGGATAGAAGTCCACTAAAGAAAAAAAAAAGGTCTCTGGAGAAGTAGCTTGCTAATTTCACTTGCTCATTAACCTTATGATCATTTTACATAAAAAGCACATATACTTGATTAAGTTCATCTGCTCTTGGAACTGTAATAGACTACATAGTTTTGGCCTGCCTCACAGATTCAAAGCAGCAAGACAAAGATGGCCAAGCATCTGGCACAGAACAGATATTTGAATGATACACGAATAAAGGTGATACCTGTTAAAAGCAAACAAACAAACAAACGGTCTCTGGGCTCCTCCCGCCCCTGAGGGCAGCTTCTTCTCCTGTCGCCGCCCAGCCCAGCCCAGCCCAGCCTAGCCAAAAGCGGCGGGCGAGGCGAAAGAGAGTCCTTGTGTCTGGGGCGCTTGGGAGGGACGGCGGCCATGCCCTCTTACTCGGTGACGGTGGCGACGGGCAGCCAGTGGTTCGCCGGCACCGACGACTACATCTACCTGAGCCTGGTGGGCTCGGCGGGCACCAGCGAGAGGCACCTCCTCGACAAGCCCTTCTACAACGACTTCGAGCGGGGCGCGGTGAGTCCTTTTTGGGGAGCGGCGGGGCGGGGCGGGTGGCAGGACCGGTTTAAGGAATTGGAGGGGGCAGCAACACTTTATTTGGGGGGACCATATGTTTATCTCAGGTCAATGTAACCTAACCTATTCACAGTACAGGACATTCAGATTATTACTCATAATGTTTTTGCAGGAGGACAGTTACTACGCCCCCCTCAAAATGACAGGGGCCCCTGCAGCTGCAGGTGCCGCGGGGCCCTTCAACCGGCCCTGGCGGGTGGCCTTCAGTCTCACCGTGGCCCGGGACCGCTCTGCTCTCCCCACGCGGGACCCGCGCTCAGCTCTGTGAGGAGAATATGGATCTTCTCTGGCGCAGCTCTCTGCAAACGCTTGGTGAATTTCCTCATAAAAAGGCGGGCTTCCCTTTTTAAAAAAAAAAAAAACTTCTCTCACCGTTTTTTGCACCCTTCCTACGTGCCTCGCGGTCCTCTGTTTCTCAACCGCTCCTCCTTGCATCCTCTTTCCCCTCTCGGATTATTTGAAATTCTCCGGAGGTCCCAATGGCACTGAGAAGCCCTTGCTGACCTGCGGCTGCCTCTGAGAGGGTTGGGCCGAGTTGGGTGGGTCATGGGGGTGCTTTCAGCCATGCCCTCCTCCCTGCAGAGAGTAGGTGTCCCTCCTGCATTGGTGCCTCTCCTTAGAATCATAGAGTTGGAAGAAACCTCAAGGGTCATCTAGTCCAACCCCCTGCCAGGCAGGAATACACTATCAAATCACTCCCAACATATGGGCACCCAGCCTCTGCTTAAAAACCTCCAAAGAAGGAGACTCCACCACACTACCAGGCAGTATATTCTACTTCCGAACAGCTCTTATTGTCAGAAAGCCCTTCCTAATGTTTAGGTGGAATCTCTTTTCCTGTAGTTTGAACCCATTGCTCCGTGTCCTAGTCTCTGGAGCAGCAGAAAACAAACTTGCCCCATCCTTGGTATGACATCCCTTCAAATATTTAAACATGGCTATCATGTCCCCTCTCAACTTTCTCTTCTCCAGACTAAACATGCCCAGCCCCCTAAGCCGCTCCTCATAGGGCATGGCTTCCAGACCACCCGCCATCCTGGTCGCCTTCCAACTCTCCTTCCAACTGCTCGCCTGCTGTCTCATCTGGAAATGGTGAAGTGTGTCCATTACCATCATGATGTGCCCAGCAATAAGGTGGGCAAGAAGAGAGAGGTTGCTGCTTTGCCTGCTCACCTCCTGTCTCTCTGGGCCCCATGGTAGGAAAAAGGAGAACCTGCTTGGGCGGCCTTGCAGGACCAGCCTCCTGCACTTGCCTGCTCACTGTCTCTCTAGACATTGCTAAAGGAGAATGGACCCTGCGGAACTTGCATACCTCCCCCCTCCCACAAGCACTGAGTTCAAAACCCTACAATCAAGAGGGTGCTCACTCTCCTGAGGCATGCAAGTGAGCAGAGTGGTTGCTTGTTCAAGGAGGAGCTATCACTTCCTCTTGCTAACTCACCTGTGCCCATGGCCCCCACAAGGGGGGAGCTGACAGGGCTTTAGCCTAGGGGACTGGATGCCCAGGATAAGGAGGGCTCCCCAACATGATATTATTGTAATTTTTTATTATGTAAATCCATTTAGGGTTTTTAAAATAAATATAAATATTACTTTGCTGTCATCGTTTAAACGGACTTACTTTAATTTCTATCCTAAATCCTGTGGAGCATCTCTCTGCCCTTAACCTTAGCAGTAGGGAGGGGGCCTAGGGGCCTGCTTCAGGATGTGGGGGGCCATGCCTGTGCATTTTCTTTGTGGGTGGCAGTGGGAATTGTATCCAGTGCTCCCAACTGTATTCCCAGGATTTTAGAGAAGGAGAGGAAGCAAGCAAAGGCCCCTTTAAGGAATGGCCATTAGTTCTCCTCACTTATTCATTCTAGGAGGCCCTGCTTATGCCACCCGAATATAAAGCAGGTGAAGCAGGAGGAAGAATCTCCCAGAGAGAGAAAAGGATGAGTGATGACTGATGAGTGATGGAAGCTGCTACTAGGAGAAACTATGATGCACATGGTAGTTGTGAAGGCTAGGCTGATGCTTCTGTAATGAGCTTGCTCCTTTCGCTTCCCTTTGGGTGGTACTGCTGGGAGGATTGGGCCCAGTCTCCACAGCAGCTCTGCTCAGGAAGAGAATGCAGGCAAATGAGGAGCAGGTGGTGCTGCCTCTTGCCAACTTGGATAGGAGTTGACAAGCAGCGGTTGTCATAGAGCACAGCTCCTGATTTCCTTCTGGGAATCTCTTCTCTTTGGCTTGCTCATGGTATCTGGGCAGCTTAGTGCATCATGAAAGCCACCTCCACTTTTACTTGGTTGCACTCTGTCTCCTCCAGGCAGTGAAATAGGAAGTATTGGCTTGCTGCCCTACCTGAGGCAAACCAGATGAATGAGTGAGAGGATGAGGAGGATGCTCATAGACACAGCTGCTTCTGCCCATTTGGTATACTTGCGCAATCTCTCCCTATGTTGTGAGCAGAAAGAAGCAGACTATCCCCCCCCTCTCCATGCAGCCTAAAGAAGGAGTGTTTATGTGAGTGGTCTTATGTATGTCTTTGCAAAGACGTATATTGGATGTAGGAGACAATAATGTACACAATCACATAACACCAATATGATAAATCATCATTAGCATCCTATGGTCTCAAACAGTCACACTGACAATAGGCTAATATATATATATATATATATATATATATATATAAAACAACTATGAGTACATATCAAATGTGAAGAATGGCCATTGTGTACCACTTGTATAATTTACCAAAATCTGTTATTTTATATTAATTTCTGCACTAACTGGATGTAGGTGGAAGTTTATTGCACAGTTGCCAGTTTTTTAAACAGAGCAGCATGAAATATAGGGTTCAGTAGATTATTATAGCTCATTTTCCATATAAAGGGGCTTAAAAGATAGAAGGGCCCCAGTGCTGTTAAGTTCTGCAGTTGCTCACTTGTAGCCACCTGTTTGCAGACACCCACATCAAATGTGTGATTGTTAAAGTGCTGGGATCAGTAGGGTGACAAAGCATTGTCTCCCTGTTAGCCATGGACCCCCTTGATACATATAATACTTTTCTTTATCTCTGTAGGGAACAGCTTCACTTGCCAGTTTCTGTAAATCACATGGCCAAGGAAGGCATAGGCTGTTGTTTTTCTGGCTGGCAATGCTAGTTTCAGGGAAGATGAGGAATCTCCATTATCTACTCTAAAGTCATTACAAAACATCCTTCCATCACTCTTGTTCATAAGCTGCCTCCTCATTATTTCTTCTCTCTCACTGGTAGACTTCAGTGACCTTTAGTCTCTCTTCTGCACCTACTTTTATGGTTCCATCAAAACTGCAGTGACTTCCTTAGAAGTTATTCAAATTTGTGGTGGCATTTTTTGACAACAAGAGCAACCAGGAGTTTTTGCATGCCAAATAGTCTTATAAGAGCAACTGGTATGGAAAGTCTAAAGTCCCTTCTTTCAATAACCTATTCTTTCTAATCATAAGTGTGATTCTTACCATACTCACTGGTATCTTTCCAAAGTGAACTAGAGCCTTCTAGCTATGAAGCACAGAAAGCTTGATAGGGAAGTCAGAATTATGGGAACATAACAATAAATTGTAGTGGCTTAAAACTGAGTAACTGTGTATGAGGATGGGGCAATATAGACTGAGGGCTTGTCTACACAGACAATTTACCTTGTCTTGCCCCCATCTTGGAGCACAGCAGTCCTGACAATGCAGGGCTTTGGCTCCGTTTTGGCCCAGGGAGTCCTCATGACCCCTCCCTGGGGCAAAGATGGGGCTAAGACCCAAGGGGGAAGAGGCAGGGTAGGGACCAATAACATGTTTTTTAAAAATACCTGTATAAATTAATTCCAGCCAAAATAAAACGGATCAGGCCTTGTGTGACCACAGGAACCCGTTCTGGCACACCAGCCCATTTCTGTAGCTGCTGGCTGCCTCACTCTTCCAGATCCAGGAAGGGGACCAGCTGGTCACTTACAGGGGGGCTTGGTCACATGCTGCGGTCCTCCTGTCTGGGTCTGGAGAGTGGGATATGGGCAGCGGCAGCTACAGGAATGAACCAGTGTGCCTGTCTGGACTCTGGCCTGTTTCATGGAGGTAATGGGAGGGATGGGCCTGATCCGTGGGTAGGATACACTAGCGGGCAGCTACATATCCTGGCCCATGTAGATGACCCCTAAGACATTAGGACATTTATGTAGCCTTAACTAGAATGACCAACTCTCCCTTATTTCCCAGCATCTCCCTTATTCAAGCTAATTTTCTTTTATCCTCCCAACTCCCTTATGACCTTCTATTTCTCCTGTATATTATGAAGGTCTGACTTTCAAATGTCAAGGGCAAGCAAATCAGGTGCACAGAGGTAACCTATGAAGTCTGGATGCAGGTGTGGGGAGGGGGGCCGGCGATCATCAAAAAAGCAAGCCAGGAGACTGCTGTGGCTTGAGGTGTGTGTTTGCATTTATGTCAGAGAGGGGAAAGTGTCTGTGTGTGTGTGTGTGTGTGTGTGCGAGGGAGGGAGGGAGAGGGAGAGAGAGGTATGTGTGTTGTTGCATCCGTGTGCGTGTGAGAAAGGGAAGTGTATGTTTGCATGTCCCTATACAAGGGGGGAATGGGGTATTGTGTGCTTTTGCATCTCTGTATAAAAAAGGAGGTTTTGATTTGTGCGGGGGAAGTGCGTGTCTGATAAGATATCTGTAACAGTTCTTTCAGTTTTCTTTAAAGTTAGTAGTGGTGCTTGGGATCTTTTTAGAATTAAGTTTTTCATAGAATCATAGAATTGCAGAGTTGGAAGAGATTCCAAGGGCCACCCAGTCCAACCCCCTGCCATGCAGGAAATCACAATCAAAGCATCCCTGACAGATGGCCATCCAGCCTCTGTTTAAAGACCTCCAAGGAAGAGACCCCACCACGCTCCGAGGGAGTGTGTTCCATTGCCGAACAGCTCTCACTGTCAAAACGTTCCTCCTAATGTTGAGGTGGAATCTCTGTTCCTGGAGCGTGCATCCATTGCTGCATGTTCCAGTCTCTGGAGCAGCAGAAAACTAGCCTGCTCCATCCTCAACGTGACATCCCTTCAAATACTTAAACAGGGCTATCATATCGCCTCTTAACCGTCTTTTTTCCAGGCTAAACATACCCAGCTCCCTAAGTCTCTCCTCATAAGGCATCGTTTCCAGACTTTCACCATTTTAGTCGCCCTTCTTTGGACACGCTTCAATTTGTCAATATACTTTTTGAATTGTGGTGCCCAGAACTGGACACAGTATTCTAGGTGAGGTCTGACCAAGGCAGAATAGAGCTGTGATGTACTCAGAACACAAACTCAGGGTTCTTCAATAAAACTCTTTATTGGAAGAGTAGCTTGTGTAAGGAACCATTGCAAAGCTGCTACTGAAGTAAATGTAAACTATCCAGAGATAATAAGGCATCAAGCGTGAGAACAGATACGGGGGAGCAAAAGTAGCTGGGGAGCGTGGCCTTGAGTTCCTGGTAGGACTTGCGTTACCATGCCAACCAGGAGGCCTGGCTCATTTCTCAGGCATTCCAAAATCCTGAGAAAATACTAGCTACATGTCAGGGCCTCCATGAATTCCACTCCAATGCCCAGAATTCAGGGATGAGCCTGACATACTGCCCCCCTGAAGACCAACCCTCCCCCTTTCTCAGCCCGGCTTATCGGGAAAGCGGGCATGAAACTTTCGCAATAAGCGTTTGGCATTGACATGCTCAGAAGCAACCCACTCTGCATGGCCCAAAGGCAGGTGTTTCCACTTTACCAAATACTGTAACCCTCCCCGGTGAAGTCTAGAGTCCAGAATCTCAGAAATTTCAAAATGTTGGTCTTGATCCACCAGGATCGGCTGAGGAGCAGGTTCTGGAGCCGGGTGGTGTTTATCCGGAGGGCTCACGGGCTTGAGCAGGCTGGAATGAAACACAGGATGTACATGACGGTACAACTTAGGCAAAGACAGTTCAAAAGCCACAGGATTTATCATCCTAACAACACGAAAAGGTCCGATGTATTTGGCTCCCAACTTTTTTGAGGGTTGGGGACACTTAAGGAATTTGGTGGACAAATAAACCATATCTCCCACTGCATATCTGGGGGAAGGGTCCCGTTTCTGATCAGCATAATGTTTGTAGCGTGCTTTAGCAAAGTCCAAGGCCGAGATTACATGAGGCCACGCATCCCTGACCTTTTGACTCCACTGGGAGACCGAAACGGGGTCAGAGTTGGGAGACCCCTCCAACAAGGGGAGGGGACCGAAATCATGCCCAGACACCACCTTGAACGGCGAGAGCCCAGTGCTCTGGTGAGTGGCATTATTGTAGGCCACTTCAGCAAAAGGTAGAAGATCAACCCAATCAGATTGTTGGAAATTCACATAGCACCTTAGGTATTGTTCCAGAGTCTGGTTCGTTCGTTCCGATTGTCCATCCGATTGGGGATGATGGGAGCTGCTGAGACCAAGCTCCACCCCTAGAAGGTTTGTGAAAGCCTTCCAAAACTGCGAAGTAAATTGTGCCCCCCGATCCGACACAATCTTGGCCGGAATGCCATGAATCCGATAAATATGCTGAATGAACAATTTGGCTAGTTGGGAGGCTGTGGGGAGCTTCTTACAGGCCACAAAATGCGCTTGCTTGGAAAACAAATCAGTCACAACCCAAATAACCGTCTTTTTCCTACTCTCTGGCAAATCCACAATAAAATCCATGCTAATGACCTCCCAGGGCTTGTTTGGGGTAGGTAGAGGGTGGAGCAAACCTTTGGGCTTCCCTGACCCCCCTTTTGACACTGCACAAGTGGTACACCCCTTTACATAATCCTCCACCTCCTTCCTCATGCGGGGCCACCAAAATTGTCTGCGGGCCAAATGTAAAGTTTTGAGATACCCAAAATGTCCCGCACTCTTGACATCATGGCACTGTTTGAGAATACTCGCTCTCAAGACCTCAGGAACATACAGGCGATCCCCTTTCCAGGCCACCCCCTCCTTCACAGTTACCTCATTGGGGTGAGCCAGGAACCACTGGTCCCGGGGCAGTTCCGAGGCCAATTGAGCATGCCACCCTCCTTCCTCCCCTTGAGAAACAGTGGGCGTGGCAGAGCCATCTGCCGTAGGGGTCACCACCTGGGTCCCCGGATCGGGGGAAGGCGGGTCGGGGTTCAAGGGCTGTGGCACCGGTCCCTGCGCCAAGGGTGAATCACCGCCACTTTCAGTAGGACCCGGCACCTGAGCAGGGCTATCAGTGGATTTCTGTTCTTTGGCTTTGCTCCGAGTGAGGACGGCTAGTCCCAAGTGGGAAGGAGAAAAAACGGTATCAATGACCTCCTTGCGCTTACTCTCATGCTGTGGTAGCCTGGACAAAGCGTCAGCCAGAAAATTCCTTTTCCCCGGGATAAATTTCAAGGTGAAATTAAATCGGTAAAAGAAACTGGCCCACCTGACCTGCTTGGGGCTCAAACGCCTAGGGGTAGCCAATACTTCCAAATTTTTATGATCAGTCCAAACTTCAAACGGTTTGGGTGAGCCCTCCAGTAGGTGGCGCCATGTCTCTAGTGCCAACTTGATAGCACCGGCCTCTTTCTCCCACACTGGCCAATTTCGTTCCGTGTCATTGAACTTTCTGGATAAATAGGCACATGGCCTCAAATCCCCGTCCTCCCCCTTTTGCAACAACACCCCACCCATAGCCACATCAGATGCGTCCACTTGGACCACGAAAGGTTGGGAGGGGTCGGGGTGTTTGAGAATAGGTTCAGAAGTGAAAAGGGATTTCAATTTGTCAAATGCTTGTTGGCACTGTGGTGACCACACAATTTTTTGGGGAGGTTTGTTCCCATTACCGTGCTTGGAACCTTTGGTTTTCCCTTCTTTGGTTTTTAACAAATCTGTCAGGGGGAGGGCTACCGACGCAAAGTCAGGGATGAAGGACCGATAAAAATTAGCAAACCCCAGGAAGCTCTGCAACTGTTTCCTGGTTCTAGGGGCTTCCCATGCCAAGACCCCCTTAACCTTTTCTGGGTCCATTTCAATCCCTTTGTTTGAGATGCGGTACCCTAGATAATCTAGACGGCTTTGGTGGAACTCACACTTGGACATTTTCGCATACAGATGGTTTTCCCCCAACCTGGTAAGCACCTTTTTCACCAGTTTCACATGGGACGTGTAGTCCTCCGAATAAATCAACACATCATCAAGGTACACCAACACCCCTTTGTACAAAAATTCACGTAACACATCATTAATCAAGTTCTGAAAAATGCCAGGGGCCCCTTTGAGGCCGAAAGGCATGACGAGGAACTCAAAAGCCCCTAGGGGGCAATTAAATGCAGTCTTCCACTCGTCCCCCTCCCGAATCCGTACTCTGTAGTAGGCCTCTCGTAGATCCAGCTTCGTGAAAATCTTCCCTTTGGAGAGATGGGCTAATATGTCCTTCATCAAGGGCAGGGGGTACTGGTTGGAGACACTAATAGCGTTTAGCCCTCTGTAATCCTGAATCAAACGAAGCCCGCCATCAGCCTTGCGCCTAAACATCACCGGGGCCCCCACAGGCGAGGTTGAGGGCCTAATGAACCCTCGGGTTAAGTTCTTATCTATGAACTCTCGGAGCGCCTCCATTTCAGCTGGTGTCATAGAATAAATGCGAGGTTTGGGCAGGCTGGACTCCGAGAGTATCTCAATGGCACAGTCAAAAGGCCGGTGGGGTGGCAAAATGTCACATTCCTTCTCCTCAAACACATATTGCCACGCCTTGTACTCCACTGGCAACCCTTTCAGCTCCCCTTTTACTAAGGCAGTTGTGTAATTCTGTGGCTTATCCACCAGGGGGCCCCCGTCCCCTGGGGATCCTCCCCCCGCCCCGTGCTCCTTGATACACAACGGGTCTGCAAAAGTCAGTGTTTCTTTTATCCAGTCTATGGATGGGTTGTGGTACTTTAGCCAGTTCAGACCCACAACTGCCGCAGGGACTAATCCTGGAGCAATCACAAACTGCAGTTCCTCCTGGTGGTTGCCCATCCTCATGTGCATGGGACCAGTTATGCGCCGGGCGGGGCCCCCCTTCATCATCCCCCCATCCATCTGAGACAGCCACACGGGCTTGTCCAGCTTAACAGTATCAACGTTTAGTTCACTGACTAAGGAGGGATGAATAAGTACTTGGGTACAACCAGAGTCAATCATTAACATAACTTTGCGGGTGGGGCCCTCCCCTCCAACCCCCACTCGAGCTTTGATAAAGAACGGGCCCTTCACTCCACTCACCACGGCATCCGGGCGCCCTTCCGGATTAGCCCGCCCTCGGGCGCTCAGTAGGGCGGGCTGGGCCCGTTTCCCGCCGGCTCAGCGTCGGAGGAGTAGGACCCACTATCCTCGGGATCATCTGAGGACTCCCCTGCCGCCTGGCCCGCTGCCAGGGCCCTGGCCGTCGCCCTGGCCTTGGGTTTGGAGGGCGTCTTGGAGGACCCGGATCTCCCCTCGCTCCGCGCTGGCTTGGCGGCGGCGGGTTGCTCCCGTGGGCTCCTCTCTGGGCACTCCGCTATGCGGTGTCCGCTCCTCCCACAATGCAGGCACAGACCCTTTCTCATCCTTCGCTCACGTTCGGTCTCTCCGGTGGTGCCTCCCCCCGAGCGTGCCGTCTTGGTCTTCTTCCCGGGGCCCCCAGCGGATTTCCCCTCCGTCCCAGCCTGGCGGCGCAACATCTTAATGCTGGCCTTCACCGACTCCACTTCCCCAGCCAGCCGTATCCACCCCATGAGGGTTTCGGGGTCTCCCTGGAACTTGGCCCACTCTAGAATGTCAGGGTTCAGGCCCTCCTGGAAAAACTGCACCTTGACCTCCTCTGGCCACTCCGGTACTTGGCTGGCTAGGCGGCGGAACTCAGCTGCGTACTCGGCCACGGGCATCGTGCCTTGCTTCAGGCTCCTAAGCTTGCTTCGAGCCCGCTTCCCTCTTAAGGGATCGTCAAACTGGGCCCTGAGAGCCATCAGGAACTCTTGGTAATTACCCAGTTCAGGGGCTCCCATATCATACAGACCCACCAACCACTGAGCCGCCTCTCCCTCCAGTTGGTTGGACACATACTGCACTTTCTCAGCCTCAGACTGGAACTCCCCTTCCCACTGGGTCATGTAACTCACCACTTGAGTCATGAAGTAGGGTAGTTTTGCTGGATCCCCATCGAACTTCGCCTTCAGGTGCCGGTGTTTCCAGCCCCGGGGTCGCTCCTGCGGCTCAACCGGGCCAGCCCCCACCGGGGGAGCCGGTCCAGGAGCCGGCAGGCCAGGTACAGCTGGGGGCTGAGCGGGGACTCCATCCCCGGGTGCCTGGGCAGCCGCAGGTGGCGCTGGGGGAGGCTGGGCCCCTCCGGGTGCTGGTGGAGCTGGCGGGGTTCTGTGCAGGAGTTCTAGGAGCACCTCCCGTATCTCACCCATTTGCTGTTTCAGTTGAAGAACCTCGGTTCCAACTTCTGCCAAGGAAAACTTCGCTTCTGGCTCTCTAGGCCCCTCACCCTGGGGTCTGTCCCACCGGGACCGGCGGTCTTCTCGGCGTCCGGCCCCTGCCCATGGCCAGGCCGGGCCTAAAACCTCTCGCACTGGAGTGCCGAAGCTTGGCAGGCTGCCCCTCCCTGGAGCCAGCTCCATCCCCAGCTCCCAGGGCTCAGTGGAGGGTCGAAATACTGCAGCCCTCCGGCGGTCTCGGTCCCGGCTGGTGCCTTCAGCTGCGGCAGCTACAGCACCCCCCTCTGCCCCGGCCTCCTGCTTCGAGGCCTCGGCTTCTCTGGCGCTGGCTGCAATCAGATCTTGGTCCGTCTGTGTGCCAGTCTCTGCGTCGTCAGACATTGCAGGCAAAGGCTCCACAGTTTCAGGACAGAGGAAAAAAAAATAAAAGTAGAGAGTAGCAGCTTTCTGTGATGTACTCAGAACACAAACTCAGGGTTCTTCAATAAAACTCTTTATTGGAAGAGTAGCTTGTGTAAGGAACCATTGCAAAGCTGCTACTGAAGTAAATGTAAACTATCCAGAGATAATAAGGCATCAAGCGTGAGAACAGATACGGGGGAGCAAAAGTAGCTGGGGAGCGTGGCCTTGAGTTCCTGGTAGGACTTGCGTTACCATGCCAACCAGGAGGCCTGGCTCATTTCTCAGGCATTCCAAAATCCTGAGAAAATACTAGCTACATGTCAGGGCCTCCATGAATTCCACTCCAATGCCCAGAATTCAGGGATGAGCCTGACAAGAGCAGCACTATTACTTCCCTTGATCTGGACACTATATTTCTATTGATGCAGCCCAAAATCACATTGGCCTTTTTAGCTGCCACATCACACTGTTGACTCATGTTCAACTTGTGGTCTACTAGGACTCCTAAATCCCTTTTGCACATAGTCTCATTCAGCCAGGTCTCCCCCATCCTATATCTATGCATTTCGTTTTTCCACCCTAAGTGCAGTACCTTGCATTTCTCCATATTGGATTTCATTTTGTTAGCTTTGGCCCAGCTCTCCAGTCTATCCAGATAATTTTGAATTTTGATCCTGTCGTCCAGGGTATTAGCTACTCCTCCTAATTTGGTGTCATCTGCAAATTTGGTAAGTATGCCCCTAATTCCCTCATCCAAGTCATTGATAAAGATGTTGAATAGCACTGGGCCCAGGACAGAACCCTGTGGCACCCCACTGGTCACATCTTTCCAAGACGAAGAGGAGCCATTGCTGAGAACCCTTTGGGTTTGGCCAGTCAACCAATTACAAATCCATTGAACTGTTAACTTGTCTAGCCCACATTTTACAAGCTTGTTTGCAAGAATGTCATGGGGAACCTTGTCAAAGGCCTTACTGAAATCAAGGTATGCAATGTCCACAGCATTCCCTTCATCTACCAAGCTGGTAATTTGATCAAAAAAAGAGATCAGATTAGTCTGGCATGACTTGTTTCTCTGAAACCCATGTTGACTTTTTGTGATTATGGCATTGCCTTCTAAATGTTCACAGACTCTCTGTTTAATGATCTGCTCTAGAATCTTCCCTGGTATTGATGTCAGACTAATTGGACGATAATTGTTGGGATCCTCTTTTTTCTCCTTTTTGGAGATGGGGACAACGTTTGCCCTACTCTAGTCTGCTGGGACTTCTCCTGTTCTCCAGGAGTTCTCAAAGATTATTGCCAATGGCTCTGAGATTATATTTGCTAGCTCTTTTAATACTCTTGGATTTAGTTCATCTGGTCCTGGAGATTTAAATTCATTTAGATTAAGAAGGTATTCCTGTACTATCTCTTTGCTTATTCTGAGTTGGATTTCCCCTATTGTGTCCTCTGTTCCTTCATCCTCAGATTGGTCACCCTTTTCCTTTTCTGAAAACACTGAGGCAAAGAAAGTGTTGAGTAATTCTGCCTTTTCTCTGTCCCCTGTTAGCATTTTGCCATCTTCTCCACGTAGTGGGCCTATCATTTCCTTCTTCCTCCTTTTGCTGCGGACATACCCCCCCCCCAAAAAAATCCCTTTTTATTGTCCTTAACCTCTCTAGCAAGCCTGAGCTCATTCTGCACTTTAGCTTTTCTGACTTTACTCCTACACGTGTTCGCTATCTGTTTGAATTCTTCTTTGGTGATTTCCCTCTTTTTCCATTTCCTATACATGTTCCGTTTAAAACTTAACTCCATTGAAATTTCTTTAGCCATCCATCCTGGTTTGTTGAGACACCTCCCATTTTTCTTCCTCAATGGTACTATTTGAAATTGTGCCTTCAGTATCTCCCTTTTGAGAAAGTCCCATCCATCTTGAGGTCTCTTCTCTTTTAGTATTCCTGAACATGGGATCACTCCCAGTGTTTCCCTGAGTTTATTTTTGTTGCTGTTCTTGTTGTTGCTGTTTATGTTCCCTGGATAGTGCATACATACACAAATATACAAAGTCAAACAAAAATATTAAACAATATGGCCTGGACATTAAAGACGTAATCCTATACCAATGAACATTTGCTGGAGAGACGCCACACTGCTAAAAATGCAGGAAATGTGTCACGACTAAATCTTCCTTAAATTCATGGTCGAAAGTTGGTCCCCCTAGCCTTAACTGTGTTCTGGCAGCTTCATGGAGTTTCCATCCATCAGTTTAAGAAACGGAGCTAATATAGTCAGATGCTTGCAGTATTGTGGGGAATATTCTTTTTTAAAAATATTTTTTATTAAAAGTTTTAAAATACATTAAATATTTCAAAGATTAGAAACAAAGAAAAGAGAGAAAACTGAAATACCATAAAGTAACAATTAAAGAATACAAAGAAAAAGTAGAGAAAGAGAAAAAAAAGAAAAAGAAAAAAGTTACTTTCTGATCTTCCTTTCAGCAGTTATATATGCATATAATTATTCATACCTCTCTCTCCAAAATCATCTCATGATCCCTTCTTTCAATAACCTATTCTTTCTAATAATCAAAATCAAAAGTTAGCAGGTCATTTTCTTTTTTCCACAAAAAGTCTATAAAGGGTTTTCAGCCTTTGAGGAATGTTACTAATGACCTTTCTTAGTACATTTCTGCTAAATATATCAATTTCTCCATAGTGGGTAGAGTTGATTTCTTCCATCTTTGCTCATACACCAGTCTTGCTGCCATGGTCATCATATACTGAAGTAATCTTCCATTACTCTTTTCCAGCTGTACATCCATCAATCCCAGATGAAAAAGTCCTGGTTGTAATTGAATATTAATCTTTAAAATCTTTAAATTCAATGTGCTCTATTAATATTTTAAGGTACTTGCCGTTGTTATGCCATATGACTATTCATTTTTCTTGCCACAGACTAGCATGGCTACCCTTTTTGAAATGTGCTGGGGCCACATTAAGTATGCGTGCGTCTTTAGACATTGTTCTGCTTCTTTGTCTGCTCTTGTTCCTGTTCCTGGACCATTCTTTCAGTGACCATGTTGCATAATGTTTCAGTTCCCCATCTCTATAAACTTACTTTTCCTGTGAAATTTTCAAATGTTAGAAATCAGCATTTTGTCTTTCACATTAAAATGTAAGGCATACTAAAGTTCTTTTGCCACCTGTAATTTCTCCTCTCATTTTGTATACCGGTAGTTAAAAAATTTGGGGGGGGGGAAAATGCTGATAATTTCTTAATATAGGTTTATTTTCTGTTGGCAAAGTACATTTCTATTTTGGCGCTGGTAGCAAATATTAAATTTCTTAATATTTTAAGAACGAAAGTGAGAAGATGTATAATAGCAGGGTTCCATTGTTGTTGTTTGGTTGCACAAATAGTAGATTTGTGCTGGTGGTCCCTAAGCTACCACTTGTGTAACTGTTTCTCAGTTTCACAACTGGAAACTGTTAGATATACAGTGGGCCCTTGGTATCCACTGGATTTTGGTTCCAGGACCCCCCATGGATACCAAAACCTGTGCATGCTCAGGTCCCGTTACATACAATGGTATAATAAAATGGCATCCCTTATATAAAATGGTGAATGGAAAGGTTTGCTTTTTGGATTTTTTTTTCTTTTGGAATATTTTCAAGCTGTGGATGGTTGAATCTGTGGACGCAGAATCCATGGATACAGAGGGCCAAACTTTACATAATCTAAAACTAGGTGTCCATGGGTGTTAGCAGAATAACAATGTTGGATTTTGGCCAGTGCACGTGACTAGAAGATTTTTCAATTAATCCTTGTTGCTTTTCCCCATTGTTACAGACCTCTGCCTGCTAAATACAAATTTAAGATCCATTTTAAATAGGTAATATATGTTCCCTAAGGAGGGAATTGCCTGAACATGTGGGCATTGTCTATTTTGACAGCAAATTTTACAGATCTTAGTGCTGGGTCCATGAACAATGGGATCTCTGAAGACCATCTCAGGGCCTACAGAAGTTCACATGAATGCATACAGTCCTTCAAATATCCTGATCCAAAACTCTTAAGGGCATTCAGCATTATTGCCATAGCTGGACACAGCTGGAACAAGTAGAGGTCTTGTATGCTGTGTCTTCAAGACCTCCACCAGCATCTAAGAAGAGCTTCATTTGGGACCATCTGAAGTTTCCAAACCATATTTTAAGACAGACATTTATAGTGTGTATTACAGTAATCTAGTCTAGGAGTAATTGGGGCCTATGTAATTTAGGCAAGTTGTTTAGATATGGCTGCAGTATAAAAATAAACTAAAGTTAATAAAAAACATTCCTGGCCACTAATTCCACCTGTGACTCCATAGACAGGAATGAAAGCAGCAGAACCCACAAACTGCAAAATTGTACCACACCATTTAGAATTGGTTGCACGCTTCCCTTGAGCTCAGTAGATTTACTTGTTCAGAGTACCTCGGTCTTACAAGAATTTAGTTCTACTTTATTTGCTTCCAGCAGTCCCAGAACTGACTCCAGACACCTGTTCAAGGTTTCCACCATCGTCCTTGGACTAGTAAAATCATAGAGGTAGAAGGAATCTCAAAGATCTTCTAATCCAACCCACTGTCAGTGCAGGATATGCAGTGCAAATTAAATAAACTTGTTGCAGTTTATTTAAAAACCTTGGTTTTTTTCTGGGCTGTGAAGCTGTGTTCTGGAAGAGTTTCTTTCTGATGTTTCGCCTGCATCTGTGGCTGGCATCTTCAGAGAATGGTTGGGTAGGAGTGTGTGTGTGGGTGTTTATATACTGTAAACCCCTGTTGGGGAGTATATGTAAATTTGTGTATTTGAATGGCTAGTTTCTAGGTGGAGATATGCAAGGAGGATTAGTGTCTGTTTGGCTAATGGTTGGTTGATGGCCCATTATCTGCTGGAAATTCCCTTGTCCTGGGTGGAGTTCATTTGCTAGTGCTGAATTCTGATTTTAGTGTTTTTCAGGACTGGCAGCCAGATTTTGTTTACTTTTAGGTTTTCTTCTTTCCTGTTAAAGTTGTCCAGGTGTTTGTGGATTTCTGACATGATAGATGTTGGCCTGGTCCAGAATTTCGGTATTTTTAAATAACATAATGGTCCAGCAGATAATGGACCATTAACCAACCATTAGCCAAACAGACACTAATCCTCCTTGCATTGCATATCTCCACCAAGAAACTAGCCATTAAAATACACAAATTTACATATCCTCCCCAACAGGAATTCACAGTATATAACCCCCACACACTCCTACCCAACCATTCTCTGAAGATGCCAGCCACAGATGCAGGCGAAACGTAGAAATAAACTCTTCCAGAACATGGCCTCACAGCACAGAAAAAAAAAACCAAGGAAAATCTATGGATGCTGGCCGTGAAAGCCTCTGACTTCATATTTAAAAACCTCTGACAAATATAGAGTTCACAACATTCTAAGGCAGTCTGTTCAGTTGTTGAAGAGCTTGCCTTCTAATCTTTAGTCTAAATCCGGTTTCTTGTCATTTGAACCCATCGATGTAGGTTCTAAGCTCTAGCAATGTGGTTTCCAGTCTTGGGCTTTAACTTCCAGAAGTCCCAGTCTGCTCAAATCTCCTTTCAATGTATATATTAAGTTAGTGTTTCTTGTCCCAATATGTATCAATTTACAGTTAAGTTGAACTGATCTGTATTTGCCATTTTAATGCCCATAATTATCAGCTTTGTAGAGATCTGTAGAGATCTTCACAGGCCTTGCAATTCCCCTTTTGTTTTGCCACTCTGAATAATTTGGCTTCTGAGGAGAGAATAGCACCCAGGCAGAGTGCCGTCCTGCCTTGTTCCCAGTGGCTGGTGAGAGGCCCTCCCTCCATACCAGCTGCCACTGCTGTGACCACTGAGGGAGCGAACAGCAGCCAGCATTTGCTGGATTTAATGCTCTCCTAGACTGCCTTGTGTTTCATGACTTTTTAGGTTATAAGCCTGAGGGCAGAAAATGGACAAATTAACAATTTGTAAGCCATGAATTTGAAGGCTTTCACGGACGGCATCCATAGATTTTTCTTGGTTTTTTTTCCGGGCTGTGAGGCCGTGTTCTGGAATAGTTTCTTTCTGATGTTGCCAGCTACAGATGCAGGCGAAACGTCAGAAAGAAACTATTCTAGAACACGGCCTCACAGCCCGGAAAAAAAACAAGGGAAATCTATAATTTGTAAGCCAATTTCAGAGCTTTTTTGGCTGAAGGGCGGGGTATAAATGCTCTAAATAAACAACAATTTAAAAATAATTTGGTGTCACTCACAAATTTTGCCATCGCACTGCTCACCCCAAACTCCAGATCGTTAATTAATAAGTGGAAAGCAATCACCCCAGTGCATATTTAAAATATTTACGAACCCTCTTAGCTCTAAGGCCCTTCTTACTTTTCCCATTGTTAAGAGATGTTGGATTCTGCTCTCTGTTCATTACCTGGTTGCCGATTCATAAGAACATCCTTCTTATTCCACGAACCCCAGTTTTACACAGTGGCAGCAGCTGGAGTCAGCACCATTGGGCCATCTTAACCATGTGGTGAGACCACTGTTACTGCAACTACCAGCCTTCCCCTTTTTCAGGACAGATAGACAGGCCAGTTTGCATACCATTAGTGGTGGCAGCAGCTCTTATGCAGAAGAAACCAGCTTCATCCTCCCATAGGCTGGGCTGGTATGACTGCAACTGGGTGAAGGGAGGCAAGCAGACCTCCAAACTGGAGCCAGGCATGCACCTGTAGTTATGTCCTAGAGTGGCTATTCCTTGTATAGTGAGGCACAAAAATAGCAGACCCCAGCTTCCTTAAGCCCACCAATTATGCCAATGCTATAGCCTAAAGTAGGAGGCTGGTGGTGGCTTCATTAATGCTGTTGCTTACAAGGCAGGCAAGGCAGGAAATGTTGACAGAGAGGGTCCACTTGGCATTGGTGACAGCTAAGACTGACACTGGCCATTCTCAGGGGATTTTGTCAAAAAAGTTTTGAAAACCCAAGTACACACAGTATGTTACAGATTAACTGTTTCCAGGGTCAGTTTAAGGGCCCTGCAGCACCTGCAGTCACGGGGGGGGCCGTCATGGGGGGCGCGTAACCCTCCTCCTGCAAAAACATTATAAGTAATAATCTGAATATCCTGACCTGCAAATAGGTTAGGTTACATTGATCTGAGATAATCATGCCCCCCCCCAATAAAAGTGTTGCAGGGGGCTCCAAAATTCCTTAAACCGGTCCTGACTGTTTCCCACATACTCTGAAGGCCTGTGTGCCAAAGAAGATGCACTAGTGACTAGTTGATACTGCTTTTACCACATAATGAAGAATAGACAACCATGTTTATGCTATAGAAAACTTTAAAGGAATCCAGTGTTAGCTGAGGTCACATACTCTCTACAGTGGGGAAATTTCCCAGTTATAATCACATTCTTAGATCAATGGTTAATGCACGCCTGCTTTGCATATAAACAAACATTTAGGAGACCATGGATAACTGAGTCTAAAGATCATGGAAAAGGCTTGGCAGCAGATTAAGCTGTAAGTTATTTCTCATTAAATTGGGACAGTTATTTACTTTGCATGTTCCAATGTTCTTATAGAGAATGACAATGTATTCTTAGGTAACATTTTGGTCATCCTGATTCATTTTGGATCTAGAGTATTTCATAGCATTTATGCTGTATTCTCTAACACAATCAGCTAAGGACTGTTTTATGTTATCTGATAACATGTTAAGACTCATTATTTTTTTGGTGGTGAATTGAATATATCATAGTGTGGTTCCTGTGCTATCATAGAATTATTTTTATCACCTTATCATCAACCTTATCATCTTACAAAAGGAAGCAGGGCAGGATATGATTTTTTTAAAAAAAGCAGCAAAAGCAGCTTTACAGAAGCAAGCATTCATACATTAGTGGCAGTTTATTGTGTAAAAAGCTTGAGGGTCTATATCATATTGGTCTATGACAATTGTCACATGAAGCCTATTTTAGTTCTCTCTACAAAAGGAGTGGCATATGATGTGCCAGGCGCTCTTCTCCATGACATATCAGATAAACATGAACATGTCTTTAGAGGCATAGAGGAAACTCCATTCTATCTGAGCTGTTGTTCATTAAGGGACTGCAATTTCAGTGCAGTGCTCAAAGATGTTTTTTATACTTGCCATTAAAAGTGTCACGCAGGCATTCATGTAAGCATGTTTTTGTGCATATTTCAATATTGCTAATGCAAGAGAGAAAACAAAAGGGTATGCTCATTTTATTCACCTGTATTTAAACAATATTCTTAACATACATGTTCTATAATTTTGTTTGAAGTCATTTGAGAAATGACTAAAAGGTGTTGAGATTTTTTGGGACAGTTTGGAAATCATCCAGCTCTCCAGGTATTGTTGAACAGCAAGTCCTAGCAGTCCTCACCACCACAGCCAATGATGACGAATGTTGGAAGTCACAAGAGATTATTAGATGTGACAAAAAGTCCAACAGCAGCACACAAGGACAATGTTATTGTCCCACAAACGGGACCTGGTTTCAGATGTCATTGTCATTGTCACATAGCCCAGAAGCAGCACGTGACAATAATGAGGACATCTGAAACCCGGTCCTGTTTGCAGGACAGTAACGTCATCCCCGTGTGCTGTTCTTGGGACTTTTTCAACATGTCTGATAATCTCCATAGTCTAACCTCTCAAAGGTGGACATAAGGACTATATCATTGTAATTCATCTATCAATTCTTTAAGATCTCCAGAAACCTTGTTTCGGGTCTTCTCAGTATCTGAGACCTAGTAAGGGGTTACCATAAGACAGAACTTTTTCCATGATTGCACAGATGATCGTGATATTATTGACCTTTCCCCTCTTTCTGGCATTCGGGTAGCAATAGAAAATAGTTTTACTTGATTTTTTAAAAGAATGTCACTAGTATATTTCCAAATAAATACTCTGATTTGTATGTCTAAAGTTCAATGAATATATCAATTTAAATATGTTTAAACCATTTTAAAACAGGGCTTTATCTTCTTTTATTATACATTGTGCTTTTTTGAAACTATATTTGGTTCTGTCAGCCCCCTTGGGGCCTGTATTGGGAGAAAGGCAGGGTATAGATTAATTTGTTAAATAAAAATGGGTTTATGAGGTTAGAATCAATGGAGTTTCATGCCCCAGTGTTTTTTTTTCAGGATAATCGGCTAGCAGTACCTATTTGTTAATTGGCATTCTCATTGTAAATAATAGAAATGACCTATTTGCTGCTGACATTATAGAAATCATTTTTATTTATTTGGATCATTTATATTCATTTTGAGTGGTAATATATTCAGTAACAAGTTATGGAATGTGACACTATTTCTGTATGGGGGAAGTTAAACTATTTCATTCCCTTTTATCTCTGAGCTTGGTATTATATTATTCCAATCCCCAAAGTTCTTATATTTGAAAAAAAATAGTTTATTTCTAATTTATTAAATCTTGTTTAATCACCCTTGCATTGGCTTTTTTTCATTAGCGATTTCATTAATAATACTGATGGACAAGATTTTTTATACATTTTGCTTAGTTCTCTGTACCCCCACAATACCTACTAATAAAAGAGAAGATATCTGTGTACTTCTACCATAGCTCCAGGATTGTGAAACTTAAGCACTTGAAACTTGATATGCATACTAGGGGATCCCTAGAGGTGTATGCCTCAGGATAATTTGGTTCTTTTAAAAAAAACCCTATTGGTCTACTAATTTTAATTATTTAAAATCTGCTTGTAGTTTGAAATGCTATCTTTCCAGGTATGTCTACTCAGGAGCAAGCTGTGTTGGACTTAATTGGTACTGCAACATTCCAGTCATGATTTCAGTGTTTCAGGAAAAGAGGAAAATAGAAAAAGAGGGAGCAAGTGAGCAAAAGAAGGAAGGGAGGAGAAGGAAGATAATGAGTGTAGCTAGGAGATGTAGGGATGGAGAAAGAGAATGAGAAGGAAGACAAATGTAGCCAGTAGAATTAAGAGACAGGGAGAAGGAGAATGTAAGAGAATGGAAAGAGAAGATGTTTAGCCAGGAACTGAGGGGAGGGGGGAGAAAAAAATGAAAGGCCAAATACACACTACACGAATAATCCAGTTTGAAACTGGATTATTTGCCATGGTTCCTTCCTATGGAATCCTGGGGTTTGTAGTTTTACAAGGCCTTTAGCCGGATCACCAGCATTGAGGCCATGATATTGAGAACACAGCTGCGCTGGGCAGGGCATGTTTCTAGGATGGAGGACCATCGCCTCCCAAAAATACTACTCTACGGTGAACTCGCCACGGGTCAGCGTAAGAGGGGCGCTCCAAAAAAGCGATACAAGGACTCCCTCAAGCAACATCTCAGGCTCGGCCAAACTGATCACCAACAATGGTCCACCCTGGCCTCACATCGGGAGGCATGGAGATGCACTATCCACAATGCTGCAGCCTTATTTGAGAACTCACGCCAAACAAATCTTGAAGATAAACGACAACGCAGAAAAAAATCACAACCCGGAAACATCACCCAAGGAGGCCTTCTGCTGTGATTTCTGCAATCGGACTTGTTTATCTCAGATTGGCCTTTTTAGTCATCAGCGCACTTGCAGAAAGCGCAGGATGAGTACTTCCTGAATCTTCGTTTGCGAAGAACAGCCAGAGAGAGAGCCTCCTCTGCCAAAGAGTGCTGGTGCCTCACCAAACTAACAATCCCAGTGTTCCATAGGAAGGAGCCATGGCAAATAATCCCGTTTCAAACTGGGTTATTTGTGTAGTGTAGATTTGGCCAAAGAAAGAAAGAAGATGATAGAGAGATTGGGAGTGAAGGGGAAGAGACAATATTTAGCCAGGAGTTGTGGGAAGAGGGAAGAGGGAAGATGTTGGAGAGAAGTAAAATAAATACTTAAAATAAAAAGGAATCAAATGCCTTAGTTCTGAAGAAGAAAGACATTTCAATCTTTTTCGGGCAAAACAGACTGAAAAATGAAATTGTACTGCAGCTATTAGCCATTTAGTGTAGGATGTGGAAGAGGGGAACAGAACTAGGAATATTGTAAGATAGGGAAAGATGCAAACAGCAGTCCTATAGGACCATACTCCATGATTCTTGAGGTAATGAAAAGCAAGATAGCTCAGCATTTCCCTTTACTTACTGCTCAATCTTGTTGAACCCTTGTGCTGGCCATGGTTTGAGAAACATTGAAAAAGAGAGGATGAAAGGGAAGAGGTAGCATGGCAGACCACCTTGCATGAGAGTCTATAGCAGCTGCTGCAAAGCAGTCTACAACAGCCAGAGTCAGCAGCACTGGTGTGTTTGTGTGTGTTAAAGGCAATGCTCTCGCCCTTGGATTCTTTTCCTCATCTTGAGTCCTGGAAGAGAAGGAGCAAGCCCTCAAATCTGGGAAGCTTAGAGGGCAAGTCCAAAGTACCTCTTTCTTGCAGCTGAGGTGCAGCAAGGCTGCCCCTCCCTCCCACATCCCATCCTCTCTCCATGCCCTGCTTCTGATCTCTGACTGTAGACATGCTGCCTCCTCCTTCATGAAACTGTTGTGTTGTTTTTTTTTTAAAAAAAAAACCTGTTATGTTTATAAGTTTTCAAACTAAGGTACATCATCAACACAAATGTCTAAATCTAAACAAATGAACTACTCACTCGCAACTTAATTCTACAAAATAGTTGTTAAGAGCACAAACAACTGAGAGCCAGACTTGTTCATGTGCAGGTTGCAGAACTAGGTAACTTATAAAATCCAAACTCAGATTCAAATGCTGAGAGAATACAGTTTCTAATTCAAATAGCAGGGCATTGTGATCATCCCATTTATGTAGCTGTTGTCATAGATGAACTAGTACAGCTTGTCTGTAACATTTTAAAATCCATGTGACTGTGGTTCTCAACAAAATGGACTACCAAATAGCCTTCGACTTTATTTTTGATCCAATACTGGTGTTATAAGATTAAGATCCTTATCACACTATATTGTTATAGCGTTATATTCCACTTTAACTGCCATAGCAACATCCTGTGAAAATCTGGGATCTGCAGTCTAGTGAGGCCCAAGAGCTCTCTGACTGAGAATTCTAAGTGCCCCTCCCTAAACTGCAGATCTCAGGATTTCATAGGATGTTGCCATGGTAGTTATAGAATCATAGTGTCAGGCTCATCCCTGAATTCTGGGCATTGGAGTGGAATTCATGGAGGCCCTGACATGTAGCTAGTATTTTCTCAGGATTTTGGAATGCCTGAGAAGTGAGCCAGGCCTCCTGGTTGGCATGGTAACGCAAGTCCTACCGGGAACTCAAGGCCACGCTCCCCAGCTACTTTTGCTCCCCCGTGTCTGTTCTCACGCTTGATGCCTTATTATCTCTGGATAGTTTACATTTACTTCAGTAGCAGCTTTGCAATGGTTCCTTACACAAGCTTCTCTTCCAATAAAGAGATTTATTGAAGAACCCTGAGTTTGTGTTCTGCGTACATCACAGAAAGCTGCTACTCCCCACTTTTATTTTTTTTCTCTGTCATGAAACTGTGGAGCCTTTGCCTGCAATGTCTGACGACGCAGAGACTGGCACACAGACGGACCAAGATCTGATTGCAGCCAGCGCCAGAGAAGCCGAGGCCTCGAAGCAGGAGGCCGGGGCAGAGGGGGGTGCTGTAGCTGCCGCAGCTGGAGGAGCCAGCCGAGACCGAGACCGCCGGAGGGCTGCAGTATTTCGACCCTCCACTGAGCCCTGGGAGCTGGGGATGGAGCTGGCTCCAGGGAGGGGCAGCCTGCCAAGCTTCGGCACTCCGGTGCGAGAGGTTTTGGGCCCTGCCTGGCCATGGGCAGGGGCCGGACGCCGAGAAGACCGCAGGTCCCGGTGGGACAGACCCCAGGGTGAGGGGCCTAGAGAGCCAGAAGCGAAGTTTTCCCTGGCAGAAGTTGGAACCGAGGTTCTTCAACTGAAACAGCAAATGGGTGAGATACGGGAGGTGCTCCTAGAACTCCTGCACAGAACCCCTCCAGCTCCACCAGCCCTTGAGCCCCAAACCACCTTCCCCCGATCCGGGGACCCGAGCAGTGGCCCCTACGGCGGATGGCTCTGCCACGCCCTCTGTTTCTCAAGGGGAGGGAGGTGGGTGGCATTCTCAATTGGCCTCGGAACTGCCCCTGGACCAGTGGTTCCTGGCTCACCCCAATGAGGTGACTGTGAAGGATGGGGTGGCCTGGAAAGGGGATCGCCTGTATGTTCCTGAAGTCTTGAGAGCGGGTATTCTCAAACAGTGCCATGATGTCAAGAGTGCGGGACATTTTGGGTATCTCAAAACTTTACATTTGGCCCGGAGACAGTTTTGGTGGCCCCGTATGAGGAAGGAGGTGGAGGAATATGTGAAGGGGTGTACCACTTGTGCAGTGTCAAAAGGGGGGTCAGGGAAGCCCAAAGGTTTGCTCCACCCTCTACCTACCCCAAACAAGCCCTGGGAGGTCATTAGCATGGATTTTATTGTGGAATTACCAGAGAGTAGGAAAAAGACGGTTATTTGGGTGGTGACTGATTTGTTCTCAAAGCAAGCGCATTTTGTAGCCTGTAAGAAACTCCCCACGGCCTCCCAATTAGCCAAATTGTTCATTCAGCATATTTATCGGATTCATGGCATTCCGGCCAAGATTGTGTCGGATCGGGGGGCACAATTTACCTCGCAGTTTTGGAAGGCTTTCACAAACCTTCTGGGGGTGGAGCTCGGTCTCAGCAGCTCCCATCATCCCCAATCGGATGGACAATCGGAACGAACGAATCAGACTCTGGAACAATACCTAAGATGCTATGTGAACTTCCAACAATCTGATTGGGTTGATCTTCTACCTTTTGCTGAAGTGGCCTACAATAATGCCACTCACCAGAGCACTGGGCTCTCGCCGTTCAAGGTGGTGTCTGGGCATGATTTCGGTCCCCTCCCCTTGTTGGCGGGGTCCCCCAACTCTGACCCCGTTTCGGTCTCCCAGTGGAGTCAAAAGGTCAGGGATGCATGGCCTCATGTAATCTCGGCCTTGGACTTTGCCAAAGCACGCTACAAACATTATGCTGATCAGAAACGGGATCCTTCCCCCAAATATGCAGTGGGAGATATGGTTTATTTGTCCACCAAATTCCTTAAGTGTCCCCAACCCTCTAAGAAGTTGGGAGCCAAATACATTGGGCCTTTTCGTGTTGTTAGGATGGTAAATCCTGTGGCTTTTGAACTGTCTTTGCCTAAGTTATACCGTCATGTACATCCTGTGTTTCATTCCAGCCTGCTCAAGCCCGTGAACCCTCCGGACAAACACCATCCGATTCCAGAACCTGCTCCTCAGCCGATCCTGGTGGATCAGGAACAACATTTTGAAATTTCTGAGATTCTGGACTCTAGACTTCACCGGGGAGGGTTACAGTATTTGGTAAAGTGGAAACACCTGCCTTTGGGCCATGCGGAATGGGTTGCTTCTGAGCATGTCAATGCCAAACGCTTATTGCGAAAGTTTCATGCCCGCTTTCCCGATAAGCCGGGCTGAGAAAGGGGGAGGGTTGGTCTTCAGGGGGGCAGTATGTCAGGCTCATCCCTGAATTCTGGGCATTGGAGTGGAATTCATGGAGGCCCTGACATGTAGCTAGTATTTTCTCAGGATTTTGGAATGCCTGAGAAGTGAGCCAGGCCTCCTGGTTGGCATGGTAACGCAAGTCCTACCGGGAACTCAAGGCCACGCTCCCCAGCTACTTTTGCTCCCCCGTGTCTGTTCTCACGCTTGATGCCTTATTATCTCTGGATAGTTTACATTTACTTCAGTAGCAGCTTTGCAATGGTTCCTTACACAAGCTTCTCTTCCAATAAAGAGATTTATTGAAGAACCCTGAGTTTGTGTTCTGCGTACATCACACATAGAATTGTAGAGTTGGAAGAGACCACGAGGGCCATCCAGTCCAACCCCCTGCCACTCAGGAAATCACGATCAGAGCATCCCTGACAGATGGCCATCCAGCCTCTATTTAAAGACCTCCAAGGAAGAGACCCCACCACGCTCCGAGGGAGTGCGTTCCACTGCCGAACAGCTCTTACTGTCAGAAAGTTCCTCCTAATGTTGAGGTGGAATCTCTGTTCCTGGAGCTTGCATCCATTGCTCCGTGTTCTAGTCTCTGGTTGGCCCTCCGTATCACGGATTCTGCATCCACAGAATCAACCATCCATGGCTTACACTCTCCCTGAAATATCAGGCCCACAGCTTGGCTATTCTCCTGGACTCAACTCTGAGCCTGGATGCCCAGAATGAGCTGAGGCTGGCTAAGCAGGCAAGAAGCAACCAAAAAAAAAAAAAAAAGGGGGGGGGTTCAGATACACTTGAGGCAAGAGAATGACCAAGGAGACAGTAGGGCTGCTGTTCAATAAGGATCGCAAAATGTTAACAGGTCACAATGAAAATGCAAAAATACTCAATACCTATTTTACTTCAGTTTTCTCCCAAAAAGAGAAATGTGTGCTTCCATACATCAGCTGAGACCTTGGCAAGAAATCTGGATTGCAAATGAAGACTGATAGGGAGTTAGTCAGGAATCACTTAGCCGCATCCTAGAGTACTGAAGGAATTTGCTGGTGTACTCTCTGAACCACTTGCCATCATTTTTAAAGAAATCTTGGAGAACAGGCAGGGCCGGTTTAAGGGCCCTGCAGCACCTACAGCCGCAGGGGGCCCTGTCATTGGGGGGGCATCGTAACCTTCTTTCTGCAAAAACATTATTAGTAATAATCTGAATATCCTGTACTGTGAATGGGTTAGGTTAGGTTACACTGACCTGAGAGAAACATACGGGCCCCCCAAAATAAAGTGTTGCAGCCACCACCCCCCAAATTCTTTAAACCAGCCCTGAGAACAGGTAAGGTATCAAAGGACTGGAGAAGGGTGAACATTGTCTCTCTCTTCAAAAAGGGCACAAAAGATACAGGAAACTACGGACCAGTGAACCTCATCTTAACCCGAGGAAAAAATATTACAATGGATAATACAGGAGTCTGTATGCAAGTATGTTGATGACAATATAGTGATCCGTAGTAGCCAGCATGCTAGTAGAATAAATCTTACCAAACTTATCTTGTATCTTTTTTCAATCAGGTCACTAGTTTAGTAGATGGTGGGAATGCTGTGGATGTCATTTATCTGGATTTCAGCAAAGCATTTGATAAGGTGAAGTCGAAGGCTTTCATGGCCGGCATCCATAGATTTTCCTTGGGTTTTTTCCGGGCTGTGAGGCCGTGTTCTGGAGGAGTTTATTTCTGACGTTTCGCCTGCATCTGTGGCTGGCATCTTCAGAGAATGGTTGGGTAGGAGTGTATGTGGACTTATATATGCTGTGACCCCCTGTTGGGGAGTATATGTAAATTTGTGTAATTGAAAGGTTAGTTTCTGGGTATAGAAAGGCAAGGCTCATTAATGTCTGTTTGGCTAATGATTGGTTGATGGGCCATTAACTGCTGCTGGAAATCCAGTAAGTAAACAAAATCTGGCTGCCAGTTTTGAAAAACAGTAGAATTAAAGGCTCAACACTTACAAAGGAATTCCTCCCAGGGACAGGGAAACTATTCCAGAACACAGTCTCACAGCCTGGAAAAAACCCAAGGAAAATCCATTTGATAAGGTTTACCATAATATTTTGATTAGCAAATTGATTAGATGTGGAATAGATGGGAACATTGTCAGACGGATCTGTAATTGTTTGGAGAACCATGCTCAAAGAGATGTCTTCAATGGCTGCACTTCAAACTGGAAGGGAGTCTCAAGTGGAGTGCCTCAGGGTTCTGTGCTAGGGCCATTACTCTTCAACATTTTTATCAATGACTTAGATGATGGGGTGGAGGGAATCCTTATCAAGATTGCAACTGATATAAAACTGAGAGGGTGGCTAACACATTGAAAGACAGGAACAGAATTCTAAAGGACCTAGATAAACTAGAAAATTTAGCAGAAATTAATAAAATGAAATTCAATAGAAACAAATACAAAATTCTACATTTGGGACACAAAAACCAGATGCACACTTAAAGGATGTAGGATACATGGCTCAGCAATGCCACATGCAAAAAGGACCTTGGAATTATTGTTGATCATAAGTTGAACATGAGCCAACAATGTGATACTGCAACAAAGAAGGCAAATGCTATTTTAGCTTGCATTAATAGAAACATTGTATCAAAGTTGAAAGAAGTAATAGTCCCACTAATCATTTGTAGCCATACAATTCTCTAGGTTCAATCTCTACCATAGACAAAGTGTAGGTGGGCAAGCAAATAACGTAGGTGTGCAGTGGGAAGAATTAGGGACCCTCGCATTGCTGAGAGAGAGGGGGGAAGATACTGCCTCTGCTTCTTTCTGATAGCATTGATTAGATGAATGGGGGGAGGACAAAAACCACTGCAGTCTGGACCAGAATGAAAATGCAAGCTGGCTGCAGCCTTCCATCCAGATTCAAGATAGGTGGCAACTGGCAAATGGCTCACCTGCAAGCTGCCTTCAGTCACTTGCCAACCTTTCCCATTGCATGACATCTGCCCAGTCCCAACCATTGCACTGCCCAAAGTACCAAGAGAAGATGATATCTGCTCTGTTTCTTTCCATTCATTCAGCCATTTTGGGCAGCCAAACAAAGGGAAGCAGTATGAGGCCCATACGCAAGCTGTCATGGGCCCTTAAAGATTGGAGTAGGTTCCATGCATTGTAGTTGAACTATGCTACATATTAAATTGGAACATCACTTGGATATGGTTGCATTTTGTGTTCTCCAGAAAAAAAAGAGCCTATATTTTCTTCTTCTAGATTGATACTTATGATGTGACAGTAACAGAAGAGCTAGGGGAGATCCAATTGATAAAAATTGAGAAACGGAAGTACTGGTTCCCCGATGACTGGTATCTTAAGTATATTACTGTGAAAACACCAAGTGGTGACTACCTGGAATTTCCATGTTACAGATGGATTACAGATGAAAAAGAGGTGGTACTCCGAGATGGACGAGGTGAGTGCTTTGCTGAGAACCCCTTTAGCTCCAGACTTTACATACTCAGGGGGTTAATCCAAGGTATCCAGGCATGGGATACTGATTTCACTTTGTCTGCCTAAACAAACTTTAGGCTTCTACAGGCTTACTCTTCAATTTGTTTCATCCACATCCCATTCATATTGTGGCACACATCTTAACTACAGTTTATTGAAACAAGCCAGCTGTAAACCTTGGTTTATGGAGCTGCCTCCTTTCATAAACCATGGTTAACCTTAGTATGGACTTCAGACATAATGCACATTAAGAAATGATTGATAAAAAAATTAAGCAAAAGTTTTCAATCTCTTCATAGCAGCTTGGCTACAGGGGTGAGGTAGCTAACATATGAGTCTAGGGGGAGGGCAGGTTGGGCATTTCACCTAATGATAAACCTTAATATTACTGTAAATATTAAATCCATGCCGGTGAAAGTTCAGTTAGATGTTAACAAATTGTCCTACAGTTGCTTAAATGTTGTTACTGTCATGAGAGAGAGAGAGAGAGATGTTATTACTGTCATGAGAGAGGAGGATGGGGGAAAAAACAGAATTACTTAAATTAGCCACAAGTGCTGGTGCTGGCAGTTGTGATGTCTACTGGGTTGTGTGTGGCCAAGATGCATCTTTGCTTAAAATATACTGTGTAGTTTTGCTTAGTGTCTAACCCTGCTACGAGCACATTGCAAAATTCTGAGTATTCAGGAAATGTGAATGTGATAAGTTCTTATGAAAATGTGCACTGAATGATATTCTGACACAACGCTGCCAAACTGATCCAGAGTCATCTACCACATACCAAGGGGCCGTTTACACGGCAAAATAAATCCTCAAAGAATTTGCAAAGAGTCCTAATAGTTCCAACATCTTTCGGATCAAAGTTGCCATATTCAGAAGGAGGGGGGCAAAAAAAACCCATAAGTCACACAGTATCAGCTTTCACTATTTTCCTCGTCTTTTTTGCAAAGTAGCACAAGTTAGCGCACTATCGACTGTGTGAACGACCATTTCGCTTATGGCAGTGGAAACAGGCAGCAGTCTTTTCGAAATTGCCACGGCAGAGCTTAGTCCTGATTGGCTGAATTGACCAAGGATGGAGGAGTCCGAAATAAAAAGATCGAGCTAGCCGGCTTGCTTTCTAACATAATTACTGTTCCTCCCTCACTCCCTCTCTCTTTCTCTGTGTGTGTATGAGAGAGAGTGATGTGCTCCAACTGGCTGATCGCTGGATCGTTCTTTTGTGTGTGTGTGTGTGTGTGTGCGCGCGCGGGCGCTGGCAGGGATCTCGGCTGGTTTCCTTCCTTCCTTTGTCATTATTTACGGTCTCTTCTCAGCTGCTTCGATCGTTCTTTTGTGTGTGTGTGTGTGCGCACGCTGGCAGGGATCTCGGCTGCTTTCCTTCCCTCCTTTGTCATTATTTACAGTCTCTTCTCAGCTGCTTTGATCGTTCTTTTGTGTGTGTGTGTGCGCGCGCGCTGGCAGGGAGCTCGGCTGCTTTCCTTCCCTCCTTTGTCATTATTTAAGATCTCTTCTCAGCTGCTTTGATCATTCTTTTGTGTGTGTGTGTGCGCGCGCACACTGGTAGGGATCTCGGCTGCTTTCCTTCCTTCCTTTGTCATTATTTACGGTCTCTTCTCAGCTGCTTCGATTGTTCTTTTCTGTGTGTGTGTCTGTGCGTGCGCGCGCTGGCAGGGATCTCGGCTGCTTTCCTTCCCTCCTTTGTCATTATTTATGGTCTCTTTCCCCCTCACACTGCCCCCATCCTTGCTTCCTCCCCGCCTCCTGCCTGGCTAGTGATCTGGAGGCTATGCCCCCCCCACACACCTTCATCTGTGGGAACGTAGGAAGGCAAAACTCACTGGATTTTCCAATTTAGAAATAAATCATATGAACTACTCACTGCTGGTGTGAAAGGACAGTAATCCAGAATTTCATGCACTTTATTCTGCCGTATAACTGGCCCCCAGACCTCTAGTTCATTAGTATGGAAAGGAAATTGAATTACTTCTTAAAACAGGGACCGGGAATGTGTGGTCTTCCAGATACTGATGGAATGCAACTCCCAGCAGACCTCACCATAAATTGTGCAGACTAGGGCTGATGGGAATTGCAGTACAGCATCTGGAGGGCCACAGGTTGCCCACCTCTGTCCTAAAACTAAGCAATTCTAGAGCTTAGTTTTCATATTTCATATCTTTATTTCAGATATTGTCCTTATCTTTTGTCATCTTCTATAGCTAAGCTTTTTGGAGATGACAAGACTCATATTCTTAAGCATCATAGACGCAAAGAACTGGAAGAGCACCAGAAATTGTATCGGTGGGTGTCCATAATTTTCTATTTTGAGTTATGAGTTTTCAATAGAGACTTGACAAGATGACCATAATGAAGCACCGAGGGGTGGGGCTGTGTTTTCTTTTTAAAAATATAGCTGACAGGTTTGTACAGGAAAGAACAAGAATCACACACTGCCCTCACTTCAGAGACAAAAAAAAAAAAATACCACTGAAGGGCAAGATTCATGTGTGCATCAACTAATTACATTATACAGTTGCCCCTCCACATTCGCGAACTTAGCATTCGCAGTTTTGAATATTCGCAGGTTTTGGGAGGGCCGCCTGCCCTCCCAAAAGCAGTGACACGGGGCCTCTGGAGGCCCCATTAAGGCCTTAGGCGGGAGGGGGGAGGGCCAGGGAGACCTTTACGGGGTCCCCGGAGACGCTCCAGAGGCCCCATGAAGGCCTTGGGTGGGAAGGGGAGGGCCGGGGAGACCTTCACGGAGCCCCCGGAGACACTCCGGAGGCTCCATGAAGGCCTTGGGAGGAGGGGGGAGGGCCGGGGAGACCTTCATGGGGTCCCCAGAGACGCTCCGGAGGCCCCATGAAGGCCTTGGGAGGGAGGAGGAGGGCCGGGGAGACCTTTATGGGGTCCCTGGAGACGCTCCGGAGACTCTCTGGAGGCCCCATGAAGGCCTTGGGAGGGAGGTGGAGGGCCGGGGAGACCTTCATGGGGACCCCGGAGACGCTCAAGAGGCCCCGTGAAGGCCTTGGGAGGGAGGTGGAGGGCCGGGGAGACCTTCATGGGGTCCACGGAGACGCTCCGGAGGCCCCGTGAAGGCCTTGGGAGGGAGGGGGGAGGCGGAGGAAAGTGACTATGGGGCCTCCAGAGGCCCTGTGGTTGCTTTTGTGGGGGAGGGGGAGGGCAGTTGTTATTCGTGGGTTTTTCGCACTCGCGGGGGTCTGGGGAACCTAACCCCTGCGAATGTGAAGGGATGACTGTATATGTACTAAGGTTGACAAATAATGGCTGGGCTTAAGAACAGAACAAAGTGTTAACCAATTCCACTCATGTATTGGGTGTGTCTTTACCACAGAATTATAGCAGTTTGATTCAGCTTTAACTATCATGGCTCCCTTCTATGGAATCTTGAGGTTTGTAGTTTTGTGAGGTACTTTAGGATTATCTGCGAGAGAGCTGTAATGCTATAGTTCAAGGGGATATATTAGAGAATTCTGAGTCTCTCCCCAGACTACAAAGACATGACTCATTACAAAAGACAATAATGCTAGTAAGGTAGAAGACAGTAGGAAAAAAAGAAGACTGCATTACAGGTGGATAGACTCAATCAAGGAAGCAAGACATTTGATGATAGGGTGACTCGGAGGTCTCTCATTCATAGGTGTGCCATATGTTGAAGCTGACTTGATGGCAGTTTATAACAAAACTCTTACATAGACACACAGAGGCATTGATTGGATCATGCCGGAAAAGTTTACAAAATGGATTAGTTAGCTGACCACAGCTGATCAAGTATTTTTACATTATTCCCTATAAAATACATTATCTTTGTAACTGTTTTTCTGGGTATGCTAGAATGGGGAATCCGTCACCATTTCCTATTCTATGCAAACTATGCAAAGCAACATAAGTGTGTGTGTGTGTGTGAGAGAGAGAGAGAGAGAGAGAGAGAGAGAGAGAGAGAGGAAATTAATGAATTAATGAAATCTGTCATAGTACTGTGAACAAAAGCCACACACAGTTCAGCAGTCCACCTTTGAAATCAACCACAGAGGCAAGCAGCCAGTAGGTAGCTGCAGAAGGGTTTTTCTTCTTATCTTCAATCATCATCATTGTCATCTATTCACCTATACTGTACCTTGCTCTTTCTCCCAATAATGGAACACTATGACTTGTAGCATACGGTATATAAAAAGGATAAAAAGAATATTAATTGGGTGGGATGAGGTGTGGGGGTGTCCGTCTTACTCTCTTGGGCAGCGATGGGCATTAGGTAGGTAGGTAGGTAGATAGATAGATAGATAGATAGATATGGGGTAGGGTCATATCCATTTTTCCATGAAGAGAAAGATGGTTGTGTTGACAGAAGAATGTGAAGTATGTTTGTGGATGTATACATGAATCGAAGTACCAATGTGTGTGCATGTTCACTCATGTGAATGGTTGGTTGGCTGTTTTGAATATGTGTCTTGTATCCTGATGATTGTGGCATATGGAACAAGGCAATGATGTTTATGCTGTCTGGTTAATTTGGAAATGTAGTAACTTTTTAGCTGCATAATTTTCAGTTTTGAAAATAATAGATAAAGTAAATACTGTTGGTTTGCTCAGCACTTCTTTCAATACTTAATCAGGTGGGCAGAATGGCACCCAGGCTTTCCTCTGAACATAGATGCCAAATCTCACAAGGAGTTGCCTCGCAACATCCAGTTTGACAGTGAAAAAGGAGTTGACTTCATTTTGAATTACACCAAGGCGTAAGTACTGTGATGTGAATACCATTATTCGGTATTGATTCTCAATATTTGGCATTGCTGCTTGGTATGGGGATATGGGAGAAGAGACAAAGCTGAATGAAATGTGTTTCAGAATTATACTACAGCCAAATCATTACACATTTAAATGACAGCACAAAATAGCACATTTATATACTTAAATGCAACATGAAACAGCAACAATCAAAATGATGGTAACAAACACCTAATATCTCTGATTAGACTTCATTAATATTATCCTTGCAAAGCAAACCAGCACATGTCTGTCCAGAAATAAGCCCCATGGCATTAAATGGGATTTAGTCCCTGTAACTGTATAAAGGATTGCAACTGTGGAGAGCAATCCTTCCTTCCAGGGTGACAAATTCATGTGGGAGTGTTCACTGCTTCCCCCAACACTTCCAGAATGCCTTTTTCCTGGTCCTGTTCTCTAGTGATTCTACAGAATACTGCTGGCAGGTCTGACACAGGCTGGCAAGAAGAGCTTTATATCTCTTTACTAGGGAGATACTCACCTGCTGACATTTGCAGAATATTATGCCCTCAAACTCCCAAGCAGCCCTCACCTGGAGCATAGGTTTGCTCCCTTAGTGTCCTTTAGTGCCAAAGTTCCTCCAAAACAGTATTATTTCCATAGGAACATCTTAGTTAAAATAAGAATTTAGTACTAGATTCTCAAATGGTGTAAAATCAGATGATGTGATGGTCTATGCCATAGGTTTCACAGCCTGTAGGTCAAGAGTATTGATTCCTATAGAATCACAGAGTCATAGAATTGGAGGTGACCACAAGGGCCATCTAGTCTTACCATACTCAACTACAACACTCCTGAAAGTTGCCCATCCAACCTGTTTAAAGACTTCCCCCCAGCAATGTATTCCCCAGTTGAGGAAGCGAGCCTGTGCAATGGATTTGTCTGGTGGAGCTCAGCGTGCACAGAACTGGCCTCACCCTTTAAACCAAAGGTTCATCTGCTGGCCTTGCAAGCATGGACGGTAGCAGTGAGGTCCTCGGGCCGTAGGTTTGATTAGAGTTTCCTTCTCTTAGATGGTTGACCTTACAGGGTTGGATGAGCACCATCTGCCCGGGTTTGGGATTAGAGTTTTCCTTCTCCCAGGACGGTTGCCACAGGGCTAGAAAGCCCAGTTGAGCAATTCTTACAATAAATAAATTGTTTCTTATGTTTATATAGAAACTCTTTTCTTGTAATTTGAATCCTCTGGTTCATGTTCTAGTCTCTGGAGCAGCAGTAAACAAGCTCGCTCCATCTTCTACATGATAATGCTTCAGATATTTAAAGATGGATATCATGTAAAAGTTTTAGGAATATGGATGAGAGTCAAATTGCAGTGATTATTTATTAATTTATTAGTTGCTTTATTTTATTTATTTATTTAGAATGGAAAATCTCTATGTTAATCGCTTCATGCATATGTTCCAATCTTCCTGGAGCGACTTCGCAGATTTTGAGAAGATCTTTGTCAGAATAAGCAATACTATTTCTGGTAAGTTTCATTGCAATTTGTTGATACTTGCATCAGAAAGTATCAGTTATCTTCCACTATTTTAAAGCATTTGATAGAATCAAATCAGTCCAAAATCTGATGCACACAAAGTTGTAAAAACAGGACTGTCAGTTTTGGCTAGCCTAACTCTTCTGTACACTCTGGAGAAATAGAAATTTAGGCAAAATCAGGCCACATAGTCTTCTTGGATGCTGTGCTTACCTTGGAGTTCTGGATGCATTGAGAAGGAGGAGGAGAGAACATGCATTCAGTGGAGAAGAGCCAGCAGGAGCCACTGAGAAACAAAAGCAGAATCAAGGAAGGTACTCCCTACTGTCCAGTGGATTCAGATAAATAATTTTGCTATCATTGGGATTTGGGAGCAAGCTGTTTCTTTGGTAGTGAGCCTTTCATTGTCTGCCTGAACCAGTGGGCTGCCTCAGGCTGCCATCCTTAACATGCACACAGACACAGTGAAACTGGATCAAATGATGGAGATTTATTTAGACCACAGCCTTTTGTGCAAAAGTGAAAACTGGTCAGAATGCTCTCTTGTCAAGCATCATTTCTGCTTTATGGATGTCCAACCAGTCTGCAGCTCAATTTGATAGACCTCCTAGATGATCTACTTTGAAAGAAAATTAAGCAGTAGAAGATTTAGATGAAGGAATCAGCAGTCTATACACTTTTCATAAAGATGTTGTCCATTCATTTCAAGAGATACCCTTTCTCGAAGTGATCTGAAAAAGTTAGAAGGAGCAGCTTTATCTCTGTCATCTTTGACCAAATTATGTTTCTCTAAACTTTCTGCTTCGAATCAATATCTTTGACTACCTGTCTGTACAGGTCTGCTACCCATTCCAATAGACTGCCATCTAGTAATCAGTCTATTATGTGTGGAAGTCTGTAGGCTCACCTGTTTGGACAGATTACCCTTATCCAGCTATTAAGATAGGCCCCTCTTCAGTGCTGATATGACTCAAAGGATATAGTATTTCTCCTTGCCAGTCTGCTCTTATAATTTTATAAGGCAAACTATGATGAAAAGCTAAATTTTTATGAGGGACACATACACACATATAATTTTCAGAGACCAGATGATAGATCATTTAAGATCTTTGCCCAGTCACTGTTTCTGAGACAGTACAGATGACCATGTGAAGAGATAAGCAACAGTTACAGGTAAGCAACCTCTTCTACTTTTACTGCAACCATCGCTTTGAGGCTCCTTCTCCCCTTTTTGTTTTTCCTATTTTTAAAAAAACACAAGAGTAGCTAATATTTTGTGCTAAAGACAACTTTTAGCATAGTTTTCATTTTTTTCCCCTTTAGAGTATGTGATGCAGCATTGGCAAGAAGATTTCATGTTTGGATACCAATTCCTGAATGGGTGCAATCCTGTATTAATCCAGAAGTGCACAGAATTACCAAAAAAGTTCCCAGTGACAACAGAAATGGTAGAATGTAGTTTGGAAAGGAATCTTACTCTGGAAGAGGAAATAAAGGTACCACCATCAAATGAGCACCTATTTCATTATTCCTGCCCTCTTCAGAAAGGTTTTCAGCTTTTCCGCTTTTGTTTAAAAGATAGATTAAAATCAATGGAAGATCATTGCTTTTCCTTTCCTAGCAGAGAACTTGCACTTTTAACTTTAAGTTGCAATAGAATCAAGTAAGGGTTTTTTTGTACAACCGCTAATATTCATAGCAAGATTTTTAAATGCATAATTCTAGGGTTGCGTCCTTATCCACACCTGTTCGTAATCCATGATGAGCACAATAGGTTTTACCTCTTAGCAGGGCTGGTTTAAGGGCCCTGCAGCACCTGCAGCCACAGGGGGCCCCATCATTGTGGGTGGCCCCATCATAACCCTCCTCCTGCAAAAACATTATTAGTAATAATCTGAATATCCTGTACTGTTAATAGGTTAGGTTAGGTTAGCTTACACTGACCTGAGATAAACATTAGGGGCCCCCAAAATAAAGTGTTGCAGCCCCCCCCCCCAAATTCCTTAAACCGGCCCTGCCTCTTAGTACAGGTCAGTCCTGTGAATATTTAAAGATGATTGATCCTTCTTCTCTATGTGGTTTTTCAAAAACATGATGAAATTTAAACCTCCAGCCACTTTTTGGGCAACCAGAGCTGTTGCACCAGCTTATACACCAGAGCTATTACCCAGTCTCCCATGCCATGCAAAATCTTCCAGGGCTACAAATTCAAGTTCATTTTCTATAGCACCACCCCATCTTTTAATGAATCTCTGTCTCCATCCTAAATAAAGCAGATTCCAAGGCAAATAGAACAGTAAGGGACAGCAAATGCTCCAATGCCCTCCATGACTATAACAAGGCAAATATCTTTATTCATTACACAAGAAATTAGTAAGTATATTTAATAGTGAAAATGAAATCATTTGAGCTTGGTGGTTGGGGTAGGGAACAAATTAATTATTATTGTGTTGACATAACACAATAATACATTTTCCAACACTGACCTAACTCTATAGCAAATCTGATTTATTTGCACCCAAATATGACAAACCTGGATTCCATCTCTGCCAGAAACAAATTAAATTAAATTAAATTCCAAATTCCTGAAAATAATTTGATAAATTCCACAGAATGAAACATATGGATTAAGAGTATTTGTATACATTTGTTTCTATAATGTGTGTTTCTAGTTTTTCTTAATTTTTTGTGTAGAAGTCATAACCCTCTGCCTATAATTCAATATGAGGTTTTACAGTACTTTCAAATTTCACCATCCAAGCAAATAACATAGATGCAATCCAGGCATAAAGTGCTAGTCTTGTTCTGAGGAACTGAAACTCTGGTTCAATTATGAAGCTTACTGGCTGACTTTGAGTCTTTGTCTCTAGGCCTACAGTTACTTTCATGTCTGATGCTGAATAATATGTGAAGAACCCCATTTATGTAGCTCATATCTCCTTGAAAGTATACAGGACATAAATATATTCTATCTATGGTTTTAAAATAGAATGTCTCCATGCCTGTGACAGTGATAGCTTTTTGGGACATTTTTCTGGATACTTCAAAATTTGCTAGAATGCTTTTGGTTGTTGCCCAAATTACAGTAGCCAGATTCAAGTTGAAATTCCAAATGTGTGTGTGGGGGGCTTCCTAGAAGCATAAAAGAGGGGCTGCCATAACTCATTGGGAAATAATAATAATGCTTGAAAACAGGAGAAAGCTAAGTCACCGCTGCTAAAATTTCTGAAACTGGGAAAAGGGAAGAGGGGCTTTTGGGGGTGGCAAAATGTGAGGTGGCTCTGAGGCCCTCCTGAGATAAAAACTGAGAGGCAGAAAAATAAAAGACCCCATTGGCTCTTTAGGGTATTAAGTGCAGACTCAGAAAGAACTGTGTAAACTTCAGCTAGTAACTATGTAATAATTAGACTGGCAATAAATCTGTTCCTGTCTTTTCCATATTTATAATATGTTTTTGACTCAAATGAATATTAAGCGAAGCTACAAGCTTAATCAACTATATTATCTACAGAGAAAGGAAAATAAACCAAAAGAAACAGGTTGTATATGTGAACATTTCCTTTATCACAGCAAGGGAACATTTTCATAGTGGATTATGAGATTCTGGATGGTGTTGACGTCAACAAGACAGATCCCTGCACAATACAGTATTTGGCTGCTCCAATTTGCTTACTGTATAAGAACTTGGAGAAGAAGATTGTTCCTATTGCAATTCAGGTAACCTGCATCTTACCTTCTAAAAAAATACTTCGGTCATTATTGAATGAATAGTTAACTGTTTTTAAATACTTTTCAGATAAACCAAGATCCAAAACCAGACAATCCTATTTTCCTTCCATCTGATGCTAAGTATGATTGGTTATTGGCTAAGATCTGGGTTCGATCTTCTGATTTTCATATACATCAGACGGTTACTCATCTCCTCAGGACTCACTTAATTTCAGAAGTGTTTGCAGTGGCAATGTTTCGGCAGCTGCCTGCTGTCCATCCTCTCTTTAAGGTGGGTTATTTTGATGTTAGGATAATGTGAGCATTAGATGTGGTTATTTTGTTTTTGCAAGGTCTGTCTATATTCTGTTAGAATTTTAGAAAAAGTACTAGTTTCCTAATAAATTCATTGTTAAAAAATTAATATTAAGCATTGTAGAGATGAATGAGCACTTGCACATTTAAGCCAGATGAATCTAACAACATTCTGCCATTATAAAACATGAAAATGCTACTTCTTTATAAAACCAAGATACTTCACTATCTAGTGGGGATTGTAAACTGGGCCAGAAAGGGAGGACGAGAGAGAAGTGGGGGAGAGAAAGAGACAGATGTGGGAGAGAAATATAACTGAAGAGAAATGGGAGATGAGGCAGGAAAAAAAGTAAGGGAAAACTGCAAGTGCAGAGAATGTTGTTTTTGCTATGTGTACTCCTACTCAGTCCAGGTGGTAAGATAATGCAATGAGTAGCTTGAAACATCTAGTGTCCCAAAAATCCAGAATGAGGGAAGCAGGTAATGGCTGGTTCTGGGTCAGCCCTTTACCCATCTAAATAGGTTCAAAGTATCCTAGGGGAAGCCACTTTATGGCCTCGTTGCCACCTTTCCCACTAGTCAGAACAGGCAGCCATGTCCACAGGTAACCTGAATGTGCAAGAGTCATTGCTATTTTTTTTTCAAAAAAGATTCATTTGAGATGAGAAGGACTCTGGAATCTAAACTGTGTGGGTATGCACATAATTTTTCTTTACTGCTAGTCAAGGGAAGAAGTTTGGTGGTGCTGCCCTCTACATGTGAGGGTTGTTTAGATGACAAAAAAAAAATCCACAAAGAATGCAAGCATAATACCTTTTTTTCCTATGAGCTCCTTCTGGGATTCACCATATTGGAAAGGAGGGGGGCTGAAAACTCCAAATAGTTCGCAATAACAGCATTTGCTGTTTCTTGCAATCTTTTTTTTTAAATTACGTGAAAATGCACATAACTGCATGTCTGAACAACCAATTTAAATTGGGGCACATCCAGGAAGTCAAAATGTGATTGGTAGGATGTGCACGGGAGTGGGCTTGCCGGCAACGAAGCAGCCAGAGCCACCATTGTTGTTTTTTCGGGTGAATGATTGTGCACACAATCGTTCATGTGGCAGAGCAAAAAAAAAGTTTTTAAAGCAGAAAATTGCTCTTCCGCATCTATCATTTAAGGACAAAAAAAGGGGGGAACAGAGGGAAGTTTTTGGCAGGCAATTCACTCTCGGCCACCATCTTTTCTCGGGGGCATGCTCCACATGAACTGCAAACTTGGCTAATTTTTCATGCCAGCAATCTTGCAAATGGGCACAAAAGAACACTGCAGCAATAGGGACCTAAGATACTATTTTTTGCTATTAATTCTCCCGTCTAGCTGAGCCCCAATTTCCTTCTGTCTTTGATCCTCTGATCCCTCCCTCTGCACAGGTGGACTACAAGCTTCTTTCACTGGGTCAACAGAAAGATTTTGAAATGGCTAAAAACATCTTTATGTGGCCATGCTTAAGCTGACAATTGTTATACCTAATTTCACAGAACTATTCTTTCAAAACCAGGTTCTTTAGTTGCATTTTGAATGCTTACTAAAATACAAGTTATGAATGTCCTTTGATATTAGAACAAACAAAAAAGTGAAGTAATCTGCTGACACTTCCAGCAGTTTTCAAGTTTGTGTGAAAATAAGTTTGAGAACCACTGTTCACAGAATCAGTGCCAGCAGCATGCTAATCTTCTATTCTCCATATAACAAGGAAAATATGTATACATGGAAAATATGTATACATTGTTACTGGATAATCCACATTGAAGAATTTTTAGGTATTCAATTCCTGGTCAAGGTCCTCAAGCATGTTGTAATATCTTAGCTCCAGGTATGAGGTGGATTGTTTAGAATTATTTCAGCCTGTTTTTTAGCCCTAGTTATGAGACAATCAACAAATTGAAGCTCAATCCAGCCAAAGGCTTATTGCATGAAGAAGTAAAGGAGAAGTACAGCTGGATTGTTTTGCCTTCCATTCTGCTTTACTGCATGACATTGTCATTCTCCAGTAGTTCTTCAGTTCTAGTTCCATGGGAGATGATTGTAAAAGCGAGTCTTTTTTCTCACTTTTACGATCGTCTCCCACAGGACTAGAAGAATGACAATGCCATGCAGTAAGACAGAACAAAAGGCAAAACAATCCGGCTGCACTCTCGCTTTTCTTCCTCATGTGATAAGCCTCAAAGACAGAAGTGTTCTTGTCAGGCAAGATACAGATCAGGGAACAGGATTCAACCAATGCTGGATGGAGTTATAGTCTTCTTGTAGGCTGAGGATTACAGTTTGCATATATACTCCTGAACTCTGCTCTGAGCGTACTGCTCATATTTTGGCTATGGTCAAGTGTATTTGCATAGTTAAAGCTAGTATATCAGTTCATAGAATCATAGAATTGTAGAGTTGGAAGAGACCACGAGGGCCATCCAGTCCAACCCCCTGCCACGCAGGAAATCATGATCAAAGCATCCCCAACAGATGGCCATCCAGCCTCTGTTTAAAGACCTCCAAGGAAGGAGACCCCACCATGCTCCGAGGGAGTGTGCTCCACTGCCGAATACCTCTTACTGTCAAAAAGTTCCTCCTAATGTTGAGGTGGAATCTCTGTTCCTGGAGCTTGCATCCATTGCTCCGTGTTCCAGTCTCTGGAGCAGCAGAAAACAAGCCTGCTCCATCCTCAACGTGACTCCCCTTCAAATACTTAAACAGGGCTATCATATCGCCTCTTAACCGTATTTTTTCCAGGCTAAACATACCCAGCTCCCTAAGTCTCTCCTCATAAGGCATGGTTTCCAGACCTTTCACCATTTTAGTCGCCCTTCTCTGGACACGCTCCAATTTGTCAATATCCTTTTTGAATTGTGGTGCCCAGAATTGGACACAGTATTCTAGGTGAGGTCTGACCAAGGCAGAATAGAGCGGCACTATTACTTCCCTTGATCTGGACACTATACTTCTGTTGATGCAGCCCAAAATTGCATTGGCCTTTTTAGCTGCCGCATCACACTGTTGGCTCATGTTCAACTTGTGGTCTACTAGGACTCCTAGATCCCTTTCGCACGTAGTCTCGTTCAGCCAGGTCTCCCCCATCCTATATCTATGCATTTCATTTTTCCGCCCTAAGTACAGTACTTTACATTTCTCCGTATTGAATTTCATTTTGTTAGCTTTGGCCCAGCTCTCCAGTCTATCCAGGTCATTCTGAATTTTGATCCTGTCCTCTAGGGTATTAGCTACTCCTCCTAATTTGGTGTCATCTGCAAATTTGGTAAGTATGCCCCTAATTCCCTCATCCAAGTCATTGATAAAGATGTTGAATAGCACTGGGCCCAGGACAGAACCCTGTGGCACCCCACTGGTCACATCTTTCCAAGACGAAGAGGAGCCACTGCTGAGCACCCTTTGGGTTCGGCCGGTCAACCAATTACAAATCCATTGAACAGTTAACTTGTCTAGCCCACATTTTACAAGCTTGTTTTCAAGAATGTCATGGGGAACCTTGTCAAAGGCCTTACTGAAATCAAGGTATGCGATATCCACAGCGTTCCCTTCATCTACCAAGCTGGTAACTTTATCAAAAAAAGAGATCAGATTAGTCTGGCATGACTTGTTTCTCTGAAACCCATGTTGACTTTTTGTGATTATGGCATTGCCTTCTAAATGTTCACAGACTCTCTGTTTAATGATCTGCTCTAGAATCTTCCCTGGTATTGATGTCAGACTAACTGGATGATAATTGTTGGGATCCTCTTTTTCCCCCTTTTTGAAGATGGGGACAACGTTTGCCCTCCTCCAGTCTGCTGGGACTTCTCCTGTGCTCCAAGAGTTCTCAAAGATTATTGCCAATGGCTCTGAGATCACATTTGCCAGCTCCTATTCATGGAGATAAGAGTTCTGGTCAAATGGACACATGCTGGTTACATTCTGTATGGACTACTTTACATGGGGAGCTCTTTTAAATGTGTCTATAAACTTCATCTGTTCCAGAATGCTGCAAACAGACTTTGCTTGAACCACTTGCAGGAGCATGTCATTCATTACTAGTTATGGGGCAAAGTTCAAAGTGTTGGTTTTGACCTACATGACTTGGGATCAGGTTATTTTAAAGACCCCGTTCCCTTTGCCATTTTTGGTGGGAGTCACCAATTTTGCTGTCATTGATCCATTCTGTGCTTGTAACAATGATGTTTTTCGTCTCCTCAACTTTTCTGCTACAAGTAGACTAAATTATGATGGCTTTACAGCAGTGTAAGTAACCTGCCTGTCTAGCAGAATCAGAGGATTGCATAATCAATAAACATTTTGGCCTACATTTAAGGCCCTGTTTTGGTTGACAAATAACCTAAAAGACATGGTAAATCTGACCTCTAAATGTCTGAATAACATGCTTGACTGCTTATCTGTGACTACTGCCTTTTTGATAATTTGAGATGGTTTTGCTTTCCAAGATCTGGAAGGGATCACAGTATCTAAGTCCCAGTGGCAAGGAAGTATCTTCCAACAAGAGCAAAACCCAACAAAACACTATTCTATTTTTGGGATCTAAGCAGGATCATATCTAGTTAATACTTGGATGGAGAACAACCAGGGATTTCCATATAGGGCTCTGAAAGAATCCTGCCTGAACCTTGGAATGGAGTCACCAATCAGAGTTGACAATATGACTAAGTTTGTGGCAGCTTCCTATATAAGTTGTGGCTTTGTTGAAGAGAAGGGTAAATTAAATAGGGAGGTAGAAGGGAAGAAAAGGCAGCATGATAACAGGTGTACTGCTGTTAGAGAAAATTTAAACTGTTTTAACAATCATAATGGAAAATGCACAGAACCAGTGTAGTATAGTCATTTGAGTGCTGGATTATGATTATGGAGACTAGGGTTCAAATCCCTGCTTAGCCATGGAAACCCACTGGGTAACTTTGGGGAAGTCACACTCTCTCAATCTCAAAGGAAGGTAGTGAGAACCCCCTTTTGAATAAATCTTGCCAAGAAAACTGTGATAGGGTTGGTTTAGGGTTGCCATAATTCAGAAACAACTTGAAAACACACAGCAACAACAAATACAAAATGCATAAAGCACACAAGCCAGACAAAGATGCTGCAGTGGACAGGTGCTTCTTTGCCTGGCTGTTGCACCAGCTGTGCCCTTTCTTGGGATTGGCTGATCTGTCTCCAGTGGTTCTTGCCTTAGTTACCTCTCAATTAGGCTACTGTAATGCACTCTACATGGGGCTGCTCTTGAAAAGTGCTGTATTTGGAGGCTGCAGCTAGTGCAAAATGCAGCAGCCAGACTGGTGTCAGGTGTGCATTTTAGAGACCATATACTGCTCCAGCAAGAACTACATTGGCTTTCAATTTGCTTCTGAGCTCAATTCAAGGTACTGGTGTTGACCTACAAAGCCCTAAATGACTTGGGACCAAGATATCTGAAAGACCACCTCCTCCCATATGGACCTGCCAGAAATTTGAGGTCTTTAGAGGAGGACCTATTGTGTATCCCAACACCTCATGAAATTAGGTTGGTGGGTACACCTAACAGGGTTTCATTGTAGCAGCATCTTGACTGTGGAACTCCTTACCCAAGGAGGTTAGGCTGGCCCCCTCTCTTTTAAGATTCCAGAGGGCACCCAAAACAGTGCTGTTCACATGTTTGAAATTGGTGTTTTAACTGTTTCAAATAGTTTCTAGGATTGTTTTTAGACTGCTTTTAGAAATTTTTAAAGATTATTTTAATGTGTTCTTATTTTTTTTATCTTTATATTGTTTTAAACATTTTTTATTTATTCATCACATTGGGAGCCCTTGTGGCTTGGGAGGCAATACAGAAATACTATAAACAAACAAACAACTAAATAAATAAATGCCGGAATGCCATCTATGTGCCGAATTGTTTTTTTAACACTAGGAACAGCTTGTTTCTCAAAATAAGTTTGACATCTTGGCAATGTATGCCACATTGACTTGTAAAGAAATAGGCTTTGAGCTTGTCTTTATTGTCCATACAAGTAGTTTATTTAAAGGCTTGGACCCAAATGAAGTTCTGTACTTCACTGTTTGAAAGCAGTTTGTTTTGGGAACCAATCACTATATATTGAGGAAACTGTAAGGAATATTTCATCCTGAGCTGCTTTCTCTTCTGTTTTACAGCTCCTCATACCTCATGTACGATTTACAATAGCCATCAACACCAAAGCCCGTGAGCAGCTTATCTGTGAATATGGCCTTTTTGATAAGGTGAGAAGGTTTTGCTTTCTTCATATGTCTGGAAGCTGTACAAAGCCCTAGAAGAAAGTGTCTTCCAACAAAAGCAACCACTCCTGCAAAAAGGCAACGGCACAACTAAAAACAAAACAGAGCAGAACAGAACAGTAATTAATCCATGAAGTCCAACTGAAACAGAAGGCTTTAACTTATCAATCAGTAGGGGTGATTTTTAAGCTTCCCTTAGAAGGCAGTTCTATAATATACTGTTGTTACAGAAAAGACACTGTTCCTGTTGGAAATTAGTCAAACTTCTCCATGAGATGAAATTGAAAGGTAATATTGAACAGTAAGTTAATGTCCCTAGGGAGGAACAACAGTACTGTATTCCAGTATCAAATTCTCAAATCTGTCTTCCAGGAAGGAGCAAAACTACCACAAAGCAGCTCCTCTAAAAAATTACCAAAATGGTACCACAAAACTTCATAGAGGTCCAGAATAATCAATAAGGTCACACTCTCTCAGTCTCTGTCTCACTAAAGATCTGTCAGTGTGCCTAAGGTAGTCTCATGCATGCTTACTCGGAGCTGTTCCATGGAACTTGCTCTCTAGAAATCATGTTTAGGATTGCAACCTCAGCCCTAAAGAAAAGGCAGAAACTAAATTGAAATTGAGCAAGAAAACTGGAGTCTTCCAAGTGTGCCTTGGAAGAAACTGATCACCATTCTCTTCCACTTTTTAGCAAAATAAATAAATGGGTCATTAATTGAACAGAATCACTGATTTTTATTTTCTAATTTTTTTGGAGGAGTGATTTAACAACTCTTAAAGGATCATCCCCACTATTAAGAGCACTCATCTACACAGCCATTAAATTGCACATGATTAATGCTCTCTATCTTTTTTTTTTTTTTCTGCCAAAGGCAAATGCTACTGGAGGTGGTGGACATGTGCAAATGGTTCAGCAAGCAATGAAGCACCTCACCTACAACTCCCTCTGCTTCCCTGAAGAAATCAGGGCACGACAGATGGAAAGTTATGAAGATATTCCATACTACTACTATCGAGATGATGGTCTCAAAGTTTGGGAGGCAATAAGGAGGTATGAGGCTTCCTGAAATAAATTCACTTTTCTTTATTTATTTTTAAACATCTTTTGCCTGATGAAGAAGCCAGTAGAGCTTCGAAAGCTTGCATCATGCGTTTTGCATTTGGTTGACCAATAAAGGTATCACTTTTTTGTGAATTTTGGATTTTGCTGAATGGCCAACACAGCTATCCCTGGATGTGTTTCCTAAATTCTGTTACATTACACAGAGACTAGAGAGCAATAACAAACTAACTGAGTCTTTGGAGTGCGGTTTTGCTTGTGGCATTTCACTTCTAACAACATTAGGAATATGTTGTGGAAGCTGAGTTCATCCTTCACATTCAATTCCCCTTTGTATTGCTTTGCTCTTTGACAGATTACTTCAGGGTGGGGGATATTTTCCAGATATGTCTTGGAAATGTGGTTGGGGGCCTCTATAGCTAGATGTGGTAAAGGTTTTCATCTCTCATTACATTGGTAGTCTATGTTATACATCTGTCGCAAGTGATACATTGTGCTCATTCACACAATTCTGCAAGCCATTGTAAAATATATATATATATATTTAACTTAAGCCTTGCTGAAGCTATGAATTGCACAGCAGGGAATCACACAATCTGTGGCGTGTCTTATCTATTTCTATTTTGTTTCTCACTGGATTCTTTCCCACTCAGTTGTTCAGATCCCTCCTGGTATCACAGACATCTCCGTGCCACTATATGGCCTCACCATGCCTCCCAAGGACCCCATTGGACCTTTGCTGTCAGCGCATGTGGCTGTGGGAAAGAAAGTTGAAAGAAACTTTCTCCTTACCAGGAAAGAAAAGAAGCATTCCTTTTACAAAACATTTAATCCTTGACATGTAGCTTCAGTTAAAAGGTTTTCCTGAACTTGATGCATTTTTGCAGTAGTAGGACCTGATTACAGGGGGATATGTCAATTCTCTATGTGCAGCCCACTGTACAGTAGGACCTCCGTATCTGCAGGTGATTGGTTCCAGAGGGCCGCATAGATACCGAAAACTGCAAATAACAGTGAAAGCCATTAAAAATAATGGGACTTCCGGTTTAAAATACCACAGAGTTGCCTTGGAGGATCTAGAAAACGTCTAGAGAGGATGCCTCTCTAAGCATTTTCTAGGAAGACTATGGTAGGTGTGCTGTTTTGTGTCCTGTGGATAACTGAATCAGTGGATAATGAACCAGCAGATATGGGGGTCCTACTGTATTGTTATTTATTACATCAGATTGGAAAGAAAGCAGGTTTCTGGCCAGATTCACCTCTTTGCCTCAAGTTTCTAAAGCTGTAGAGAGCCATTCTCTAGGAATTTTCTTCAGAGAAAGTGAGTTAGCTTGGCCAGGCAGGGAGGAATTCAGCTTCTTTCCATAAACTGTTGCATACTTCTTGACTTTGCTGGGTTTGTTGCTTGACCAGGACAGAGCTTTCTTTTGCTGAACCAAACCTACAATCCAGTTTTAATGCCATTTTATCTACCATAACATACCTTCCCCCCACACTCCCACCTGTTTTCTAGCATCACTGCAGCCTCCCCGCTATAACGAATGGGATTCGTATGCCAGCTACTAGTTACTGATAACAGAAACAGGGCAATAGAAGATCACCGTAAATTCAGTGTGTGGGACGATGCTGTGTATATATAGTAAAGGAAATCATAGAATTGCAGAGTTGGAAGAGACCACGAGGACCATCCAGTCCAACCCCCTGTCACGCAGGAAATCATGATCAAAGCATCCCCGACAGATGGCCATCCAGCCTCCGTTTAAAGACCTCCAAGGAAGGAGACCCCACCACGCTCTGAGGGAGTGTGTTCCACTGTCGAACAGCTCTTACTATAGAATGTGGACAAGGACCATGAGAGAAGCAGACATCTATTGTGCGTGTGCATATGTGTGTGTGTGTGTGTGTGTAAATAAGGTGACAGAGACAGAAGCTGGTCATCTGTGACCAGAACTGGAATACAGCAATGTTACAACAGTCCTTCAGCATTCCCTCCATGGAAAACAGCCAGGAAGCTCCCACCCACCACTTTTTGGGAGTACCATTCCATAGAACAGGACTGGGTAGAGTGAAGCACATGTACTATGTGCAGTCCCCCAGCTCCTATTATGCTCCTCCAGCCTCCAGGGGAAAAAAAAATCCACCCATGGTGCAAATTATACTTAATAAGATTCTGGGAGTATACTTTGCCATTTCAATGTAATTTCCCCCTTGAGTTTCTTTTAGGCCTTCCAAAGCCCTTTATTGGGAAAAAAAAAATCTAAAGTGACCAACCAGTAATTTTGGATATAATAAACCATTTTTAGCACCCTTGGAGACGAAATTGAGAACACAAGACTGAAGTATCCCCATGGCCAATGAAACATACAGTGAATAATGTGGTATGTGTGGGTGGGTGGAGCAGGGGAGGGGAGACCTGCATCATAAATGCTCTGAACCCAAGATGAATGCCCACTTTTTGTGGTTTGTGTCTGTGCTCACGCTCTTTGTGGGTCCATGAGGTTGTGGGTCCATGAGCTGTCAGCTGCTGCTCCATGGCAAGTTTCAAGAAATTATGTGACTAGGGACTTGTCTATATGTGGGGCAAAATTGTCCACCTGCCCCCTGAAGCCCTGCACATTCTTATTCTCTGCAGGGACACAGGGTACCTTGTCTTCACCACACCTGCGGAGTTTCATCCACTGCCACCGCTGCCACTGCCACGGCAACCAATTTTAAAATCCCAGAGGCAGTTCCCGAAGAGATTTTCTCCGTTTCCCTGGCTCAGCAGTGTTGCCTCCACCTGCTCTCCCACTCACCCGTCGCTTGCTTCAAGTGCTTCCATCGCTTTCTTCAAGCACCTCTTCCTGTAACAGGTGAGCGGGGGAGCAGGTGTAGTCAGCTCTGCCAAGCCAGGTGAGGGGAGAAAACCTCTCTCTTTGGCTGGGAACTGCTTCCAGAGTGTTAAAATTGGTCACAGTGGCGGCTGCAGTGGCAGACAAAACTCTGCTGAAAACCCTGAATCCCACATATTGCACATCCTGGTAAGATACCTCAAAATGCTGCAAATCTCACACATGCAATGTGTGGCTGGATAGCCCCGTGTGGTCTGATCGGGGCAGATTCGGGGACATTCGTATGGGCATTCAGGGTATTTGATAGTGTAGACAAGCCCTGGGATAATAATATGGCACAAATATGGTACTGATCCCTGGCACAGTGGGGGGGGGGAATTGCTCATCCATCACATCTGATTACTTGAGAAGCACAGCGAGCACCATGAAAAGATTGTGAGCCTGGAGGAAGGGCTTTCTCACATGAATAATTTTGTAGAATGTCATAAGAAGATTTTTTTTTCTGAAGAGACCAACCATAAGTTTATTAAGAAGAATAATGCTGCCCACTAATTAGAGCAGCTGGGTTCTGAAACTTACTTTCATCTTCTAGATTTTGTATTTTATTGCTTTATAATATAGAACAGCTCAGTGAAGAAATGCTCATTTACCCAGAAGAGATATCTTAATTGGTGAGGGGGTTTGGATTAGGAGTAGGGCAGCTGGGATGAAAGAATTTATACTGCTGCTGCTGGTGGGTGATGATAGCAGCACTTGCAATGAATAATTGTGACCAACAACTTGTTAAATTCCCTACAGGGCATACTCCAGTTAAGAACTGGTCAGTTAGACCTATTGCAGTACTATATAGCTGAAAAAGCTAATGACTTGTTTATAGCCTTTTCATTTGTCTGTGCTAGTTTTTCACTTTTATTAAGTGCAAAGCATGATGCAAAACCATGTAAACCTGCTGTTCCTCTTCCCTGTTTCTCTCAGGGCCACTTCCCATTTTTGTTGCAAACACAGTTATCTCAATTATGCTGATGTAGCATCAGTGTTTCCTATATCAAGATCACAAATAGCGAAGCACAGACTGTTGTGCCTACAAATACTGAATCAGAGACAATTGTCTATTATAAATGTGATGCCAAATTTGAGAATAAGGGGCAGCACTGCGTCCTTAAGTAGAACTCATAATGTTGGTAATCCTGCTTTTTCCCAGAGTATAATATTACCTATTTGTCCTTTATATACTTCTGCACTGTAATTTATTAATGTAAAGGGGAACAAACCTGGACTGAGTTTATTTTTAAAAGACAATTATCACGGAGGGCCCATCTACATGAGGGGGAAAAAATCCAAAGTACCTCGTAGCATTGGCATCTCGCAGCAGCAGTGACATGTCTAAATGGTTTTTCTGGCCTCAGAAGCCACCATAAGCCTCACATTCCTGATGGAGGCCGCGAGTGATTTACTCATGTTAGTTCTTCACTGCTGCCGTGTTTTTTTTTAAGTCGTCCCAAGGTGTGCTGGTATGGTAGAGTGATTTTCCAGTTTTATAGGACAACAAAACAGAAAATGTTCATCCTGTTTGGCCTTAGCAAGCGATCGCTAAGACGAAAATCCAAAATGGTAGCAGCGGGCGCTTACCCTGCTAGCAAGCCCCACTCTCACCTGGCCAATCAGCTTTGTGCTTCCCTTTGAATTTTTTGTTGTTCGATAGTCCAAACGAGCAAGACTACGCATCCCCCCCTCATGGTTTTTGAAAAAGTATGGGAAAATCTGCGATGGCTTTTATCCTGTTGTTTTTACCGTTTTGGGCCCCCCTTCTTCCGAATAATGTGGCTTGGCACTGGATCCCATTTAGACAGGTAGGATTCCCAGTGAATTCCATGAGGGGTATTTTCACTGTTTACCATAGACAGGCCCAGAGATTCTTTCTAATTTCTTGCAAAGAGTATTTCTATTTTTTCTGAAAATACCTTTTTGCTCTAAATTGGTCAGACTGTCTTCTTTGAAAGAATGAATGTAGCCTTTAGGTTATATAACATAACTGTTTGGAACACACCCACACTAACTCTGGTAATTGCATTTGCTAATATATTTTAACACTAAATCGTTATTTCCACAATATGTCTTATCATTTCACAAGTGATTTTTGTACTTGTAGTGGGATAATGGAAACAGAAAATAGTATTCAGAGTAGCCCATTCATTTGAATGATTGCTATTTGGCCCATTCAAGACATTTTTAATGCTTCCCACTATATTAATTTTTAAAAATTTATTGAAATAATTTACCATAATTATATTTTACCACTCAGTGATGGGCAACCTTTTGAGCTTGGTGTGTCAAACGTCGCCAAAAAACTGAGCATAACTTGGGTGGTGTGTCACTTTGAGGAAAAAACATTATTTTGCTATATTTATTGTTTAATCAACAATATTATTAATTGTTTATTAATAATGAGTCATCATAACTCATGTGACAACTGAGTAATCAAAATGTACAGTCGTCCCTTCACATTCGTGGGGGTTAGGTTTCAAAGACCCCCGCAAATGTGAAAAATCCGCAAATAAGAAACAGCCCCCCCCCAACCTCCCGAAAGTGGCAACGGGGCCTTGGAGGCCGCGTCGCTACTTTCCCCCGGCCTCCCCCTGACTCATGGTTTATTTTGCAGGGCATATCTCACCCACGAGTGCAGCAGGGAAAGATATAAAAGAGGTGGACTTACCTGCTGGAGGTAGAGGAAGGCTGGGGGGCACAGTAGGAAGTGTGGGAGTAAGGTGAAGTTGGCGACGAGGAGGCAGCCTGAGTTAGCCATGGAGCAGAGCATGTGTTGCCGGCTAGCCTAGAAGCGATTACGCGGGCAGCTCCTTGGCTCCCAGACCCTCGGCTTCTTCCTTTCACAGCACTTACTCCCCCTTCCCACAATGCCATGGCACACACACGAGCATTCTCCTCCCTCCCTCTTTTGGCAGCTCCCCTGTGCAGAGCTATTTAGGAGGGCTCCCTTGGAGAAGCTGCGCGTGGTGCCCTGGGTTCAAACAAGAGGCCCACCTACCCACTGCCTTCCCCGGCCTTTCTGAGGCAGCTCCGAGGCTTCAAAGTCACAGAGCCCCCTCGGGAAAGCTGGGCGGCCACCCTCCCGCTCGCCCGCTGCCTTCCCCGAGGCGGCTCCATGACTTCAAAGCCACGGAGCCCCCTCGGGAAGGCCAGGGAGAGGCCGAGTGGCTACCCTCCCGCTTGCCCACCATCTTCCCTGGCCTTTCTGAGGCGGTTCCAAGGCTTTGAAGCCTCAGAGCCACCTCGGGAAGGCTGGGGAGAGGCCAGGCTCGCCCGCCGGCCACATTACGCGGCCTTTCTGAGGCAGCTCCGGGGTACCACGGCAGGTCTCAGGGGTGGTAGTGGCGAGGTGGGGGAAGGCTCCACTCCTCCCTAAAATGGCTATTGGGGCTTTGTAGCCCTGCCTGCCACTTTCCTCCACCCTCCCTAAAGTGGCGATCTGGGCTTCGTAGCCATGCCTGCAACTTTCCTTCCCCCCTCCCTAAAGTGAGGCTTTGAAGCCTGGATTGCCACTTTAGGGGGGGTGAGGTTGTGGGTGGGGGCGGAAGGAGGCCTTACGGCCGCGTGTCAGCACAAATGGCTACGTGTGTCAGTGCTGACACGCGTGTCATAGGTTCGCCATCACCGCTCTAGATGATAGATTATCCAAATTCTCCAATATCTTATTAGAATGTTCATCCAAGGAATTGCAATTGACTTGGAGTTTAATTTTTTATCATCAAATTGATCTAAAAGCCATCCAGTCTGATTTTATATCATGGACCTTACAACTTGAAACGTAACAGAATTGTGATAATAAATAAATTATCTTTTCCAGATAATCTTTGGAATCCTTCAGAATCAAAACTATGTCATGTAAATAAAGATGTGTTATAAAATGAGACAATAACATATTAAAGATTTGTGTCTTGAGATTCATGCAAATAACTTCTCGATTAAAAAAAAAATGAAGAAAATTTACTTTACCACTCTAAAGAAAGGAATTTTAATTCTTAGAGGCAATTTTACTTATGATACAGATAGACCAACATTTATGTTTTAGTCATGTTTGATAAACAGATATAATAGAGCTGTCCAGTGTGTGTGTGTGTGTGTGTGTGTTGCCTAGTCTAGAATTTAATGCATGTTAAGAAGTAGTGCTGTCCAGCTATTAAGGGACAAGCATTTTTTTTTAGTTGTCCATTTAGTTTACTGAAGACAAGACTGTTTCAGATTATGCGTAACTGAAAAATAAAACTGACAGACATTTCACAGAGATATTATGAATGGATGTAAGTTATATTTTTCTGTACTTTTTCCAGCTCTACAAAATGCTTTTGAGACAGGGTAAGCAGACTGCAGGAGATAGCCAGTGGGCAGGGCAACCCTCCCTTCTGCATCTACAGAGGGATAAACCCACCCCAGAAGTCTACAAGCTAAATTAGGTGTTGTGTGCTGCTGCAGCTTCTAATCTCCTTAAAGCTTCCCCCTCCCCACCATCTAATTGCTGCTTTCTTTGTTTTGCTTGCTTGCTTGCTTGCTTAAGGTTTAAAATGTGGCTAGGCTGGCTGAAGTTGTGTATGCTGTCTTTCCAAACAGACCTTCTGAGTAATGTTCAGTAATGTTTTTCACAATTCATTTCTGTCCAATGCTCCCTTATCTGTTTCCATGATCCATTCAGAACCCAGTTGTTATGCAAACAGACTGAAGATATATCTAGACTGCCCAGTTTTATCAGTTGCACACCACTTTTGTCATGTCTACAAGCAAATCCTAGGATTTGTACTTTCATTAGGTACTTACAAAATACCCTGAGAAGAAAGGGATTGAGATTAAATCAACATGCACTGTAGTGCAGTTTAATTCTGAAGTATAAACAGGCACCTTGGGAATTGTAATTCAGGAGGTACCTGAATTACCTCCAAAATTACAGGAGGTACCTGAATTACTTCCTGAATTACAGGGTGCCACAGGGTTCTGTCCTGGGCCCAGTGCTATTCAACATCTTTATCAATGAGTTGGATGAGAGAACAGAGAGTATGCTTATCAAGTTTGCAGATGACACCGAATTAGGAGGGATAGCTAATACCCCAGAGGACAGGATCAGAATCCAAAATGACCTCAACAGATTAGAAAGCTGGGCCAAAACTAACAAAATAAATTTCAACAGGGAGAAATGTAGGATATTACACTTGGGCTGTAAAAATGAAATGCACAGATATAGGCTGGGTGACACCTGGATTATGGCAGTACAAAGGGATCTAGAAGTCTTAGTGGACCACAATCTGAACATGAGTCAGCAGTGTGATGCGGCAGCTAAAAAAGCCAATGCGATTTTAGGCTACATTAATAGGAGTATCATATCTAGATCAAGGGAAATAATAGTGCCACTCTATTCTGCTTTGGTCAGACCTCACCTGGAATACTGTGTCCAGTTCTGGGCACCACAATTCAGGAAGAATATTGACAAGCTGGAACGTGTCCAGAGGCGGGCGACCAGGATGGTGGGTGGTCTGGAAGCCATGCCCTATGAGGAGTGGCTTAGGGAGCTGGGCTTGTTTAGTCTGGAGAAGAGAAGGTTGAGAGGTTACATGATAGCCATGTTTAAATATTTGAAGGGATGTCATACTGAGGATGGGGCAAGCTTGTTTTCTGCTGCTCCCAAGACTAGGACACAGAGCAATGGGTTCAAACTACAGGAAAAGAGATTTCACCTAAACATTAGGAAGAACATCCTGACAATAAGAGCTCTTCAGAAGTGGAATATACTGCCTCGGAGTGTGGTGGAGTCTCTATCTCTGGAGGTTTTTAAACAGAGGCTAGATAGCCATCTGTTGGGAATGATTTGATTGTGTATTCCTGCATGGCAGGGGGTTGGACTGGATGGCCCTTGTGGTCTCTTCCAACTCTATGATTCTATGAGGTATATTGAATGTCTCTGGTAGAAGTTCCTGCTTTCTTTGCTGAGTTGCTTTTTGACCACCAGCATCTGGAGTTGATATTTGTGGAGTGTTTGACCTTGGTGGCAGCAGCTAACTTGGCAACTAAGCAACACCATCAGCATCTCAAACACACACGCATGAACGCACAGAAAGAGAGAATGCTAACAGGGCAAAATACAGTTAATAGGGCAAATCATCTAGGAACATAAGACATTTTGCTAACTTTCCTTGCTGTTTCCTACAGCTTTGTGACAGATGTTGTCAACATCTATTATGAGAGTGAAGAGAGGGTGTGTGAAGATGTGGAACTCCAGGCCTTTGTGAAGGACATTTATGTCTATGGAATGAGAGGAAACAAGGCTTCAGGTGAGGCTGAACAAGATCCTCTGTCCTGTGGTGCTGCCTAGTGCACAGACTGTACTTTCCCTCTTCAACCCAACTGGGGTTAGAGAGAGAGAGAAAATTCTGGCCCATAACCCCCTTCTTTTCCTGAAAGGGAAGGAATTATGAGAGAAAACTGCAATATATGTAATACTGTATTTACCAGAGATTTAAGCATTTAGTTAATCATTGACAACAAAGGAACAGGACTGTCATACATCAAAGTGTATTAACAAACACTCTGGACAAACATTAACATTTAAGAGTGTACCATATATGTGTTCCAATAATCAATATCTCCCAACCTCTTTAAAAAGCTTATCATTAACTGTTATCAAGTGGACTTTGACTTATGGTGACCATATGAATGAAAGACCACCAAATTACCTTGTCATCATCGGCCCTGCTCAGATCTTGCAGACTCAGGGCCGTGGCTTCCTTGATTGAATCTATTCATCTGAAGCAAAGTATAATACTTCTCACATTCAGCTGGTATTATACTATTTAACTGGGAAATGTTACATATGATAAAGATGCAAATACTTTTCTTTTTTCCCATTCTTCTCCAAATTTATATCCATTGTTTGTTTGTTTGGATCTAGGATATTTGTCACAGTAACTGTTACACTATATTATTATAATATAAAGTAAAACTGTAAAATATTTCACTTATATGTTTAACATTTTAATTAATCTACAAAGGTTTTCCCCAGATCTTTGTTACTGTTATAGAATATAGCTCTATTGTGTATATCAGTTCATTATTTTCCAAAGTATAACTGGCACCCTGGTGCAATGTCTTTGCCTTTGTTTCCACCCTGTCAAATCAAACAAACAAGGGCTATAGCTCTTCAGAATAAATATGTTGCATTGGTCTGCTAATAGAACCAGCCAATAGTGGTAAGGTATGGGGTCCAAATCCTTTATGAGTTCTTTGGTTTTAGGAACATTTTTATTATATAAATCATATATATCCCCTTCTTGTCCCAATCTAGGTAAGTTATGTATTTGATCAGGTAAAAAAAATTGGGATGAGTCAGGAAGGGGCGGATGGGTGATACCTGGGGCATCATTTTGTGATTCCACTGTTTCCAAACTCGTAAAGACATTCATGAGAAAGGATTTTCAAATTTTGTTATTTGAGGGTAGGAAAGGTTAGACAAGTACATTACCATGTGTTTTGGGTCTTTCAGGTTTAATTCTGTCTCAATCCAGTTAGTTTGGGGGTTTCTCTTGAATATCTGGACCAGATGTGTAAGCTGAGCAGCCATAAAGTAATATGGCAAATTTGGAATGCCCAGCCCCACTGTTTGGAGTTTCTGATATAAAATACCTTTTGGAAATCTTGGTTTTTTATTGTTGAAAATGAAAGTGTGGAATAGTTTTTTTCCAAATGTTGAAGTATGTCAAAGGGGGTTCCAGAGGGATTGTGAAAAATAGGAATAGAAGTTGTGGAAGTACAAACATTTTTAGTATTGCTATCTGTCCCAAGAGGGATAGGCTAAATGTGGTCCAGTGTTTTATTTTTTGCTTTATCCAGGTTGTGAGTTGTTTATAATTCCATGGCAACAGTTGAACTATGTCTTTGGTGATTAGTATCCCTAGATATTTAAATCCAGAGGGTTGTAGATGTAATTTAGTCAGCTGTTGCCATTCGTGTTGTGTTGAGTGTGTGGTATTTGGACATAGTAGTACTTGTCAAATTTGTTCACTGTCTTTTGGAGGGCAGGAAATGTAGTTGTCATGTTCATGATATAGAGTAAATGTTGTCAGCAAAAAGTCTGATTTTGTGCATTTGTTGGTGGATCACAGGGACTTCGATTTGGTGTGTCATCCTTATTTGTTCTGCAAGGGGTTCTATGGCTATTGCGAATAATAGAGGGGACAATGGGCACCCCTGCTTGGTTCCCCGATGAAGTTTGGATGTTTGGGAATCTACTTTGTTAGCATAGATCGTTTCTTCAGAATTGGAGTACAGATTTTGGAGAAATGTTACGAATTGGCATCTCATATTCATTTTTTGGAGCAGTCTAAATAGGTATGGCCATTCCAACCGATCAAAGGCTTTCAATGTGTCTAGTGATATCAAAGCCAGGGATGTGTGCCTTTTGTTGCAAAAGTGCATTATATTTAGTGTTCTTCTGATGGCATCGGCTAGCCACTGGCCAGGCATAAAGCCTTTTTGGTTGGAATGTATGTAATCAGTGATGAAAGCATTCAGGTGTTTTGAAAAGATTGAGGTCATTATTTTAAGGTCAGAGTTGATCAGGGCAATTTGTCTGAAGGCAGTGATGACAGGTGTGTCATCCTCTGTCTTGGGGATCAGGATGATCTCTTCCAGCTGCATGGATGTGGACCATTGCGGAGGAGTTCATTATACAGGTTGTGTAAGTGTGGGGTAAGTTCTGTTTTGAGTTGTTTATAGAATTCAACGGAGAATCCGTCAGGCCCTGGCGCCCATCCCAGTTTCAGTTGAGTAATAGTTTGTTCAATTTCTTGTATGGTGATTGGGGAATTTGGAGCTGCTTTGTGTTGTTCCATAAATTTTGGGATTTTTAGTGAGTTTAAGAATTGGGTAAAATCTAGGGATTGAGGGCACTCTAGGGATTGAGGGATGTGTATAACTCTTTATAGAATGTACGAAATCTGTGGAGTATGTCCATGGTTTTAGTTACAGTAGTCCCATCGAGGGTTTTAATCTGTGAGATGGTGCTTTTTTCAGCTTTCCTCTTAACTAGGTGTGCCAATAGTTTCGAGTTTTCATTCCCATGCTGATAGTAATGTGCCTTTGTATATTGGGTGGCTATATGGATGCTTTTTAAATCTAATTCCTCTAATTCAGATTTTATTTTCATCAATTGAACTAGTGTCTGCTTGTCTTGGTCAATCTTGTGATTTTGGGTTAATTTAGTTAATTCACTTAACAAAGAGTGTCTTCATGTCTCTTTTATTTTTTTCTGTTTTGCTCCCTCCTGTATCAGGAGGCCACGTTAGACCACCTTTAGAGCGTCCCAGAGTAGTGATTCTGCAGTGTCATCTGTTTTACTCTCTTGGTAAAAGTGTTTATTGCCTGTTGTATGTGTGTTCTGAATGGTTCATTATTCAGTAAATAGGAGTTAAATCTCCATATTTTAGTTGGTTGTGTTGCTTCTGTCAAAGACCAGTCCATGGTAAGTGGAGTATAGTCTGAGTGGAGGGCCAGGTGGATTGTGACTTTTTCAATGTGGGACATGGTCATCTTGTCAACAAAGAAGTAGTCAAACCTTGAGTAGGAGTTATGTACTTTGGAGGAAAAGGTGTAATCTCTGGTTGTACAATTAAGCAACTGCCACGGGTCAACTAAGTTTAGTCTTTTAAGATCTTTCAGAGGAATTTGTGGTATTGAGTGGGGTTTGAGTGACTTATAAGAAGATTTATCCATATAAGGATTGAGAACTGCATTAGTGTCCCCTGCAATTATCATTGCGCCCTTTGTCATCTGTTCCAGAGATTCCAGGAAAGATGTCAGGAATTATGTTTGGTTAGGGTTTGGTGCATAGAAACTGGCTAGGGTGACTTCCTTGTTCATGAGAGTGCCCTGTACTATTACAAATCTACCTCTAGGATCTTTACAAATTTTCTGTGGGATGAATGGGGTTTGTTTATCAAATATTATTGCAGTCCTTCTTGCCTTTCCATTACCTCCAGCCACGAATTGATGTCTGAATTGGGATTTTGGAAACACCAGGTTGGGTGACTTGTTGTGCATCTCCTGTAGAAAAATGATGTTCGGGTAGAGAGGTTTGAGCTGTTTTAATATCTTAGCTCTCTCAACTGGTGATCCTAGTCCTCTGATATTGAAAGAGAGAAATTTGAGGGTAGACATGTCTAATTAGATAGAATTAGATATGATTCTATGATTCTAAGTCGCTTTTGCATTTGTTGCTGAATGAATAGGCGGAAGGCAACAATCATGGATGGCAAGAGAGAATGCACATGCAAAAAGAGAGCAACCATACAATGAATTTTCAAAATCCTTTCAGGATTTTTGAGAGGAGAGTTAAACAAGATAACAATTAAAAACATCAACAACATCAACAATGACCCCTGAACATTCAAACACCTGGGGAAGAAGATCCATGCATTGCTTGGAGCTTCTGGTGGGGGTGACATCCCCAGCCTTCCCAGGGGAACCATATTTGGGGGACAATCTAGAGCAAAAAAGACTGTTAAGGCTTCTTTGTATTGACAGTGTTAAGTGTGTCCACGAACTACCAACCTGTTTCTGAGTGTTATGCGGCATGGTACCACAGGCCATGGTGTGCCACAAAGCGTGTGGCTGTGCCGCACCCACCCAGACAAGATAGTGCATAGCAGGCAGATACTTACCAGTCAGCTTAGGCAACAACAGAAGGATCAGTAGGTGTGGGTGTTTCAATGGAGAGTCTGTTGAAGTACGCAGAGGACCCAGTTTCAAAATGTGCTTCAGTCTTGACTGGCTGTGTGGAGTGCTGCCATTAGTTCTTTGTGGACCTGTTGTTCCGGTTGCCGCAGCATTTATGGAGTGCTAGTGATCTGGCTCCTGTTAGTACTTTTGAGGTGTGAAGCCGTTCTTCTTGTGTTTAGAGATCAGGGTCCATGTGTTGGTGTCAGGTGTGTGGGTCTTCTGCGCAGCAGTGTCCTCTTCATGCTGTATTTCCTGTTCCAAGGTTTTAGGTACAGGAATGTCTATGGCTAGCAGCATGTCCAGAAGCTGGGATCTTGTAGTCAAATTCATAGTTTTATTATGAAAGATGATTGATTTGAATGGAAAGCCCCATTTGTAGCATATCTCCTCCTTTTGTAAAATTGATGTCAGTGGTTTAAGGAGTTTTCACTTGCGTAGGGTTTCTGGGGCCAGATCATGATAGATTCTATTTGAGTTGTATTGTGCAGTATTGGCACTTGCTTTGAAAGGAGGTCAAATATGCGAGCTTTTACAGAGAAGTGGGCAAACCGAGCGATTATGTCTTGAGGAGACTTGTTCAGAGTGGGTGGAAGGCCCAGTGCTCTGTGGACACGTTCTATGTCTGTTGCAATAACGGTGTCATTGGGGCAATGCTTATTAATCTAGCCCGCCAAGAGGGTCAGGATGTTTTTTCCCTTCACGCCTTCCACAAAGCTGCAAAATCTAATATGCGCCCTCCCCACCCCGATTTTCCAAATCTTCCAGCTTGTTTGCTAGGGATTCGTGTGCTTCCTCAAGATACTGTATTCTGTGCTTGTGGTTTTGCCCCATTTTATGGGCCCCTGCCGCTGTTTCAGCAACTTCAGAAATTGTTCCTATAAGTTCTTTGATAGAGGTTTGCAGGGGGGCAAGGGCTGCAGACCAGTCTATTTGCAGGTCTGAGACAATCTTCTGTCGCAGCCTCTCAAATTGGTCTGGCAGCTGCTGGTCATTTAGCTTTGGTGGGGTCTCTTTCCCTCCCCCTCCTCCGCCTTTGCCACCTCCTCCCCTGCTTGCCTTGTTAGCTGCAAGCACCATTATGTCTTCCTGCTTGACAGGCTTGTTGTTTTCCTCTGCTGCTGAGGCCTGGAGTCGTTTCCCTCCCCTTTTTGATCAGGCAGTATTCAGAGATAGATCTGTCAGTTGGTCTCTTGCTGCCGATCATCAGGGGGGTATTTTCAGGATGGAAAGACTCCTCCAGTGCTACAAGGACAGGCTTAAATCACAAGGCCTTTGGGAGTCTTCTCTCTAGTCGTCAGCCTTCTTAAGCGCCCGGACACACACCCAGCATGTGTGATTCTTAAAAGCCACATATACACTAGCTGCATCTGATAATAAAGTTTGGAGAAAGACTGAGGCCAGAACACTGCATGTGGTGCTGTCCACAATTGCACAATAGTGCCTTGCCTTGGGAGACAATTATACTTTCCCACATAGAAAACTCATTTTTGGATAACACTCTTTTGGCTTCTGCAACTCTCAGGAGCCCTGGTGGCACAGTGGTTAAATGCCAGTACTGCAAGCCACCACGTTGCAAGTTCGATTCCAGCCGGCTCCAAGGTTCACTCAGCCTTCCATCCTTTCGTAGGTCGGTAAATTGAGTACCCAGCTTGTGGGGGCAATTAGCTAACACACATTGGAAACTGTTTAATGCAGTTAGATGTGTAAATAGCTATTGCTTAAAACAGTTTGTAAGCCGCTCTGATAGCCTTATGGCTGAAGAGCAGGGTATAAATAAATAAATAAAAAGGAAACGAATGCTTCAGAAGCAAAACAAGACATTAAGTGGAAGAAGGTGTTAAGCAAATAAATAAGGAATAAATAAGGAAGGACAATGAGATTAGATTTTTAGGGATTGAAGAAAATGGAGATAAGGAAAAGGGAAAAGGATCAAATTTATCTACAACTCAAACGGGAGGGGACTAAAGGAAGTAAGAAGGATGGATGGATATAAGAAGGGGAATGTAGGTGAGATGGTTAAGAATAAGTCTGGGAAAGAAAGTGGATGGGATGGGTGGGATAGATGAGTGGAAGAAGAAGAAGGAAGTTAGATGAAGGATGGTAGATGAATGGATGAGAAGGTATGAGGTAGGAAGAGATGAGATGGGGTAATGGAAGAACAAAAGATGGTTGAAAATTGAATGAATGTATATATTATATTATATAGTATAAATGCAAATGTAACTAAAAATTGTGAATCCTTTTGAAGCATCAATAAAAACATATTTTAAAAAGTGTAGGGGGTCCTGGAAGCCTCCAAGAGAGACCATTGGCCTTCCTTTTTTTGCTAGGAAGCAGGTGGTCTGAGGGGGCTGCGCTTTGCCAACCCCTGTTTTACTTCCACACTTGCACCATTCTCACACCATTGACCCTGAGGCAAAGGGAAAGAACTTGTGTGATTTTGTTGTCTTCATCATAAAGAAGGTGGAAAAAATAATTTGTTTTAATTTACTCAGAACAATTTGGGATCCTTTCTTCAATGTTTAAAATTACTGATTGAGGTCTTTTCTCTGCCTTTCAGGATTTCCTAAGACAATCAAGACACGGGAGAAGCTGTCAGAATATCTTACTATAGTGATATTCACAACATCAGCACAACATGCAGCTGTAAATTTTGGTCAGGTCTGGTTTTTGTTTAAATATAATTTTTATTGTTCAATTCTCCACAGTTAAGTACATTCAGACAGTTTGTTATACATACTCATTGCATTTTAACTTTTCATAATATCACTACACATTCCACATTACATTCATCCTATCCTTTCTTACTTTCTTTCATTAACTAAAAATCTTCTCTATCACTCTTCCACTTACTCTACTACCTTCTTCTCATTCTTCCACATCCGTTATTTCCCATAAGTCTCATCATTGATGATTTATCCAGCATCTAATTTTATGTTGACTCCTTTTCGTTTCGGCTTAATATTCACAATGATTTGAGTCCATATTGATCTGTTCTGACCGATGGGGGCTTCTCAAATTTCCTTTCCTCTTTTAATTCACTTTTTTTTACATAGTGAACCCGATATCTATTCCGCTTCTATTCCATAAAAATATTCTTTCGTCTCTTTCCATTCTTTCTCAAAATCCTTCATATTTTTATTTCTGATCATCGATGTTAGCTTATCCAAATATATAAGTTCCACCACCTTAATTCCCCATTCCTCCCTTGTGGGGATGGTTTCTAATTTCCAGTGTCGTGCATAAACAATTCTAACCACCACAATTAAATTAAACAAAATTTTCTCATTATCTTTTCCCATAGACTCATCAAAAATACATAGCAGATATTTTTCAGGTCTCATTTGAGAGGGTGTTTTTAATATTTTCCCAATTGTGGAATGAACCATTATCCAAAACTTCCTTGCTTGGTTACATGACCACCAACAAGTAATTCCGTACCTAGGTTTTCAATACTATGGGGTTTGACAAAGGAATTTCAAAAATGGAAAAGTGTAGGGTTATCTGCTATCAGAAAGCACAGAAAAGACGGATGAGAAAAAATGGTTTTCAGAAAGGAAATAAAAATTAGTATTGAATTGGAGAAGGTGTTCTACGAAAAGTGCAGAGATAAGAGGGGAGCAAAAGAAACAAAATAAATATATATGACCTTCAACAGAGCAGAGGAGATGAGAAGAAAAAATAGAGAGACAGAACACATATGATGTCAAGACGTACCCAGTCTCCTTCATAAGTTCAAATGGAATTCACTGTGTGAAGTGGTGTCACCATGCTATTAGTTTTCCTGATTGGTATCAGTCAATCTTTTTGACAGGATGAAGAAAAAGTAGATCACCATTATTATGCCGACATTGCGTGGGAGACAGGCTAGGAGACAATAGCTTTCCTAATTACATTGTTCCATTTGGAGATAGCCTAATATACATTCTAAACCAGTTTTCCAAACATGGGTGTATAAAAGGATGAGAGAAATAACGAGAGAAGACAAGCTGCAGTAGATTAGAGATAACAAGAAACAGTAGATTTATAATAAAAGAAAGTGCTCAGAATTGAGAAACAACCAAGACAAGGAAGGCTTGTGAGAATATGTTGGGGTTGAATGTTCCTGTGGTATGGTATAGGTAGCTTAGCAGGTAACATAAAAATTATGAGAAGAGTAATTTTCAAAGCTGGGAATCATTGTTACCATGAAAATGTGTAGTTCCTAGATTGATGACCTATTTATACATAGTCCAGACTTTGGACTCAGTTTCGTCACTGAATTACAATCTGGGATTTCTCTAGTTCATTGAGCAAAGTAGTTGTGATGACTCTGCTAATGCTCACACGCTGAGACAATGTCCATTGATCAGAAATGGTTTATTGCATCAGGAATAGAAGCATTCAGGTTCATTGCAAAGACAGTTCTGGCATTCTGCGTCAGAACACAGGAAATAATAGGAAAGCTAAGTTTTAATTACATCACACACCTGCAGTGGTTGACGAGAGCATTCCATACAGTACTGTCCTTCCCAACCTCCCTCGGTACTTTCCCAAAACATAATTGGCCAGACGGCATTGAGCACTCTAGCAATAGATAACACACTCAGTAGCTTCAGCCTGGCAACCCATCTCCCAGCATGCCCTCTACTCATGTCAGCCTCTGGCATGCTAACTATGGCCTAGCAGCAAAAGGACATTTGAGCTAACTAACTATACAAAGCCTATGCCAGAGTACTGCCAGTAGTATCTGGTGTATACACTTGGATCCTAATACTAAAAACAGAGGAGAGGAGAATAATGGTCTGGATTCTGAGAATCAACAGAAAGACACCCCCTGGTATAATTAAGATTTCTTGTTTTCTGCTTTCCACTTTTCCTCAAAACCTACTGTATAGGGTCACGGACCCTAAGGAACAGTGTCTATATGAGGCAAAAAGAAGAGGATTGCTCTACAGTAAAGGCAACTCACAGCAGCTGTGATTTGTCTAAACAGTTGAGGGCGGGGTTGGCAAATCACAGGCATGTGAAGCTAACTGCATTTGCACTCAAAGTAAATAAAAATGTGGAAATTAAAAAAAACATAGTCACCATTAGTTTAATGATCAGGAAATAAAGTCACAGGATTCTTTGATAAAATACATTGGGTTAGATAATATAAATTGTTTAGAACTTGCCCAATTGAACAAAGGGCTTGTCTACACTGAAAGGAAAATCCAGCTTCCCTTTGGGTTTCCCTGGTCCACAGCAACCGCAGGCTTGTCCACACAATCACCATACACACACCAAGGCTAGTTTTGGAATACTGTCACACACGGGTCTCCTTTTCAAACCCACCCCGACCTGGTAAATCATGGCATGTGCAGCCAGACAAGCATGGCTGTTCTGATTCCTCCCCCTTCCCAGGCATGCGAATGTACGTATGTCTTTTACCATGGACTGGAGGCTTCAGACATCCTATTAAGTGGAGGTACACACAGCTAATAACAATATAGGTATGCTGGTACACATTTCTCAGAACAGCTGCTGCATACATAAAATAAATGGCGATGAAGGAACTGATAAAAATAGAAATTGAAACAGAGAAAGAGGCATTTCCTGGCAGGTAAAGTCAGCTAATTGCTTGGCGAAAGGAGCCTCCTCACAGACTCATACAGTTGGAAGGAGCCTCATGAGCCATTGAGTCCAACCCCTGCCTCTCACCTGCCAAAGCTCCTCCCCCTGGCCACACACTCATGTGGCTATGGGGTGCAGTCCACACACATTCACGGATATCTGGATTTTCTGCTCAAATCTGGAGAAAATCCCAATTCTTTTTAGTCCACATTAAAGCCTTGAGGTGCTGAAAAGACCCGGATTCCAGCTGTACATCATCTGGACAGCTCGCTGTGATAACGAGATCAGATTGTTTTATTGGGCCAGTGTAGACAAGCCCTAAACTGCTAAAGATTGGCTGAAAGCCTATGACCCACCAACTACTCTAATGTTTAAAGTTTTGTTTAGCCATTTATTTTTTAAAAAATACAAATATATATTTATTAAAGAAATGCCTGTTGTTTGCATAAGCATCTTTCATGATCCACTTTATACATTCCTATATATTCCTGATTTGATGTTAATTAGATCTATGGAGGTTGTTTCTAGTTATTGAATCACTGGCAGATGACTGGACCATTTTGCAATATTATAATTCTGTTACAGCTTTGTTATAATTTCCTAGGTTCTAATGAGGCCTGATTTTATTGACTTGAGTCTTCTTATTTTTCAGTATGACTGGTGTTCCTGGATTCCCAATGGCCCTCCAACTATGCGCTGTCCACCACCTACAGAAAAAGGGAGTGTTACCATTGAGTATATCATTGAGAGTTTACCAGATAGAGGGCGCTCTTGTTGGCATCTTGGTGCTGTCTGGGCCTTGAGTCAATTTCAGGAAAATGAAGTGAGTGAGACCTTTCTCTGTTCTAAGATATCTGTTTTTATATATCTCATGAATTATATGAGCAGAACCCAAATAAGTGCTTTGCATCGTTTTGATGAGTTGGCCAAAATTTAAGTCCTGTTAATGTCCCCAGCAAGGGCACCTCCAGACACTTGTAACTATAGACACTGAAAGATATGCTAAGGGACTTCTCTGGAGACCATACACTTGTTTTCCTGCACCTGGTACAGTCCTGCACAAGACTAGGCCAAGGTGTTTTGTCTACATGTAAAATATTCTTCCAGGCTGCTGCTTGTGCTCCTGTGTATATGATATGGGTATATCATACTCCACCCAGCTGGGAGTATATGGAATTGCTGTGTGCATCATTTAACAGTAGTTAGATGGCTGGAGGACTGAGTCTTATTTAAAACAGATGGATTGTGGAGGATTAGAAGATCATAGAATCATAGAATTGTAGAGTTGGAAGAGACCACAAGGGCCATCCAGTCCAACCCCCTGCCACGCAGGAAATCACGATCAAAGCATCCCCGACAGATGGCCATCCAGCCTCTGTTTAAAGACCTCCAAGGAAGGAGACCCCACCACGCTCCGAGGGAGTGCGTTCCACTGCCGAACAGCTCTTACTGTCAAAAAGTTCCTCCTCATGTTGAGGTGGAATCTCTGTTCCTGGAGCTTGCATCCATTGCTCCGTGTTCCGGTCTCTGGAGCAGCAGAAAACAAGCTTGTTCCATCCTCAATGTGACACCCCTTCAAATACTTAAACAGGGCTATCATATCGCCCCTTAACTGTCTTTTTTCCAGGCTAAACATACCCAGCTCCCTAAGTCTCTCCTCATAATGCATCGTTTCCAGACCTTTCACCATTTTAGTCGCCCTTCTTTGGACACGCTCCAATTTGTCCATATCCTTTTTGAATTGTGGTGCCCAGAACTGGACACAGTATTCTAGGTGAGGTCTGACCAAGGCAGAATAGAGTGGCACTAGTACTTCCCTTGATCCCTTGATCTAGACACTATACTTCTATTGATGCAGCCCAAAATCGCATTGGCCTTTTTAGCTGCCGCATCACACTGTTGGCTCATGTTCAACTTGTGGTCTACTAGGACTCCTAGATCCCTTTTGCGTGTAGTCTCATTCAGCCAGGTCTCTCCCATCCTATATCTATGCATTTCGTTTTTCCACCCTAAGTGCAGTACCTTGCATTTCTCCGTATTGAATTTGTAGCTGGTATTTCCATAACAGAACCAGCACCAAGACTAGAAGAATGCACCAGTCTGCCATACAATTCTGTGTCACTCCTGCTTCCAAGGGTACGAGCACATTGTTATAGCCATTTACAGGTGGGAGTGGGAAGTTGCGAGACCCACAGGCAGCACCCAACTGGAAGTCTGGGAGGGCAACATCAGCTCTCTTCCAGCTGCAAAACTGCAGCCAGGTACTGCCTGGGGACCACCTGCCCCCCTTTAGTAAATGGCAATGGCAGTGTGCTCCTGTGTTTGGAAGCTGCCAAGAGGAGAGTGGAGATTGTGAAAGAGGTACTGAATCGTTCCTTTGCAACTCCCATCCAGGCAACAGGCAACATTAGTTATTCATTTTGCAACCATCCGAAAGACAGAATCTGTGGACATTGCAAACACTCTGGAGTGATTTTTCTAACTCACAGAGATCAATATACTCTATTTTGAAGAAGTTCTAAGGATGGTGTCTCATCTCATTAGCTCACAGAAAGGGAATGTTACATTTTTGCAATGGCACTGTTATTCACTGTTAACATCTCTTAGATCTTTTCCAACAAATATATTTTGTATCAACTTTATCACCAGGTGTTTCTGGGGATGTATCCAGATGAACACTTTATAGAGAAGCCAGTGAAAGAGGCTATGAAGAAGTTCCGGAAGAATCTTGATGATATTACCAGTGATATTACTGAACGGAACAGGAACAAAAAACTCCCCTACTATTACCTTTCACCAGATCAGATTCCTAATAGTGTGGCAGTGTGATGTTAAGCCTTGCAAAGACAGCAAGTGGTAGTGAGCTGGAATAACTGTCCATATATGACAAATTCTCTAAAGGTGGATTAGCTACTTTAGAGTCACTTGGAGCTTTATCTGTATAATGGCCTTGATTTCTATTAGATGTACATCTGATGATATAATTAGTTCCTACTGCTGTACTATTCAATAAGAACTGTGTTAGAACTAAGGCAGGGTTGGGCAGCTGTGGCCCTCCAGATGTTACCGGACTTCAGCTTCCATAATCCCTCCCCTATTGCTAAAATAGCTAGGGATGATGGGAGTTGCAGTCCAACAACATCTGGAGGGCCACTATTCTTGTCCCTTCATTATTTTTGGCATCTTAAAAACGTATTTTTTTTTTTAACTAGGAAGAGTCTTCCCTGAATTGCTTTCTCTCACACACTTCTGTGGGGAGGATATTTAAAACAGGAAGAGTTAATATCTGAAGAAATTCAATACTTCCTCAGATTCCTTGCAAATATGATTTTCATATGGATTGTGTACACACTTTAGAAATATTTCAAAAGATCTTTGGAGGCCATGGAATGGACATTGAGATATGTTTTTATAAAAAGAGAAGTAGTTGAGTTGGACAAGTCTTCTTCCCTACAAAGTTCTGCTTCCTTTCTTTCCCACTGTGATACTCAGGGGGCATCCACACTAGAGAAATAATCCAGTTTGAAACTGGATTATTTGCATACCTCCTTCCTATGGAATTCTGGGATTTGTAGTTTAGTGAGGCACCAGCACTCTTTGGCAAAGAAGGCCAAAGACCTTGTAAAACTACAAATCCCAGGATTCCAAAGGAAGGAGCTATGCCAATAATCCAGTTTCAAACTGGATTATTTGTATCATATGGATTCCCACTTAGTGTGGCCTCACTGAGACAGGTGCAAGTACACTAGGTGGAAACATGCTAAGCTGATGTGATTTTGAACAATCAGCTGATCGGAGGAAAAAGCAATTTGCAGTACTGTATACTTTTTGCTGAAAGAAAGTTAGAATTTGAATAAACCCTCATACAAGAAATGACTAAAAACTAATAGCAGCCCTAGAACCTAAAGCAGTGTCACTAATATTCAGGAAAAAGTATAATGCTGAATTTTGTCAGCAATCTGGGAATAATTTTTGGAGGTTATTTCCCATTTCACCACTGAATTTTCTGCCTGTTTTAAAGAGCCTCCGCCTTTGCAGTGTGGGGACAGATTCCCAAACCTGCCCAGGTTGCTCACTAAACTATATATATATAGACAAAGGCTTGAAGAAAATGGAAGAAGAGACCCATACAATTCCTTATACAGTAATTGTAGCAAGAAAGGGCGAATGAAAGAGAAGACTCTTTGTGGTACTCAAGCAAAGGTGGAGGGAGTAGAGTGCTAAGCAGATGAGTGAAGTCTCTTTAGCTACTTGGTCTTGTGACTCAAGAATGCAGTGGCCTGAAAAGTGATAACCCCAGGAAGTGATAGTGGGCTGGAAGGAAGCCTTTGGCAGTCTGGGCTGATGGTTGTGCTTTTTCCAGGCTTAGGCAGTGATGGAAAGAGATAGCAAACAAGAACCGCCAGCTCCAAGCAGCTCTTTTCTCCAATGCCTGATTTCATTAGTTGCCCATGGCCATTTTTTCCCCTCCTGCCACCATGACCTGCTAGCAGTGCTGACGTAATGCACCCACAATCTATGAGTTGAAGAAATGCCAGTGAGAAAGGAGAAGTGAAGAAAAACTCTAACAAGGTTTATTAGATAGGCAGGTCTGTATGGTGCCCACTTCTGACAGAAAGGAAGGGCTGGGGCTGCATCCAGACAAGGATTTATTGTAGAATCACTCTGGTCCCTTCCTTCACACTTTACATGAGTCCCACAACATCATCCATCTGCAAACTTCCCATGTTTTCTTAGGGCTCCATCCATCTTTTTTCTTATCTGAGGAAGTTCAGCTCCTTCAAGGAGGACAAGGAAGTCTTATACAGTCTCCATAAACATAACTGTCCTTAGTGCTTTTCCTCCAGCTCTTTAATGGGATATGTTTTTTATGTGGGTGGTAACCTATTGGGACACAGCATTGGAATTCAGCACATGATTAACAAAACAAAACAAAAGTGGGAGACACTTTTATCAACCTTTTTTAAAATTAATCTTAAAAGCAATGTTTTATTTTAATATGAAATACATAGAATAGGGTATACTCTTTAAGACACCCCACACACCTTTCACAAGAAATGTATCTATCTTATCTTCATATAATTTTTATTTCTACTATTCCAACCATATGTTACTCAATATTAAATGTATTAAACTGATAAAGTTTCAGTATGCTATAGTTGCATATTTTCATTTCATAATTAAATGAACAGCTTGCAAAGGAAATAGAAAATGTATTTATTGAGCAGATTGACTGCTACTTTAGGAAAAGGCTGAGCTATTGAATTCTGAACACATTTCAGTTAATCTGCTAGAAATCTACCAGTTCTAGCTGTGCCTGTCACATTTTTCCTTTGGCCGTCACTGCTTATGCTAGCAAGTCAGTGTAGGACATCAACAGGATTCTGACCAGAGTGAATACATTTTCAGTGAAATGGGGATGAAGCAGACTTGGAGTGTGACAAGAAAGTAGAAGAGACTTGTGTGAAGAGTTGGATAAGATGATCTATTATTCTAACTGTACTACACAGACAAGAGGACAGGTTGCTTACCTGTAACCATAGATCTTCGAGTTGTCTTCTGTGAATTCACACAGCTGGGTTACTCCTGCGCCTGCGCAGAGCTTCGGAACCTTCTAGAATCGCTAGGCAGAATGTGCTTTGATACATTTTTGGTGGTAACTCCACCCATCCTAACGGTCCCTTATAAGGGCTTCCCGCTTAAATCTCCTCAGTTCCTTGAATGACGCCGCAATTTGCAGCATCAGGAACATTACGCATGTTTATATGATGTAATAGGACATAGAGGGGAGGATGGGCAGGTCTGTGTGAATTAACAGAAGACCACTCGAAGATCTATGGTTACAGGTAAGCAACCTGTCCATCTTCTTCGTGGTCTCTGTGAATCACACAGCTGGGTGTAGACTGGCAAGCTTCACTCTTGGAGGCGGGTATGTCCTATACCAAGTACACCATATATGCATACACCTGAGTTTGAAATATTAGACACATAATCTAAATAAAGGTATCAAAGCAAATATAACAATAGTAACTTGGCAACATGAACACTCACTCATTGAATAGAGGATAACAGCACAGCCTTGCCAAAGGCCGCCTCGTTCCTAGAACGAGAGTCAAGTCTGTAGTGAGAAATAAAAGTCAAAGGTGATGACCAGGTTGCAGCTCTGCAAATGTCCTCTAGAGGCACTCCAGAGAGAAAAGCTGTCGAAGTGGAGACAGCTCTGGTAGAGTGTCCTCGAATCTGTGAAGGCAGAGGCTTCTTAGCCAGTTTGTAGCAGAGAGCAATGGTCGATGTCACCCACTTCGACAGTCTTTGCGAAGAAATAGGCTCTCCAAGTTTTGAGTCAGCATAAAACACAAATAGTCTGGGTGACTTCCTGTGGGGTGCAGTCTGTTGAATGTAGAAAGCTAGCACCCTTCTGAGATCCATGAGATGAAGGGTGCGTTCGAATTCATCCTGCAGGTCCTGCATCGAAGCAGGAAGAGTGATGGATTGGTTGAGATGAAAGCTGGATACCACCTTCGGAAGGAAGGAGATGTTGGGGCAAAGCACCACTTTGTGCTTATGGAAAGCAGTGTATGGAGGATCCGATCTCAAGGCACAGAGCTGACCAGCCCAACACGCCGAAGTGATGGCCACAAGGAATGCAGTCTTTCAGGATAGGAGTCGCAGATCAGTAGAAGCCAAAGGTTCAAACGGTCAGCGAACCAACTGGGAAAGGACCAGTTTGAGGCTCCAAGCCAGGGCTGGTTCAGTCACCGGAGGGTGCAGGTTGGCGAAACCTCTCAAAAATTTCTTTACCGTCACATCAACAAAGGGGGACGGGCGACCTCTCGCCGGGAACTCGGTGGAGATAGCTGCCAAGTAGCACCGGATCAATGAAAGCGATAGGCCCGCTGAAGACAATTGGAGAAGAAACTCCAGTACCGTTGGGATAGAGAACAGTTCAAGACTCGGTTCCCGGGAGGCCAGGAAAGCTTCATACTTCTTCCACTTGTAGTGGTACGACTTTCGAGTGGACGGCCTTCGGGCAGCATTGATGACAGCCTGGACATCTGGATGAAGAGCTGTAGGTTGCCTCGGCACCGAGGTTGAACCTGAGAGTCTCAAACCGAAGGTCGAATTACAGAGTCAATCTCCACGCTGTCAGACGCAGTGTCCAGATCGGGATGTCTGACTGGGCCTTCGTGAATGGTGAGCAAATCCGGACGGGAAGGCAGATGAATGAAACGGCGCTTGGACACGTGAAGCAGAGTCGCAAACCACGGCTGCCGAGGCCACCACGGGGCGACGAGGGTGGCGTTCGCTCGATCCCGACGAAGCTTGGCAATCACTCTTGTCAGCAGTGGGAACGGAGGGAACAGGTAGAGTAGAAGACCTGACCACTGGAACAGGAACGCGTCTCCCCTCGATCCCGGAGCACACCACCTTGAGCAGAACTGGGGACACTGAGATTTCTCAGGAGACGCGAAGAGATCCACTTGAGGATACCCCCAGGCCTGGAACAGATCTAAGGCGACCGCCCTGTGTAGACACCACTCGTGGATGGAGAGACTCGAATGGCTGAGTCCGTCTGCAAGAGTGTTCTCCCCAGGAAGATGGATGGATTGGAGAAACACATTCCTGGGGATGCACCAATCCCGAATGTCCAGCGTAAGCTGTAGAAGTTGAGGGGATCTCGTACCTCCCTGCTTGTTCAGGTAGTACATGACAGACGTGTTGTATGTCAGTACTAGTACAGTCTTGCCCCTTACCATGGATTCGAAGGCTCGTAATGCTTTCTGGACAGCGAGCAGTTCCAGGACATTTATATGGAGAGCCCTCTCTTCGGTGGTCCAAGAGCCCCGAATCTCGTAGGACTCGATGTGCGCTCCCCAGCCCTGCATTGAGGCATCTGTTGTCAAAGAAGTGCTCAGCTGAGGGATTTCGAAGGGCATGCCTGAGAGGACATTGCCTGGGACCAGCCACCAGTTCAAAGACCGCTGAATTGCCTGCAGTGTTGTAAGCATCTTGTTCGGAGAATCACGGAGTGGGTTGAACACTTGTAGGAACCAGTGTTGGAGCGGACGGAACCGAAGTCTGGCGAGGCGGGTCACATAAATCGTTGCTGCCATGTGACCAAGAATAACCTGAACTGAATGAGCGGGGAGCCTTCAGGACCGACGGCAGGTATGGATTAGGGACCGAAGGGTGTTGAAGCGGTCTTGAGGTAGGTATGCTGCTGCAGTTAAAGAATCTAGATGAGCTCCTATGAATTGGATCACTTGAGCTGGCTGAAGCTGAGACTTCTTGATGTTGACAATAAGTCCCAGGTAGTCTAAGGCATCTAAGGTGAAGCCAACATCGAGTTCGAGCTGAAGTCGAGACTCCGCTACAATCAGCCAGTCATCGATTTAGGGGAAGACCACCATGCCTTGCTGCCGAAGGAAAGCCTCCACTACTGCCATGCACTTCGTAAAGACTCGAGGAGCAGTGGAGAGGCCAAAAGGAAGCACTCTAAATTGGAAGGCTTCGGTCCCGACTTGAAACGCAAGGAAGCGCCGGTGAGCTGGATGGATCCCTATGTGGAAATAGGCGTCCTTCAGGTCTGTGGAGACGAACCAGTCGTTCCGTTTCAGGAGCGGGAGGATGGAGGCCAAGGTGACCATTCTGAATTGCTTTGGGGCTATGCACTTGTTCACCCCACGGAGGTTGAGAATCAGCCACAGACCGCTGTCCTTCTTGGTCACCAGAAAGCACCTCGAGAAGAAGCAGAGGTGGTGAAGGTCGGGGTCGACAGGTTTGATGGCCCCCTTCTGCAACAGAGTGTACACCTCCTCGAGGAGGGGAGGGGAGGGTGGTGTTGATTGAACCAGTCCCACCGGAGGCAGAGTGTCCAAATCTATCCAAGTAGCCTGTCCGGATGATTTGAAGCACCCAACGGTCTGATGTTATAGAAGACCAGGCTTCTCAGAAGTTGGACAGTCGATCCCCAAAGAGAGGTGTCTAGGGAAAAACAGAAAAGACATCAGGAAGGTACTCAAAATTTCTTTCGGCTCTGATCCCTGGATCTCTGCTGCGATGGTTGGCGGTATCTGGAACCCAAGCCCTGGCTCCTCACCGATGAGGCCGGAGAGGGAGAGGGAACATAACGGGACCGATGATAGGATTGGCCAGAGTACCCTCGCCGGAACTGTTGGCTGTACAATGGGGCTTGCCAGGAATATCTGCCTCTAGGATGGTATTGAGAGGTGGAGGTGGAGCCCATACCATATTTCCTGGCAGTGGTCCTCATCTTTTGGGTGAACTCTACTTTTTCATCGGTTGACCCATTAAACAAGCCCGATTCATCGAAGGGAAGATCCTCTATGGTAGCCGATGCTTGATGTGTAAGACCCGAGGAGCGTAACCACGCATGTCGACGCAGCGCAATGGAACCAGCGATGGTTTTCGCTGCACAGTCTGTGACATGGCGGGCCGAATTCATCTGGAGTCCCGCAAGGGACTGGGCCTCAGACTGTATGGCTTCCGCCATATGACATCACTCCTCTGGGAGGTCCTGTATGAGGTGGCTCATTCTCTCCCATAGGACCTGTTGGTACGCTCCCATGCATGCTGAATAGTTTGCTACATGGAAGCTCAGCCCGGCTGCCGAGTAGATTTTCTTCCCAACGATGTCCAACTTCTTGCCCTCTGGGTCTGGTGGGGATGATAGGGGTCGGCGTTGCTTCTTATTCTGAGCAACCTCAACAACCACAGAATTCGGCTTCAGGTGGTTCTGTAGCCAATCAACGTGGTCACCACCAACCCGGTACAGTCTAGACGTCGACTGTATAGAGGAGGGGTTTTCCCAGGACCCCTGTGCGATCTTGAGCAGGGAGGGTAGCACTGAGATGGAAGCCAACAGGGGTGCCTTCGATTGGATCCATTGAAAAATTGGATCCACGGGATCAGCTGCTCGCTCCTCCAATTTCAAGTCCAGCGCATGAGACATTCTAATCATCTGTTCTCCAAAGGCACGAACATCATCGGTGGGAGAAGCCGAATCATCTTCCATCAATTCCGTCTTCAGCGAAGGTAGATAGGGCCTGTAAAGGTCCCAAGACGTGGCAGAGGATGAAGTTGACCCATCTGGTGAGGGACTACAGGCCCATGATGGTGTGGGGGAACGAGGCTGTGGAGTTGGAGGGGTTCGAGGCAGAGGACAGTGTTCAGGCGAAGAGACCTGGATCACAGCATCCTTTTTCATCACAACATCCATACTGACAGGACGTGGGGACCGAGCAATTGAGCGGCCCGTAATCATGGTGTCAAGGACCTCACCCCTTGGGATGAAAATCTGTGAACCGGTAGGTGACCCGAAACCTGCCCTGCAGATGGATCGGGCCAGATCATAGGCAGAGTAAGCCGGGACATCATCTCTGATGGCAGGTACATGACCTCGAGGCACATCTTTGGATTCAATAAATTCAACCTCCACATCCGAAGAATGGCTTTCCAGTAATTGAGCCCTTGACACGACCAGAGCCGGGGATGTCTCCGGGCGCACAGGGGGTCTCACGATATCAGTAGCAGGCGGGAGCTCAACTATCACAACCTCCACTGAACCCGAGGGGGTACGTGAACGCCGAGACTCAGGCTCCGTAGTGGTGGATACCGGTAGTGGGCATACAAATGTACCCTTGACCTCTGATGACCAGCGAGGGGGAATCTCCAGGACCGCACGCTCCCCAGGCTTGGATTTTTTGGTCTTCTCTTTAGATTTGCCAGCGTCATGCTTGGACAAATGCTTCTCCTTCCTCTTTTTCTTCAGTGGTTGAGTGGAAGAAGCAGAATCAGCAGATGGACGAGCTTCAGTAGTGGATGGTCTTCTCTCGAGGGGTATCCTTGGATGTCGAAGGAACTGGCTCTCGAACCAGTGTTGAACGGTCCCGAGTCAAATCCGACAATGCACGTCGAAGGGATGAATGGAGAGCCTCGGGATCAGACACGCTGGAGCGCCCCCTAGATAGACTTCGGGACTGCCAACGTTTTTGTCCAGTAGACGGAGGGGACCGAGATCGTTCATGGCCTCGAGGCTCGGAGGGGGGAGCCGAAACAGAGGCAGAGGCTGGAGCAGAGGCAGGGAGCAAGGCCTTCTCATAGAGAAAGGACTTCAGGCGCGAGAGCCTATGTTTTCGGGCCTGCAGTGTAAATGCCTTACAATGGACGCATGCGTCAACATTGTGAGTCTCTCCCAAACAGATTAAACAGCGGGAATGACAATCCGCAGCTGGAAGTTCTGCTTGACAAATGACGCATCGCTTGAAATCTCCTTTGCCAGACATTTTACTCACAGTAATAATAATAACAATCACAAGGAAGGGATTGTAGTCAAAGCCAGTCTGAGGTCAGTAACGATATCTGAGGTAATGCCAAAGCCAAAGGAGTAAGCCAAAATCGTAGTCAAGAGCCAGAAATAGGTCAAAAACCAGAGTGATCAGAAGCCGAATACCAAAACCAGTAGGAGAAAGCGAAAATCGTCGTCAAAGAGCCAAAGCCAAGTCAAACCAGAGCGATGAGAGAAAAAATACCTAGCGAACAGAGGTTCCTTCAAGCTGCTAACGCGGCGGAAAGAAAGGAACTGAGGGGATTTAGGTGGGAAGCCCTTATAAGGGACTGTTAGGATGGGCAGAGTTACCGCCAAAAATGTATCAAAGCACATTCTGCCTAGTGATTCTAGAAGGTTCCGAAGCTCTGCGCAGGTGCAGGAGTAACCCAGCTGTGTGATTCACAGAGACCACGAAGAAGATATGAGAGAAATTATAGTCTTTAACAAATGTATTGCTAGCATAAAAATAGGCTCTTCTGTTCTTTTGCAACTCCTTTGCTTTTCTTGGACAATTTACTTCTGTTAGAAACCACTTCCTTTTCTTAAGGATAATTTGCTACAAATTAATCAGCATTCTGTTCAATCATGCTCACTGCAAAAATTAAAAAGGAGTCTAACATGTTAACTTTAGAGTGGATCTCTCTGTTGCAGCTATCTTGGCATGCAATATCTTCCTCACTTTAAGAATCATAGATTCAAATCTACCATTGCTGAAGTTAAAATAAGTAATTATTTCTTTTTAACCACTTTCAGTTCTATGTGATCTTTAACAGATTCCAATTTTATAAATTACCTTCCTTGTCAAATCATATTTGAGTATCTTTTGGATACCTTGATCTTAGAAGTCATGATTTCAACAGTTTCAACAGGTTGCCTCATATTCTAGAAACAATGCATGACCATAGTAAGAAAGGTAAAGGATGTTAGGATTTCCTTCAGAATTTCCCCCTAAATTAGCAGTGTGTTTTACTGGTGTGAACTGACTAGAAAAGCAATCTAAGCTTCTATTTTTATTACAGGTTGTTCCTTCAAAGTGTTCTAGAACAAATATGCTTGACATAAATTAATGGAATAATTATGCTTAAGAGTAAAAACTTTAGATTTAAAATAAAATAAAATAAAATAGAATAGAATAAAATAAAATAAAATAAATAAAAATTGCAGGTCGACCCCCCGTAACCATGGGTTCAGTATCCAGTTTCACTTATCCACATCTGAAAAAAATATGGTCTCTCTAAGCATTTCTAGGTCCTCCAATGCATTTCTGTGGTCAACTTCTGGTGTTGGTCTCATTGAAAACAATAGGTTCCCTATTATCCATGGTTTCAAGAATCCACCAGGGGTCTTGGAATGTATTCCCTGCAAAAAGGGGGCAACCTGTACTCCAAACCTACCAGAGGCAGTTTCTCAGTTACTAATACTGTATTTCATTATGTTGCATTCTAACTGAAGGAGGGTCAACTATTTCAGATTGATGACTTGGTTTCATGGACTAGCATGGAATGTAGTGAGATGCTCATTAATTGTTTCAGTGTTCCCCACTAAGCAAAAAAAAGCTATATACAAATTGAAAACCCCTTTTCTCAGACACTTAGTTTGGAATTAGTTGAGATCATTACTGGCTTCATCCTTTGGCAAGGGCAGTGAGTGTAGATGTTTTCATCAATGGAGGAGCAAGAGTTCTACAGAACAAAATACTTTTTTGTAGGACTTTCCTTCTACAGTAGACTAATTAAAATATTCTGACAGAAGTTGGAAGACCACAGTTCTGGCTACTTTAAGTGCACATGCTTATCTTACATAGTGAAGGTCTCTCCAGACCAATTACTATTTTCAAAGACTATTGTCTTATGCTTGTAAGTCTGACACAGATCTGGTTTCAAAAAATTATCCTTATTGAGGTTCAAGACATAAGTTATGTTGGTATCACATACAGTCTAATAATGCCTCTTTCAAAAATTACTTCATTTCATGTTAAGGAAAAACATTAACTAAATGAAGTATAGGTGTGTGAAGGGAAGAACTTGGCAAGCCTGGTTGAAGCCAGCCAATCACAGTTCATGAAATGCTGTGAAGGAGGGCCTATGGGGTAGAAAAGATACAAAACTGAGCCTTGTCTCTGACAGAAGGCAGGTAGGGGAAAGGTGGCCTACAGACAGGGAAATGATTGCATAAAGATAGGAAGATGTCATAAAGATAGGGAAAAGCTTTAATAGAGATAGGACAGCAACCAGGGGGAAGAACTGGATGGGGTTTGGGGGTTAAAATATGATCTAAATGTGTCTTAAACTTCCAATTGTTTATTTTCATTTTTATTTTTTACAAATGTGATTGGCTGTTCCTGTTAATTTTTGATAGTCTGTTCATGCTTACCACAGTCAACCCACAGAACAACACATCCATTGGTCCACATAGTGGTCACCTTGAGTCCCAAGTACCCAGTCCTGGAAGGTAGCTTGTGGGGAAAGGGGCAAGGTGAGTGACAGGAGCCCAAGGGTTGAAATTGTGGGGCCAGCTTGGAGAGGGGATCCATCACAAGATGGTACCTTATACCATCCCTCTGGCTTTTCTTCGCAAACAAAGATTCAGGAAGGTCTCATCCCGTGCTTTCTGCAAGCGCGCTGATGACTAAAAAGGCCAATCCGAGATAAACAAGTCCGGTTGCAGAAAGCACAGCAGAAGGTCTCCTTGGGTGATGTTTCCGGGTTGTGATTCTTTCTGCGTTGTCGTTTCTCTTCAAGACTTGTTCGGCGTGAGTTCTCAAACTAAGGCTGCAGCATTGTGGATAGTGTGCCTCCATGCCTCCCGGTGTGAGGCCAGGGCGGACCACTGTTGGTGATCAATTTGGCCCAGCCTGAGATGTTGTTTCAGGGAGTCTTTGTATCGCTTTTTTGGAGCGGCCCTCTTACGCTGACCCGTGGCAAGTTCACCGTAGAGTAGTATTTTTGGGAGGCGATGGTCCTCCATCCTAGAAACGTGCCCTGCCCAGCGCAGCTGCGTTCTCAATATCATGGCCTCAATACTGGTGATCCCTGTTTGCTCAAGGACAGCAACATTCGTCACATAGTCAGTCCAGTGTATATTTAGGATTGTGCGTAGACAGCGCTGAAAGAGCGTCAAAGGGCAGGATGGGCTCTCTAGCCTTGTGGCAACCATCCTAGGAGAAGGAAAACTCTAATCCCAAACCCGGGCAGATGGTGCTCGTCCAACCCCGTAAGGTCAACCATCTAAGAGAAGGAAACTAATCAAACCTACAACCCGAGGACTTCGCTGCTACCGTCCATGCTTGCAAGGCCAGCAGACGAACCTTTGGTTTAAAGGGTGAGGCCAGTTCTGTGCACGCTGTGCTCCACCAGAAAAATCCATTGCACAGGCTCGAAGGACAAATCCAGTTCCCATCCAGACTATTGTTAATTAATAAAACACTGTTGCTCTCATGTTAATGCATAAATAATGTTAGGCCCAAAACTGAAACATTTTAGAAGCAAATACTTGATTATGTTGGTAACATCACGTTTCAAGGAATTGAGTACAATGGTAGCATTTTTATTATTGCTTCCTATTGTGGATAAAATGTGTGAAAAAATGTTTGTGATAAGCATTTAATTTATTTACTGCTATCTCTAGTGAAACTAGTTACAGCAAAAAGTTGGAAGTCCATAGAGGGAATCAACATAGGAATGTGGAGAGGAATATGGCGCTTAGCTCTGAATGAAAAATTGATGGTGCAAAGCCCTTGGAGAAGCAACAGATACAGTAACAGAATCTTGGATGTCTTTCATTGACTGTAGCTAGTATTCTGCTTGGGACTTACATCTTTGTAAAGGACCATATATGTTTCACAATGACGATAAATGTTTCACAGTTCATCCAGGGGCTGCCATGATGCTACAATGTTTGGGCATCTGTTGCACAATAGTAGAGTGATGATGCCCGATTCACATTCAGACACTGGCTAGGAAGTGACAGTGTAAGTGGATTGCCCAGTGTGCATCAGAAATGCCTGATGTGCATTGGACCACTCTTGCCAGTGCCCGGATGTGCATATTGGCAATTCTCTAACAAGGTGTAATGTTCTGGCTAACTCCATTTCAGCCAACACAAGCTCTCAGTAGATTCAGAAGGACTTTATTTAGCAAGCAGAGTTGATTACAGTACAGTCGCAGCACCACACATCTGCTCATTATCACAGGCTGCAAGTATACAAAACCCTTTCCTTCCTAGCACCCCCCCCCCCAGCTGTATAGCATAGAATCATAGAATTGCAGAGTTGGAAGAGACCACGAGGGCCATCCAGTCCAACCCCCTGCCATGCAGGAAATCACAATCAAAGCATCCCCGACAGATGGCCATCCAGCCTGTTTAAAGACCTCCAAGGAAGGAGACCCCACCACGCTCCGACGGAGTGCGTTCCACTGCCGAACAGCTCTTACTGTCAGAAAGTTCCTCCTCATGTTGAGGTGGAATCTCTGTTCCTGGAGTTTGCACCCATTGCTCCGTGTTCCAGTCTCTGGAGCAGCAGAAAACAAGCTTGCTCCATCCTCAATGTGACACCCCTTCAAATACTTAAACAGGGCTATCATATCGCCTCTTAACTGTTTTTTTTCCAGGCTAAACATACCCAGCTCCCTAAGTCTCTCCTCATAAGGCATTGTTTCCACACCTTTCACCATTTTAGTCGCCCTCCTCTGGACACGCTCCAATTTGTCAATATCCTTTTTGAATTGTGGTGCCCAGAACTGAACACAGTATTCTAGGTGAGGTCTGACCAAGGCAGAATAGAGCATATCATCCTTCATTACCGAACATATGCCCAAACATGCCAAACAAGCATGGCAGGACCATAGCTGGATCATGATCCTGACATAGGGCTACCTTGTATTTCTGCAATGTAGCTTCAGGTTCATAAAGTTGTGAGATGTGGACTGTGATGTAGGATCTCAGCCTATATTGGTTAACTAGGCAATAATTATGGTCCTCCAGATTATCAGTGGAGATTTTGGAGTTATTCAAGAGAAATGAAACTGTTGCTTTCTTCAAAGTAAACTGATGGTAATTGATCAGCGAAAGGACTATTAATGGTTATTTAGAGTCTGTCTTTTTCAGCTGTCTTTATCTTTCTGTTATAAGACAATTCTGTTAACGTAAACCTAAATCAAGGAGTGGTGACTATGCCTTCTTGAGTGGAAAAGATGTGAAGTCCTCCCAAGTAAGTTTCCCAAATACAGTATTAAATTTTTGAATATGCATGGGGGGGTGCACAAAAGAGTATATTTAAAGTATCTGTGGCAACATTTGCTCACAGTGCTTAATTTAAGGTCAAGACCACATATTTTACTCTGATAACCAGCATCAGTGGAATGAGGATTTTCCTTCCCTCCACATTTACTGCAGCCCTCTGTGGCATCCAAAACTTGCACCAAAATTTTCCTTTCAGAACAGGTTTTTAAGGATCACAGAAGGTTTTCCCATAGATAGATACAAAATGGCACCAGCACTGAGATCTGCTGAGGTCCTCAGAAGGTCTCAGCACTGCTGTAATCATTTTGCATCTGCCTGTGGGGATGTAGCCTGACACTTCTCCCATCCTGACTGTTCTCATGACGCATGGAATGGCAAGTGGGTTGGGGTTCAGAGGTGTTAAATATGTTTGGGGGTGGTATATGGCTCAGCCTAGAGGAGGTCCACACTACACTGAGTTGTACAGAATTGCAGCAAATGTCTCCATTGAATTGTATAATGTTTTGTATTAGTTTTTCTAGTTCTGCAAGCTCCAAGGCCTTAGCATATTTTGCAAGTTTGTCTTAGCAAGATTGTAGATGACACCAAATTAGGAGGGGTAGCTAATACCCCAAAGGACAGGATCAGAATCCAAAATGACCTCAACAGATTAGAAAGCTGGACCAAAACTAACAAAATGACCTTAAACAGGGAGAAATGTAGGATACTACACTTGGGCAATAAAAATGAAATACACAGATATAGGATGGGTGACACCTGGCTTGACAGCAGTACATACAAAAGGGATCTAAGGACTTTTTTGGACTGCTATTTGTAGCGCAAGCAGGCTCGTCCCTGTTGAGAGGCTGCTGCGTGGCATGGGGCCTGTTTTGGATGACACTGTCCCCCTGCCGATACTGTTCCGGAAGAGCTGGGAGGCTACAGCACTATATTTGGCGATTTTCTAATCACGGTCAACTTCCGTGATTAGAAAATCGCCAAATATGGCACTGCAGCCTCCCAGCTCTTCCAGAACAATATCGGCAGGGGGACAGCATCATCCAAAACGGCCCCCCTGCCGCGCAGCAGCCTCGCAACAGGGACGAGCCTACTTGCACTACAAATAGCAGTCTGAAAAAGTCCTAGGAGTGTTAGTGGATCACAAGGTGAACATGAATCAGCAGTGTGATACGGCAGCTAAAAAAAACCCCAATGTGATTCCAGGCTGCATTAATAGGAGTGTGTAGATCAAGGAAGTCATAGTGCCACTGTATTCTGCTTTGGTCAGACCTAACCTGGAATACTGTGTCCAGTTCTGGGCACCAAAATTCAGGAAGGATATTGAGAAGCTGGAATGTGTCCAGAGGAGGACACCCAGGATGGTGGGTGGTCTGGAAGCCATGCCCTCTGAGGAGCGGCTTAGAGAGCTGGGCATGTTTAGTCTGGAGAAGATAAGGTTGAGGGGACATGATAGCCCTGTTTAAATATTTGAAGGGATGTCATACTGAGAATGGAACAAGCTTGTTTTCTGCTGCTCCAGAGACATGGAGCAATGGGTTCAAAAAACAGGAAAAGGGATTCCACCTAAACAATAGGCAGAACTTTCTGACAGTAAGAGCTGTTTGGAAGTGGAATACACTGCCTCATAGTGTGGTGGAGTCTCCTTCTTTGGAGATTTCTAAACAGAGGCTGGATGGCCATCTGTTGGGAATGATTTGTGTATTTCTGCATGGCAGGTTGGAATGGATGGCCCCTGTGGTCCCCTCCAACTCTATGATTCTATATGAGGTCCTAGTATTTAGATTGTCAGTAGTTTTCCAATTACAAGCTATTAATTGCTAAAGATGTAGTAAGGTATTTCATAGAATCATAGAATTGCAGAGTTGGAAGAGACCACGAGGGCCATCCAGTCCAACCCCCCTGCCACGCAGGAAATCTTGATCAAAGCATCCCTGACAGATGGCAATCCAGCCTCTGTTTAAAGACCTCCAAGGAAGGAGACCCCACCACGCTCCGAGGGAGTGTGTTCCACTGCCGAACAGCTCTTACTGTCAAAAGGTTCCTCCTCATGTTGAAGTGGAATCTCTGTTCCTGGAGCTTGCATCCATTGCTCCGTGTTCCAGTCTCTGGAGCAGCAGAAAACAAGCCTGCTCCATCCTCAGCCTGACATCCCTTCAAGTACTTAAACAGGGCTATCATATCGCCTCTTATCCGTCTTTTTTCCAGGCTAAACATACCTAGCTCCCTAAGTCTCTCCTCATAAGGCATCGTTTCCAGACCTTTCACCATTTTAGTTGCCCTTCTCTGGACACACTCCAATTTGTCAATATCCTTTTTGAATTGTGGTGCCCAGAACTGGACACAGTATTCTAAGTGAGGTCTGACCAAGGTAGAATAGAGTGGCACTATTACTTCCCTTGATCTAGACACAATACTTCTATTGATACAGCCCAAAATCGCATTGGCCTTTTTAGCTGCCACATCACACTGTTGGCTCATGTTCAACTTGTGGTCTAGTAGGACTCCTAGATCCCTTTCGCAAGTAGTCTCATTCAGCCAGGTCTCTCCCATCCTATATTTATGCATTTCATTTTCCCCCCTAAATGCAGTACTTTACATTTCTCCGTATTGAATTTCATTTTGTTAGCTTTGGCCCAGCTCTCCAGTCTATCCAGGTCATTCTGAATTTTGATCCTGTCCTCTAGGGTATTAGCTACTCCTCCTAATTTGGTGTCATCTGCAAATTTGATAAGTATGCCCCTAATTCCCTCATCTAAGTCATTGATAAAGATGTTGAATAGCACTGGGTCCAGGACAGAATCCTGTGACACCCCACTGGTCACATCTTTCCAAGACGAAGAGGAGCCACTGCTGAGCACCCTTTGGGTTCGGCCGGTCAACCAATTACAAATCCATTGAACAGTTAACTTGTCTAGCCCACATTTTACAAGCTTATTTGTGGGATAAATAAGCATTTAGACCAGAAAAATGTTCAACAATGCCATGCTAGGAATAGGCTGGACCTACTAGTTAGTAGTATCACCTATTTCTTGGAAGACATCTTTCCAGAACACAGAAACCTTCTCACACTTCCACCAAATATGAAAATGTTTTGATAGTTTACAAACTCTCCAAGATTCCCAAGACGTACAATGGAGTATTTTCCCTTACCTCTTAGTTTGACATTTGAAAACACCCTCTCCTTTTTTTTTTTTACTGATACTAAAAGTTTCAATATAGTCTAAATCAATCAAAGGTGCTAAAATAAGAGGTGACATGCAAGAGAATAATAGAATATTCATCTTTCAGCCAATTGTGTGGAGCTGGAAAAGCTACGGATTGCTCTTAAATTCTCAAAAGTAGGTGCAACCTAGCTTCTTCACTGACATTGCTAAGACAATACAACTAATTCTGACCTTTCTCCAGCCATGTGATACCACTGCCTTTCAAGTGTGCATTAGCTGGACTGTAGATGTTGGCAAAGCTTGGAAATAACATAAAGGAGAAATTACTTCACATTTTGCTTTTCCACGTAGTGTTCATGTTTATTATTTTTAGCGTAACTCTGTTTTGTACGCGTGCATGTGAGAGAGAACAGAGTAAATTCAGACAAGATACCCCCACAACCTTCTGAAATTTGTAGAAAACCATCTGGACATACCATAAATCTGAAGAATTAAAAATGAGAAAATGTTTTAGTACTCTTTTTATGTTCCTTTGAAAGGATATACTTCTTTCTATAAAAGAGAACCTAATGGCTAAGAACTGAAGGAATAACTGCTATTTTGTACATTTTAACTAAAAATTTAAAATAGACAAAAAACAACAACCCCTAAATGGAAAATGTTTGAACTCCCAACTAAAATAAGCCAAAACTGAATGCTCACTGGAAACCTGTTTTTACAGACCTGCAAATAACTTGTTGAGTAATAGATTTACAATTTACAATTAGGAATTTATTGAAAAGACTGTGCATACAATAACCTTTACACTTGCTGCTTCTAAATCAAGGGCAGCCTCAATTGTTACAGCTAAAAAAAATCATTTGTAAGAACTGGAGTGCTATCTTCCACACCCTTCCATGCTCTGTTAATCATTGTGTGCTCTCTCTCTCTCATGTATATGCTTACCTCACTCCTTGCTTGCACCCCCTTATGCGTGCAGTGTCTTGTGCTCCATCTTACACGTGCTGACGTGTTCATTCCCCCCCCCCAATACTTTCTCTCTTGCACTCACTTCTTTCTCAGGCAGCTATTCTGACTCAAGCTCTCATAACCTTGGGCACACTCTCCTGTCCTTATGTCCCATCTTTTGCTCCCTCCTTTGTTATGCTACTCAAATTCTCTTATCTTGCATTTTCATTCTCATGACACTTCTTTCACGTGTATGCATTCACATGTTCACTCGCTATTTCATGCATACTCCCTCTCCTCTCTTACTTGTATGCCCTTTTGTGCACTCCCACATTCATCTGGACATGCCATCTCTTACCCACAATTTAACATTTTATCATTTTTGTAAACACTTGCACTCATCTGCTCATATTGGCAATCCTATACATGCTGTCACACATACACTTATCAATTTGTGTACTTCCATGTGCACACTGCTTCTCCCTTCCTCACTCAAGTTTGCACTCACTCCCAATCTCAATCATTCCTTCCTTCTCATACTCTTGTGCTCTTCCATGCCATCCTCTGATTTTCTTTCTCTACTACATGTAAGTTCTGTTTTGTGCTTTTGTTTTTATTTTTTTGCATCTCTCTCATGTAGCATTGCTTTCTTACTGCTTTGTTTTGCTTATGTGGTGTTTCTCTGGTTTTTTTTTTTTCCTGTCCCCTCTTGCTCACCCACCCCCCTGAATGTGCAATGGAAACATTCTGGGAAAATGCATGTGCATATCAAGATGTACCATATCATAGGAAATTGTGAAGAAGAGACAGCGAGTGTTTGTTTCCAAGAAGGTTATAAGAGAAGATGAATTCAAGTGTGTGTGTGCAAGAAATGGTTTATTTGAGGTTGAAAGAATGCATGCGAATAAGAGGAAGAACACAAAGGAGTAAGCGTGAGAACACGTACATGAAAATGTGCAAAACCAAGAGAGAGATAATGCAAGCATGGGAGGGAGAGCTTTACGAAATGAGAATGCAAGAGAAAGATTGCAAAAGACTGAGTGTTATAACTAAAAATTGTGTTCTGTCAGGGAGGGAGAAGGCTGCATTTTCCCTATAAGATTTGCTGTCTAGAAGTACTGTTTAGTTTTATCCTAAGTAGTAGAAGTACTCAATTAACTTGAATAGCCCCAAAATAACGTTCTGAAAATTGCAACCAATATCCCTCCCACACAGGTAATCTAGCTATAGTTACCACTGCAATGTGTTCTACTCAGGGTTGCCTTGAAGACAAAAGTGCAGCTACTCTAAAGCACCGTGGTCTAGATGAGTGCTACTCAACGTGGCAGCACATCAACCCTGTGCTGGTGCACAAGCCATCAGCTGCTGGTCCCTGGAAAGTTTCTAGGAAAGAAAGGTGGGGGAGGAAAAGAAATATAGCCAATGTACACAAATATGATACTGGACTCTTACACGCTGGGGAAAAATGAAACTATTCAAAAATAGAAAATTGCAAAATCAGGTATGAACTGCTTTTAAAGACCTCAGAGAATATTAATGGCCTCATTAGGCAGTGTGTTCAATTAACCAATCAAATATTTCAACCATATTATGATTCACTCTTGTGTTTATCGCAACACACACACACACACACACTGCATACATGAACTAGGTACATTAATTCTTGTTTCTTGAAATTTGCAGATGAAAATGACAGACAATACCAACAGCCTTTATGCAGAGGAGTACAAGAATTAAAAATGCAGCATCAAAATTCCTTTTGTTCTTATTTATACAGTTGTCCCTTCATATTCGCTGGGGTTTGGTTCCAGGACCCCCACCCCACCCTATGGGTACCAAAATGCGTGAATACTCAAGTCCCATTATATGCAATGGCATAGCAAAATGGTGTCCCTTATATAAGATGGCAAAATCAAGGTTTGCTTTTTGGATTATTATTTTTAAAGAATGTTTTCAAGCCATGAATACTTAAATCAGTGGATACGGAGGGACAATTGTACAAGGAATTAAAATTGCATCAGGTGGCTGGTCCACGGATTAGTATTTTAACAGAGGCCATTCAGAACACCGAAACACTGTACGGGTTACATCAAACATTCAATTTGTTCATGAGGACATTCATTGTCCTGTTACAAAATTAATGTATGCAAAGAATATTCTCTGCAAAATATGCTCTTAGGAAAAAATGGCAAGAGAGTATTTATTGTAGGCTTAAGAAAGATGGTGGACTTCACAAACCATTTCTCCTCTTTTGTTGTTTTAAGGCAAGTGGTCCAAATGGGTCTTCAATAATACAAAGGGACATACTGAAATAAGATTCTTTAAAATTTATTATAAAATAAAAATGATTAAAAGTGCTCTATGCTTTTTCACAATATGAAGCAAAGTCTCACATTTTAGCAAATTGTTTGTGGTAATACTAGATCTACAAAGGACTTACAGTTTTGAGAGTTTGGGGGGAGGGGGGCTTCTCCCCACTATACCAGATTTGTGCAGGAAGTTAATTCATATTCGCACACACACACGCAGACACACATGAGCACAAACATCCACATGTGGTTAAAACACAATTGCATGTTTTAGCTCCAAGGTACCTTTCATACAGTAAAGGAAGCAGAAATTTCCATTAATTCACAACCCTAGAAAATTGGAGAACAAGCTTTGAAAAAAATTGTTCTTTAAAGTGTCCACCTTATTTACATATCAGGTAATCAGTCTTGTACTTCTCTCTGCAGGCCAGCTTGAGATTTGCAGCCTCAGTAATCTTAATGTGTTTAGTAAATTAAAAACAAAACAAAACACCAGCTCAATCTTAGCTGACTTTAAATCAGTTGAGAACAATGCTGGTGCAGACTTTCATAGGAAAAAAAAAAATCAGAGTATGTCAGATATGCAGAATGTTTGCCCTGGAGTCTTCAGGCTCTGTGTAATGTGAACTGTTAGTTTCTGCATGATGACTTGCAAGGATATCTGTATTTTCAAGATTTGATTCAGTTAGCATTGGTTTTTCAAACATGCTCTTTTTGCTTGTTTCTGGACAGTTTTGCACATATATTACACGGTTGTAGGCCTTGAGTCTTTTCCAAAGCTGTATGTAGACTTTGCACTGCACGTACATGAAAAGAATTCCTCCAGTGAAACCAATAGCGACAACTACTAGTTTTGTCCAAAATGGCCACTCTAGAATACCTGGAGAAAGATTTTAAAATTTTTAGAGTTAGCATACAGTGCATCTGATAATAAAGACAACACACCAAAATCTTTAGATCCAAGACCCTCTAGAATATAGAAAGAGATTTATATTAAGAATCAAAAACACTATACAAGAAAAAAACAAACCAGGAATGCACTAGAATAAGTAATGCAAACACAATGAAAAAACTAAGCCACATTCCATATTTGGCACCAATTCATTCAGATGCTGTTACCCGTAATGAACAGCAGTTTATTAAAGATCAAAATCTAACACTGCTTTGGCCTCTGCCTTTAAGTAGTATTAGCTTCATAGGATGTGTATGTGTTAAGTGCCTTCAAGTCACCTGTCGACTTACAGCAACCCCATGAATTTCATAGTGTTTTCTTAAGCAAGGAATGATCAGAGATGATTTGTCATTGCCCTCTGAAATACAGCGTATAGCACCTGGGATTCCTTGGTGGTCTACCATCCAAATTATTAACCGGGTCTGATTCTTCTTAGCTTCCAAGATCAGAAAAGATTTGGTGCCTGCAAGGTATTATGATAGCATGTATTTTAGTTTGGCTAGCAAGGTGAGGACATCAATTTAACTTGTCCTTTTGTATGTTCATAATGTGACATCTCTTTTGAACAATAAGATGCCATGGTTTAACAACTGTGGTTTGTTGGTATGTCATAATCGACCCTAGCCCAAAACAACGATCTGAAATTGGGGTTTGAAATTGGCTTCTTAATTTTGGTTTGCATTAATAGTTTCTTGTTAAGCCTGAGCTTGCTATTCTGGCTCAACCGTGTCTTGTTTTTGTGCTCCATTTTAGCTGCCTGCCCAACTATAAAGATGCAAGGGAACAGGAGTTAGAAAATGAAAGTCTTCATGCAACTAAGCAATTTTTGTCAGTACTCTCTCAGACCTCATATTCCCTTTTTACACCTTTCGCCATCCATATCTACTCAACCCTTATTTAGCAGCTCTGTAAGCAGGAAAAAGAGACCATAGGGCCAATTATTTTACTAATTTCTACACAGGAGTGCACGTTGAAGTCAAAACTCTGCTCTTACTAAACTATTCCAATGATTATACTGACACCACTAAAATTAAACAATACAGTTGTCCCTTCACATTTGCTGGCGTTTGGTTCCAGTACCCCCCGTGAATACCCAAATCCATGAATACGCAAGTCCCATTATATGCAATGGCATAGCAAAATGGTGTCCCTTATATAAAATGGCAAAATCAAGGTTTGCTTTTTGGATTATTATTTTTTAAAGAATATTTTCAAGCCATGAATACTTACATCCGTGAATGCCAAATCGGTGAATGTGGAGGGATAACTGTACTGCCTTTTAATTGTCCACACCTGTGCTCCTTGGAGGTCAGTTCATGGCTGAGTTGTATTTAGCACTGCACTATATTGAAACTGAGCCCAGAGAGCTGTCCTGTGGATTACCATGATGGCAATCATGACAGATTTCAGGAGTGCCATTTGTGCAACCAGGCAAAACCAATGGTTTTCAATACACACCAAGGTACCCTTCCTGTTCTATTTAGAGAAGGAAAAATACCTTATATTCATAATCAGAGCTCTTTCTTGGGATCTAAGGCACAAAGAGATCAGTTTCTGTGCCATAACTACAATAGAAAAAGAGATCAGGTAAAACAGAAAAGATCATTTCCTCCTTTTATTGTTGAATAGGACAAGCAAAAGAAGAAGAGGCCAGAGTCTAGTACTGAAAATATATACAAAACATATAACAGTTGTTTATACGTAGATAAAAAGAGTTTTGGACATAATAACCCCTTTAAGATCTAAAAATACACACACACATACGTGTAAAAAATAAAATTTTACCAAAAATTATGGTTTTGTGTAGCAGAGAGAAGTGTTTGGTTCTTTTGTAAGATTCCTTATGAGTTCTCTAGGCAATGCTTTACTTTTGTTATATTTATTATTATAATACACTCTACTCTGACTGCTCATGCCCTCTGTGGCCCTGTCCTCTAGCTCTAGTACTATTTCCCTGGTTGTTTGGTATAGCAAGGGCACTATCTTCCTGATAAAGGTGGTGTGGAACAGCAGCTTGTAACATGATGCCACAAGGTCTATCAGGATCCTCAACCCAAAGAGCTGATGATGCTGAATAGCCGGCCATCCAGCATCACCCTTACATTGATTCAGTTAGCGGGTGATGCAGCTTGGCATTGCAATCTGCCATCACAGTGCTATGGTTTCCGCATTCCCAAGTTCACCAGAATCTTACGCTCCTGCTTTTCCTTGTAGAGCGAAGTTTGAGTGATGGGAGGGAGCTCATCTTTCTCCTCTCGCTTTTTGCTCTGCTCCTCTACTCTTGCCCACATTACTGCCTGGTATTTGCCATAAGTAGAGTTCTACTGCCAGTGAAGTTTTAGAGCTACTGAACATGGTGTCATGTCTCTTCACCTTGCCTCTAATCATCTGCCTCCAGTGGAGTTGACTTGCTGCCAACTCAAAACTACCTCAGAGCTTCTCCACTCCTGCGACAACCCAGATTCTCCTGCTGCAATTTGGGTGGGCATCACAGGAGAGGAGGGACATCACCTACCATTGGGCATGTCTGATTATTCAACATGCATGCTGCTGCCTCAACTTGGAAAGCTTTAGGTCTTACAAAGCCCTCTGTACCCCATCAGTGTTGGGAGTATCCACCATGGCCAAATAACCTGGGAATCTTCAGGCTCTACAACATGCCCCCCCCCACATCTTGAACACTACGGTCACATTGGTGCTGCTGCCTGCTGTGACTGCCTATTTCTCCAAAAGTCATGTCTTGCATTGGGAGCAGGCACTCCCAACTGGCTTCATTAAACTCAGAGGGGCAAACTGGCAAATCACCCTTTGTTAATAGAGCCTGCCTGCAATAAAAGGCATATATCTAATTTTGAAGATGGAAAGGATGGATCTTTTGCTGCTGCTCCTCCCCACTGCATTCTACCATGGGGCAACATAACCTCTGCCATGCTCCTTCATCCTTCAGGGAGTGAATGGATGACACTTCACTGAATATAACATGAATATACACTAATACAGGGTTCAGTTTACACCATACACAGTAACAAAGTTTGTCTGTACAACAGTTATATAACACTCATTAAAAAAAAACCAGGCAAACAGTACTATAACTCATATTATGCTTACAAAAATCCACAAATAGCACTGAAACAAAATCAGATGCTACTAGGTGTGGGTGGAAGTTGGTGTGTGTGTGTCTGTGAAGAGAAGTGGCTAAGGCTCAAGAAAAACACAAACAGCAGAACCACTAAAAGAAAAAATAAAATAGGCATGAAATGCAGTTTAGTAAAGGATTAGTCTCGATCAGATTAAGGGAAGTTGTCACAAGCAAACCAGCTGTCAGGGTTTTAGTTCCCTTTTGTATTTTTATATTTAATTATTAAACTTTTCAGCCATCTGCATAATGGCTAGATACCTGTTAACTTTAGATACTTGTTTTACTTGCAGTTTCACTAATTAACGTATGGGCTAAAAACTTTGCTTATGAACACACATGTGTGCACACTACCTTTCTTTCACCCTTCTATAAATTCTACACCTAATAAAATGCAAACCAAACACTGTCATACAGAAAGAAGCAACATGATATGCAAGAACATTTGTTTATTGGAAATACAACCAGGCTATGATGCTATATCAAGAGAGAGCTAAGCATAATACAACACTGGCCAAATGCATTTCAGACCTGAAGATACGGAATCTTCTCCAGCTTCAGGAAAAGGCACACAGCAGTTTGACTTCCACCTAAAAATCACCCTCCTGATGTCACCATACAGAAAACCACTAGCATTATTCTGACCACATGCTGACAATCTCTGGTCAATATAAGATGTGGTCTGAGTGACTGAACTTCAGGTCAGGAGAAGAGCATTAAGAATGGAGAATATCCTGAATCCCCCTCTTCTCTAATTAAAGCTATAACAAGAGTAACTACATCCCTTGCACCTGCAGAAAGCTCATTCAGTTGAAAAGCTGAATTGTTCTTGCCCCTTTATAGAAGCCTTGCTAATTTGTGAAGGCTGGGCTTAAAAACACTCACAAACTCTTTAGATTTGTATGGATAGCTGTTGGGAGTTAGGGAGAATTTGGAGGTTTGCATCCTCTACCACATTCTGGAAAAAAACAGAATTTTCCCCCAAATGACCCTCCTAACAATGCTCAGGGGTCACTGGAAACAATTTCACAATGTTTTTGGCTTTCTCTGAGCCATTTTAGGCTCAGGAGAAGGCATTTTCTCCAAACTTCTGGTAAGAAAAAGGCCTCTTCTAGACAAGAAACAACCGTAGAGATCGGCAAATCATGCAAAAATGGGTCCCCAACACCTTTTTTAGGAGGTATTCAGGAGCAAAAATATTGAGACCACAGAGGCCATACCCCACAGGCTGTACTTTTTCCAATCCTGCTTTAGATCAGGGGTGGGGAATTGTGAAAGGCTAAGGGGCTGCATTAGCTCCCCAGAAGACCATGGAGGGCCACACTCCTCTCAGCACCTGTTCCTGCCCCTGCCCCCCACAAAAAAGTCCCCAAAAGACCTCTGGTGGACATGGGGGCATTTCCACCATGTTCTCTACTCCCTGGATCAATTTAGGCCCAGGAAAAGCCCTTTTTTTAACAACAGAAAGTGAGTGGAAATCACTTCTTTACTTCCTTTTTTTTTAAAGTCCTCTCCTGGGCCTAATTTGCCCCAACAGGATGCAAAACATGGTAGAAATGTGCTCCACAACTCCTAGAGGGCATACTGGGGCATTTAGGGACAAAACATATTTTTTGCAGACTTTTGCAAACATTTGTTTGACACCACCCCCCGCAAGCCTGGTGGAAATACCCTCCATACACTTTAGAGGGAGTGTGTAGGCATTTTTCCAAAAGAAACTGATCCCTTGGGGGGGGGGGCACAAAAAAAAAAAACAGCCCATGGGGACTACATGCAGCCCACGGACCACACTTTCAACATTGGGGGAAAGAAACTACAGCTTCTCTGCTTGTTTATAATACAGGTCCTGGCTTGTTCATCAAAAGCATCATTAAGCCACCACTTAGTGTTACATCTGAATACAGCTGCTGTTATATACATTCAGGATATTTTCAGTCCAAATGCTAGTTAAATCTCTACATGCATTTTCAAGAAGAATGACACTTGAAGAAACTCCTGTAATACAAGGTGCACTCCCATGCCTTGTCTGCCATCAACCTAATGCTTTTTGGTGCTGGGAAGGAGATACTCTCTTCAGTATAGCCTAAGGGGCAGAAACTGGCCACTAGACCCATGAATGTTGCCCATCTTTGCAAAATACCATATTGGTTCTTGTTACCAGAGACTTTAAATGTTCATTAAAAATGAGAACAAAGATTTTTTTAGGCTCTAAATAATACTTTTGCACTTTTGCAGCATTTCCTTTGTAGCCCTGAAGTACAAAATGAGTGTGTGGTGTATATGTGTGTGCATGCAAAATGAAAGGAATCAGAGGGTGAATTGATAGTAATACCAAAGAAGAAATGAATCTGAATTTCCTTTCAGAAATTATGTCAGACACATAATGCTTCAAGTACTTTCTTTCCCAAAGCTCTTTACTTTCTCCATGCTTGCTGGACTTGGATAAATTCTAGTCCAAGATTTCTGTTCTTCCTGCACTTTTTACACTTTGAGTTTATGCAGATGTAAAAATGTATTTTTTGAACAATGTACACTGTATAAGCTATTTTGCAATTGTTTCCTCCTACTTAATATCCAAAGTAGCTCTGTGGAAAGGAGATAGAGCATTATCAGCATAGCACCAGGCACAAAATCTTTCTGGCTGCAAAAAGCAAAGTTAACATACCAGTAGATTCCCCTTGTTTTATCTCTTCAGCAGTACGATCTATGAGGACATAGAGAGACCACACCACACAAGTGATAGCAATTACATGAAAAGTGACAGAGCACATGATCTTCCTTCGCTCACTGGCAGTCATCTGCAGTTTCTCCCACTAGGCAGAAATCCAGAAAAGAGAACAAGAAGTTAGCTCCTTTGAGGGGATTTTAGAACATCACAGAACAGACACGTTGCTTAGTATTAGTGTTGTTTTCAAGGCAATTAAGATACCAATACTGTAGGGGAAATGTATCACTTCTTTTAGTTTTTAGTTAGTTATACCCCTCTCTTCAGCCACAAGGCTATCAGAGCGGCTTACAAATTGTTTTAAGCAATAGCTATTTACACATCTACACTGCATTAAACAGTTTCCAATGTGTGTTAGCTAATTGCCCCCACAAGCTGGGTACTCAATTTACCGACCTACGAAAGGATGGCAGGCTGAGTGAACCTTGGAGCCTGCTGGGATCAAACTTGCAACGTGGTGGCTTGCAGTACTGGCATTTAACCACTGCACCACCAGAGCTCCTGATGTCAAGGAGAGGGGCTACTAAGTTTATGTGACATATAGTGAAGGATTAGTTGGCACAGCCCTGCTGCCTCCCTTCATTTGTACAACACACAAGGGAAAAGTCTGAAGCGTTATCTCTTTATTTTTTTTTTGAAGGTCCTCCAAGTACAGCTCCTTTTAACACATGTAGCATCTCTCTCTCACACACACCCTAGTTGAAGATTCTCTCTCTCTTAAAACACAAACACACACATGCACAAACACAAACACACACAAAATCACACTGCAGCATTGATAGGCAGCAGCACCTCATATATAGGCACAGAAGAGGCATCTCACACCTATTTGCAGCTGCAGAGACCTTCACATTAAACAGTGTTTATCTGGGAACATCAGCACCCACAGCACGTCTCTGTAGAGCAGGGGTGGGGAAAAATGTGGGTCACTGGTGCCTCCAACCCATTTGTGTCCCCTAAGGCTCTAAGATCTCCCCCCACAATTTAAAAAAATAAGGCACAGAACCGTTCACATCACTACAAAGACACAGAAAATGTAGTTGGCCCTTCTTTTTACCTCACAGTCCACAAAATGGGGGGGAGGGGAAGACCACCCGAAAGTCAACCCCAATTCACGTCCTTTAGCTTTATTTTTGGTAACCTATTCGGCAACCTGTTGAGGTGGATAGGTATGAAAACTGACCCCTACTCCCAGCACAGTTGCTCACAACTGGTACAGAGGCAGTGATCTCTCTTTTTAAACCCCAGCTATACAATCTGGATGCCCCAGATATCAAGCCCCATGTTTCTTGCATCTCTTGACCATATATACCCAAATAAAGATTAACAGCTGCTTCAGACATCTGTAATGTGAAATTCCTTAAACATTAAATGGCCCTGAGTGGTAATGAGGAAATACATGACTACTTATTCATCCAAGAAAATAAGGCATTTGAATATCAACCCTGCAACCTACTTTTCTCAATGGTTTCAATTTGGTCTCCATGATGAATTCATATTTGCAGAGTTCACAGCAGCGGGTGTCTGAGCTTTTGATCCACTGCTGCAGACAAGCCTGGTGCACAAAATTAAGACTTCCTGTACAGTGACAGGGAGTGATTAGAGGGCTCTCATCATCTCCTTCACAATGGCATATCCTGTGTGTCACGAGCACAGTAATTTGTTAGGAGAAAGGAAAAATGATCAGGACTCAAACTAAGAAAACATACAGCTGAAAATGGGAACAACATGAATGAGATACGTAATATTTGAGATCATGCATGGTCAGCCAGCACAGCTCCTCAAGGCTGCAAAAACTACTTTGGTTCCAATAAAATAAAATAATATAAGCTGCTACACACAAACACAGACTCAGTAAGTAAACACAAGCATTATTCTAACTCTTGAGTTTTAATGAAGGCTCTAGTCCAGAGCCCAGTTCAGAGATGGGGATGAAGCCTCAAGGCCTTTTCTGTAGACTTCAGATTTTCCAGCCCAAGAAATTGGCCAATCTCACCTACAGAAGACTCAAAAGGGTATTCCTGGCCATTTTCTTGTGGCAGGCCTGTTTTGGCCTCAAGGCTTTCCTCAGGAATCATCACTTCTGGTTTTGTAACAGGCTTCCCTAGGACACAAAAGGGGTGTAGGGGATGGTATGAAAGGGCCCGTCACATCCCCTAGAGTTTACTGGTGGCGTTAACCAGCCAATTTTTTGACCAAAAACTTTGGGGGTTGGCAGAGGGGGGGGGTAGGGCATCTGACCCTGGAAGTTGCCCATTCCTGGCCAAGAAGAAATGAGGTAGCTAAAAGGCAAAAGAATTACATTTTACACCATCCTGTTAAGAGACACAATGGTACTTACTGCAGTACTTTCCAGGACAGAAACATGCTTATTCAGTCAAAGCAAAATGGCATCACTATAGAGAATAAGTTAACTGAAACCATTACTGAACGCTATAACACTATGAGAACCAAATAAGCAAGTTTTTAAATGCTGGTTATGTAGTAAAAATATTACTAAGGGATGGAGATAAATCCAGGCCAAATTAATTTGCTTAGATACCCACTTGTGCTTGGCTGTCACAAAAACAAAACAAAAACCTAGCTTGCATTCATTTTAGTTGATATGCCTTAAATTCTATGACAAAATGCAGACCTGAGAGATTCACAAGTGGTAAAGTTACTGGATGGAATCTTGTTGAGGCACTACACTAGTGTAAAAACAGCTGCACAATAGTTGTGCTTTTCAGCGGTTGCGTCTGTGTAGATCCAGTGCATCCAACAACTTCAGAAACACAGACCCACAGCCCTCTCTCTCAATTTTGATGGGAGGGTGAGGAGCTAATAGACTGCTGTGAACTCAAGATTGTGCAATCAGCTGCATAACCATGGGATCCAGCCCAACCACATTGGTGTACATTTATACTAAGCTAAAAGTGCATAGAATCTTAACTATTATTTACATTTAACAAAAGAAGTCACAAAACAGAGAATAATATCTCTACTCTACTGCATTATACTTCTGTTGACTAAACTGTTATCTTACCAGATGTACATGAAACTAAGAATGTGTGCGCACATGTGTGTGTTACCCTAAATTTTAGAGCCTACATTTTACAGTGATCACCGATAACTGCTGGTGACCTATGAAGGAAGATCATGGGTGCTAGGGCATGGGGGGAGGGAGGGAGGAATAGGCTCAAAGTATTCCCGTTCTTCAAGAGGCTTTGTCTAACAACTACTACTACTACTACTGCTACTACTACTACAACCACCACCACCACCACCATCACTGAGACCAGTTGATTATGCAGCTCCATGAACCTGACTCCTTCAAGGAAATACACCAAAGCTCTGTTGACAGCAGGGCTGAAATGATCACTAAAAATGATCATCTCTTTCAGAGGCCGGGTATGCCTTGTTTCAGAGGTGGACTATTGAATGCTCTGGGGGAAATGGTGGCTCCCCAGGCTGCCATCACTAGAAAAGGCATATTTTGTTTTTTAACCCCTTACAGAAAAGAACTCCTACTTCTACCACCATGGTGAATTTCCTATGTATGCTCACTTTTGCCACCTGGAGATAATTTTTTCCATCTAAATCTTCCAGAACAGTCCCCTTGCATTTGCTATCTTTAAATGGGGTAATAAAGGTTGAAGCCTCAGAGCCACCCATAAACTCAAGAGAGAATAAATCTAGCCCTATACTGCAAGTCTCTAAGCCACATTGCACTTGACCCTCACAGACTGTTTGAAGGGGAGAGGATAAAGTGCAACAAGAAAAAAAGTGTGTAAATTTTGCATGGGAAGCAAGGGTTATAATGGGCAAAATGCATCTTTCAGGATACAGGTCTGAACAGATTTTTCATATGTTTAAGCTGTTTTTTTTAGATATTTATAGGTTCACCATTGATTGGAAAACAAATTGCTATGTGTTTTCAAACAGCAACTCAGAAGTAAGTTATGCTTTAAAAAGTATCAGTAAGATGAGAGAGAGTAGCTTGGTCTTCAAACTGCACATACTAAAGCAAGCAAGCAAGCAAGAGTAGAAACACAGGGAACATAGCAGTTGCCACAAAACTGGGAGGGAGTAGAAGAAGGTGGTTCCTTGTAAACCAACCTGCAAGCATCCCCAGATATGGATACAGGGGAAAGCGGGGAAAATTTTTCTGACAAGGGAGAAGGAGAGTCTAGGTCACTATCCTTTTCAACTGAACAAAGTGGTGCCCGCAGCTCTGCAATTTTCAGTCTCACAGAGGAACTGTCCTCAAAGACATCATCATCTCCCATGTCATCTGAACAGAAACCTGTGCTTTCTACTATCACACTAGGTGATTTCTTTGGTTGGAGGCAGCTTGAGTGGTTATCCAATTCATGACTGCTTACACTGGAGCTATGAGAGAAGGAGAAAAGGCAGTGCAGCAATTTTTTACTCCGGGACAATTCATTGTCACACTTGTCCTCCAGGAGAGGAACGTGAACTGCACTGTGGACAGCACTAGCCCCAGAAGTGCTCAAGTAATTTGTAGAAAGTGATTGGAAATAGGAGAGTTTGGAATTACTAAAAGTAAAGGGCCTGAGGTTGAACGGTTTCTTCTCTTTGTGATAAAATGTGTTAAGCCTTAAATACTGCTCCTGAGTTTGTGTCAGTTTGCCTTCTGAACATGTTCGTTCCACGTAGCTAAAGCTTTGGGTTGTGCTCTGAGCCTTCTGGTCCATATCACTGAGAGACTTGGAGAATTTCAGAGCTTGGGTAGTTTTTCCATTCTTAGACTTGAGACAATGGTCACAATCATGCTCATGGAGGTCTTTCTTGGAAGCCTGCACCGTATCCTGACAGATTATTGTCACAGTGGACCCTTGAGTCAAAGAATTCTGGCAGACAGGATTTTTCAAGACAACAGCAGATTGCACTGGACTGTGATGACAACATTCAGAATACACTGCACTGGAACTGCATGCAGAACAGTGGAATAAAAGCACATAAAGTAAAAACAATTATTAAAAAGAATGCATACAATTAAGTGAAGAAATGACAATTTCAGCTAGTGTGGGGATGGCGAACAGCAGGCAGAACAAAAGTGGCAAACAGCAGCATGAAACAGATAAGTTAATATGGTGGCATGATGCGCATGGTACAAGGCATGTTATGCCTATGTCTTTAAAGCAGAGCTGGAAAAAGGGCAGCCCTCCAGATGTTGCTGGAGACTCACTCCCACCATTTTCTACTACTGGCAGAGCTGGTTAAGTGAGATGGGAGCTGCAAACCAACAACGCCTGGAGGGCTGCACTGTGTCTATTCTTACTTTAAATGTGTGTGTGCCTGCGCAGGCACGCAAGGGAATGCCACTTAAAACGCAACATGTTTAGGCAGAGGCTGCTGAACTCTTCTCCTAAGTGCTGCCTCTCTCTCCAAGAATAATTCACTACAGCTGTTATGGGACTCCAATAGGGGAAATAATGTCTGGGGGGTGCAGGGGGAAGATTGAGAACAGTTTCCAACCACAACCCATCTCCTATCTGTTGTGCTTTAAATAAGTTCAGAGTGCCCATACTGTTTCCAGTTTATAGGACACTGCTATGACATGCATTGTAACCCACAGGTTGTGCCACTCTAACATCAAGCTGGACGTTAATATCATATTCTAAAGTCTTTTACTATCCAGATTTTTGGTTTGGAAAGGCTACCTCAAAGATTACCTTTCTAAACTTGCATTTTTAAAAAATGGCTGCATATTCTAAGAGTGACATGATCAGAGTAAGTGTCTTGCAGGACCTTTACTGGAGTCTGTATATCTGATACTTAACATGGTGAAGATGTACATGTGTAGGCATCTTCTGTAATGTTTCACTGCAATGACACAGCCACTATTTTACCTGCAGATGTCCTGACTGGTTGGCGTAACAGATGTCTGAGAGAAACTACGAGGAGCAGAAATAGAGGTTGAACTGCCAGTCTGCAAGAAAAATAACAGTCATGCTTTCAGATAAGTTTATTTAAAGTTATTCAATTATTTGGCCTATCATAATGCATGAGAATTGTTACATACATACTAGGAACCACAACACAATGACATGGGAGTCTAGACCACCAGCTTTTAAAAAAACACAAAAAAACTTCACATTTTTACCCTTTAGGGCAATTTTTTTTAATGGGGAAGAGACATCAAAAAACATACCCATCATTTTCTGGAAATGGGTCTGGAATGCCATTTCCCAATTAACATTAAATTTAAAATGAAATTATTACAAATTATTGTTTAGACTCTAATCTATCTCCACTAACATAAAGCAAATCTACCAGGCTAAAATCATATATGCTGGTACTGTGATTCTGTCTATTCTTGCCTGTATTTACTGGACATGGCATGAAATAATGGACCAGTGGATGCTAATTTTGACCATTATAGAAGAAAAAGATGTTACCACTGGATGCTTTGTTTTTGCTATGCCAATCACTAACCTTATAAGATAAAACAGAAATGGCTATTCACCATTTCAGCACAGCTAAATGACTAAAATTGGAAGAAAGATTATTATTTTAATAACACTGGAATCTGACAGGTGCTGGTACAACCAGCATGCCTACCATGAGATTTATCGTGTGGGAATGATGGATGTGTAGTAGTATAATGGATCTTGGGGAACATATATCTAGCTACTTGGTTATGGCATTTCTGGTTGTTAGTCTAGCGCTGGAATGCTCAAGATCACTGTGCTGGGAGAACAGTGTGTAGAAACAAGAGTAAGTTAGCCTGGAAAATGAGAATGTTTCAGTAAATTAACAAATGAGATTGTAGCCCGCCAAAACATTTGAACTTGCTATGCCTTAAATGTATTGTGCTAATGAGGACTGCTCAGTCTTGACAATGAAAGTCAATGGATTATGTTTAATGCAGTTTCTGTAATAAAGGTTTGCTGAATTGACTCTGAAGCCTGGATTTCTGAACTGCTGGAACAGAATCACTATTATTTCCAGAACTTTTACACTCAGGCACAAAAAGTTTATTTTATTAGTTAAAAAAAATCAAAACAGAATGGAAAAACAAAAAGGAAGAGAAGAGGGAGTAATTACTCCCATTCTGTTCTTAGTATTCAATACAATCATTAAGTGGCATTCTTTTTCATTTCTAGCAATTATTTACCTCATTATATTTTATATTATAACCAACTCTTTTTCCTTTTCTTTAAAAATAGAATCAAGTCACCCTATGATAGTGTATATTCCTTTCATGTAAGCAAACTGTAAGAAACCATCTGTCAATATGCCATTTCCTTTCTCTGGGCAAATTCTCCCACGCTTTTTACTCCTGCAGCCTTTTAAGAGTCACTCTATTATTCTATGTAGTGAAGTGATATCACATTATTATAGGGAATAGGTGATATTGAAGAAGCTATGTGGGGATAATTTTTCAAGGCTTTGGATTCACTCTAAAAATGAGCTGGGGATTTCTAATTTTGGGAGAAAGGTCCAGGATAATTTCCTAAGTAAACTTGCGAGAAAGGCTCCATCTCTAGCTTTTACTAACTAAACTGAAGTCTATACCTTTGATGCCAACATCTGCAATGAGTGAATATTTCATCTAGAGTTTGTGCTAGATTGCATTATGTTTACAGCATTTATAGATCTAAAAGCTGCATTTGACACCACTATGTGCCTTTTCTCTCTCTCTTTCAATTAGGAGCAGGAGGTTCTTAGGTGCTACAGACAATGAAAATTATTGGAAGGAACCTGAATACGTAATTATTCAAGGATCTGTATAGTATATATGGATATCTGACTAATTAAAATTAAACTGTGGCTAAATCTACTTTTTCCAAGAAAGACCACTGCTCTGGGGTAGCATATCCTCCAAACTTAGTTCTTATTAAATTAGGCAGTACACAGATGAAATCTGGTCACCTATAATCAAACTTTAGGTAAACAGAACAATTTAACACACACAAAAAATGTCCTGCTAGTAAATTCACTAACCCGGCATCCTGTCCCCCCAAATTATTAGCTAGATGTCCTTTACACTCAGAAGTTGAAAATGAAGGCAGCACCTTTCCCCTACAAACTATATTGCAGGGCTAAACATTAGTGATATATATATAGCTCTCCTGTGAGCTATAGCAGAGTCAGGATTGTAGATCAGGATCTATCAGTACATATTTGGGCAAGCTGTGATACATTTCCAATGGTTTCTGATGTTAGCAAAAGCAAGGACATCAAATAAATCTTTCTCATTATTTGTGCTGTGTTAATTGGTTCTCTCAGAATCAGTAGTCTTCACCTGTAAAATACCTGAGCGCCTTTGAGCAAGTCTTTATAGGTAACATTAAAATCCCTGAACCATGACAACATATATGAAATCTGTAAAGAAACCAGTGCATGGTTCATAGGGTGCAGTAGATAAGTGACTGCTCTCTAAGACACTATTCTGTATTTTGCGCTAGAAATGTTGAACCCTAGTGTTCTAGAGGAAAAAAAACAACTGGAATCCTGAGGTTCACTCAGCATTGAGCTACACTAACTTAAAAAAACCAACAAAAACCTCTTTTTACACATCTACAATGAACACAGCACCTGAGTGCTTGAAGCTACCTAATCGATTGGCCCATTATATTGCCCTATTTCATCTTCCAAGTACTGGTTGCCTTTGGATTGGAATGCAATGTCACTGTGGGTGATACATATTCATGTTCTGAAAGTAAATTGCCTCTGCTAAGCATATCAGCCATTGTAAACAGAAGATGTCTGCCCATATCCACTGTCTCAAATGTTCTTGCGTTAAATGTAAGACCAAAAAAGTACTGTGTGCGTAACATGTCCCAATTGGTTGGACTGGTGATCACAAGTAGAAGAAATCATAACGAATGTGTGTCTTTATATTAGAGAATTGGGAACTCAGTAAAAACAGTATTAGATAATGCTTAAGTGTAAGCTACAGTCTTAATTGGACTAACAGTACATTTCTATGCATGTTTATTTGAATGCAAATCTTGTTGTATTTAATAGGATTTAAGCTGGTCTAGGACTGCAGCTGAAATCTTCTGTGCCACAGGTTTATAAACCTTCTGGGGACACCTTCCTGGTTTATTTGTCCCATAACTAAGAGAGACTACAAGCTGGGCTATTCCTGTGGCAGTGTCCTGCTTGTAGAACTCTCTCCCTAAAGAGAGCAAACTTGGCTCCATTTTGGCCTAGCTTTAGGTAGACTGCATTTACGTTTTGAAACTCCACTCTGTTATTGTTTTTTTTATAATTATTCTGTTCTGATTTAATTGATTGTTTTGATATACATTGTTATTTAAAATTCTATTTCCTCTTAGATGCTGTAGGCAATTAATAAATATTTTTAACAATAACAACAACCACAACAATATACTTATTATGATGGTGCTACCACTACTATTAAACATATAAATAGCAAAGATTCTATATAATAGAAATAAATATATGTATTTCTTCACTTCCAGGTAGGCCTCTCACACCTGAACTTGAACTTTGGCAAAAGATGAGGTTAAACAAGTTATTAACAGAATTAAGTGCTTTACTGTGAAGTGGTTAATTACTTTATTTTACAGGCCACCTTTCTCCCAATCGAGTACCCAATGGCTTACAACAGAGTTAAAGACAATTTGAATCCTTGGTTCCATACAGTTTCCTATCACTTTTATTTCTAGAATACTGTTTGGTGGGGAAAAGTTACATGAAGAATTGCTACTGTGTTTCTTAGAAAGTGGGGCTATTACTATGATATGGAACTTTGGCCCACTTCTAAAAGTGAGCTGGAACACGTTTATTGTTAACTGCTGTCAAGTTGACTTTGCTTTATGGCGACCCCATGAATGAGAGACCTCCAAGTCACCCTATCCTCAACAGCCCTGCTCAGGTCTTGCAGACTCAGGCTAGTGGCTTTCTTGATTTAGCCATCTGGAATGTGGTCTTCTTTTCCTATTGCATTCTACCTTACCAAACATTATTGTCTTTTCCAGTGAGTCACGTCTTCTCATGATATGGCCAAAGTACGACAGTCTCATTTAGTCATCTTGGCTTCTAGGGAGAGTTCAAGCTTGATTTGTTCTAGGACCCATTTATTTGTCTCTATGAGTCCACTGTATACACAGAACTCTTCTCCAACACCATATTTCAAATGAGTTGACTTTCTTCATACCAGCTTTCTTCACTATCCAGCATTCACAACCATACATAGAAATGGGAGATATGATGGCATGGACAATCCTAACTTTAGTATTCAATGATGTATCTTTACACTTCAGAATCTTGTCTAATAATTCATAGCTAGCCTTCCAAGTCCTAGCCTTCTTCTGATTTCTTGCCTGCAGCCTCCATTCTGATTAATGACTGAGCCAAGGTAAGACAAATCTTGGAAACATTTCAATGTCTTCATTGTCTACTTTAAAGTGACGTAAATCATCTGTGGTCATTATTTTTGTTTTCTTAATGTTCCACTGTAAACATGCCTTTGCACATTCGTCCTTTACTTTCTTCAGTAATTGTTCCAAGTCTTCACTATTTTCTGCTAGTAATATGGTATTATCTGTATACCTATAATTTTGATGCTCCCTCCTCCAATTTTCACACCTCCTTCCTCTGAGTCTAATATTGCTTTAATACAATATGTTCCACATACAAGTTAAACAGGGTAATAAAATGCAACCTTGCTCTTGCCAATTGGAAATGATTCAATTTCTCCATATTCTGTCTTGATGGTAGCCTCTTGTCCTGAGTACAAGCTACACATCAGGACAATCAAAAGTTGTGGTACACCCTATTTTAAAAAAAGAGCGACCCACAGTTTTTCATGATCTATACAAAGGCTTAGCTATAAAGCACAGGCTGTTTTTCTTTTGAAATTCTTTGGTGCACTCAGCCTTCAGAGGTTCAGAAATGCTTTATTTGCAAGCTGAGCAGCTCATGATATACATGCATTGACAGAACTAAAGAATCTTCAACTACACAGTATATTAAAAGCAACAAGCAACATAGACAGTTTTTTCCTGGGCTTTCTTCTCATTGGCCAGATAACTATAACAACTTGCTTTCCTGGACAGAGCCATCCCTTTCTCCCTTACCAGGCTTTCTCACAAGAACGACCTTGACATTTTACATTTAGTTATGGTCTCCAAGACACCTGCTCATTAACCCAAACATTAGAAGATAAACATTCTTCAGTACCCGGCTACATCTCCAGTATTACAACTCCCATCATCTCGCACATACAAAATAAACACAGCAAATTCAACAAGCATGGCCATGACAGATTTTTCTGATCCTCACGGTGCTACCTATTGTCATGTTCACTGGCATCCTCATAATTGGGGGGGGGGACCCAGTCACCTTTGGGGTTTCTTAACCTCACATCAGTCCTAGCAGTAGGACTCAAAAATGACTGCTACCAAACATGTTTATCTCTTTGGTGCTATGTATTATGCATTCACCATCACACACCATCTCTCTCTTGCACACATATGTATACACACAGTTTAAGCATTACTACAGTATACACCACTGGTACGTGCACCACCAACAGAACACACAACTACATTAGGTGGGACAAACTGCTATGTCACAGCAATTAAAATTATTCCCACTATTACTAATATATTCTTTAAAGAATTATATACTATGTTTTATTCTTAGTGTAGCAATAAAATAATTATGTAATTACACTAAACAATATTACTTGATTTTCCATTAGTAATGGAATTATTTTTGGTTTTGTGTATGTTCACTCCCAACAACACTACTGAATGGATTTATGTCCTTAACAAGTCATATAAATGACAAACACAACAAAATGCCAATAAACATATAAAGGAAAACTCTTTCTGTCATTGTGAGACCCAAGTCCTCTGACAGAATGACTGGTGCGAGTAAGATGTTGAAGTTTGCAGACCGACACCAGACATCATACATTTCAAAAACAGAAAACTATTTGTCTGTGCTATCTGTTACCACTCAACTTTCTGAAATACAGAGTTCCTAAGCTATACTCATGACCACCACCAAATGTACAGAAACAATTTGAGAAACATCAATTAACTGTAATAAATGAAACAGGGAATGGAAGTTGACTGAAGCACTTTACTGAACTATTTTGTGGAAATTATCAGAATAGGAACAAGAAAAATACAATTAGGAAAAAGAGGGACATGGGGACACACACACACGCACATACACATATTATACAGACAGTGAAATTCTATAGAAGCCCCCTGAGTTCAACTGGACTCACTCTCAGGTAAGTGTGTACGTGATTTTGCAAATGATATTATTTCTCTACTGCCTTACTGCCAAAAAAGGGCAAGGTGTTGCAAAATGAATCAAAACAATCTATCAGACCACAAACACAGAGAAACAGATAAAAAATAAAGTTAAATCACAACAAAAATGGTTTTAAAAGTTGTACCTTAATAATACCTTTTCTAAAAACTGAGAGAGAGCAAAAGACAACCACAACTCTAAGAAAAGAGGGCATTCCCCAATTTGGGAATGACATAGGAGAAAGTCCTTTCCTGGGCACGCATCTAAAAGAGCCTCACACTCAGCAACTGTATATGAACATTCCAGTCGTGATGGCATACATTTTATCCCCAAAAAGCAAACTACAAAAGAATATATAGATGACTGTCTACTTTTGTATTGGAAAGTATTCAAAGGAGAAGGATATTTACATATCACAAAATTACCAATAGGGTCCCTCTTGTTAGGGATTGAGAAAATTACAAAAGCTCTATCTTGAAACATTCATTGTATTATATGCAATAACAGTGACTCAAAATCTTATACGTGTGGAATAGAAGTATTTTAATAAATAAAAATACCAGTTGAGATATTTAAATTAATTTTAGCTACCTTTTTAGTTTGTCATAAGTAGTCAAAAATGAATTTAAGACAAAGTGAAACAGAGAAGTTGTCAATGACAAACTGGTAATGGTAGGTGAAATGCTGTTTCAGTAGGAAGAGCAGGTACTTAACTATCTTATATCTTAGTTTTAATTTTTAACTACGGTATTTCTTTATTCTATTTATATGCCACCTCTCCCCAAAGAGTGAGACTCAAAACAGCTTACAATAAAACAATATAAAGCCATAAACTCAACAGCAGTAAAAAATTAATAGTAAATAATAAAACATAAGCTATGCAGTTACAAAGCCTCTCCATGGCAAACAAGGCCAACCAAACAAGGCCTGTCTAAGTAAAAAGGTCTTTGCCAGCTGAGAGAAAGACAACTAGGAGGGAAGGAGGGTGCTTACCCCACAAAATAACAAGAACCCAGCAGGCTGCTATAGGAAAATATACTGTAGTATTTCAGTCATCTGAAGTCCAAGTTGTATAAGGATTTTAGAGGTCAGAACCAACACTTTGAATTATGTCCAGATATGGATCAGTAGCCAGTGAAGCTGTTTTAAAAAGGGAATAATGTATTCCTCGTAACCAAGCCCACCCAACAGTTAGGCCACAGCCCAGGAGCTCAGTGAACAGGAGCTTGGCTGCCTCCCTGGGGCAAAGATCTGTGGTGCAACAGAGAGGCTGACAAGACCTGTCAAGCCCATTAACAATTACCCCATCCTTTAGATCCATGTGGAAACCAATGACACTGAAAGGCACAGCCTTCAGGATATCACAAGGGATTATGAGGCTCTGGGTAGGAAGCTGAAGGACCTTGATGCACAGGTTATCATTTCATCTCTCCTCCCAGTTGAAGGACACGGTCCAGGAAGGGAGAGAAGAATAGTAGAGGTGAACAACTTATCCCACAGATGGTGCCACCAGGAATAATTTGGCTTCTTGGACAATGGTCTGCATTTCATGAAGATGGACTTCTGGCAAATGACAGGTTGCACCTCACAACAGTTAGCAGGGACGTTTTTGCTAAGAGGCTCAAAAACCTGATCAGGAGGGCATTAAACTGACTTATATGGTAGAGGGAGACAGTATTTTTTAAATATAATTTTTATTAATTTTTGAACTTGGACAATGGAAAAATACAAAACATATTAAGTACTAAATATTCAAGAAAAAAAAGAAAGAGACAAAAAGAAAATTAAAGACAGAAAGGCAGAAGCAAGAGAAAAAGAAAAAACAGAAAATATAAAATTACAATTAATATTAACCTAACCCAAGACTAATACATCATACTAGACAAAACATTGAATACTACTAACTAATTAAAGCAGCATGAGGCTCTGACCCCACCCCCTAATTTGTAATGAATTATTAAGATAAAAAATACCACCAAAAAAAAAAAGGATAAATGTAATACTGCCATTACAGATCTAACTAAACAATGCTACTAGGATTGTTAATATAGTAGGATCCACGTATCCGCTGGGGTTCTCAGGGGCCCGTGGATACTGAAAACAGTGGATAATAGTGAATACCATTGAAAATAATGGGACTTTCGGTTTAAAATACCATAGAGTTCTCTTGGAGGACCTAGAAAATGGCTAGAGAGAACACATTTTCTAGGAAGACCCTTTGGTAGGTGTGCTGTTTTGTGTCCTGTGGATAACTGAATCAGTGGATAATGAATCAGTGGATACAGGGGTCCTACTGTACTCATAACCACAAATTATAGTGCTCAACCTGGGGAAAATGGAGAAGATGATGCAGTAGTCGAAATTCAGCACAAAATAGGTAAAGAGGTACAGGAATGCCTGGCTACTCTAAATTAATTCATGTCTCCAGGGGCAGATGAACTACATCCAAGGGCATTAAAAAAACTGCCAGAAGTAATCTCAGAACCACAGGCAATAATCTTTGAGAATTCCTGGAGAAAAGGAGAAGTTCCAGCACTGGAGGAAGACAAATGGTGCCTTCATCTTCAAAAAAAACGGGGGGAGAAGACCCAAATAATTACCACCCAGTCAGCCTAACACAAATAACAGGAAAGATTCTAGAGCAGATCATTAAACAGACAGTTTATCTTGATCCCAGTAAAGCGTTCGACAAGGTCCCAAATGATATTCTTGCAAGCAAGCTTGTAAAATGTGGGATAGACAAGGCTATTGTTAGGTGGATTTGTAACTGGTTGACTGACCAAACCCAAAGGGTGCTCACCAAGGCTCCCCTTCACCCTGGGGAGAAATTTCTAGGGGGGGTTCTGTCCTGGGCCTAGTGTTATTCAACTTCTTTATAAATGACTTGGATGGCAGATAATAGGACATGTTTATCAAATCTGCAGATGACACCAAATTAGGAGGGGTAGCCAATACCCTAGAGGACAGGATCAGAATTCAAAATGGCCTTAATAGATTAGAGAGCTAAGCCAAAATGAACAAAATGAATTTCATCAGGGAGAAATATAAGGTTTCAACAGGGAGAAATGTAAGTATTACACTTACGTAGAAAAAATGAAAATGTACAGATATAGAATGAGCAACACCTGGTTTGACAGCAGTACATGTGAAAGGGATATAGGAGTCTTGGTAGACCACAAGTTGAATATGAATGAACAGTGTGATGCAGCAGCTTAAAAAGCCAATGTGAGTCTAGGCTGCATCAACAGGAGTATAATGCCTTGATCGAGGGAAGGAACAGTGCTGCTCTATTTTGCTTTGGTCAGACCTAACCTGGAATACTGTGACCAGTTCTGGGTACCACAATTCAAGAAGGATATTGACAAGCTGGAATGTGTTCCAGAGGAGGGCGACCAAAATGGTAGAAGGTCTGGAAACCATGCCCTATTAGGAGTGGCTTATGGGGCTGAGTATATTTAGCCTAGAGAAGAGAAGGTTAAGAGGTGACATGATACCGGTAGTTATGTTTAAATATTTGAAAGGAAGTCATACTGAAGGAGCAAGCTTGTTTTCTGCTGCTCCAGAGACTAGGACATGGAACAATGGATTCATACTACAGGAAAAGAAAGTCCACCATCTTCCTGGATGGCCATGTGTTGTGAGTGCTTTGATTATGTATTCCTGAATGGCAGGGCGTTGAACTGGACTGGTCCTTAATAGTCTCTTCCAACTCTTTCATTCTATGATTCTATGCTTTTGACTATTTTTCAAAGACAGTCCCACAGACAACATGTTGCAGTAATCCAAAGGAGAAACAGGTGACCCCATCAGACATCTCCAAGAAGAGGTGGAGCTGTTACACAAGGCATAACCATGCATAAACTACAGCCCAGCTGCTGCCCAAACCTGTGTGTCCAGATTCATGGCTGAGCTGAGTCTAGGACTACACTCTAACTGCACCAATGTGACAAGGGTGACCAAAGCTATATACTAACCAGGCCTGAAGCCAAACTGAAATGGGTCTAGATAATTCTTTTCATCCAGGAGCCTCTGGATGGCTGTGAATATCCTGACTTCACAATATCTTTTTATACAATATTGATACAGACACTCCCTGGCACTACTACTTTATCAAATTCAAGGATACAGAAAACCCACACACACACACACAAAATAGGGGACATATAACAAAGTTGCACTGGAAAATGCCTAGAGAGGTGTCCTCTCTAGGGGCTTGTCTACAAGGGCAATTTACCCCAACTTGCCCCTGTCTTGGAGCCCTGCAGTCCTGACGACACTATGCTTTTGCTCCATTTTGTCCCCGGGCAGTCTTCACAACCCCTGGGGCAAAGATGGGAGGAAGATGGGGTAGGGCCAGATAAAACATTTTAAAATAATATCTATATAAATCCATTCCAGCCGGGAAAAGCTGGATCAGGCCCACATGACCACAGAAGCCTGTTTCATCACGCAGGCTGTTGCTGCAGCTGCCCTCTTCCTTGCTCTTCTGAAGCAAGGAAGGAGCCGCACATCATGTGACCAAGCCTGGTCACATGCAAGGAGTCTTGCTCACATGCTGTGGGCCTGCTTCCTGATGTCAGAGAGTACAATGTGGGCAACGACTACAGGGATGGGCCAGCAAGCCCATCTGGACTCCTGACTATTTCATGGAGGTAACCGAGGAGAAATGGGCCTGATCCATTGAAGAGGTGAACTCCAGGAATCACTAGATCCTTCAATGGAACTCTATGATATGTTTATACAGGAAGTCCTTTGTTTTAATAAGGTTTTCTATTATCTGATGTTTTACATATACATGTTAAGTACAGGTACATATCCCCCATAGATATGGGGGGGGGCTGTAGTTTTAAAAAGAGGAATGGAGCGAGAAGGGGAAAAATGTGGCAGCACCTTTAAGACTAACTGGCTTTTATTTTTGCATCAGCTTTCATGAATACTCTATAAACAATGTCTTGAGAGTTTTATGGCCCATCTTCCATCACAAAGGATTTAGAAACTGCCCCCCCTCAAAAAAAATCCAACAACCCCATAATGACCCTTTTTATCCCCCAAGATGATACCAAAAACTAAAATTTCAAGTCCTTGCACTGAATGCAAACAAATGGCTGCTACAAATTTTATAACATGGCTATCCTCTTAATGGATACATCTATACTAGCTTTCCTTTTCCTTCAATGGCTACTAAATGGACTAAATGGCAACATACTGTTTGTTTTTTTTTAAATTACCAAGCTTGATAGCTCTAGGATATCTCATGGAATATAATCTATAATATCTGCATAGAATATAATATCAATAATCTCTTGTCACAGATTTTTAGAAACCATAAAGTATATATATATACTCTTTTTAAAAATTAAGTTTCTTAAGAGGAGAAGCAGAGACTGATTCATCTTGAAATATTATGACAAGGTTATTCTTTTTTATTATTTAGGTAGTCTTGAAACTTCTCAGATGAAAGAAAAGATGAAGTCTTTGACAATACCTGTTCTTTCCCTTTAGCCTTGCTCTTAGACACTCTGGAAAAAGTAACATCCCGGGCTGGAATTACAGAGATACGATGCAATGGCATATTCATCACACTATCAATACAGAACTGGGCTTCTCACAAAGATGGAGTTCCTGATATGAAGTTCATTATCTGCCTTTGTCAGGCCATGCACCTAAAAATAAGTATTAATTTGAAAATTAGAGAGGAAAATAGTAGAAAACTGAGAGGAAACATACACCTACATTAGAATCATAGAACCAGTGTTCGAAGTGATCCCAAGAGCTATGTAGTCAAACCTAAAGTATCCCTGGGAGTTGGTCACCTATACTTTGTTTTAAAACCTCCAAAAAGAAGAGTCCATTATTTCCCAAGGTAATCTATTCCACTGCCACACACTTCCTACTGTCAGGAGGTTCTTCCTAATGTTTAGTTCTAATTTCCTTTCTTGTGATTTGATTCATGCCCTAGTCTCTCCAGTAGCAGAAAAACGGCTTGCTTCATCTTCTACATAAAGTCCCTTCTGATATTTAAATCTTATCTTCTCCAAGCTAAACATGCCCATCTCCCTATGTCATTCCTCATAAAGCTTGGTTTCCAGACCTATTACTATCTTGGTTGTCCTCCTCTGGAGCCATCACAGCTTGTCAGTCCTTCTTGAACTGTGGTGGTTAGAACTGGACACAGTATTCCAGGCTGACAAAAACAGATTAATGTGGCACTATTGATATTTATAGAAAATGTCTGTGGGCATTAGTAATGGCCTAAATATCCTAAAGACACCAGATCCCATCTGATCTTGGAAGCTCAGCACAGTAAGCTCTGGTTAATACTTAGATGGGAGACCACAAACAATTACTGGGTGCTGTAGGCTGTATGTCAGAGGATGGAACTACAAAACGACCTCTGAATATTCCTTGCCTAAGAAAATCCTATGAAATTCATGGGACTGACACAGTTGACAGGCAACCTGAAGGCACATGCACACAGACATAAATGATGGTCAAATGGGACCTGCAACAAAATGCTGATGACTACAATAATTCTGTTCTCCAGCCACTCCACTCCCAATCTCTTACTTCCCCTCTCCCACACCCACTGCACATACCGAGTCCCCACTAGATTGTTAGAGATGACCCGCTCAAAGAACCAATAAAGCCTACAGATATCTCCCTATTGGGTATGGATGTTCTGTTATATTCTGCCTTACCTTAGGACTTTTACTTACAGAAATGAGTTTACTATTAGTATATAACAGTGTTAATAAGAAAAACCCATTATTATGTATTCTGAACAAGGCATTCCAAATAAATGCATGCAGTTTGTGCATTCCAAACAAGTAATTACAATAGCAATACTTTGATTAGTAAGGTCTGAGTCTTTTTGAAGAATTTGAAAGCTATGTACATATGTAGGAAATGCTTGTAAGTACAGGCGGATAACAATAGAGGCAGCATTTAGCAAAATAAATATTCTACACCAAGAACCAGAATTAGTGTAGAATTTTAAGCACATGCCATGGGCAAGACACACTCTCTCACGCTCGGGGGAAAGTAAAGGCAAACCCCCTGTAAACAAATCTTGCCAAGAAAATACCATGATAAGTTCACCTTAGGGTTGCCATAAGTCAGAAACTACATGAAGGCAGACAAGAACAACAAAATCACAGAAGTCACTCCTACATTAGTGTTAACAATTTGTACCTTGCCTCACGAAACTGCTTGCTGGGACCCAAGCCAGGGGCATTTGACATCACCAAGGACTTCTCTTCATTCATTATTGTAAGGTCCCTCAGCTTATCCTAAGCACAGTTAGCTTGCTTTCTCTTTTGATGGTGATAGCAGTCACTTGCCTGCCCACTTACTGTAAGTACACTGCTTTCAATCCTTTTTAAATTATTTTCATGCCAGCTAAGTGTGGCTTTGAAGGGGAAGGAGAGTCCTTTTTCAGATATGCCAAAGACAAGAGCAGCTGTTTTGGCTGCTAACTTTTGTTTGGAGAAGAGGGCAGTAGAAAGGAGAGAGATGCAGTGGCATAAACACAGCTAATCTGAAATCCTGGATTTTCCCCTTTTTGAGGGGAAGGGGTAGAATCATAGAGTCACAGAGTAGGAAAACACCACAAAGGCATTCCAGTCCAACCCCCTGCCATGCAGGAATACAACCTCTTACATCCCCACTTTAGAGATTTAAAGCAGGGATGGGCAGAGTTCAGACTTGTGGAAGGTTTCAGGCTTTTTAAAAAAATTACATGTTGAGATCCACCAACTGCAGCTAAGCACAAAATGGTGGCTCAGGGGTCACGGCCAATTATCCATAGGACCCAACAAACTGGGATATTTATCAATCTACATATGCATAACTAAAGATCAAAGATTGTAACATATTACTTTCACATAAATACTGTGCAGCAGCGGAACTTGTTGAGAATAATAACGTGAGCAATTCAGTCTTAGCCACCATATTGATTCGCAGACATAGTTCTGTGTGAACATCAAACACGGACGCTTCGCATGCCAGCAATATTGCCAAAAAACCATAGAGACAAATGAATGCTGCTGTGAATCTGTGTTAATGAGCAACAATTAGCATTACTAGCATTACTTCTCATCTAGATAAGCCCCTGGATATCATACACTGAGAGACATTAAACTAGCTGTCAGAATTAATCCAGGTTCTCTTTTTTGACTTATGTATTATCAAATCTGCATAAGTAGGTAGTCTTCCATCTCAACATATAAGGCCAAATACACATCACGAAAATGAACATGGCATGCCACCTAACCGATGCATTGTGTGGATATTCTCCAATTCATATTCCTATTTTGACAGAATAACTAATTAGAACACTTGTCTGAGGATGAGGAACCACCAATTTTCAGTGAACACTCAGAGCTTTAATCTGTCAGACTAAGGTTCTATTTATCAAACAGCTGATGTGACTAACGAACAGCTAATATGAGTACCGTATATTCCGGCGTATAAGACGACTTTTGAGCAAACAAAAGTGCCCTCCAAAATTGACAGTCGTCTTATACGCCAGATATACTTTGCTTCACCTGCCTACCTATCTCCTGCCTCTTCGCAAACAGAGCGAAGAGGCAGGAGATGGGGCCGGGGGTGAAGCAAAGTGCTTTTCCAGTTCATTCGTCCCCCTCCTCTGCCTTCTCCCGCTTTGGGGAGCAACGGAGACAGAGGAGGGGGGTGAACGTTGCGGTTTGCCGCGGCCGCCGCTTGATCACCTCTGCAGCGGCCGAGGCAAACTGCTAGATTCGCCCTTTTCCCCCACCTTGCTTGAAGGTGGAGGAAAAGGGCGAAAATGCCCCCTCCCCCCAGCCACCCTCCGCCCATCCACCCCCCTTCCTCAAAGCCGCGATTCCATTGGAATCGCGGCTTTGGAGAGGGGGGGTGGCTGCGAAGCGCCCTCCCCCCAGCCACCCTCCGCCCAGCCACCCCCCCTTCCCCAAAGCCGTGCTTTGGAGAGGGGGGGTGGCTGCGAAGCCCCCTCCCCCCAGCCACCCTCCGCCCAGCCACCCCTTCCCCAAAGCCGCGCTTTGGAGAGGGGGGTGGCTGCGAAGCCCCCTCCACCCAGCCACCCCCCTTCCCCAAAGCCGGGCTTTGGAAAGGGGGGGTGGCTGCAAAGCCCCCTCCCTCCAACTATCCTTCCACCCTCCCCGAAGCCCCCTCCCTCCACCCCCCAGCCAGCTGGCCATCCCGCATTCCCCAACCCACCAGGAGACTGGGCAGCCTCCTGTGGGTTGGGGAATCGCGGGAGGAGGGAGTCCAGAAGGAGGGATCGGGGCTGTGGAGTTAAATCCCTAGATTCACTCCCTCTCCCTTGACGGTGGGGAGAGGGGGCGAATCCCAGGGTTTGGCTCCACAGCCCCGCATCCTCCCTATGGAGCCAAATGGGGCATGTTCGCCCCTTCTCCCCACCTTCCTTGAAGGTGGGGAGAGGGGGCGAATCTAGGGGTTTGCCGCGGCCGCCCCCGCTTCCCCCGCATTGGTCCCCTTCGGAAGAGCCAAGACGGAGGGAAGGGGGCTGCTGAGGCAAACTGGGCATTTTCGCCCCTTTCCTCCACCTTCGAGTCCAGTTTGACTGGAAGGTTGAAGAGAGGGGCGAATGTTGCCCTGCCAGCTGATCCTGCTCGCTTTCCCAACTCATGAGGAGATTCTCATGAGTTGGGAAACAAAGAGGATCAGCTGGCAAGGCTCCCCCAGCCAGCCAAATTGGGGGGTGGTCTTATCTGGCGAATATATGCCTAAGCCTAGATTTTTAGCTGGAAATTGGGGGGGTGGTCCTATACGTCCAGTCGTCTTATACGCCGGAATATACGGTACATGTGGAAACAAAGGCTCTGCAGCTGGATGAGCTCTGGATTCATGATACTTTAATGTGAGTTTGTGTTTACATTTGTAGGTTGTATACATGTATAGCAGAACTTACCTGTCATCACGACAGCCAAGCAAGCCTGGCTACATGTAGGTTGCCAATGATAGTTTGATTTCTATTCCCACACAGTCTACTTATGGGGAAACCATCACATTTACAATGGGGGAAAATGGGTCCTGTTGCAAACCTGGACAGAAAGAGGGGTAGAAAAAATAAGTCACTTTGGAGAAAACAAATGAACTTCAACATTCTTTCCTGACCTCCAGTTTGAACACCATGCTTATTATCAGCAGCATGGAAGAACATCAGGCAAACTAAAGTGGCTGTCTCAGGCAAAAGATGCGGGAGAGGGGACAGCAAGAATTTGGGGGACATGGTTATGAGTGCCACATGGCTTGTCTTCTGCCCTCATATATGGTGAAAGACACTTTCCTATTGCTAGTAAATCTCAACTGCTGATAAGATTTAATTGCTAGGCCACTTGGTTTCTGCACATGGAGGCAGAAGAGAACCCGTTTTCCTCTTTCATCTCAGGCAGCAAAACTTTCCTCTTAGGCTGGCACTGTATTGAATTTAAAAGGTCTTTGGTTCAAATGCTTCCCATGTGTAGGAGATACCAGAGATTGCATACATTTTAGCCCTTAGAGAAAGAAAGAGCTTCCAACTTTAGAAACAGTGAAGGTATAGGTATACATATTCAGATGCTCACTCTGGGACCACTACATGAATCCAATTCAACACAAACTTTTCTATTCAGAGCAGGTGCAGGCAATTGTTGGGGGTTAAAAGGCTGAGTTGGCTTGCAAGAGGCTTAAGGTTGCACCACCCAACACACCTTCAATTAAAAAAAAACACGTTTTTACTCCCAAACAGTCTCTAGGGGACATGGGGCAATTTCATCATGTTTTTGACCCTCTCGTGGCCATTTCAGGCTCAGCACAGGCCTGTTACCAGCAGGAAGAAGCCCAGAAGTCCATTTCTATGACATTTGCAGTTGGAAAACAGGCATCTCCTGGACTTAAAATGGCCCAGGAGGAGGCTAAAACAAGAAAAAATTGTTCCCATATTGTTTAGGGCTTGTTTGGGGACATTTTGAGGAAACAAAATAAAAGTGGGGGATCGAGCTGTAGGGCCACATACAGATCACAGGCCACCCTTTCTGATTTAGAGCAGACTAGACTCATGAGAGATTCCAAAAACTAGGAATTAGTTCAAAAAATTTACACTTGCAGCATGCAACCCTGGGTACCAATTCATACTGTATGACATGGAACCACCTATTCAAAAAACAAAAAACCCACACATTGCTTTCTTCCTGAGCAGACATGAATAGCAGTTTATGCTTGAGCACTGATCTGTTCAAACAAATAGCAGCATTTTAGCATCCTTCAACAAAAGCATTCTTAGGAGATGGGGATATAGTGAACATTTTCTTGCAAGTTTGACTTGTATTCATTAACAACCATTCATCTGATTCTAGACAAGATCTCAGAGAAATTATGAATCCATAAATCCCAGAAGAAACATACCTAGCTGGACAATATTTATTTTAATTTGAAGGGTAAAAGTTATAGGCAAGAAGATTCACTGAGGAGGAAGAAACAGAGTCATTAAGACCCACTGCCTAAAACAGGACTGCACGTCGCCCATGGGGCCATATTTGTGGCCCCTAGGAACTCGCAGAGGTTAAAAAAATTGTAAAAAAAAACTGTTTGGAATTTTTTTTTTTTTTTGCTCCAGAATGTCCCAAATTCACTCTAGTGGGTGTGGAGGGCATTTCCACCATGTCTGGAAGGCTCCTGGAGCCCCCAGGGGTCAAAAACATTTTGGGGGGGCAAAATTTTCAAAAAACATTTTTTTTACCCTAAATGCTCCAAAATGTCCACTAGGGGATGCATTTCTACCACTTTTTGCAAGCTCCCTGGCAAAAGCTCAAAACATGGTGAAAATGCCCAATGCCCCCAAGAGGAATTTGAGGACTTTTTTTGTAGGAGCAGGTATGGCCCTCCAAGGCCTCCTAGAGGACTAATGCAACCTCCTAGCCTTCCACAGTTGCCCTCCCCTGGCCTAAAAGCTCAAAACCTGGAGCTTTAAAAGATCTTAGCACAGGGGTGGGAATCAACACTTCCAGATGTTGTCAAACTACAGCTCCCAGCATTCTTCACACTGACTATGCTAGATATGGCTGCTGGGAGTAGCAATACACCACCTGGTGCACAACGTACTCCCTATACCAGTCTTAGCATCTATAGTCTTGAACTACTGCAACATCCCACTCTACATATGGTTTCCCTTGAAAGGTAGACTGAAACAGACCTTGCATCACCAGTATTGATCCATCTGCATTGGATTCCAGTTTGTTTGTAAAATCTGTTCAGGATGCAAGTTTCCATCCATAAATCCTCAAACACCTTGTGACAAAAATATTTAAAAGACCACATCTTCCCATATGAGTATATCTGTAATTTCAGATATCCAGAAACTCTTCTGTACGTCCCATTGTGAACAAAGTCCAGACTGGTTGATACACGAGAGACAGCTTTTTCTGCAGCAATACCACTGACTATGGAAATGGCTCTTAAGGAAATCAGGTATCTTTACTGAATTTTGGCCAGGTATTCTCACCAAACCTCTGACTTTTAAAACTGTTTTGACCTGGGAAGGATGGGCAACTGTGTGGGGATCAGGGTCCAATCTCCCCTAACCTCCTACAGGCTGCAACCCCCATGTGAAACAATCATAGAATCATATAGAATCATAGAACTGCAGAGTTGGAAGAGACCATGAGGGCTAAAGCAACAAAGCATGGTTTACATATACCATAGTAAAACATTAAATTAAGTCCCATTAAATAAAATGGTCTAAAATGGTCTAAAATGATGTTTAAGAAAACCAAACTCATGGTAAGAGTAAAATGCAATTAAACCACAAAATATTGTTCAAGATCTAAAATTAATGTTTGGAGAAAGCTGAAATCTCGCTGAATGAGCAGTGGCATCATAATAATGCAAATAATCGTCAGAATAGAGAAGACCTAGAATAGGCTTTTAAACATGAAAAACATAATATACAACAAAATTAGACTACAGAATGCACACTGGCAGTACTATGTATTCTTTGGTTTTAATTAAAAGCAAAGACATTTTTGGTTCTAATATAAAGGACAGATTACAACAACTGGGGGCCAGTCGCCTCGTGATTTTGCCAAAAAATGTGTACTGCTTCTATGCTGTCTGCTGATGTATAGAATGGGTGTGAATCCTTTGATTTTACAATACTCTGATTGAAATGCTGGTTTACAGACAGAGTTTTAAAAAATGCTCTCTGTAGAGAGTTAAATTTTTTACCTGAAACAATGACTATAGCTATGCTGAAGACAATGTACCTGTATTAAAAATACTGAAATGTTCTGTATAAGATATATAAATTTCCAGAACAGAAAAAAGTGACATGTAAGATGAACATGTAATAGCACTGTAATACAAATACCGTGTATATTAATGCTTCCTAACACTGAAATGTACTACCAGTACCACGCACAAGATAGGTATGATAAATGTTCCTTAAAGGGAGATATATGCTTAGGCTATGTAATGTCTATGAAAGATAATACAGTTGTCCCTTCATATTCATTGGGGTCTGGTTCCAGGACCCCCCGTGGATACCAAAATCCATAAATACTCAAGTCCCATTATATGCAATGGCATAGCAAAATGGTGTCCCTTATATAAGATGGCAAAATCAAGGTTTGCTTTTTGGATTATTATTTTTTAAAGAATATTTTCAAGCTGTGAATACTTAAATCCGTGGATACCAAATCCGTGGATATGGAGGGACAACTGTATACCTAGATTGAAAATGTCTATGTGATATAATGTACCTCCACAAGGAATGTGCAAATGCACAATCTAATTGTTTAATATTGTGTAATAAATACATAAAAAGAATTAAAGGGCAACTGTCTTGACAAAAGCATATGCAAAAAGTGGTCTTGGTAGACTATCAGCAAGGTCAACAGTGTGACATGGCAGCAAAAACAGCAAATGCAGTTTTAGGCTACATCAACAGATGTATAATGTCCAGATCAAGGAAAGTAATAGCACAACTCTGTTCTGCTTTGGTAAGACCTCAGCTGCATCTGTTTCCAGTTCTGGACAACACTATTTAAGAAGGAAACTGACAAGTCAGAATATGTTCAGAAGAGGGTAGCTAAAATATAAAGAGTCTGGAAACCAAGCCCTATGGGTAACAATGGTGGAATGTTCAGAGGGAGGTGCAATCTGCTTCATGAGAAACGTTTAAATAGAGGTTAAGTGGTCATCAGTCAGGGATACTTTCGCTTTGGATTCCTGCACTGGTAGGAGACTGGGCTAGATGACCCTTGTAGTCCTTTCGAACTCTACAAGTCTATGATTCTGTGATTCTATGACAGAAAGATTTTGCTTAAATAATAGTATCTTTTGCACATTCTTACCAGTGTAACAGTATACTTGGTACTATCAGAGCTTATGCAGCCAACATAAGAACATGAATCAGTGAGCTCTCTTCGGACAAGAATCCACATGGTATCTCATACTAACAACAACACCTATTCACACAAGCAGAAAAATGCCTTCTGTATTTTTTTTAAACTGGATTTTACCCAAATAACACAAGTCTGTGCTCAAGACTTTGCACCCAGATAAGCTATTTTGCTATTTGTGTCCTTCCTACTAAGTCTGGTATGTCTCCTGTTCTATATATAACGGGAATCAGAAAATCAATGGAGCATAATGCCAAGGGGAAAACAATCTTCACTCACACAATGTAACTTTAAAAGCACAGCTCGAGTTTCTTACTGTAATGACAAGAGGAAAACAGTGTAATGGTGTGGAAGTGAAAATGGAAGGGGCAGGACTACCACACGTTTTTCTCTCCTCATATATTCCTTCATGTACTTTAATCTAAACAGGGTTACAGTTATTCACGTACAACATCAGATATGGTGCAACTATTTATAATGTACACAGACTGGTGATCTGTATGCATGTGCAGTTATTCACATGTAATGGAGTATTCATACAGGCACTTCTGGAGATAGCCTCGTATCTTTTTGCCTGTCAAAGGGCACTCCTTCATCGGAAAGAACATGCACAGAATATTGCAAGGATTATACTGTTACTGCATTCAAACTTAACTAAACAAATAGTGGAAATATGACATTCTGAATCTTGAGTAATTCGATTACCTTTTTAATTCAAGCAATTGCTCATAAATATACTGCTCCCACTCTACACAGAAATAAATTCTAATTTGTTCAGCGTAGGTTGTATAGGGTGGTATGTTCTGGAGTTACTAATTCTGCTCAAACTATTTTAAGCAGTACTGTACATCCGTAGCCAGCACAGCATTGATCATGGATGGGAGTTGTAGTCCAGAGTATGAAAAGTCAGTTTTGAGAATTAATTACAGATATCATTCCAAGGTGTCCCAGTAGTTACTGCCATGGTAACATTTTCCCAAAAGTAACTATTTCCCCATTTCTCAAAAGCAACTAAAACTGATATTTTTAGTTGCATTAAAAAATACCCCATCTGAATGCTACAAGCTGTTCTTCCTGTCCACTGTGTCACTTCAGCAGCCGCAACACACAGCATGAGTAAGCACTTGAATCATGTGAAAGTCCACTTCCACAATTTAGTGAAGCTATATCCCAAAACCACAAAGGAAACTGAAGTTACAGTTGCACCACAAAAGAAGTGAGGCTATGCTGTGTTGAGTTACAATGGCAATGTGACTTGGTTATATCATTACTGGAAAAAGGAACTAATCACAAATAACCAGGTATTTATAATTAGTTACTTCCAAACTCCAAATCCAAAATCAGGTGGGTCACACATCATTTAACCCAGGCATAGCGTTTCTCATGTTCAGCTTATCTGCTGCAACACAGCCCTATAAGGATGTGATTTCAACATGTATGTCACTTTTCAAATGTCAAAGCTCCTGCTCAGTGAAAGCCCTCTAAAGGTACTGACGGCACTGTCTTCTCCAGTTGGTACTTTCTATTCACTCTCCCTGTGATCTCTGCGGTCTCTTTCCTTTCTTAGATCTTCCACTCTCCCTCACAAATACTGCTCCTCAGAATCACCAACAGCAGCTCCTCAGAGACAAACAGGGCTGTGTTCCAAGCATCCAGCAGGGGACTCTACTTCCCTTGGTTTGTTCCTCACTGCCTGGTTACAAACATCCCTCTGGGGGGGAAGGCTCCTGAGAGGGTTGCAGTGGTACAACTTCAGACCTTTAGAATGAAACCAATTATGAACCCCCACTTCAATCTAGGTTCAAGACTGGATTTGGGAATAGTTGTTGGAGATTCAGGTGACCTCAGGGTCTTAGGGGGCTTTTAGCAGGCTTTGTTTCTTCGGCTGGGATTTCTTGGCCATGGTGGTCCTGACACTGACAGTCTTGAGGCTGGACTACTGCAATGTGCTTGATGTGAGCATGCCCCTAAGGCTGTTCAGAAGCTGTAGCTTCTGCAGCTTCTGAGCAGGGCAATCCAGCAGCAGCATTTTGCCTATATCATGGCCCAGGACTCACTCTGAGGAGGCGGATGCAGCTCAACCTAAAGAATGCTTACCCGAGACTGAGCAACATCAGCACTGCCAGAACAGCTGGAACAGTGAGATGAGGAGGTTCCATCCCCAAACCCACAGTGTCGATGGGCAGAAAAGAGAGGCGAGCAGAGCAAAGGTGTTCACTGAGGCTTCTGGCCCAGCAAAAGGAGAAGCTCTCTGTAGCCAGTTTAAGTAATAGCTTTGACTCATGTTCTCTGTGAGAAACAACCATCCCTTCTCCGGCTCTGGCATACATTCCTGTGATTCTGCTTCAGAACCCTGAAACCCTGACCTTGGACTGACTGATGACCCTGTTTGGCTTTCACTCTCTCGGACTGGTTTTGACTTCTCTCCTGTGTGTTTGTTCCCTGGCAAGAAAACCCTTCAAGGCAAGTTTGTCTCCAGTAATTCTGTTTAATTTACTGCCCTTGCTTATCTGCAAGAGCTCAGACTGAATTGCTTCCTCCCTAACATCCATCTGTGGGAGTGCTGAAGCTCGAATCAGGATAGCCTATCTACTATGAAGCCAAGGGGTGAGGGTTTGGCAGTAACATATAAAAACAGCTTGGGACCTACCGGTAGTTACACAAAAGATCATATTTTCCTCATTTAATGGTGTTTTAATGTTACCTTGTTTCATCTTTTTTATCATCAGGTCTTAGTCTCTTCTTATTTCAGCGCTGTAGTAAGCCAGCTTGGGTCCCATGTCAGGAGAATAGCAGGACATTAATTAATTAATTAATTAATTAATTAAAACCCATTTGGTCCTTAAGTTTAGCTGGAGATGCCCTTCTGGCACTACCACGTGCTCTTAATGCCCACACCAGAATAAGAAAGAATAGTAGTTCATTTTCTCTCCAAATGTTCTGACAACTGTGACTAATTTATAAGTTATCCTGGTGTAGTTCAGCCTACACTGCATTTTACAGTGCAGGGAAACCCACAAATTGACTGTACATACTGTTTTATACTGTATCCTTTACTACTGTTGTATAGCTACTTTGAAATCTTTAAATATAAGTGGTTTGTAATATTTCTAAATAAATAAATAAGCTAGAAATACTGGAAGACTACAACGGCTATAACTGGCCTGAGTACATTCATCTGAGAGTGTCCTGTGCACAAAGAAAATTTTTGGCTGGACACTATGCACTGCCATCTTGCAGAAGACACTCTCTTGGAAGTAAATCCTGGTTTAGGGGAAATGGTAGGGTATAAAATAAAGTTTAAAAGGAGGAGGAGTGACAGTGGGTGTATGATATGAGTGAGCCTAAAGCTTTTTTGGAACCGAGCCCCCATTAATTATTCTTTTCTTAAAAAAAATTGCTATAATTGGAATGCATCTACTTAACAGCGCCCTTTGTACAAAAACAAAAAACAAAAACCCATGTCTTATGAGGAAAGACTTAGGGAGCTGGGTATGTTTAGCCTGGAAAAAAGACGGTTAAGGAGCAATATGATAGCCCTGTTTAAGTATTTGAAGGGGCGTCACATTGAGGATGGAGCAAGCTTGTTTTCTGCTGCTCCAGAGACTAGGACACGGAGCAATGGATGCAAGCTCCAGGAACAGAGATTCCACCTCAACATTAGGAGGAACTTTCTGACAGTAAGAGCTGTTCGGTAGTGGAACACATACCCTCGGAGCGTGGTGGGGTCTCCTTCCTTGGAGGTTTAAATAGAGGCTGGATGGCCATCTGTCATGGATGCTTTGATCGTGATTTCTGCGTGGCAGAGGGCTGGACTAGATGGCCCTTGTGGTCTCTTCCAACTCTACAATTCTATGATTCTATTTTTTAAAAAAAGATTTACGGTATGCACATTACAATCCCACTACAGAGCGGACACTTTCCTGGATGTGTTTCATTTGGGTGACCCATGATTGTGAGGTTCAAGTTTCTACTTCCCCATTTGTAACTATTACTTGGGGTCATTATACCTTATAAAATGCATGTTGTACATAAATGGTTGTTTTGATTGGAGAGGGACTTTTTTTTTAAAGCCCTGGCCAGATGGTTTGGGATATAAATGTGTATTAACTTTTCTTAGTTTGCTGACTGAACTCTTCCAAACTCTCAAGCAAATAAAAAACTAAAAACTAGCAACAAACTTCAGTACTTGTGCTTCGGAGCTTCACATCACAACAGAAAAAGATATTCATGGGCTATAGTTTGTGAGCTCAATTATCTAATAAGATTTTTTTTATAAACAGAACACTGTGAGTATCTTTTAGAAGGTAAAAGGCACTGGCCCACAGATTCATTGAAATACAAATAATTAACCAACTGATTTTGATGTCAACTCAAAATGAGTTCATTCCTCTACCCCACATTGCCAAGATGCATAGCTGGTAATGGCTTCTTTTTAAAAAAAAAAATGAAGTGGGTAAATTGTGTTAACATTTTTCATTACTGGCACTATCATCAATAGCAATGATAATAGTAAATCTGGCTACATGTCCAGTAATCCAAGTCATTAGTAACGCAACAGCTTTCAATCCTGCCACATCAGAAAAGGCACCCCACATCTCCAATTGTTTAACCCATCCTGCCCGATACTTATGAAAGCAACAAACAGGCATGGATTAACTCACAGGAAGATTCCTCTAGCAATACACTAAGTCTCAGATGCTTCATTTGGCAATACAAGACCAGGATAACACGGAGCATCTTTGCTGGCCCCAGGTTCTCCATCCTCCCCATCTGGATTTCGGCCTGAAAGACCAAGGAAAAGGGTGGGTGCATGGAAGGTAAGTTGTAAGCATGCATAATGTGTAACATTGCACAACATTACTGTTGAACATGAGGCACCTCTTCTAAGGTTTAGAGCTCAATTTATCTAATTGCTAGCTACATTTGTATAAGCTGGGATCTTTTAGGCATATTTTTTCAGGAAGGGAAGTGCATCTAAGTAGATGTAGAATACACATGGAGAAATGGAAATACTTCAAGTTTAGGAAACAAACAGGGTTATACAATCTTGGGGACCTTTTTCATAGTTCTCTCCCCTAAAAAGGTAATCAGTTGGCAAGAACAATTGTGAGAACATACACCCTCTTGGTTCCAAATTCTGCAAATAACAGGCAATGAGACAATTACTGCCATTTGAGCAGTTCATGATACCAAGGCTGCATCTGCACTGTTTAAATAACCCAGTTTGACACTGCTTTAATTGCTATGGCTCAATGCTATAGAAGGACAGGTTGCTTACCTGTAACTGTAGTTCTTCGAATGGTCATCTGTGAATTCACACATAATGGGTAATCCTGCGCCTGCGCAGAGCGCACTTCGGAACCGTTAGAACCTCTTATTCAAATTTTGGCGGTAGCCCCGCCCCCTTTCCGCCAAGCCTATATAGGCCCCCTCCCTGTCCGTCTCTTCAGTTCCTTAAGCTGCTAAGAAAGCAGCAAGTTCTTTAGAATGAGTACAGGACACAGAGGGGAGGCCGGGCGGGTTTGTGTGAATTCACAGATGACCACTCGAAGAACTACAGTTACAGGTAAGCAACCTGTCCTTCTTCTTCGTGGTCTCTGTGAATCCACACATAATGGGTAGATTAGCAAGCTCATCTGTTGGTGGTGGGAATGTCCTGGTTACTCACATGTAAGGAAAGAATCAGTCATCAATACTTACAAGATAAAGAACGTCAACTTTATTAAACAGGAATATTCAATTGATGAGACTCAAGCCTGCTAGGCCAGGGCTGAGAATAACACCGCCCTCACCAATGCTGTCTCTGGGCGGGACGCTGCGTCCAGCTTGTATGTTTCCACAAAAGCTAGTGGAGTAGCCCACGTCGCTGCCCTACAGATGTCTTGTATAGGAACATCTTTCAGGAAAGCCGTTGATGCCGCTGCTGCCCTTGTGGTGTGGCTGTGGACACAGGGAGGAATTTGCTGTCCAGATAATTGGTAGGCGATATGAATGGTGGCCACTACCCATTTCGAAAAGTGCTGTGTAGAGACAGGATAGCCTTTCTGGGTCCCTCCATAGCAAACAAAAAGTCTGTTAGACTTCCGCACTCTGGTGGTTCTGTCTATATAAAAGGCTAAGGCGCGCCTGACATCCAGTGCATGAAGGCTACGTTCTAGTGGTGAAGAGGGGTTCTGGAAGAAGGCCGGAAGAATAATATCTTGGTTTAGGTGAAAAGAAGAAATTACTTTTGGCATAAATGAGATATCAGGTCAAAGGACCACCTTGTCCTGATGGAATTTCATATAAGGGGGATCTATGCGTAAGGCGCATAGTTCGCTCGCGCGCCTGGCCGATGTCACTGCTACCAGAAAGGCTGTGTTCATTGACAGTAGTCGAAGGTCATATGTGGCCAATGGTTCAAAGGGGCTTCTTATTAAGATGTTCAGAACTGTGTCTAAGCTCCAACCCGGGGTGGGACTTCCCACGGGCGGGTGGAGGTTCTTGTAGCCTTTCAAGAAACCTTGAATTAGGGGGTCCTTAAAACAAGAAGGCTTCCCCTCACGTTGAAAATGCCATGAAATTGCAGTGACGTATCCTCTAACCGATGACACAGACAGCCCCTCCTCCGAGAGGGAAGCCAGGAAACCCAGCACTTGTGGGGTGTCGGCTGGTGTTGTGGCTTGGCCTTTTGTGACCCTAAACACCTGGAATTTTTGCCACTTGTATTTGTATGCCTTAAGCGTAGTAGGTCGTTGTGCCGCATCTATAATTCGTTGCGACGATTGAGAGACATGCCTGAGGGGGTGATGTACCAGGCTGTCGGGCAGATTGTTGCTAGGTCCGGGTGGTTGATCAGGCCATCGTTCATTGTGAGAAGGTCCGGCCGTAGTGGTAGCTTCTTGAAGCGGCGTCTGGCCATCAGCAGTAGTGGGGCGCACCATACTTGTCCAGGCCACCACGGGGTTATCAGAATGCATCTGGTTGCATCTGGCTGAATCTTGGTGATCAACCTGGGCAGAAGCGGGAAGGGGGGGAAGCGTACAGGAGAGGGCCAGTCCATTCGAAAAGGAAGGCATCCCCAAGGCTCTCGCGTGTCTTCTGTCCTCTAGAGCAGAACAGTTGGCATTTCGCATTGGTCCTGGATGCAAATAGGTTTATGAGGGGGTTGCCCTAAGAACGGAAAAGGTCTATCAGGACTGACGAGTGAAGGGACCATTCGTGGTTGTTGTCCCGCGACCTGCTCAGGGTGTCCACCACTGGGTTTTGGTCCTCCGGGAGCTGTATGGCTGTAAGTGAGATCTCGCGTTTGATGCACCACTCCCAAATTTGTGTGGACATTTCCAAGAGTGGTCAAGAGCAGGTCCCGCCTTGCTTGTTCAGGTAAAACACAGTTGTCGTGTTGTCGGATGTGATCTGCACTAGATGGCCCCGTAGGGAGGGTTCGAAGGCCTTTAGGGCTTTGAAGACCGCCAGGAGCTCTAGGAGGTTTATGTGATGCTGTTTCTCCGTTTGTGACCAATGGCCCTTAATTGTGAGGTCTTGAAGATGCGCTCCCCAACCCGTGAGAGATGCATCCGTGGTTATGGCCTGGGTGGGCTGGCGTTGTCAAAATGGTACGCCTGCCTAAACAAACTGACGGTTCAGCCACCATCGCGGGGTTGCTTGTACCAGCCAAGGGATAGTCAGCCACTTGTTGGGGCCGTCTCGATATGGGCGGTAGCGAGCGATGAACCATGCCTGAAGAGGGCGCATCTTCAGCCGGGCTAGTGGCGTTACTGCGGTCGTGGACACCATGTGTCTCAGAATGCACTGTACGTCCCGTATGGTGATTCGCCTGTGTTTCATGCCCATGTGGATCATGTTGGATAGTGCTTTGAATCTGTCGTCTGGAAGGAATGCGTGACCTCGGGTGGTGTCTATGTCTGCCCCGATGAATCGGACGCACTTGGATGGGATGAGTTGCGACTTTTCTCGATTTATGATGAAGCCAAGGTCGTCTAGAATAGAGAGGGCCAAATGGAGGTCCTCTGAGAGCTTGCGAGCAGTATGCGCTGTGAAGAGCCAATCATCCAGGTAGGGGAAAATAACAACCCCTTGTTGCCTGAGCCAGGCAACCACTACTGCCACACATTTTGTAAACACTCTTGGAGCTGTGCAAAGTCCGAAGGGAAGGACCTTGAAATGGAAGGCACGATCGCCTGTTGCAAAGGCAAGATAACATCTGTGGGCCGGTGCAATAGGGATGTGAAAATAAGCATCTTTTAGGTCCAAGGTCACGAACCAGCTGCCTTCGTCCAGGAAAGGGAAGACGGAAGCAAGCAATACCATCCGGAATCTTCTTGGGCGGATGTATGAGTTGACATCTCTGAGATCCAAGATTGGACGGGTGCCGCCATCCTTCTTGTCCACTAGAAAATATCTTGAAAAGAAAGTACTTTTGATTTGAGAGGGAGGTATAGGTTCTATAGCCCCTTTTAGGAGTAAGATATTCACCTCTTCCAGAAGCGTGGAGGATGGTGGGGTCGCCCGGTATACTCCTCAGGGCGGTGTGTCGGCGAATTCGATGAAGTAACCTTTGTGTAAGATGCTTAGGACCCAGCGGTCCGATGTTATCCGTCGCCACAGGTGTATGGAGTTGGAGAGGCGGTCGGCTGGTGAAGGTATGGCAAGTAGTGGTGGGATCAAGGCGTCAAACGCATTGCTTGGAGGTTTTCGTTTTCTTCTTGGGAAACTGTGCCTTGGCTCGAAATTGAGTTGGGAACCGTTTCTGTGACTGATAAGGCAAGGATGTACGGGCTCGTGAGGGAGGAGGGCTGAACCTCTTCTTGTACGATGAGAAATAACGCCTGGTTGGGAATCTAGATCGTGTTTGCTGATAATGTGATGGGAGTCCGAACTTTTTGGCAGTCACTCTCATCTTCTGGGTATGCTCAAGTTTGGCATCCGTCTCCGCATCGAAAAGACCCAGTTCATCGAAGGGGAGATCTTCGACCACAGCACGTGCTGTATGAGACAGGCCTGATGACCCTTAGCCAGGCATGGCGCCAGACTGCTATAGAGCTCGCTACAATCTTTCCCGTACAATCACCCAGATGTTTGGCTGCTTGCCTCTGGTACCCGGCTAGAGAGAGACCCTCTTCTCTAAATGAGTGGATTATCCTCTGGTCCTGTTCCGATAACTTAGAAATGTGGGGTGCCAGGGCATCCCATAGGAACTTTTGATATGCGCCCATACAAGCTGTGTAGGCTGCTATTTTTGTCAGAAGACAGGCCGACAAGTAAAATTTTCTGCCAATGGCATCTAATTTCTTTCCCTCTTTATCCATGGGCGTAGAGGACAGTTTTTGAGAAGTCTTCATTTGTGTGGTGTCTACTACTATCAAATTTGGTTTTGGGTGGTAGGTGAGCCATGGAGCAGAGTCTGTTGAAACTCTGTAGAGGTGGTCTAGACGGCGGGATGTCGGTGAGACTGAGGAAGGGTTCGCCCAGGAACCTTTAAGGACTTGGAGAAGGTATGGAGAGATGGACAAGGAGGGTATCGGTGGGGATCGTCTCTGGAGATCCTCAAAAATCGGGTCGTCCACCTGGTTATCCTGGCGGGCCACCTGGATCCCCAAAGCCCCTGCCATCCTTAGCATCAGGTCTGTGAAGGCTTTGACAGCGTCTGTAGGTGACGGAGGGTCTGGGTTGGCACCCCTAGGCTTCGGAGAGGCCTTTGGTGAAGGGGACGTAGTGCACGAGCTGCTGGATGGGGAGGACGGTGAGCGAGGGACATCATGTCCATCTCTTGGTGTACCAGCGGCATGTGGCCTCGGCCTCTTCAGAGGAGGAGAGAGAGATTCCCTCGGAGAATTTGGCATTGGAGAGGTTGACTTTTCCCATGGGAGGGGGTCTGGTAACTTACCCCCTGGCTTCTCAGGAGTGGGGTGTACCTTGGGGGATCTTCCTCCGCCTTCCCCGGTACCGTGACGGTATGGTGACCTGCTCCTGCTAGTGGAACGTTGCTTTCGCTTATCTGGTTTCTGCTGGTCACGGTGCTTATCCCGTTGAGGGGTCCCGTCACGTTTGCGGTACCGATGTCAGGGTGGGGACGCGGTGCCTTGTCGGTCCTGGCGAGAAGACTCAGTACGCCTACGGTACCGGTGACACGGTGGGGATAGCGTACCATAATACAGGTACCGTGGCTCACGGTGCCCATGAAAGTAAGGATCTCTACGGTACCTGTAGTCGTCATACCTATAGTCGTGCGCCCAATACCATTCATCGTCGGAATAGGAATCAAAGTCCGAAGAATAGTAGTCCCCCGGTACCAGTGAGAGGGATCGTGGGTAATAGCGGAACAGCTGGACGCCCTGGAAGAATGTGACCTCCTACGGTGATGGGGGCCCAGTGAGTGAGGTCGCCTTCTGGAGGTGGATCTACGCGACCGTGATGTGGAGCGGTCCCATGGTCTGGACGTGGACCTATGCGACCGTGATGTGGAGCAGTCCCGTGGTCTGGATGTGGAAACGGACTGAAAGGATCGTCGGTCCCGATATTTCCAAATAAAGCATAATCTACCCATTTGGCTAGCCACTGGAAAGAGATAGAGAACTTCACTTTATGTTCACCATAACAGAGAAAAAGTTTTGAGGACTTCCACACTAAAGTTGTTCAAGGAGCTCAGCTAATAGGCAGCAAGCCCAACAGGTATTTTGCATGGACGTGGTAAAAGAGAGTCCTTGAGCAAGCAGGGATCACCAGCATTGAGGCCATGATATTGAGAACACAGCTGCGCTGGGCAGGGCACGTTTCTAGGATGGAGGACCATCGCCTCCCAAAAATACTACTCTACGGTGAACTCGCCACAGGTCAGCGTAAGAGGGGTGCTCCAAAAAAGAGATACAAGGACTCCCTGAAACAACATCTCAGGCTTGGCCAAATTGATCACCAACAGTGGTCCGCCCTGGCCTCACATCGGGAGGCATGGAGACGCACAATCCACAATGCTGCAGCCTTATTTGAGAACTCACGCCAAACAAGTCTTGAAAAGAAACGACAACGCAAAAAGAATCGCAACCTGGAAACATCACCCAAGGAGACCTTCTGCTGTGCTTTCTGCAACCGAACTTGTATATCTCGGATTGGTCTTTTTAGTCATCAGCACACTTGCAGAAAGCGCAGGATGAGACCTTCCTGAATCTTCATTTGTGAAGAAAAGCCAGAGAGAGAGGTGAAAGAGACATCATGAAGGAAACTTGTGTCTGTTGGGTTAAACCTCCCCAGCTCTGGAGGATATTTTGGGAGAGTTTGATGGGTTGAGGCTGTTGTATCTGTTGCAGTAAGGCTGTTTGTGTGATCTGGGAGGAGGCTTACTTATGTGCTCATTAGCATTCTATTGTTCTGTTGTGTGAGGCTTGTTTGTGTGCTTGTTAGCGTTCTATTGTGTTTTGGTGAGCTTGTTTCTGTTGTGTGTGTGAGCTGAGTGGTGGCTTGCTTGTGTGCTTGTTAGCATTCTATTGTCTGTAGGCTTATAACCTCTGCCTGAGCACATGGTCTCAAGGGGGGAGGGCATCTGCAAAGAGGAAGTAAGTCAGAGACATGGTTGGTGGAGGAGCTAACAGCAATAAGCTCTCTGTATAGCTTACAGACAATGGAGCAAGGCTAACAGGCATTTTTGCATGTGCATTTAGTGAGGGAATTTTGAGGAGATTCTGGTGCCAGTTACACGACAAAAATTGCCGCGGTGCTTACCGTGACTTTGTGATCACGATTCCATCCCTCGCTGTTTATACGATTTATGTCACTGATCTGGATATCCCGGGTGGTCCCTTGACTGATATTTACACGTCCAAAGTTCTGGGGGTTTTTAGGTTTTTGTTTTTGTTTTTTGGCTGTCAATCAAGGATGCAATTACTCGTGTTTTCACAACCTCGGTGACACACTTCCTTTAGAGTTCCGCACCACAAGCGATGCTATTGGCTGGCTGGGGGGGAGAGGGGGGCAGAAGTTTGGTATTCCCCTTGCTTCTTTAAAATGTTAACCCTTTAAGCAGTGGCAGAAAGCATGTTGAAAGACCCAGACTGAGATCTTTCGCTCAGACGCAGGAACGAACGAGTGCTTTCCTTTTGAAATCAAGCCGAGTGCTTTCCTTTTGAAATCAAGCTGCTTGGGTTTCCCCTTGCCTATTTAAAATGTTAACCCTTACAGCAGAGATTTAGCTGCAGAGTTTAGGTTTCAAGCCAGCTACAGACAGGCGTTTTGAAAGACACAGACACAGAGAGGGGGAATTAAAGGGTGTTCATTCACTCAGAGGCTGGAATATTTTACTGTGCCCATTCAGACCCAAGGAGGTGATCAAGGCAGGGGATGAATGGGCGACCCTCTGCCCACCACGATCTCTCTGTAACATGCAGTTGAGGAAAAGGTAAAGCTGAAGGGTTTGCAGTGTAGAAATCCATTTAAAAAGGTGATTGAGTACACACGCGCGCACACACACATCAACCTTCATGCAGCTGGAAGGGATGCCTTTGTTTTCGGCTGGTGAGGCTGGATCTGTTGAATGGGTCACTGACCCTCCTTTTCTGGTCGCTGATCTCTAAGCCCCCCCCCCCAGTCACCATTTCCGGTCATCCCTTAGTACCGAGATATTTTGTCCCAGGCTGTTTACATTTCCGATTTTCCGAATCCTCCAGTGACTTTTTTAAAAATTGGCACAAACCGCGGGACTCGAAGTCCCGCAGGTTGAGGGATAAAAGGTGGCCCCCCTTCCGAAAATCATGTACCCGACCCGATGTACATGTAAACTGCCAGGGATCGACACGAATTCTTCCCGGGACATTTTCATCGTGTAAACGGCACCTCTGTTTCAGTACCTACTGATTACTGAATACGGATGGTGAGAGAGCTGTTGCAGTCATCTACAACAGCTGTGGTATGTTTGTGCTCTTGCCAGAGAACACAGGTAGCTATACCTGCAGCAAGTGAAAGTTGGTGGCCCTGTTGGAAGACGATGTCCAGCAACTTATCAAATCCAGGAAGGTGGGCAGGAGGGGAAGCATGACTGGAGTAGAATTCTGGACATCCACCATTTAGAACACTTGGTCTAGAGATTGCTGAGGCTGAGACTCCTTTTTAAGACTGAGAGATTTGGCCATGAGTAAAGTGAGATCTGCATATGGGTGGAGAGCATCTGAGGGCAATAAACGTGTGTTGTCAGCAACCTTCTCCATAGAAGAGGGGGAGAGAGGGATTTCATGTGTGGATGCATCACAGTTGCAATCATCTGTAGAGGAGCCCAAGCTGGCTAATGTTGGCTTCTGAGTAACTGCAGCAGATGTGGCAGATAAGTATGGAGGCATTGGAGCTGATACTGATGGGAGTTGAGGAAGATGAAACAGTACGGCAGTAATGGAGGAAGTTCTTTGGGGTGCCCTGGTCAAAGATACTGCATGTTCTGAACCTGCAAACACAGGAGGAACTGTGATGGCCTTGAGACAGTAGCAGTTGGTTTGAACCTGCAGCTGTGATAACAAGGCCTGGTGATCTGTGTCGTGTCAGAGCATGTTGGGCCATTTCCTTGTGGCAGAGGTTTGGGAAATCAATATCGGTATCCCCACTGTTTATAGTAACAGTCTGTGGATGTAATGTATCTTGATTTCACTAAGGCTTTTGACAAGGTCCCCCATGATATTCTTGCAAAAAAGTTAGTAACCTGTGACCTGTGGGCTAGACAATGCAACTGTTAGGTGGATTTGTAATTGGTTGACTGACCGAACCCAAAGGATAGTCACCAATGGTTCCTCTTCATACTGGAGAGAAGTGAGCAGTGGGGTGTCACAGGGTTCTGTCCTGGGCCCAGTGCTATTCAACATCTTTATCAATGACTTGGATGAAGGAATAGAGGGTTTGCTTATCAAGTTTACAGATGACACCAAATTAGAAGGGGTAGCTAATACCCCAGAGGACAGGATCAGAATCCAGAATGACCTCAATAGATTAGAAAGCTGGGCCAATATTAACAAAATGAATTTCAACAGGGAGAAATGTAGGATACTACACTTGGGCAGTAAAAATGAAATGCACAGATATAGGACAAGTAGCACATGGCTTGAGGGCAGTACAGGAGAAAAGGGTCTAGGAGTCTTAGTGGACCACAAGCTGAACATGAGTCAGCAGTGTGATGTAGCAGCTAAAGAAAGCCAATGCAATTCTAGGCTACATTAATAGGAGTATCATGTCTAGATCAAGGGAAGTAATAGTGCCACTGTATTCTGCTTTGGTCAGACCTCACCCAGAATACTATGTCCAGTTCTGGGCACCACAATTCAAGAAGGATATTGACAAGCTGGAACGTGTCAAGAGGAGGGTGACCAAAATGGTAGATTGTCTGGAAGCCATACCCTATGAGGGGCGGCTTAGGGAGCTGGGCATGTTTAGTCTGGAGAAGAGAAGGTTGAGAGGGAACATGATAGCCATGTTTAAATATTTGAAGGGATGTCATACTGAGGATGGAGCAGGCTTGTTTTCTGCTGCTCTAGAGACTAGGACATGGAGCAATGGGTTCAAACTATAGGAAAAGAGATTCCACCTAAACATTAGGAAGAACTTCCTGATAGTAAGAGCTATTCAGAAGTGGAATACACTGCCTAGTAGTGTGGTGGAGTTTCCTTCTTTGGAGGTTTTTAAACAGAGGCTGGATGGTCATTTGTCGGGAATGATTTGATTGTGTATTCCTGCATGACAGTGGGTTGGACTGGATGGCCCTTGAGGTCTCTTCCAACTCTTATGATTCTATGAAGCCATATGCAGAAGTCAGTTTTGGCTGCCAAACCAGCCACGTTTAGAGACTCTACCCCAGGGGGAAAAATCTTAAAATTACAAATGGAACAAGAGCACACAGGTGTCCTTGTCCCAAGCAATATAAGTACTGAGAATGGCCATTGGTGGTGGCAACCTTTCCTACCCAGGAAACACACTGAAGCCACAAGGGGGAAAGGAAAGGGAAAGTGAAGGAGAGTAAGAAAGTGGTTAGTCCTATAACTTTTTAGAAACTAGAAGGAAAAAGGTAGAACAAAGATTAGAAAAAAGTAGAGGAGAATGAGAAATAGGGAATGCTACTCAGCACAGAACTATCCAAAATGTGAACCCTTCGACAGATGAAAAGGAACAAAAGAGAGAGTAGTTATTGGCACCAAGTATAAGTGTACACCTGAGAGGGTGGAATTACCACCGTAACTATTCAGCTCTCAAACTTCTCATGTTGTGGCTCTGTACAGGCGCAAGACCCAACTGTGTGAGGCACAGAGACCATGAAGAAAAACATTAAATGTTGGTTAAGTGGTAAATATCTACAGCTAGTACAGAAATGGAATATGTACCATTTGTTAGCTACTTGACACTAAGACAATTTAGCAGAATAGTATGTTATAGTATAGTATGTAAGTTAAATTTGTAAATTTTAAGTTACAAATTTGTTCCATAGGTTGGACATAACTTAGATGGGTACTGTTGAGATAGCAGGCACACAACAGAAATTTTTTTTATTTTTATTTATTTATTTATACCCCGCTCTTCAGCCACAAGGCTATCAGAGCGGCTTACAAATTGTTTTAAGCAATAGCTATTTACACATCTACACTGCATTAAACAGTTTCCAATGTGTGTTAGCTAATTGCCCCCCACAAGCTGGGTACTCAATTTACTGACCTACGAAAGGATGGAAGGCTGAGTGAACCTTGGAGCCGGCTGGAATCGAACTTGCGACGTGGTGGCTTGCAGTACTGGCATTTAACCACTGCGCCAGAAAGGGCTGAAAACTATTTCAGTAAGCAGGGGGAAAAAATACAGCAAGCCAATTAAAAGTCATGACTTATTTAAGCCATTTGTATCTAGCTTTGTGTCTGTAACAGGACTCTAATACTGCTTACGTAAGATTTAAATAATCACAATAAAGTGATAAAATAATTTATTAACTCATGCCAATGATTTCATTTTATTATCATACTGAGAAACACCGGGTCAAAGGGGCAAATGAAGCATGATCCTAGCCATCTCTACTCAAAACTAAGCCTCCTCTTAATTTCCACAAAGCTAGCACTGGGAATTCCATTTTGGAAATACAAAAACTAACAACTATCAGCTTTCTTTTCCAGTGTTTTTTAGCTAACCCCACCTTCTGCCTTTTTAGCTCTTTGAAAGCTCACATAAAATACATATTGGGAGGCAAGTGCTGGCAGAAATATCCCATGGATAGCAGTCAAGAGAAAGACCAGGACTTTCTGTAAAGATCATAGTTATTAGTGGAGTTTTAGGATCTACGGCTGAGAGACAACACAAGCTCATGAAAAGAGCTCGTCTATAAAAAGCAACAAATCCTGTCACACAATTCTTTCAGCAAGTTCGCCTTATTCCATCACCTCCTTGCTAAGTGTGAGAGAAAGAAAGAACAAAACCAAAATAATTATTAGTGAAATTACTGCTTTTATTCCCTCTTTGCTACAGTCTGAGAGAACAGGCAGTCATGGTAGGATCCAAAACGTTTGGTTTCTGCAAAGATGATTTTGTGTAAGACTTTCTGGTTTTTTTTTTCTTTGTTAGTAGAGATATTGGGAGATTTTGCCCAACTCTGCTTAACTAGCTCTTGTGAGCCTCCTCTCCTACCTCCTTTCCCAGCACCAAACCCACAAAAAAGGAAAAGCAACAACACTGACCTCAGGCCTCAGCAGAACGGCTTTTATCACAAATGGAACTGGTCACATAAACACTCCTTCCCTAAAGGCAAGTTATCAGGTTTGAGGATGAGGAAGCATCAAACTCAAGTTGCAGCTCAATGCAAGCATCACAAAACTGTTTGAGCACTTGCATTTACTCAGACTATGGAATGCTTGTGAAGCTGAGCAAGGCCCTATTTTAATCATCATATGTACAACAGCAACTGAATAAGATGTTTCAAAGAACATGGTATTTAGGAGTAGATAGCATAAGAGCAGGGAAGACTCTTTAGTCAAATTTAAACTCTGTTTTCATCATTAATTAGACAAAGGCCATTCCAAGAGTAGATTTTTAGCTGGCATCAGAACTTAGAAAATGCCTTTTAATTTTGGGGGCAGTGAGGTACACTTTATTTTAGATTATCTGCCTTACATATCCAAATATTTTGCATGTTTTCCCATTGGGGAAAATTCTGGTCTCCTAACCCAAAATTCTGCCTAACGAAGGGGCCCATGGCTTCACAAAGGAACAGAGACATCCTAGATACCAGAGAAGTTGCCTCACTGCTGCAAAGGGGTTTAAATTTTACTATCATGTGCCTTAGCCCCCACACATGGCCAAGAAGGAGTGGCCTCTGCCTGCATGAGATCCCTCACCTGAACAACACAAGCAACATCTGAGACATGTAGGCCTGTGACTTGAACACTATCACTTTACTTTTTAACATCTTTTGCCTGGTGAAGAAGCCAGCAGAACTTCAAAAGCTTGCATCATGTGTTTTGCATTTTGGTTGGCCAATAAAGGTATCACCTTTTTGTGTACTATTCTGAATTTTGTTTTCTCAGAAGCAAGGGTACTACATAGAAATGAAAGAGAATACTACAGACACATAGGCAAATTAAAAGTTGGCCCCTGTCCAATGTTATCACAAGAGTCCACCTGGACCTTTGGAATTAAGAGCAAACACCAGGAACGTGGGGTAGACAGCTCAATCTCTTCTTGGTCTTTTTTATATCACTTCCAAACCAAGGCAATATTCCCTCCTTACCTGGCCAGTACAGGCAGCTCAGGGCCTGAGTCCTTATCTTCATTGCCTAGATTCACAAAAACCCTGCATAAAGATGCGTAGTTTTTAGACCATCAGAGCCACCCTAACCAGTTACATAGTCAGGAAACTGCTGCTCCCTGAGCCAGGGGTACTAATCCCTGAGAAGTAGTTTCTGCTGATTGTAGTAGAAGTCTTCTCTGCTTGTCTTTGTTTGATCTGATCCCAACTCCTACACCACCTAAAGATGAGCAAATCATGTAATCCACCTAAATACCCTAAAGGCACCAGATCCTATCTGATCTTGGAAGCTAAGCAGGGTCATCCCTGGTTAGTACTTGAATGGGAGACTGTCAATGCTATAGGCTATATACAGTATTTCCTTCCCACTCACCTTCCTTTTCATGTAGGTGTGCTCATACATTTAGAACTGGGCCCAGCAAGGTTTCTCAGAGAGGGAAAGTAGTGGCTCCTCCTCATAGGAACCCACTGACTAGCAGTTGCTGACATTTAGCTCACCTCAAGCATGCAAGCTACCTTTCTTCATGAGATACAGTGAGCCCTTGGTATCTGCTGGGGTTTGGTTACAGAACCCCCCTCCTCTATGGACCCAAAATCCATGGATGCTCAGGTCCCATTATATACAATGGCGTAGTAAAATGGTGTTCCTTATATAAAACTTCACATAAATTAGGACCCACATTAAAATACCAACTTCTCTTTTCGCTACTAGCACAGTTATTTGAAATTCTTAGATTATTTTTCCACTGGCTTCCTTTTATTAACATATAAATGGGGGGGGTATTAAGATCAGAAAAGGCGAACAAGTGTATACAATGGGGGCATCCACACTAGAAAAATAATCCAGGTTGAAACTGGATTATCAGCATTTTCTGGCAGAGAAGGCTAAAGACCTTGTAAAACTACAAACCCCAGGATACCATAGGAAGGAGCCATGCAAATAATCCCGTTCCAACCTGGATTATTTGTGTAGTGTGGATTCCCCAAATATTTAAAGAGTAGAACTGTACACAATAATGTATACATAATGTTGACGTTTTGCCTGCATCTGTGGCTGGCATCTTCAGATAATCCCTAATCCGTCTTTTCCCACATTTGCTGCAATATAGGGTTGACATTTTGATTGACCACATCCTCAAGATCTTCTAACCTATTACCCATCAGATTGTATTTTTATTCCAATAGGCATCATTTTACGTTTATTCACAATGAACTTCAATTATCAATCCTGAGGCCAAAGCAATGCATCGGGGTTTTTTATATTTATTTGTGTGGTGTCCTTTAAGAGGTTGAGTTACCACAAGTGAGTGGGCATTAGCCCAAACCAGGAGCTGTTAAAGGAGCCAGAAAAGCTAAGATTGTGTGTTCCTGCATGGCAGAGGGTTGGACTGGATGGCCCTTGTGGTCTCTTCCAACTCTATGATTCTATTATCATTTTATTTTATTTTTTTACTGAGTTTAGAGATCTGTGTGTGTGTGTGTGTGTGTGTGTGTATATATCAATTTTCACCCTCCTGAAAATCGGGTGCTGCTCATAAACTCAGCTGAGTTTTTATATATATTTGTGCTGTGTCCTTTAAGAGGTTGAATTACCACAAGTGAGTGGGCATTAGCCCAAACCAGGAGCTGTTAAAGAGAAGCTAAGATTGTGTATTCCTGCACGGAAGGGGGTCGGACTGGATGGCCCTTGTGGCCTCTTCCAACTCTATGATTCTGTGATCATTATTTATTTATTTTTGGCTGAGTTTAGAGATTGTGTGTGTGTGTGTAGATAGATAAATAAATTTTCCCCCTCCTGAAAATCTGGTGCTGCTCATAAACTCAGCTGAGTTTTTATATATATAAGAGACTGAGTTACCACAAGTGAGAGGGCATTAGCCCAAACCAGGAGCTGTTAAAGAAAAGCTAAGATTGTGTATTCCTGCATGGCAGGGGGTCGGACTGGATGGCCCTTGTGGTCTCTTCCAAACTTTATGATTCTGTGATGATAATGATGATGGTGATGATTTTGGCTGAGTTTAGAGATCTTTGTTTAGAGATTGTTTAGAGATTGATGAATTTTCCCCCTCCTGAAAAGCTGGTGCTGCTCATAAACTCAGTTGAGTTAATGTCCCCTGATCAACATACTAAAAAGCACCAAACGACCCCTGCTTTCTCCTCCTCTTCCACGAAGGGAAGCAGGGAGTAGCTGTCCCTGTGCCTCCCTGACCAAACAGCTCTGGGCAGTGCAGCCAGGAGGATTAGTGAGGCCCACTGGGGTGCCCTGAGGACGCGCCTATTTAAAAGCCTGTTGCCACGGGGCTCTCTTAATCTAGAAGAAGGAGTCTTAGGGGCAGGGCCGGTTTCAGGGCCCTGCAACAGCTGCAGCCTCAGGGGCCCCGTAATTGTGGGGGGCCCCGTTGTAACCCTGCTCCTCCTGCAAAAACATTATTAGTAATAATCTGAATATCCTGTACTGTGAATAGCTTAGGTTAGATTGACCTGAGATAAACGTATAGGGCCCCCAAAATAAAGTGCTGCAGGGCTCCCCAAAATTCCTGCTTAGGGGCTGCAACTATCCAGGGGAAGAGGGCCTGGAAAAGCCCATCCCCAAGGTCTCCCGCACCCAGAGGAGCGCCATTCCTCCAAAGCCAGCAACAGCACTGTTGGGGTTTCGAGCCCACTTCCAAAGCCCCCGCACCCCAATTCCCCGCTGCCTTTGGCCACATTATTACTGGGGAAGGGGGTGTTTCTCCTTGTTCCGCTGCCTCCCCCGACTTGCCTTGCCTTGCCTTGCCTTGCCAGCCCGTCTCCCTCCCGGGGATTAAAATTACCTCGCAACCTGAGGGAGGATTTCGCCCGACCCTCGCCCATAGTCGGCGACCAGGCGAGGAGCAACGAGGACAACGAGCCACAACGACAGTCCCCAGGGGCGGACAGGCGAAGTTCTTCCCCGGCTAGAAAGCTGAGGGGACCTGTGGCGTCCCTCCTCGAAGACCGGGAAAGGAGCAGGAAGACGACAATGCCGCCGCCGCCGCCGCCGCCTCCCTCCGCCTCCTCGGGAAGCCTGATTAGTCGGCCTGGCTCAGGAAACGGGTCAGCCCGCCGCTTCCGTCACGCCCCGGAGACCGAGGCTGGAAAGGGCGGGAGGGAGGCAGTCTTTTATATATACTGTATATATAAACTCAGCTGAGTTTATGAGCAGCACCAGATTTTCAGGAGGGGGAAAATTTATCTTTCACCGGCTCTCCTGTTTCGCTCCTGGACCCAGGGCCGCTCTAAAGGCCCTGCAGCCACGGGGGGGGGCCCTCATTGTGAGGGGATTAGGAATTTTTTTTAATTGGAATAAGACCATTCTACTGAAAAAATACACCCGACTGCAAAAGGGCGTAACAATAACCCCCCCAAAAATATGTTTTCCTCATTTCTTCCTCATAAAACTATCTATCCTAACACTAATACATCTTTCCCTCTTAATCTAAACACACTATAATCACTCTTTTTCCTTTCCCAATGAACATTATATTTACCTTTATACTAAAATTAGAAGGCACACATTACAATTATACATATTTGGAAAAGAAAAAATAAATAACAATAAATCATATTTAATAAATAAATAATAATAAAATGAGTACCCAGCTTGTGGGGGCAATTAGCAAACAGACATTGGAAACTGCTTAATGCAGTGTAGGTGTGTAAATTGCTATTGCTTAAAACAATTTGTAAGCCGCTCTGATAGCCTTGCGGCAGAAGAGAGGAGTATAAATAACTAATATACATAATATACATATATATAATTTTTATTATTGTTTATTGTCACTGTGGGGGGCAGGCTAGTAACCCTCCTCCTGCAAAAAAATTATTAATAATACAAGTTGTTCCTTCACATTCCCTGGGGGTTGGTTCCAGGACCCCCCATGGATACCAAAATCCCTGAATACTCAAGTCCCATTATATGCAATGGTATAGCAAAATGGTGTCCCTTGTATAAAATGGCAAAATCAAAACTTGCTTTTTGGATTACTGTATTATTTTTTAAATAACATTTTCAAGCTGTGAATACTTAAATCTGTGAATACCAAATCCGTGGATACTGCGGGACAACTGTATTAGAAATACAGTTTTCCCTTCATATTCACTGGGGGTTGGTTCCAGGACCCTCCCTCCATCCCATGGATACTGTGAATACTCAAGTCCCATTATATGCAATGGCATAGCAAAATGGTGTCCCTTATTTAAGATGGCAAAATCAAGGCTTGCTTTTTGAATTATTATTTTTTAAAGAATATTTTCAAGCTGTGAATACTTAAAACCATGGATACCAAATCCATAGATATGGAGGGACAACTGTATTAGTAATGCAGTTGTCCCTTCATATTCGCTAGAGTTTGGTTCCAGGACCACCACCCACCCCGTGGATACCAAAATCCTTGAATACTCAAGTCCCATGATATGCAGTGGCATAGCAAAATGGTGCCCCTTATATAAGATGGCAAAATTAAGGTTTGCTTTTTGGGTTATTATTTTTTTAAGAATATTTTCAAGCCCTGAATATTTAAATCCGCGGATACCAAATCCGTGGAAATGGAGGGACAACTGTAATCTGAATATCCTGTACTATGAATAGGTTAGGTGAGGTTAGGTTACATTGACCTGAGATAAACATATGTGCCCACCCCCACAATTCCTTAAACCACTCGTGCCTGGACCGGGATGGAGTGGAGTGGATGTGGAGGGGGTATCCGCAAAAGTAGGTGACACGGAATCATTTCAGAATTACATCCCTTCCTTCTGAACGACAGTGGGGTGTCTAGTGTAGTGGCTCTTGAACTTTTCTTTACCAGGGACCCGCTTTAAATCTCTTTTGTTGCTGAGGACTCCCAAGACTTAACTCAAGATTTAAAACAACAACAATAAAGTGTGGCCTCCAGGTGTTTTGGATACCCAACTCCCAAGAAACCTGAGCCAGCTCCTCCAATGGTCAGGAATTCTGAGAACTGTAGTCCAAAGCATCTGGAGGGTCACACTGTATTATTATTACGGTTGTTGTTGTTTTAAATCTTCCGAGTTAAATCTTGGGAGTCCTAGGCTGGACACCACTGCATGAAACCTTCCCTCAGAGACACTATAGTTGTCCCTTCACATTTGCTGGGGTTTGGTTCCAGGACCCCCATGAATATCCAAATCTGTGAATACTCAAGTCCTATTATATGCAATGGCATAGCAAAATGGTGTCCCTTATATAAGATGGCAAAATCAAGGTTTGCTTTTTGGATTTTTTTTTAAAGAATATTTTCAAGCCATGAATACTTAAAACTGTGAATGCCAAATCCATGAATGTGGAGGGACAACTGTAGAGGGGAAGGGAGGCCTTTCTCCTGCGACTTCCTGCAAGTTTGAGGCTGGAGCAGATTGAATGCCAATGCACAGGCCAAGCCAGCCTTTGCCTTTGCCTTGACTCCTATCATGTGGCCACTCCACTGCAGGGAAGAGGTGGGCCAAGAAACTTTCAAGCCTTCGCGGACCCCTGGGGGTCCCCAGATCCCAGGTTAAGAACCACAGGTCTAGTGCATTCAGTAGTGAGAAGTCCACTGCAAAAGGCCGGAAGAAACAAGCATCATCTAGTCGCACGTCTGCTGAAAATTCACTAGACGTAAGCAGAGTCTGCAAAGAATTGCAGAATGTTCTTGCTCTGTAACTGGGGTGTTTCGGTTCAGAGTTTCAGACAAAGCTCTCCTTCTCCAGGGTACGACCATTGCCAGGGCTTCCAACAGGCTAATTCTGTCAACAGTTTCCTAGTCCCCACTCCCCAAATTGATAGTCAACATTCCATCGTTTTTGGAGACCCATGATGAAGCTTAATCCTAGTGGAGCTCTTCAGTCTAGTTTTATTTGTAAATATATATTTTTACAAATAAAAATATTTATTTGTACAATGTCTGCGTCTCTAAGGAGACACCCAAGTTTGTATAGAGCACTACCTTATACAAATCTGTGGTATGGTTATAGCAGCATTTGTAATATAATGTACAGTTCTGCTTGTTTCACCTCAAAACCAAATGCTGCATCTGATGAAGTCTACAAAAGCTTATGCTACTAGTGCCAACTTCAGCCTCAAAGGTGCTCCCCACCTGCCCGCTCACCCGCCCACCCGCCTGCTGCCGTCCCCGGGCTTCCGAAGCTGGTGCCGGGGCTCCAAAGCCCTGGTGCCCACTTCGGAAGGCCGGGGGGAGACAGCGCAGCCTCCTTCCCACCTCCTCCCACCCGCCCACCCGCTGCTGTCCCTGGCCTTCTGAAGCAGGCGCCGGGGCTCCAAAGCCCCGGCGCCCGCTTCGGAAGCCCGGGGGAGGCAGCGCAGCCTCCTCCACACCTGCCTGCCCACCCGCTCACCCGCCCGCCCGCTGCCATCCTCAGTCTTCTGAAGCGGGCGCTGGGGCTCCAAAGCCCCGGCGCCCGCTTTGGAAGGCCACAGGGAGGCAGAGCATCCTCCTCCCCACCCGCCCGCCCGCTCACCCGCCCACCCGCCGCTTTCCCCGGCCTTCTGAAGCGGGCGCCGGGGCTCCAAAGCCCCAGCACCTGCTTCGGAAGCCTGGGGGAGGCAGCGCAGCCTCCTCCCCACCCACCCACCCGCTCACCCACTGCCGTCCTCGGTCTTCCGAAGTGGGCGCTGGGGCCCCAAAGCTCCGGCGCCCGCTTCGGAAGCCCAGGGGAAGGCAGCACAGCCTCCTCCTCACCCGCCCGCCCGCCCGCTCACCCGCCCACCCGCTGCTGTCCCCGGCCTTCCGAAGCGGGCGCTGGAGCTCCAAAGCCCTGGTGCTCGCTTCAGAAGCCCGGGGGAAGGCAGGGCAGCCTCCTCCCCACCTGCCTGCCCGCCCGCTCACCCGCCTGCGCGCTGCTGTCCCCGGCCTTCCGAAGCGGGCACCGGGGCTCCAAAGCCCCGGCGCCCGCTTCGGAAGGCCGCAGGGAGGCAGAGCATTCTCCTCCTCGCCCACCCACCCGCTGCTGTCCCTGGCCTTCCGAAGCGGGCGCCGGGGCTCCAATGCCCCGGCGCCCGCTTCGGAAGCCCAGGGGGAGGCAGCACAGCCTCCTCCCCACCCACCCGCCCTCCCACTCACTCACCCGCCCGCCCGCTGCTGTCCCCGGGCTTCCGAAGTGGGCGCTGGCGCTCCAAAGCCCCAGCGCCCGCTTTGGAAGGCCGGAGGGAGGCAGCGCAGCCTCCTCCCCACCCGCCCGCTGCTGTCCCCAGCCTTCCGAAGCGGGCGCCGGGCCTCCAAAGCCCCGGCGCCCGCTTCGGAAGGCCGGTGGCAGGCAGCGCAGGCTCCTCCCCACCCACCTGCCCCCCGCCCGCTCACCGGCCCGCTGCCATCCCCGGCCTTCCTAAGCGGGCTCCGGGTATTCTAAGGCCCGGAGTCCCCTCAGGAAGGCTTGCAGAGAGGCCAGCCAGGCTGGCCATACAGCCTCTCGCCGCCTCCCTCCCTCGGGGGGGGGGTTGCGGGAGCAGTTCTTATTTGCGTTTTTTCCACATTCGCGGGGGTCTCAAGAACGTAACCCCCGCGAATGTGGAGGGACGACTGTAATTTTAAATGAACAGAAAGGCATCATTGAGACTGAGAGAAAGAACTTGTTAATATAAGCTTTTGTAGACTTTGTGGCTGATAAAGTAGACTTCTTTCTCTCAGTTAGTCTCAAAGGTGCAACAAGATCCTTTTGCATACTTAAATCAGTTTCATTTAAAATTTAGTTTCAAAATATCTATCAGCTGTAAAAAAAATCATAGAAACTTTTATCTTAAAAATAGGGAAAGCAGAAACCCTCTTAAAATGTGCCACAGGTGAGGCCAGCCATACTTCTTAGAAGATAATTTTGTTGCATACTAGGGGCCATCAGTGAGAAATCCCCTTCTCTAGTATTCCCCAGCTTGTGGTGAATCAGCAACCAGGGCCTCCAAATGCTATTTTAAATCATGGGCAGGTAGATCTGTTTATTGCATGGTAAGAGAGAGAGAGAGGATAGATAGATAGATAGATAGATAGATAGATAGATAGATAGATAGATGAGGTAGCTTACTGAAATTTCTTCAGTAAATCACATGAGTATTAGTTAAAATTAAAGGGGGAAGTTATGAGAAATAGCAATGAGAGACCGTAAGGTACTGGAATGACTTAGGAGTAAAATAACAGGAAGGACTGGAATTAGGACTCCAGGAGTAGAAAGGTAGGCCTAAATCAGAAATTATCGGTGCTGGGGAAGGGATAATATAACCTGGAATGATAGACCCAGGAGCAGATGATAGCCTGAGTTTAAGTGACAACCCCAGGGAAGAAATTATGGGCCTGTTATTATTAGAACAATAGAATCAGAGTTGGGAGAGACTACAAGGGCTATCCAGTCCAACTCTCTGTAGGAATACACAGTCAAAGCACCCCTAACCATCCAGTCTCAGTTTAGAAACCTCCAAAGAAGGAGACTCCACCACACTCTGAGGCAGCATATTCCACTGTCAAACAGTTCTTACTGTCAGGAAGTTCTGCCTAATATTTAGATGGAATCTCTTTCCCTGTAGTTTGAGTCCCTTTAGTCTAGTCTCTGGAGCAGTAGGAAAAAAAAGCTTCCTCCTTTGACATCCTTTCAAATATTTAAACATTGCTATCATATCACCTCTTAATCTTCTCTTCTCCAGGCTAAATATATCCAGCTCCCTAAGCTGCTCCTCATCATAGGACATGGCTTCCAGACCTTTTACCATTTTGGTCACCCTCCTATGGACATGTTCCAGCTTGTCAATATCCTTCCTGAATGGTGGTGCCCAGAACCGGACGTAATATTCCCTATGAGGTCTGACCAAAGCAGAACAGAGTGCTACTATTACTTCCCTTGCTCTATTCTAGACACTACACTCCTATTGATGCAACCTAGAATTGCATTGGTTTTTGCACTGTTGTCAAGCCAGTCGTTGCCCATCCTATATCTGTGCAGATAGCAGCATGTGTGTGCACAGTCAGTTCCAAGCAGAACAAAAGACGACAAGCAATTAATTTATAGGACCAACAAGTAAAATGGATGAATTTAACATTGAAACAGACGAATCATAAAATGTCTATATGAGGCAAGATTGCTGCAATTAAGATGATCATCTGCCAAAATTTCTATATTTTTTTCAGGTTTACCACTATCTTCAGATGTAAACAAATTTAAAATTTGGCAAAAGTTTAAAAAGCTTCATAGCTGGAAGAAAAGACTTTCCAAAACAATTGTAATTTTAACTCAAACAAAATGGATGTCTAGTACAGTTGTCCCTCCACATTCCCAGATTTGGCTTTAATGGTTTTAAGTATTCACAGCTTGAAAATATTCTTAAAAAAATAATATTCTAAAAAGCAAACCTTGATTTTGCCATCTTATATAAGGGACACCATTTTGCTATGCCATTGCATATAATGGAACTTGAGTATTCATGGATAATCACCCAGCAGAAGCCAAAAAAAAAAACCCTGTCTCAGTAGACTCAGTAGCAATGTGTTCCCAAGAATACTCACACACAGAGTGTTTGACGTCCAAATAAGCAGAGGCACTTTTATATTCAAACTCAAACAGTTGCAATATATACAAACTAGCTGGACCCGGCGGCGTACCATATACCATTAAAAAACTCACCCCCAAATGCCCAGGAGACCTCATGATGACACTTTGAGGTAGGCTGGTGGGTTTAACTCGCCCACCCGCCACTCGTTCTGCCCCCTGCTGCCCCCCACCGCTCGTTCTACCTCTTGCCACCTCTACTTCTCATTCTGCCCCTCCCACTCGTTCTCCCCTCCCCCACTTGTTCTGCCCCTCCACCACTTGTTCTCCCCTCCTCCACTCGTTCTGCCCCTCCCGCCACTTGTTCTGCCCCTCCCCCAACTCGTTCTCTCCCACTGCTCGTTATGCCCCTCCCCCACTAGTTCTGCCCCTCCCACCCCACCCCCTGCACTCCAGAACACACACGCACAGACCACATCCACCCCCATGTTACTCACTCTCCAGCTCCAGCCTCCATGTTTGAGATCTACATGGTCCCGCCCCCAGTGTGCTGATTGGCTGGCCAACAGACCTGTGATTGGTTGGTCAGTTCCCTAAGCAGCCAGTCAGCACACTGGAAATGGCAACATACCCAAGAGAATTATAGATATAGATATAGATATAGATATTTACAATTCAAGGAGAAACTGCTTCACCAGGCCTCAGCATTCACAGGAAGAAGGAAGTGAGCTCTGTTCTGAACTCTCATATACAGTTGTCCCTCCACTTTCGCGAACTTGACGTTCGCAGTTTTGATTATTCGTGGCTTTGGGAGGGCCCCCGGGCCCCCCAAAAACCGCAACACGGGGCCTCCGGAGGCCCCGTGAAAGCCCTGGGAGGGGCTGGGGAGGCCTTGGGGGTCGCTTGGGGAGGGCGGGGGTGGCCGGGAAAAGCGACTGCAAGGCCTCCGGAGGCCTCGGGGTCGCTTGGGGAGGGCGGGTGGTGGCCGGTAGGAGCGACCACGAGGCCTCCGGAGGCCTCTGGGTCGCTTGGGGAGGGCGGGGGGCGGCCGGGAAAAGTGACCGCGAGGCCTCCGGAGGCCTCTGGGTTGCTTGGGGAGGGCGGGTGGTGGCCGGTAGGAGCGACCACGAGGCCTCCGGAAGCCTCGGGGGTCACTTGGGGAGGGCGGGGGGCGGCCGGGAAAAGCGACCGCGAGGCCTCCGGAGGCCTCGTGGTCGCTTGGGGAGGGCGGGTGGTGGCCGGTAGGAGCGACCACGAGGCCTCCGGAGGCCTCGGGGGTCACTTGGGGAGGTTGGGGGCGGCCGGGAAAAGCGACCGTGAGGCCTCCGGAAGCCTCAGGGTCGCTTGAGGAGGGCGGGTGGTGGCCGGTAGGAGTGACCACGAGGCCTCCAGAGGCCTCTGGGTTGCTTGGGGAGGGTGGGGGGCGGCCGGGAAAAGCAACTGTGAGGCCTCTGGAGGCCTCTGGGTCGCTTGGGGAGGGCGGGTGGTGGCCGGTAGGAGCGACCACGAGGCCTCTGGAGGCCTCTGGGTTGCTTGGGGAGGCGGGGGGAGGCCAGATAGAGCAACCACGAGTCCTCCGGAGGCCTCGCGGTCGCTTGGGGAGGGTGGGTGGTGGCCGGTAGGAGCGACCACGAGGCCTCCGGAGGCCTCATGGGTCGCTTGGGGAGGGCGGGGGGCGGCCTGGAAAAGCGACCGTGAGGCCTCCGGAGGCCTCGGGGTCGCTTGGGGAGGGCGGGGGCGGCCTGGAAAAGCGACCGCGAGGCCTCCGGAGGCCTCTGGGTTGCTTGGGGAGGGCGGGTGGTGGCCAGTAGGAGCGACCATGAGGCCTCCGGAGGCCTCTGGGTCGCTTGGGTAGGGCGGGGGGGGGCGGCCAGATAGGGCTACCACGAGGCCTCCGGAGGCCTCGGGGGTCGCTTGGGGAGGGCGGGGGGCGGCAGGGAAAAGCGACCGCGAGGCCTCCGGAGGCCTCGGGGTCGCTTCGGGAGGGCAGGTGGAGGGCTGTCATTATTCGCGGAATTTTCACATTCGCGGGGGTCTATGGAACCTAACCCCCGCGAATGTGAAGGGACAACTGTATATATATATATATATATATATATATATATATATATATATTATGACATTGCCCCCTAGTGGACTGACTAGGCATGACTTGGTAGTTCATGCAGCATGGTTCTGCAGTTGTTCAGCCATTTTATAATGGAGTTCAGTCTCTAACTCCTGACAACTACAGTATAACATACATATAAGCTTAGGAAAAGTGTTTAAGGATTAGCATCCCAGATAAAGAATGTTATGAGCAATGATCCACCTTGCCCTTTGCATTTACATTGGCATTACTTAGGGAAAATACCTTAAGAACATTGTACAAATGGTATCTTACTCCAACACGGCTCTCTCAAATACAGAGTAATCTCTCAGCACTCTGTTGGAGAAGATGCCGGGAGAAAGGTACCATGTTGCATATGTGGCCTTATTGCTCAAAGGCTATATCCGCCCTTTGAGTTGCCTTGGGTCCCACGCCAGGAGAAACGTGGCATATGAAATAAATAAATAAATAGAATGCATCATTATGGGATCAGATCTTGTCTTTCATCTCTGAGGTGATTAGCCAACCAATTGACTTTTGTTGTTCACTCTTACTGTTGTGTTTATTCTATGGGAACAATGCAAGATTAACTAACACCTAATCCATATGTTGACTGGAGAAGTGAGAAAATTCTGTCAATAAAACAAGTAAGATAGAACAGAAGGTAAATATTGAGGACTTGATTTGTCTGGAAGATACCTGTGAGAGCAACAGAAATAACAGAGGTTTCTTTGGCCTGTACTGATACTGAAACATTGGAAGAGGAAGGTTTAATAGAATCATACAGGAGTCTCCCCCTGCTTGATAAACTGGTTATTATAGGCAGACTTAACTTACTCCAAGCCCAACTAAATACACTTTGTGAAGCAGAATATGTAAATAATGAGTCCATTGATGGGCATTTAGGTAAGATTAAAAATGGATATACAAAGGAGACAGAGCTAGATAATAATATCATCAATATAAGTCCATTGGCAAATAAGTCTAATTCTGGTGATATTCGGAATTACAGTTGCCCCTCCACATTTGCGGAGGTTAGGGGCAGACAACCCCCGTGAATGTGAAAAAAACATGAATAAGAAATGAGCCTGTGAGCGAGCTGCTTTCCACCCCAGTCCCTTCCCAAGGCAGTGACGGGCTTCATGAAAAGCCCCTCACTGCCTTGAGAAGAGACTGGGCTGGAGAGCGGGCGCACCAGCGGGTTTCCACCCCACCTTCCCAAGGCAGCAATGGGCTTTGTGAGAAGCCCCTCACTGCCTTGAGAAGGAACTGGGGTGGAGATCGGAGGGAGGCAGGGCTTTCCGCGAATAATCAAAACCATGAGTGTAGAAGTTGCAAATGTGGAGGGGCAACTGTACTTTAAAAAGAATAGTATTCCTGTGATAACCATCTGCAATGATTAGAAGTCAAGGAGGAGCGTCTTGACCAGATGACAATCTGGTTAGAATTATTTCATGGAATCTTGCCAGATGGCAAAATAAGGTTCAAGATGATAATTTTTTAACCTACTTGCAGACATATGAAATTATTTTTTGCAAGAAACAAGGGTTCAGAATGGGAATGCAATTGAATTATGGGGGTTCACTTCATATTCTGTTCCAGCTTTAAAAACCACAAGGTTTGGGAGAGCAATTGGAGGTCTTGCCATATTAGTGTCAACATCACTTACTGACGTAATCTATCAACACTCATTATTAAACTCTGCCAACTTTTTGATGTTATCTGTCTCCAATATCTTTCCCTAAACTGTTTATTTCATTTGTACATATGTACCCGGTTAAAATCTGGCACAGACGAAAGATCTCTGTGGGAAACTCTTGATCAAGTATTAGAAGAAATAGAATCTTTATCCCCTAACCCTTGGGTGATTATAGGAGGTGATTTTAATGCCCGTATTGGCACTGCCTCTCCAGGTAATAGAGTGTTTGGTCTAAGTTTGGAAGATGTACCTGAAATATACCAGAGAACAGCAATGGATACAGTTCATAACTGCTGGGAAACGCCTTTGTGAACTCATAATGAAACACAACTTACTGTTATGTAATGGGCATGGAGTGGGAGATCAAGAGGGTTATTTCACATATGTTTCTCCCAGAGAATATTCCAGCAACATTGATTATATATTGACCTCTAATAACATCCCAATTGACAGGAATACATTCAAAATAATTCCAAGAGCTGAGAGTGATCATTTTCCCTTGGAACTGTCACTCCCACAAATGGCCCCTAATGCTGCATTAAGCACAATAGATCAATCTCAGTATCTGATACTTGTTAACAGGAAGTTAAAATGGAATGGACAGCTTCAGGAAAGGATTAGTAAGATCCTAGATTCCCCCAATTTTGAAAAACTAAGGGAAAATATCCTCAAGGAAACCAGCAATGTCATTCGCGCATATGAGACTTTAATGACACAAATAAAACCTTTACTGAGTACATCCAGTATGTCCCAAAACCCTAGAATCAAGCCTCAGACATGGTTCAATCAGGGTTGTCTAGAGTGTAAAAAAAAATTGCTAAGGAGCTTAGGAATGTGGAGACAAGGAGGGCCAAGGACAATGTACCACCTCAGACGCATATAACCCAATTACAGTATAATTGCAAGATGTTACTTAAAGAAAAGAAACAAAGATATTATGAGTCACAATGGAAAGAATTAGGAGAGGCAGCAATCCAACAGGGCCCTCAGAAATTTTGGTATCTGATTGTGCAAGATACCAGAATAATAGGCTAAGCATTAGAGGCAGCAGTGCAAGGAAAGGAGGGGGAGAAATATTTCTCTAATATATACAGGTTTCAAACAGGTCTGTCTCCCCAAATTAATTATACCCAATTACTAGATCTTCCTGAATGGCCTGATGTCACCTCGAACCAGATTAAAGGGATCATCGCTAGGCAATCAGCCAATAAAGCCCCTGGAGAATATATGATTCCAGTGGAACTATATAAGGCAAAACTAGAATATTGGTCTCAGATTCTTGCAAAATTGTGCAAAATCTCACTGGCTGTACACCAGAGGAATGGAAACTGAGTATGATTGCCCCTATATATAGAAAAGGTGACAAGAAGGACCTAGCCAATTATAGACCCATTAGTCTTTTGGACATCTCTTCTACATTATATGCCAGGTTCCTCCTTGAAAAGATAGAAGAATGGGCAGATAGACAAAATCTATTATCAGAAGTACAAGCTGGTTTCCAAAAAGGGAAGTCAACAATTGATTTGTGTTTTGTGCTGAATTTCCTGATGTGTAAATATGTCCATAACCTGAAGCAAATGTTGTATGTTGCCTTCATTGATCTAAAGGCAGCATTTGACTCAGTTTCCAGACACTTATTGTGGCAGAAACTGGAAATGACAAATATTGATCGCTGTTTGTTATTCCTCATGAAATCATTCTATACTTATACATCACTGCAAGTTAAAGTCGATCTGGCAGACCATCTTACTTCAAAGTTTAGTGCTTTTGTAGGAATTAAGCAGGGTTGCATATTAGCATCTTTCCTGTTTAATTTCTACAGCAATGATATGGTAAAGGAACTGGATAGTTTACAGTATGCTCCTGTCACAATTATTGATTTAAACTTTAATTGTTAATGTATGCAGATGATTTGGTATAGGTATCTAGGACTGAGGTGGACTTAAGGCAACTTCTTGCAAAGCTTTCATCATATTGCAAGAGAAATGAATTGATAATAAATTATGACAAAACACAGGTTATGATATTTGGGAAGCACCCTGAAAAGCACATCTGGCATTTGGATGAACACATCATAAAACAAATGAAAACATTTAAATATTTAGATTTGGTTTACTCAGATATGATTTTTGGAAAGAACAAATGTTAAACATCAAAGTACAATCTTACAGGTCAGCAAAAGCAATTTTGAAGTTTGCTGCCACTAAAGGAGTCAATTTAGTAAACCCTGTCCTGATTGCATATAAAGCCAAAACAATAGCACAATCCTTCTATGGGGCTGAGATCTGGGGCACTTCAAGTACATCAAAAATATCAAGTTTAGAATCCACTCAGAACTATTTTTTTAGGTTGTTGTTAGGCCTACCTAAAGATACTTCAGCTGCCATGGTTAGGTTGGAAACTGGCATGCTAAGCATAGATCGTCAAGTAGACAAAAGAATTATATGCTATTGGCTTAAGGTACAGAGGATGGATAATACTAGGCTACTCAAAAAATGTTTGCTAGAACTATACAATGGCATACTTTTAAAAAATTGGGTGCATCATGCCCAATTGAACATCAAATATGGACTTATATCAGATGACCTTAAAGGACTTCAACCAGATGCACAGAAAAAGATAATTAAGAATACAATAATGGAAGTAGTCACACAAAGGAATTTAAATACTGCTTATGTTCCCCCATGGGCACCATTATATTATAAACTCAAGGAGAATTGTGAACATGCAGACTACTTTAAAAATTTAACATTTGTACAATTACAGAAAGCCTTTACACAATTAAGATTGAATATGATGGACACACCTTACAGAGATGGGAGGCATAGAAGCATCCCAATAAAGGAGTGCACATGCATATATGGATGCCCGGAATTAGAGGACCTTGTCCATTATATATTGTTTTGTCCACTATATAGTGAACCAAGGGAATGATTTGTGACACCCTTAATTGAAACTAGCCCTTGCCAGAGCCCACAAGAAGTGGGTTTTTTTACTTCTTATTGGATTTGGACAAATATGTGACCTGGAAAGTAGCTTTGTATGCTCTAGCAGCCAAAAAAATCAGGAAGAAATACATAGCAGAGATAGCCATAAGTTGTAAAGGTGATGATTATCTCTCTGGCTTTTCTTCGCAAACGAAGATTCAGGAAGGACTCATGCCGCATTTAATAATTTTATACTAGTTGTATTTTAAATTTTCAATTTTGTAAATCATAAATTGTTGTATAATCATATGATTTATGTTGCAAATATGATATGTATGTACTTTGTTGTTATTGTGATATTGTTTTATGCAAAGGCCATTGGCCAAAAGCAATAAAATTCGACTGACTGGAGCAGTGATATTACCGTAGTGATAGCCCAGAACTGTAGACAACTAACTGATTTATCCTTTCCAAAATGATTGCAGAGAACATGGAACCTGGCCTTATGTGAGAAAGTAACTTTGCAAAATTAAAAACACAATCAGGAGAGAATCATGACAGCAATTTTTATTAAGATATGGTATTGATTCATTGTTGTTGCTAATAAAGACTCATCTGTACACAACCCTTCACAACAACTGAAGAAATTTTGGATCAGATCATTCTAATTTTAAGAAATAAACAGTTTGTGGATGTTGTTGCAGTCTGTATAGACTTTCTCTTTCTGTTAACTGGATTGACCATTGACAAGAATCTGTCTGATTAAGTACAGTGTGTCCATATGTTTGTGTTCCCCTTTTTTTCTTCCTCTTAGAATCATAGAATTGCAGAGTTGGAAGAGACCACGAGGGCCATCCAGTCCAACCCCCCTGCCACGCAGGAAATCACAATCAAAGCATCCCTGACAGATGGCCATCCAGCCTCTGTTTAAAGACCTCCAAGGAAGGAGACCCCACCACGCTCCGAGGGAGTGTGTTCCACTGCCGAACAGCTCTTACTGTCAAAAAGTTCCTCCTCATGTTGAGGTGGAATCTCTGTTCCTGGAGCTTGCACCCATTGCTCCGTGTTCCAGTCTCTGGAGCAGCAGAAAACAAGCCTGCTCCATCCTCAGCGTGACATCCCTTCAAATACTTAAACAGGGCTATCATATCGCCTCTCAACCGTCTTTTTTCCAGGCTAAACATACCCAGCTCCCTAAGTCTCTCCTCATAAGGCATTGTTTCCAGACCTTTCACCATTTTAGTTGCCCTTCTCTGGACACGCTCCAATTTGTCAATATCCTTTCTGAATTGTGGTGCCCAGAACTGGACACAGTATTCTAAGTGAGGTCTGACCAAGGCAGAATAGAGTGGCACTATTACTTCCCTTGATCTAGACACTATACTTCTATTGATACAGCCCAAAATTGCATTGGCCTTTTTAGCTGCCGCATCACACTGTTGGCTCATGTTCAACTTGTGGTCTACTAGTTCTTTCTTCTTGTTATGATTTTATATATGTTGTGATGACTATATACAGTAGTTATTGCATTTGAATGTATGTGTTTATTAACATTGACAACTTATACAAATCAAGAAAATAAAAAAATATTTATGTGATTAATGATGGAGCAACACTTAGACATTAAAATAGACAATGTACTCCCCCGACATAACACTTAAAATTTGTCATGACTTCATATTTGTTAAAAATGTTACTGAAAATAGCTTGACTTTTATGATACTACACTTAAATGCTTCCTATTATGTATGTGTACATTTTGCAAAAAGATTACTACTAAATATTTATTGGCCAAGTAACATGCAGGTTTAAGGTGCATGTAGGAGTGCATCTCAAGTGTGTGTGTGTGTGTGTGTGTGTGTATAGCCTGACTGTGGAAAATCTGGTTTTCCAGCCATAGATGAAATAAATTTTCCTTAGTAGTTGGGCAGCAGATACTAAACAGTTTTGTATTTTTAGGAAGCTAGAAGTCAGCTTTATATGCACAATATAGGGAGAGTCAGGTTAAGTGAATTTGAGTAGTGTTGTGTCCAGTGATGTCTCCATTTTGAGGTGGAGTTCAGAGGTAAGCAGAGGTACTTGGGGGTGGTGTATTCTAGGGGTTTGTTTGTTTTGGGTGGGGATATTTTGGGGCTTGTCTAAACGGTGAAAATAATCCTCACCGTATTTGAGGAGAATACCTTTTGTCTAAATGGGATCCTGTGGCTATTTGCTGTATTCAGAAGGAAGCGGCCAAAAACAGCTTATACTGCATGGGAAAAGCCTTCATGGCTTTTCCTGAAGTTTTAAAAAACTGTGAGAGAAATGTGCATTCCTGCTCGTTGGGACAACCAATTCAGATTGCAGTGCATTCTCAGTGAGGATGGAAGTGGATTGCTGATTGGTTGGGTGTATGTGTGGGGCTAGAACCGCCATGTTGAATGTTCATGGTAGCGATTGTGCACTGAGGTGACAATTATTTTTTTAAAGCTTAAGTGGGACATTGCACTTCTGCACCTTGCATTTACTTAAAAAAATACTGTTCATGGCAGCCACTTGGGGAGAATAGAAATGTGAGTAGAATTCACTTGGGTGGGTGGTCCAGGGGTCACCTATGGTGCACATTCTGCCCAACCATTGATCTAAATGATTGAGCATTGCCTATTTTGATGCCACAAAAGTATTTAAGTACCGGTAATTGAAATGGGAGTTTCCTTTTAAACTATGCAAGGTAATCGATAAGGGCAAAACTTTTCAGTAGTACTTTAACCCTGTAAAATAGCCATCAAACACTTATCACTACAAATATAACTGTTCTAAATCCGATTGCATTTTCCAAAGGCCCAATTAAGGGTGTCAGTTATTACTCCTCCTGTTTACTTTGTGATGGAGCCTTTGATCAATCTGAAAGAAAGTCACACATTAGTAATATACAGGTTAGTGACCAAAGAAGTTTATGAGATTTTTTTTGTGTGTGTGGTGGCCTGATTATTGCAGTTTTGGGTCCCAAATGGGAAATTCCTCAAGGCTTAAATATTATATCAGAATATGGGAGATGTCCAGGCTTATCACTGAATTTAATCAAGTCTACAATCCTAGGATTTAATTTCCCTGCAGATGAAGGAACATTTTTCACAAACTGACACTGGAATTACAGTAATACTGTCCACATTGAATTACGTGGGAGTTGTAACATCTGAGTGTCTCAATAAGATTAATGTCCTAAATTGCAGGCCTCTCCTACAGGGCAAAACTCAAACATTGGGAGAAAGTGAAGCTGACACAGCTTGGCAGAATAGCAGCTATTGAGATAAACATACTGTAAAAAAAGTATCTCCTGATTACAAGCTATTCCCTCAGGCCTTCTTAAAATAGTTCCCAAACCTACTTTTGCCATTCATTAAGGTTTAAAACAACAAGGACTACAACTTCCATGAGGTTTCATAAACAAAAAGAAGGGCGATTGGGTGTCCTGAATTTTTAAATATTATTCTTCTGTTTCTCATATAGGATTCTGAAACATGGTGCTAATATATAGGAAAACAGAGGGAGGAGTTCTGGAGAAGCTGTGAGGTCTTATCTTCCTACCATCCCAGAATGATTATTTTGGAAAAGCTTCAAAATCACTTCCTTAGAAACACTCAGGGCTTGTCTAGACAATAAGATATAATGCTGATTGCTGCACATTAATGCAAAATTGCAGTAGTATTCTTTTGTTTCCATGGTCCTTTGACAAAATCAGTGGTATGCAAAGCTATCCATGTTAGATGTTCACATGCAGCCATGCCTGCAAATCAACATGGTGGCCGAGAGTGAATTACTTGTATTATTATTCTCAACACGTTGCTGCCACTGCACAGTATTTTTTTTAACTGTAAATCAGAGGTGCTCAAGTGTGAACTTAAACTTTAAAAAGCTGTTTGGTCATCTCAGCACAGCAAAAAAGTCTGGGCAACACAAAACTCCAAAATGGTGCTTCTGGCCACTTCATTGCCTGCAAACCCACCCCCCATGCACGTCCGACCAATCAGCTTTCCGCTTCCGCCCTGTGCTGTGAATCAGTTGTCCAAACGAGGGGTAATGAGCATTTGCACACATTATTTTTAAAATTTCAAGAAAAGCCACGGGATCTTGTTGGGACAAAAGGTATTCTTTGTGAATTCTATTAGGATTATTTTCACTGTCTAACCCCTCCCCCCGCCAGTATGGAAGGGAAGGCAGAAGAAACGTCTTTCTCTTTTCTGACTTCTTTTCCTAGGTATCTGCTGTTTTGTGATGACGATAAATGGCTCAAATTTAATACATGAATGGAAGGGGCCTACAAGACCTGCTCACCATAGCCTTTATTTCATGAGGAGCTTGAAGAAACCACCATCACATGGCTCCAGATTCTTCAATTGATCCTATTTTATTTCACATCTCCAAGTGAGAGAACAAGTAACCTATGCACTAATCCCATTTGAGTTGTTAGTTTTAGAAACAACATTGAAGTGTGGATCCTTGTATAAAATATTTGTAATCTTTTTCTCAACCTGTGCTGGCTAAAGAAAAAGGATATGGATATGAATGCAGCAGCTAAAAAAACCCAGTAAGATTCTAGGCAGCATTAGTAGGAGTACAGTATAGTGTCTAGATCAAGGGAAGTAATAGTGCCACTCTATTCTGCTTTGGTCAGACCGCCTCTGGAATACTGTGTCCAATTCTGGGTACCACAATTCAGGAAGGATATTGAGAAGCTGGAACGTGTCTAGAGGAAGGTGACCACGATGGTAGGAGGTCTGGAAGCCATGCCCTATGAGGAGTGGCTTAGGGATCTGGGTATGTTTAGTCTGGAGAAGAGAAGGTTAAGAGGAGACATTATAGCCATGTTTAAATATTTGAAGGGATGTCTTACTGAGGATGGAGCAAGCTTATTTTCTGCTGCTCCAGAGACTAGGACACAGAGCAATGGGTTCAAACTACAGGAAAAGAGATTCCACCTAAACATAAGGAACAATTTCCTGACAGAGCTGTTTGGAAGTGGAATACACTGCCCGGGAGTGTGGTAGAGTCTCCTTCTTTGGAGGTTTTTAAGTAGAGGCTGGATGGCCATCTGTCAGGAATGATTTGACTGTGTATTCCTGTATGGCAGGTGGTTGGACTGGATGGCCCTTGTGGTCTCTTCCAACTCTATGATTCTATGAATATTAAATATTATGTCTGAAAAACTATGGAATGGGATCCAGCGGGCTCTATATTGGCCAGTGGTGGAGATCAGATGGATTAAAGTTATTAATTGCTGGTATTATACCCTTGCTAGGTTGAATCATATAAATAAAGATATTTCTCTTAAATAAAGGAGGAACTACACAGAATTGGACATCTATATGATGATCATACCAATCTGTGAACTAATTTTGGTTGAAAGTAATTTCTGAAATTACTGTATAAAGGATTGAACTGTTGTAAGAACTACCTCTCTTATCATGCTTTACTGGCAGCAACAAATTTATTTGCATAAAAACTCAATCAGACTCCATCACCTAGCAGCAAGATAAGAAATTGCCTTTAACTGCAAGGGCTACTACTTCTCTTTCTTTGTCATACTGGAAGGCCAATTTATGGACATTAACACTCATGGAGAAAAAAACTATGCATGTGTGAGCTCCAAGATTTAGTGTAATCAAAACCACTACAATATTTTATTTCACTTGTAGATAATAACATAACCCTCCTCCAGAAAAGCGTATTAATCTGTGGAGTAATTTGTTGGCATGAAATGGGTCCACTGCTTCCTCACCTGACCAACATAAGTAACATCTGAAACAGCATGTAAGCCTGTGACTCCAACATCATAACTTTTATTTTTTAACATCTTTTGCCTGATGAAGATAGCCAGTAGAGCTCTGAATTCTTGCATCATGTGTTTTGCATTTGGTTGACCAATAAAGGTACTGCTTTTTTGTGGATTTTGTTTTGCTGCGTGGCCAATATGGCTACCCTAAATGTGTTTCCTTTTGGTTTGTTATCTTTGTTCTCTGTCTAGACTGTTACATGAAACATTATCTTGTGTGGAAATCCATGTGTGTCTGTGATCTTACTGTGGAGAATTTTGAATTAGCTCAAATTGGCAGCAAGAGGTCACATAACTGGGTAGGATCTTTTAGCCCTGTGTATACCAGGGCTGAAAAAAGAGCCCGAAAAACAAAAAATAACTTTGGAAATCTTTTATTGAGACTGCATTCACACCATTCACATCCATCCAGCACACTCACAGGAATGATTGAGGAAAAGCAGGAAGAATCTAATAGGTGGGCTAGAATTAGGCTTGTTTGAGGCATACTGTACCAATCCTGAAGGAAGGAACTCCTCACGAGCAAGTGTTGCGAAGGGAAGTTACTCATGAGTAAGCTTTGCAAAGGCAAGCAGCAGCCAGTTGAAGGGAACGGAAAAGTTAGAAGTGGAGAAAGAGACATTAGAAACTAGAGGAAAAAGCGGAGCGGAATGGGGGAATAGACTGGCATAGATACAGGAGGAAAGTAAGGTCCAGACAGAGCGAGAAATGGGGGATAGAAAAAAGGGGGAGGGTAAAGGAGTCCTAACCGAAGTGGGTTCAGGAAGACAGTGGAGACCAAGTGGGCTGAGCTGAGATTTTGAGGCACAGTTGTATGCAAAATCTCCTTTGAAGGTGCAATCTAACAAAGGAATTAAGTTGTCTTTTGAAGATTCCTAACATTAAAACAAAGGAGTTACGGATGAGCCAGCACCATAGGAAAGTGGCATTTTTGACTGATGGATGGCAGACAGCCCTCTCTTTGGAATGTAGACAGAGCGATCAAGAAACTAGACCTCACTGAACAATGAGATTTCCAGCCTACTTTTGAACTGGGAAGGAGGATACGTCCTCCTGGCACCTACTCAGGAAAACATGGCATTATTTTGTCAAACTTCAAAGAGGTTCTGCTTTACCTTTACCCAAGGTGTGAAACACTCTGCAGAACTTAGAAATAGCCTGTCCTGTTGGCTTATATGTGTGCCCCTAGGATGCCCCTGTCTTGCCTCCGCATGACCTCAGCTCTAGCTTAATCTTCTATCAGCCTCACGGAGGGCATATCACATTGATAGCAGACGTGTTATCAAAAATGGATGGAGTTGTCATTCTTGGTACAAGATCTTGCAACACTATTGAATTGTTTTGCAGTCCTGCTCACATTCATGGGGACAAGACAGAACCCTGAGGGACACCACAGACCAATGGCTAGGGCAGTGATGGCGAACCTATGACATGCGTGTCAGCACTGACACTCGTAGCCATTTCTGATGACACACAGCCACTGAGGCAGCTGAGTGCCGAGAAGGATGTTTCATCCTTAGCTCCTGCATGGCCAAGTGAAACATTTGCTGCTCCTGAGGATGAAACATTTGCAACTAGAGTCTTGGAGTTAGGATCTAACTCCAAGGACATTTTCAGACACAAAAAAGTCATCCTGAGGGATCAGGAGAGGTACATGGCTGTTCCGCAGCAGGGGGCCAGTTTCTGATGATGCCATCCCTCTCGTGTTACCCTCCGTGTTCCTTCTGTGTTGCATGGAAGGAAAAGGTGCCACGTTTTATTCATGAAGAACTTCCGCGAGTAAAAAGTGGCACCTTTTCCTTCCCTGCGACACAGAAGGAACACGGAGGATAATGCAAGAGGGATGGCATTGTCAGGAACTGGCCCCCTGCTGCGAAACAGGCACGTACCTCTCCTGAGCCCTCAGGACGACTTTTTTGTGTCTGAAAATGTCCTAAGACTCTAATCGCAAATGTTTCATCCTCCCCTATTAGACACTCTGTGCTGGAGGTCTGTAGGCCAAAACAACAGAAGTCTGGCACAGAGCGTCTAGTTCTGGGACTTCTGGTTAAGCCGGGAAGCCGGCAACAAAGAAGTCACTAAGCTGGTAAGTTAAATAATTAGTTTTTGGTTTATTAAATACAATTATATATAACAATTATACATTTATGTTATTTAAACTATAAATATAACGAAATAATGTTTTTTCCTCAAAGTGACACACCACCCGAGTTATGCTCAGTTTTTTGGCAAAGTTTGACACACCAGGCTCAAAAGGTTGCCCATCATTGGGCTAGGGTGTCAATCAGCAGTTCTACAGCACCACCTTCAAGATTCACCCCTCTGGGAAGAAATGCAGCCTCTGTAAAACAGTGACTCCAAGTTCCAACCCAGACAGGTGGTCCAGAAGGATACCATAATTGGTAGTATTGAAAGCCGACGCAGTAAGATGGTGACATAGGACATTTTCAGACGATCCTTGCTGCGCAAGGATCACCCGGGAGAGGTTTGTCACAGCAGCGCAGCAGGGGATCGATTTCGGACGCCGCCGTCCCTGCTGCGAGATTGTCCGTCCCTCTTGCGCTTAGGCTTGGAGCCTGCCGCGCTATATTCGGCAAGATTTTATTCACAGAGGTTGTCCATGAATAAAATCTTGCTGAATATAGAGTGGCAAGCTCCAAGCCTAAGCGCAGCAGGGACGGTAGCGTCTGAAATCGATCCTCTGCCGCGCTGCTACGATGAACCTCTCCCGGGCAATCCTTGCACAGCAAGGATCGTCTGAAAATGTCCATAATCAGACACAGATTCCTGTTGTTCAATTTTACTCTGTTTTGGTTTGCTTATTTTTAGTTCTTTATTTTGTTTTATTTTCTTCTTTCCCCTCTGTCTTGGTTGTTTGATCTTGCCACTATACAGTTTGTATAGTGGTTCTTTGGTACAATTTGTATGGTGCTACAGTCTGACTAAAGACAGCCTAAACTAAGACCTTGAACAGTGCCTTTTACTCTCTGGGACAAGTCATTGTTCGTTTCACTGACTAATATGAAAACCAGGAAAGTAAGATTTTGAGGCAACATGTTTCTATGTTTGCAGTCTATAGTAAATTACAACAGACGGAAATCTGAAAATGAGAAGTTTTCCCACCTGACTTTCCAGCTTGGTATATTTTGCTCACCAGCCCCACTCCAATTTCTACGCCATGATATTAACAACAAAGTGGTTGTACTCCTTCATGTGACACCACACTTCCAATACTACTTTCATTCCAGTGAGAAAGGAATGACACTAAAGATTGTGGAGACATTGGGCTCACATGCTGCTATAGAAGGAAAAACCTGGGAGTCTCTAGAGATCAGTGCTTCCCTTCCATCAAGAATTAACATAGCTTTTACACACATAGACACACATTTATAGACTGGTTCTTGAAAAGTTTACTTTTATTTATTTTTTATAAACTAAGGCAGATGGTGATCATTCATCTCTCTCACTCTATCTCTCTCTGCTTTCTACAGTAAAGAAGTGCGTAGTATGGAATGGTATACGGTATTTTGTACGATGAAGAGTATATTGTAGATTCTGGATTTGTCAAACAGATGTTCCTTCCTTTTCAGTGTCATCATTTTCTTCCTGAAATGGAATGAAAAGTATTTTACTACACCTATACAGTCTTAGTCAGATCAGAATGGCAGACACAAAAACATGTTGAATTAACTTTTTCAGCAGGGTCTAGGTATAGGAAGTGTATGTGTTACAAGTGTGGGAGTATATGCTTTAAGAACGTGGTGAGTGTGCACTTTACAAGGCCTCAAAGAGGGAGTGAGTGTGTGATTCCAGGCTGAAACCACGTTGCCACAAAGAAATAATTCAAGCTTATTGAGAATATTTATTGGTTTTCTGTATTTATACATCTATTGTACTTCTGAGATTTTATGGAGCCAGCCATATGCACTGTTAGAATAGAACAAGCAATATTCTGTACAGTGACTTGCTAGCTCAGGTCTTTCTCTACAACAAAGTGTGCATGCTTGTGTAGTTAAATTGGAAATTGTAGAGAAAGATTTTCACTTCCCTATGTGATATGCTGTGTATTTTCCTTTTCCTCAGATCTGAACAAGGATGAACATTGATCCCAAATACAGTGGGAACAAAAACAAAAACTGCTGGTATGATATGCAGGGCCAAAATTAGTGTGAATGCAGGTATACCTTAGTTTTCAAAATAGACGTGTTTCTGGGCATTACTTCTTTAACAGAAAATTTGGTACCAAAGGCAGAAATAATCTGGAGGCTTATCACATGCCAACGTGAAGCAGCAAGGCAGCCGGAAGGTGCCATTTTCTGTGCTGCCTTACTGCATCACGTTGTCGTTCTTCCAGTGTTCTACTGTTCCAGTCCCGTGGGAGACAGAGGTAAAACCACATCTTTTTACTAACAGATTTTTCTGGTGAGAAAAAAGACACGGTTTTACCTCCATCTCCCATGGGACCAGAATGGCATTAACACCAGACACTAGTAAGACTCTGTGGTATGTCTGAAACTGCAGATATTGCTTCCACGGGTGCAGGGGTCCAAGGTGTATACACATGTGATATTATAGGCCAAACATATTCAGTTGTCAACTTCTTGGCCTGCTCTTATAACATTAAATTATAGATTATTACCCAGTATCCTATAGAATATAGAGCATAAAAACTTATTCAAGTAATTAGCTTGGTGAGAGTGTGTGTTTACATCACTCAGGATCATGAAAAAAGGGTTTCACTTTTTAGTCTGGCAAAGCTGGCAGTTACTCACTGGAATGTAAACATGATAAAACAGAGCCTGCACACTTGTAATCAAGAAAGGACATGTACATCAGAATGAACTCTGTGGGTTAGTATATTAAAAGACACCTGATGATATCTACAGTAGGACCCCCGTATCCACTGGGGATTGGTTCTGGGGGCCCCGTGGATACCGAAAACCATAGATAATAGCGAATGCCATTGAAAATAATGGGAGTTCCGGTTTAAAATTCCACAGAGTTGCCTTGGAGGACCTAGAAAATAGCTAGAGAGGATACATTTTCTAGGAAGACTCTATGGTAGGTGTTCTATTTTGTGTCCCGTGGATAATTGATTCAGTGGATAATGAATCAGTGGATACGGTAGTCCTACTGTAGTAGAAAGTCTTAGAGCAAATCAAATCTGAACTCTCCCTTGAAGTCAAAATGACTAAACTGAGGCTGTCGTACTTTGGTCATATCATGAGAAGACATGACTCACTAGAAAAGACAATACATTTGCCCCTACACATTCGCGGCTTTAAGATTTGCGGTTTTGACTATTCGCGGTTTTGAGAGCGCTCCCCCATCCAAAAAACTGCAATGGGGTCACTGCTCCTGGGGGTGGGAGGAAGCAGCGATGAGGCTTGCCAAGCCCCGTCACTGCTCCTGGGGGGGACGGGAGGGCAGTGGCGTGACCTAGTTTTTATTCGTGGTTTTTTCACATTCGCAGGGGTCTCATGGCCCTAACCCCCACGACTGTGGAGGAACAACTGTAATGTTTGGTAAAGTAGAAGGCAATAAGAAAAAGTCAACTTAATGGCAGTTAACAACATCAACAAGTACAAATCAAACTGGAACTCTTGCTGGAAGGAAAAATGACTGAACTAGGGCTATTGTACTTTGGACATATCATGTGATGACATGACTCATTAAAAAAGACTATAATGCTTGTTAAGTAGAAGGAAGTAGGAAAAGAGGGAGACCAAACTAAAGGAGAATGGACTCAATCAAGGAAGCTATGGCCCTGAGTTTGCAGAACCTGAGGAGGGCTGTTGATGACAGAGTGTCTTGGAGATCTCTCATTCCATCAAGCTGAAGCTGTTTTGGCAACAATTAATGACAACAACATAAATGTATATTTGTAGGAGTTGTATATATTATAATTTTACAGTTATAACAATCAAATTATGTATTCTATTATTTAAAGCAGGGGTGGGTAAAGCATGACCCACAGGGCCATTTTTTTTTTTGTTCCAAATTGGACTCAAATGCTCTCTATGGGATGTGGAGGGCATATCCACCAAGTTTGGAGGCCCTTTGGGTCTCCAGGGGTCAAAAATATTTTTTGCAATTTTTTTCAAAAAAATGTTGTTTGCCTCAAAATGTCCTCTAAGACTTGTGGTACACATTTCCACCACATTTTATGCTCTCCTTGGGCTATTTAGTCCCAGGAGAGGTGTTTTTTGAAACAGGAAGTGACTTCTGCTTACTGCCTGTTGTGAAAAAAGGTTCCCCTGGGCCTAAAAGGGCCCAAGGAGGCCCTGAAACATGATGAACATGCATCCATTCCCCCTAGGGGCATTTGGAAGCAACTGTTTGCAGGAACAAGTGTGGGGATGGCAGCCCTCCAAGGTCAGTGGGACTTTTGTATTTAGATTTAAATTTACACGTTTGGGAAATTAAAATGTGGGTTGTATGACCAACCTAGTAGAGAGTCTTACTGTTAAATAATATAAAAAAATTAGGACTGCCACTGAAAGCAGTGATCCTGTACTGAGTTCCCCACTACCACTACTCCCCTGCATAATATATCATAAACCTATTCCCATGTTCTGTTGTCATTACAGATTGTGCAACATATTAGAGAACTGTGGTAGATTGCAAGTAAAGCTATCTGCCACAGTCAGCTACAGGCCTATATTTCCTGCAGTGCTTATTCTACTCTCTGAGACCTTCAGCATAAGAAACCACTTCCTATTATAGCACATGACCAAGGGCTCATCTACACAAGAGGAAATAATGCTCATTCCTCTGCATTATTGCCAATTCACAACTGCATTCTTTTGTCTCCGCGATGTTTTGCAAAAACAATACAATGAGAAGCTATCTGCGGTTTAAAGTTCAGACACCTGCGAATCAAGATGGTGGCCATAAATTAGAGCGATAAACACTGCTGCTGCACAGTATTTTTTAAAAAATATTAAAGCAGAGGTGCGCAAGTGTGACCTTCTGCTAAACAAATTATTTGGGCTATCGGCAGAGCAAAAAGACCCATGATGGTTAACTAAAAAAAAAAAAAAAAAACAGCTGGGTACTTTTGTGCACTACCATGCCAGCAAACCCACCCGTTACATGCATCCAACCAATCAGATCTCTAGTTCTGCCCTCTCTGAGACAATGCAGCAAATCAAATCAGTTGTCTTAATGGGCGCTAATGCGCATTTCCTCATATTATTTTTTAAAATAAGGAAAAGCTGCTAAGGATCTCCATTTGGGAGATTCTGGAAGATGTGAAGGAACAAAGACTGCTATGCTGTAGAGCAAGGCCATTCCATTCTGGCTTGAGCTCCCAGCATCTGAATACCATCTCAAGGCAACAAACTGCAAGTATTTAGTAGAGATTAGGGCATGTTTAGTTGCGTTAGGGAATTCTTTTTAATTTCTTTACTTTGGTTGAATGTAGCTAAATTAGCAACTGAATGTAACCTGAGTGATGTAATGCTTTGATTTTGATACTCTGTATTGCTATCACTTTAAGCCTGCCTGCCTGAGGTAGGGGAGAATCCTGCCTCATGTGAGATTGCATGACTACTTCTCTTGAATAAAGTAAACTTATTAATCTTCCTATACTGATGCTTACCACATGCCTTACACGTGGTAAGCATCAGTATGCTACTGTGAGCCTCCTCTGGGGTTAGGAGGAGGGAGTTAGTTGATTCTATAGTGGCAAGGAGTGCTATTGATTAATAGACTACGCACAACTTCCCACTGCGTTGTGCATGAGAAAAGGGGGGTCCCAAGGGGAAAGAACCCCCCCCTCCCAGTTAACCCAGTGGGTAGCGGCAGCTATTGGGGCACTAAATGGAGTTTTTCTCCCCCTTCTTCCAAATAAGGTGAATTGCCACAGGATCTCATTGGGACAAAACGTATACTCTGTGAAGAGTATTTTCACCATCTAGACAACACCAAAGTCTTGTTACACTAAGGATAGAAACATATTAAAAGCAAGTAGGGCTCATCCACATGATGAAAAAAATCCGGCAAGAATGAAGGCAGAATACCTTTAGTTTACATGGGCTCCTGCTGGGATTTGCCATATCAAGAAGGAGCGGGGCTGAAAACTCAAAATAGACTGTGATAACAGCTTTCTCTGTTTCTCACGATCTTTTTTTTAAATGTGTGCAAAAATGCACATAATAGGTCATTTGTACAGCCGATTCGAAAAGGGAACACAGCAGAGCTGAAAGCTAATTGGTCAGACCTTGGAGGGGGTGGGCTTGCAAGGGAGGGTTTGCAATGCTGGAGCTGCCATTGTTGTTGTTGTTGCCGGCACAATCGATCAGCCAGCAAAGCGGCAGAGCAAAAGTAAGTAGTTTCTTTTAAGTGGAAAACAGCTCTTTCACATCTGTCACTTTTAAGGAAAAAAAGGGGGATGAATGGAGGGAGATTTTCTAGACTCAACTCACTCGTGGCCAGCTTTTTTCCCGTGGATGTAAACTGCGAAATATTCCCTTCCAAGCCTGCTAATGAGCCCAGGGCACAAATGGGCACTGCAGTGAAAGGGAGGCAAGGCAATATTATTTTCTCCCGTCTAGCTGAGCCCCAATTACCTTGTTCTGAAGCTGTTCTTGTAACTTCATCACTGTTTCTCTTTCCTTGGTCAACTGTTCTTGGGTGACCTGCAAAAGTTCTTTTAGTTTGGTAGCTGCACTTCCCAAGTCCTTTGTTAACTTCTTCTCCTTTTCCAGCATTTCCTGCAATCGCAAACAAAAGTAATCTTTATCCTCCACCAGCAAATGCTGAGCATTTCCAAAGCTACGCTGCAGTGAGTTCTTGCATCCTGACTAGAAATTAAGTAAAGATGTGCTACTTTACAAATGTTACCTGAAGTTGGAGAACATCTTCATTTGCAGAGGCAGAAATGTTTCCAGCAGATTTCAGACTCTCCAGTTCAGACTGCAAGCTGCATACCAAATTCCTAGCCTGAAAGTTCAAAATGTGGAAAAGTCAGTTCTAATCAGCCACACAAATAAAAGGCCACAACAGACAGTTTGGAACTAGAATTTTATAGTAGTTAAATGGGGGTGTGGGGAATACAACCAGACATTCCACATGATACTTTGCAAAAACGACTGGCTCTTTCAATGGAATCCTGGGATTTGCAGTTTGTTGCGGCGTCAGAGCTCTCATAGAAAAGGTTAAATAACTCACAAAACTACAAATCCCTGTTTAAATATCTCACAGAACTACAAATTCCAAAGCATTGAGCCATGGCAGTTAAAGTGGTGTCAAACTGCATTATTTCTGCAGTGTGACAGCAACCTCAGTCTCCTGCACTATTACCATACTAATGAGTATTTGGTTCCTTAAACAGTCCTGTAACAGTCCGCTATGCTTATTTCTGCCTCCGTATTTATTGAAATATTTGAACTATAGTTCTTTACTGATTTAATACTTATGAATATCATATTATTTTGTTAAATTAGATTGCAATCCTAAATGCACTTACCTGGGAGTGGGGTTTACTTATGAGTAGATGTGTACTGGATTACATGTTCCTTCCCCTTTGGTACTGAATTGAAATTGCTTTGTGTTATGTGTAATTTTTCACAGTCTAAATCAGAGTGCTAGCCCTAACCCTTGAATCAATGGAATTTACCTTTCCACAGTTGCTTTAATGGGCCTGCCATAGTTGGATCTAACAACTGGAATTAGGCCCATATAATTTTGTTTTATGACATAAGCACACTAAGATTTGGTATTCTGTTAGCTCTTTGAGGCCTCACTTTGGAAGGAAAAGTGGATCCAAACATAAACTGAAATAAAAGAGAAATCAGCCAAGAAGCTCTCTAGAACAAAAAAGTTGATTGGTTTGTTTTGATGTCAGTTGCCCTATGTTCACAAACAGTAAGTGCCTGCGGACAATATTTTTACAATTACAAAAACCACTGCCAAATAAACACACAGGTTTCTCAATTTCACACTTCTTCATAGAACTGGGTATCCAGAGGTGTTTAGTCTAGGCTGACAATAGTTATTTAAAATAATAATTAAAACATTTTTTTTGCTGACATGGAACAAGTCATTTCAGCTGGTGTTGCAGTGTGGGTGGGGGTTCTGCCAAGGCCCTCCCCCCAGTCCACTTTGAGATAGCCAACCTGTGTGTGGCCTCCATCCCACACAGAAACTCACAGTACTTTGGTTCTCCAAACAAAAAGCAAAATGAAAAACCAATCCTGCTGTTCTTAACAGATCACTTACTGTATGAAGAAATACCTTCATGTCAAGGTCTTGATCTTGTAAAGATCTTGCTATCAGAGGAGAAGTGATTTCAGAGATTGCTGTTTGGTGTTTGATTTATAAGAATTTGAAAAGTTATATGTCAAAAATAATTTGAAGCCGTTACTTGTAACAGTGTTTGAAAGGTACCCCCTTACTAATGATCATTGCCATGTTGGAAAAGTAACATACTAGTTACTTGTGTTGCTCATTTTTTTCTATTCTTTTCTGTGGCATTTTAAAGGGGGGAAAGTTAGGATTTCTAAGCAAATTGCATAGAACCTGAACATTACATGGTTGGGAACAAGCTATTTGAAGGACTGTATCTTCCTTTATGAGCCCAATAGATTGCTCAAGATCTTCAGGAGAGGTCCTTCTCTCTGTCCCACCACCCTCTCAGAGTTGTTTGCTGGGAACAAGAGAGAGGGCCTTCTCAGTGGCTGCTCCCAGACTGTGGAAGGCCCTCCCTAGAGGGGCCAGGATGATGAAGGGAACGATGTGGATATCGTATACCTTGATTTCAGTAAGGCCTTTGACAAGGTTCCCCATGACATTCTGGCAAACAAGCTTGTAGCATGTGGGCTAGACAAGTTAACTGTTCAATGGATTTGTAATTGGTTGATCGGCTGAACCCAAAGGGTGCTCAACAGTGGCTCCTCTTCGTCTTGGAAAGATGTGACCAGTGGGGCACCACAAGGTTCTGTCCTGGGCCCAGTGCTATTCAACATCTTTATCAATGACTTAGATGAGGGAATTAGGGGCATACTTATCAAATTTGCAGATGACACCAAATTAGGAGGAGTAGCTAATACCCTAGAGGACAGGATCAAAATTCAAGATGACCTAGATAGACTGGAGAGCTGGGCCAAAGCTAACAAAATGAAATTCAATACGGAGAAATGTAAGGTACTGCACTTAGGGCGAAAAAATGAAATGCATAGATATAGGATAGGGGAGACCTGGCTGAATGAGACTACCTGTACATGTGAAAGGGATCTAGGAGTCCTAGTAGACCACAAGTTGAACATGGGTCAACAGTGTGATGCGGCAGCTAAAAAGGCCAATGCGATTTTGGGCTGCATCAATAGAAGTATAGTGTCTAGATCAAGGGAAGTAATAGTGCTGCTCTATTCTGCCTTGGTCAGACCTCACCTAGAATACTGTGTCCAGTTCTGGGCACCACAATTCAAAAAGGATATTGACAAATTGGAGTGTGTGCAAAGAAGGGCGACTAAAATGGTGAAAGGTCTGGAAACGATGCCTTATGAGGAAAACCTTAGGGAGCTGGGTATATTTAGCCTGAAAAAAAGACGGTTAAGAGGCGATATGATAGTCCTGTTTAAGTATTTGAAGGGGTGTCACTTCGAGGATGGAGCAAGCTTGTTTTCTGCCGCTCCAGAGACTAGAACACGGAGCAATGGATGCAAGCTCCAGGAACAGAGATTCCACCTCAACATTAGGAGGAACTTTCTGACAGTAAGAGCTGTTCGGCAGTGGAACGCACTCCCTCGGAGCGTGGTGGGGTCTCCTTCCTTGGAGGTCTTTAAACAGAGGCTGGATGGCCATCTGTCGGGGATGCTTTGATCGTGATTTCCTGCGTGACAGGGGGTTGGACTGGATGGCCCTCATGGTCTCTTCCAACTCTGCAATTCTATGATTCTATGACTTCTCTTCTTGCTCTCCTTCTCCTTCAAATATTCTTATTGTTGTTGAGCTTTTAGAATATGACTGAGATGGGCTTTCAATGATGTTTCATGGGTTGTATATGGTGTTTTAATGAATTTTAATGGTTTTAACTTTATAAATAGTTTAATTATCTTTGGGATAATTTTTATGTTGATACTTTTCACTGATGTTTTTGTATAGTTTTTAATATGTATTATTTTTTAACATGAAATAAGACATCTTGTGTCCAATTGTTGGCCAAGAGGCAGAATATAAATGAATAAAATAAATAAATAATAAACATTCCCATGAAAATAGTTTAATATTGTTTTCAAAAAGTCACTTTTTAGAAATAACCAAAATAATTGTGTTGCTTTCAAAATGTGACTTTATTATGTCCTTGAAACCCCCCAAAGTACTCCAAAGAGGCAACTCATTATTTCCAAAATGTTACTTCATTACTAAAAAACACTTAGAAACCATCCATTATGATGCAGAGATTTACCTGTGTGAGCTCCTGACTTTGCTTGAGTATTTCTGTTTTTGTTGCATCCAGATTTTCTTGGGATTCAGATAACATTTGTTTCAACTTGGGGAGAAAAAAAGACACCATCACATAAAATTGGTATACATACACAATTCATTGGGGGTTGGACTGGATGGCCCTCGTGGTCTCTTCCAACTCTGCAATTCTATGATTCTATGATTTGGGGACAATTAGCCTTGACTATAAACAACTGTTTGGTATCTGTTTGGCATCAATGCTTATACAGTGGGTCCTTGGTATCTGCTGGGATTTGGTTCCAGGACTACCCATGGATACCAAAATCTGTGGATGCTCAAGTCCTATTATATGGAATGGTATAGTAATGTGGCAAAATCAAGGTTTGCTTTTTGAAATTTTTTTTGGGGGGTGGGGAATATTTTCTAGCTGTGGATAGTAGAATCTGTGGATGCACAATCCATGGATACTGATGGCCGAATGTACTACATTAGAGGTAAGATTAGTATACCAGTAAACTGGCCAGTAAATGTTTCATAGTATCTTACAAAACATAGTGAAACATTTAAAGAAACATTTTAGGAACCGCTGTGTGGTTTTTTTCTCCATAGACAGTCTCCTCAAAGCCTCAGTTCACACAGGAAGTGAATGATGCTGTTGGGGAGGAGGGAGGAAACAAACAAACAAACATAGGAATAGCACTTACAGTTTACCACTTTAGCACTCTTGAAGATTTTTTTTTTTTTAAAAAATCACAAGCACCTTAGTGCAACAGTATTAGGCTTTTGTGCTCAGAAAGATCAACTCCCATACCTACAAAATACTGTTATTGTTGTGTGTCTATAAGCTGTTTCCTACTTATAACAATCCTGCAATGAAATATCACGGGCTTTTCATGGAAAGATTAGCTTAGAGGGGGTTTGTCTTTGCCTTCCACTGAGGCCGAGAAAGTGACTTGCCCAAGGTCACCCAGTGGGTTCCCATGGCCAAGTGGAGATTCAAACCCTGTTCACCAGAGTTGTAGCCCAATGCTCAAACCTACACCATGCCAGCTCCCACACACAAACACTAGTCAACTTGTGAACACAAGAGAATTAAGAACAAAAAACCCTCTTGCATATCTTAGCACAAAAAGTAGGCTCCTGTGCTCAGAAAGATCAGGCCCATACTTACTCTAGTCAACTTGAGCCCTTAAGTGAATGAAAGCTTCTAATGATATCATCCCCCCCCCCACCTTCTCAATCTTGCTGCTTCAAGCCAATCTGAAAACTGACTAGCGGGGAGTGAGCTTTCTGAAACAAACAGCCTACTGATTTATCATTAAGGATCTAGAGAGCATTCAACATGAAGTTGAAGGCTTTTATGGCCGGCATCCATAGATTTTCCTTGGTTTTTTCCAGGCTATGAAGCCGTGTTCTGGAAGAGTTTAGTTTCACCTGCATGTGTGGCTGGCATCTTCAGAGAATGGTTGGGTAGGAGTGTGTGTGGAACTTATATACTGTGAAGTCCTGTTGGGGAGTATATGTAAATTTGTGTATTTGAATGGTTAGTTCCTGGGTTTGGATATGCAAGGAGGATTAGTGTTTGTTTGGCTAATGGTTGGTTGATGGCCCATTATCTGCTAATCCTCCTTGCATATCTAAACCCAGAAACTAACCATTCAAATACACAAATTTACATATACTCCCCAACAGGGGTTCACAGTATATAAACTCCACACACACTCCTACCCAACCATTCTCTGAAGATGCCAGCCACACATGCAGGCGAAACATCAGAAGTAAACTCTTCCAGAACATGGCCTCATAGCCTGGAAAAAACATGGCCTCACAGCCCGGAAAAAACCCAAGGAAAATCTAAAGATCTAGACAGCTTCAACTAAAAACATGAAATGGAGGCACGGGCAGTGAGGAGAAGACAAATACAAAATGTATGTGTACATGTCAGAAGGAATTCACAGAACAGTTTATGTGGGCACCAAACTGAAGACTGATCCCAATTTGGAGTTGGGAGACTAGCTGCAACTGATGAAATGCAAGAGAGACAACGGACAATTATATTTAAGTCCTCAGCCTCCTTCCAGATCTTTGTTAGGATCACAGCAACTCTGGAGCCCATAATTTCTTCTAGCTCATAGGTGAGAGGTAGAGATGCAAACAAAATGTAGCAAATTAAATGAGGAGTAGGATTGGTGGCAATGTGAACGCAGGAAAAGCTCAGAAAACAACTACAGTTTGCATGTGTATAATTGTAGCTACAGGGAATGTATGCCGGGGGGCGGGTCATGATGTAAAGCAACTCACATTACTGTTGTTGGTCTATGGTACTTGGACTATGGTAGGTTTGTGAGTGGAAGATGATCTAATAAAAGTACCCTGTCCTGTTATGGATTGGGTACCATCCACATTTGTGTCTGGCCCTGCTCACTGGTGGATTAAAGTCCCAACACTATTCCACTAGAGGAGTATCGCCTTTAATTGAAAAAATTCCCCTTTGCTTTACAGTAGGGTTGGGAATTGTGCTGCCTGCAGATTGCATGCAAACCTGAGGTATCAGGGCCCATCCCCAAACTCCCAGAGGGTACCCCAAACCCCCAGTTTTGGCCCAAACCCCTCAAACACTTTCCAGTCCACCAAAAGGGCTGCCACAATGGAGCACTTGTGGCCCTCTAAAACTCCAGAGGAGCAAAAAATGGCACTATGTGGCCCTCCAGGCTCTAAAGCATAGCCAATCCCTGCTTTACAGCATGCATCAGGACTAGACCAAATGGAACAACTGTAACCATTACCTCAACTGAGGATTCCCTCAGAGCAGAGGAGGATGCCTTACTTACACCACCTGATTCTGCTCCCAGTACACCCAAACTCTCCCCTTTCCTCATTCCCTTTCTTTTCAAAAGAGACATTAACTTACAACTTCAACTTCTTTTGTGTAATTCTGGTGTTCAGAGTTAGCAGTTGCCAAGTGATTTTTCAATTGTGCTTCCAAAAGAGAAGTGTACTCTTTTAACTGTTCAAAGGAGAGAGAAAGAAGAGCTCTTCAGATGATCTTTCCCCTTATATTTGTATCCTATAAAATGCCATTTTGATGGTACAGATACAATCTTGACTACCATGGAAAATCCTCCCTCCTCTTAATACAAGGCTGGGTTGAAATTCCCACATTTTAACCATACTTTGGTCTTCTCTGTACTGCCAGATTTCACGTTCCATATTCCAAAGAAGAGAGCTATTTTAATGTTTTTTTAGTAATCCTGTCAAAAACTGTAAACCTACACACATTGTTTCACACCTTTTGAGTCCTTTCCATTACCAAATTAGAGCAGCCATATTTTGCAAGTATAGAATTAACTAAGATTTTGAATTATAACAATGAACAGATCCTCAAGAATTGCTGTCAGAGTAGACAATATTGAACTAGATAGAAAAAAATAATCTGAACTGGTATTAAGGCAGTTAATATGTCATTCTGGACTCTGATATTCTACGTCTGGAGTCCCAGAATGCTCCTTTACCTGCTTCATATTCTGGATTTCCATCTTGAACCTCTCTGCATCGTCTTCAAGATATTTCACTTGGTCTTGGGACTAAATTAAGCATTTCCCACATCCAGAGAACCAGAAATGAAAGAATTAGTGTGCAATATTAACAGTTTTTATTTGTACTTGAGAAAGAGAAAGAGAAAGATTATCACACTACACTGTTATAGCGCTATTATTCCACTTTAACTGCTCTGGCTATCTCCTGTGGAATCCTGGAATTTGTCTTTTAGGGAGGTGCATTTAGCATTCTCAGCCAGAGAGCTCTTAGGCCTCCCTAAACTACAAACCCCAGAGTTCCATAGGAGGAAGCCAGAGCAGTTAAAGTGTAATAATAGTGCTATAACAGTGTAGTGTGATAATCTGCAAAGAACTTAGCTCACATCTACCATCTAGAATCCTGGATGGTACATTCAAAATAATCATTTGAAATACCTGTAAACTACTATCTGAAAGTGAAGTTGCAATCTCCCCATTAAAACCATTCCTACGGAATGCATAATACATGATCAGCAGCATATCTGTGACTTGCTGCCTTTCTACTGGCACACACTGATTAAAAACAGAACACATCTCTACTGGACACTGAAATGTAATTGTTTTTCTCTTTCTTCAAAGCATAAAGTTATTATGTTTATGTGCAAATGTTGTATGGACATTTATAAGAAATTAGGCGCCCCAGGCTGATCAGTGAATATTTTATCTCTTCTTATGTATACAGCACAGCTTCTCATTCTCTGGGTTGGTGAGAGGAGGAATTCAAATCAATTACTCTTGGGAAATCCTTTCACCACCCAGAGAAGAGGCAAGAAGAAGATATTGAGCTGGCTGAGTTTGGGGGGATTTGTAGTCCTAAGAAGTAACTTTTTAAATCTCTGCCAAAGAACACATATAAGCAGCAGCGGTAGGACTACATTTAATCAGAACCAGCTAAAATCACAAAGTAGTGAGTATGTTTCTAATATCACAGAGATCTTCCTGGAGGTTGTTAAAAAGAGGGGTGCAAGAGAAGAAAAAAGAGGTTGCTAATAAAAGTTATGGTGCAACATATGACAATCTTAAGATGAAGATTCAGGAAACTCTTTGCAAATTAACTGATTGAGTTTGTGGCCTGGGCAAAATATTTCAGAATCATATCAAATGCTACTGGGAAAAAGAAGCAGTGACTTTGAAAATATCAAAGCACCAGTAGTTATTTGAACCTGTTTATAGTACAAATCAGAATACACTGATGCCCTGTAAGACAGAAAGAAAGAAAAAATAAAGCAAAGCAATCCTTATGTTAACAATTAATTCCAAAATTAATTTGAGACTATTTACATTTATGCATGCATTTTATTTAAAATATTTGTAAGTTACCTTCCTTTATAAGCATTCACTTGGTATATACACAATAAAAGCCAATCTGGGCATTAAATTTGGATGGAGGGCAAGTTGTTTTGCCCATAAAGTTCAATCATGGGTCTAAATACATTAAAGGCACCAGACCCCCTCTGATCTTGGAAGCTAAGCAGGGTTGCCTGCTCTGCTTAGTGCTTGGATGGGAAATTGTCAACAAATACCCGGTGCTGTAGGCTATATTTCAGAGGAGGGAATTGACAGAACTGAGTATTCCTTGCCTTAAAAAAATTCTATGAAATTCATGGGGGGTAGCCATAAGCTAACTGGCAACTTGAAGGCACATACACATGCAACGTTCAACCAATTTAAGTGACAAGCAATCTGATCAAAGTGTATGATTGTAGTGATTGGTAAGGAGAAGGTGGTGTTGGAAAATAATCATAAAGTGTTTTCTCTCTGCCCTGCAAATCACTCTCTCTTATACACACTACTACCTTCTGAAGCACTTCTTCTGATGCAGCTAGCTTTGCTTTCCACACCTCTTCCTCCTTCTCTACACTCTTTTGCAAGTCCTTCAGCATCCTTTCCTATAGTTTTGAGAGAAAAACAAAGCATGAGGAGGGGGAGAAGGAAATGGAAGTAATGTTGGACTTGTAGCAATACTGTAAGTTTATTTTACTCAGCAGATGGAAATTATCCTCACTGAATTATTCCTTCCACCAGACCCGACTGGTAACCCACTGGCTTGCATAGTTTCTTGAACTGTCTCTAACTAATCTGAGGCCTTGAAAAAAGTTTGTAAAAGACAAAATAATTAACTACTAAAGGTTGCTAGAAAACACAAAGTAGGACATAGTAGAATTCAAGAGAGTCAGCAATACAAGAAAAGGGATTCCACCTAAACAATGGACAGAACTTTGAGCTGTGAGACAGTGAGACAGACTCCCTTGGAAGATTGCTTCCCCTTCTTTGGAGGTCTTTAAACAGAGGTTGGATGGGCATCTTTCAGGAATGCTTTAGCTGTGTTTCTCCATGGGAGAGAAGTCAACTAGATGGCCCTCATGGTCCATTCTAACCATGACTCTATTATTCCCAGGACTTGATAGGAAAATAAGTCCCCTGAGTGGCTGATATATACTCACTAAAACAACACAATGCTTTTAAACATGAAGTTTTAACCAGCTTGGATCTGGATGAACAAGACCCTTTTGTACTAGCAGATCTGACCATGGAGGGAGAAGCCAACTGTTCTCCATCTGCAACTCCATCAGGTCTGGGAACCACGGATGCTGAGGCCACCTGGGGGTGATGAGAATCACCTCAGCCCTTTCCGACTGGATCTTTCTCAGGACCTTGGGCAAAAGAGCTATGAGAGGAAAAGCATAACACAACACCGGAGGCCATGCCATCGCAAGCGCATCAAAATGATCCCCTTGTCGAGAACCTGGATATGAAGCGAGGCAATTTGCTATTCTCCTCCGATGCAAACAGATCCACGCACGGATGACTGAATCTGTTTACCACCATCTGGAAAACCAACAAATTTAGACCCCACTTCCTGTGATCCAGAATCTGCCTGCTCAACCAGTCGGCCTGGCAGTTGTGAACTCCCTGCAGGTATCTGCTTGAATCGACATCAAATGAACTTCTGCCCAACCCAATATATGAAAGGTCTCGACCATAAGAGACTGAAATCTTGTTCCCCATCTGTTGATATGGGGTCTGGTAGAGATGTTGTCTAGGAGGACCAACACATTCTGACTTTGAATCTGTGGTAAAAACTGGAGTAGGGCCAGACAACTGCCCAAAGTTCCAGAAAACTGATGCTGTGACAAGCCTCTCCCTGGGACCAAACACCCTGCACCATCCATCCCTGACAATGTGCTCCCCAACCACTCAGAGAAGCATTGGTGGTCACCACTATCCTCCTGAGTTCCCTGATTGGTAGACCCACTGTCAGCACCTCTGTCAGCCACCAGTGAAGTGACTCCTTCACTTTCCACAATGAAGTTATCAACATCAGGGATTTTACAGCAATTTGATTCTGAAAAGGAAGGAGAAACCACTGTAAAACCCTCAAGTGAAGTCTGGCCCATGGTACCGAATCTATGCTCACCACCACGAGGCCCAGTAACTTTGTCAATGTCATTCTTTGTAGACTCAAGACCTGAGTGACCAGTTGTTGAAGCTTGTCTAGCCCATCCTTTGGAAGAAACACATGATAATAAATTGTATCGATAATGTTCCCCAAATGTTGTACAGGTTCTAGGTGGCTCTTTCCCCTGTTGACAACAGATCCATGGGATCTGAGACACTGAATGGTTGTCTCCACTGCCTGACTGGCTTTCAGACTGGATGATGCCCAAATCCGTAGATCATCCAAATACAGGTATACATAGAATCATAGAATTGTAGAGTTGGAAGAGACCACAAGGGCCATCCAGTCCAACCCCCTGCCACGCAGGAAATCACAATCAAAGCATCCCCAACAGATGGCCATCCAGTCTCTGTTTAAAGACCTCCAAGGAAGGAGACCCCACCACGCTCTGAGGGAGTGTGTTCCACTGCCAAACAGCTCTTACTGTCAGAAAGTTCCTCCTAATGTTGAGGTGGAATCTCTGTTCCTGGAGCTTGCATCCATTGTTCTGTGTTCTAGTCTCTGGAGCAGGAGAAAACAAGCTTGCTCCATCCTCAATATGACACCCCTTCAAATACTTAAACAGGGCTATCATATCGCATCTTAATTGTCTTTTTTCCAAGCTAAATATACCCAGCTCCCTAAGTCTTTCCTCATAAGGCATGGTTTCCAGACAGTTCACCATTTTAGTCGCCCTCCTCTGGACATGCTCTAATTTGTCAATATCGTTTTTGAATTGTGGTACCCAGAACTGGACACAGTATTCTAGGTGAGGCCTGACCAAGGCAGAATAGAGTGGCACTATGACTTCCCTTGATCTAGACACTAGACTTCTATTGATGCAGCTCAAAATTGCATTGGCCTTTTTAGCTGCCACATCACAGTTGACTCATGTTCAACTTGTGGTCTGCTAGGACTCCTAGATCATGGATTCCCTGAAGTCTGAGATGGGACACCAATGCCACTAGAACTTTGGTAAAAACCCTGGGTGGTGCGGAAAGACCGAAAGGGAGAGCCCAATAGTGAAAATGCTGTTCTTGATAAGCAAATTTGAGGAACCACCTGTGGGCAGGATTTATTGGGATGTGAAGATATGCTTCCCGCAAATATAAGGATGCTAGAAAGTCCCCCTACCTCACACTTTCCAAAATTGTCTGGAGGGTTTCCATGCGGAATTGTGCCTGGCTACCCAACGGCTGACCCTTTTTAGATTTAGGATAGCTCTCCACTCTTTGTTCTTCTCTGGAACTAGAAAGAGGAGGGAATAACATCCCAAGAATCTCTCTGAGTCCAGAACTAGCTCGGATCTGTAAAAGATGATCTTTCACTTGTAACATGAGGATGTGTCTCACTCTCATCTTAGTTTGATAAGACTGAATGAACACCAGTGGAGGCATTTTTTTTTGGAAATCTATGGTGTAACCCACATTTACTGTCCTGAGAACCCAGGTATTTGAAGCAGTGGTTGCCCAGAGGTGAGTGAACTGTAAAAGCCTTGCCCCCACCTGAAGGGGCTGACAGTCAAAGGGACTGCCCAGACTTTTCCCCTTGCTTGGTACTCTGAGAATTACTGGATCGGTGGAAAACATTGTTCTGGTTTTTGGAGGATGTTTTGGATGAACTCCAATTAGATCTAAATGACCTGAAATATCTCTGGGTGAAGTGTCCTCTAGAACCATGGAAGAATTGTGTTCTTGAACAGAAGGGTTTGCTCTCTTCCTTCTTAGGTAAGGATGGAAGAGCCTTCTTTTTATCCTTGGTTTCCACAGGACATTGTCCAAAGTGTCCCCAAACAGTTTAGAGCCATTAAATGGACAGCTAGATAAGTTGGCTTTTGCCTTATTGTCAGCATTCCAATTTTTAAGCCATAACTGGCATCTGGCCACCAAGGAACATGAGAAAAACTGCATAGCGTCCAAGCTGGTGTCTGCCAGAAACGCAGAGGCTTTGGCCAGCTTATTAAGGCCTTGAGAGAATCTGGTTTCCCCTTGAGGTAACTCAGCAAGGAGGTCCTTGGTCCACCTAACTGCTGCTCTAGCAAAGACTGAGGTGACAGTGGAAGCTCTGATGATAGAGCAGCAGCCTCATGGGTCCTGCACAGAAAAAAAATTCTATTGTTTTGTACTCAGGACTTTCGAGGGTGTCATCATTATCTTGTGGAAAAAGAGAGCCTGAAACCAAGCCAGCCACTGGGGCATCAATGGGGGGGGGGTGCAATTTTAGTTTATCCATGACCTCAGAGGGTAAGTTGTAGAAGGATTTAACCACTGATGGAGCAGCCCGAGCAGCACCTGGTTGTAGCCACTCTTCCTCCAAAACCTCCTTAAACCTATCAGGGAAGGGTGTAACGTGATGGTCTGATTTACCTTCGGAGCTTAATTCAGGAACCCCCTTAGCTCCTTCTGAGGTTGGAAGGGTGGGGGCTTAACTCTAAGGATTTTTGTACATTCTTTACTAAGAACTGGAAATTGCCAGGTTCAAAAAGCCTCGGAGAACCTGGTCTCCAGAGCGGTCACCTTTCTCTAAGGACAATTTTCCTTCCTCTTTATCAGAGGTGCCTACTGAGACCTCAGAGTCCCCTTCCTCCCAAGATGTAATAATGGTATTCTTGTACTTCTTCCTCACTTTATGTGGAGGAGAAGATTCCCTGAGTAGATTAGCAGATGACTTAACCGTCCCTTGACGAGGGAAGAGTTTGAACTGTGACTGAAGCAGGCCTACTGTGCTTGCTGGGAGCCTTAGCATGGCCTGGGCTAGGAGGAATCATGGCTCTGCCCTGAAAGGTCTTTTTGGCGTAAAAACATCGTTGCAGCCGTGGGCGTCGCCACCTAGCAATCCGGCCCTCCCCACCACCACTGCAACTGCATGCCACGCAATTAGGGCAATCCGGTCAGCCTGATGTGGGAACAGTTTGTTACCATCGACCATGAGCAGGGGAGGGCAGGAAATGCCTTGGAGCTCAGCCACATGGCAACCAAAACGTTCATCATCAGTGCCACCTCCAAGCCTCTCCTGCATGGTCCACCCCAGAAACCAGGGCCCCATCACATTCCGTCACCACACTGGCGAACTCCATGGAGCCAACAGCTGAACCTCCAAAGAGGTCCGCCTGTTCCCTTGTCATCCTCTGCCCTGACAAGGGCAAGAGCCCCAAGGACTCTGTCTACTCCTCAGATGACAAGTCTGAAACAGGGAGAGTAAGTGCAGCGAAGCAGGCCATCCTCCCACGGGCAAAAAACCCTTGCTGGCTGGAAAGAAGAAAGCCCTGAAGAATGACCTGTTCACTCGTCGCAAGGCAGGACAGAACTGGAAAGGCTGGGCTGGCTCTACTCCTTAGGGTGGAGTTTGATTGGCTGGTAGCCCTGCCTGTTTTCATTGGAGGAGGAACCAAACCCCATCTAAGGAGTCCCTCCCCATGCTGCTGGAAAATTGGGGCAATTTTACCTTGATGCGTTTTTTTAGCACATTCCTCCTTAATGGTTTTGTTTACTAAGGCACTTCTGCTCAATCCTAGCTCAGGTGTGCTTGCCAATTTTTGCTTCAGGTTTTTCCCCCCAGAGTTTTGCCTGCTCCTGCTGCCACCACTGCAAGTCAAGTCAGATCCTGGCAGGCACAACATTTTAAGCTATGTGTTTAAGCTCTGGAGGCAAGTTCCCTGCCAAAGGGAGAGGTTTTTCCTCTCCTCTTCCCTCGGCAGTGCTCTGCCTCCTCCCCTGCCCATTTGCGAGTCACTTTGATTGATGAGGTAAACAGGAGGTATGGAAGCAAGCCATCGGTGCGACTGGGGGGAGGAGGGAAAAAACCTCTCCCTTCAGCAGGAAACTTGCCTCTGGAGCTTAAACACACAGCTTAAAATGTCGCAACCTGCCAGGATCAGACCTGGCTTGTAGCTGTGGCAGTGGGTGTGGGTGAAACTCTGCAGGGACAGTCCAGGTAGTGAAGAAAACATACCCAAAGTCCCTGCAGAAAATAAATTCTGCGGTTTGGCTTTGGGGCAAGTGTGGAGGCAGGAGGGACAGGAGTCCATTGGGACTTTTGCCCCAAAAGTAGACTTAGCCCCAAGTCTCCAATTTGTCGGTTCAGAGGAATAGGCACATGGAGAACGATGGCAGCTACTATTCCATATTACAAGCAGCCAAATGGCAAGGGATACAATCCACAGAATCTCCCTGGGTGGCAGATGCACAGAAGGAAGAAGGTTTTCTGCATAGCTATCCTTCCTTGTGGCAACCTTGCACTGAACAGGGAGTTGCACAAAATCCCTTCCAACTCTAAAATTCAAGTTTCCTATTTCACCAAATTTCAACACCCCTGAAAGAAGTCATTCTCAATGGTTTTCAAGACTGCATTCTAAGCATATGCTATAGCACTTACTCTCCCCATCCTTCAGGGGGATCTTTAGCCCTTGAAACAACTTCAACCTGTGAGTTCCAATCAGACCCATGAAGGGTCCAGGGGATGCCCCTCTCCAAACCACACCCCGTTTGCATGGCCTGTCCCCTTGGGAATTCCCACCCTATCTTGCTCACTGAGTGGGGAGAGGGGAACTCTCTCCTCAGGTTATGTCTGGTTAGAGATCAAAGGTAATAATAGGGATTCTCCCCACCCCGCCCCACTCCACAGCTCACCCTCCAAATTAGGAAGTCCAGCAATGTGCGGAGAACCCTTGCTACTATCTCTAGTTGAAAATAATAGAGAAAGCTTTGCTCATACTGTGCCCTCCTCATGGGAGAAACTGAGGAGCAGGCAAAGTTTCCCAACCCAAGTGCCAGTTGCATGACTGCTGCTATAACTGGCACTTGAGATCGGATGGTATGGATAAAGCTTCCTCTCTGACTTTCCCTTGCATGGGGAAGACAAGAAATTGGGCAAAACTAGATCTCTTGTTGCAGTGTCAGCTAGAAGCAGGTTAAGTGTGTGAGAAGTCCAGCAGAGTATACCCAATATAAAGAGTTGCAACCTATTGGATCTGGTTGATATGCAGTTTTCCTTACCGTCTCTGCAAGAGTGGTCCTATACTGATCACATTCTGTTTGTAGTGTGCTGAGTGTCTCATTTGAATCTCTCAATGGAACTGCTATGTCCTAAAAGGAAATTTCACAAATGATCATTCAATGGAATTGCCACAGAGCAGAATTACTAATGGAATTTAAAGAGGATCAAAAGGTCACCAAACCCATGCCTACACAGGGCACAGGTTTCAGTATGCCTAAAAGACAGAGGTGATACAATGTCAGTCAATACATGAAAATAAAAATGCATTGCAGGAGGAAGCACAAACTCCATGATTCAAGCAATCAATCAAGGGATAAATTATCCCAAATATAATGATTGTCCATCTGCTGTGAATGATTGTCCTTCCAAGTGAAAGGGCAACCTCAGAGCACCCAGCATTCAGCTCTAATGCTCCTCCAGGAATTGCTGCTTCCAGGTGTTCCAGGAGCCTTAAGGCAGCCCAGCTTCCCTCTGGTCACCCCTTCACCTTTCCTGAAGCATTTGAGAACTGCTACTTTAAGGTATTCCAGGCAGGAGTGTCCAATAAAGCTGCCTTCCCTCCAGGTTGGTGGGGTGGGGGGCTAGAACTGATAGGCTGGGTAATTTACAATGATTTACTCACAGTCACTGGTTTGGCATCCTTCTTTTCCAATGATTCCAAAGCCTTTTCTTTAAATTTCTCCAGCCATTCATCATATGTCTAAGAAGTAAACAAAGCAATAAACTACTTTGCATCTTCCTTTATATTCTTCCAAACAGTTTCAGATTCTCTCCAAAATTTTCTCATTTGTAGTCAGACACCTGTATCTGCAGGGGTTCAGTTTCCAGACTTACCATGGATACTGGAAACCATGGATAACAATGAACCCTGTTAAAATAAAGGATTTCTAGTAAAAACATACCATAGAGTTGCATTGGAGGATATAGAAGATGCTTAGTGAGGACACCTCTCTGGACATTTTCCAGCACAACTCTATGGTATGTGTCCTTATTTTGTGTCCCATGGATATCTGAAATGATGGCTATTGGTTCCACGAATACAGGGATCTGATGGTATTTTAAAGAGCTTATAAATGTAAGAATTCCTCTTTTTCCTTGCCTACTCTCATATCTTCTAGGGCCAAAACAAAACCAAAACAAATAAAACCCTTGGATTAACCAAATCAGGATACAAAATGCTGCTTCGGCCACCCCCCAAACAACAACAACAACAACAACAACATGCCCAAAAGCTGCAACAGCCAAAATGGCAGCTGCAATGGGTTGTGGTGGCCCTCCAGAGAAGCCCAAAACAGAATAGTATGGCCCTCCAAGTTTTGCAGTGTGTCCCTCTCTGTTCTAGGCACACCACTCTCAGATCCTCTGCTGCTTTCAGCTAGATTTTATGTTATCTCAGTCTCTACCTATTCTAAACCCTCTCCCACCCTGCCAAATAGACATGCCTTGCAATTAACCTGTCAACTTGGTAGCCAAAAGCACAGAAATAATTAATCATGGACTGCTTTTAATATTAGCTCCCCACTCCCAAACTGTGGAGATAATATTAGGTAACCCTTACCATGTTAAATTTTCTAGTAATAATGGCTAGCCTTGCATTTTTCACCTCATATTAATGTTAATAAGGAAACATTATTCTCTGGGCATAACAAATAATGGTTATTCATTATCACACAGATGTCTTTCTCAAACCTGGTAAGGATACAACTGACCATCAGTGCTGCTGCTGAAAATCATCTTTAGTTTCTTCTTTCTTAAACCAACATGCAAGCTGGGTGGGACAGGACCAACTTGTCCACAAAGCTAACACTGCTACAGGACAAGAAGCACTAATAATGCTTGTAAACAAGTTGTCAGGCTCATCTACGTGCCTTGCTTCCAGTGCTCCAGAGGAAGCTCCATCCACTCTGGTTTTGTGAAATAAGAGCAATTTCAACCAACAAAATTTTACTTTTGAGGACAGAATTGCAAACTGAGTTAAATAGATTTCACAACTGGTGTGTGCCTTATGTATCTTTAAGTGGGAGAGGTGTCTAAGGACAGTTCTGGAAACCTCTCTCTGTAGAGGAGGAAATATGGTAAATGAGGCCCCAACAAAGACTTAGAGAGAGAGAACCCTAGTTTTGTGTAAATAGGTATTGCCAAATCAATTATCTCCAAAACTGAGCCAATGACGGCCTACCTGAGCTGCTGGATTAGGCCTCTGCCCAAATGCAATGTCATTTGCTTACAACCATTATTTATCCCACTGTTGTCACTGCCCTTTTAAGTTTAACTTATGAAGGTGACTTATATTGAGTTAAGAAATTGATTCTTCTAGTCATAATCTGTCTCCTCTGACTGGTAACAACCTTTGACTGGTAACAACCTAGGCATAGATCCTAACCCTTTTAATTGGAAACAGCAAGGGAGCGATATGGCTGGCATCTTGTGCACCAGGAATGAGAAACGTGTGGCTCTCCAGAAGCTAAGCTCATTAGTACAATGATGAGAGATGATGGGACATTCAGTCAAAGAACATTCATGAGGCCCAAGGTTGCTCACTCCTGCGGCACAGGTGCAGTGCTTTACCACTGAGGCATAACCTATCTTTCTTTGTACATATCCCCATTAGTACCTACCTCCCACCCCCCATTTTCACATTTGAAACTGCTCAGTCACATTTCAGGTTTGTAAAACAGGGCTAGACAGACTTTAGGCCTGATGATTCTCCTTTGTTTTTAATAGCTACCCAATTTGAGCCTGATACAACACAAACACAGTTAGAATTAAGAACAGGAATTTGTTTTGAATAACAGAACTGAACTGAGCTCACAAAAATCCGTGATCTTCTACCCTTGGCTTTTAAAATTCAGCAATATAATTTAGGATGGGGAATTATTTTGTTGTTGCCATTGTTAAACAAATGGGAGTCACAAATCTTTGCTGATCTACTTCAAATCAGCCAGAAATCCAGACCTATCTTCTGCCCATTTCTGTTGTAAAGCAACAGGTGACAAATGGTGCCCACCTGCTGATCATCTAATAGGACCTGTGGGAAGAGAGAAAAGAGCATCTTCTTTGTTTGTGTCTGAACCATTCCAAGCTGCCGCTCCAATGTGTCCTGAAAAAAATAAGGAAGAGCTTTCACAGACTGCAAATTAGTACCTTTTCTTGATTAACAGAGACCTTGAGGTTACTATCAATGTATCTAAGCTGATGTCTACCAATTTCCGTGCCACTCCACATGCGAGAACTTACATGCACAAGTAGAATGTAACACACAGGTGTATCACACATTCACATTAACCAGAGAGCCAAGGTTGACTGCTGACAAGTGCCCAGAACATTGGGAGAGGGTATCAGCTTGCTTCCATTTTGTACTTACATTTCATTTTCTTTTGTTTATTATCATCTTGTCTAAATCAAGGTAAGGTAACCCATGGCTCACAAACATCCCAACACTTTGTGCAGTCTTTGCCACTTGTGTGTGCATTATGTGTGCTTTCAAGTCATTTCCAACTTACAGAGGCCTAGGTAAACCCAATGCAGTTTTATTAGCAAAATCTGTTCAGAGTGGGTTTGCCATTGCCTTCATCTGAGGCCAACTGTGACTTGCCTAAGGTCATCCAGTGGGTTTCCATGGTCAAGCAGAGATTTGAACCCTGGTCTCCCAGCACCCTCAAACCACTCAAACCACTAAATATACCATCCTGGCTCTCTGTCGCTTATCACTGCTAAATTTCAGGGGTGGCAGAAACCCCCTTTTCCCTATGGTTTTAGAGGAGAACTACATTCCTGGAATACTCCAGGAAATAAAATTCTCATCTAAAGCAAGGTGTGCAGCTTCCACAAACATTGTTTTACCTCAAAAGCCTTTTCCCCTGATAAACTGGAAACATTTTCCCCACTTCCGTTTATAGCTGTACTGCCAAAATTCAGTGACATATGGCAGTGGTGATCAGGGATGAGTCGTACAGTGAGAACTAGCTATCTAAGACAACATTCATTTGCAGGACCACTTGCCAACCTCTATTTACATGAAGAAGAGGACCATTCTGGCCCTCTGTACCTTGAATTATGCTTGTTTTGAATATGCAAAAGATAATGTTCCCCACTTGCCAATGTAGTTAGGACAACTTGTCAAATCCTCAATAAGTGCAACAATTATCAACTATTTACTAATAAATGGTTCTTGGGTAAGGTTGCTGAGTGGATAGCTGCTATGTAACTGCCCATGCTTAGTACAAACACTTGTTTTCAGGAGGCATGGCAATATCTCTGTAACAAACATGGATTGCTGCACAAAATGGTTTCATTTCCATTAGAATTATTTACAATGACAATATAAACCTATCCAAAACTCACAGAATTCTTTTTTTAAATTACAGTGCTACTATAGGAATTCTGCAGGAAAACTAACCTTTGTTTTAGCTGAGGACAGCAACTTTTCTTCACAAGACTTATTTGCTGAAATCAGAGCTTCTGTGGCTTCCCAGTTCTTTTCTTGCAGGTCCTGTTGGAAATAAACAACACTAAAAAGCTAACTATTGGTAGGAAAGTGGCCACAAACAATCCCCTTAAGGAATTTAAGTTAATTTTTAAAATTAGTCCCCTTATCTTCATTTTAAACCTAATTGCTCCAGTGTAAATCCAATGACTTCCATAGCTTTTCTTGTTTCATTTAAAGATAGTTACAAAAATTACAGCTGTTAAAATGTACAATATTAACCTCTTACTATTCTTGCTGGATTGAAAACTAAGCCATGCTCCCTTTGCTACTTTCCCCTAGAAGGCATTTTCTAGTATACTGCATTGCTTCATTTTTAAGCATCTGTCTTAACTCCACATAATTTCATATATATGTTTCTATGTATGTGCGCACACACACACATACATACAAATAAACACACATTGATAACTCATTGGCTCAACAAAAGTGCTCATGCTAGATTCCTACTCTACTGAACTGGCTATATAAACTGTATTTTTTGGATTTCCAAATTATCTTAACTATATTCCCTTCTCAATTCTTTCTAGTTAGTCCCTGTTTTTCACTACAAATGCCACCTCCTGTCTATGGAAAGGATCATTTTGGCAGGTCCAGGTCCAGTTTCTGCCCCTGGAAGCCTCTGGGGCCACACAGACTGCTAAAAAGACTAAATAAATAAATAATAAACCTAGGAAGTGGCTGGAAGTCCGTTTCTGGTTTTGAACAACAGTGCCTGATACCTAACAGCGTGGGGATAGAGAGAGGCAGTGGCCTAGATAAAGGGGGAGTTGCTGCTCCTGAAAGTCTTTCAGGAGAATGAATCCGTTATTTTTGCGAGAAGAATGACAGTCTGGAGGACTGGGAAACTCAAAACCCAGCCTGTTGGAATCGAGCCTGCAAAGGCTCTGGGTTACACAAAGGGAAAAAAAAACAGAATGAAGCCTGCAAACACTGCACAGGGAAAGGGATGGAGAAGTAAAGCCTTACTTTGCCCATGGGCATGATTGTGCTCCCTGCGGCTGTCTCATCCCATGGATGGCTGCAGGAGGGAATATGGATCCACCCCAAGTAGGGTCCCCACCCCTACAATATAAGTCAATCACTGGGAACATCCTCCTCCTCCTCGTCGATCAAGCACAGAAAAGAATTTAGTAGTTTTATCAACAAATACCCCCAGGGCATCCAACCACTTCTTGAGATCAGACCTCTGTTCATGGTAAGAGATTCAGTCACACAAATGAATGAAGAGTTTCCACACAACATTAAAACTCAAAATCTTCCATGTCAAGAACACGTCATATAGAAAGTTGTGTGTGTACATGTATGTAGGCCCAAATCCAGGCATTATCTTAGTGGAGCACAACTGCGTGTATGGTCTAATACCACAAACATGAACAGCATGAGGCATGTAATCATTGTGTCAATTCCATTTGGCCAGCCACAGTGAAAAATGAGCACATCACATCTTCACCTGCTGCTTCTGATGCAAAGATGGTATCAAAAACTAATGTGGTGTAGCAATAATCTCATGTTGTTCAAGCATGTGGCACTGTACCACATGGTTCATAGAATCATAGAATCATAGAATTGCAGAGTTGGAAGAGACCACGAGGGCCATCCAGTCCAACCCCCCTGCCACGCAGGAAATCACAATCAAAGCATCCCCGACAGATGGCCATCCAGCCTCTGTTTAAAGACCTCCAAGGAAGGAGACCCCACCACGCTCCGAGGGAGTGTGTTCCACTGCCGAACAGCTCTAACTGTCAAAGAGTTCCTCCTCATGTTGAGGTGGAATCTCTGTTCCTGGAGCTTGCACCCACTGCTCCGCGTTCCAGTCTCTGGAGCAGCAGAAAACAAGCCTGCTCCATCCTCAGCATGACATCCCTTCAAATACTTAAACAGGGCTATCATATCACCTCTAAACCGTCTTTTTTCCAGGCTAAACATACCCAGCTCCCTAAGTCTCTCCTCATAAGGCATCGTTTCCAGACCTTTCACCATTTTAGTTGCCCTTCTCTGGACACGCTCCAATTTGTCAATATCCTTTCTGAATTGTGGTGCCCAGAACTGGACACAGTATTCTAAGTGAGGTCTGACCAAGGCAGAATAGAGTGGCACTATTACTTCCCTTGATCTAGATACTATACTTCTATTGATACAGCCCAAAATTGCATTGGCCTTTTTAGCTGCCGCATCACACTGATGGCTCATGTTCAACTTGTGGTCTACTAGGACTCCTAAATCCCTTTCGCACGTAGTCTCATTCAGCCAGGTCTCTCCCATCCTATATTTATGCATTTCATTTTCCCCCCTAAATGCAGTACTTTACATTTCTCCGTATTGAATTTCATTTTGTTAGCTTTGGCCCAGCTCTCCAGTCTATCCAGGTCATTCTGAATTTTGATCCTGTCCTCTAGGGTATTAGCTACTCCTCCCAATTTGGTGTCATCTGCAAATTTGATAAGTATGCCCCTAATTCCCTCATCTAAGTCATTGATAAAGATGTTGAATAGCACTGGGCCCAGGACAGAACCCTGTGGCACCCCACTGGTCACATCTTTCCAAGACGAAGAGGAGCCACTGCTGAGCACCCTTTGGGTTCGGCTGGTCAACCAATTACAAATCCATTGAACAGTTAACTTGTCTAGCCCACATTCTACAAGCTTGTTTGCAAGAATGTCATGGGGAACCTTGTCAAAGGCCTTACTGAAATCAATGGTTATTATATGTTACAGGTGGGATAAAGCCCAAGACCACACACAAAAGACTCAAGATTTCCTGCGTGGCAGGGGGGTTGGACTGGATGGCCCTCGTGGTCTCTTCCAACTCTGCAATTCTATGATTCTATGAAACAGACAAGGCCGCACACAAAAGACTCAAACAGATGGGGCTCTGGAACTGCCAATGCTTCAGAATCATCATTCATTCCCAGATCTCCACCTAAATAATAATTCCCATTTAAGAAATGATGGGCAATAACTGAGCAGAAAGTTTAGCTAATATTTAATATACAGAATTCTGGCAACAGTACAATTACTTTAGCTGACATTTGCATTAATAGTTACTCACATTGTTTTTTATTTTCAACTGTTCTACTGTATCTCTTAGTTCTGCAATGTCCTTCTCTAAAGTGGAGACCTCTGTGGATGATTCATGGAATCTATAACAGAAAGGAACTTTGTAAGCCTGTAAGCTACCTCCAGAAATCCTTGTTGAACATGCATGAACATGAAAACAGACAGAAAAGGGAAGAGCAGATAATTCTGCCTCACCAATTACCACCATGTTAAAAAAAACCCATAGATCTATAAATTTGGCCACCAAAATGGAAATCATATGAAAAACAGAGGCTTCTGAAAGAAAACACAGTCCCCTGATGCATTTCAGAAAAAAGCTTTCAGATCACCTCTCAAAGGTTAAAAATGTTTTTGTTTACTTATGCAGGGCGTATCTGACCTTGTTTCATTTCATATGTGCATCTTGTTAATTGTGTATAAAAGGTTTGCTGAAACATATTGAACTGTTCTTCTTTTTTGTGGTGTAGGAACCTATGCCTATTCTTGTCATGTTATTTTTCTTTCTGGTACCAAATTTTCACTTAAAGAAGTAATGACCAGGAACATAATTATTTTATTAACTGAGGTATACCTGTATACAACACAGCAGAAAAACCAAGCTATTTGTACAAATCACCTAAAGCTCATTACTTTCTTTCAGGAATACCCCTCTCTCAGAAAAATTGTGGGGCAACCTTTCCCAAAACTCATGAGTTCATTCTGGTCAACCAGAACTGCAGTTCTGATGCAACTTCAAAGAAAAAAACAAGTGACTTTGTCACCTTACTAGTCAGGTTTACCTTCTTCTTTTCCCATGTGTTACTATTCTTTCTCTGTTTTTGAACTTGGTTCAGTTAGAGTTCTAAGCAAATGGACTGCTTCACACACCCCACCTTCAGCCAATTTCACAACATGCCTTCCACAGTATAAGTCATCATCTACAAGAAGCAGCTTGCTCTGCTTTCCCTAATGCAGGCTTTCCTCCAGTATTATGTTTCCTCAGACAACTTTGTGAGCTGCCATTTTAGTACATGTGCTGCCTAAGTGAGCATCAACCTTGCGAACTCCCAATTCTCTCTGGAAAAGGAGAAGCATTCTCTCCTATTGAGTTAAGAGAAATAATATATTCAGTCTGAGTCTTTTTCTCCCCCCAACCCCTTTCTGACTTTACTCCTTTTTTGAACTGTTCTGCCTTGAGGGCTCTGCTGTCTACATATTTAATTGCCTTGTTTGGAATAGCTCTCCCAGCTGTTCCTCTCCCACAGCTTTATTTGGTACATGCAAAGCAGTGCTAGTCAGTAGATCAAATGTTAGTGGAGCAGTGAATTATTCCAGGTTTTAACTTGAGCTGTAAAGAAGCTGTCCAAGGTGCTGAACATATTTGGTGCTGAACGTATTTTGTGAACAGGGATTGATATTCTTGATTGGTCCTTTAAATTTTAAATTGAAACCCAGTGGAGATGCATTGCCTCATTAACACTGGAAATACCAGATGCCACAAATGCATAGTGCTCTTTTGGCATGCCTCCTGGGCCTTCCTCCTGTTCCTGCTATATTTTTAAATAAGCCTCCAGTCCCAGTTGAGTGCTGCTTAACTGATGAATGCAAAGCAGCATTAAACTTCATTCAGCAAACTTTTATTTTCTCTTTATATGATCTAGTGAAGTCCATATTCTTGTACCCATGCCCTGATCTGCTGCTAATTTCCCTTTCTGTAAGTGTACAGTACATGTTCTAAATTTCAAGCACCAGTTTTATATATATGTGTATACATACATATATGCAACTGGTCAAGTACACACAGTAAAAATGTCCTTTCCTTAACAGCAGAAGTAGTTTAGCAGTGTTAAACCTCACCAAGCTTACCTTAACTGCAGTGGACTGCCTTCCTTTTGATCTGCATCCTGAAAATGGGAGAAGGGAAGGAGAGAAAGGAAGGAAGTTGTATTACTCTCTCTAAAGAAGTTCCTTGCTTCCAAAACAGATCATGCTACAGAGTAAGTAATACTGTAACATTGCCAAAATTTGGCAGCATAAGGAATCAAATCCCACTGTGTGAAAGACAAAGTTATCAAAAAGAACAGACTGCCCAGAAAGAGTATTGCAAGAAGCTGACCTGTACATCTTCGTTTTTCTCTTTTTCTCTTGTTTGGCTTGCCTCCAGGAGGGTTTCAATTGATTTAATCCTTTCTGTAAGCTGTAAATTTTGGGCAGTGGTTTCTGCTAACTCAATCTGTAAATTATTTAATTCTTCTGCTTTTCTCTTCAACTCTGTTTCAGAGCACAGTAGTTTAGACTGGATTTCTATAAAGAATGGAAGATAGAAAAAATACTGGTTTGGGGTCAGGCAGAAGACAGTTGTCAGCCAACAGTTCTTATTAAAAATCACCTGAGGACCAGATGCCTAAACACCTGAGAAGAGGCAAGCTTATGGCCTCCATCACTGTAATTTCATATGTACAATGTGATCTCACCAGCAAAATTGGCCTGCTGCTCTTTTGCCTTTTCCAGCTCTTTCTGCAAGCTTTGATAGCTGGCCTGGCATTTGCAGAGTTCTTCACTGATCTCATCAAAGCTCTTCTGTAGTGGAGCCTCTTTTTCTTTTTGGGATATCTGCATGGAGGAGATGGGGGAAAATTAAGCTGGAAGACAAAAGCAGGCATATAAGCATAGGGCTAATTTTTTTTAATGCCACAAAACTTCTACCACATCACAAGAGAGCACTGTTGCCTTCACAATTCCTTTACTATTCTTTCCAAAACATTAATAAAGCCAGGATAGTTTCACAGCTGACTACATTGGTACCACTGCCTTTAATGAAACCTCATGACATTCACTGAGGAGCAACAACTGCTGTAGCTTTCCAACACGTTTATAAATATAAGTATACCTCATTTAACGAAGTAGATCTGTTCTTGGACATTACTTCTTTAACAGAAAATCTGGTAGTAGAAGAGGCAGAAATAACACAGAAAGAATAGGGATAGGTTCCCACATCACAAAAAAGAAAAGCAGTTCAATGTGTTTCAGCAAACTTTTATTGAAAACTAACAATATGCACACATGAAATAATAATAATAATTTTAAAAAAACGGCCAGGAAAACCTTGCATAAGTCTCCACTTTTCTTTTGTTTTCCACACTGCTGGCCAAACTTATACAGTACATCTAATTTTTTGTAAACATGCTGGGGACAGCTGGTGAGGCAGGCTTATCTGTTCTTCCCTTTTCCATTTTGCTGTTCATGCATGCTCAGTAAGGGATTTTGGAGACAGCTGCTGTTTACTGTTCCCTGTTGCAATCAGGGACACACAGCTACAATAGGATTGGCTAGAGCAGAATCCCATGCTTCCCCAGCTCAATCTTTATTGCATTGTTTACTGCAGACATGCTGTTGCAAAGTGACACTGAAAGCCTGTGATTTTCCAGCTCTCCTTTACCATCCTTCCAAGGCTGCTAAAAAACTTCCAGCTAACTAGAAGACAAGGAAGAAAAGGGGGACTGGGTGGGTATAAAAAGATTTTGTAAAAAGGAGCTTCTTTGTGAACTGCCTGTATCACATTTGCTCTACTCTTTCTATAACATTTGGAGGGTCCATTTAATCTTCCCAACAACCAAGAAAGATAGATTAGGTCAAGGAACATCATGAATGTTTGAATCCAGGTCTTCCTCACCAAGCAATGACTTCACCACAGTGTTTTGTCAGGCATTAACAATGTACCCACAATATGCATTACTGTGGATTTGGGGTTAGTCCAAATTACTTTTCATGGGGCCCTTATAGCCAATGCCTCTGACTGCAGAGAGATTTGGGATTCTTCCAATTATGTAATTCTTGATGCATCAAATTTTCTGTAGATAGAACTACTGTATTGGTGTTGGTGCCTTGAGGTAATATCTCTCAAGAACTGAAAAGGGCACTTATGTGGTAAAATTCTGATGAGCTTCAGTGGGACCTGCATTGGTCCAAGGAAGCATAGGTGCTGTGGAAACAGTACTGGTGCCAGGCTATTTTGTGCCCTGTGAAAGGCTAACTATTTGCACCTCCCTCAAAAAAAATTGTTAACTTTAATTTTTAAAAACAAATATCTTGTAGAAAAAAATGAAAAACACAAAATTGGAAACTGCTGAATTTATATTAAATTGTAAGAATAATTAAAATAACACTATTTGGCAATCTTTCTCAAATATAACAAAAATGTTTTAGCCTACAAATAATTCTGAATAATCTTATGAATTGTGATGTTAAAATTAAAGTCTCTTCAAAGTTTCAATTTCACACATCAAAGTCTCACTTCAGGTGCCTTTTCCTTTGCAAATTTTCTCATCAATTCCTTCAAGTCAAGTGCTAATACTTGAGCATGTTCTATTGATATACAGTCATCCCTTCATATCCACGGATTTGGTATCCATAGATTTAAGTATTCACGGCTTTAAAATATTCTTTTAAAAATAATAATCCAAAAAGCAAACCTTGATTTTGCCATCTTATATAAGGGATACCATTTTGCTATGCCATTGCATATAATGGGACTTGAGTATTCACGGATTTTGGTATCCACGGTGGGTCCTGGAACCAAACCCCAGCGAATATGAAGGGACAACTATAGTTGCCAAGCCAACTACTCTCTTTTACAACATTGTTGACCATATAAAAGTTTTAGTACGTTTGAGCTTTGAGAAACTGTGTTTACCACTTGCCACTGAACACTGGAAGTATGAGAAGGATCCTTAAACCAACAGAAATATTAGGTACATTATCCAGAAGTTTTTGTTGTAGTATGAAGAGAACTACTCCTTTTGGCAGCATAGACACTAGCAGTTTTCAAGCTATGGCTATAAATTCACAGCATAGATCTTCAACATCAATATCTTTGTTCCCATTGTACATGAATGATTTTTTTCCAGATTCTTGCAGGATTTAAATACATCTTCAGTAGATTCTGTGTTGATACTGTACATATCATACAGGAAGCCAAATAGAGAATTATAATAACAATATCTTTCTGAGCTGCTTCAGTAGGATGGGAATCAGAGGCACTGCTTTACAGTGGCACTGATCCTTTCTGCAGAGATAAATTCAGAAGATGGTGGTAGGGGACTCCTGTTCCAACAATCTATCTTTTAGACTGCAAGTTCTCTCATGGTTCTACTTAGTATTTAACACACATATGAAACTGCTGGAAAGCTGTCCCGCCTCTTTTTGAAGACTTCCAAAGAAGGAGAACCCACCACGTCTCTAGGCAATTGGTTCCACTGTCAAACCATCCTTACTGTCAAGAAATGTTCAACTGAAATTTACTCCTGTAATTTAAAACCATTAGACCTTGTCCTACACTCTGGGGCTGCATAAAACAAATCTGCACCCTCCTCTCTATGACAGCCCTTGAAATATTTAAAGAGGGGAATTATGTCAGTCTTCCCATCCCCAGGCTGAACATGCCCAACTCCCTCAATTTTTCTGATAGGTTCTGTTCTCCATACCTCTTATCATGATTTTTGTCCTTATCTCCACATGCTCCAACTTGCCTATATCATTCCTAAAATGAGGTGTCCAGAACTGAACACTATACTTCAGATGAGGTCTGACTAGTGCAAAATATAGTGGGACTATTACTTCCCTTGTCTTGGAAACTATGGCTCTATTTAATGCAGGCTAAAATAGTATTTGCCTTCTTTGCTGCAGCATCAAATTTCTGGGTCATGTTCAATTTATGATCAGCAATAATCCCAAGGTCCTTCTCACAGGTACTGCTGCTAAGCCAAGTATCCCTCATCCACTCGTATTGAGTGTATATTTGTTTTTTGTGGCCAAAATGTAGACTTGTGCATTTGTCTCTGTTAAATTTCATTCTATTAGTTTCAGCCCAGTTTTCTAGTTTATCAAAGTCCTTTTGAATTCTGTTCCTATCTTCCAATGTGTTAGCTACCACTTCCATGTTTTGTACCATCCACAAACTTGATAAGGATAATGTTTTGTACCACCCACAAACTTGATAAGGATATCCCCTTGATAATGGAACCCATCATCTGTTTAATTGATAAAAATACTGCAGAGTAATGGCCCCAGAACAGAACCCTATGGTACTCCACTTGAGACTTCCCTCCAGTTTGAAGTGAGCCACTGAGTATGATCCTATAAACAGGGTTTCCAACCATTTATGGATCCATCTGACCATGTTCCCATCTATTCCACATTTATTCAGTTTGCTAATCAAAATATCAAGGGGGAATTTATCAAATGGTTTGCTGAAATCCAGATAAACGATGTCAACAGTGTTTCTACCACCTACTAAACTAGTGACCTGATTAAAAAAAGAGGTAAGATCAATTTGCCAAGATTTGTTCTTGACAAACGCATGCTGGCTCCTCCTAATTACACCATTGTCATCTAGATACTTACAGATTCCTTTATACATTAGCACCCCCACATCCTCTGATTCGCCATCTGCGGATTCAATTATCCGTGGATGGTGACGGTGAGGTGGGTGGGTGGGAGGAGGCAATTGTGGTGCAGTGGTCAGGGGAGGGAGGGAGGAGGCGAGCTTGCCTCCCCCTCCCTTCTCCGTGGGGGTTGAGTGTGTTCCCGCACGGCGGGTGGGTGGAGGGTTCTGGCACGGCAGGTGGGTGGGGGAAGGAGGGAAGAGGCGACCTCACAGGGGTTGGGTCGGGCAGGTGGGTGGAGGGTTCTGGCGCGGTGGGTAGGGGAAGGAGGAGGTGAGCTCGTCTCCCCCTCCCTTCTCCACAGGGGGGTTCCAGTGCGTGGTGGGCGGGAGAAGGGTTCAGGTGTAGCGGAGCTGGTGGGCAGGGGAGGGAGGAGGTGAGTTTGCCTCCTCCTCCCTTCCCTGGGAGGATTCCGGTGGCAGCAGTGTTGTTATTATCTGCATATTTCACCATCCATGGTGGGGCCTGGAACCAATCCCTTGTAGATACGGGGGCCCTACTGTAGTCCATTCTAATATTTTTCCTGATATTGAGGTCAGGCTGATTGGCCTGTAGTTCCCTGGGTCTTTCTTTTTGATGAGAAGGACAATGTTTGACCTTCCCCAATCATCTGGCACCTCACCTGTTCTCCAAGATTTCTAAAAAATATATACGGCAAGTTGTTTAGGGAGTACATCAGCAAATTCCCTCAATACTCTGGGATGCAGTTCATCTGGCCCTGCAGATTTGAACTCATTTAGGTTAACTAAGTGGTTCATGGCTATCTCTTTGTCAATCTTGAATTGCAATTTGGATCCCTTGCCAAGGTCTCTGCTGATGCATGGAAGCACACACTTCTCTTTTTGGGAGAAAAGTGATGCAAAACAGTTATTGAACAGTTTTGACTTATCATTGTGATCTGTTAACATTTCACCATCCTTATTGAGCAGTGTCCCCATTGTCTCCTTGGTCATTCTGTTGCCTCATATGTATCTGAAAACCCCATTTTGTTGTTCCTTGGATGTTGCTCAGCTCATTCTGAGCTTTAGCTTTCTTTATACTATTCCTGCTGGCTTGGGCTACCCATCTGTACTCTTCTTTGATTATTTGTCCTTCCTACAATTTTTTATACTTGCTCTTTTTTAATTTTAATTTCCTCCTTGAGTTTGTTATGCAGCCACATTGGCTTTTTCAGATGTTTCCCATTTTTCTTCTTCCATGGGATTATTTTTGATTATGCAACTCCTTCAAAAATGTCTACCCTTGCTAGGTGTCTTTTTCCTTTTGCATCTCTAGTCATGGAATTCCACCCACTAGTTTCTCAACAACAGCTATCTGCAAATCCAAGCTCCACATTAGAGTATAGGCTTCTCTGTCCTGGCTCACAATTGTGAATTCTGGCATGACATGGTCACTCTCCCATAACGTATTGACTATTTTGATTGGTTCAGGTCGAATCCAAGGTTGCTGGTCCCCTTGTTCCTTCCTCTACTTTTTGAAATAGAAAATTATTTCCAAGGCACATCAGGAATTTGTTGGACAGACTATGCTTTGCAGAGTTAGTCTTCCAACAAATATCAGTGTAATTGAAATCCCCTATAACGATTAATTCTTGCATCTGAGATTTCTGAGATTTGTTTTTGAAAGGCATCATCTATCATTTCTTCTTGGTTGGGTGGCCTGTAGTAGACTTCTATCACAGCATTGCTTTTATTTATTTCTCCATCTGTTTTTACCCAAATGCTCTCAGTTGGTCCACTCTGATCACTCTCATGGATTTCTATATAAGCTAATTTATCTTTGACCTATAATGCTACTGCTCATCCCTTTCTGCCACATCTACTCTTTCTAAATAGGTCATATTCCTCAATTGTTATGTTCCAATCATAGAAGTCATCCCACCAGGCCTCCATTATACCTATTAAGCCTCGTTTTCCTTCCTGCACTAGGAGTTCAAGTTCGTCTTGTTTGTTTCCCAAACTCTGTGCCTTGGTGTATAGACATCTGAAGCCCTGTTTGTCCTCGCCTATTCATTTACTGTCACTTTTTCTGTGGATCCCATTTTCTCTCTCGGCTTCTCCTCTAGAATTCACATCCTTGTGTTTAGAGCTTGCCTTTGGCTTGATGTTTGAGCTATCACCTCCAAACCCCAAGGGTTTGATCAGATTTGCCATGCCACTACAAAAGACATTCTTCCCAGTCTTCATGAGGTGAAGCCCACCTGTAGTCAGTAGTTCTCTGTCTAAGAAGTGAAGACAAGATGAGTTTGAAATAAATGGAGAAATAAGTAAAAGCAGCATTGTGGTAGAAGTTTGCTACAGGCCACCAAACCAAGAACAGGTGTGAACAGAACTGAAATTAAAGACTTTATCACACAATGGGTTTGTTGCACAATTCACTGGTTTAGCTCTGTGTTTGAACTTTCCTTATCACATGACATTGTAACTCTCCCATTGTTGAATTGCATTTTCCTCGTTATTGGATTGTATCTTTTCACTGATAGGAAAAACCCATTAATGGCTCTAACATCACTGCTGTTCAACTATTGTTTCTGCTGCAATTGTTTCCTTTTGCTACAGTTCTGATATTCTGGCAGTCGTGTGTTGTGTGGAGGCGTGGTTCTCCTCTTCTCCCCATCCCTATCCCCAAGCAGAGTGAAGTCACTCCATGTCCAGTGTCTGGACAAAGAGGGCATCACAGGAACAACCTTCCTTTTACTCTGTTCCCAGTTTTTATTTTATTTATTTTTATTTGTTTTGCCCTAATTGTGTAATTGCGCTGCTGTGGCGGGTCACCATGAAACAATTATGCAATTATAGCAGCACCCTCATAACATACATTAAAAACAAAACAAAAACAAAACAAAGCAAAACAAAACAACTGTAGTTTTCCAGTCTACAGGTTGACCCCCATATCCACAGGGATACATTCTAAGACCCTCTGTGGATACCTGAAACTGTGGATATTAGGGAACCCTATTATTTTCAATGAGATGAACGCTGGCCGTTGACCAGAGAAACAGATTGGAAGAGCTAGAAATGCCTAGAGAGAACATATTTTTTCAGACATGGATAAGTGAACAATGGATATGAGGATCGACCTGTGTTTACTCCTGTACAACATAAGTGGAAAAGTAGAGGGGAAAAATAATTGTACTGCTATGGCAGGTCACCAGAATGCTGCAATTACAGCAGCACCCTCCATTTCCATGAAGTGCCAAAACTGTGCAATTGTGGCATCTAAAAAAGGGGGAAATTAAACAACATGCATGTGCTACATAGGGTAGACATGGTAGGAAGGCAGGGTCAATCAAGGCAATGCAGAATACTAATTGTAGGAACATGCATGATTGAAGTGTTGCCACAGCACTACTGGAGAGAAGGTGCAATGATCATTGTTGCCATACTGGTACGTTTCTGTTTGCTTAAACAACACAATTGTTGCAAGACAACAGGTTGGTGTGATAAAGCCCTAAGTAAAAAACTAAAGTGGTCCTCCAGATGTTGTTTATCCAGCATTCAACATTGACTCGGCTGACCAGAGCTCATGGGAGTTGTAGTCTAACAATATCTGACTACCTGACTTCCACCCCAGATTTACTCCTTTTAATGTCTGGAGGTTTCTACATTACAATGCCCTCACATGCAAGTTGCTCAGGCACCAGGTGGTTGGAATGCAAGAGTTGTTGAGTAGTTAATTCAGTCCAGGTCAGTCACAGGTTATCCAAGCAAGAAGATGGGAGGAACAAGAGAGTGGTCGTTACAGCAAGTTAGTAGTCCAAATAAACCAAGCTAGCAAGGAGCAAAACAAGATCATCAATCATACTCAATCTGAATGTCAGGGAAAACACAAACACCAAAAGATACTACCAGTCACCATGATATGGCAAGATATGGCAGCTGCAAGCAACAAATATGCTGGGGAGCTGCTGGAAAAATTATGGACAGTTGACTCCAAACAGTTGCTGACTAATTAATCAGCATTGCCTATTTAAGAGCTGCTGGGATCGGCATCCCTCTGTCACTCCACAAAAGACGGAGGTGTGTCTTCAGTGTCTTCTACCTTTGTCACCTTCTGCTGGGGAGTAGGGCCCCCATTGTCTCAGCTCCCAGCTCCTCTGACTCCAAGAGACTACAGCTGTCCCTTCATTTTTGTGGCTTTCCCTTTTGTGTTTTGGTGTATTCGCGGAGTCCCACCCAGCTTTGGCTCTTCCACCAAGGAGGGGAAAGTGTGTATGTTGGAGGAGGAGGGCAGGCAGGTGGGGAGGCGTGGCGATGGTGGTGGGGCTCTCCTGCCCCCACTGCAGCTTTGGCCGTACTCCCTACCCCTAGGACTGCGGCGGCAGCAGTAGCACCACCACAAGCTACCCCACCATCCACTCACCAGGTGGGTGGGCGGGTTGGCAGGTGGGAGCGCGCAGTGGTGCAGCGATGGTGGCAGGGCTCTCCTGCCCCTGCTGTGGCTTTGGCCAGCTTCCCCCTCTCTGGGACTGTGGCGGCAGCAGTAGCACCACCAGCAGCCACCCCACCAGCCACTCACTAGGTGGGTGGGCGGGTTGGCAGGCGGGGGCGCACAGCATTGTGGCGATGGTGGCAGGGCTCTCCTACCCCTGCTGCAGCTTTGGCCAGCCCAGGCAGGTGGGGCAGGCAGGGGCGCGTGGTAGTGATGCGATGGTGGCAGGGCTCTCCTACCCCTGCTGTGGCTTTGGCTGGCCTCCCCCTCCCTGGGACTGCGGGAGCCGCTCAGCCCTCCCACCCAGCCTCAGCTCTTCCCCCGGGGAGGGGAAGTGTGTGTGTGTATGTGTTGGAGGAGGAGGGCGGGCAGGTGGGGTGCACGGCAGTGCAGTTTTTACTTTACTTTTTACCTTATTTGTGGTTTCATAGAATCACAGAACTGTAGAGTTGGAAGAGACCACAAGGGCCATCCAGTCCAACCCCCTGCCACACAGTTTTTTTTTACTTTTGCGATGGTGCTCCACTCCAACCCCCACAAATGGGAAGGGAAGACTGTATTTATCAGGAGCTGCAGATTCCTGGCAATCTCCTTCCTCCTCCTCTTTGTCTGAATCATCCGGAGGGTGAATTATGACAATTATTGTAATTAAAAACAGCTTTTTTATTAGCTCATATAAAAACAGTACACCACTTACCTGGAGTTGACTGATTTGCTCTTCAAAGGCAACAGCTTTCATTTCTAGGACCTTTTTCTGTTCTTCTACCTGCTGTAAAATCTCTAATTTTTCTGTCAGCTCTTTGCCTAGTCTGCTACATTCTTGACGAAGTTTAGCCAGTTCGGTGTTCTGCCTGAATGATAAAAACACAGGAAATAAAGTTGTATCAAGCTTGATTCAATACCCTTCTGATTAAACAGAACTGAAAGGTGTGTTTCTACGCAATAGCTGATTAAGGGAAGTATCTGGGCATCTTGTTACCTTGCTCCTTACTACTTTCTGTTGTAAGAGAGTCTTCAATTGTTTCATTTATAGGCCACCCAGAGCTTGTAAGTAATGTGTTAGATGTAGGAATGCTAGGTATAATGTGTTAGGAGCAGGAGTGGGTGGTAACAATGGAATACAGTAATTACATCCTTTCTCATAGTTAATGGTCTCTCTCTGTTTTTTCTTCGCAAACAAAGATTCAGGAAGGACTCATCCTGCGCTTTCTGCAAGCGCGCTGATGACTAAAAAGGCCAATCTGAGATAAACAAGTCCAATTGCAAAAAGCACAGCAGAAGGTCTCCTTGGGTGATGTTTTTGGGTTGTGATTCTTTCTGCGTTGTCATTTCTCTTCAAGACTTGTTCGGCGTGAGTTTTCAAATAAGGCTGCAGCATTGTGGATTGTGTGTCTCCATGCCTCCCGATGTGAGGCCAGGGCAGACCATTGTTGGTGATCAATTTGGCTGAGCCTGAGATGTTGTTTCAGGGAGTCTTTGTATAGCTTTTTTGGAGCGTCCCTCTTATGCTGACCCGTGGCGAGTTCACCATAGAGTAGTATTTTTGGGAGGCAATGGTCCTCCATCCTAGAAACGTGCCCTGCCCAGCGCAGCTGCGTTCTCAATATCATGGCCTCAATGCTGGTGATCCCTGCTTGCTCAAGGACAGCAACATTCGTCACATAGTCAGTCCAGTGTATATTTAGGATTGTGCGTAGACAGCGCTGATGAAAGCGCTCGAGGAGTCGTAGGTGGTGGCGATAGGTGACCCATGTTTCAGATCCATAAAGGAGGATAGACAGTACAATGGCTCTATACACACTGATTTTTGTGCTTTGCCTCAGGTGTTTATTGCTCCAGACTCTTTTGTGAAGTCTTCCAAATGCGCTATATGCCTTTGCTAATCTGTGATTGATCTCTTTGTCAATCTTGGCATCTGAGGAGATGATGCTTCCCAGGTAGGTGAACTGCTGAACGGACCTGAGCACACGTTTGTTGACGGCAATGTGGGGATGGTGGTGTTCGTCCTGTGGTACAGGCTGGTAGAGAACGTCCGTTTTCTTCAGGTGGACTTCCAGCCCAAACAGCTCTGCAGCTGTTGCAAAGCAGGATGTTAGGCGCTGCAGAGCTGCTTCTGTGTGGGCAACAAGGGCAGCATCATCGGCGAAGAGCAGCTCACGGACTAGATAGTTTAGAGTCTTAGTGTGAGCCCTCAGACGGCTTAAGTTAAACAAGCTACCATCAGTACGGTAACATATATATATGGCATCGTCTTCTTCAAGCTCTGCCATAGCCCTTTTGAGCATCATGCTAAAGAAGATTGTAAATAAAGTTATAGCAGAAAAGACACAACGCTGTGCAGATCTGGGTGATCATAGAGGATTTTATGAAGCTCTTAGAGCAGTGTTTGGACCTACTTATCAGGTCCAAAGCTCCTTATACAGTACAGTTATACAGTTAATGGTACAATTAATGTATTATGGTTTTTAGAGTAATGAATAAGGTTTCATTATCACTTCATCAACATTATTTTTAAGGGTTAGTGGAGTTTGGCTTTTTAAAAAAAAAACTCAATTAAAACAACACAGTACTAATACATTAGTCCTTGCTGCACTGATTTTAACATAAAGATATTGTAGAAATTTTTAAAGTAATGACTAATCCTGATAAGTTAAGCTCTCAGAGTAACACTTCCAAGCTCTGATTCTGCCTCTACTCCAAAAAGCATATGCCTCTCACTCTGAGCAGAAAAATGGGAAAGGAAAATTCCAGACTTAAAAGGGAAGTTTTCTCCAAATATACACATATACAATACTTTCATGTGGACAAGTGTTCTATAATGCCAATGCTCATGCAAAAAGTAAAGAATGAGAATCCCTTATCCAGAAATCCAAAATACTCCAAAATCCAAACTGTCCACATGGGTGGCTAAGATAATGGCACCTTTGCTTTCTGATGGTCCAATGTACACAAATGTTTCATGCACCAAATTATTTAAAATACTGTGTATAACATTACCTATAGGCTATGTGTATAAGGTGTACATGAAACATAAACAAATTTTGCTGACTAGGGTCCCATCTTCAAGATATTGCATTATGCATATGCAAATATTTCAAAATCCAAAATGCTTCTGGTCCTAAGCATTTCAGATAAGGGATACTCAATCTGTACTCTAAAGCAAACATTTTGACAAAGTTCTTGCAATGTCAAGACAAAGAGCCAAGCAAGCATCTCATAGCCCCAAGTTAACTTTAGTTTGGATTTACAAAACTGAGACTTATATTTTGAATTAAAGAAATTATAACCATTGAGACTTCTGTTGACTACACGGAGCTTTTTGTTAAGGAAAGAAACAGAACAGAATCTTAACATCTCTCCCAACAGATGAAGTCATATATAGTAAGACATCCATATCTGCTTGGGATTGGTTCTGGGTGTGTGTGTGGATACTAAAAACCGTGGATAATAGTGAACACCATTGAAAATAATGGGACTTCCAGTTTAAAATACCATAGAGTTGCCTTGGAGGACCTAGAAAATGGCTAGAGAGGACACATTTTCTAGGAAGACTCTATGGTAGGTGTGCTGTTTTGTGTCCCAGGGATAATTGAATCAGTGTATAATGAATCAGTGGATATGGGGGTCCTACTGTAGACTTTAAAAATCATGGGGGTGAGAATGAAATCTTGCAAATCACTACAGTAAAAAGTGCCATGGGGTTGAACAGAAAGCCCCTGCTGACACATTTAGAAAGTAACCCAGCAGACAGGAATGGATCCACCGTGTCATCCAATCCCCAGCCCTAAGAATCAATCCAGCATGACCACAGTTGACACTTTGCAAAGCCACTGAGGTGTCCAGAAGAATCAACACCATGCACTCCCTTATCTTTCTTCTTGCAAAGGCCATCTATAAGGGCAACCAAGGCCATTTCAGAGCCAAACCTGGCCCCGATTCCAGACTGAGATGGATCATGATAATCCACTTCAGCCACAACTTTCTTGAGAACTTTACTCCAAAAAGGAATATTTGTGACTGCAGTGTAGTTGTTATAAACCAGGCAGAGTCCTTTTTGAAAAGGAATGCTGGTCTCACATCCCCTTCCAAACTAATGATACCATTCCTTCCTATAAGGAGGCGCTAGCCACTCCCTTGTCCAGGCACTCAATCCTGCTCCCATCCGCACTAGATTTCAAAAATAATGAATGACAAGGTTTGGATGTATACATAGTTCTTTTCAATGGACTTTGTTGACATCATCAGGACAAAAAAAACCCTGAAACTGAGATAAGAATTGCATGGAGTACAAACTGGCTGGAGCTACCTGCAATCTCACAGGCATGGCAAATGTTCTTACACACAAACGGGAGCTAATTATCCTGGTGTGAACAAGTATTCATGCACAAGTAGAGCGACAAATTTCAATCTCTGCTACAAAGCCTTTTTTCCAGTTAGGCACAGGGAACTCTAGATTCCCTGTCAGGAAAATGCACATGGTAAAATATTGAGAATAATGGATTTAGTCAACAGGATTTAGGGAGCCCTGGTGGTACAGTGGTTAAATGACAGTACTGCAAGCCACAAGGTTATGAGTTCGATCCCAGAGGGCTCCAAGGTTGACTCAGCCTTCCATCTTTCCACAGGTCGGTAAATTGAGTACCCAGCTTATTGGGGGCAATTAGCTAAAAAAAAAAAAACCTACTGTACGCTTAGGGAGTACTTATGCATTGATAAGTGGTATATAAATACCAATGCTATTGCAATATATATAGTCAAGAGAAGGTCAAAGTGTCACTAAGCCCCTAGATTGTTTCTGTAGCCCACATGCCCCCCTAAGCTATCCAATGTGATGGGGAAAATGTATGTGCAAAAGGGATTCTCACACTTGTGGAGGCCCCCAGGAATGGCAAGGGTCTTTTTGCTAAATCAGGTTATTTACTCCCACTCCAGAAGCCAAAAACAAAAATCCCAGAAGTGAACCTCCTGCTACTTCTATGTTGGATTTTATTTATTTAAAAAAAAATATTTCCAGGCCTGGTGCAGCCCCAGTTGACTTGTGGGGTTGAAAACCTACCCCCAAGAAGATATGAAATTGCCCACCCTGATCTAAACTAAGCAAAACAGAACCTAAAGTATTCCAGCCCCTACTGATAGTCTTGGAATGCCAGTTGCGAATTTCTCCATCTGTATTATGAACCACAAAGTGTGAATGTGAGAGGAAAAGCCATAGGAGTTTTAACAGCCCCACGGTCAAAGCTTCTGTCATATGCTTTCTCATTCTTAGCTAAAGTCCTCAGAAAGATGAAGACAGAGGGTACATAAACTACGTCAGTCGCTCCAAAACAACCAATGTAAGAATGCTTCTTGGACCTGGCACATCTATGTAAAAATCAAATTTTGCCCATTTTTCTAAATCAAGGAATTGCTCCATTAATGGGATCCCATATTGGAGATGGAGAAGGATGGAGCAAGACCTCATACCATCCTACAACCAGACATCGGTATATGAATTGGACTTTGGACCATCTGAAAGATGCAGATTCCCTAGGTAATGCAGCTGGAAGGGAATCTTTGTGTGAGGACTGTTACAGAGTGAGGACTGTTACATGGATAAAATGCCACTGTGACCTCCTTTGAGAAAAGACACAATGCAAATATGATAATATAGTAAAGGAAATATTAAACTGCCATGTGAAAGAGTCCACACCAATTGCAATGAAAAAGAATTTATGAATTGCACTCTGGATGCTATCTAATGTCTACCATTTCAAATGCTCTCAGATTGGAGTGCCAATCAGAAGGGCTTTAATACACACACAGACATAATTGTTGGCCCTTACCATACAAACTAACGCTGTTAGTTCACAGTCAAGCAACATATAGCTTGCATATTCCATTAATCTAGTCCCTGCCATAGATTTCTAATGCTTTGATTGATTATTTCTGCATGGCAACGAGTTGGACTAGATGGCCCTTGTTGTCTCTTCCCATTCTATGATTCCACAGAGAAGGCAAAAATGATTTACTTAACTACCTGTATAATAGCTAAATGCCTAAGAAAGCTATAGGAAATGGCCTTAAGAACACTGGGACTATGCACACACACACACATACTCCTATGTAAATTCTACATAGTTTTAGCCCAGTTTTCTTTGTCTCAGACACTGTTGGCCTCAAAAGCCTGTAAGCAAACACTAAGGCATAACAATAGAGGAATGAAAACCCTCTCTACCAAAGTTGCAATCGATTACATCTTTGTTAAAGTGATTATGTAATAAATGGTATTACAAGATGTTGTGTTATCTACAGTTGATTGCATAACCCATTTTGCACAAATGCCTGTACAATTAAAATTTTGTTTTTTAAAAAGCTCCTGCAAAGACAAGTCCAGTACTTCCCAAGGCAGTCTGTTTCACTACCAGACAGCTCTTACTGACAGGACATCCTTCCTAATTTTTAGTTACAATCTACTTGTAATTTGAATATCATCATGTTTACTCAGGCCTTATCTTACAGAACAGCAGAAAACAAGCTTGTTCCATCTTCCACATGACAGCTCTTCAGATACTTCATCAATCTCATCACCTCTCAAGTCTTGTCTTCCTCAAACTAAATATACCTAGTTCCCTTTGCCGCTCCTCATAGGCCCTTGTTTATAGACCTTTTACCATTGTGATCACCTTTCTCTTGACACATTCTAGCTTCTCAGTGTTCTCCTCAAACTGTGGTACACAGAACAGGCCACAGTACTCCAGGTGGGGTCTGTCCAAGCTTTTTTTCTGTACTTTCAGTTGTACTCAAGTGGTTTTCTCAATCAGTTTCAACTTTACTATAGGTGACTGCAGCAGGTACAGATTTAACCATATTTTTTCCTATCCACTGTGCAATCTCATGATTTCACATTAACTAAAATATTTTCCATCTTACTTGCTCTCAGTCTGGCTTGTGGCTTGGTTTAGAGCATCTCTGAGAATGGAATTTTCTTGCTGCAAGCGAGCAAGCTGGGTGTTAGGCCCATTCTCTAACTGTTCTTGTAGGGTTCGAATCTGAAAATAAATAAAGAGTAACATCAGAATAGCTCCCAGCTGTTATTTTATCCTGTCACAGCAGCTCAGAACTTTATGTAGACAATATATGACTTTCATCTGGGTGTAAACAACCCCTCTCTTGACTCTTTATTGCCCATAACCAGGGCCGGTTTAACCTGTCTGCCAAATCAGCATTGGCAGGGGGCCCCGAGGTCAAGAGGGGGCCCCGTGTTGGCCTCCTTAATCTGATGAAGGAACAGCCAGGAGACAGCCGGGAGGAGCCCCCTCTTACCCTCCTCCTCCAAAAACCTCCTGCTGGCTTTTTTAAAAAAACAAACAAAACAGCCTCTCCAAAACTAAAGAGAAAGAGAAAGAGAAAGAAACAGCAGCCCTCCGTGGCAGAAGCTGGAGGGAGAGGCACATCAGAGAGGGTGAGTGTGTGTGTGTGAGAGAGAGACAGGGAATTTGAGGGTTGTCTCCCTCAGAAAGGGCTTGCTTCTTTCTTTCTTTCTTTCTTTCTTTCTTTCTTTCTTTCTTTCTTGCCCATGTGCCTTCAAGTCATATGGGGGCCCCAAAGTAAAGCATTGCAGGGGGCCCCAAAATTCCTTAAACCGGCCCTGCCCATAACCAACTGAGATGGTGAGGATGTAGACTGAACAGATTTAACATATATATTCATGTATAAGTTGACTTATACAAATCAACTTATACATGAGTATGAGTACAAGTTGAGGGCAGGTTTGGGGCCAAATTTATGGATTTTGATATGACCTGTAGCTAAATCAAGGGTCATTATGCAGAGCGGGGAAAGCGTCAGCGACACCTCAGGGAGCAAGCCACTCTTGGCCACCACCATTTTCCTACCCAGGCCTTCAAAAAGGCCTTTCACCACTCTACTCAGAGAAGGGGATGGTTCCTTTTTTGACAAAGGTTAAGGTCCAGTATTAATTCTTATCAAAAAAGGAAACATCCCCTTTCTCAGAATAGAGGGGCAAAAGGTGAGAGCTTAATCTGTTCCAGGAGAACCTAAAAGAAGCACTGACCCTCTCTACTCTCTTGCCACTCCTTTGAAGGGAAGTGCCAAAGAGTTGCTGCCGCCATCTTCCCACGCAGGCATTCAAAAAGGCCAGAAATGGTGCCAGAGGGAGAAAGCAGAGGGGTTGATGCTTCTTTTAGCTTCTCCTGAGATGGACTATGCTGTTGCCTTTTGCCACTCTACTCAGGTTCCTTTTTTGATAGGAGTTAAGGTACAGTAGTCACACTGACCCATGGATAAGTTAACTCAGGGTTTTTGGGTCGAATTTTGACTAAAATTTCTTGACTTATACATAAGTATATATGGTAATTCCTGTCTCTTAAAGTGCTTTGAAAGTTTAAATCAGTGGTTTCCAAACTTTGGTCATTCAGATGTTTTGGACTTCATCTCCCAGAATTCCTGACTTTTTTTAGGTGGCTAGGGCTCCTAGCAGATGAAGTCCAAAACACCTGGAGGACCAAAGTTGGGAATCACTAGTTTAAATAAATGTGTGGACAGGAGTGATCTGACTTTCCTGATCAAACTGAACAATTATGGAAGAGGTCCTCCTATGGACTAAAAAAATATTGATCAACTAATGAAAAGAAAAGGAAGCAGAGGGTAGAAATAAGCAGACAATTTCTGCAGTGAAGTGATGTGAGTAGTGGGGTCCTTCAGGGATCTGTACTGGGAACAGTGCTTTCCCCAGAACCAGGAACAGTGCTTTTTAACTTTATACTTCTCAATTAATCTGCCTTATAAAAGAAGCTAAGGAGATTAGCATCCAGCTAGCAAGGCAGGGATTAAAAAATTGACGAGCTAGGAAAGGGAGCAAACCGTTGTAGCTGAAAAGAATTGGAACTCCTGCCTATCCAGCTGGCCCAAGGGGAATGACCCGTTGGTTTAGTGGATTGCTCCTCCTAATCTATCCAGAGAATATCTGGAGTTAGGGATGAGTAATGAGGAGGCCAGGTTTGCTGATGCCACAAATATTTTTAGGGTGATTAGGAAAACAGATAATAAAGAGCTCCACCTGAGTATTAATTTTAAATGGATTTTAATATGGCAAACAAGATTCAGTATAATGAAAAATAAAGTGATGAACAATGTAGCAAAATGTTTCAACCACACACATACACTGATGGGATATGAATTAGCTGCAAGCGTCTTGTAGTTCTAATAAATAGCTTTAAAAATGTCAACTCAGAGCGCACCTGTTCAAAGTTGACTATCTTGGACCTGATCCTCATCAACAGAGAAGAACTGCTCAAAAAGTTAGATAGAAGTGATGACGTCTTCTTTGGATTCAATATACAACAGAAAGCATATTCAAATGTGCACTCTGTACTTTTAAAAATCTGATTTCAAAAAGCTCAAGGAAATGCTGAGTGAGATCCCATGGTCAGAAATGAATGAGTTCATGATGGATTGGAGCTTCTTAAAGGTGAGATATTATATGGAAAACTGCAATCAATCAAAGAGGAAAGAAAAGTAGGAAGCACCCAAAAGACTGGAGTGACTATGTAAGGAATTTTCATAGAATCTAAAAGTTGGAAGGGACTGCAAAGGCTATCTACACTAACCCTCTGCCATGCAGAAACACTACTGAGAAATGGCCATCCAAACTTTGTTTAAAGACTTCTGAAGGAGAGTCCACCACTTCCCCGCTTTTTCTCCAAGGTAATCTATCCACCATCAAACAGCTCTTATAGTAAAGTAGTTCTTCCTAATGTTTAGCTGGAATCTCTTCTGTGGTCATTTGAATCCATTGGTTTGTGTCCCATTTTCTGGAGCAGCAGAAAAGAAGCCTGCTCCAACTTCTATCTATGTGACATCCCTTCAGATACTTAAAAGATGGCTCTTGTGTCACCTCTCAGTCTTCTCTTCTTCAAACTAGACATATCCAGCTCTCTAAACTGTTCCTCATAGGATATGGTTTCCAAACCTTTGGTCATTTTGGTCACCCTTCTCTGGATGTGTTCAGATGAGCTGACATTGTAAAGGGGGCATATATAAGAAATGTAAAAAGAAGTAATCACAAAGGGAGAGTACAAATTAGCAGCCAAATTTTTGCAGAGAAAAGGTCAGGACGGCTAACATTCAGATGAAGTTCAGCCTTGCATTAAAAGTGGGTGTGGTAGGGGTGGGTATGTTCAAAGCAAGAGGAATAAGCAGTAAGTTCGGTGTGCAGAGAACAGACCATCTCTGAGGAGAGTGGACTCTCCTTTGGAGCTTAAAATAGATGGCCCTGGCAGTTCCTTCCAGCTCTATCATTCTATGAGAAGAAGAAATGGCACATATAACAGAAAAAATTCAGAAGTACCCAACATTTGCTTTGCCTCTGTCTTCAACAGTGTGATGCAGCAGCTAAAAAGGCCAATGCGACTTTGGGCTGTATCAATAGAAGTATAGTGTCCAGATCAAGGGAAGTAATAGTGCCGCTCTATTCTGCCTTGGTCAGACCTCACCTAGAATACTGTGTCCAGTTCTGGCACCACAATTCAAAAAGGATATTGACAAATTGGAGTGTGTCCAAAGAAGGGCAACTAAAATGGTGAAAGGTCTGGAAACCATGCCTTATGAGGAGAGACTTAGGGAGCTGGGTATGTTTAGCCTGGAAAAAAGACGGTGGGGCGATATGATATCTCTGTTTAAGTATTTGAAGGGGTGTCACGTTGAGGGTGGAGCAAGTTTGTTTTCTGCTGCTCCAGAGACTAGAACACAGAGCAATGGATGCAAACTCCAGGAACAGAGATTCCACCTCAACATTAGGAGGAACTTTCTGACAGTAAGAGCTGTTTGGCAGTGGAACACACTCCCTCAGAGCGTGGTGGGGTCTCCTTCCTTGGAGGTCTTTAAACAGAGGCTGGATGGCCATCTGTCAGGGCTGCTTTGATCGTGATTTCCGGTGTGGCAGGGGGTTGGACTGGATGGGCCCTCGTGGTCTCTTCCAACTCTGCACTTCTATGATTCTATGATTCTTCCTAAAAGATAAACGGAACATGAGGAGACTGCAGCCCAAGAAAAGAGGTTGCATGGGAACAACTAGCTTTTTAAAATGCATACAAGTCTCCAAGGTCAGATGAACTGCATCCAAGGGTACTAAAGGAACTTGCCGATGTAATCTCAGAATCTCCGTCTATACTCTTGAAAAACAGGAGAACTCTTGGAGAACAGAACTTGAGGGTGGGTGAATGTTATCCCCCCCACAGCTTTAAAAAAAGTGGTGAAGGAGAGGACACAGCCAACTGCTGAACTCTAAGCTTGACATCAATAACAGGACAGGTTCTAGAAGAGATCTTTACAGTCATGTTTGTGAGTGCTTAGAGAAAAATACTGATTAAAAAGCCAGCATGTGTTTCTCAGAAAGACTAAATAAAATGAATCTTCTCTCTTTTCTTGATAGATCATAGAATCATAGAGTTGGAAGAGACCACAAAGGCCATCCAGTCCAACCCCCTGCCATGCAGGAATACACAATCAAGCATTCCCAACAGATGGGCATCCAGCTTTTTATGTGGAAAATGCTGTGAGCATAATGTATCTTGATTTCAGTAAGGGTTCTGACAAACTCCCTCCCCCATGATATCCTTGCAGACAAACTGAAAATATGGGCTAGATGACTCTACCATTAGCAAGATTTGTAGCTGGCTGATATAACAACCTGTCAAGATTGGCCCCTGACGTGGCTTGTTCCTGCCATTTTCTGTATTGTTCTGTAACCTTGGTGTTAATTGTGTTTTCATTCTCTGTACTTGTTAACGAGTGTTCCTTGCCAACTGTGGAAGGGAATAATAACTGTTTCTAATGTCAATGAAGTGATAAGCCTGCAGCTGCAAAATTGCCTTTGGAAAAGGGGGCTGGATGTTGTATGGGAAGGTAATGTTCGGGATGATGGGTGACCAATGGTATGGAAGATTGGACAGATTGTAATACAGTTGTACCTTTATATTTGCTGGGGTTTGGTTCCAGGACCCCCCATGGATACCAAAAATCTGTGAATACTCAAGTCCCATTACAGTTGTCCCTCCACATATGCGGCTTTCACTTTTGCGGTTCTGCCTATTCACAGTTTGCTCTGCAAGCGCCCCATTTAAATCAGTTTCTCTCCCTTGCACACAAGGGAGGGGAGCCGATTTAAACAGAGCACTCCCCAAGCAAACTGCGCGGCCAACTCCCCGCTTTCCTGGGGCTTGGCTTCAGGGGGTGTGGGTGGGTGGGAGGGAGAAGGGTTTTTCTCCCACCCACCCCACCCTTCCCAAAGTGGAGACGGGGCTCTGGGAGCCTCGTTGCCGCTTTTGTCCCCCCCCCCCGCCCTTCCCAAAGCGACAACAGGGCTCTGGGAGACTCATTGCCGCTTTTCGCCCACCTCTTCACCCTTCCCAAAGCGACAACGGGGCTCTGGGAGCCTCGTCCCCACTTTTCGCCCACCCCCTCTGCTCTTCCCAAAGCGATGACAGGGCTCTGGGAGCCTCGTCGCTGCTTTTCTCCCTCCCCCCTCCGCCCTTCCCAAAGCGACAACGGGGCTCTGCGAGCCTTGTCACCACTTTTCACTCACCCACCCCTGCCCTTCCCAAACAAATAAGCATTGTCGCAAACAAATAAGCAGAGCCCCGTCGTTGCTTTGGGAAGGGCTGGGGTGGTGGTGGTGAGGTCCTTTTTTATTTGCAGTTTTTTCACATTCACGGGGGTCTTGCGCCCCTAACCCCCGCGAACGTGGAGGGATGACTGTATATGCAATGGCATAGCAAAATGGTGTCCCTTATATAAGATGGCAAAATCAACATTTGCTTTTTTGGATCATTATTTTTTAAAGAATATTTTCAAGCTGTGAATACTTAAATCCGTAGATATCAAAACCGTGGATACGGAGGGACAACTCTATGCTTTTATTATACTGTGTGTCCGATAAGTTTCAGTTCTAAGCAACAACCTTGTATGAATCATAGAATCATAGAATTGCAGAGTTGGAAGAGACCACGAGGGCCATCCAGTCCAACCCCCCTGCCACGCAGGAAATCACAATCAAAGCATCCCCGACAGATGGCAATCCAGCCTCTGTTTAAAGACCTCCAAGGAAGGAGACCCCACCACGCTCCGAGGGAGTGTGTTCCACTGCCGAACAGCTCTTACTGTCAAAAAGTTCCTCCTCATGTTGAGGTGGAATCTCTGTTCCTGGAGCTTGCACCCATTGCTCTGTGTTCCAGTCTCTGGAGCAGCAGAAAACAAGCCTGCTCCATCCTCAGCGTGACATCCCTTCAAATACTTAAACAGGGCTATCATATCATATCGCCTCTTAAGCGTCTTTTTTCCAGGCTAAACATACCCAGCTCCCTAAGTCTCTCCTCATAAGGCATCGTTTCCAGACAGAATGATATGTTTTCTGGATTTCTATGCCAATAAAATTTTCTGATTGACTCTGAAACTGCTGGTCACTGCATCTGGGAATGTAAGTACATGATACAACCTAACAGAGTGCTCATCAAAGGTGTCTTATCATTCTGGAAATGTGGTACTGCACAATTCTGTTCTGGGTCCAATGTTGTTCAACATTTTAATAAATAACTTGGATGAAAGAGCAGAGGGATGCTCACAAATCTGCAGATGACATCTAACTGGAAGGGATAGTTAAAACTTCAGAAGACAGAATCAATATTTCAGATGACTTTAATACACTGGAGAACTGAACGGTGGCACGAGATTTCACCAGGGATTTGAATTTCAGTTGGAATGAATACAAGATAATACATTTAGGCTGAATGAATCAGATGCACTTGGATTCTGACAATGATGTACTCCCAACGCCTGAACCCCTTATTCAGCTGGGAATAAGGATTTGGATGTGTATGGATATGTTTTCAATTTGTTACATGTTTTGTATGTGATCTGTATGTTTTCAATATTTAAACTTTTAAAATCTATTTTTATAAATAAAAAAACCCTATTATATATTGCAATAATACATAATGTTGTACCCTGTCATCAGAAGTATCATCTGCTCTTCCTAAGTTTGCCGTTACCAATGTTTTTAGCAAATAAAGCTTGACTTGAATCAACTGATGTATATCTTGATTTCAGAGATCCAATATTAAATAAAGCTAAATAAAGCCAAGGAAGTCAGTATTAAATAAAGCTAAGTCACTTCCTTTACCTTTTTTTGCAAGTGTTGGGTCTCAGTTTCATGATCCTGATAACTGGCCTGCATACGGGCTTGGACAGCAGACATTTCTTGCTCATGTGTCAACAGTTGCTCCTTCCATTTATTCTCAAACATGATGGTCTTTGCTTTCTCAGCTGCAAGTTCCTTCAAGAGAAGCCATTCATGATTAAGAAGATTTAATGTGTAGAATCAAGTTATGAAACATATACTACAAGGGTGTGAGAGTTATGGGAGTCCAGGGACCAATTCCATGTCCTGGACTTATCAGGGGCTGCACTGCTCCTCAAAATGAAACTGGAAGTATCTGGATGTCTACTTCTGGCTTTGTGGAACCACTTTTGGCCCCCCAAAAGGCATGGAGGCAGTGGAGGGAAGAGTGCTGCAAGGTGCTTTAAAGTTGAACTGCTACTCCAGGAGATTTCCAGGAAGGGCAACTTTCTTTTTTCTAAGTGAGGGGCACAACAGCCACAAAAACGAGCAGGGATCCACTGCCCACCTTGATATAGTACACACTACCCTCAGCCATAACTCAGTATTGTTATGGGTGGTCTGAAACACACATGTAAAGCGGTATTATTAAACTATGAATACCTCAAGGCTATCACCCACTTACTGGCATCTCATGCTGAACTATACTGCAGTATTTTACTAGGCTGACATCTAGTATAAATGCATGTGTACACATACACACACTCCTTAGCTGCTGCTTTTGTGGGGGCAGAAGGACAGAAGTTGCAGGGTTAGCTTTCATCCCTATCCTCATCTCTAGGTCTAAGTACTGTACTTCTGGCACTTGGGATCATAATACAGTGGCAGAAAAGGCACTGATATCCCCACATCACAAATTCTCAATATAATTTTCAACATTTTGATGTGTAACAAATAATATTCATCAAAAGCCTTTTAAAATATGCTATAAGGCCAAAGCTTTTCAAAAGGAGAAAAAAATGGAAGTAATTTTATGATTATGTGCACGTGATGACTCAAATAACCATATGCATTCACATGCATGCAAAAAAGCTGTATTCAAAGCATGGTATATAAATTTAAAAACCCACCCTAAATTAGACCACTGGGAATGCTAGCCCTGGTAGTATGCAGATTACAGCAAACAAAATACTTTCTCATGTTTAAGAGAAGAATGAGAAGGTGTCTACATTGCCGTTAGATGCTACAAGGAGTGCACAGTAAGGTAATAAGGCTCAAAATACTTGTTTTGAGGATGCCCAGTTCTATTTCTGAGGCCTTTAAAGCTTTACAAACTTACCTTTGTAAGTTCTCTCAGCTTAGCTTTTGCAGCAGTTGCATTTTCCTGCTCCATAGTAAGCAGCTTCTCTCTTTCCTCTAGTTGTCGTTTCAGAACAGCAACAGGGTCATTTTTCTGAGTTGCCTAAGAACCAATAATTAGAAATAAATTAAGAACTCAGTGCTGAATGAAGTACTTCAGAGGTCTGTGATACCATGTCCAGGACAACTAACGTGTTTACTACCAAGTTTATTGGCCACTGTTTTCTGCCCATTTAAACTATGTCTTACAGACAGTCCCACTTGGCCAGTGTGACTAGCTTTGGGACACTTAATGCTCTCCACATTCATGAACTGATTTATTAAATATATATTTCTTCCTCTTCATTAGGTGTCCAAAAGCTACTTATATCAGTGGGATAAGTCCATTGATTTAATTGAAAACATAACCTATTCAAAATAAATAGGCTGAATAGGAAAGGAGCAGTAGCAGTATGAAATACCGCTGAGGAAATCCACAAATTCAAGCACACAAGATAAGTTGAGAGCATTTGGGTAAAACTAAGAAAAGGCAGAAATAATAGAAATACATTCCAGGTGTCTATTACAAATTGCCAACCCAGACAGAAGATTTGGATGATGCCCTTTTTGATCAGAACACCAAATTTTCCCACAAAAGAGACATAGTACCACTGGGAGACATCAATTCCCCTGATACCATATGGAAGTTAAACTCTGTTAAGAATGAAAACTTAATATATTCATTTAAACAACAACAACAATATTTTAAAGATGTAACAGAGACCAATATAACCAGCTAACAATGCAACTGAGATCCAATAAGATGAGGTATATGAATCTGTGAACTTTAGCACATGAGGATGCTAAAGCAGAATTACAGCGGAATAGTACAGTAAGACCCCTGTATCCATGGAGGATTGGTTCCCCCCCCCCCGTGGATACCAAAAACCACTGGATAATAGCAAACGCCATTGAAAATAATGGGACTTCTGGTTTAAAATACCAGAGTTGCCTTGGAGGACCCAGAAAATGGCTAGAGAGGACACGTTTTCTAGGAAGGCTCTATGGTAGCTGTGCTGAAACTGAAACTGCAGATAACTGAATCAGTGGATAATGAATCAGCAGATACAGGGGTCCTACTGTAATGAATTTGGCCAGTACTTATGAGATGACATTGTGGCTGTCCTGTTGTGCCCCTTTCAATTGACAGGAAAACCCCATCAATACCTGCCAATATCACTACTTTTCTGCTGCTACCCTTGGTGCAATAGGTCCTTTTGCTTCAGTTCCAGGAGGACTGCAGTCACAAGGCATGAAGGGGGCTGGTTCTCCTCCCCCCCTCGCTATTCCAAAGCAGCATGGGGTCAGCCTGCTTTGGAATAGCAAGGGGAAGGGGAAGAGAGAGGGAGAGGAGGAAAAGCAAGCCCCCTCATTCCATGTGACTGCAGTCATCCCAGAACTGAAGCGAAGGGACATATAGCACCAGGGGGCTGCCAAAGGAGCACAGTTGCACGAATGAAGAGAGGTGTGATAATAAACGTTTTATCACTGGTATGTTCCCATTTACTTTAATAATATCTATTAATAGATCCAAGCTTGGGCCATGTTGGAATCTATATTGGCAGATACTAGATTCTATGGCCTAATTAAGGCGGTTTACAATAATAGCCAACTTCATATAAGGTGCAGTCCCTCAAGGCCAACTCTCTGGAGTCATACCCATGGCGAGAGGTATAAGACAGGGTTGTATTCTTACACCATCCCTATTTAATCTCTGTCTAAATGATCTAGTGGATACAATGATGAATGAGAATGGCCACCTACCCAAATTAGGTAATAAGAAAATTCCTGTTATGCTCTATGCTGATGACACTGTAATTCTTTCAAGATCTAGAAAGGGGCTTAAAGTCCTATTAGGGACATTTTCAGATTATTGTTGTGAGAATGAAATTAAGATTAATACCGCAAAATTCAAAATTCTTGTTTTTTCAAAGGAAATTTTCAGTACATTGATGGAGTTTGAATGGCTGTCCCCTGGAAGAGATCAGAAGCTTGGACTTGTTTTTCATCATAAAATCTCAGGGTCCTTACAAAGATCAGCAGCAATCAGCAAAGCCCTAGGTTGCAATCCAGCCATTTTAAAATTCTTTCACAATAAAGGGCATCAATATGTCCCTGCTGCTATTAAGAGTTACAGCGCTAAAATTATGTCTAAATTGCTATTTGCAGCTGTTACCTGGATTGAGGGGTTTAACTCTGAGCTAGACAATTTTTATGTCAGATTCTTAAGGGCCCTCCTTCATACTCTGAGATGCGTTTCAAACCCAGTTCTAATGCTTGAAACTGGGGAAAGTTCTCCCTCTATGAGGGCTTAGTTGATAGCAGTGAAACTTTGGCTTAGAATTATACTCTGCAAGCATGGTAAGGACCTACTTAGCCACCTTGCAATGGATAATTATGCAAGTAGATGGTCCAAATACACTGCCCAACAAAACAACCACAATTGGTCTCTCACCATCTTTCCTCCTTAATCTGGGTTATGACACAGCCTTAAAAACTGCTAAACAAAGACTCTGGGACATTGATTTTTCCTTGGTTTTTTTCTGATGTTTCGCCTGCATCTGTGACTGGCATCTTCAGAGATACAGTATTCGTTAGTTTCTGGGTGTAGAAATGCAAGGAGGATTAGTGTCTGTTTGGCTAATGGTTGGTTAATGGTCCATTATCTGCTGGAAATCCCCCTGTCCCTGGGTGGAATTCATTTGTAAGTGTTGAGTTTTGATTCTATTGTGGGAGCCAGATTTTGTTTACTTTTAGGGTTTCTACTTCCTGTTGAAGTTGTCCAGGTGTTTGTGGATTTCAATAGCTTCTCTGTGCATTTTGACATGATAGTTGTTGGCCTGGTCCAGAATTTCTGTGTTTTCAAATAGTATTTTGTGTCCAGATTGGTTTATAATGTGTTCCACTACTGCTTATTTTCCTTGCTGGCCCAGTCTGCAGTGTCTCTCATGTTCCTTGATCCGTGTTTGCACACTGCGTTTAGTGGTCCCTATGTAAACTTGTCCACAGCTGTGTGGTATACGGTAAACTCCCGGAGCTGTGAGAGGGTTTCTTTTACACACACACACACACACACACACACATATATATATTACACAAGTTCTTCATTTATCATACAAACATATCTGGTAACATTTCTATAGATATCCATAGAATTACAATTATTATGCTTCCTAATACATATTTTATCACCTTGTTTCATTTATCTAATTTATTACCTTCATACAAATCTATCTCATTTTAACCCCTTCAATCTTGCCAACATTACTCTTCCGACACTCCTTCACTTTCTCCTCACTCCTCTCACCCACTTCTATTCTCCCTCCATCCTTTCTTCCTTTCTCCATTCCATTACACACGCACTCCCTTGTATCCTTATACACATATTCATACCCTCCCACATACTTTCCCTTCATTGTGTATTTCTATTATTTACTTCCATCCTTCCTTCCACTTGACTTCCCTTGTCCCACCTCCCGTCTGGATTATATTAGAGTTCTCTTCCTCTTCTCCTCTACACATTCTTTATTATATTGTCATTTCCCTTATCTTTACCTTTCTGTAATTTACACAGCCTGCTCCTTGAAAATACATGATTATATTATATTATAGCTTTTGCTCCCATGTCTCAGTGCCGTCTATTTTAACTATATTTTCTCTTTCCTCTTCTCTTAAATTTATCCTGTTATACTGTCCCTTAATCTGTCCATTAAGTCATCTTAATATCCCATCTTTTTAGCCAATATTCTCGAATCGGAGTCCATTCTTCTTCCAGATTTACTGTCTTTTCTTTATTCAAAATACATATTAATCTGTCATTTTCTCGCATGTGAGAGGGTCTCTTTTGTCCTTCACTGAGCGTAGCATTTCTTGGATTTTCTTGGTTGGTCTGTAAATTGTTTGGAGGTTGTGTTTCCTCATCAGTTTCCCTATTCTGTCTGTGACTCCTTTGATGTATGGTAAAAATACCTTCCCTTTGGGTGGCTGTTTTTCTTCTTCATTCCTGTGGTTTTTTTCTGGGTCTGGCTGCTCTTGTGATGTCTGATCAGGAGTAACCATTAGCCTGTAGGGCCCAGTTTAGGTGCTTCAGTTCATCCTCCAGGTGGGGGGGGGGGTTCGTAGATCCTTTTTGCACAGTCTACCAATGTTTTTATTGTGCTTCTTTTTTGTCCTGGGTGATGATTGGAGTTCTTGTGTAGGTACCTGTCTGTTTGTGTGGGTTTTCTGTATACCTTGTGGCCTAACTGTTGGTTTGGTTTGCGGATGACTAGGACATCCAAGAATGGCAATGTTCCTTCCTTTTCTTTTTCCAACGTGAATTGGATATTTGGTTGGATGCTGTTCAGATGGTTCAGGAAAGAGACCAAATCTTCTTCTCTGTGGCTCCAAATGGTGAAAGTGTCATCCACAGATCGGAACCATGTTGTGGGCTTTTTTGGTGCTGTTTCCAGGGCTTGCTTTTCAAAATGTTCCATACAAAAGTTTGCTATCATGGGGCTCAGGGGGCTGCCCATGGCTACCCCATCTATCTGTTCATAGAATTCATTATCCCACTGGAAGTAGCTTGTGGTGAGGCAGTGTTTGAACAAGGTTGTGATGTCCTCAGGAAATATTTGTTGGATGAATGCCATGGTGTCCATTATGAGGACTTTGGTGAACAAGGAGACAACATCAAAGTTGATCAGTCTGTCTCCTGGAGCTATTGAAATCTATTGAAATCCACAAACACCTGGACAACTTCAACAGGAAAGAAGAAACCCTAAAAGTAAACAAAATCTGGCTTCCAGTTTTAAAAAAACAATAGAATCAAAACTCAACACTTACAAAGGAATTCCACCAAGGGACAGGGGAATTTCAAGCAGATAATGGCATCAACCAACCATTAGCCAAACAGACACTAATCCTCCTTGCATTTCTACACCCAGAAACTATTCAAATACACAAATTTACATATACTCCCAACAGGGGTTCACAGGATCTAAACTCCACACACACTCCGACCCAACCATTCTCTGAAGATGCCAGCCACAGACGCAGGTGAAATGTCAGAAGTAAACTCTTCCAGAACAGAAGTAAACTTTTCCAGCCTGGAAAACCCCCCCAAAAATTTATGGATGCTGGCCATGAAAGCCTTCAACTTCATATATGAAGGATATTATTTATTTATTTATTTATTTAGGTGTTTATACCCCACTCTTCAGCCACAAAGGCTCTCACAGAGCAGATTACAAATTGTTAAGCAATAGCAATTTACACATCTACACTGCATTAAACTGTTTCCAATGTATGTTAGCTAACTGCCCCCACAAGCTGGGTACTCATTTTACCAACCTAAGAAAGGATGGAAGGCTGAGTGAACCCTGGAGCCCTTGGGATCAAACTTGCAATCTTGTGGCTGCAGTACTGTCATTTAACCACTGCACCACCAGGGCTCCCTGGTGATAAGCAATGGAACAATATATCAAAGCAAGAATGCTAGCAAGGCAATTAAATCTGAAGTATTACATTATATTCAAATTTCAACAAAAATGTATACATTTTAGCAATTACATGTTCATCATCTATACACAGCTGTATTTCAAATTCTGACCCATTTTGTTTAAAAACACAGGTCTTTTTATCCATTTTAAATCTTTTGAATAACTATAAGAAGACGACTGAAAACTGTCCCTCTGCTAACTGCTCTCTTGATTTAATTTTAGATTTCCCTTGACAAATCTCCAGATGGTTTTGAAACATAAGTCACCATTTTTTACCTGTTGTTTGTCTTCTACAAAATGTTTCTTGTGCCGAAACCCACAGAGGTATTTTCGTTCACAACCTGGATTTATATCTACAGTTGTTCCTCCGTATCCACGGATTTGGTATCCATGGATTTAAGTATTCACGGCTTGAAAATATTATTTAAAAAATAATAATCCAAAAAGCAAACCTTGATTTTGCCATCTTGTATAAGGGACACCATTTTGCTATGCCATTGCATATAATGGGACTTGAGTATCTATGGATTTTGGTATCCACGGGGGGTCCTGGAACCAAACCCCAGAGAATATGAAGGGACAGCTGTATTCCATATTCTCAATAAGGTATGCCACACAAAATGATTTTTGAAATCTACATTAACTTTGACATTATCATACCATAAATATGCATGTCATCCAAACCTCAGGTCATCCCCTTCCAACTCTTAATAGTCTTTTATTTCTGAATATCACCCATTTTTTTCATCCAAGCCAAACAACAGGCTGCAAAATACAATTTCAAATCAGGTAAATCCAGTCCTCTCTTTCTCTTGTGTCTTGTAATACTTCATAGTTAACTCATGGTTTCCCCCCCTTACTATGCAAAATTTGATATATCTTTTTATCACCGTTTAACTGGTACATCAGTTGTCAAAACAAAGTATTGTCTGAAACAGGAACATCACTCTAGGTAAACCATTCACTTTTATCACAGAAAATTCTCCCCAGCAGCGACAAATTTAATTTCTCCCATGGTAATAAGTCCTTCTTAATTTCATTCCATGTCTTAATATAATTATTTTGAAAAAAACATACAATTCATATTTGTCATGGTAATACCTAAGCATTTTATTTTCTTCAAATTTTAAATGTCTCAATTTTAAAACCAGTTTTGTCCATCAACTCAACTTTATCTTCTATATTCATATATTTAGTTAATATTTCAGTCTTTTGATTATTAATCTTAAAGCCTGCCAACACACCAAAATCTTTAAATTTGTCCATTAACACTTCTATATCTCCCAAAGGATTATCCAGATGTATCAACCAATCATCAGCAAATGCCCTTAACTTATCAATTATGAAAGTTCAGACTACTACACCATGATGTTAACATATCAATATCTGATTAAGTAGACTAGATCACAAAGGCCTCTGCCATAGTAAATATGTTATTTTTGGAAGAAATAATATGAGTTAACTTGGTTTCGCTGTAAATTTCTCCTAATCCAAGATTTTTCTAAGATTATGCCATGAAGAGCTTTTTGACTTCAGAAGGCAGTATGAACATAGTCACCTGCACTCACACAGTCTCATTTCTCATTCCCTGCTGGTCTTCAAAGAAAGCTAAATCTTCCTAGTGTCTGGCATCCACTACCTCAGGCCCTGGGAAAGATAACAAGCAGAGAGAAACTCACTGATTTTTGGAGGGGAGCCATAGCTCAGTTTTGCATGCAGATGTCCTATGTTTACTCCCAGCATCTCCAGGCAGGGAGCAGAAAGAATTCTATTGAAATCTAGGATGGCCACTGCCAGACAACACAGTATTGTCTGTGTTGATAATACTGGGCTAGATGATCTCATTCAGTGTAAAGCAGCCTCCTGTTTTCCTGTAAAATTGGATGACTGCTTCTCTCTCTCCTAACTTCTATCCACATGTCAGATGATAGGGAGGGGGGGGCAGGAATCTCTGTATCTTGCGCACTGCCATGTTTTCCACAACAACAAAAAATAACCTTTGCTGCATTAATGTCTATCTAATTGTTGTTCCAAGTACAAGTACATCCAGAAGATTCTGTTTATATACCCTCAGACCTCAGGCTTGTGCATGCTTACTCGGAAGTAAGCCCTAGTGAATTCAATGGAATTTACTCAGGTAAGTATGCATAAAACTGCAGCCCTAGTCTTCACAGTTGACTTGGAACAAGCAGATAGAAATATCTTACATGTCCTCTTGGCAGAACACCAAGAGCTCTTGTGTACTTCCTGATGTTATTTCACATAAGAGAAGATTCCTCTGTGATAATCCAGTTTACGATAACTGTCTAAACTAGAAATCTAGAAAAGAATGTTTTGACCTTTTGTTGTCATCAGTAGTTTTACCAAATGGCTTCTACTTATATTGCAAATTATTTTAATACATTCAGATATCACCTTAAATAACCATAAAGAATGACAATGAAGACAATGAAAAAATCAGTAAGACAACAACAGCTTACAACATATGGAGTCACTTTATCTCAATGATGATCCAAATAATTTTGATGCTTGAGGTAAAAAAAAAATCTGAATAGCAAACGCCTCCCACTAATTAACATGGGGTGCAATCCACAGGAATGCTTTCCTACACAAGCTCCACTAAAATATGTGACATCTGCAAAGAAACATTACTAAACTCTTCCCTGTGACTCTTTCCACAAGCTTTGTTTTCATAGTAGATCCTGAACAGAAAGGAATGCAAAACTGGAATACATCTGCACTTCCATATATTGTTATCAATTTGTACTAGTGAAGCATTCAGAAGGCTATACATTTTGTTCTGTTTTGAACCATCTTATGTGTAATAAAAAGTTCCATAAGTAAATCTATTTCCTTGTTGTGTTCAAAACATCACCCCATAGCCAAACAGAAATTATTGGAAGAATCCAAGGAATTATTGATGTCCTTGTAGGGTTAGATAATATATTTATATGGAGGGATAGTCACCCACTTGAGCTCTCAACTTAACCTGACCACACAGCCACAGGTCAGCCACCTCAGTGACAAGCTGGCCACTACTCTGCCTCCTCTAAGAGAACCCTGCCTGATACAGATATATCACCTTACCTCATGGTATGGCAACCTCTGCCTTGATAAGTAAGCCATTTTTACTTCCCTCTTGCACTGCTTTTCCACAGTTGTATCCAACTGTGATATACAGTACTTGTGTAGAGAGGAAATGAAATGTTCACAGCAGAGATCTGAATATCAAAAGATGTTCATACCATAAGCCACGGGTCCTGAGCACCTCCTGCTTTCTCAGTCAGGATTTCAATCAGCTGCTGGGCCTCACCTTCACCAAAAACCATGCTGCTGATTATGGAAATTAAGGTCTTGTATGGCAGAGAAAGCATGCTTTCAACATCTGTGGTAGCTACAAAGAAAGGGGGAACAGAAGTAAGCTGACACTTTTAAATATGAAATTAAAAAAAAACAGTGTTCTGAAACGATGAGAAATTTTTCACTGCTCTTTTCTGTTTATAGGTTTACGCAAGGCAAATTCTTATAACGATTTCCTAGCCTGGCAATTCAATGACCAAAGTTACACATCAAGTAAAACTTTGAATAACGTGCTTGCCCATGAAGGCAATGCTGTGTCATTTAAAAAAAAAAAAAAGATTTAAAAACCCTATTGTAATGCTTACCTTTTGGTGAGGATTCCTGCTATAAGGTATCAGGTGATCAGAGGTAAGGAGAGCACTGAACTCTGTTCTGAGAGCTCTGCCATTGGGGGTGCCCCAAATCGCCATAGAATTCATTCCCACATTTCATCCCTGCCTCTAGTAAGAGGGCAGAGAAACCACCAGTCTAATTATGGGGCCAAGGAGTTATTGTTTATGCACCAAGTCAACCCTATTTACATAACAAATAGATGTCAAACCTTAATTTTTTTATTCAATAATATTTGAAATTACAGATTAAGATTTTTTTTTTAAGATATCTGTGCTGATCCCTATGTGGGGGGTCTAAACATGAGCAGCTGGTCATAACTTTATGACAGGGAAGTTGGTCCGTGGACCCAATTTGACCCACAGTCAAACTCTCTCTTACCAGAGGCTCTGGGGCTCCCTCACTCCAAGCCTCATGCCCGGAGTGGGAGAAAAATGTCCTCTTATTTATGTTCAGTAAGTGATTGGAAATAACCAGGAAATTGCAAAGTGCAATGCTTTCCCTCTCACTTGGGAGGGAGACAGGTGTGCAAAACTGGGAGCTCTCAGGTGGCACTTGTAAGCACTGAAAAAGCCTCAGTCAGGACACAGACAGCACATGCAAGTCTGGGGCAGGAATGCTTTGCTCCCAGTACAAGGAAAGAGGCAAGAAAGCCTTCTCTGCTGGTCTTGCATGTAGCAGCTGAGTCCTGTTCAGAGCTCAGTAGGTGCTTATAAGACCAGCATGTTCCTCTCTCACACACATAATCTGTGGGTGAATCTGTTAGTCAACTCTAATTACATGGTCATTGTCAATCAGTCAGATATCATCCAGCCCTGTTTGGACACTGGGGTAAAGAATCCATCGCCACCCCTACTTCACCGTGGTCCCCCAGCCTTGCTGTATTGGGGTAACACAAATGCCACAAAAACCTCTGTGTTCTCCAGAAATATTTGTTTAATTAATTTGTACAAAAGCACAGGATGGAGGAAAGATCAGAAAAGCCAAAAAGTTATGCCAAATATTCTGACCACAAAGTCTGCGATTTAATGTGTAATTTAATAAAATGCTCTAGGCACAGCCCAGTTAACAAAGCCTCTGAGAAAGAAATTCCATTTTACAATGTCTTTTTAAACATGCCCAGACCCCCTTTTCCTCTTCATTCGCTGTCTAGGTAAAAGTCTTTCAGCACCATAAGAATTGGAAGAATGATGAAGGAGGGCTGGAGAAAGACAGAGTATTTAGGTGGTGCTGTAGGCTATATTTCAGAGGAAAGAACTGGCAAAACCACTTCTGAGTATTCCTTGCCTAAGAAAACCCTATGAAATTCATGGGGTCACCATATGGCAAGAGGGGACTTGAAGGCACATGCACACACAGTGCATCTTTTGAAAAACAGCTTAAAGTTAGGTCAAGAAGAGCATGTAGTATAAGCTGTGCACACAAAAAACAGCACTATAACGTTTTTGCAACTTCTGTCCAAAATAAAAATTTTAATGTAATGGGAACGCATACGTTGTCTTGCTGGGAATGTATAGAATATAAGGTTAAGCTGTTTAGAGGTAGATAAGATTATTTACATAACTTTAAATTAAACAATGAAAACATTGAAATAGGTTAAGATTTTCCGTAGCTTGGCTCTGTCAATTGGTGACTGTAGTCAAGAAATCAAAAGAAAACTAGTACTTGGAAGGGCAGCTATGAAGGCATTAGAAAAGATTCTCAAATGTCAGAGATTTGGGATCGCCAAGCCACCTTTATCAGCTCTATTGTATTGGATTTTTTTTTTTTAGAAAGTCAAAGACATCAATGACCTCCTGCCTATTTTTTTCTAAATCTTTTTGCCATATTTTCAATATATATATGTTATGATTTAAGGGGATAGATCAAGATCTTGCAGGAGATACATAGCCACAATGCTGTAGCTATGCTCCAACTCCAAAATCCACCTTAAAATTCAACCAGCTACAGAATTTGTGGTACTGGCAAACAGGGCACTGAAGGACTACACATCCAGCTTCCTCTCACCAGTGACTGGCAGTGTGCCAAAAAGAAGCAGGGGTCCCTGTGGGGTCTTGTTCCAACTCATCAGCATACCAATGTGTGTTGGTGGGAGGGGGGTTGGATGTGTCATCCTTCAGTGCGTAGAACTCCACCTCTTCTTACAGTTGCCTGGATTTTAAGGTGGATTTCAGGGGCATTTCTCTCTCTGGCTTTTCTTCGCAGATGAAGATTCAGGAAGGGCTCATCCACACTTTCCGCAAGCACGCTGATGACTGAAAAGGCCAATCCGAGATAAACAAGTCCGGTTGCAGAAAGCACAGCAGAGGGTCTCCTTGGGTGATGATTCCGGGTTGTGATTCTTTCTGTGTTGTCGTTTCTCCTCAAGACTTGTTCAGCATGAGTTCTCAAATAAGGCTGCAGCATTGCGGATAGTGCGTCTCCATGCCTCCTGATGTGAGGCCATGGCGGACTACAGTTGGTGATCAATTTGGCTGAGCCTGAGATGTTGTTTCAGGGAGTCCTTGTATCGCTTTTTTGGAGCGCCCCTCTTACGCTGACCTGTGGCAAGTTCACCACAGAGTACTATTTTGGGGAGGTGATGGTCCCAGGGGCATTTACAGTCATAGCAATGTTACCTTACTTTTTGCCCAAAAAGAAGGCAAAAATCATTAATGAAGAAGAGCATACAAAACTACTGTTGTAAACAGAGAAACCTTGGAATATATGTACAGAGTTTAGGAAAGTCTGGAAAACAAATCTCAGGTCATTAAATATAATACTTTCGTGTGTGTGTGCATGCACATGTGCCCTGGATAATTAACAATGAATATAATACAAAACCCTACTGTAAAATTAAAATGCTTATCAGACTCTGCTCAAAATTACAGCTTCCTCTCAGATCCATGGTGGTTGCGTGAGCTCTGTGTTCACACCCATCCCCTCTGTCGCATGTACATTATATATCAGGCCAGATGTAAGCTTCCCCATAACACTCACGTGTCACTTTGGGCAAATCATAGCCTTTCATAAAAATGGAGCTGAATGGGGAGGAAAATAATGTACAATACCTTTAGCTCCAGAAAATAAATGGAATGAAATCCGTTAAGGAAGTTAAAGCTGGGGGGGGGGGACACATGATTGTCATAAAAATTATAATACATTCCAATGGCCTTTGAGAATTTTTCAGGGTTCCTCCAAACTGCTCAATAGTTCCAGGAAATATTGGGACATTCTCTTTGGGAATTTTACACCTTGCAATAATTGTGTTCACTCCTACAACTAGTTTTCCCCAAATATGTCAGTTTTTTGGCCCTAGTTGGTTGGTGACTGTCGAGTTGATAGAGAGTGCGTGCAGTGGTTAGAGATCCTGATTAAGGAGCAAAGACGCCAATGGCTTAGAGAAACAAAATTACAGAGACTCCATACTAAGGTAGGAAAGTTACTCAGGGTGCTAATCTAATCTAGCTTCATTCTCTGGAGAACTGAGAAAGGACTCTGAGGGAAAAGAAGAGGTGGAAAAACATTCCTAAGATTATCAGTTTACAACACAGAGAGGGGATAGGTAAGACAAGCAGGGAGGACACAATGGGTCACTCGAACTAACCTTATTGCTACTGCCCACCCTGAGGCTTTCTTGACTCTTCAGTGCTAAGCACTGTTGCATTTCCAACAAGAGTGACCCCCAATCTGTGTTTCTTTCAAACCACTCTGTCCTCCTCCTTGAGCTGTGGTATGTGTATGGTTTCCCACCAAACCCACCATAAACTCAACGCTCCCAGATGTTCCTCCCAATATCCAGATCCTCCATCTCTCTATTTTATTATTAGGTTTTTAAAAAGTTTTTTAGACAGTCATAGTGCTAAAGTAATCCAAGGCCATTTTAGCACTATAACTCTAATGAGAAAGTGGGAGGGAGGAAGAAACCTTCAGCCTGCTACCCAGAATATATCCGCACTCCCCTTCCTCATCTGGACTGAGGAATGTTGACCTTGCAGTCCAACTACGACTGCACAATTTCCACCCATGATTTAGCACTTCCATAGCTTCACCTCATTTTGATGGAAACAAGAAAGAATCAGGTATCATCTGTATATTGATACCTCAGTGCAAAACTCCAGATGACCTCATTCAGTAATTTCATGTAGACAATAAATCTGCAAAATCCCATAGGTTAAAATCAGTGGTCCCCAACCTTTTTGGCTCCAGGGAACAGTTTCATGGAAGACAATTTTTCCAGGGACCGGAGGGGGAGGGGATCCAAAAATGTGGGCCCTTCAAAAGGATCCAAGAGCTCCTTTATATGAAAAACTCTTCTATCCCAATTTTTCTCTTGGACCCCATTTAAAGTTTACCCACCATATACTGAATAGATTCTAGAACAATTTATTTGTTTGTTTATTGCATGTATATGCCACCTTTCTCCTGGTGTGAGACCCAAGGTGGCTCGCAATAAAATTAAAATACAATTAAAATATTGCCATTTTCAAAATCATACATTAAACAATATAAAATCATTTAAAAACATAGAAAAGTTAAAACAAGAGTACCCACCACCATAAGGCTCCCTGCAAGGGAATCTCTTTCAGTCCAAAAGGCAAAATTCAATTTCAAGGAATTTCTTGTGTGCCACACTCCACTGGTGGGCAGAGGGGGGCATCTCCCCTCCTCTCCCTTTTTCAAAGCGGCTTTACAGCCAGCTCCTACCTTACCTTGGTAGCTGGCATTGGAACCTGAGGCCACCAGCAGGAAGGATAAAGGTTTTTCAAACCTAATATCCAAATGAGTCCTTCTCAGATAAAAACAGTGGGGATGCCTTTACATACAAAAAGATCACTGACTTACTGGAGGGAGACTGGAATGAGCAGCTACTGCCTGGCATAGAATATAAGGCAGCTTGCTGTCTCTTCTCTTCTCTTCCCCTTTAAGCAGCATCCAGGCAGCCAGACTGAGAGAGAGAGGCTACTGTAGCTTCCTGCCAAGCAGCCTCGTGGTGCATGTGTGATAGGCTTTTTGCGAGGTTTTTGCAAGCTCCGTTTGCTTCCTTTCAAGCATTGCTGCTTGAAGGGGAGTGAACAGAGCTTGCAAAAAGCAGCAACCAGGCAGCCAGGCTCAGTCCAACTGACAATTGGATACCTCGTGCATAGCCTAGTCACTAACAGGTCATGGACTGGTACCGGTCCAGGGACTGGTACTGGTCTAGGGACTGGTGGTTGGGGACCCATGGCTTAAATGCCAAGCAGTACTCACCCAGAAACAGCTTCTGAAATCAGGTATCCAGATAAGAATGAAACTAGTGCAACAAAGCGCTTGTCTACACCAGCCAAATAAAATGTCCTCCCCCGCCATCCCCACAGCAATCAGTCCAAATGAAACAGGGTCTAATCCTCAATTCTGGTGTGAACTGTTCACAACATCCAATCAGTTCAGCAACAAACCCACACTAAACTATCATTAAATCAAAGTTTTAAAAACTCACAATTTCCTCCAGATTTTACAGGAAACCCGGTGCACTCCACAGTGACACTGGGAGGCTGTCTTCACATGCATCCCCACTATGTTGCCCACTGCTACTCCTGCTGCTGCTGATACAAGTTGCATCCTCTAAGGTCACAACGATGCACTTAGCCATGTGATCAACAGTGGGTGCCTCATTTCTGGCCTCAGAGGATGTGACGCACACCAGCGGTGGCAGCACCAGACAACAAAATGGGGAGGTGTCTGAAGACATCTGCCCAGTGTCACCACAGAGTGTACCGGTAATGGGGGGGGGGAGAGAATCTGGGGCAGCTCTAGAGCCAGAATACTCCAGGCTGCACCTAGGCATGTGATCATTCGTAAAAGATAATTCATAAAGTTCATTCGTAAAAGCAGTGTGTAGCACAACAGGGGTAAAACTGTAGAAGTGGTATAACATTTTTCAAGGCACTGATGTGAAATAAAACAATTCAGCTCCTAGGGCTGAAGTACAGCCCTCTCTATATTGAGTTAAATTTTCTATGGAGATGAGAATAAAAAATAAAATTTTCCACTTGCAGGGTGAATTGTGACAATCTATTTTGCATGTGTAGATACAGACAGAAATACAAGCATGGGTCAGATATTCACTGGCATTTATTTCAAAAAATTAAGTTTTGAAAGACTTAATGAATACTATTCATGAAATAAGATGCATGCAATTGACCTGCTGGGCTCAGCCGGTGCCTTCTTTGTGGCCCGTCTAGCTCCCCCGGCTTCCAGCGGCCTCCATAGCCACGTGGTGGCTGGCATGGGGGCCGCCACGTTAGGTGTCTCTTTCCCGGCCTGCCATGTGGGCCAGGGACAGGCGCGAAGGGTGAGCCAATTGGAGCAGGATTGGCTGCTCTGATTGGCTGGCCCTGTTGTGGAGGTGGGTTTTCCGGTCAGCGCATCTGGATGACATCGCGTTTTGTGACATTCACGGCAGCCACTTTATGGCGGCTGCTTTACGAAGCCAGGGTTGGGTATATAACCTGGCCCTGATGTCGAACAGCTCAGTAGCTTGCTGGAAGCCGAAGAAAGATTTTGAAAGATTTTATTAATACTATTGATGAAATAAGATGCATGCAATTTGTATAGAATATTGGAACATGAACATAAAGCATCTCAGAAGAAGTGACCTGATTCAAACAAAATGTTTAATATCATAACTTATTTCTGGAAGGCTTAGTAATGAAGAATAAAGATATAGTTAGAATAATAATTTTCCTAGGACTGAAGCACTTCAGAATGTATTTGGGGGACTAAATATTTGAATGAACCCTCCTCACCACGAAAATGTTTCTGCAACAGAAAAGCAGCATGTCAGGGCCAAGCCATATGTGGTCAACATGAGTGTCCTAAAAGATACGGTTCCCCCAGAAGTATTCTAGCAGGGTGTATAAGTTGCCAGCCCCAACCTGGTGCCATCCAGATGTTTTGAACATCAACTTTAATTAGTATGGCCAATTGTCAGGAACTGTAGTAACTATAGTCCAAAACCTGAAGAAGGCACCAAGTTGGGAAAGCCTGGCATATACTGTAGCATGTAATGTTTCTTAACGTTAGTCTGCTTTACAAGTGACAATTTTCCTAACACAGAAGACAGAACTGAGAAATAAAGTAGCACATGCTCAGCTCTACAATTATGTTCTCCAATTTCAAAAGTAGTATCTACACACAAATCTACTCTTCATTTTACCTAAGCTCCTTACTGTTAGCAGCCTAGTTTGGGTGAGTGTAAGGAGGACAGGTTGCTTACCTGTAACTGCAGAGCACAGTTTGGAACTTTCTAGAGCTGTTATGTAAGCTTTTTGGTAGTAGCCCCGCTCACTTTACCTCAGCACATCACCATGTTCCCATCTAAACTCTCAGTTCCACGGACTTTGCAAAGCAGCATCCAGAGGGAGAAAACAGGCAAGATATGATGAGGGGAGGTGGGGCGGGTGTGGGGCAGGTTTTGTTTTCACAATCCTTCGACCACTAAGAGTAGAAAATACTTACTGATCTACCAAAAATCACAGGGACATCTAGCAGTAGATCCTGATTCATAGGCTGTCTGCCTCAGTTCTAATAAACATTAACCTTATATAGAAAAAGGCATGTAGTTCATTGGCATAATGCAGCCAAAGATAAGCAGCTTTTAAAATGCCTTGATGTCAGTGGGAAAATTCAGTACATGTTTCAGTCTCTCCCACTGAAATGAATGAGAGAAGTCTTTGAAGAGGCAAAGTCTCAGGAGATAGCTAAGCTACCCCAAAATCTATCCTCCTAGATTTTTCGTCAAAGTATGGGAGAATTCATCACATATGAACTTTCTCTGTACAAATGGACCCACAGACAAGTAGGTGATTTTTCATGATTTATATTAACTATTGCTTTCCAGACTTAATTCACAGTACTGACAATGACCTATAAAACTCTAAATGTCTTAAATCCAGTATACGTGAAAGTCTGCCTCCAGAGGTCTTAGGAACTGAACTGCTCCATGACCTCACACTGCAGTTCTAGCACTGCTGAAATTCAGCTGTCAGGGTGGGGAGTTCTGGTGATCACAAATTCTATCTGGTTGTCAATGCCAAATTTGTGATTCCTGTTCAAACATAATTTCTATAATCAGCTCCTTCAATTTACTATGTACTATCAAACACAGGATGCAGGGAGGGATCTTCAGAAACCATCATCATCTATGCTGTCTACTACACCTGCCACTATTGAGCATCTGGATATGATTTTAAATGGTATTATTCTAGTTATCTTTTAATAGCTAGAAAAAAGGTAGAGAAAAGCAGAGATGAGAGTATAAATTGTATAAATCAAATAGATATGTATGCAGATGCTCTATAACAAGTTTAACACAATACTGTCAGCACTTACTTGATTCTTTCTTCTTTTTAGCAATTGCTTTTTTCTTATAAACTGCATCCTGCTTTCGTTCCTCTTGGTTTCCAGGAACTTCTGTTTTTTTAAGAGCCACTGAGTTATTTAAGGGAGCATCTGGCGAAGTGCCAACTGCTGGAATAGCACTTGCTGCCACCTCTTTGGGAGCTATATCAGGAATAGGGTCTTCTGAGGCAATAGTTGGCAGGAAAGAAATTACCTGGCTAGAAGCCAGCTCATCCTTCCCCACCTTCTTTTCCTTCTTTTTCTTGTCTTTAGGAGATGGGACTAGCTTCTCTTTCTCCTGGGAAGGAGCTGAAACTGACACAATAGGTGACTGAAAGTCTGTTGGTTCAATTACCAAAACTGGTTCAGGGTTTGCATCTTTATTACTGTCAGAAACATCCAGAACCAGGTCTGGCTCGGGTATTCTTCCATTAGGTTTCTCCTCCCTTTTTTTGGCCTTTCCTTTTTTCTCAGCAGGCTTCTCTTTCTTTTTCTTCTCCACCTTCTGTTGACTGACTTTCTCCAGCTCCTTGCGTTGCTTTGCCAAAGCTTCTTCATAAGATGTCTCTTTCATAGAAAAGGTGGACACCAGGAATATCCCAACAGCTGAGACCAGCATAAATCCTCCGAAAACCATGACACCTAGCATCTGAGGGTCAAAAAGATCCATTCTGGCTTCCTGGTCTTAACCTGCCAAACAAAAGAGAGAACATTAATGCTGATCTATGGACGTGTGGTGTTACTTTATACAGGGGTATGATACAAGGAAGCTCTCAGGATACAGGAGTCTACCAGTTTCCTTCTATGCAAGATCTTTTCAATGGAAATGCTAGGGACTGAACCTGAGACCTACTATGTAGAGCGTATTTCATCACTGACATGTAGTTCTGTCCCCAAATCTCCAAAAGAGTCCCCAAATCTCCAAAAGAGTCAATCCTCTCCTAACCCCTTCTGAGTTTCAAACAAGCTGACTGTAGCTTATTGGACAGAGCAAACCGCAGGCAGCAAAATACCTTAAATATACTGCTTGCCAACAGGAAGCATTTTCTGATGTATTCCAGAACACTTAGTAAGCTGCTTAATACTAAAAACATTTGTACTATGATTTAATATAAAGGTTCAATACCATAAGAAGCACCAGAAACTTAAAAAAAGTCAATCTAGATGTAAGTAATTGCCAAAGAAAAGGAAGCAAAATGCCAACAAAGTAAAAGGAAGAACATGCCAGAGTCCAGATCTAGAAGACAAGTAGACTAGATTTATGAAGAGTTAGTATCTTATAACCACTATATTTTTTCATATACTTGGGTTTGAATTCCAACTAGAGTAGACCTATTGAATTGGAGAATGAAAAAATCAATATTTGGGTAAATACCATGAACTAAATGGGTCTACTCAAGTTAGGACTAGTAATTCAATTTAGGACTTGGTATGCAAACAGAGGAACATGTCAACTTAAGATTTTTACCTGATATTTTCCGCATATTGATTGAGAAGTGTGGAATTCACATTCCCCCCTTGATGTCTAAAGAGGAGTTGGAGCTTCTAACAGGGCATATGATTCACCTTAGGAGTATGGGCACAAAATCAGGATGTTTTGTTCTTGTTTAAATGGTTGGTGAGTAGGGATCAGGAAGGAGAAGTTGTTTCACTCAAAGCCTTATCAATAAGGACTTTATAACACTACACTGTTATAGTGCTATTATTCCACTTTAACTGCCATGGTTGCCTCCTATGGAATTCTGGGGTTTGTAGTTTAGTGAGGCCTAAGAGTTCTCTGGCTAAGAGTTCTAAATGCCCCTCCCTAAACTGCAAATCCCAGGATTCCACAGGAGGCAGCCTGAGAAGTTAATGTGGAATAACAGCACTATAGCAGTGTAGTGTGATATTCTCTTAAACTGGCTCATAAGCATACCAGAATTTTCATGTGTTACTAAAGATTCTAATTTTTTAAAAAAAGATTCTGTTCTAAAATGTATGTAATCACTTTAATGTTTCCTTCTTAGAATATCAAGGGCCTTAGCAATTGCATAAGAGGAAATACACTAGGATTAAAGCAAGAGGCAGCTGGTGTTAAGCTTCTTGAAGAGACTTTAAAAGAAGTGTAATTCTACCCTGATTCAGGGGCTCTATAGGATTACATATGCAAGAGGAAAGAGTAGGGATGCCACTCCATCAATGTTCTCATTGAGCTGCACATGTTGAGTGTGAACTTTGAGTCCCATATTGGGACAAAAGTGGGATGTAAACTGAATAAATAAATAACGTAAAACTTCTATCATCACGTAGGTTCTGTGTGCAATTTTGAACCCTGATTTCTTTGCTTGAATAAGGCTGTTCATTAAAGTCTTCCAGTTTTAAGCTCCATATGCTTAAAAAGGATTGATGTTCTATTAAATAACCAAAAAGGATTGATGTTCTATTAAATAACCATATTTTATTTGAATATAAATTGCAAATTAAGAAAGTAAATTAAAGGTACATTTTCTACATTTATATGCAACCCAGTCAGGACAATAAAACAGTTACATAAAAAAAATATATTTAATATTTAAATACAGCATTAAAGAGTAGTTGAGAATGAAAGCAATATAACTAAGAGGCTTATCACATGAGGGAAGGAAGCTGCAGTACACCCCGATAATGCCACCTGCCTTATCGCACAACGTCAGCGTGTTTCAGTTGTTCTCCCGTTCTGGTCCCATGGAAGACAGTGGTAAATGCAACTCTTTTTGCTAGCTGGAAATCTGTTAGCAAAAACCTCTGTGTTTACCACTGTCTCCCATGGGATGGGAACAAGAGAACAGCTGAAACATGCCAACATTGTGCAATAAGGCAAGGTGGGACACACTACTCTTGGGCTTCCCTTCCGCTTCCCTTCTGCTAAGGCTCTAAGTTAACACTGGGAGTGATATCAGCCATCACCATGGTCATTCTGAGACTTGAGCTCTCCCTCATGCGTCCTATAATTTGCTTCTAACTCTTCTCCCACAATTCATTAGTCAATTGCTACAAGTAGATCAAACAGCAGGAAATGAAAGGAAGGACATCCAAAGGAAAAAAAATCTGAAATGTGTCTCTACATTTGTTCTTCCAAACATGATACCAGAAATTAAACAAAATCCAAGATCAGTTCATCACCAAAATACAGTTTTACTGGCCCAAACTCAGCCAGTGCTTCAGTAAAGATAACAAAACATAACCACAGTTCTGTACATGCCCTACTAATACATGCCCTGTGTTGCTCTGAACTAAAAAATAATTTTTGCAAAATACTAGAATTTCTCACTATAGACAGAGATTTATTGCTCTTCAGTTCTGCAGTGATTTCAAATAAATGTTTCTAAAAGCAGGTAAGCAATCAGATTCCTATTCAGATCACATCTACGTAGCTGGTATGGCACCTAATAATATCTCTAGAGGGCATAAAGCAGGGTCTGTAACTTCTCTGAGTTAAGGGGCCCTACTGATCTCCCAGGGGACCTTGGAGGGCTGTACAAAACTCTGCTCCCTTCCTGAAAAATACCGCCCATAAAGGCCCCTTTTATTCCTTAAGGTCAATTTCTGTTGGGGAAAAAGCACTTTCCTGAGCTCAAAACAGTCTAGAGGGGCCAAAAATGTGGCCAAGTTGCCCATCACACCCACAGGAGACAATCCCCCCCCACAAAAATATTGGGAGGTGGGGCCAGGGTGCCACAAAATCGCCCTGGGAGTAGAGCTTTCCCACAGCTGGCATAAAGGAGTAACAGTCTGTAATACATTTGATACATTAGAAACTCCTAGTTCAAAATACTGTAGTCACAATGGTGTAGTGGTTTCAGCTTCTCTGTGAGAAGGATGCCTGATATTAGTCATCCATTGAGGCTTTTCTTCCTTTTCAATTGCCAATAATTGTCTTTTTGCATTCTTCCCTGATAATGCCCCTGGTTTTGGTCCACAGTTCTTCTGGTTCATGGTCAGTTATGCTTACTAGTGCAAATTTATTCTTTACACAGACTTTACATTCTTAATGGCCATTCTTTAGATTTGGCATAATTATTGACTTAATATTTTTTAGGTTACTCTGAGAGCCAGCGTGATGTAGTGGTTTCCACTTTGGACTATGACTCTGGAGACCAGTGTTTGAATCCCTCCCTGCTCAGCCATGGAAACTCACTGGGTGACCTTGGGCAAATCACACTCTCTCAGCCTCAGAGGAAGGCACAGGCAAACCCTCTCCAAACAAATCTTGCCAAGAAAACCCCATGATAGGTTCACCTTAGAATCACCATAAGGGAGAAACAACTTCAAGGTACACAGCAACAAATTCCAAAATGAGCCAGTTTTAGCACATTGCTATCATATATTTTAAAACTGTTCCCTAGGCTTCACTGATGCCAGCAAAGCATATTTAACTTTCAGATGGTGTAGAATGCAAGGTAATTAATTGCATTTTGCCACTACTTTGCAGGCCAGCTCTTTGACATTCAGTGAGGAAAAAGAAGAGAAGACTGTGGAATCCTAGGCAGCATATTCCCTGCAATGATTATATTTTTGACCACCAGCTAGCATAGGAAATGTCTTTCAATGGGACCTCTAAATCTAACACTACTGAGAAAAAAATGTAGCATTTGTAAAACACAGCACTCATTTAGACATGATGCTTTCAAAACTATTAAGATTCTGTGTCACTTGACCACAACGTGATGAATGGTTTTAGAATTAGCTAATTAAACCACAAAATAACAAGATGCTCTGACTTAGATTGTGATAGTTTTCCTGCATCACATCTCATTGTATTAGTTTGATAGCTTTCTACTGACTAAATTCCACAGGTTCAGGCCCACAGTTAAAGCATTTTTGTCCTGATAGTGTTGAAATAGGTGAAATCAGAGGTACAGTATTTATTCCCCCTTCTGTACATTCCAGGCAAAATGGGGTTTTTCTTTAATTGAAAGTGCCACACTAGAATCACAGAATTATGACTCAGAAGGGACACCAGGGTTCACCTAGTCTGACACTCTACTTTTGCAGAAAATCCACTGCTAAAATACATAACCCTGACAGATGGCCATCCAAGCTCTGTTTTTAAAACCTGCAATCTTCTAAAGTAAAAACAATTTCAAAGCTTTTCTTAGGCTCAATCTGCATACTGCAGAGGTGAGGTAATAATAAAACCAGGACTAGATATAACTAAAAAAGTTTCTAATCAGAGATATTCAGACTCCTTTGGGTCACTGGCACCAGGGAAACATTTAAAGATGGTGATAATTTTGTGCTTGTCATAAAAAACATTAGGTAGTCTAAAACTGGAGTATGTTTGGAAGAGAAACAGAATCTTTGTGAAAATGACCATCTTGATTGATTGACATCACTTAGCTAGAATTCTATACTCCCTAACTCTAAGATCCCTTCATTTTCTTATCATTAAAGAAGTGCATATAAGAAATGAGGACAGAATCTTGTGGGGAACAATACTAATAGATTACAAGCAGTTATTCTTTCTCACAGCTTGTCCAACTGTGGTGGTCTTTAGCGGAGCCAATCATTCAGCAAGCACACACAGCTGTCTGTTTCACTTTTGACTTGCCAGGTAGAGAGCAAATAAACCACTACATAACAGGGTTTCTAGATGGCTTGGTGCTGTTTTGCAATTAGTTGTATGATTGTGGATCCAATGTAACTACATAGATGTATGTTTATCTGTTTTGGGAGAAAGGTGGGATATAAATCCAATAAATACAATTTTAAAAAAAACAGTTTCCATAGGGGATAAGTTTCAAGACACCACCACCATAGATAAACCCCACAGAATAGTACTGGAGGACCTAGAAAGGCACACAAACTCTTCCATTTGTGGGCCTCTCTAGGTACAGTGCGATTCTATGGTATGCTTAGGCCAAAAGCATACCACAGAATTGCACTGGAGGACAAGGACCTAGTAAAGCCCACAAACACTTTTGGGTGTGGGTTGGGGTTGAAGCACAGGTAAGTAAAACCATGGATATAGAGTCCATGGATAAGGGGGCCATATTGTAGGACGTTGGCCATGGTAATGTACCTCTAAAATTCCTTCAGAAATTTGAAATGCTACAGTTCCCCAATATGTTGTTGGTTTGCATTAGAAATATCAAGATTTGTTCAGGATTGCAGCAATTTATAATATCCTCAAACACAGCACCATATTCCCTTATCAGATCATGAAAAGTAGGACAGCATAGTATGGACATTATTTCTTAGACCTGACTCAGATCCCTTGGACCCTTGAATCAGTTTGTGCCATCACTTAAAATGGTTCAACACAGAAGGCAGAGGTTAGAAGCATTAACATTAAATCAAAAATTAATTCAATACTAATTTAATATCTTTTGTTATAAACCATAAAATCAGTTCATCATGTTACTTATGTTCTTAGTAATGTCTCATTTAAATTTTAAATAAATCAATTAAAATATTTATCAATTAAATATCAATTAAATAAATATAAATTTAAAATGTCCAGGGGTAACAATTTTAGCCCCTTATTTTCAAGATCTGGAAGAGGGTAAATAACAAGAATGACAGGGCAATTCTGTCAAATCCATCTACTCATTTGAAATCTATCTGAGCTATAACTTTATTGTTCACCTTCATTTTATGCTAAGGAATCTTCAGAAAAGGTCTGCTTGTCTAGGAAAAAAAATGGCATTCCATGCTCTTCAAAAGATGCAGAAAGAAGAGTTCACACCACAAAAGGAAGGACCTAGAATAGTAAGAGGCAGATGGAGAAATTGCAGAAATTGCTTTTGGACACAAGCACTGAAACATACTGAAGTGAGTTGACTCCTCTCTCCAAGAAGCTAGAGCCAAAAAGCCTCTCACACTGGAAAATGCCTCAGAGTTTTGGCTCTGCCTCCTTGGAAGAGCTGAGCTCTGTTTCCACCACAGACTAAACAGGAAAAGAAAGGATGTACAAGGTAGGCCCACTGAATTCAAGCACCAGTAGCCTTTCTTAGCATTGTAAGGAGTTGCAGGTAGGACAGACATGTGAGTCAGCTTGTCTCTCTCACAGCCAAGACAATTATTGGGAACTCAGCACATCTCATTAGTCTGCTTCCCTGAGGGTCTTCATGCCTGTGGCCAGAGCAGGACACAGGTAAACGGGAGCCCCTCCAACTCCAACCAGCAATCATTGTTGGGCAGGAAGATGGTTATTCCCTTCTGAACATCCCCGCAACAGCAAAGTAAGGAAGCCTGCTATGGAAGGGAAGAGGAGGTAAGAAACCCAGCAATGCAGGATGTACTCTCAAGTGCAACCCTTTCCCCAATGTCAGTCTGTGGCCTAAACAGCGACAATGCTTTTGCTCAAATGACTCCTTAAACATGCACAGCAATCTGAGTAGAGTTGTTTTACATCTTGGGGAAATAACATGTCACATACAATGAAATATGGCATTACAAGCACTGCCTGAGTTTGGCCAGAAAACAGCAGAAGTTTTCAGAATCGTAGACAGGCTTAATGGGTGTGTTGTGTGTTTATGTTTGAGAGAGGGAAGACACCCAAGAGAAGGCAGCTTGACAGTGTGGTGGAGATAGTGGGGAATGCAAAGCACATATGAGAGACACAAAGTGAAGACAATACCAGCGCAGCACCTGCCACTAGCATTCAGACCCCAACTCACCATCTTTCACACACATGATCCTGGGGGGTGGAGTGGGGGAGAGAGAAGTGCAGCACACCTCCATCTTGGCTTTGTGGTTGAGATTCTGTGGATGGTGTCCCTTGGGCATAGTTACACTTATTAAATGTGTTGTGGTGTCTGTTTTCTTTAAATCCACTCCTCGTCAGCTTATCCTTCATGTTATTTGTTCTTTAAATTAAAACCACGGCCTTCTCTTGGCAAGTGCTGAATTATGTGCCAATATTATTAATTATGTGTAAGTATGCTCCCTTGCATGTTGCTACTACAGGTCACCTCCTCCACCAATGTCACCCTCCACTACTGCTGCTGCACAGTCGCTGTTTGCACATTTAGTCTGGCTCCTCAGCAAAAGCCTTCTGACAGGCAAGTTTGTGGCTGGAGTGGACTGAACAGCAATGCACAGGCTAAACCAGCCAGCCAGCCAGCCAGCCAGCCTTTGCCTTGGCTCCTGTCACGTGGCTGCTCCACTACGCAAAGGAGGTGGGCCAAGCAGCCTTCAAGCCTTTGTGGACCCCCTTGGAGAACATCACAGACCATACGTTAAGAAGCACTGATCTGGGCCATCTTTAAATTGAAGGTCACTCTTAAACACTACACCCAGGATTGCCATTAATATATGGCAATTCAGATTTCTGCGGGAGAAAGGGAAAAGTCTCTGGGAGGCTAAAAGTCATTTCTGACTTACAGCAACCCAAATGTGAATTTATCATGGGGTTTTCTTGGCAGAATTTATCCAGAGAAGGTTCACCATTGCCTCCAAGGCTGTGACTTGTCCAAGGTCACCCAGTGGATTTCCATGGCTGAACGGGGATTTGAACCTTGGTCTTGCAGTGTCCTAGTCCAATGCTCAAATCACTACACCACACTGGCTCTCACCTTGGATATAGCAAAGATTATACTGTTTGAAATGTCAATATCAAAAAATAAATATTAGCCAACGCTCCTAGTAAGACTATAGTAATAATGCCAGTACAAGTCAAACACCTTTCTTTTAAAACAAAGGATTTTTTTGCTTTTAGCATATATATCCAATTGCTCCTTAATAATGTAGCCTCTCTCAACCCTTTTACCCTGTAGAAACCCTTGAAATAATTTTCAGGTTTCAGGAAAACAAAAATTATTATATTTACAGCTAGGTTTTTTAAAATTTGTTTTTCAATTACAGTCTCTCATGGAACCCCTAGCGACCTCTCATGGAATCCTAGGGTTCCAGGGAACCCTAGCTGAGAAACCCTGGCTTACAGCAACAGATGTGCAGTATGCAGTGTTAAGAATGAGTGAGCTGGCAAGACAGGCACCTGTTCCTGGTTTGAAAACTTAGCTATGATCTCCCTCCTCTTCCAAAATGCTATCCATTCAATACAGCAGCACCCCTGCATCTGAGGATTCACCATCTGCAGTTTCAATTATCTGCGGTTTCAGTTTCAGCACAGCTACCATAGAGTCTTCCTAGAAAATGTGTCCCCTCTAGCCATTTTCTAGGTCCTCCAAGGCAACTCTATGGTATTTTAAACCAGAAGTCCCATTATTTTCAATGGTGTTCGCTATTATCTGCGGTTTTTGTTATCCGTGGCAGGGCCTGGAACCAATCCCCCACAGATACAGGGGTCCTACTGTACTCGGTTTTTAAAATGCTACTCTAAATGAAGCCTTGACACAACAGGGGAACCTTATGGGGGTGCATAATATAAGCAGGTGCAGTTCCTTTGAGACCCAATGTCTCATCTGACACTAGGATGGGCAAGTCCTAAGGAGACACCAGTCTGGACCTTCACTATGACCCAAGGATGGGAAGTCCAATTAATATTGTTGGGGGAAAGGAGCATCAAGCCAGGGATCAAGAAAGTGTGTTGATGAGGTTGCAAAAATACCCAAAACATTGGGAAACTGAACAAATTTGGGGAAAGGTCATGGGCAACCCTGCCTGCCTATGGTTGGGTGGGGGGGAATGAGCGGGAGAAGAGACCAGATGCAGGTACAGTTGTCCCTCTGTATCCACGGATTTATCCACGGTTTTAAGTATTCAGGGCTTGAAAATATTGTTTTAAAAATAATAATCCCAAAAGCAAACCTTGATTTTGCCATCTTATATAAGAGGCACCATTTTGCTATGCCATTGCATATAAGGGGACTTGAGTATTCACGGGTTTTGGTATCCACGGGGGAGGGTGTCCTGGAACCAAACCCCAGCAAATATGAAGGGACAACTCGTATTAAGGTAGCCGGGCCGAGGAGGACACCTAACGGTCCTGGGGAGGCGGTGCTGGCTTAGGAACCTGCCCGAAGCGCAGGGGAGAAAGAGGCGCTTGCTTGCCCGCTGGCTCCAGAGAGGAGAAGAGAGGAGAGCCCGCGGCGGAACTGTGCGCAGCCAGCGCTCCTCCTACCAGAGAATTGGACACGTCGCCATTCCGGGAAGCCTGGCTCGGCCCGGCCCGGCCCGGCCCGGTTCCCCTTCAGCCGTGGCGGCAAGTGACCGCTGCGCCTGCAGGAAAGGCGGCTCAGCAAAGCAACGAGCAGCCAAGCCCAGGCAGGCTTACTCGGAAGCAAGTCCTCTGACAGAGCCCGGGCAGTGGTGGGGGGACTTAGTTCCCAGTCTGTGCATTCCCAGTAGATACAGGCCCCCTCCCTCCCGCGGTCTTTCAACCCCTCAGCAGCCCTCGTGGGTTCTGCGGAGCCCAGTTTTAAGCACCCTCCACCCAGGGCCGGTTTAAGGGATTATTTTTTTGGGGGGGGGGCTGCAAGGTTTTATTTTGGGGGCCCCATATGTTTATCTCAGAACCTAACCTATTCACAGTACAGGGTATTCAGGTTATTACTAGTAATGTTTTTGCAGGAGGTGGGTTACTACGCCCCCCCCACAATGATGGGGCCCCCTGCGGATGCTGAGGCCGCGGGTGCCTTCAACCGGCCCTAAATTCCACCCTGGGCCACCCCCACGCGCGGCTCAACCCTGCCTTCCGCGCCCAGGCTCTTGCAGCACCGTCCCTGTCTTACCCTCATCATCATCATCATCGGCACAGCCGGTTTAAGGGCCCTGCTGCACCTGCAGCCACAGGGAGCCCCATCATTGTGGGGGGGCCCATAGTAACCCTCCTGTTGCAAAAACATTATTAGTAATCATCTGAATATCCTGTCCTGTGAATAGCTTAGGTTAGATTCTGAGAGAAACATATGGGCCCCCCAAAATAAAGCATTGCACCCCCCCCCAATTCCTTAAACCAGCCCTAATCATCGGGGGATGCGCTCGCTTGCTTCCTCCCCTCCCTCTATGTGAGAAATGGGTGCCTTAAACCACGTTAGTCGTGATGGCCTAGAGGGGCCGCTTATTCCGGATTAGTTAATACGGATGGCCAGGGCTGGGTGGCTGAAGTGGAGCAATGGCTTCAGGCCCTTCCCAAGCTAAGGGGGACTCGGGCTGAAGGGAAAAGGGGTCGCTTGCCTCGTCTTCTTCCCCAGGCATTTCCTGCATCTTCCCCGTGTTCCTATTCTCATTAAAAAAAATAGTGGTTTTTATTTGCATCCGTATAGAAAAATGCAAGAGCTGGGGTTGTTCGTCTCGCAGAAGCGGCAAGTTCACACCAAACTTTCTGTGTCGTCATCTACAAGGCTGGACTTTATACTTTCTGTAGCATTTCTCTGCTTTCTGTGCTAACACGTCTTCGATAGCTGGCTGATCCATGTGCACAAAAGGGGGGCTATTTTTGGAAGGCTCCCCGGGCCCCCAAACTCCTGGATCTGGCCTCGCGTGGGGGTGTCTGCTCTGTGTGCAACGTGTAAAGAGGCTTTTTCTAGTAGAGAAACTAGAGAAAGAATCCAGGTTGAAACTGGATTATTTGCATGGCTCCTTGCTGGGATTTGTAGTTTGGTGAGGCACCAGCACTCTTGGGCAGAGGAGGCTAAAGCCCTCGTAAAACTACAAACCCTAGGATTCCATAGGAAGGAGCCATGCAAATAATCCAGTTTCAACTTGAGTTATTTGGGTAATGTGGATTCCCTAAGGACTCCTACTGCGGCTGCTGCCACGACCGCGATTCCCTGGCCCACCTCGCGGTTTTCGAGGCCACGGCTGGGCTTGGACAGGCAGCAGCAGGGCTCCACGTGGCCACAGCCCGCACTCCCCGCCTGGCGACGCCGCAGGGGAAGGCGCGGGGCTCGCTCGCCGCTCTCTTACCGCCTGGGTGGGCGACTGCTTGCCCATCATCCAGCCCAGCCCCGACCCTCCTGTCAGGGCCGGTTTAAGGCATTTGGGGGGCCCTGCAATGCTTTATTTGGGGGGCCCATATGTTTCTCTCAGGTCGATGCAACCTAACTCAACCTAAGCTATTCACAGTACAAGATATTCAGATGATTACTAATCATGTTTTTGCAGGAGGAAGGTTACGACGCCCCCCCCACAATGATGGGGGCCCCTGCGGATGCTGAGGCCGCGGGTGCCTTCAACCGGCCCTGCCTCCTGTTCCTCGCAATCCGGCGAGCCATGACGTGTCCCTGGGAAGGGGGAAAGCCGTGGGGTTGCGCTTTGTGTGTGTGTGTGTGGAGGTCTACCCACCTCTCTTCAGCCTTCCCGGGCTCTGCGCAGCTTTCCTAAAAACCTCCCCGCTTGCAGAGATCGACCCTTCGGAGGAGCTCCGGCCCAGGCTGGCTGGTTCGGCTTCCCTTCCTCCGCTCCCCCAGTTGGCGATGCTGGAAAAGAGCAAAAGCCGGCGGTGGGCTGGCGGTCCAGGGGTCCGAGCGCAAGCGTGGTGGCGCTGCTGCTGCCGCTGCCGCCGGGGTGAAGTCGTGGCACTTTTTCCTCTCCCTCCCCAGAGTTTGCGAGGCGGGTGGGTCTCTTCGTCCCTCCCTCCTTTCCCGCTGTCAGTCAAAGCCGGTCAGGCGGCTCGGAAGCCGAGGACGGAGGAGGGGAGGCCCGGGACCAGTGGGGCGGATTCTGGGGCGAAGCAAAGCCAGCGCGCCGTCGGCTTCACCCGGGTCATTGGCATTGCAGGCACCTCTCCGTCCCGGCGACGGCGCCTCCTTCCTTCCTTCCTTCCTTCCTTCCTTCCTTCCTTCCAATGGCTTTACAAAGGGATCGGGTCAATCCTCGGTTTAGCCACGAAGGTTGGCTGGAGGGAGTTCAGAGTCAGCGTCCTGGAGGAGAAGGGCTGCCCCCCTGATGCTCCTTGGTGGGGGCTCCCCGGAGAAGATCTGGTCGGCCAAGGCGGGATGCAAAATGCAAGACTGAACAAGCCCCGAGTGCCTCTCCTGACAGGTTGCTGTAGGAATCGGATTGGGGCAGGCTCCCTGCAAGGAATGTTGGGTCCCCCTGCAACGCTTTATTTTTGGGGCCCCATATATTTATCTCAGGTCCATGTAACCTAACTCAGCCTAAGCTATTCACAGTATAGGATATTCAGATTATTACTAGTAATGTTTTTGCAGGAGGAGGGTTGCTATGGGGGCCCCCACAATGATGCCCCCCCTGCGGATGCTGATGACGCCGCCGGTGCCTTCAACCGGCCCCTCCTTGACCTCTGTGGGTCCCGCAGAAGATGGGGGTCTCTGAAGGGGAAAGGACGCCTCGCCGGGAGGAAGGAAGCGCCGGGCTCTCTTCGCCCAGACGCCACCAAAGAAGGCGATGGGAGGAGCAGAGGCAGCGACCGTGGTGGGATCGCGATGGAGGAGAGAGGCAGAGGACTGGCAGAATACCAGAAGAAGGACTACATCATGCTGTAAGGCAGCATGGACAGCGGAACATTCCGGCTGCCCTGCCGCTTTACTTTGGCGTGTGGTAATTTTTACTGGAAGTCTAGCTGACCATGTGTACCAAAATCAGGGACATTATCAGGGGAGAATGCAAAAAGACAATTGTTGGTAATCGAAAAGGAAGAAAAGCCTCAATGGATGAGTAATTTCAGGCCTCCTCACACAGATCAAAGCAAAACCTTCATTTTGGTTGCTGGCGTCAAATTGCCCTCCATCACTCTTATCTAGTACTGTGAAGATGGGTGAATTTGTTTGGTTTAGCCTATTTTATTTAATATGGCTAATTTCTATAATAAAGGGGCCTGGAATGCATTTTCTGTGGTTTTCATTGCTGGTTTCTAATCATGTGACAGGTCGATTTTACTGGCTGGGCCTCAGAAGCTGAAATTCTAGGCTGTTTTCTCTGATATGGCTATTTACATGTTAATGGCATCAGAATGTGGATCGTGTGGCAGTTTTGTGGCTTGTTGAATCAATCCTATCAAATCATGTATGAATGGTAAATTTAGTTGATTCAGCTAATGGGGAAGTCAGTGAATTTGGGGTATGGAATTGGTAGTGGAATATAGCTCATTACTGGTTAATTTGGCTAGTTTGGTTTACTCAGAATTTGGAATTCTCAGCTACTTTCTGGAACATGGTTTTGAGTTTGTTTTTGCCAGGGATAGGTACTGATTTCTGTGGACATTGTTTGGCTTGTATTATCAACACCCAATCACATTTAACTGGTGAATTTGGCTGCTTAGTCTTCCTTAGATTCTGGGTCTTTCTGTTTTGTTCCAGATGACATCTAGGCATTCAGGGATGAATAGAGATATAATATTCAAAGAGGATTAATTTAAAATAGTGTGTGCCTCCCACATCCCAATGCTTTTGACATCCATTTTTGTTATAAAGGGATCATACCATTCTTTTCTGGCAAGAGCCTGAGTTCAAGGTGGGCTCTGGGTTCCAAAACATAAAACCACTCCTTTGAACCCACAGTTTTCTGCATTACCAGACAATCCATTTCACAGAAAAGATGACTGTAGGAGAGCTGTTTAGCTTTTCAAAGAGAGGAGTTTTCATGGCCCTCTATTTCCAAACAATGTCTTCAGCTTACTTGGAGGGAAGGTATACCCTCCATAGGTATACTTGTATAGTATATACAAGTATATAGTATACTTTGTATAGGTATACTTGTATAGTATATATATATATAGTATATATATATATATATATATACCCTCCATAGGTATACTTGTATAGTATATACAAGTATATAGTATACCTTGTATAGGGTATACTTGTGTACCCTATACAAAGCAGTTACATGTATACCAGTTTCTGGCCCTGGGTAGATGGAAGATACCATTTGTTATTTATAATGCTGATCATTATACAATTATTCTAGGGCTCATTTCTTTTGAGGCCAAGAGATGGTTGGGTGCTGGCGGATTATTATTTATGACCTGTTGGCAGATTACATGAAATCCATTACAAATTTAAATAGGTCAATTTATTTAAGAAAATGTATATGCTGTTCCTTCTCTTGTAGTCACAGAGCTCAATACAATGAGTACTGTTTGAGCAGATAAAGCAGAGGGAGAACTAGGGATCAGTCCATTGGAAACTCCTCAAGTTTGCCTGCCAAATACAAGTCAAATAAATATAACGCCATATTTAGGTGACAGAAAACCAGGTTAGGGGGCCAAATGGACCTCTTTAAAGTAGGGAATTCCATATTTAGGAATTCAGGAAGGTAGAGACTGCCTTCTCCCAAACCCTGACTAGTCATTTCTCTCCCACTAATAGAATATGAAGCACAGCCTCTCCTGTCAGTCTTAAAGAGCAGATAGGCTTCTATAGGAAGAGACAGTCCTTCTCATATCCTGGACACAAGCCATACAGAGTATGAGTGGAGAATCTCTGGACCACAAGCCAAGTGCAGCCTCCAGAGCCTTCGTATGCTACCCTCAGCATTCCTTCCTTGCCTTCTCCCCACTGCAATGGGCTTGAAAACATCCTTCTACTGTATTTACTTTGATACGGGATGTTTTTAAGGCCCAGTTTATAATCCATGGAGGGGAAAGATGATGTGCGAGAGGGGTTCAACTGGGAAGAGGAGGGTAAACACCCTAGGAAAGGATAAACACCCTGTTCTTCTCTTCCACTGCAGTTAGGCATAGGAAAAACTATCACTTCCATGGCAGATGAAAAGTGGGATATATGAACTATTTCAAACGTAAATGTTAGTGGGTCCCTAGGCACACTTCAGAATGTAACAACAACACAGTAGTAGTAATAGTTGTAATTACAGTAGGCCCCCCATATCCACTGATTTAATTATCCTTGGGACCCAAAACAGCACACCTACCATAGAGTCTTCCTAGAAAATGCCTAGAGAGGCATCTCCTCTAGATGTTTTCTAGGTCCTCCAAGGCAACTCTATGGTATTTTAAACCAGGAGTCCCATTATTTTCAATGGCGTTCACTGTTATCTGCAGTTTTTGCAGTTATCTGCAGTTTTTGGTATTTGCAGTTATCTGCAGTTTTTTGTATCCCCAGGAGACCCTGGAACAAATCACCTGCGGATACAGGGGTCCTACTGTATGAAACAATCTATACACCACCTTAACTGGTTCTTGAAATACAAGAGTGTGGGAAACAAGAAAATTCCATAAATGACTTCCATACCAAATTATCTCAGGGCATTACTTCTCCTATATGGGCTTTTCTACCCCCTGCTTTTGTTTACTTCTTGTCAGAAGAAGTAAATCTTTCTGTCAAGATCCAAGCTTTCTCTGTTGCAAATATAATGCTATGGTGTATCTTTCAGAGGAGGCTCATTCATACCAGTGTTTCTTTCTATGCTGACTTTCTGCATACAATTAAATATCTTATTTGTTTCAGATGTCATTTGAAAATTAAAATTGACTACCAAGCTGTATGTTTTGTGTCTGTTTTGCTTTTTTCTCTTTTGTTGCTTCTCTCATCTTCAAGTGGGTGAGACAAGTTATTACATTTTTAAATTGTAAATTTTAAGTATATTTTATTATATATAAATACATATTGTATAAATTATTTTAAATTAAATATATTATTTTCTAGCTAGCATGACAAAGGCTTAATTACTTTACAGCAATATGAATCTATTGCGAGACACTGTTTATTTCAGGCCATGACAGGAGGAACTGGAGATTCGTTTTTGGGGAGGGAGAGTATCCTTATAAGAATGCATAGCACCACTCCAAGAGGCATAAAGCACACTGCTCAGCCTGGCTGCTACTGGCTCCACAGGACAACTTTAACCAGTTTTGAAATGCAGCACATTCCTTCTTAAGGAGCAGGAACTGGCCCAGGAGGATGTACGCCTGAAAGAATGGGAAGGAGAATTACATTATTTCCCTACTTAGCAGTAAAAGCAAATGACCGAATTGACTTTTAAAGACAAAAATCTGAAAAATATGTGGTTCTTCTTCATGGTCTTTGTGACTCACACAAATGGGGTTCTCTGCAGCTGCACAGTGCATCATTCATAAACTTCTACCTAGAGCTATTATGTAAGTGTTTTGGCAGTAGCCCCTCCTCCACTGGTACATGTGATCAGTGTGGTTCCCATTCAGTCCCTCAGTTCCTTTTTGTCCACTGCTGCAGCAGCATCAAAAGTACTGTTGGTAAGCTTGTTTGTTTCTCTTCAGTTTTTTGGCCTGAATTTCTCTGACTTCTCTTTGGATTGCATTTTGGCTTAGTTTTTTGGACTCTGAATTATGGCTTGAATTCTCCTGGACTGCGATTTTGGCTTGCTTTAAGACTCTGATAGATTGATTATGGACTTCTTGACTTTGGCACTGAACTTTATTTGTGTCTTGGCAGTTCAGTTAGCTGTGTAGCCTTACAATGGCCTCTTCAGCTTCCCTTAAAAACTGTACTCTTTACAAGGTCAAAGTACCCAAGAAAGATGGTCACTCACACTGTTTACTATGCCTATGCCTGGGAGGTCATAACATGGGAGCCTGCTCTCATTGTCCAGCATTCACCCCACAGGTGCATAGGAACCGCTCTTCAAAGCTCAAAGCTTTTTTGTGGTAGAAAGCTTTGCAGGACTCTGACAAGGTGTCAGAAAATAGGCCGCTCCATTCAGTCTCTGTTGAGTTGCATTGGCCATTTGTCGCTACCACCTGATTCCTCCTTGGTCCTGACTGCCTGTGGATCCTCTGTCTAGGTGGCAATGAAGAGGTCTCTCCATGAATCCACCACCCACCCTAAAAAAGCCAAGGACACTTCTGGTCTTCCTGCCTTGGAATCCAGCTCTCAGCCTACAGTATCCTTGATGCTGGCTTGATCAATTGATGTGGAAGCTTCCACATCGGTTTCAAAGCACTGGATGGAGAACAGGTGCCCTAAGAAAAAGAAGAGAGAGAAGGATGCTGAGGGCACGCAGCCTTGGGTTTGACCTTCACCATCTTGAAGCCTCAAGTGGTCTCTGCAGCCTCTTTTTGTGGAGTCAGTTCCAGAACGTGAGCCATCAGCACTGATCTCCATTGAGACCAGGCATTTGTCTCCCCAAGTCAACTTGCATGAATCAGTCCATGTTGGTACCATGTTAGAGGACAAAACTGTCAAATCCCCAACAGGGGTACTGCAGAGGTTGTTATCTTCAGATTTCACAATGTGGTCTCCTCCATCTCCTCCTCCTTTGACCCACCTATCCACTTGATGTCATAATTAGATCTCCAGATAGCTATCCAACAGCTCCTGGGGACTGGGGTCATCTCCATCATGATCCTGTAATCCTTGGTTAAGACCTCCACCATGTTGTTGGTATCATTAGAAATCTGAAGTCATCAATATGGATGTGATTTCAGGCAATATGGCTGTAGGGATCTGGAAAGGTACAGGATTTACTGAAGGCACTCTCCGTATTATAGATACGGACATTCTTGGAGTTCACCTATGAGGAGTTTGAAGATAACTGATACCATTTCATGGACTTTGATCCTCATTACTGTCATCATGGACAGTATCGTAGGTCAGAACCTGGCTCAGTACTGTCCATCTTGGTATCGAGCAGACCAAGATCTCTGGTTCCCAAGCAGCACAAGATGTAGTTGATTTTGATGCAGCCTGCTCCTCCTACACATCGTTAGAGCCTCCTGCATGCTGTTCAGCTCCAGCTTTACCTCCTTGGTCCTGATTGTCAGTAACATCTCCAAGGATTAGATTTCACCATCCCGTCCAGGGAAGGGCTCATTGAAGAGTCCTGAATTCTGATGATTCAGAATCTGACTTGTCTTCTGCATTTTCAGGTATGCCACCAATGCACTCCCTTCCTATGGTCCTGAATAAGCATGATTCTGCCTCATCAACAGACAATGTCAGAGCTTTTGTGGAACAATTGATGCAAATGATAGATGCCTTGGCTTTAGAAGTGAAACAACCAGAGGTTGTCTACAGTCAAATTCAGATTAAAGTTCCAATGCTGGTGTTGATTCCTCTGCTGCTGTCCCTTTTGAAAATGGCAAGGAAATCCTGGGCTTCACCATCGTCCATCTCTAAGGAAACAGATGGACTGTATCATGCATTCAAAGCAGGATCAGATTGGCTTTTGTATCACTCTAAGCCCAATTTGAGCTAGCCCAATCTAAGTACCTTCAGTAGAAACATACATCTTCAACTGATAGGAAGGGCAAGAAACTCAATGCCATGGCTACTAAATTTTACTCTACCACTCCCCTCTCCTTTAGGATTGCCAATTACGAGGCTTGTATGGGGGCATAGCAGTAACTCTCATGGGAAATATGACCCCATTTTTGGCCAAGCTCCCAGGAGAGGGCAGGCAGCTAGCTGGAGCCCTGAATCTGAGGCACACAACTTGATGGCCAAGCAAATAAATACCACAAGGCATGAGACAGATTGTAGTGGGAAAATGTTGGCAAGAGCCATTGCGTTAAGGAGGCATGCATGGCTACTTTCATCCAGATTGTCCCACCGAGCAAGAACAACAATTGAGGACCTTCCATTTGATCTTCCATTTGACAAGGTTGGCCTCTTTAATGCAGGGACAGATAACAAACTTGAGCATACACACAAGATGTGTACTATAGCTCACAAATTTGGCTTCCATTCACATGCTCAGCTGTCGTCTTGATCTCATTATGGGAGGACAAGACACTTATCTAGGCCAAAGTGGTCTTTTAGCCCAATAACATCTCAGCAATCCAAACCAGCTGCTCTTCCCTCCCTGTCATCTTGGAAGACCTCCTCACCTGCCAAGTACTGCCTGCAGTCTTCTAGAAAAAAGACCCAGGTCCAAAACAAGTGATGTATTTGACGTCTCAGCCAACCTCTTCCCACATCCACACTATTCTTCCACAACAGGCTTCAGAGATGCCATCATGCCTGGGTTGCTATCACAACAAATTCCTTGGTCCTTGACATTGTACGAAGCAGGTATGCAACAGAGTTTTGGGAGTACCCCCATGAGAGGTAATCCACATTATTTCCCTCTCTGACTCACTCATTGAGGAAGTCCACACTCTTCTTTTTAAAGGTGCCATAGAACCCATCCCAGTAACATTGATCCAGCAGAGGGTCTTTTTCTGCTACTTCATCATGTCTAAGAAAGACAGAAGACTCCGCCCCATCTTGGACCTTCGGGATGTCAACTTCTACATAGAGCCCAGAAGTTTCAGGATGGTTACTGAGATCCATTCTGCCCCTGATTGGATTAGGGGATTGGTTTGCAGTGCTGGATTTGAAGGATGCCTACATGCACATCACAATATGGCTGTTGCACAGGTGTTTCCTTTGCTTTGTTGTGGGGAGAAGGGCCTATCGTTTTCATGTCCTCCCATTCAGACTTCGCACTGCTCTTTGAGTCATCACAAAGGACATGGTGGTGGTGGTGGTGGTGGGTGGCATGGCTCAGGCAGCAAGGGGTCAATCTCTTTCCATACATCAACAACTGGCTCCTTGTTGCCCACTCTCAGACCCATCGTGTCAACAACATCCATCTCACCCTTCACCTTCTGCACTTGTTGGGCCTGATTGTCAGTCTCAAGAAGTCTCACCTGTAACCAACCAGCAAGTGAAGTTTATCAGAGCGTATTGGACTCTCATGTTCCGGCTGCTTTTCTGCCCAATTACAGATACCAGGTGCTTCTGAGAGCCACATTGAGATGCTGGTGCAACTGCAGGATGTGTGCAAGAGGTCCAGGTGCTCCTTGGATTCATGGCCTCCATTATATTGGTGACACTGTTCATTAAACTAAGAATGTGGCCTCTGAAGTCTTGATACCTGCTGTGCTTCACTCCTCTCATCAGCTCTCCACGTTGATGGCTTACCATCTCAAGAAATGTCCATCAGTCATTGGGGTGCTGGATCAATTCCAGGAACGTACAAGCTGACATGCTGTTTCTTCCTCCACAAGCCATGATGGTAGTCACCACAGATGGGGATCTCATTTAAAAGGCTTCTCTGTGAGAAAGTATTGGACACCCAAAGACAGCGTTCTCCACATTAATGCTCTTGGGATTCTGGCAGTGGAAAAGGCCGTTTGGGCTTTCAAACTTCTTATGCATGGCAAGGTTGTTCAGGTGGTCTCCAACGACACCACAATGGTATATAACCTGAACAAGCAGGGTGGAATGAAATTGAGCAGCCTGCTGCATCTCACACTCCATCTGTGGGACTGGTGCATCAGCAGAGGCATATCCATCTCAGCAATCCATCTCCCAGGAGAGGAGAATGTCTTAGCAGGTGCTGTCAGCAGGAAGTTGGCTGACTGCCATGAGTGGAAGTTGCATCTGGGTTTGCTCTGGAAGGTCTTCATGCTATGGGGCACTCCAGAGGTGTATCTCTTCACCTCGTCCAGCAACAACCAGTGCCAAACCTTCTGCTCCAGGGCTTGCTGGGGGAAGGGCTTGGGCGGCAATGCCTTCCTGTTTCATTGGGGAGATCCCATCATGTATGCTTTTCCTCCATTTCCCCTCATCACCAGGGTGATAGCCAAAATCTGGAGGGACAAGGCAAAGTGCATCCTGATCACACCATGGCGGCCCAGGCAGCTATGGTTCACTCCGCTTCTGCAGCTGTCCCAGGGCATTCATCTCAAACTACCATTTCGTCCAGACCTGCTAATAATTCATGACAGACAAATGAAACACCAAGGTCTAGACACTCTCAAGCTTACAGCCTGGACTATGTTCCTTTAGGCTCCCTGCCTGATGCCATCCAATGCATCATTGTTGCTGCATAGGCCAGCCGCTTAGAACTCCTATACATACAAATGGGGAAAGTTCCTTTTCTTTTCTGTTGCCTCAAGGGGTCTCCCCAGATCAGGCACAAATTGATTATATGCTGGAGTTTCTCCTTTATCCAATAGAGACCTTCTTGAAGTGGGTCAGTTCCACCATCCACCTAACCTATGAATTTGTGAAGCAAAACCCTCCTGTCCATGTACACAGCCACTCCACCAGAGCTATGGCTACATCATCTGCCTCCTGTCCATATGCACAGCTACTCCACCAGAGCTATGGCTACATCATCTACATTTGGTCTGCCTTTCTGAGGGGTGTCCCTTTAGAGGATGTGTGGAGAACAGCTATGCGGTCACAACCGTTGACTTTTATTTCCTCCTACAGATTGGATGCAAGGTCCAGGGCTGAAGCAGCATTTGGGAAAAACATGTTGTTTTCTTGTCTCACATGACACTTCTGCCTCCTGTGGTGAGTAGCTTGCTAGTCTCCCATTTGTGTGAGTCACAGAGACCACGAAGAAGGACAGGTTGCTTACTTGTAACTAGTTCTTCAAGTGGTCATCTGTGAACAAATACAACACCCACCCTTTCTCCCCTGTATGTGTCCTGCTCTCCCTAGCTACTTGGCTGCTGCTTCACCATTCAAGTAACTGAGGGATTGAGTGGGAACTGCACTGGTCACATGTATCAGTGGAGGAGGGCTACTGCCAAAACACTTACATCATAGCTCTAGAAGGTCCCAAACAATGCACCGTGCAGGCACAGATAACCACAGTTGTGTGAGTTTGGATTTTGGTATAAAATTTGGCCCCCCAAATTCAACATTCAAAGTTGAGCACAGGCATTTGTTGACAACACTCGACTATCTCCTAGCACGTGAATCCTTAGGCACCTTTGGGTTAATTAATTTCAATTAATTTCCCTGTTTGGAGAGGATCTCTAGAAACTGCTATGTAAATGATATTTGGATGTGTTCCCTAAAGACTGAGGAGATTTTCAGACTACACTATTGTAGTGTTACTATTCCACTTTAACTGTTCTGGCTGCCTCTTGTGGAATTCTGGGGTTTGTAGTTTAGTGAGGCCTAAGAGCTCTCTCGCTGAGAGTTGTAAACGCCCCTTCCTAAACTGCAAATCCCAGGATTCAAGAGGAGGCAGCCATAGCAAATAAAGTGGAATAGTAACACTATAACAGTGTTGTCTGAAAATCTCCTGAGGTGTAAATATGTGGTTTGATTTGGAAATGGTGCCTAAAAATAACTATATTATAACAAGTATTTTGACTTGAAGATGATCCATGGCTTCAAAATCCCAGAAATTTTACATCTCTACTCTTGAACTGGTAGTTCGTATTGCCTCGTCAAAAACTAGTTCCTATAGTGTGACCCAATGAGATTAAGAATCATAGAATCGTAAGAGTTGGAAGAGACCACAAGGGCCATCCAGTCCAACCCCCTGCCATGCAGGAATACACAATCAAAGCACTCAAAACAGATGGCCATCCAGCCTCTGTTTAAAAACCTCCAAAGAAGGAGACTTCACCACACCCTGAAGCAGCATATTCCACAATTGAATAGCTCTTGCCGTCAGGAAGTTCTTCCTAATATTTAGGTGGAATCTCTTTCCACTGTTTTGTGTCCTAGTCTCTGGAGCAGCAGAAAACAAGCTTGCTCTTTCTTCAATATGACATCCTTTCAAATATTTAGACATGGCTATCATGCCATTTCTTAACCTTCTCTTCTCCAGGCTAAACAGACCCAGCTCCGTGAAGTCAAAGGCTTTCACGGCTGGCATCCATAGATTTTCCTTGGTGTTTTTCCAGGCTGTGAGGCCATGTTCTGGAATAGAACACGGCCTCACAGCCTGGAAAACACCCAAGGAAAATCTATAGACCCAGCTCCCTAAGCCACTCCCCATAGGACATGGCTTCCAGACCTTTCACCATTTTGGTTACCCTCCTCTGGACACGTTCCAGCTTATCAATATCCTTCTTGAATTGTGGTCTCCAGAACTGGACACAGTGTTCCAGGTGAAGTTTGATCAAAGCAGAGTAGAGTGGCACCATTACATCCCTCAATCAAGACACTATATTCCTATTGATGCATTGCATTGGCTTTTTTAGCTGCCATATCACACTGTTGACTCATGTTCAGCTTGAGTCTACTAAGACTCCTACTGTTGTCAAGCCAGGTGTCACCCAACCTATATCTGTGCTTTTCATTTGTTCTGCGTAAATGTAGTATCCTACATTTCTCCCTGTTGACATTCATTTTGTTAGTTTTGGCCCAGCTTTCTAATCTGTTCAGGTCATTTTGGATATTCTGATCCTGTCCTCTGGGGTATTAGCTACTCCTCCTAATTTGGTGCCATCTGCAAATTTGATTAGTATGCCCTCTTTCCCATCATCCAAATCATTTAATAAAGATGTTGAATAACACTGGGCCCAGGAGAGAACCCTGTGGCACCCCACTAGCCACTTCTCTCCAGGATGAAGAGGAGCCATTGGTGAGCACCCTTTGGGTTCAGTCAGTCAAGCAATTACAAATCCTCTTAACAGTAGCATTGTTTATCCCATATTTTACTAGCTTGTTTGTAAGTACTGTATATCATGGGAACCTTGTTGAAGGCCTTACTGAAATCAAGATATGCTGCATTAATCTACCAAGTTTGTAACTTTGTCAAAAAAGGAGATCAGATTAGTCTGGCATGACTTGTTTTTGAGAAACCCATTTTGACTTTTAGCGATCATGGAATTCTTTTAAGTGCTTACAGACTGTCTGTTTAATTATCTGCTCAATAACCTTTCTTAGTATTGATGTCAGGCTGATTGGGCAGTAAATGTAATGAATTAGTGACAACTAGGGCACAATGGGTTAAAATATTACCTTGTCAAAGCCTTTTGCAGCTAGCTTTGCTCCAAGTTCTTCATCAATACCATCCACTGCAGTAATACATTTTTCAGCCATAGGTTCACACACAAATTCCTGAAATTTCGTGGTTCTCATTGCCATAATCTAGAAGAGTGATAGAATAAAGGAAAACAGAGCAGAATAATTGTAATACTGATTATAGTCAGTGTATAATGCGTACTTTAAGTGTGTTTGTATGGAAGAGTTAAAGTGTCTGAATACATATATACTGTATATACAATTAATAGATACATAATAAATAGCCCCAATAGTATGACTCTTACAGAAGTGAATATGATTAAGGTATGGTGAAGGGTAATCCAGCTATTTTATTGTGTTGTTTTTAGTATTTATTAAGTATGTTTTAAATGTTTAATTATTTAATTGTATTTTAAGGGGTGGATGGGATGGAGGGGTTTGTATGAATATTTTAAAGCTGTAAGTCACCCCGATTACATTTTGTAGAGGGGCGGGATACAAATAATTTTTTATTTTTATTATTATTATTATTATTATTATTAAATACATAAATAACTTTTTACAAAGGTTTATAATAAACTTTGTGTGTGTGTGTTATTGCCTTCAAGTTGCTTGTTGACTTAAGGTGATCCCATTAATTTCATCGGGTTTTCTTAAGCAAGGAATACTCAGGGGTTGTCTAAATGGTGAAAATAACCCTCATGGAATTCACTGGGAATACGACCTGTGTAAATGAGATCCTGCATCAACCCACTGTATTCAGAAGGAGGGGGGCCCAAAATGGCAAAAACACTGCAGGAAAAGCCTTTGCAACTTTTCCTGTAGTTTTTAAAAAACAGCAAGGGGGGTGCGCATTCCTGCTCATTGGGACAAGAGATTCGAAAGCTGATTGGGCAGGTGAGCACAGGGGTGGGGCTTGCTAAGAGGGCAAGCGCCTGCTGCAGCCATGTTGGATTTTCACCTTAGTGTGCGATTGCTAAGGCAATAAAACAGGGTGGTTTTGTTGTTGTTGTTTTTGTTTTGCTTTTCTGTTACATCAAAAAATCGCTCTACTGCACCTTAGACATGGGGTTTTTAAAAAAGTTCTGTGGTGGCAAATTGAGGCAAGTACAAATGTGAGTAAATCACTCGAGCCGCCATCTCACATGCAGGGCTTATGAGGGCAAAAACACCGTTAAGACAAGATGCTGCTGCTGCAAAATGCTATTACTGCGAGGCACTCCAGGTTTTTTTGCCTTGTATATATGGGGCCTCAGAGGTGGTTTTGCCAGTTCCTTCCTCTGAAGCATCCCATAATATAGGCCCAGAGTCACAATCTGGATAAATTCATCACACCTTGGCTGCAATCTTATACTCACTTAACCTGAGAGTAAGCCCCATTCAATTGAGCGTGACTTAATTCTTATTAGAGATCATAGAATCATAGAGTTGAAAGAGACCACAAGGGCCATCCAGTCCAACCACCTGCCATGCAGGAATAGATCTATAGGATTGCATTATTAAACAATGAAAACATATTATAAAACACATTATAAAACAAAGAGAAACCACGTTTTTGTCCTTCAAACTTGCCTAATGTGAACTATGCCATTATTGTTCTTTTCTCTACCCTTCCTGAGCCAACACAGATTTGTACTATGGGAAATCTAATTTAGGAGGAACACAAGTTGCACAAGTTGCTAGTTTTTAACCGAACACTACAGCAACAGAATCTTTATAAAATACTTACAAGCTTTTGTTCCTTTTTTAAAATATATTTTTATTAATTTTATAATCATACATTATATTATCTAATCAATACTTAGTTATTATAACACATAAAATTACTATAAAATCACAATTTTTCTATTAACTAGTTTCAAAAGTTAACATAGATTCTTTATTATAATTCTATTCAAAAATATTAATTCCCCTACCCCCCCACCTCAGTGCTCCCCTTCACCGGAGCCGTTATCCCTTACCTAATCTTTCCAGAATCTCATTTCTTCTCATGGAGGTAACCTCCCATCTTTTGTCTGTAATACTTTTTTAACAAATACATTCCAAATTTTATCAAAGTCACTTTCTTTCCAACTTCCTCTTCTTACTTTAATTCTACATGTTAACTTATCATTTATTGTCATCTTCCAAACTTCTTTATACCACTCCTCCACTTGTACATTTATTTGCATTTTCCAATGTCTTGCTATAATTAATCTTGCTGCCGTTAATAAATTTGTTATTAAATACTTTTCTGCTTGGTTCCCATTCTCTTCATTATAAATTGACATCAATGCTATGCTCGGCTTCCTTTCTATATTTCTATTCAGAATATTCTCTATTTCTATAAAAACCATTTCCCAAAACTGCTGTACAAATTTACAATTCCACCACATATGCATATATGTACCTATTTCTTGACAACCTTTCCAACAATATTTAGAGTTATTATTATCTATATTATGCAATCTTGCTGGTGTCAAATACCATCTCCATATTATTTTATAATAATTTTCTTTTATCAGTATCGACATATTTTTTAGATGTCTTTGTTTCCATATCTTATCCCATTCATGATCTCCAATTTTTTGTTTCAAATCTTCCTCCCATATTCTCCTTAAATATTCCCCTTTGTCTTTTTTCCCCTTATTTTTTATCAATATTTTATATAATTCACTTGTAATACCTTTCATACTTTCATTATCATCCCTCTTTTCACCTTTTTTCACCAAATTTTCAAATTTTGTAAATTCCCTTATTTCTTTATGATTCTTTTTCCAATTTTTAATCCATTGTTCTAACTGTATGCAATTAAACCATGAAATTTTCATTCCACATAATTTCTCTCTTATACTCCCTTTCTCATTCATCCTTCCTATCCATCCCTCTATTTTTTCTAGTCCTCTTTTCTTTAATTCCTTTCCCATTTTTTCCTTCAAATTATTTGGGATTTTTTTCCCCATTATAACCGGTGTTAATACTGAATCAATAGGCAAAAAATCTCTCTTATATTTATACCATATTTCCCATATATTTTGCAGAAATGGGTTCTCAATTACTTTAATTTCCTTTTTTTGTAAAATTATCAACAAATATATTTCACGTATAAACAGAAATGTTCCAAATATGAAGTCGAAGGCTTTCACAGCTGGCATCCATAGATTTTCCTTTGTTTATTGCCCGGAAAAAAATGGAGGAAAATCTATGTTCCAAATAGTTTACAAAGGACAACACGATGAAACATTAAATTAAAACAGAAACATTGCAAAATTATAAAATCCCATTAAAAGCTAAAATCACGTTGGTAATCTGCTTGTATTGGTACAGCATCCCTGTGCTGACTTGCATACATGTGTGTATCTGCATGGAATTGCTAGTTTGGCTGAAATCTGTACAGAAAAGGGAGAGTCTTTCAGGAATGCAAGTGATACTCAGGAACTGAAAATTGGTGAGGCATCCAGTTAAAATATTACAAGTTCTAAATCAGGGTTGGGGAAAATTTGGCCCCATCACCCTTTTTTTTATGCCCCCCCAAACTCCCCCAAATCTTGCCTCACCCCCCCAAAAATGAGGGATGGCTTACACAAGGTCAGTTGCCACTCCAAAACTGGCACTTTTGCTCACACCCAGCCACCCACCCACACCCTGAAACATCCCAAACTCACTGATTTCTGTTTCCAATTTTCAGATGCAAATGGAGCATTTGTGGCCTGGTGTTGGGCCACAGAAGTGAAAACGGGGGGGGGGGTGTCATTCTAAATAATGACTGTTAAATATTGTTGTACTTCTAAGATCTCTCTCTCTCTCTCTCTGGCTTTTCTTCGCAAACGAAGATTCAGGAAGGACTCATCCCGCGCTTTCTGCAAGCGCGCTGTTGACTAAAAAGACCAATCTGAGATAAACAAGTCCGGTTGCAGAAAGCACAGCAGAAGGTCTCCTTGGGTGATGTTTCCAGGTTGTGATTCTTTCTGCATTGTCGTTTCTCTTCAAGACTTGTTCGGCGTGAGTTCTAAAAAGAGACTGCAGCATTGTGGATAGTGCGTCTCCATGCCTCCCGATGTGAGGCCAGGGCAGATCATTGTTGGTGATCAATTTGGCCGAGCCTGAGATGTTGATTCAGGGAGTCCTTGTATCGTTTTTTGGAGTGCCCCGCTTACACTGACCCGTGGCGAGTTCACTGTAGAGTAGTATTTTGGGGAGGCGATGGTCCTCCATCCTAGAAACGTGCCGTGCCCAGCACAGCTGCGTTCTCAATATCATGGCCTTAATGCTGGTGATCCCTGCTTGCTCAAGGACAGCAACATTCGTCACATAGTCAGTCCAGTGTATATTTAGGATTGTGCGTAGACAGTGCTGATGAAAGCATTCGAGAAGTCATAAGTGGTGGCGATAGGTGACTCATGTTTCAGACCCATAAAGGAGAATAGATAGCACAGTGGCTTTATACACACTGATTTTTGTGCTTTGCCTCAGGTGTTTATTACTCCAGACTCTTTTGTAAAGTCTTCCAAATGCGCTATATGCCTTTGCTAATCTGTGATCGATCTCTTTGTCAATCTTGGCATCTGAGGAGATTATGCTTCCCAGGTAGGTGAACAGCTGAATGGACTTGAGCACAGATTTGCCGATGGCAATGTGGGGATGGTGGTGTTCGTCCTATGGTGCAGGCTGGTAAAGAACTTCCGTTTTCTTCAGGTTGACTTCCAGCCCAAACAGCTCTGCAGCTGTTGCGAGCAGGATGTTAGGCGCTGCAGAGCTGCTTCTGTGTGGGCAACAGGGGCAGCAGCGTCAGCGAAGAGCAGCTCACGAATAGATAGCGTAGAGTCTTAGTGCGAGCCCTCAGACAGCTTAAGTTAAACAGGTTACTATCAGTACGGTAATGTATATAGATGCCGTCGTCTTCTTCAAGCCCTGCCATAGCCCTTTGGAGCATCATGCTGAAGAAGATTGTAAATAAAGTTGGAGCAAGAACACAACCTTGCTTCACTCCATTAGTTATTAGAAAGGGCTCTGAAAGAGCATCGCCATATCTGACTTGACCACGCTGGCCCTCATGTAGTAAGATAATCATTTTAAGGAATTTGGGGGGACATCCTAGTCTTTCCAGGATCTGCCACAGACCTTTTCTACTCACAGTGTCGAAGGCTTTGGTGAGGTCGACAAATGTTACATAGAGACCCTTGTTCTGCTCTCTACATTTCTCTTGCAGTTGTCTAAGGGAAAATACCATATCTGTAGTACTCCTATTGGCTCTGAAGCCACATTGGCTTTCAGGAAGAAGTTCTTCTGCAATAGTAGGAACTAATCTGTTCAGGAGTATCCTTGCAAGGATTTTTCCAGCAATAGAGAGCAGTGTTATACTTTGATAGTTTGAGCAATCGGATTTTGCTCCTTTTTTTCTTGTACAGGGTGATGATGACTGCATCTCGGAGATCTGATGGCAGTTCCCCTTTTCCCCAGCAATTCACAAGGAGTTTGTGGAATTTATTTTGGAGTACATGACCTCCGTGTTTCCAAACTTCAGGTGGGATTCCATCAATCCCAGCTGCCTTGCCGTTTTTCATCTGCTGTATGGCCTTAAGGGTCTCTTCCAAAGTGGGAGCTATGTCCAATTCATTTTTCATCGGTTTTTGTATCATATGTTGGACAGCTGAGTCTTGGACTACTCGGTTGGCACTGAAGAGACTTTGAAAATGTTCAGCCCATCGATTCAGGATGGAGGCTTTATTAGTAATTAATGTTTGACCATCTGTACTGTATAAGGAGCTTTGGACCTGATAAGTAGATCCAAACACTGCATTAAGAGCTTCATAAAATCCTCTAAGATCACCCAGATCTGCACAGCGTTGTGTCTTTTCTGCTATATTGATCCACCACTTGTTCTGCATGTCTCGGAGTTTTTGTTGAAGTTTACTACATGTGAGACAGAAAGCTGCTTTTCTTACATGGCAAGTTGGCTGGGCGAGGTATGCCTGGTGAGCAGTTCTCTTCTTTGCCAACAGCTCCTGGATCTCTTGGTTGTTTTCATCAAACCAGTCTTGATTTTTCTTGTGGGAGAACCCGAGGGAATCTTCCGCAGACTGGAGGATACTGTTTTTGATATGTTGCTAAAGCACTGTAGGAGAAGGATCTGTAGGGTGGTCTTCAAGTTTTGTTTGCAGGTTTGCCTGGAAGTTGTCTCTCATGGTAGCTTGTTGAAGATTGTTGACTTGGAGTCTTCTCTTTAAGATGCCACCCCTCTTAGGTTTGAACTTAAGATGAAGATTTAGTTTACATCTTATGAGGCGATGATCAGTTTGGCATTCTGCACTAGGCATCACTCGGGTATGACAGACATCGCAAATGTTTCTCTGGTGGACCAGAACATAGTCAATGAGGTGCCAATGTTTGGATTGGGGATGCATCCAGGTTGTCTTGAAGCTATCTTTCTGCTGAAAGATAGTGTTTGTAATAGTCAGCTGTTGTTCTGCACAGAACTCTAGCAGGAGGCGTCCGTTATCATTGCAATTTCCAACACCATGCTTGCCTAAGACACCTTTCCAGGCTTCGGAGTTCTTTCCTACTGTGGCATTGAAGTCACTAAGGATAATAATTTTATCATCTACAGGGATGTTTTGTATGAGTTTGTGTAGGTCTGTGCAGAATTTGTCTTTCTCTACAGGGTCGGCTTGCATAGTTGGGGCATATATACTAAAGAGAACAACATGTGGGAGGCGTAAGGAAATAATGCGATCAGAGTGTCCTGTTGGGAGGGTTTTGAGTTTGGAGGCAATGGAATTTTTAATCATAAAGCCTACTCCTGAAAGATGTTTTTTGGTTTTGGGTTTGCCAGACCAGTAAAGTGTGTAGCCGGTGCCTTGCTCTTTAAGGCTGCCTTCCTCATGGAAGCGAACTTCACTAAGAGCAGCGATGTCAATATTAAGTCGTGATAGTTCATGGGCTATTGGAGCAGAACGATGCTTGGGCCGTCCACTATCTGCAGAGTCTCGCATGGTTCTGATGTTCCAGCATGCAAGTGTCAGTTTATTTACACCTTTGAAGGCCGGTGTGTGCCTTTGTTTCTTTGCCTTGGTTTGAGCGCATCAGAAGATGCCCATTGGCCATGGCTAGTCAACCAGGTAGATGGGGATGAGCTTTCGTTAGGCCACCTTTTCTAGGGCCCTTTCCATATGGAGCAAGCAGTGCTCTCCTTTAAAAAGGCTGCTTGGTCATTCAGGATGCTGCCGAACAAGACTGTCATCTCCCGGGTCAGCCTCGAGTGACCAAAGTCCTGAACCGCCTGCATGCAGGGTTGGGTCTACGGATTCCAGTGCATCTTTACACCTGCCGTTTTGTCCCTCACCTATCGCTACAGGGCTTTTTCGGAATTGGACTTGTCCTTCGAGCCTGTGCAATGGATTTTTCTGGTGGAGCACAGCATGCACAGAACTGGCCTCACCCTTTAAACCAAAGGTTCATCTGCTGTGACCTTGTAAGCATGGACGGTAGCAGCGAGGTCTTCGGGTCGTACGTTTGATTAAAGTTTCCTTCTCTTAGATGGTTGACCTTACAGGGTTGGACGAGCACCATCTGCCCGGGTTTGGGATTAGAGTTTTCCTTCTCCTAGGATGGTTACCATAAGGCTAGAGAGCCCATCCTGCCCTTTGACGCTCTTTGTCAGACCCTTCCGTTTTGACCTGTCTGGTATGGAAGGCCCTACCAGTGGCTATTTATGCCACTGCCAGCATAGCTCAAGACATCATTAGGGTACACAAGCCTCTCTCCCACGACAAGGGGGCATCAATGGAGAGGACTTCTAAGATCTAGGGAGCAGTGAATCAGATTTTACAAAGGCATGAATACCCAGACAGGGAGCATTGCCTCCTGTTCTGTAACTGGCAGCAGTGACTGTTAAAAAAATCTCCTTGGGCAGGCCTGCTTCCTGCTTCAGTCTCTAGATACTTTGGTTTCTTTCTTGATCCCTGGAAGAAGGCCTGCTTCTGCTTACTTTTTCTGAAATTATTAATATAAAGCCAGAAGCCTTGTTTAGATTAAGCTAATCTGAAATCACTGTTTTGAGGCCATTGAACCTGGAATTTTAGCCAAGTGTCCCGTCAACCTATTTCCCCCCCAGAAATCCTGGTTTTGGTTCCAGGGACCACCTTGGCTTGTCTTTTTCTGAGATTTCTGCCAAATATCTTATTTTATTTGCTCTGTGCCATAGCTTTGCTTCATGACAATTCGAATGGATGCAAGAAAGGTAAGCTTTGTCAGACTAAAGCTGTCTTCTGGATGCACTTTCTTGTACATTGCAGCTCCACCATCAACCCCCCCACCCAATTTTATGGTGTGTGTGTGTGAGAGAGAGGGTACATATACGCACTGCTAGAGTACTACCCCTGTTTGAACCTGTTTCCCCCTCCTTTCATCAACCTTTGAACCCCCCCCCCCAAAGTGCTTAGCTCTAACTTTGGTCACCTAAAATCTGAATCCAACCCCCTCCCAAATCACTGCAAAAGATTATCAAGATTTAAATAGAAGCCTCGAGATCATGGCCTTATTTTGAGCAAATTTATTTTACTAACTAGTTATTTGTTTTATTCATTGATTGGCCACATTTTTGCCATTGTTTGCTATTCCTCCATGCAATCATGGTGGGTGTTTTGATTTGTATGTGTTCAGTAAGAATCCCGTTTGAATAGCTGTGTAGGAGTATGGGTTACTGGAATCAGTCCCTGACAGATTATTGCTAATGCTGAAAGATCCATTACATGTGTGTACACTCAGAACATGTAGAAGTTTAGATACATGCTTTGACAGCATACCTGGTAATAACCAATTATGCCCTTGCTGTCCCTGCTTTTCTATGCGCCCAGCAAATGATCAAAGTATTCTTGAACACCTCAGTTGCATAAAGTTTAGCTAATAATGACATCAGGTTTTTTTTAGGGGAGATTTGGCACAGGATTGGCATATGGGTGGTATTTGGGTTATTTTTCAGAGGCCTGACACATTACATTGCTTTATTGGAACAACTCATGATAGGAGGAGAAAATTATACAGTTTGTTAAATATTTAACTAACCCTGTCAGATTCACATTATTAAAGTAGTTAAACAAGGTTGTATTTAGGCCCCTTTTCTTTTTAATTACTACGTTGTTTATTTTTTATTGCAAATACAGGTTGCTCACCGTATCCATTGGGGACACATTCCCAGACTTAATACGAATACTTGAACCTGCCAGTAATAGCAAATCCCATAGAATTGCACTGGAGGACCTAGGAAATGCCTAGAGAGTCTGCCTCTATAGGCATCTCCAGCTTGACTCTATGGTAACTTCTAGTGGAAGTAACCATAGAGTCACTCTGAAGTCGCATGATTGGAAGGTAGGAATAGAGGGGTATAACCTTTATAGGAGAAACAGGCCAAACAGGAAAGGAGGAGGAATAGCATTATATGTCAGGGATATTTACACCAGTGAAGTGATCCATGACATCAATACTGGAAGCCAGGTGGAGAGCATCTGGATAAAAATTAAAGGGGAGGGAAACAACAGGGATGTTATTGTGGGACTCTACTACAAACCCCCAAGTCAGACGGAGGAATTGGATAATGCCTTTCTAGAACAGATGACCACACACACAGAAAGGAGAGATGTAGTAGTGATGGGTGACTTCAACTATCCTGATATTTGCTGGCAATCTAACTCAACCAAAACTTCAAGGTCTAGCAAATTCCTTACTTGTCTGGAAGACAATTTCATGGTCCAAAAGGCGGAAGAGGCAACAAGGGGGTCAGCTATTTTAGATCTGATCCTAACCAACAGAGATGACCTGGTTAATGGGGTGCAAGTGGTGGGATCCTTAGGTGAGAGTGATCATGTTCTCCTGGAGTTTGTTATACAATGGAAAGGAGAAGCCAGGCATAGTCAGACACACATTCTCGACTTTAGGAGAGCTGATTTCAATAAACTCAGGGAAATACTGGGAGTGATCCCATGGTCAGGAATATTAAAAGAGAAGAGACCTCAAGACGGATGGGACTTTCTCAAAAGGGAGATACTGAAGGCACAATTTCAAACAGTACCATTGAGGAAGAAAAATGGGAGGTGTCTCAAGAAACCAGGATGGGTGACTAAAGAACTTTCAACGGAGCTAAGTTTTAAATGGAACATGTATAGGAAATGGAAAAGGGGGGGAATCACCAAAGAAGAATTCAAACAGATAGCGAACATGTGTAGAGTAAAGTCAGAAAAGCTAAAGTGCAGAATGAGCCCAGGCTTGCTAGAGAGGTTAAGAACAATAAAAAGGTTTTTTTTGGGTATGTCCGCAGCAAAAGGAGGAAGAAGGAAATGGTAGGGCCACTACGTGGAGAAGATGGCAAAATGCTAACAGGGGACAGAGAAAAGGCAGAATTACTCAACACCTTCTTTGCCTCAGTGTTTTCAGAAAAGGAAAATGGTGAGCAACCTGAGGATAATGGAACAGAGGACACAATAGGGGAAATCCAGCTCAGAATAAGCAAAGAGGTAGTACAGGAATACCTTCTTAATCTAAATGAATTTAAATCTCCAGGACCAGATGAACTACATCCAAGAGTATTAAAAGAGCTGGCAAATGTGATCTCAGAGCCATTGGCAATAATATTTGAGAACTCCTGGAGAATAGGAGAAGTCCCAGCAGACTGGAGGAGGGCAAACGTTGTCCCCATTTTCAAAAAGGAGAAAAAAGAGGATCCCAACAATTATCGTCCAGTTAGTCTGACATCAATACCAGGGAAGATTCTAGAGCAAATCATTAAACAGAGAGTCTGTGAACATTTAGAAGGCAATGCCATAATCACAAAAAGTCAACATGGGTTTCAGAGAAACAAGTCATGCCAGACTAATCTGACCTCTTTTTTTTGATAAAATTACCAGCTTGGTAGATGAAGGGAACACTGTGGATATCACATACCTTGATTTCAGTAAGGCTCCCCATGACATTCTTGCAAACAAGCTTGTAATATGTGGGCTAGGCAAGTTAACTGTTCAATGGATTTGTAATTGGTTGACCGGTCGAACCCAAAGGGTGCTCAGCAGTGGCTCTTCTTCGTCTTGGAAAGATGTGACCAGTGGGGTGCCACAGGGTTCTGTCCTGGGCCCAGTGCTATTCAACATCTTTATCAATGACTTGGATGAGGGAATTAGGAGCATATTTATCAAATTTGCAGATGACACCAAATTAGGAGGAGTAGCTAATACCCTAGAGAACAGGATCAAAATTCAAAATGACCTGGATAGACTGGAGAGCTGGGCCAAAGCTAACAAAATGAAATCCAATACGGAGAAATGTAAAGTACTGCACTTAGGGCGGAAAAATGAAATGCATAGATATAGGATGGAGGAGACCTGGCCGAATGAGACTACATGCGAAAGGGATCTAGGAGTCCTAGTAGACCACAAGTTGAACATGAGTCAACAGTGTGATGCGGCAGCTAAAAAGGCCAATACGATTTTGGGTTGCATCAATAGAAGTATAGTGTCTAGATCAAGGGAAGTAATAGTGCTGCTCTATTCTACCTTGGTCAGACCTCACCTGGAATACTGTGTCCAGTTCTGGGCACCACAATTCAAAAAGGATATTGACAAATTGGAGCGTGTCCAGAGAAGGGTGACTAAACTGATGAAAGGTCTGGAAACAATGCCGTATGAGGAGAGACTTAGGGAGCTGGGTATGTTTAGCCTGGAAAAAAGACGCTTAAGAGGCAATATGATAGCCCTGTTTAAGTATTTGAAGGGGTGTCACGTTGAGGATGGAGCAGGCTTGTTTTCTGCTGCTCCAGAGACTGGAACACGGAGCAATGGATGCAAGCTCCAGGAACAGAGATTCCACCTCAACATTAGGAGGAACCTTTTGACAGTAAGAGCTGTTCGGCAGTGGAACACACTCCTTCGGAGCGTGGTGAGGTCTCCTTCCTTGGAGGTCGTTAAACAGAGGCTGGATGGCCATCTGTCGGGGATGTTTGATCATGATTTCCTACGTGGCAGGGGGTTGGACTGGATGGCCCTCGTGATCTCTTCCAGCTCTGCAATTCTATGATTCTATGACCTAGAAATGCCTAGAGAAACCATATTTTTCTAACAACAGATAATTTAAACTGCAAGTACCAGTACTGCACATACCAGGTGCGGGAGGGGGGGATGTACAAAAATAAGGGGAAAGGAATACAATTATGAGTTAGACCAAAATAATACCAGAAACCCGTGGAGTGGAACTTCCGGCCCACGGGCGTAATTCATCCTGGACAGGTTCCTTATCCAGTCATGCAGCTTCTATTTAAATCCTGACAAGGTTTTGCAGTGAAATGAACTCTGGTTTGTATCACTAGAAGGGTTCTTGTGGAATAGGCACTCTTGTATGCAGACTGAAAAGTTTTTGCATGTACAGTTCTGTCTTCATATTCACTGGGTTTGGGTTCCAGGACCCCCCATGGATACCAAAAATACTGAAGTCCCATTATATGCAATGGCATAGCAAAATGGTGTCCCTTTATATAAGATGGCAAAATCAAGGTTTGCTTTTTGAATTATTATTTTTTGAAGAATATTTTCAAGTTGTGAATACTTAAATCCGTGGATACTAAATCCATGGATACAGAGGGACAAGTGTAATATGTTACCTTATTTGCAAACAAGCAAGGTTTTGAATGGAATGTGCATTATTGTTTGCAAACTAGCAACTTTTTGCAAGCCTGCAGCTGTTGCAAATTGTCATTACATCTGGCCCTACTAATTTTGGTTTGGCTCTGGCCATTTGTTGCTGGGGGAAGGCCCACAGGACCTTTTCCAAACTGAAATTCAGGTGTGGATTGGAAAAGGTTCCCCACCTTGTGATAAAAACTGACGTGTCCAAAAAGATGTCTAAGTGAAGCTGGTCTCAATAGCATACAGTTGTTGTGTGCTTTCAAGTCCTTTCCAACTTATGGCGACCCTAAGGCGACCATATCACAGGGTTTTCTTGGCAAGATTTGTTCAGAAGGGGTTTGCCTTTATCTTCCTCTGAGGTTGAGAGAATTAACAATTGAATTTAAGCCCAAATCACATAAATATTTAAAGAGCAAAGATTTTTCTCATGCAAAAAGCAATATGGTGGCAAAACTGCCCCCCCCCCAAAAAAACCCCACTGGACGTGACTGCATCATATAAGCAGATCATATACAAGGACTGTCTATTAAATAACGAGACTGACACAATAACCCATCTTTATTTATATGTATTACAATTCTAATGCTTGTCTCCTTCAATATACTCCCTGTTCACACTCACACACCAATGTAGTCTTGTTTTCCACTGGTCAAAGGTGTGGAGCAAATCAATTTCTGCCAGCTGTTTCAACACATCTGCCGTTTTCTTCGTACTGCATCAGTCTACTCAAAACATGTTCCTTTAAGCACCAATTTCACTTTAGGGAAAAGAAAAAAGTCACATGGTCCCAAATATAGAGGATGTTCAAGTGTAGTAATGTGTTTATTGGCCAAAAACTTCTTCACAGAAAGTGCTGTATGAACAGGTGCATGTCTTGATGAAGAATGAAACTATTTCCCCACAGTTCTGGCTTTTTTTCTTGACTCTTTCAGCTTTCTCAAAACTTCCTTATAATAATGCTGGTTCACTGTTCTGCCTTCTTGAATCCATTCTGCCAAAATTACATCCTTGATGTCAAAATAAACCAATGAGCATGACATTGAATGTGGAATTGCTTTTATGTGCTTTTTTCATTCTTGGTGATGATGTTGTTTTCCAGTGCATTGACTGTCATTTTGTTTATCTGCAAAATTATTTACTCCCTTTGACTTTTCCACATTTTTTTATATTGACTACATGGAATTGAAATGTGTGCTGTATAACTGTTAATGCTCAACACTGTGAAGGTGCAAAATAGTTTTATTGTGGCACAGAAGCTAACTAAAGAAAAACAAATGGGCACTTGTTGATTACATAAGTACTGGGCCCCTTAGCCGTGAAATACCAAAATAATGTCTGGGGCAACCCACTGCCTCCAGAAGTCAGATATGTGTTGAATGGAATGCACCTGTGTGCAATTCGAGTACCACAATGTCAGATTAAGACCCTGAGTTTGTTGGAAAGCATAGCTAAATAAACAGCATCATGATGACCAAGGAGATACAAGTCTAGGAGAAAGTTGTGCAGAAGCACAAATCAGTGTTGGGTTACAAAAAAAATATCCCAAACTGTGAACATCTCATGGAGCATTGTTAAATCCGTCATTACAAAAGTGAAAGAATGTGGCTTAACTGTGATTCTGGTTAGAGAACATCTTTACCAAAAACCCATGTAAGGAGGGGCATTAAAGAAGCAACCAAGAGGCCAATGGTGACTCTGAAGGAGCTGGAGAGATCTGTAGCTAACACAGGAAAAACTGTTCATGGAAATATATAAATAAATAAATAAAATGATCAGACATTCAATAAGCTGGGCTTGACAGGAAAATGGAAAGAAGAAAACCATTAATGAAACAAATCCAAATCAAAGCCCATTTGTAGTTTGCAAAAAAGGCAAGGGGGAAGACACAGCAAACATGAGGAAAAAATTATCTCGTCCTATGAGACCAAAATTGGACTTTTTGCCTTGCTGCAAAGTGTTATGTTTGGCACAAAGCCAACATTACTCTGAGCTGAGAACACCATCCCTGTGGTGAAGCAGGGTGGTAGCAACCTGTTGTGGAGATACTAGTTAGGACTAAGGGTAAGATGGATGGAGCCAAACACAGAGCAATTTCAGAGGAAAATAAATCTGCAAGTTACCTGGGACTGAGAGAGGACTCCCTTCCTGCAGGACAATAATTCTAATGACACAGCCAAAATAACATTTGCAGGGTTTAAAAACAAGAACATAAATATCTTAGAATGGCCCAGTCAAAGCTCAGACCTCAGTCAGACTGAGAATCAGTGGAAAGGCTTCAAAGTTGATGATCACCAACAATCCCTATCCAAACTGATAGAGCTAGAGCAATTTTGCCAAGAAGAACAAGCCAAATTTGCAGGAACCAGATGCACAAAGAAGGCAAGAAGACTCACAGCTGTAATTGCTACCAAGGTGTTTCTAACAAGTATTGACTCAAAGTGTGCATATGAATCCTTATGGAACCATATATTTAACCATTTGCTTAACTTTTGTGCTGCAGCAAAAAAAAAAAAATCCCTTTCACAGTGTTGATTTTTGTGTGTAAATCATGTGGTAACAATGCCAATTAATTCCATTTTAACAGAGCTAGGTTGTTTAAAGATGCATAAAGGAGACGACTGATGCTACAGATTGTTCTGCAGACCTGTGTCCTGTTTAGTGAAATCACGTGACAGGATACAGGTCCACTTGGTGTGTATACTTTGCTTATCTATATGTCTCTTACATTGTCCTGTTGTATTATATTTCAGGTGTTACTTTGTTTGTATACAGCTATCCCCCTTTCCCCATCCCTTGTTAATAAATCCACATCGTTATTTTAGTTGTGTGTGACTTATCCTAAAGCCTGTTTCTAATTCTACATCTAGTCTGTCAGCTACAGTTACTGTTTTAAGTTATTTGGCCTTAGGCTTTCAACCCAAGGAGACTGGCTTGGCTTCATAGCTCTTATCATTGTCATTTTAAAACAGAGGTGGGGGGCATTTATTCAGGATGCTTTAACTGTGGATTTACTACAGTTACTGTGGATCAGCAGGAGTTATATTTGATGGCTGTTGTGATACTGTTCAACTCAGCCTTAGGGTTGTGAGTTTCCCACATGCAATGTAGGCACTGGAATACGTACAGTATCTTGATCAGACAAAGTTCACTATGACCAATTTGCAGAACATTTTCTGGATAAAACCACTGAGATCCATGCCTAACTTGGATGCCAGGGCTGAGATAGAGTCAGAGATGAAGTAAAGTACACAGTTAGTCCCATTATTATGGATACCTTTCAGTTTGTGTAGCTAGAGAACAGAGACTTACCACTTCTCTGCACTGTTATGAAAACTATCAAGACTGGGTTGGATATTCAGATCTCAGAGGCACCCCAAGGTAGAACATTGTTCCTGAATCCTTCGAAGAAGCAATGTTATGTTGCCTATTGAAAACAAATCTGTATACAGTTGGTCCTCCACTTTTGCAGGTTTAACTTTTGCAGATTTTATTTCTTGATTATTTGCTACTGCCTCCACTGCTGCCCTATGCCATTTTTAATAGAGACTGCAAGCCTCATGAGGCTGAGAGACTGTGAACATTCAGCGAGGCTTGTCCCTATTAAAAATCCCTATTAAAAATGGCATAGGGCAGCAGAGGAGGTAACAAGCCCTGTCAGCCACCCATTTCTACTTGCTAAGGAACCCTGCCACCTTGAAGACATCTGCAGTGGGTTGAACTATGGGTCATACTGTTTGTGTTAAATATCTTTTAAGGGCCTATAGACATTTCAATTTTTCCCCACTTACGTGGGGATCCTGCCCTCCTAACCCCAGTAAACATGGAGGGCCAACTGTATTCCATGGTTTTTAGATAACTGTTATTCAGTGTCAGTTTGATATATTTAATTCCTTCGTCTATGAAACATATTAAATAAATAAATGTGGGAAAAGTGGCAGAAGATGATCCATTAAGCACTCTTCTCCAATGTACCTGGGGTGGGTGTGGGTGGGAAGGGGAGCTTTTGTTCAGATCACTGGGATTTTTGTGGACAAAACATGTACTCTACCATCAATCTATAGACCATTCAATTTGAACCTAGGCATAATAATCAATGGGAACTAGTGTGGTATAGTGGTTTGAGTATTAGACTACAACTTTGGAGACCAGGGTTCAAATCCCAGCTCAGCCATGGAAGCCCTCTGGGTAACCATGGGCAAGTCGTACTCTCTCAGCCACAGAGGAGGGCCATGGCAAGCCATCTCTGAACAAATCTTGCCAAAAAACTCTGTGATAGGGCCAATTTAGAATCACCATAAGTTGGGGAGTATATGAAGTCACACAACAATAACACATTAAGGGGTCATCCAAATGGTCAAAATAATCCTCATAGAATTTGCTTGGAAATTGATCTGTCTTAAAAGAAGTCTGCATCGATGAATTGTATTCGGAAGGGGGGCAGCTAAAAACTCCAAAAACTGCTCCAGGAGAGCCTTCTTGTCTTTTCTCTGAGTTTTTAAAAAGCTCCATAGGGGATGCACATGTCCACTTGTTAAGACAGTCGCATTTGCATCGTGCGCTTTTCTGTAGGAGAGGCAACACAAGCTGATTGGCTGGATGAGCACGCGCCTGCTGCTGCCATGTTGGATTTTTGGCTTAGCGAGTGATCAGTAAGGTGATAAAATGGCAATCTTTTCCTTTCTCTTTTTGTAAATGTGAAATATCGCTTGTGTGCACCATGTTAAACCTTTTTTTAAAAAGTTCAGCAGTGGCAGATTTTAAAACATGAGTAAATCACTTGTGGCTGCCATCTTGGCTAGGGCGCATGCAAAGTTTATGGGGGCTGAATAACCATTAAGACAGTTTGCAGCTGCTGCGAATTGCTATTACTGCAGAGCAATCCATCCCCCCCACACCATATAGATGACCCCTTATACTCAATACACTAAACCATTGCAGTGGTCAAAATCAAGATGTTTTACAAAGAATGTCTGCTCAATGTGAAGTCAAAGGCTTTCATGGCCAGCATCTATAGATTTTCACACCTGGACAACTTCAACAGGAAAGAAAAAACCTTAAAAGTAAACAAAATCTGGCTTCTGGTTTTGAAGAACAATAGAATAAAAACTCAACACTTACAAAGGAATTCCACCCAGGGACAGGTGGATCTCCAGCAGATAATGGCCCATCAACCAATCATTAGCCAATCAGACACTAACAAGCCTTGCATTTCTATACCCAGAAACTAACCATTCAATTACAAAAATTTACATATACTCCCCAACAGGGGTTCATAGCATATAAACTCCACATAAACTCCTACCCAACCATTCTCTGAGGATGCCAGCCACAGATGCAGGCAAAACGTCAGAAAGAAACTATTCCAGAACACGACCTCACAGCCCAGAAAAAAACAAAGGAAAATCAATGTCTGCTCACCTGCTCCTTTCTTATTTCTGTAACTATGGATATTGACACTGTGGGAGGATCCATCTTCCAAAATACATGGGGATGCTTTGTATAAGTATAACCTTAGGTGTGCAACAGTAACAATTGTGTTTGCAATTAGGTACCAGTGACAAAACAATGCAGAGGCAGGCTGCCTCAAACCTTAGCTTTCCTATCCTTTTTATGGTGTACATATTTTCCCTCTATTTTCAATATGAAAATTACAATACATTAAAAAACACTACAAATCAATTCAGCATTGTATAAACATTACATACCTATAAATAATTAAAGTCAGTTTAATTTATAGATGAAATTTTAAAAATGAATTTATGACATGTATCATTCCTAAATTGTTACCAGGTGTATGAGTTCATAAATGTTCTAAGAACTCATACATGTTCTAAGAATATAGTCAAATAAGGGATCTTTGAATCTTGATAGTAGTGTAGTGAAGTTTGTCTTGTCCTAGTAAAGCCACACTAGCACCAAGTTATTTCTCAGGGGAAATTGTTGTGGTGTGTCTTATAAATGTAAGCAAAAAGTGAATAAAACAAGTAACTAGATGAGTAAAATAAAGTTGTTTCAGAAAAGGAAAAATTAAAGACACATACTTGCTGTGAGAGTAAAGACTGAGAGGGTTCTAAACGCTGGGTTGTGGTTTCAGAACCCGGATGGCTGCAGTACATTTCACTCCCACGAAATGGTGGTACTACGGGGTGAGGCAAATACAAGGGTTGCTCAGAGGATAAGGGCAAAGGAAAGAGGCTTGAAGAAGGGATCTAGAAACAGAAGAGAAAAAAGGATTTCCAGTGGTTTCTTCCAGGGTAGAACTAAACTCTCCCTGGAATATGGACAAACAGTTCCTGGGTTAATCAAAAGGAAGCAGTGTAACTGATGTAAAAAGCCAATGGCCATGGAAAGAGTAAAGAGCTTTCCAGAAAGTGGAGTAAAACGTAGACAGAAGTATCTTTTGGGAAACATGAAAGATTGACACAACTTTTGCCTAAAAGGTTCTGTCTGTCCCTATTCCACACACCCTGAGAGCACAGAGTTCATTGGCTCCATGTGAGATGGGAAGTGCAGTAAGAAAAGCCACATCAAGGGATGCTACAGCCAGTGTCTCAAACAATGGTTTAGTCAATTGTGAGAGCACCACAAATAATCTTCATGAGGATGGAGGAGAAGGGACATGAGAATGTAAATTCTGGTGTCCCCTGAGAAATTGCTTAATTTTCAAACAGCAGAACACAATGATGCAGCTGACCCAATTGGGGTACAAAACGTAGCAACAGCTGCTACGTACACCCTGACTGAAGATAAACTAAGGCCCCTGTCCCCAAGGTTAGGGAAAACTGACAGAATATTAAACACAGAGGTGTATGTAGATAAGATGCATATTTGTCTGCATAAGTGGCTTCCCTGCCCTTAGTAATATGTCCATTATCTGTTGGACTTTCAGAGATGCTAAATCCTCCACCCAGTAAACTTAAGGTTTCTGCCTCTGGATGCAAGACCCACTTGTCTCAAAGGATCACATTACTTCACAGGAAGAGTCTATATAATATTCCTCTTGAGAGAGATGTGGGAGCGTGAGGAACTAGAGCTGTGAAATCAAAATGCAATTTATTTTGTTCTGTCTAATCTTAATGAGAAGCAGAAAGGCCAGAAAGATGTAAAGGAAAGAACTGGTCAACTAGAAAAATAATATGTGCCCGCAGCAATCCAAGTTTTGTGTCTGCTCTGTTGAAGCATGTCTTCAATTGCTTGATTTTGTGTAAGACACACAAATTGATAAGTGGCATTCCTCAGTGCTGGAACATTGAAAGTATCATTGAGTATCCACTGGGGAGTGCTCTTGTCCAACTTACTGAATGGTCTATCGGTATTTAATTTTCCTTGCCAGGTGTATTGTGAGAAGGAATATTTGTTTGCAAATATTAAGGTCAAAAGTCCAGAGTGAAGTTGATTAGCATCTGCTGTCTGTTACTGTCTGGTCCACCACTCCACATCTGAGAGGAAGAAAGGCTCCATATAACTTCGCCACTGCTAAGAGTTTTAGTATGTTAATATGTAATACAACTTACTTACTTCCATAGCCCTGAATGTGAAGAATGCAATAGTGACTGCCCCAACCTTAGTTGGAAGTGTCTATGCTCCCTGTTGCCATTGAATGTAGTGGAATGAAACACATAGGAAACTGGATGGGAGACTGTGGTCATGACTGGAGGCTGTGCCACACCTGCATCAGCAGTTGAAGAATCACCACCTTGCCATACATATCTGTGCAAGAATATGGAAGAAATCAGAGTTGCACTGGCTATATATAGAACTATGGCAAGACTCCACTTGTCAATTTCCAGTTGTGAAATTGTGCAACCCAAGGCTTCTCAGCTTTGAAAGTCTGTTGGCAAGACAGGCTAATTGACATACCTCGTCTGTGGGTAGCACGGTCAGTGCTAAACAGGAATGAAGACACAACACAATTAATAGGGTGCCCTGAGTTGAGTCAGCTGCAGTTTTTCTAAACTGATACATCATCCGGGGGGGGGGAGGTATGCAATGTTGCACATAAAGGGCAATAAATCATATGTCCTGATGGAACCACCAGTAGCCACCTGTCTATACCATGAAGAAGAACATGCAAGTAGAAGAGATGGTTTTGGAGGATGAAGTACTGATGGTAGGGAGGAGGAATGGCTAAATGAAAATAGGTGTCTTATTTATTGTAAACAAACCAATTTTATCCCTGCAAGATGGAGAGGATATTGGTAAGCATCACTACTCAGAAGCACTGAGTTGTAGCGTGATAGGATCTTTCATCCTTCTTATAGATCATGAATTACAGTTGTTCCTCCATATTCACGGATTTGGCATTCATGGATTTAAGTATTCACGGCTTGAAAATATTCTTAAAAAATAATAATCCAAAAAGCAAACCTTGATTTTGCCATCTTATATAAGGGACACCATTTTGCTATGCCATTGCATATAATGGGACTTGAGTATTCACGGATTTGAGTATTCACGGGGGGTCGTGGAACCAAACCCCAGCAAATGTGAAGGGACAACTGTATATCAAATATAATCCACTGTTTTTCACCACTAGTGGCAAGACCTCAACAGATTTGGAAGAACATCGTGGATTTCTTCAAGTACAGGAGGGGAAAATATAGTTATAAGAACAGTCTGGTAGAATGGTGTCAAAATACATCTGGACCCATTGATCTATGGTTGTGGAGTTCCAAGCCAGGAGATCCTGGGGAATTTATCTGCCAATGGTGAGTGTGGTGTGCACTGGAATGGAAAGACCAGATATAATGCAGATATAATGGCAGTAAGAGGAGGGCAATAAAAGGCATGGTTAGCTGTTAGAAGAGCAGCATTTAGAGTTGTGCTGAAAAGACAAAGAGGAGGAAATTCTCTTAGCTGTAGCGAAATTATTCCTGGATGCAGATGATTGAGCATACTTGTATTTTTGACAAAAAGAAGACTTTGCCATTGACTAATGGAAGTTGAATAATGTGAAATGGCCCCAGTGCATTTCACTATATTGGACAGATTATGGTCTCTGTCCATCTTCTCTTCAGTTTTTCTATTAAATAATCTGACTTTGTGGAATTGCCTGTCCTCACACAGGAGATTTTCACATGGGCTATATATCCCGTGGCAGGAACAGAACAGGGTCGGAAAAGGTTTTCCCTTTCAGACAACATCCACCCTGTTCCGTTCCTTCATCATGGCTGTTCTGTTTTCTCCCCGTGATATTTTATTCATGGGGAGAAGTCATTTTTAAGCACCCGGTTCCGTTTCTGTAATGGAACATGGGTGTGCGAATTGGGTCCCATCCCTGTTCTGGAATGATAGGGAAGGGGGAGGAGCTCCGTGGCAGGCACTTCCTGCCATGATTGGGACATCCAGGTAAGTGTCACCCTCCCCCCCCCCGGGTTACTTGTATTTTTTAAAATTGCTTTTTTTTTTAATTTGACAGCTAGGGGGTTTAAATTTGAATTTCCCTCCCGCTCGTTCTCTTGCGAGAATGAGCGGGATTTCCCCCGGCCGGTTGTAAAAGCAGCCTTATGACGGCTGCATTTACAGCCGGCTGGGCAAGGAGGGAGGAGGCCCATTCCTGCAGCGGAATGGAGGTAAGTGTGCAAACATTTACCGCCATTCCATTGCAGGAATGGGAGAGGAGGTGGCAGGACAGAACCGGGGCTTTTAGCCCCGGTGTGAAAATCTCCTTAGTATCAGAATCCTAACCAAGAGCTGTGGATCAGAGCCAAGAATATCTTCACTGTGTGATTCTCCCAATATATACTTAGCTTGTAAAGTCAAAATAAACTCTTCCAGAACACGGCCTCACAGCCTGGAAAAAAAACAAGGAAAATACTTAGCTTCTTTTCTTCTTGTGCTAACTGCTTGCTTATCAGGTAGAACTCAAACTTTCAAAACATTCAAAACTAGGTAATTTACAAATTATTGTTTCCACCATGGTCTTAGACAGTTTTATGGAGTCCATGGTATCCTCCCAAACCAAAAGACTGACTCTAAAGGCTGTTTTACCAGGTTTGTCTGGTAAAGCCAAGACAAATTTTAAGGAAACTATGGTATGGTACTCATCCAAACACAGAAATCAGTTATCATGGCCTTCTCTGAGTGAATCTTCCTCTTGTAAACAACACAGGGCTTGAAGAGCACCCCTGAGTTGCTGTTTTTATCTGGTAAAGCCAAAACAAATTGTCCTGAGGAATATACGAGATATTTAAAAAACACAGATTTCTATCAACATTCATCTTAAGTACATTAATCTTACCACAAATGCTTAAGGGATGTCTACCTATCTAAATCAATGGCAATTGGGCAATTGCAAACAAATTCAGTTTAATCATTTAAGTAATATCCTATGGAACCACTATGCCCAAATATCTAATAGCTTCTGAATGCCAGCAATTTGCCTCTTGGCAAACTCAGATGGCATACTAGCCTCAACATGTGTAGCTTCACACTTAAACCCGTTAACGTATAACTAGAAAGGGTGTTGAAGGCATTGTTTTATTAACTCTGGTGAAACAGATTCCAATGTGAAACAACAAAACACCATCAGCATGCAATGATACCTTGTTCTTAATTTCCATCAAGTCAACTTCAGCTATGGCAACCCCATGAATGAGATACCTCTAAGTCACCCTATCATCAACAGCCCTGTTCAGGGATTGCAGAGACAGGACCACAGCTTCCTTGATTGTGTCTGTACATCTATAATGCGGTCTCCCTCTTTTCTTATTACTTTACCAAGTATTACTCTCTTTTCTAGTCAGTCATGTCTTCTTATGATATGTCCAAAGTACAATAGTATCAGTTTAGTCATCTTGGCTTCTAGGGAGAGTTCAGGCTTGATTTGCTCTAGGACCCATTTTAGCATGATATCCATAGAAAGCTTCTCCAGCACATTTCAAATGAGTTTTCTTCCTATCAGCTTTTTTCACTGTTCAGCTTTCACAACCATTCATATAAATTGGAAATATAATGGCTTGTACAAACCTAACTTTAATATTCAATTATTTATCTTTACACTTCAGAATCTTGTCTAGTTCCTTCATGGCTGCCTTTCCAAGTCCTCGTCTTCCTCTGATTTCTTGACTGCAGTCTTTGTTCTGATTAAAGACTGAGCCAAGGTATGGAATATCTTGAACTACTTCAATGTCTTCCTCATCTACTTTAAAGTTATGTAAATTATCTGTTAAATTCTGAAGAGGCCTAAGTACCCTAAAGGCATCAGATCCTGTCTGATCTTGGAAGTTAAGCAGGATCAGTCCTGATTAGTACTTGAATGGGAAACCGCCAACAAATACCAGGTGCTGTAGGTTATATTTCAGAGGAAGGAAATGGCAAAACCACCTCTGAGTATTCCTTGCCTAAGAAAACCCTGCGAAATTCATGGAGTTACCATAAGTCAACAGGTGACTTGAAGTCACATATACACACACACACGAATTCTGAATCTCCATCCCATATTATTATCTTGGTCTTTATAATCATTATGCAGGCAAAGGTTAGTCCTCTATAGAAGCTTGTTGGGCAAGGATTGGTGGCAATATAGCAGCTCAGTACCTTAGTGAAACTTTTTAGTTTCTTGATGTTAGAGTCCTTCTGTGAGCTCTTCAGTGAATTTAATTCCTACGGTAAAGCTCTATATCCATGCAGTCTGGCTTACTGTATGAACCACTAGGGTGCTAAGTTAAGGAGAGGATAAACACTCAAGAACCACAAGATATGTCACGGGTGTGATGCCCTTTCACTCCAATTTGAGTGAGTACAGTAGGACCCCCATATCCACTGATTCATTATCCACTGATTCAGTTATCCACAGGACACAAAACAGCACACCTACCATAGAGTCTTCCTAGAAAATGTGTCCTCTCTAGCCATTTTCTAGGTCCTCCAAGGCAACTCTATGGTATTTTAAACCAGAAGTCCCATTATTTTCAATGGTGTTCACTATTATCCACGGTTTTCAGTATCCACAGGGCCCCCCAGAACCAATCCCCAGTGGACACGGGGGTTCTACTGTAAAGTTGTACTTCCTCTTGGAAGAATGAATATCTTGAACTCCAAAATATAACACGTGTGAAGTTTCTTTTTTGTTCCATTTATACAAAGTTCCCTTTCAACACAGTTCTTGCTTATATAAACTTAAGGGCACATGATATGGGGCCATGTCATGTATCCTCTCATTGGATGTCCAAGTTATAACCTAGTTTATTTACTGCATTTGGTGTGCAGTGACAGGAATTTGGCCAACCCTACAACCCATGGCTGTGTGGATCAAATGTGAAGTGGAGCAGAGGGGCAAAAAGTTGGTTCTGCCAACTTCAATGAGAGTGTTTTGACTTGCACTATTTCTTTTGCTAGTAGAATAATTTTATGTCATTGCTGGGGGTTGGGACCAAGGACTGACAAAGCTGATTACTTTCCAGAAAGGTATCAGTGATAATCTGTTGCAGCAAAAATAGTGTTGTGGAAGTTTAAGACTAATACATTTGTTGTGGCGCAATCTTTTGTGGTCTACCTAAGCTCTGCTCCTTCCCCACCACATGCCACTTTTGACATAAATGCTGGGTTATGCTAAATCAGAAGAACAGAACCAAGTGGTTCTGGTTGCCAATATATTCCTGACAATCCTCCCATATAGAGTCTCCAAGCTGCATCAATCTTAATTGTGATTCTAAAGCTCTCCAGCAAGTCAAGTAGACTATGCTGTTCACATTATTAGTTTCTACTTATAAGTAAAAATAGTTGTCTATCTCCTATGACTCAAAGAAAAAAGAAGGAATGAAGAAAAATTAGGACTCCAGATGATTTAAGTACTGTTTAAAAATCACTAAATCAAGAACAGCATGAGTAGGCATTTTTATTTTGTATCGTTCAATGGCATATAAACATTGAATTGAAAATACTTCACAAGGGAAGTCTATGAAATGGAATGTTAAAGGTACTTCCTTATAAAATAGTAGAAGAATTTGCTGCAGTAATTTACAAGTACAGCTTGAGAATTTGGGAGTCATGGTATATCTACAGCAAAGACCACAACAGATTTCAATTTTCAGATTCTCCACTACATGATCTCCATTTCAGTGCTAAACATTTTTTTTCAGAAGCCAGTTTCTGGTACAATAGCATTTTATCAGTTATCAATATGCACATTATTTGCTCCCCTTAAGGAATTTACATTGTTAGTTGCATTTTAAGCAAATCTGTACGTAGTACAATATTTATATCCAATATTTATATCATTAGTGCCAGACTTGTTAACTTTCCAGCCAAAAAGTTATTTGAAGGAAACAAACTTAGAAATGAACAACCATATAGCTGTACAAATGAACAGCCACATGGCTGTTAAGTAACTCCAGTTATTGAGTTCCTTTCCACCGGCCTCACTGTCAAATGAAGATGGATTCAGTTGTTCTTTAAAACTTCAATGCAGCTTTGGACAAGAGAAACACTATTCTGAAAAACAAACAAGGTAGTCAGCAGACAGACAACTTAACAAGAGAAGCGAATAGATTTTCAAATTACACAATTCAATATATTTTATCTAGTTACACAAGATTCATCTACAAGATGGAGTGCCAAAAGGACAATCTCAAAGCAACAAAATACCCCGAAGTGGTGTGAACTCCCAGCTGTTTGGACAGCTGTGCCATATCTGCATCCTAAATAGGGCAACTTGGGGCTGTCCATTTACTGTGCACAGGAACTTCTATCAGACGTAGCCAGCATAACTAATGGTGAGGATGATGGTAGCTGCACTCTAATAACATCTCAGGGGACAAAGAATTGCCCACCCCTGCCGTATATGAACTTCCATTTAAGAATTCATCAGAATTTTCTAAAACGCCTGGGCCAGTTTGGACATGTAGAACTCAGCCACCCAAAAGAAAGCAATGGAATGGGACTTTGATAACTAAATTACATTGCATTGACTTCAATGGGATTTCATTGCAAATATTACAGTTTTACTTCCCATTTCATGAAAGCAACAGACTTTGGGGCATAAAAGTTTCACTTACACAGCATAAAATGCACACATTATTAAGAGGTGTTTGGATCAAGTTATTTCATTGTTTATCAGTTTTCAACTCGGATAATCTTTTTATTAGAACAATCTCCTTCAGCAGCTCAAAGGAACAATAAACTGAAATATGTACATGTACAGTTTTGAAAAGATTCTACAATTAGGATAGCTTACTACTGCAAGTATTACTTTTGAACATATACCTTGGCATGTTTGATCTCGAGCTCAGTCATTTCAATGAGATTTTTACGAAATGCTGCTATTCGCTTCTGTTTAAAGTTGTTCAGTTCTGTCATTGAGAAAAAACAGGCAGAAATTATGGGAATGGTGTCTGAAGGGGACTTAATTCATAGAATCATAGAGTTGAAAGAGACCACAAGGGCCATCCAATTCAACCCCCTGCCATGCAGGAATACACAATCAAATCATTCCCAACAGATGGCCATCCAGCCTCTGTTTAAAAATCTCCAAAGAAGGAGGCTCCACCACACTACGAGGCAGTGCATTCCACTTCCAAACAGCTCTTACTGTCAGGAAGGTCTTCCTAATGTTTAGGTAGAATCTCTTTTCCTGTCGTTTGAACCCATTGCTCCGTGTCCTAGTCTCTGGAGCAGCAGAAAACAAGCTTGTTCGATCCTCAATATAGCATCCCTTCAAATATTTCAACATGGCTATCATGTCACCTCTCAACCTTCTCTTCTCCAGACTAAACATGCCCAGCTCCCTAAGGGCATGGCTTCCAGACCTCCCACCATCCTGGTCGCTCTCCTCTGGACACATTCCAGCTTCTCAGTATCCTTCCTGAATTGTGCCCAGAACTGTACAAAGTATTCCAAATGAGGTCGGACCAAAGCAGAATAGAGTGGCACCATTACTTCCCTTGATCTAGACACTATACTTCTATTAATGCAGCCTAGAATCACGTTGGCTTTTTTAGCTGCTACATCACACTGCTGATTCATGTTCAGCTTGTGGTCCACTAAGAATCCTAGATCCCTTTCGCATGTACTACCACCAAGCCAGGTGTCACCCATCCTATATCTGTGCATTTTAATTTTACTGCCCAAGTGTAGTATCCTAAATTTCTCCCTGTACAAGGAAGCATTTTGTATATCATAAAGACAAGCAATTAATTAATGTATCATTATAGTTTTGCTTAACTGGCACAAGTAGGAGAAAAATACATCAGACAGAGTTTCTCATGTGTATTACAGGTTGGGGTGAATGCATGTGGCCACTACAGAATAGAGCTAGCATTCCAAAACACACATTTACTTTGAGCAGTGTAAGACATATTTAAGCAAAACTTATTGCCTTCCATATAACAGGCTTAATATCACAGCTCAGTGAAGCTAGCATGGTGTAGTGGATTCAGTGTGAGACAGACCAGGGTTTAATCCCTGCTCAGCCACGGAAACGAACTGGGTGACTTTGGACAAGCCACACTCTCTCAGCCTTGGATAAATGCAATGACAAACCTCCTTCGAATAAATCTTCCCAAGAAAACTCAATGATAGGGTCACTATAGGTGAGATTTGACTTGGAAGATACATAACAAATCACACCTTAGGTCATACTTAAAAAAATAATTTGGTGGTTATTATATATTTGGGAAAGCCACGTTTCTAATCCTTAAAGATGGAAACAGTAGTATTGTCCACCATTCCTGGACAGTCACACAGCCGTATTTTTTTAAAAATATGGCTGTTGTTTTTTGCCAATTGATTACTATTTACAGAGTTATCTGTAACAGAATATTAATAATGAAAACACAGTATTGTGGAGAAGACGTTTATTTTTAAATCAATATTTTGGCCAATCACGAAATCTTTAGATCTGGAAAGCTGGATGAATCTGTTTTAATTATTAACTAATAACATCACCTGATGATGCTATATTACATGCATCAGCATTTAAGTGATCCAGACTCCAATATATTTAAACTGGTATGTCACTCCATGTAGCTTCTTAATGTTTTGCTGTGGGTGTTGATTCGTTTGGCCTTGACCCCAGACTGCTGCTCCTGGAGGCCTCCAGGAGCTGAAAAAGCAACCCCCAGCTTTTGTTGTGCTACAAGATAATTCATGGGCCACAAAATCCTCTGTGTGTGTATGTCACATGAGGCCTATATGCAGCATTGTTGACCCTGGACTGGTACCTGTATTTGTGTATCAAACTAATAAATGCAAAAAATCATGCCTCCAGCAATCTCTCTTTCAAAGCCTTTTGTTTCTTTTTAAAAGGAAAACGAAATCAAGTACGGTATATTTCTTACTGCTTGGGCAAGTGAGGAGCCTGCAATACTATGGAATCTGGAAAGAGAACAGTAAGTCTTACATTTTGTCTTACATTTGGTTCTACTTGTGTAATGCCCCCTCCCAATTTTGTTGTATTGTTTAAAAACAGACTACCAATTTGACATCTACTAACAGTTCTTTGAACACCAATAAAATGTGTACTTGTAGAACATGCTATTCAAAACAGAAAGAGAAGCAGGCTGGGGCATTGTTTTAACTCCTTTGGTGCTCAGATTACAGAGGAAGAAGCAGGAAGACCCTAAATGAAATTGACAAGTTACGACCCCTATCCTAATTGTAGCCATGTTCCTGTAGTCTAACACACAGTAATTTGAGCATTATGCCTAGAACCTAATACAAAAAAGAGATTTAACTATCTTTCCAATCACTAGAGGTACAGCCACAAAGTGTTAATGATCCTTCCTTTCCAACACACACACACACCATTACTTGCTTCTGCATCACTAGCCAGAGTTAATTCTTCCCACTAGACAGGCCATAATATCAAATAGGAACATTGGCACTTGTGTGAGATGGTCATTCCAGAACACAGCCTCACAGCCCGGAAAAAAACCCAAGGAAAATCTATTCCTTTCTCTTGTAGTGGGCAGAGAACATTCTATAGCAGGATTTACCCATGCTAAGTACTGCAGGAGAAAGCTGCGCCCTCTGGTCTGAGAGAGGGGGCCCAGCCTGCTGAGCTGTCATGCCCTGATGTGGACCTAAGGGGCTGGACTTGCATCGCCTAGCACCTGCTGGAGCACCCTTCTGCTAAAGGATGCTCCAGCGGAAGCAAACGTGTCCAGTCTATAACATCTCACAACGTGAAGGGTGCCTTCTATGTAGCTGCCCTACAAATGTTGCCCAACAGGGCCCTTGTGGAGAAGGCAGCTGAGGTGGCTGCACTCCTGGTGGAACGAGCAGTGATTCCCTTGGGAACTGCCTTGTGGATACTCAGATTGCTAGGGAGGCAGCTTTGTGGGGTTTTTAAAGGGCTATCTCTGCCCTCTTATCTTCTTGAAAGATAGCTGGGGCCCTGGTCTCACTCACCCCTGCTGATGTGGGTCCAGATGGTCTCTCCAGAGTTCACTAGTGCTCTTGACCCACCATGGCAAGCACAGGTCTCTGCAGCATGGCCTACTCAGGTGCAGCTTCCACCTGCAGTGCTCCCAGGTCGTCCTGGGTTGAGGGAAGGGATGTGGAGTCCCCCAACAAACCTGGACTGCCTCCTTCCCTCTCCATGGTCTCAACTCTTCCAGGGAAAAGGAGAGGGGAGGAATAGAGTGAAAGTTGAAAGAAAGAATTGTAGGAAGAAAATGAAGAAAGGACTGTTTTGTAGACCGAAATGGTGAAGTTGAGAGAAAAAATGAAGAAAAATTGTGGTCTCGGGGCAGTAGAGATAGAGAGCTTTCTTCAGTGTCTGTGCAGAGCAAAGGCAGGCACTAGGCTGTGGGATCATGGACTTAACCTCCCATGAAAAGGAAGGAGTTACTTCTTTTTCCTCATTAGTCAAAGAGCCTGCCTGTCAAAATGAGTGGCAGGGATAAACCGCTACAGGATGCCCTCTGCCCACTACAGGAAAATGAGAAACTCTCTGGTACACATTAAGTATTCACATTGTAATGCATGTGTGACCACAAAGAACCCATACTATAGCACAGTATCTTCTTCTTAGCATGATGAGGTTTTACCTTGTTTTGCAGATTCAGAAATTTTTTCAAATCTTTGGCAGCACTCTTGCTGATGTGCTTCAGCCAATCTGATATCTTTGCTTTTCAACCTAGCTTTATCCAACATTTTATTTGAATGTTCATAGTCAGTAAGAGCCCGTGAGCGTCTATATAAGAGATCCTGAAAGAATCCAGTTACAGAAGAAAATGAGTTGCTTGTTTTAGGATAAAGAATAATTTAATTCAAAACTAAATTCCATTTTTCACTTATTATACAGACTGGTCAAAAAGCATTCCAATATGCAGGCAGAACTTCTGAAAAAAGCAAGGGCACTCGTACATGCATTAAGAAGGGGAAGTGCACCATTTTGTATTTGACCTCATTACAGAAACCATAATTGGTGGTACTAACATGGATAGATATAGACAGATATGAATAACTATAAGCACAGAACTATGCAGAAGTTTATTGAAAAATATTTCACCCACACAATTAGTTTAATGACATAATATACTCTTATAGGATGACATCCATCTTCATCACACATTCTGTTTGGTTTCAGGTGAGCAATCAAATGCTCCATTTGCTTTTGTCATTTGAAGAGAAATATTAATTTAATTTCTAGAAACAGTTACATAAATGCTGGTAAGTGTGTGTTAACATTTCCCTGTTTGTACTTTTTGAGAGTTATCTTTATAAGTTTGCTTTAATAACAGATGTACTGCTCAAGACATGGTCGGAAGACACAGGATACAGCCATCTTGCTGAAGCTCAATAGATTTTAGTCTGGTGAAGCGACTGGATGGGGAACAGTTTAGGAATTGTATGTATGCCACCCTGAATTCCATGATGGGTGAAAAGGAGAATATACATGTAAATAAGAAATAAAACCTATTTTTTAGAAGCTTAGTTTGATTGTGGGTCACATACCTTCAACTTTAGGCCCAACTGCAAATTGCTGATGTACCCAATTTTAACAGCTCACTGAACATGGCACTCCATGTTGTTTTCCCCTACTGAACATCATCTTCACATCAGGAAGAATGATCTTCCTGATCATTCTGTATATTCAAACTAAACTGCAGGCAGGTAGACAAGTGTGTGAGTTTACCACTTGATCTCACCACTTTTCTACCAGGTGTGAGGCTCTGCCTAAACTTACGCTGCCACCAAACGTGATGACTTCCACAAATCTTACTGTTACTACCAAGAGGGAAGGCTTTCCCTTGTCCCCACCTCTGCCACTAATGTAAGGACATCCTTCTGTCCTACTGCTGTGGTTACCAACTGTGGGGACCTCCTAGATGCTCTCAAAGTCTCTGTGTGAGATATTATGCAACTTATATCCCTACTGGACACCACTCCTCTTTATTCACTGCTGCCACCACAGACAGTGTGTATGAATCCAAGCTTTGTAACATGTAACATTCCTGGATCCTGGGACAATATTTTATTAACAGAAGTTGAACATAACAAAACAAGATTGATTATTTAAATACATTTAAAATACCTTACACACTCCTCTGCTAGCTAACTCAGATCCTAAAAGACCACTCATTAATTCCTAAACCTGATTGACTCCTAATCCTCCATTCACTCACTCTTCCATCCTCTCTCACTCCGTTCTCCCAATTGTAATTCACCAACCTAATTCAGACCCCTCAGACATTTTACCAATCACCATTCACTCTCAACGTTCCATTCTCCCACCTCCTCTAGATAGCTCTTTACCTAATCACCTGGAATATACAGTGCATACATATACAAATTACCTTAATATATATTAAACTAAACATTTTACAACAAAAGTCCATGACATCACATGTCATCATAGAGGGCAAAAATATATTTTGCTTAAGGAACCACAACAAAGTATAACCACCACTGCTCATGGCATGTATATGGGCACACAGAACCGGCTGCTACTTCCTGGCTCTTCCTTTAATTTTTTTTTTGTGGGGGGGGGCTTGTTTTGTAGTATCCCACAATGCCACTCTTTGGTTTTGTTTTTTGCTATCAAGCCAGCTTTGACTTATGACAACCCTCTCAGTGAGAGACCTTAAAGAGCTCCAGTCATCAACTGTCCTGCTCAGCTCTTGCAAACTCAAGGCCATGGCTTCCTTGGCTAAGTCAATCCACCTGTGCTGTGGTCTTCCCTCTTTTCCTACTGCCTTCCACTTTAACGAGCATTGTAATCTTTTCCAATGAGTCAATCTCATGATGTGTCCAAAGTACAACAGCCTCAATTTGGCTGCTGCTGGCCTGGTCCCACCCCCAAAAAGGGAAAAAAGACAGTGAAACTAGAATTCACATGTACACTATGGGCTTCAACCTGCCCACCTCTTCAGGACAGAATTATAGGTTGCTGGTATTGTGGTGTACCTTTAAAAAATCCAACCATAAAACAATGCTGCTTAAGTGTAATTCTGGCAAAAAGAAAATAAGGAAAAAGAAGGCAGGGGGAGAAAAGCAAAAGGAAAAAAAGTCATGAAATCAAAAAAGCACCTGCCCAGCATTAACAAAGGAGAGTGCATTTATGCTGCAGGCAGGCTAATGTGGTATGAATGGGAAAATGGAGTTGGGGGAGGTAAGGGTGAAAAATACTCTTGAAGCAGCAAGTGTGAAAGGAGTATGTTGGAAAATATCTCCAAATAAAATGGATGCCAGGAAAGGGAGTGAAAGCAACAAACACTGTTGTGAATGGAGGGGAACCATAGGAAAGAAAGCTGCTATTCTTAAAAAAAAAAATTAAATGTGAAATTTTTAAAAATAGTGAAAATGTCCAGGGTTATTTTGCACAGTGGTTAGCTTTGTGGTTTCAAACATAACAAATTTTCATATAAAATAGATTTATTGCTGGCTCTTAACATCTCCTATTCCAGCTGTTTTACTCATTTTTATTGTAGCGTTTGTGATTTCATTGACTGTTTTTATATTCATAAACTGCCCTGAAGGCATTGTCTGTTGACTGGCACATTTTAAATTAATTTAATGACCCACTATTCAGTCTACAGTTGCCCCTCCACATTCGTGATTTTCGGAGGGCCTCCCCCTCCCTCCTAAAAGCAGCGACAGGGCTTTAGAAGCCCTGTGGCCGCTTCTGGGGGGGGGGAGAGAAGCAGGCCGGGCGGGGGGTGGGAGAGGCGGCAAGGGAGCCATCCAAGGCCCCCTCACCACCTTAGGAGGCCGGGCAGGGAGTGGGAGAGGTGGCGAGGGGGCTTTGGGAGGGAGGGGGAGGCCTGGGGAGGTGACCACAGGGCCTCCGGAGGACCTCTGGAAGCCCTGTGAAGGCCTTGAGAGGGAGGGGGAGGGCTGGGGAGGCGACCACGGGGCCTTGGGAGGAAGGGGGAGGGCTGGGGAGGCAACCACAGGGCCTCCGGAGCCCCCATGGTGGCATGGGGAGGGAGGGGTAGGCGGGGAGAAGCAACTATGGGGCCTCCGGAAGCCCCGTGGTCACTTTGGCGGGGGAGGAGGAGGGCAGTCGTTATTCGCGGAATTTTCACATTCGTGAGGGTCTTTGGAACCCAATCCCCGCAAATGTGAAGGGATGACTGTATTTCTATCTAGGACTAGAATCATAGAATCATAGAATTGCAGAGTTGGAAGAGACCACGAGGGCCATCCAGTCCAACCCCCCTGCCATGCAGGAAATCACAATCAAAGCATCCCCGACAGATGGCCATCCAGCCTCTGTTTAAAGACCTCCAAGGAAGGAGACCCCACCACGCTCCGAGGGAGTGTGTTCCACTGCTGAACAGCTCTTACTGTCAAAAAGTTCCTCCTCATGTTGAGGTGGAATCTCTGTTCCTGGAGCTTGCACCCATTGCTCCGTGTTCCAGTCTCTGGAGCAGCAGAAAACAAGCCTGCTCCATCCTCAGCGTGACATCCCTTCAAATACTTAAACAGGGCTATCATATCGCCTCTAAACCGTCTTTTTTCCAGGCTAAACATACCCAGCTCCCTAAGTCTCTCCTCATAACGCATTGTTTCCAGACCTTTCACCATTTTAGTTGCCCTTCTCTGGACACGCTCCAATTTGTCAATATCCTTTCTGAATTGTGGTGCCCAGAACTGGACACAGTATTCTAAGTGAGGTCTGACCAAGGCAGAATAGAGTGGCACTATTACTTCCCTTGATCTAGACACTATACTTCTATTGATACAGCCCAAAATTGCATTGGCCTTTTTAGCTGCCGCATCACACTGTTGGCTCATGTTCAACTTGTGGTCTACTAGGACTCCTAGATCCCTTTCGCACGTAGTCTCATTCAGCCAGGTCTCTCCCATCCTATATTTATGCATTTCATTTTTCCGCCCTAAATGCAGTACTTTACATTTCTCCGTATTGAATTTCATTTTGTTAGCTTTGGCCCAGCTCTCCAGTCTATCCAGGTCATTCTGAATTTTGATCCTGTCCTCTAGGGTATTAGCTACTCCTCCCAATTTGGTGTCATCTGCAAATTTGATAAGCAGATGTAATGTCTCAGGCGTATTCTAATACATGCACACCTACCAGTGAGTTATCAAGCCTCCATCGTCTATCTCAGGACTTAACTGTAGCTGCAGACATCAAGACTGAAAGATCTAATCACATTTTTGCACTTCAATGCTCCTCCACCCTTTTGTTTTCACCACCTAGGATGATAGAGGTCTGGAGAATTCAAAAGCTTATACGCTACTGTGGAATTAGTTGGTCCTCATAAAAGTATTGGCTGAATATTGTTAATTATGACATTGTGCTTTACTAAAAATTCCAAACTGCTCTTCTCCGACAAAGCATCAGAAAAGCCTTTAGAGAGGACTCACCTTTGCTGCTTCGATATTGTGCATATAGTATCTTAGTAACTCTGATAGTTTCAAATCTTCATCAGAAGAAACACGATTCTCTACTTTCTATCGAAAAGATGACAGAATTACTAGCTGTATTAATTACAGTACAACCTCTGTATCCATGAAGGATACTTTCCTGGACTTACCGTGGATACCAGAAACCATAAATAATAATGAACCCTATTAAAATGAACAACTTCTGGCCCAAGAATACCATAAGAGTCATGCAAGAGAACCTAGAAGATGCCTGGCGAGAACACACCTCTAGGCATCTTCTAAGTCCTCCAATGTGACTCCAATGTGACCCTAAGGTCAGCTTCCGGCAGAAGCATTCCATAGAGACCTGCTAGAGGACCTAGAAGATGCCTGGAGAGACTTTATTTTTTAAGACACAGGTAAGTGAATCCACAGATACCAGTCCTGTGGATACAGACACAGTACTATATGAATTAACATTTTAAAAAGCTGCAAGTAGTGAGTGTAGCTTCTTTTAAAAAGATGTTCTGCTTTGCACTTTTAAAAAAAGAAAGGTATAAATTCTACAAAATAGTCCAATCTGTCTTTAGGCCTGGTTTTGAAATAGAAACAGCTTTAGTTGCACCGGTGGATGACAAACTGAGGACTAGACAGGAGCAAATGGACCTCTCAGCAGTTTTTAGTACTGTCGACCATGGTAAGACATGAGGCAAGATTACCCTCAGGAAGTTGTTCCAGAGCCATGGTGTGAAAGGAAGGCACTCTCTCTAATCCAGCTAGCATACTAGTTATGAAACAGTGCTCTAAAGATAGTGATTGATAAATTTTTATCTATATGCAACCTCTAGATTCAAACACAGTTTATCTCTGAATACTATTTACTGAAGAGCAACATGAACTACTGTATGCAGTTTCTGCATACAGTACGTTTCTCAAAGGTAGGGACACAGCTAAGTATTAAAAAGAACTGGGGCTCAAGCCCACAAAACAAGACCACCTGGGATCCACAGGACCATAAAACACAAATTTACGTGTGTTTATATATGTATATATGTGTGTGTGTGTGCAAATACACACATGTAAATACAAGTTAGAGGTGAGGCTAGAGTTTCAGAACAGGAATCCATTCTGGAACCTATAGTTATTCCTCTTTTAAAAAAAGGCCATTTCACAGAAAGGCAAATGTGTGAAAGAGATGGAAACAGCACTGAGGGTAGAACTGAAGAAGGCTTTTGTGCACAGGTTTGAGAGTCACAGAAACTCCAGTGAGATCTGTTTAATAGCAAGGGAAATAGTAGAAGTTGTACACATGGCTAGGATCCTATTTGGTAGTGCTGCTGGTCCAACATGGGTTGGTGTGGGTTGCATTCATGTTGAAAACAAATAGTTTTGAAGCACTTTTAAATTCTATCCTGACAATGGATGATCAGGTAACAGCTACGGTAAGATTAACTGCAGTTGCTTATTGGAAATATTGCTGAACAGCAGCAATGACCTCTGAGCTTAAACAAGTGCTGACAAAAATCTTTAAAGAGCATTCCTAATTAGGGAAATATATCCAAAGGATCACCTTTGACAAGATGAAGGTGCTGGTTTATTCAGACAACTGGAGACCCTCTTGTGTATTTCAACAGTCCCTGAAGTCCAGCTAGCTGGATTAGAGAGTGCCTTCCTTATGATCACACCAAGGCTCTGGAACACCTTCCTGAGGGTAGTTCTTGCCTCATGTCTTATAATAATTCAGTGAACGGTAATGATCTTTCTTTTTAGGAGGACATCTGAATGATATGGTTCTACACTACTGACATGGGATGTTAATTGTAGCTATTGTTTTGTATTCTGCTTGTGCTTTTACAGATTTTGCTTTTACCTTACTGCTTTATACTATTTAGATTTTGTAATTTATTTTTAATGTTAGTCCCATCACCTATTTTGGGAGAAAGGCAAGGTATAAATCTTTAGTAAATAAAATGAAGTTACCCTGAGTTTCTCCATGAGCTCAGAAATTTTCAACAAATACCTGGAGAGAAAGAGGATGAGAAGAGAACGTTAACTTTATCTCCCAATGCCTGCACTCACACCAACACTACTATTTTAGCAGAGATGTCCTGCATCAGTCCATCAATCAGGGGCTGGACAAGATGACCCTTGAGGTCCTTCTAACTCTAACTAACAACATTTGGATAATTGCCTGCTTCGTGTCATACGCTTGAACAGATCTGCCTATTCTAAAAGACTGCTGAGTTATTATGGCACATATGGGAGGAAAAAAGAACAGAGGTGCCAAAACAGAGATATGAAGAGCAGGACATGGAATTATAAGAAAGGGTGAGTGTGGACATCCCATGCCTTGATTAATGGAAGCTGCTACACATGCCACAACTCATTAAATGGAAAATCTGGGGAATGCTTCCATTTTGCTGCTTATGTGGCAAGCTTTGTAAACAGATAGCAATAAAGTTCAATGTACTGTTTCAGAGATGATACCATGCATACCACCACAGCAAGCAACCAATAAGAAAGAATGAAGGATGATGTTTGAAGACAGAATATTTGCACTGGAAGACCACGATTCTGAAAAAATGGGCAAGGATACAATAATGAGGAATAGGGACGTTCCAGAACATAGAGAGCAAGCGGAATAAAGAACTGCTTTATGATAAAGTGAAAGGCCCAGCAGTTAGGTAATATAGGACATGTTTGTACCTATTCTCTGCTTATTGCTGGCGTTAGTGCTTTTGTACAGTACTTTGTATTAGGAGGTGTAAAAACACTGAACTGAATAGGCATAGTTCCTTCTGCACTGTGTAGTCCATATACAAAAGAAGAACTTTATGAGAGTAAATTTCTACAGTAGGATAGGTATGAATACAGTGAAATAATGGTGGGATTTGAAGGAACTGATAGCTGGGGAAATCAAACCTAAGGGAAAGCCAAATACAGTCATTATTAATTTCCTTCTTCTCTAATTAAAAACACTGGCAACAAAAAGCAATAGGAAATACAGAAACAAGGGGAAAACAGGGGGCAAAGTACATGGAAATAGCAGGAAGCCAACAAAAGTTGCAAGGAGAACCAAAGAGAAGTTACCAATTCCTATTTTTAACTTCTCCTTAATGTTTAATACTTTTTCCCAGTTTTAAATTTTGAATTTCAAGTGTCTTAGTCTTTAACAACCCACCATGCCTCATCTGCTACTGGACAACAACAAAGACATCACAGATTAAACCTAAGCAAACTCATTCACTATACAAAGTTTGAGAATCTTCCTAGAATCATTTTTGAAGAAAACTGAAATGACATAAACTTACTTCTTAAGGAGAGTTGGCTCTTCCAGAGCCAGGCTATTTAAGGAAGCTGAAGTATGTATATAATCATCTGCAACATCTGTTGAAAAAGAATGGAAAAGGTTTCAGTGTTCCTTGTGAACTGAGAAATATTCTAAGGAAGTGACTCAATAGGATAAAAAAATACTTTTATGAGATCTTGTCATCTTATCTGCTTTGGCACATGCTTCCTTGATTCTGTTGTAGTAATTTATGAGAAAAGTCTTCTCTTGTTCAAAGAAATCATCCACCTCCTGGAAAAAGAGATTTTAGAGTGATTAGCGTACCATAAGTAATGTTTCAGTCCAGGTAGTAACAAAATTAGGCAAGGTGTTACTACCCAATATATAAAATATTGCTTGTAAGTTTGAAGACTTAGGGCAAAGTGGCAAGTTTTATGTGACTGTCACCATTTTTTCAAGTGAAGCTCATGCAAAAAGACTTTCTGGAGGAATATACCTTCTTTTCCTTTCAGAAAGCAATACAGTATACCTATCTATATTAAATTAGCATAATTTTATTTACACTAATTTGATTCATCACCATCAAACATGTGTCACTACAGCTGTTCATAGGCAACACCCCCAAAACTGCAAAATTCTGGTCTACATTCCTAGCTGTTGCACACCTGTTCCATGTATGCCTGGAGTCAAAACTTTTTCTACAGTTTTCTTTGTATTCATAAATATGAAGGAAGCACATTAGAATTTCAAAGAAAAATGCAAAACAAAACAAAGAGGTCATTACAAGAAAATTGAGAATTCTGGTTGCTGCAAACTAGTTAGCATGCTATTGTATTCTGGCCAACTGCTCTTGCTGCTGGCAGGAAGAGCTCAACAAACAACAGGCCGTCCGCTGATGGTTTATTTATCAGGATGTCTGAAAACACCACTCTTTCCCTGAACAAGTGGGAGAAATAAAGAACAAACCCTATGTTATTTCTTTTGCTTGACAAAAGAGACAGACCAGACTATTCCATTTAGACATTAGGTCAAAAAGTGTGTGTTGCCTGTTGTTCACCAGCTTGTAATGGGAGTTTGCACCAGCACACTTTTTGCACTACTACACTGACTCATACACATTCAACCAAAATTATTTAAGAATAAACAGAATACCAGGTTTTTATGACATCCTAAAATGTCTACTGTTCCTTCTGCAGACCCAGACATCTGGCTGGGGAATTTCAGACCCTGGAACCGGATGTAGCCTTCTAGATCTTATCTACTCATCTGAGATTCCCCAGATAGCTATACCTCCTTACATATTATACCATCATAATAGCAGTTAAGTGTTTTTAGCAAAAAGACGCTAGTATTGTTACTCCACCATTTTACTGCATCCAATGCTGGAATGAAGCCCTAGACAAAATGAATTCAGCCCTCAAGCTGAAAGGGAGAGATGGGCAATTACCAGACATTGCATCAGATGCCCACAAGACCCTGGAGAACCTGAAGCCCCTGTTTATGACTCTGCAATTTGTGTTGTCGATTTTGTTTCACACATCCCATAACCACCAAAATCCCAAAACATCTGGGAGTGCTAGTGCATTTTGAGGAATATTTGCAACCCCTCTCATCTATTTGATGTCAACAACAACATAAATTTCCAAATAGGAAATTTCAGACCATCACTTTTTGTTTAGGAAAAAAACGACAGAAATTTGGGCCTGACAATGGTGAGCTCCTCCCTGCATGGGACCAAACATGGCAACGGCCAGTTGAGCCTGCAGAGGCTCTGGCAGATGATACTGAGTTTTTCTGGGATGTAACTGCTTATTTCTTGCAAATCTTACAATGGTTTTTCAAAGAGCATTCATGGTTAGGCTAGTGCATGGGCAAGTTATGATATCACAGAAATAGATTCTATATTTACAATGGTATTTCCCCTTCTTCATCCCCTTGCTCCCATGAAATCTTCTCCAGAGGCTCCCCAACTATGAGAAGCATACCCTGGAGGGTGTGCGACAAATGCAGGGGAGAGGGAGAATCTGTTCTGCAAACAGGCTATTCCATTGTTGCTGTTGGATTTTACTCTGAAATTCTATGCCATTCTTTTAACAGTTTCTTAAGTCATTAAGATGTGCAATGTGTTGTACATCCCCTACATCTGTCATTCTTTACTAAGTTCTAAAATGTATTTCCAATAAATATTCCTGTATGTCTGCTGCCAGATATGGAGAAATCTTGCACCACTAGTTTGGTATCTCCATTATGTACCAGAAGTAGTGTGATGTTAGCTCAAGCAGAAGTACTGTATACCTTTACAACATATTATAATATTATTTAATTGCAATATTAGTTCTAATTGCTAGATCTCTTTTACAGATATAATTTCAGCAGTACATGCTTGTTTGTACATATCTGCACAAACAATTCTGTAAATCAATCTTGCACATGTTCCTAAAGATTTACCACGCCCATCTTATACAGCTATTAGAATACTATACATATATGTGTGTGTGTAAGAGCTATCCCTCTCTCTGGCTTTTCTTTGCAAACAAAGATTCAGGAAGGACTCATCCCGCGCTTTCTGCAAGTGCACTGATGACTGAAAAGGCCAATCCGAGATAAACAAGTCCAGTTGCAGAAAGCACAGCAGAAGGTCTCCTTGGGTGATGTTTCCGGGTTGTGATTCTTTCTGCGTTGATGTTTCTCTTCAAGACTTGTTCAGAGTGAGTTCTCAAATAAAGCCACAGCATTGTGGATAGTATGTCTCCATGCCTCCCAATGTGAGGCCAAGGCGGACCACTGTTGGTGATCAATTTGGCCAAGCCTGAGATGTTGTTTCAGGGAGTCCTTGTATCGCTTTTTTGGAGCACCCCTCTTACGCTGACCCATGGCGAGTTCACCGTAGAATACTATTTTGGGGAGGCGATGATCCTCCATCCTAGAAACATGCCCTGCCCAGCGCAGGTGTGTTCTCAATATCATGGCCCCAATGCTGGTGATCCCTGCTTGCTCAGGGACAGCAATATTCGTCACATAGTCAGTCCAGTGTATATTTAGGATTGTACGTATACAGCGCTGATGAAAGCATTCGAGGAGTCGTAAGTGTTGGCGATAGGTGACCCCTGTTTCAGACCCATAAAGGAGAATAGACAGTACAATGGCTCTATACACACTGATTTTTGTGCTTCACCTCAGGTGTTTGTTATTCCAGGCTTTTTTGTAAAGTGTTCCAAATGCGCTATATGCCTTTGCTAATCTGTGATCGATCTCTTTATCAATCTTGGCATCTGAGGAGATGATGCTTCCCAGGTAGGTGAACTGCTGAATGGACTTAAGCACAGATTTGCCTACGGCAATGTGAGGACGGTGGTGTTCGTCCTGTGGTGCAGGCTGGTAGAGAACGTCCGTTTTCTTCAGGTGGACTTCCAGCCCAAACAGCTCTTTATTAAAACAAGCTGAATTCTGCAAATTCAGTTAGGATTTTTATAGTCAGCTGAGCTCTCTGTGGTTTTTGTGTTTATTAAATCCTTATGTAAATAGTGAGAATTTGTCAGTGCAGGTGGAAGCCTGAAAGGCTTGTATGTAGTACTGCAGTCTGATATAACAGTTCAGGGAAGGGCACACTTTGAGGGCCCAAGAGCCAATTAGCCACCCCAGGACATCTCACCCAAAACAAAACTGGAAACAGCAAGAAGTGCACTTCTGGTTTCATGACCTCTCATTTGTTTCTGGGTTGTTGTTTTTTTGCGGGGGGCGGGAGGGGAGAAGGGAACAAATATACTTTTTTAAAAAAGAAATTCACTATACATGGAGGCTTATAAGAAGGGCAATTCTTGTTTTTCAGCCAAAAAAAAAAATCTATTTTTTGGGCAAGAGCATGTCTAAGAGTTTAACATTAATTTTCAGTTTTGAAAATTATGAACTTATGATGATTCTTAACTTTATCTAAGATACACTGTGCATTTACATAATTTGTTCAATATGTATAAATTAGACTGCAGGAACTGGTATCTTTTTGAAATTAAAAAGCTATCTGGGGAACAAAAAAATTGTATTTTTGATTATGTCCATATTCTGAATTAGGATGGGAATCATGTGGTCAACAGGCCCATATGTGGTTCTTCAGGGGTTCCTTGTGGCCCCTGCCCCACCACCTCCAAATTTAAGAAATATATTCTGGCTTTATTTTTCCTTAAGCCTGTACAGAAAAAGAAATAGTTTGCAATTTTATTATCTAGGCATATAAAGATATATGACAGACAATTGAACAATGTAAGTGCACATGAAAAAAAGATCTAACTTTCGAAGAGATCTTACCTTAACTCCAGAGAACAGAACTTCATCAGCACTCTTTACCACATTTTTGAAGAAGCCACCAAACATTTCCTTCGTATTTTTCCTCCGAACACTTAGCTAAGAGAAATATGACAAAACTGAGCAGAAAATAATGTTCTTTCTGTTGTTATTATTGTACTGTAATTTAAATTAATTGAACAACAATCCTGAAAATCTCATTATTGGGCATCAGCTTAAATAAAACGTACTCTAGGTTAGAAACCTGTAGTGTACAGTACTGACCAAACATGATGCATTAAATGGAAATGGAAATTTCCATTTTTCTTGGTTGATATGGTATTCATAATTTGAGAAAACACTGCAGAGCTGAGATAGCTGTTAAGAGATAAAATAATGAGCCTAGTGACCTGGAGGATGACAAGCACTAGTTTGTCTCCTCACTATCAGAGGTTGGCTGATAATTAATAACAAAACTGGAAAAGACAAGTTTTTAGTTTAGCCCTAGGCTGTAAAATACTTCATTCTAAAGATGAACTGCACTTTTTTCCAAACTGGTTTTCATTTCTGTGATTTCTATTTGGTGTGTTAAATTGATTATAAAGCTATAACAAGGTTAGTAATTTTTATTGTATAAAATGGAGAGTTGCAGTCTGTGATAGATTTGCTTTCAGAAGTACATATGTTGCAAACAACATATTTCCGAAGTTCCTTACTGCCCATTAGTTAGTACAAGTCTTAGGGATAGTGGTCTTTTTTTAAAAGGGTTTACAACAGGAAACTTTTTTTTTAAATTGATTGTTTCTAGAGCTCAGTTTATAGACTATACATGTATAATTTTAAAATATATATTATCAAATATAATATGCAATTTATGCCGCATATTAACATGCCATTTCTATACACTTGAGGTGAGGATGATGTGGCACTTTCCCCCAAACCCCAATTATTTAAAGAAACAAGCAGTTTTTTCTTTAGGCATAAAAATAGCTTCTTGAAGGGTGCAGTTTTGCCCACAAACAATTGCAAAGAACCCCCCAAACAGCAAAAACTAGTATCAAAAGTTACTTGAGGTGAGTTTCAGTCATCCAAAACATAACCTCTGGTCACTGCTGACCCCATCAGTGTGGACTGCTGAGGTTCAGGAGATGAGAAAAATGGCCCTTCAGCCCTCATGGCATACCCACCCAAGATACATATTAGGATGTACTCCAGAAAGAGATATAAAGCTGTCACAGTCTAAGCTGTTATCTATGGGGTGTAGGCTTTACATGGCAACAACAGCTTTGCAATACATGAACAGGTTTCATTATTAATTCTGGCAGCTATATCACATCATGAGAAAAGGAACTTTCACAGAAAATGGCTAGTGTTTCACTAAGACCTAAATCCTCATCTTTCCACCTGCCCTTCAGTTTCTGCAGCTTGGCTTGCAATCCACAAATGCTTATGGGGAAAAAAACAGCACAAACTTTACATACTTGGTTTACTCCACCACAAAATATGAATGTAGTCAAAGAATTTGAGACCTGTAGTCAGAGATAACCGGTGGATTCTGTAACCATGGATGGTCAATCTACTCTGGTTTTAGTTCAAACTATAAATGAGCTCTTAAGGTGCTGAACTCTATCCCTCAACATAGGTTCTGAGCCTTGGATAGCTCTTTGAAAGCTTGGGTTATAACCTGGAATGGATCTACTGCCCATTGGGATGGCAGTCAACAACTACAACTGCTTCTAAGCACCCAATTCCAGCTGATTGAACTCGCTGGAAAGCTTATTGCAAGGCTCCAATTGTGTTTCACTAAGCCTATTGCAGCCCAGCCATGTACTGCAACCTTTATAGTGCTTGTTAACTCCTCAAGTTTTGCAATGTGAGATAAGCTATAACTATAGGAGGGCTTAAGCTTCAGATGGGCTATCATACCTGGCCGGCCATGGGGGGGGGGCTGTGCTCAGTTTCATGAGTGACTAGTTGGATAAGCTTGGCTTATTGCAATCTTATGTGACCTGACAGTTTAAAAGACAACATGCCTTACATCCTGATCATATTCAAGGAAGACATGGAAGTTATGATCTTGGCTGAGAACAGGGTGAGTTGAAATCTGCTGAAGAAAAAATTCATGCGACGAGACAGTCTTCTTGAAAACTGCAAGGTATTCCCTGGAAGAGAACAAAAACACTGAATACATGCAGACCTCAGTTAACTAAGCCTCTGACACAGAAGCTCCTTTTTTTTTACACAAAGTTTTTTCCCCCCACCCAGCCTCGCTTTTCCTCCTTTCCCCTGTCTACCTGAAAGTTTTTTAGGGTTTTTTTTTGCAGCATCTGCATTGGGGAGATGGGGATGGAGGCTGGAGAAAAACTTTTGCTATCAGGTTGCAGCAACTTGTCTGCAGTAAAACAACAGAGCATGAGCTGGGAAAGAGCAAGATTCTGTTCTAGCTGATCCTACTGTATCTGTGTGTGCTTATCTATACCAGACATGATAAACAGTAGCTGTCTCCGACATGTTAAAAAAGTGTAAGCTAAAAGTCTGACCACGAAAATGGAAATCATAAGAAAAGCAGAGCCTAGTGAAAGAAAAAAAATCATTCCTGGATACATACTGGAAGAAACCTTCAAGTGGCCTCAAGAAGGTTCAAAATGTTTTTGTTTATTTATACAAGGCTTACCTGAGCTATTTGTTGTTCACATGTGCATATTGTTAGTTTTGGATAAAAAGTTTGCTGAAAGATGTTGAACTGCTCCTTTTTTTATAGTGTAGCAACCTATCCCTATTCTTTTCATGTTACAGTATTTCTGCCTCTGGTACTTCTGTTAAAGAACTAATACCTAAAGAATGCATCTACCTTGTTGACTGAGGTCTACCTGTACTTTACACTCTCCCTACTTCATCTCAAGATTCAGAGGAGGTACAGGTCATTTTACCTAAATATTCTAAAGGCACCAGATCCTAGCTGATCTTGGAAGCTAAGTAGGGTCAGCCCTGGTTAGTATTTAGATGGGAAAGTGCCAATGAATACCAGGTACTGTAGGCTATATTTCAGAGGAAGGAACTAGCAAAACTACCTGAGTATTCCTTACCTAAGAAAATCTACAAGTGACTTGAAGGCCCATACACACACAGGTCATTTCCATGAGCCACTATACAGTGTTCCACAAACCACAGATAGCAGTAAGTGCTATACATGAACATTTCCAAACATCTTCTTACCATCTGGTTGTTGCTGTCATTAATAGTTAACTTAATCTGTTTAGATATTAGAGAACAGATTAGTTTCTACTCTCCCCACCTTAGTACCATCTTAACAGTAATCACCAGTTAGCAAGGGATGTGTGTGGCTTCCCAATGAGCAGGAATCACATACACAGCCAAATACTTAATGTTGAGACTAGCCCCAGATAGAACATATGCTACCTGTTTGCTCATGCAACTCTGTAACCAGCAAAGGATGCACATTTTTAATCCTGCTTCTATTTAAAGAATATGCAGTTAAGTGCCTTTCATACATACTCACAGTCACCATGTTGAATTTTGAATACAGTGTAAGTAATGGTGATACCTGTACAATGCCACTTTGGAGGCTAATTGGGAAACACTGACTATGTTTTAGAAAAATAATATAACAACTGTAACATCATTACTCATGTGTGTATATGTGGGTGAGACAGATGATATTTATTCATTAACCTAAATTTTCAGTGGTTATGTTTGCTTAATTTTTTTAAACCAATGTCTCAAAACGTTCAAATTCTGTTTTAAGAACTGCTGAATTTGCATAAATTAATTTTTTTAGTAAATTAGCAGAGTCTCTAATGTACAACATATTCAGCTGTTTTTATTGCTTTGCATAATTTATTCCAGTCAAAGTGGGGAGCAAGATCAGCAAAAGTTCAGCCCCTGGAAATATTTTTCAGTACCTCTCCAACATCTGAGATTTTAGAAGGTACTGACAACTCTTAAGCATATATATTTGCATTCATAAAAGTTACAAAATGATTTAGCTTTTTAAAAATAAAACAAGAAGATGCTCAAGATTGTTATATTCAGTTTCTAATACAGTACTTCATTTTGTGCTTTGCGTTCTCAGGAACATGCATATTTGGAGCTAAATCATGGCAAATTGGAGCAATAGCCATTCTGATTTAGTGCTGTCACTGTAATGGGTCAGAGAAAAATGATTTCTGAATCCTGCTTCCTGAGGTTGAGAAAGTGGAAGTCCAGTATATTGAACCTGAACTCTAACATAGTTTGTCATAACAATTAAGTACTTTTAATATTATTTGAAAATGCAAATCGCATATACACAATTTTTATGCCTTCATGCTTTCTAGCAGTGAGACATGCAAAAGTTTAGATTACTTTTTTGAACAGATATTTGTTCAGAATCCCTCCTCTGTTCAGCTGCAGCATCCACACAGATATTTTTATGATTAGCTATAGCAGAAGAAGAAATATCACAATCATGAAATGGTAGGCAGAATACTGTTTTAATTTCATCTTAGAATCATAGAATCATAGAGTTGGAAGAGACCGCAAGGGCCATCCAGTCCAACACCCTGCCATGCAGGAATACACAATCAAATCATTCCCAACAGATGTCTATCCAGCCTCTGTTTAAAAACCTCCAAAGAAGGAGAATCCACCACACTCTGAGGCAGTGTATTCCACTTCCGAATAGCTCTTACTGTCAGGAAGTTTTTCCTAATGTTTAGGTGGAATCTCTTTTGGATTACAGATCGTATAAACAAACAGTTCCTTTCCCCTAATTTGTTATCTTCCAGTTAATTTTAAAGGCATTTTTATTCCACTTGGCACTTGGCTGGCAGTTTTAATGCCAGCATTCATGTATTCTTATGGTTTTATGATAACTGGCTCTCTTCTTATCCGTGTTACTGTCACAACGACCCTGTTCAGTATGTCGAATGGATAGAATGTGACTAGCCCAAAGTAGCCCAGCAAATTCCATTACTTGATGAAGTTGTATGGGTCTCCCAAATCCTAGTCCAACATCCAGATTGCTACACCACACTGGCTCTTGCTGCTTTTAATTGCTATATCAGTTGTTAATTTATCTGCATTGTTTTATGTCTTGCTGTTTCATGTGTGTGATTTTATTTACTTTTATTAACTGTCCTGAGAGGCTTTTACTCCAAATTGAGGGATGCCAATACATTAAATGAATGAAATCATTCACCAGCTCTAGACAACTTGCTTTTAAATTCTGCTGCAGTATTTCTTTTATTACTGTTGATTCTGTATATATTATAACACTTGTAAATGGCTGTGACATTCCATGCAATTAGTAGTGCATAAATACATTTAAATTTATTTCCTATGAGATTTGTATTCTGCCTTCCCGCCACCTCAAAATGGGACTCAATGTAGCTCCCACTAATATCAGATAAAACAAATACCATTAAACCATAAAATATTTAACCTGCTTCAAATCGCCATTAAACTAACACATACAAACACTGAAAGCCCTGCACCTGACCAATATGTCAATTAAATTATGTTTCTATACTGTTTTAAAACTTTAGAAGTGTAATTCTAAACCTTGTGTAATTTTTCAGCAAGGGACAATGTTTACATGGGACTGAGAATCTTTATTCAAGAAGTTACTCACGCTTCCAGCTCTTGCTTCATTTTGGAAAACTCCTCCTTTGTCATAGACATTTCTCCTTCACCAAGTTTATGCATCTTTTCTCTAGGGCCATCAAAATCAGGCTTTGGTGGGGCTGGTGGAATCTTAGGGGGGAAAGCAACAATGCTAGTAAATGCCATTGAGGCAAAGAATGCTGTGGTAATTTCTAACAGACTACTGCTAGACTTTAGCAATGAACAGCAGAGTCCTTGGCACTCTAATCAGCTGCCTTGGGAACAAATGAGTGACTACTGTATTTTTATTGACTGTCTTCTCCAATAATTGCTATCTAAAGAAGGCTGCACAAGCTTTTCAGCCCCAAGGGATTATATCACACTATCTCACAGGGCCACACATGTACATACACAGAATACATGCATAGGAATACACAGACAGAATCAAAGAACTAGAGAGCTGGAAACAGCTAACTATCTAAGTTAGATAGCTAAGGGCTATCTAAACAGAACCTTCACCATGCAGAATCCACAGCTAAAACATCCCAAAAGAAGGCCCCCAATCTCTGTTTAAAAACCTTAAATGAAGAAAAGATCACTAATTTCTGGGGTACTGTAGTCCACTGTCAAGCTCTTACCTTTAGGAAGTTCCTCCTCATATAATATGAATCCAGGGGTTCATGCCCTAATCACTAGAGCAGCAGAAACCAAGCCTGCTCCATCTTCTACATCCCTCCAGATATTTCAAGATAGTTTCCCCCTCTTCTTAAGGCTAAACATACCCAGCTCCCTCAGCCATTTCTCATAGTGCATGGCTTGCAGAACTTTTACCTTGCTGGTCACTATGCTATGGACACATCCCAACCTATAGATATTCTTGTTGAAACTGTGGTGTCCAGAACTGGGCACAGTACCCTAGGTGAGGTCTAACCAATGCAGAACACAGTGGTACTATTATCTCTCTTGAACTGGACATCACACTCTTGTCAATGCAGCCAGAACTACATTGGCATTTTTGGCCACTTTATCACACTGTTAACTCATACTTAATCTGTGGTCTACTAAGACTCCTAGATCCTTTTTGCATATACTACTTTCAAGCCAGCTGTCACCCATTTAGGCAGAAAAAACAAAATGCATCCTAAAACTGTGCATTTTGTTTTTTCCTGCCTAAATCTAATACCTTACATTTATTTCTATTGAAATTTATTTTGTTAGTTTTGGTCCAACTCACCAAACTCTGATTTTGAGGTTTTTTTAATGTTAATGACAGTAACAACAGAACAACAAATCAAAGTTGCTAACCAAATCAAAACAGCCAGTAATAAAAGAAAAAGTCATCCCTTGATGCATTTTGCAAAAAGCCTTCAAGTAGTCTATAGAAAGTTCAAAATGTTATTATTTACTTATGCAAGCGTTACTTCACCCAGTTGTTCCATTTCTTATGCACATATTATTAGTTTTGGATAAAGAGTCTGCTGGAACTTATTGAATTGTTCTTTTTTGTCATGCAGGAACATATCCCTATTCTTTCCATGTTACTCCTGCCTCTGGAACCAAATTTTCTGTTAAAGTAGTAATGCCCATGAATGCGCCTACAGTTGGCCCTCCATATTCACGGATTCTACGTTCATGGATTGAAAATATCCCACCCACCCCCAAAAAATCCAAAAAACAAACCTCGATTTTGCCATTTGATATAAGGGACACCATTTTACTATGATATTGTATATAATGGGACTTGAGCATCCATGGATTTTGGTATCTACAGGGGGTCCTGGAACCAAGCACCAGCAGATACCAAGGGCCCACTGTACTTTGTTTGCAGAGCTATACCTGTATTTCTCTTCAGAATGAAGATGAACTATTGACGAGCACTCTGTGGGTTCAGGCAATAAACCAGTTAAAATCCACCTAACAGTAGCATTGCCTAGTTCATATTTTGCCAGCTTGTTTGCAAGAATATTGGGGAGGATCTTGTCAACAGCATTACTGAAATCTACAAATTCCCCTGATTCAACAAGCCTGCAGTTTTATCTAAAAAAAGATAAAATTAATTCATTCAACTACACAAACCATTCAATTACACACATTTACATAAAATTAGTTTGACATGACTTGTTGTTGAAAACTCATGCTGGCAATTAGTAATCACAACATTCTTTTCTAAGCACTCACAGACTGACTGTTTAATGATTTGCTCCCAAACCTTTCCTGATATTGACACTAAACTCAGTTGTTTGGATCTTCTCCCACTTCCAATTTTTAAAAATGGGGACAACATTTGCCTGCCTTGAGTCTGCAAGGACCACTCTCTGTGATTATACTTGCAAGATCCTTTAGTACCCCTGGATGCAGTTCATCTGGCCCTGGATACCTGGATTCATTTAAAGTAGCTCGATATTCCTATACCACCTCTTTTAACTGTTCTGGGCTGTAGAACAGCACAGTTAACAGCATACTGTTTTATGAGGCTCAGCACTGTTTTCCTTTTGGGGGAACACTGAGACAAAGTAGGTATTGAGTAATTCTGCCTTCTCTGTGTTCCTTGTTAGCATTTCACCATTTTCTCCATGCAATGGCTGTACTGTTTGCTTGTTTTTCTTCTAATTCTAAAATGCAGCCACAAACCTATTTTTAAACTCTTGCAAACCGGAGCTTGTTCTTTTTTAAATTTATTTAGGTATTTATACCCCATCCTTCAGCCACAATGGCTATCAAAGCAGCTTACAAATTGTTTTAAGCAATAGCAATTTACACATCTACACTGTATTAAGCAGTTTCCAATGTGTGTTAGCTAATTGCCCCCACATGCCGGGTACTCATTTTACCGACCTACGAAAGGATGGAAGGCTGAGTGAACCTTGGAGTCCTCTGGAATCAAACTTGCAACGTGGTGGCTTGCAGGACTGACTACACACCGTATTCCTCTTTGGTGATTTCTCTCTTCTTCCATTTATAATACACGACCCTTTAAAATCTTAGCTTATGTGAAAGTTCTTTATATATCCATTCTAATTTTTTTAGACACCCTCCACTTGCTTTCTCACTATAATTGCTTGCAATTGTACCGTCAGTATTTTGTCTTTAAGAAACTCCCATCCCATCATGAACTTCCTTCCCTCTGAACATTTTTGAATACAGGATCTCACCCAATATTTCCTTAAGCATATTGAAATTAGCTTTCTTAAAGTCCGAACTACAAGTCCAACTACACTTAGCATCCTTTCCTCTCTGTATAACAAACCCAGGACATGGTCACTGAACCCAAGGATCCTACTACTTCCAGCTCAATGACAAGTTCTTATCTGTTGGTTAGGATCAAGTCCAAGAAAGCTGATCCCCTTTGTTGCTTCCTCTACCTTCTGGACAATGAAAATGACACTAAGGCAAATTAGGAATTTGCTGGACTTCACATTCTTGACAGTTTGACTTCCAACAAATATCATGGAGTTGAGGTCTTTCACTCTGACTATATCTCCCATTATTAAAATTTTGATTGTTCCAGGATGTCTTCAGCTTGACTTGGGAGCTTTATAGTAGACCCCTATAATGGTAACACTGTTAATTTTTATTTAAATGCTGTCAACCTGGATCTTGCAGAGATGTATACAGTTGTCGCTTCATATTTGCTGGGGTTTGGTTCCAGGACCCGCCGTGGATACCAAAATCCGTGAATACTCAAGTCCCATTATATGCAATGGCACAGCAAAATGGTGTCCCTTATGTAAGATGGCAAAATCAAGGTTTGCTTTTTGGATTTATTTATTTTTTAAAGAATATTTTCAAGCCATGAATACTTAAATCCATGAATACCAAATCTGTGAATATGGAGGGACAACTGTACATCCTTGACATAACATGATACTCCTCTTCCTTTCCTGGTTGATCTATTTGTTTTGAATAGGTTATTCTTCCATTCAATCCTTTTCCATGAAAGTGCAGATCATGACCTAGGAAGCCAAATCTCTCCCAACAGCATCAACTGGTGAGCCAGCTGTTCACTTCTAGTATTCTTCTCTCTCTTTTCTGGGCCATGTCCTTCAACAGGAAGGAGCAATGAAATTACAACTTGAGCCCCAAGCTCCTCCAGTTTCCTACTCAGAGCCCCATAGTTCATTGCCATATGTTGAAGGCTGCGTCTTGCATATAAATTGTTCCCACATGGGATCAGAGAAGGTAGCACTTGATGGGACTGATTAATTTTGTCAGCTTCTCTGTTATGTCATGAATCCTCCCCCCTAGAAGGCAATACGCCTGTTGAGACATTCCGTCAAGTCATCTACACCACTTCTACTCCTCTAAGCAGGGAATTGTCTACTATGACTGCACACCTCTTCTTCCTCTGGAAATTAATAGGAGTCCTTCATTCATGCAGCCCTCCAAGGTCAACCCTATACTCTCTGAGGACTGAGATTGGAGCCCCTGTTCCTATGCCTCACAATTATTGATCCAGAGGAGAGATCTGAATCAATAGGATAGCTTCAAACTCAACAGCACAATTTTTGCTTCTGTGTGGCACATTCTTCCAAGAGCCTGCCTCTTGTGTTTGGGAATTGCCCTCTTCCCTAGAGGCACCCCCTGTGTATTGCTCTTTCAGACAAGTCTGTTTTACTTTTTCTAATCAAATCTCATCTTCCCTTGTAAGTTTCAGTGTAGATAAGTGGACCTCAAACTGTTGTACCTTCTCTTCCAACAGGGTAACCAGCTTGCACTTGCTTTAGGGAAAGATCCCACATCCTCAGATAATAAATCAAATACAGCACAGATGTTGCAGGTTATTGCAGCAGCTCCTTCACCATCTATGTTTGTTTACCCTTATAAGCAACGGACATGCCCACAAACTTCTCCATGAAATGCTTGTTTCCATCTTCCTGTTTCCCAAGCTCCTGTTCACTCACCTCTACAGAACGAAGGAGCATACAGAGAGCTAGTGGCTGCCAGCGCTGTCCCCAACAAAGTCCGTGAATTATTTCCTGTCAGCACTCATCTCCTCTTAGCAGAAGCCCCTCTGATCATGTGTTTTGGCAGAGCAATGGGCCAAAAAACACAAGAAAGTTTCTGCTCTGTTCAACCAAACAACCAACTTTAATCCAAAAGACATAAGGTCACCTTATTCTGTCTCTTCCACCAATCCTATGCAAAATATATCTGTTTTCCTTTCCCTGTTTCACAAAATCCTCTTGATGAACTCTGGAGTTTGAAAGAGCAGCTAGAGAGGTGTGTACTTAGGTAGCTGGCTCATAAATATATGGACTACATTTCATGAAAATGGGTAGAAACATCTATTAGAAGGCAACATGAAAATCAGCTGAAATTGTGAAAGAATGGAAATGGGAATACAGGAATGGCAAAGTTGTTCTGAATCAGTTGGGATAACTGAAATCATAAAAAGTAGAAATCAATAAGGAGAAGTGGTAATTGAATGAGTAGAAGAATCAGAGAGGGCAGAGTTAAGGGCTTGGAAGACGCACACAACCTAGCAACTGTATACCCCAATCTAAAGGCAGGGCTTGAGTCAGAAATGTGGGATTGAATTTAAGGACACATGGAAGGGCAAACAATGAAGTGTTATTTTTTTGTAGATGAAAGTTTTGCTGTTCTCACTGAGGCATTTATCAGATCAAGCAAGCTAATGTAAAGGGTTAAATGTGGTTAACCAAACAGTTGAGTAACAGTGCAATCCTACACTTGTCTATTTGCCGTAAATCCTGCTGAACTCAGTTTGTGGTTTACTCTCAAGCTGCAGCAGCCGACTTCTTTCAAAGTTCAGTTCTCATTCAACTTGGATCTGACACATACTGGGGAATGAAAAGCAATACAGGTTGAATATCCCTTATCCAAAATACTTGGCACCAGAAGTGTTCTGTATTTTGGATTTTTTGGATTTGGAATACAGTACAGGTACCTGTATATAAAATAGTGTAGGACAGCAGCAGAGGTGGTGGTAAGCCCTAGCCTACCACCACCTACCAGGCATGCATTCTTTGTGCCCCAGGCCTCTGGAGAGAGAAGAATGGGAAGAAGGAAAATGGGACAGCTGAGTTTGCAGCCAAATTTTGTACAAGCGGTAGCAGAGGTGGCTGCTACTGCTCCTTCACTGTCACCCCCAAGCCAAAGTAAGGTTTAGCTGGCAACCATCTCTAGCTTTGGTCTGGAGGAGAGCCTCAAACCAAAAAACAGCCCCCCTCCCCCCTGGCTTCAATTGCCAGAACCCAGTCAGTGCTTTTCTTACCCACATCTTCTGCAGATGGGAACACAGTAATCACAACCAACTCTGACAGCAGCAGCACTGTTACCATCACCATGAGCAGGAGCATTGTGGCAGCTGCAATGCTCCTGCTCATGTATTTGGCTCAAGAGAGAGACCCTAGGATCTATGAGATGGCGGGAGGTGTGAATTCTCAACATTTCACAGATCTTCACTTCTCTCTTCAGCCTTGCAAATACAGTACAAATACATACATGTTGTACTTCCAAAAGTTTCAGATTTTAGAGCATTCCAGATTTCAAAATTCCAGATGAGGGATACTCAACCTGTACTTTAAAAAAAACCTTCTAAAAATTAAAGAGCAGAGAGCATGCAATGTATTGATTTTAATTTACTTATTTAACAAAAATGCCATTCTTAATCACTCAAAACCTCTTAAGCAAATTTTGTATATACTTACAATTAGTCCTGCATACTCTTCCGTCTCAACAAATGCATCATGTAGCCACTCAAAATCTTCATGCTGCCTTGTAACTGAGAATTCTGTGCCTTGAAAAGATGGCAGTGTGGTCTGAAAGAAATCAGCAGCTCATTTCTTCACATCAATAGCTTAGTCTTTCAGTCTTATCACTGTGAACAGCTTTATGTATTTGCTTCTAAGCCTATTCATCTGGAAAGAACCTTACTACTGACATTCCCAATTATGGCCCCATGGACACTGTGTATGTTCCAGGCTTCTTGCCCCTCATATTTTTTTTAAGGAAGAAGATTCTGAAATATTCATTCCCAAGATATCAATAGCTATCCATACATTCACACCAAAGCTATATAAAATAAAATAATACTAAGAATATTTAATGACAATTGATATTGCAATGATTAATAAATGATTAATAAACAATTTGAATTTTGGACTGCTATTTCTCTCATCCCTGACTTGCTTTACCTTCCCTCCTCCATATAAGTACAGTATATTAACTTCCAATTAGACAAGAACACTGGTGTTGGCTTCCAGTAGTACATTTACTTCTCTATAAGAGGCATTCTTAGAAAATAAAATCAGTTGACAGCACATGCCCAGTTATTCAGGAAAAAATTAATAAAGAATAAATGAGTCTAAAGATGGGGAATACCAGCCTGAGGGGCTATCAAGAGAACAAATATATGGAAGGAATGCTAAAATGAAGGGAAGCAAGGGGGTGCTTTGCTTGCATGTGTGTTTCTGAGCTTATCAGTTTCCTTTCTGTGAAATGGGTACAGTAGTTTGTTAGGCTTTTAAGGACAAATGTGTGATTTGACCTTTGGGACACTAATTCCACTTTTGCCTTTTCCTCTCTGCCATGGAACATGTCTCTGAGCTTCACCAGTTTGTCTTCTGGGAAATGAGGGTGACTGGCCATGACAACAACGGAACCCACTTCATGACCGACAAACCATTTTATGACATGTGGCTTACCACATCTCACCAGCTGCAGTTTTCCTTTGGATAACTTTCACAAGAGACATTTAAAATAATGTCTGACATGCCCCTTCAGTGGTTCCACTCCAATCTGCAGTACACATATTCAGATGAGGAGAGACTAAAGAGGGAAACACTTCTTCTACAGTTCTCTTAATTGCAATAAAGGGCCAAATATGTCTTGGAGTAACATAGTTAAAAAATAGCTGTAAGTGCAGGTGCTTAATTATGTACCTAGTACTGACTTTGATGCTCTACCTCATGCCCTCATCCGAAATATCAAAAAGGCTCTAATGATGATAAGTAGCAGTGTGGGGATTCCACCATTTCCTTTGAATTAGAAAAATGCCCTGATGCCCTGAATAGATGGGAAGCTAATTGAAAATATATAGCCTAAATCAAACTGTTAGTCACAACTGCAAAAGACCCACTGGATCAACAGAAACTTGACAAGTCAACAAATATGCAAATTCCACTGGTTATGCAAATTCCTTGATTCCAGGGGTCTGCTAACTGGCCATTGAACTTTCAAGGAATAATATCATTTAACTTCTTGTTTCTACATAAGTTTCCCTTTTCTCTCCTGTGTTGTCCACAGGCCTAAGGATAAGATATTTTGTTAGACCTTTGGAAAGGATATTAAAGCACACTGCTCACTATACTGCCCTTCATCAAGATCCTTAGCCAACTGAAAAAAGATTAAACAGGTTTTTTACCATTTAATTTTGTGTCAGTAAAACTACAACAGTGACCCACTGTTCAGATCTAAGAATGAAACACAATTGTTACCAGGGTCTTTCAATAGGTAAAACTAAATATTCTTAGAAAACAAGAAAAAGACTGAGTTGATTATACAGATTAAGCCACAACTTCTCCTCATGCTCAAGATTGAACAAACATAATGAAAAACAGAATTTCTTAATCTGAAACAGATATCTGAAAAGCACCTGTGGAAAACAATTCATGTTCAAATATTGTTTAAACGAAATCTCAACTTACTGACCCTACTCATTTTGGTAAACTAACTTAATTAAGGTACTTCAGTAAATTCAGTTTGAATTTTAAGTACATTCAAAAAGTATTTTGATTTGAAGTTTGTGGCATGATCTTTCAATTTTTTTGTACACTCTTCTGTTTTGATTGTTTCAGGCAGTACTGAGTTATATATAAAAAGGTAAGGAAACCAAAAGAACAGAATAAAGGAATATGTGTTGAAGACTCTTAAGAAAATTATTTATTTATTTATTTATTTAAGGTATTTATACCCCGCTCTTCAGCCACAAAAGCTGCTTACAAATTGTTTTTAAGCAATAGCAATTTATACATCTACACTGCATTAAGCAGTTTTCAATGTGTATTAGCTAATTGCCCCCACAAGCTGTGTACTCTTTTTACCCAACCTACTAAAGGATGGAAGGCTGAGTCAACCCTGGAGCCCTCTGGGATTGAATTTGCAATGTGGTGGCTTGCAGTACTGGCATTTAACCACTTTACCATCACGGCTCTCTTAAGATGAGTTTAGAATACTTTTTTTGTGTGTCTGATACAGCACTTATTCCTGAACAATTTGATACGAGAAATGTTTTTACTGCAGTATTTTTGCAGTTAGACTGTTTCCTGACATTAACAATTCAATCTACAGCCTCTACAACACAAGTATCTGACTTGTCAATGATGGCAAAGTATAGCTCCCAATTATAATCTTCCCTCCAATTTGTCATTTTACCTTAGTGTGGACTGTGAATTTCACTTTGTCTTTTTCACTGAGGGCATCAGGGATGTCAATTTGCAGCGAAGCGTTGCTATTTAGATCAACAGACACAGATCTCATCTGAAATTGAAAAAGAAGAGATTTAAAAGAATTGCACATCTTGCTCTATCAGTGTGAGTCCCCAGAAGATGAGACAGGAAAGTATAATTTATATTTTTATGTTCAATTTTGGCTCTACTTGAATTATTGACTTGAATGAACAATTCAATTATGATTTTTCTTCCCTTGCTAAACTAACAGATTTAAGAAGAGCAGGAACTGAATAACTGGATGGAATGTACTTAATGATATATAAGAACATACTGTATTGAAACAAAGAGTGCTGCAATATCTTAAAGACTAGCTTGTATTGCTTGACATTCGCTTTTGTGGACTGCAGCCTGCTTCATCAGATACATGGAACACTGATTTAGTTGCTTACCAAATAAAACTTGTCAGTTTTTAAATACAGTGTGTGTGAGTGTGCGCGCATGTGCCTTCATTGCCTGTAAACCTATGGCCCCATGAATTTCACAGGGTTTTCTTAGGTAAGGAATAGTACTATACAACAATTAGTTGTTTCTGCTGCAACAGACTAGCATGGCTACTATTCTGATAACTGAAAAGATAGATTATTCAGTTCAATTAAGTGGATGGATGAGATTAAATTAATTGATGCACACCGCAACTACTGTCTTACCTCATGAATGGATTTTACAGCAGGGTCAACAAATTGTGGCTGGGGTAGATATTCAAGCCACAGCTTTTAGTTGCTTGCTATAAAGTCTAGTTCCACCATGCGAATACAATAATTTTATATGCATTTACATACAAAAACACTGTCTAACAAAACTGATGAAGTTATATAACTTACTGATACATACTCACATATTGGTAAATTGGAGGTTGGAAAGGCTACCTGCCCTGGATTTGCTACCTGGATTGGGTGAATAGCTTGATAGTACTGTACTCTTAGATTTATCTTTGTCACCCTAGACCAAAGCGGACTCCATGACTCAAGAGTCCTTGGGGCCAGCTTCTCCTGGTCTGCCAGCTACAACCTTTCTTGGTCAAGAGAAAGCTTAGCCACAGTTGTCCATGCACTGATACTTTCCCAATTAGATTATTGCAGTGTGCTCTAAGAGGGTCTGCCCTTGAAGATGGCTCAGAAACTGCAGCTGATACAAAATGAATATGCTAAACAATACATCCTCACTCATACAAAAACCACATAGAATCATAGAATTGTAGAGGTGGAAGATACCACAAGGGCCATCTAGTCCAACCTCCTGCCATGCAGGAAATCACGATCAAAGCATCCCTGACAGATAGCCATCCAGCCTCTATTTAAAGACATCCAAGGAAGGAGACCCCACTATGCTCCGAGGGAGTGTGTTCCACTACCGAACAGCTCTTACTGTCAAAAAGTTCCTCCTAATGTTGAGGTGGAATCTCTGTTCCTGGAGCTCGCATCCATTGCTCCGTGTTCTAGCTTCTGGAGCAACAGAAAACAAGCTTTCTCCATCCTCAATGTGACACCCCTTCAAAAATATTTAAACAGGGCTATCATATTGCCCCTTAACTGTCTTTTTTTCCAGGCTAAACATACCCAGCTCCCTAAGTCTTTCCTCATAAGGCATGGTTTCCAGACCTTTCACCATTTTAGTCGCCCTCCTCTGGACACGCTCCAATTTGTCAATATCCTTTTTGAATTGTGGTTCCCAGAACTGGACACAGTATTCTAGATGAAGCCTGACCAAGGCAGAATAGAGTGGCACTATGACTTCCCTTGATCTAGACAGTATACTTCTATTGATGCAACCCAAAACACCCGTGAAACTGGTTTGAATGGAATTACACTGGCTGCCAATAGACCTCTAGTCTGAATTCAAGGTGCTGCTAATACACTGTGGGAGGGCGAGCAAGAGGGCATTTTCTGCTGTGGCATCGCAGTTATAGATTACCCTGGCCTTGGAGAGGCTCTATTCTGGACAAGAGACCACTGTCTCACTCACGGGACAGACGACTATGCTGAGCCCCAAGGAGCCTTGGGATTACTTACTTGCCTAAACTACACTCTGGTAGATTCTGCAACCAGTCAGAATGAAATCTGATACAAAACTGAAAACTATGCCAGCTCATACATTATCAGTTGGGTGTACACATTAACTGTAGACACTCCAGCTTATAAGCAACGTGGATGCATTGCTTTTGGGAGAGGAAGTTTAGTGCCTGACATCCAACAAATATTTTAGGCAGAATGGTGAAAAGTCCTTTATTGGATCATCTGTATACCTGCATAAAGACCACTGCCATGATTAGGTAAGAGGGAGATTAGGTTAACATGTATTTCCTGTAGACACTGGTGAGTCCATACGAATCCATGGACTCACCCTATGTTAACAGGAACCATTTCCAGAATTATACAGTACAGGTATTTGATTTTATCTGAGGGGAAAACTTGATCAGCCATGCAAAAGCCCTCATAGCCTCACAGCAACAGGTTATCATCACCCTGTTGGAAGAGTGAGGACTCTCTACAGTTGCCCCTCTGTATCCACAGATTTGATATCCATGGATTTAACTATTCACAGCTTGAAAATATTCTTTAAAAAATAATAATCCAAAAAGCAAACCTTGATTTTGCCATCTTATATAGGGACACCATTTTGCTATTCCATTGCATATAATGGGACTTGAGTATTCACGGATTTTGGTATTCATGGGGGGTCCTGGAATCAAACCCCAGCAAATGTGAAGGGACAACTCTTCTGCTATTGTCCATGGCAAACCCCTTCAAAGCTTCTCAGGATGTGTGTGGGGTTGCGGGGAGGGAGTAGGCAGCTCTTTTGTGGAGCAAATTGTTCTACAGTAGGACCCCTGTATCTGCTGGGGGTTGGTTCTGGGGGAGGCATGGATACCAAAAACCATGGATAATAGCGAACACCATTGAAAATAATGGGGCCTCCGGTTTAAAATACTATAGTTGCCCTGGAGGACCTAGAAAATGGCTAGAGAGGGCACGTTTTCTAGTAAGACTCTATGGTAGATGTGTTGTTTTGTGTCCTGTGGATAACTGAATCAGTGGATACAGGGGTCCTACTGTATTGTTTTAGTGATTTCAGCAAAGGGGATGGGGATGCAAGGTCCTCCAGGGATGGAAGGAACTCCTTTGTCTCTGATTAGAAATTTCATAACTAATTCTATTTCTGTGGAGAGCTCCTCCTTAGCAGAAATATTCTGTACAGACTCAGTTGTCCCTCCATATCCACGGATTCGGTATCCGCAAATTTAAGTATTCAGGGCTTGAAAATATTCTTTAAAAATAATAATTCAAAAAGCAAACCTTAAATTTACCATCTTATATAAGGGACACCATTTTGCTGTGCCATTGCATATAATGGGACTTGAATCTTCACGGATTTTGGTATCCATGGGGGGTCCTGGAACCAAACCCCAACAAATATGAAGGGACAACTGTATTTCTTACTCTCCTCCCTTGGCAGGCTGCTCTCTTCTCTGAGGTGAGGGGGAAGCTAACTATCTCCTGGGAAATAGCCTACTGGGACTCTCTGTCCCAGTGACACACCAGGGACTTAGCTGCCCTTTCTACCCTTGGAAGGGGGACTGGGCTTGTGCATTGATTTAAACCCCTCTTAAGAGCGTACAGGGACTTTTGGACTGTTGCCAAGTTTGACATTATTTTCTCAGAGGTCCCCAAATATACTTAAATGCTGACCAAACTGAGCGGAGACCAGAGGAAGGGAATATTTCCCTCCTTGCTTGGGACAGGCCTGAGTTTCCTCACTCATTAGATTTTAACCCAGTCTGAACTTTCAGAGCAAGAGCTGTGGGCTATGCCCTAGTACTGAAATGGAAAGGCATTAGGACTGGCACGTCATACAAGTGGGGTCTTGCAACAATTTGCTGATCCTGTGTCTTACGCTGGTCCTGCTGTTCAGTGAAGAAAGTGAAGAAAGCTGGTAGGAAGAAAATGCCCTTATTTGAAATCTGGAGCTGGAGAAGAGCTCTACAGATACCTTGGACGAATCAGGCCTGAACTCTCACTAGAAGAGAAGATGACTACATTGAGATTGCCATATTTTGGACATATTATAAGATGACATGATTCATTTGAAAGGGAAACTGGTAGCAGAAAAAGGTAGCAGAAAAAAAAAAAGGATTGGGATATTTTAAAACTCTAAATTCTACAGCCACACAGCTAGTTTGGCTGCTAGTCTCTCCTACTGACTCAACAAGGTTTTCAATCCTAAACTTGGAGTGATTGGTGACCACAATTTAAAACTGGCTGTGAAAAATTAGAATAACACAGGTTTCCCTTCATGGAGAAACAGCATAAAAGAATTTAATTTTTATTTCTCTCTTCAACACAGGGCCAGAGCTCTCTCAATGGAAGCAAGGGAGGGGAGGAAGCAAGGAACAGGAAGGAACTGAAATTGGAGCCGCCCTGCTTCAGCTATCTGGCAAGCATGACTCTGCATAACCCATGGTCCCAAACATAAAACTCTCCCACTGACATGTTGAAGAGCAGCAGTCCCATCTGCAACACCATTAACTGGGGTAGTAATTTCTCCACGCTTGTCCTAGAGTCAGTCAGCACTGGCAGAATACAATTAGAATCATAGAGTTGGAAGAGACCACAAGGGCCATCTAGTCCAACCCCCTCCCATGCACCCAGCCTCTGTTTAAAAACCTCAAAGAAGGAGACCCCACCACACTCTGAGGCAGTGTATTCCACTTCCAAACAGCTCTTACTGTCAGGAAGTTCTTCCTAATGTTGAGGTGGAATCTCTGTTCCTGGAGTTTGCATCCATTGCTCCGTGTTCCAGTCTCTGGAGCAGCAGAAAACAAGCTTGCTCCAGCCTCAGTATGACATCCCTTCTTTACAAATTAAGGGGCTTTCATCATTTGCTGTATTGTGTGTGCGCGTGTTTTGGATGGTTTTTATTAATATGTTAAAATACAAAAGCTCTTTTTGTGGTGGAATCTCTTCTCCTGTAGTTTGAACCCATTGGTCCCGTGTCCTAGTCTCTGGAGCAGCAGAAAACAAGCTTGCTCCAGCCTCAGTATGACATCCCTTCTTTACAAATGAAGGGGCTTTCATCATTTGCTGTATTGTGTGTGCGCGTGTGTGTATATATATATATATATATTATTATTAATAAAAACCATCCAAATGAGTAAGTTAAAATACAAAAGCTCTTTTTGAGGTGGAATTTCTTCTCCTGTAGTTTGAACCCATCACTCCGTGTCCTAGTCTCTGGAGCAGCAGAAAACAAGCTTGCTCCATCCTCAATATGACATCCCTTCAAATATTTAAACATGGCTAATCATGTCCCTTCTTAAACTTTTCATTACTTTTAAGTGACAACTAGTTTTATAATGGTACAAATTAACATCATTCCACTACAGCCATCATGCATTGTTATTGCATTATTATTATTATTATTGTTGTTGTTGTTATTTTATTCAAGCTTGCTCCATCCTCAATATGACATCCCTTCAAATATATAAACATGGCTAATCATGTCCCCTCTTAAAACTTTTCACTACCACTTTTAAGTGACAACTAGTTTTATAATGGTACTAATTAACTTCATTCCAGTACAGCCATCATGCATTGTTATTGCATTATCATTATTATTATTATTATTATTATTAGCAAATTAAAAACCCAAAAGTAAATAACTCAGCCACATGATTTCTCAGGGTGGTACAGTATTTCCAAGAAGGTTCAAGGAACCTTCTTACAATATAACTCCACGGGAAATGCAGACACACTTTCCTGCATGGCGAAGCAGGCTCGAGTGCCAGCCAGACCCGGCTCCCAAGTCCTTCCCGCCAGCCTTTACCTTGCCCGAGCTGGCCGACTCTTCCTGCTGCTGCTCGGTAGCTACAGACATGATGGCGCCTCACCTCCCTACAGCGCAGCCGCCCAGCTTCTTTATACATCCATCAACTCCTTGCCCTGACCATAGAGGTAAGGACATGGAGAAAACACTACGGGCTCTACAGCGCTTCCATGGGGCCTTTGCGGAGTTCAAAGCCATTCTTTGGATTCCAAGAGACAACGCAGAAAAACAACCACCACTTTACACAGGGATCCGATCGATTTCTCAACTGCATTGAAAAGTGGCAATGCAACACACTTCCTCTTCCACTCCATCAAGGTGCAGCTACAGTAATCTGGCTCCCAGTTTTGAAAAACAATAGAATAAAAACTCAAGACTTACAAAGGAATTCCTCCCAGGGACAGGGGGATTCCCAGCAGATAATGGGCCATCAACCAACCCTCAGCCAAACAGACACAAATCCTCCTTGCATTTCTACACCCAGAAACTAACCATTCAGATACACAAATTTACATATACTCCCCAACAGGGGTTCACAGCATATAAACTCCACACACACTCCTACCCAACCATTCTCTGAAGATGCCAGCCACAGATGCAGGCGAAATGTCAGAAAGAAACTTGTTCCAGAACACAGTCTTACAGCCCGGAAAAAAAACAAGGAAAACCTACAAATAATCTAGTTTGAAACTGGGATTATTTGCCAGGCTCCTTCCTATGGAATCCTGGGATTTATAGTTTGGTGAGGCACGAGCACTCTTGGGCAGGGAACACTAAAGGCCTTGTAAAACTACAAACCCCAGGGTTGCATAGGGACAAGTCATGGCGAATAAGACAGTTTCAAACTGGATTGTGTGTTTAGTGTGGATTCTCCCACCAAAGATTGAATCCACACTGCACAAATAATCCGGTGTGAAACTGGATTATTTGCCATGACTCTTTCCTGTCAGGGCCAATTTAAGGGCCCTGCAGCACCTGCAACCGCAGAGGGCCCCATCATTTTGTAGGCCCGTCATAACCCTCCTCCTGCAAAAACATTATTAGTAATAATGTGAATATCCTTTACTGTGAATAAGGTAGGTTAGGTAACGTCCTAAGGTAGGTTAGGTAACATCCTAAAGTAGGCTAGGTTACTGTGAATAAAGTAGATTAGGTTAGGTAACATTGATCTGAGATAATCATATGGAAACCCCCCCCCAAATAAAGCATTGCAGCCCCCCCCCAATTCCTTAAACGAGTCCTGCTTCCTATGGAATCCTAGGATTTGTAGTTTGGTGAGGCACTAGCACTCTCGTAGAGAGGGCATAAAACTACAAATCCCGGGATTAATTAGGAAGGAGCCATGGCAAATACAATTGTCCTTTCATAGTCACTGGGGTTTGATTCCAGGACCTCTCACCCCGTGGATACCAAAATCCGTGAATACTGTACTCAAGTCCCATTATGTGCCATGGCATAGCAAAATAGTGTCCCATAAATAAATATTTATTTATTTATTTATAAATAAATATTTATTTATAAATATTTATTTATTTATTATACATTTTATAATACATTATATATATAAATCAAGGTTTCCTTTTGGAATTATTATTTTGTTAAAGAATATTTTCAAGCCGTGAATACTTAAATCCATGGATACCAAATCCGTGGATACGGAGGGACAACTGTAATCCAGTTTCAAACTGGATTATTTGTGTAGTGTGGATTCAAAGTGAGTCTCAAAGGAGCTTCAGGATTCCTTTAAAATAATCACTGGGAATTGTTCTGTAACGGTGTGTGTGTCGCTCTACCCTTTTCTTCTACTCGTGTGTCTGTGGAGCATTGACAGTCTCGCGAGATGTGTAGAAAGAAGTGATTTGCTCTTACTCAGGGGTTTCGGGGTTGAGAAAGGTGAGCAGAAGGCGCTGTAGTCGCGGGATCGATAACATGGCGGGGGGTTTAAAATGGCGCGCCTTCGCCCTCAGAAGCTCCGCTGGGCGTTGAAGCCGCTGGTTTCGGTGAACTTCCCTTCCTGCGTCACGAAACCGGGAGAAGGCCGACAACTCCTCCTCCTCCTCCTCCTGCGGTGGGCTCCACGCCTCCCACCCATCCCTCTGGCCGGTCTTCTACAGCCCCTTTGCTTTGCTCGCCCGCTCCCAACTGTTGAATCATGGCGCTGCAGGCGGAGTGATACGGGTTCTTCTGTCTGAGCAGAACCATGACACGGGTTTTCTGTCACAAACGGCCGGTTTAAGGGCCCAGCAGCTCCGGGGGGAGCCGTCATTGTGGGGGGACCCCGTTGTAACCCTCCTCCTGCAAAAAACGTTATTACAGTTGTCCCTCCGTATCCACGGATTTAAATCTTCACGGCTTGAAAATATTCTTTAAAAAATAATAATCCCAAAAGCAAGCCTTTTTTTGCCATCTTAAATAAGGGACACCATTTTGCTATGCCATTGCATATAATGGGACTTGAGTACTCACGGATTTTGGTATCCGCGGGGGGCGGCGGTCCTGGAACCAAACCCCAGCGAATATGAAGGGACAACTTGTAGTAATAATTTGAATATCCTGTACTGTGAATAGGTTAGATTAGGTTACATTGACCTGAGATAAACATATGGCCCCCCCCAAAAAATAAAGTGTTGCAGCCCCCCCCCCGATTCCTTAAACCAGCCCTGGTCACAAAAAGGCATGGTTTTTTTCCTCATCCATTCTTCATCTTCCTGCTCCTGATTCTGCCAATGTAACAGCTAGTTTTTATAGAATCATAGAGTTGGAAGAGACCACAAGGGCCATCCAGTCAGCCCCCTGCCATGCAGGAATAAACAATCAAAGCATCATTGACAGATGGCCATCCAGCCTCTGTTTAAAGATCTCCAAGGAAAGTGCAAAACAGCAATAATAAAATAAATTTTCTTTTTAATGCTCATACTTTTAACTTTCTAATTCTGTTCATAGTCCAAGTATATTTGTGTGATATGGGTTTTTAAAAACTCTTAGCTCTTACAAGGTACCTTCAGTTGTGGGCTGGGGAAAATGCAAAATATAAATAAGTATCACAGCAACTTCTAAGTGGCTATCTTCTTTAGTCCCCCTCCCCAATTTATCTCATAATATTACCTTAAACCTTTATTTTGCTGTGTTCTCCCTCATGTTCCTAATACAGTCAGCCGTCTGTATCCATGGATTTGGCATCCACAGATTCCACAATCCACAGCTTGAAAACTAACAAACAAAAAAAATCCAAGAAACAAACCTTGATTTTGCCATTTTATATAAGGGACACCATTTTACTATGCAATTGTATATAATGGGACTTGAGCATCCATAAATTTTGGTATCCACGGAGGGTCCTGGAACCAAACTCCGGTGGGTACCAAGGGCCCACTGTATATACTGTACTTTATGTTCTTACAGGAACCTTGTTCCCGTCATTTAGAAGCAGTTTCTCTCATCTGTTTCCATATCCTCCTAGTATGCCTGTTTCTCATTGTCACTGTGTTCATCTATAAGGAATTTAATGTTTGGGGATCTTAAAGTCGTCATAGAAAATCCTGTGCTGTGTTTCAAAACCTAATCAGAAGTAGGCTTTGCTGATATTAATGGCAGTTGTTTCTGAGGAAGCCTGTTTAAGATAATTATAAATAAGTAAAATGTAAAAGAAAAATGTATACAGTATTTTACCTATACAGTGTAAGAAGACATGGTGTAACAAAATAGGTGAAGACATGGCTAAAATTGTTGCTCCCATGGCGGTTAATTTTAAATTATACCAATTACCAACAAAATATAATTACCACTAGTAGAAATAAAATGTAACCACTCCATATATTTATGTTTTGCTGTTTTTTACTGGTACTTCAGAAAATGTTTTGTTAATAATGTACCATCCTGCCTACTGGTAGTGGCAGGCTTGATGATAATGCACAGTAAATAACCAAAGCATTTTTTTTACACCAGGAAATTATAGGAAACTAGAAGGGTTTTTTGAAGAAAAAAAGAAGAGCCTCTTGGATTTAACCATCAATAAATACTGTCTAGCAGTATGTTGTCATTACATCTGTTAATCAGAAAATGTAGGAGATTTCCAATGCTGTTGACAAGTTTGTTAAATAAGGACCAATTTCTGTACAGGTCACTTGCACATTCTTCCCCTCTTTATGGGAAGAAGAAAAGAATAAGTGAATATGAAAACATTGACCAGCAAAAGTATAGAGATTTGATCCGTGACCTTGTGTCCTGCAAAAACCATTTTCAAAGACCTGAATCATTGTTTGAAGAAGATGAGATGCTTTATGGACCTGAGAGTAAATATAAGCCTTCAACTCAAGAGGCTGAATCACAACTTAGTGGGAACTGGATTCCTCTAATGAATCCTAGTAAGAGCTCTTTACCCCAGCAGACTGTCCCAGGACTGCCCCTGCAAATTAGTTTGGAAAAGAAGAATTTAGTCAGTGTGACAACTGTGCTACAGCAGACCATGTCTCCGGTGCAGGCTTTTTATCTGGAGAGGTGGAAACAGCGGATGATTCTCGAACTTGGAAAAGAAGGGTTTGCAGAATACACTAAAAGTAAGCAACCAGATGCACTTATGGGTACATTCCAGGGTGGATTGATTTAAATCAATGAGATAAAACTTCAAATTACAGTAGTAATTTGAATCAAGCTTTGTTTTTAATTTGTATATTTCCTGAGCAAGCATGTGTTCTGTATGGCTGTAATAACAGTTACAACTTACTGGCTTACAACTTAATGGAACCTTTATAAAGAGGTAAAGTATGTGCTTAATTAAAAATCTTTGGCCTTGCAAACTCATTTGCCTTTTGAATTATTCTGGCTTGTAACAGACATGAGCCAGATGAAAATGAATTCTAGTCTGGATCTGGACTATGAGCCAAGATTTTCCCATCCCTAGCTTTTAGTCACCACATATATGCATGGAAGAATACTAAGCAATACCCCTATTGTGTGCATCAAAGCCCTACTCAATCCTGCGCGAAGACCACTCTGTTGCCAGTCAGTCATAGGCATGCACACATACACCATTTTACCTTTGCTTACATATAAAGTTAAACTGTTGTCTGCATCCCAGCTCTCTGTTCTAAGTTTTTCCTTTCCAATTAGCTGAGCAATGTGGGGTTTGCATATGTAAGCAAATCTGTGGTCATGGCTCTGCCCAAATTTAGCGTTAGATGTTGTAATGGCAGGTGTTAGAGTTCAGTGATAGAAGCACATGCTTAGCATTTTGAAGATCCCAGGACCATTCCCTTGCATCTCCAGGTAGAAGGAATTTGGTTAGTAGGGTTGGGGAAGTTGCTGTTTAGAGTATACGGGCTACATGGTATAAGGCAGCTCCATACATTTAGAATGTGTGATCCTCAGATTATGATGCCCTGTTCACAAATTGCTTATCCAACTCCCATTGCTATGCAGTCATATCAGCTACAAACTCCCTCTGATTTGGTTTCTAAATGTGGATTCTGCAGCTGCATTCATGATACCTGTAAAACATTCATGCTCATGATTCAGTGACCATCTTTTTTTAACAGTAATTTCAATATGTACAAAAAAAGCAAATATAACATAATGTCAACAATAACAATACAATTCCTTGAAAATAATATACAAAGATTAATAGAAGTTATGTTTCATTGATACCCTTTAAAATCTGTGTGTTCGCTACTAAAATACAGTATATCAAACTAAAACATCATCCCACAAACTGGTGTGAGTTTGAGCTGGAAAGAGAGCCTGTGGATTCAGTGACCATCAGAAGATCAAATTCTGCATACAGAGCTTTTTTATTACTTGTTGCCACAAACGTATAGTAAACATGTATTTGTGTGCATCAAGTATTGAATAATCTGATCAACAAATGTTCACGAATGTGTAAACTTTGTAAAAATGTTCATGAATGTGTAAAATGGCTCTTAGCTATACAGTATATTGAAATGCCTGGATCTGAATAACTACTTGATGTAATTAGTTTTTCTTGTTTTGTAGATATCTTTCAACAGGGAAGATGCTTTCATGCAGCCATAGAAAACTTATTGTCAGATGATTACATTTCTGTAAAGGAGCAGGAAGAAGACACTGATGTATCTGGCTTTGTGAAAAGTGTAAAGCATGTGCTACAAGAAGTCACTGGTGTAAGAGCCCTTGAAAGTGCAGTACAGCATGAGAGTCTTCATTACCAAGGCCTAGTTGACTGTGTGGCAGAATATCGGTAAGAATAAAACTGTAAAACCCATCACTTTGGTAAAACATGTGTCTCTTACTCCAGCTATTGAATTAAATGCAAACTGGCACATGTTGAACTTTTCCAGTGAAATCAGTGGGGCTTAAATGTCTTTAATTTCAACCACTTCATGCCCTAAAATTTGTACGCTAGATACTTTCTTACAATATAGTCAAAATTAAGGTAGCATAGACCTAGAAATTATGTTTCCTTCTCAGTCTTCGCTAAATCTTGGATTTAAGTCACACTTCCTTCAATTTACCAATGAGAAACTGAAGCAGAGACAACAATTTGCTGTAGGTCACTTAATCAGTTGAAAATTCTCCTTAACACAATCTATCCAAACCTGGTGCCCACCAGGACTCCATTGGTCTATATCAGCCTTTCTCAACCTTTTTATTCTAGAGGAATCCTTGAAATAATTTTCAGGTCTCGGAACCCCTGCATAAACATTATTCTATATACTGCTATTGCTTTCCCCCCACAATCACAGTCTCTTGAGGAACCCCTAGCAACCTCTTGGGGAACATTAGGGTTCCAGGGAACCCTGGTTGACAAACACTAGTCTATACACTTGGCCCTCCACATTCACACATGTAGCTTTTGTGGATTTGATTATTTGTGGATTATTTGCAGCTACTTCCAGGGCTGCCCTACACCATCTTTAACAGGGATTGATAAATCTTGCCTTGCATTTCCATTCTCTCTGCAAGCCTCAGGAGACTGAGAGAGACTGTTTGTAGTTTTGTGAGGTATTTAACCTCACAGAGTTTTCTATTAGAGAACTCTGGTGCCTCATAAAACTACAAATACCAGGATTCCATAGGATAGATCTGTGGTGGATAAAGTTCTGTCAAACTGCTGTAGTTCTGCAGTATAGACAGCCCTCTGATTTCAAGGCTTTTTTCCTACTGGACTCTTTTTTGGCTCTCCTGGACTTTAGAAATAGTGTTGATGTGCTAGGGTACTGGTATTCTAATTAAACATTCTTTCCTTCTCTAACATATTTGTAGTAAAATAAAAGTTGCATCATTTACGCCTAATAGTTGTTCGTGAACTATCTCTATCTTTTTTGAAGCAGCCAATTTTTCCTATTTTATCAAGCTATTATATACATACCATGCCTTTTTGTTTTCATGTTTGTTGTAATACATGTGGGAAAACGTATATGCGAGTAAGATATACAGTAACATATAATGTAATATGCAGGGACCTACCAAGTGAAAACTTATGCACTAACCGTGATGCCTGTGGCCAGAATATAACCCCTAAAGATCATTTTTTACCTCCCTGGAATGTTTTTGGCTTTTGCAGACTGTTGTAGGCCCAGGAAAGGTGTGTTGTAAGGCCTTTTAAAAAAGCAGGAAGTAAACTGGATTATGGTTTATTTCTTGCTTTAATAAAAGGTATCTCTTGGGATTAAAATAGTTCAAGGAGTTGAAAAACATGGCAAGCATGCCCCATATCTTACCAGAGGAGGCAGGGGCATTTTGGATTTTAAAAATTACATTTAAAAAAGTGGGGTAGCTGGTGCAATGGAGGGAGTGAATGGCTCCGAGTTCTGGTGAGAGGTATGTGCAGTCCCCACAGCTTAATCATTGGTCACTACTGTTGTAGAGGGTATGGCACTGTATTATATATCTCTAGTCTCTGCTTCTGCTTGTGGAGGGATGAAAAGTTATGTCATACCAAAGAGGAAGCAAGTGCACAGAGACAGGCACTTCCTCCATTTTGTTTAGTGATAAACAGAGTCCACAGACATGCTTAGTGAAGTTCAGCATAGATCAGAAGCCACCCTTCCTGTGATTCTTGGACAGGTTGTCCTTACCTCATGCTGAAATACAGTACAGTACTGCTTTCCAAGAATTCTGAAGAAAAAGTGCAGAGGTAACATCCTTACCCATTTTGCTTGTGGTGTCAGATAAGACATTTTGGGCATGACAAGTTTAATGAGAAGGAGCATACATTTTCCTCAACTGTGAATAACTAAATTATCTCTTAATGCTTGTTTACACAGAGGAACATTATGTGTAATTGACTGGAAGACTTCAGGGAAATCAAAGCCATTTCTCCGGAATACGTTTGACAGTCCACTACAGATTGCAGCATACATAGGAGCCATTAATCACGATAATAACTACAACTTCCAGGTCAGTCTGACTGGTTGCTGCTGAGATGCATCTCAGTTCAAATGCTGTTTTGCACTTGCAACCTCTCCTTCTCCACTTATTCAACTGGAGCTATAACTGTTAGGTCCTGTGATATTTGAAATAAGACTGATTCAGTGGTCCTACTGCACCAGCAGCCAGCTAATACCAGCCTAATATTGGCACAGCTTAGTCAGAAACTGCATTTCCAGTGGCAAAGCTAAAAAGAACACTTCAAACAAAAGAATATAGCAACTCCAGAAATGATTTTCCCAGTGTCCATGGCAGCACTACAAACAACAACAACAACTTGGAATGACACACTAATATGCTACCCATGGGGGTGTCAAGTCAGGAGCAAGTGGTTTGAAGTGGCTTCCAAAAAACGGCTGCCATAATATCAAGATTTAAAGAAAAAATATTTTGGGGGTGGATGATTTGATAAGTTTAGTCTATAGCTGTTAAAGAGATGGTATTGATAGACTAGGAAATAGCTCCCAGGGCTAGTTATATGGGAAGGGGATATTGGAGACTATCACCAGAATGATGTTGTGCATCGCCAGTATAATGATCTGTTATATGTGTACTGTAGGCCTTCCTGATTTGCAGGCTTCTGATCCGCAGTTTTAACCACCCGTGGATAGTTACTTAAAAATGGTGGTGACATCCACACTGATGTGTCTGTGCACACATTGCTAATAATATTAAATGGAATATTAAATTCAATTTAATAATATGGGGTGAGACCATCCACGTTTTTTGCCGTTCATAGGTGGGTCCCAGAACTGAACTGCCATTGATCTGGAGGGCCCACTGTAGTTGCTCTTGCTCAACACTCACAGGGATGGGGTGGGGTGGCAATAGAACAGTATCAGGAGAAGGATTTCAGCTCCATACTATTTGTATCCAGAATACCTGACTTCAGGGAAGGAGTTATCTTCAAGTCAGGGTACTCTGGGAAAGATCACTTAGACAACAGAGGGAGAAGTGATTGCATAAGCCATCCTCCCAGGGTACTTTGGATCAAAGACTCTTGGGAAACTAGCTATTTGAGAAACAGATGGCACAGTGCCTACAGTCATCTACTCCTGCTGCCTCCGTCCTCACCACTAGTGCACACATGTCCTTTTTTCCTTATCATCACAGTTGCCTTCAACTCCACTGGTGTAATTATGCCACTGGCAATGCCAACATGATTCTGGCCAGTGTTATCTGACACAGTATCTTGAACGGTATCAGAGAAATCTCATACCACTGCAGAACTCCTGTGTATGGGAAATGTCAATGTATTTATAATGACAATAGTCATTATACCAGACTAAACATTCAGCAGTCATTTCACACTATAGAGACAAAAACTTAGGAAATCAGAAACAAAAATGTTAAAGAATATTTGTGAATGTGCTGAGCTTAGCAAAGTTCTTCCACTCATATTCCACATTTGATGAGCACTTCATGTATAAAGCAATAAAGACATGGGCTAAAAATGTGCATCCCCCTGAACAATCTTCTTCTTTTGCTTCTCAGGTTGATTGTGGACTCCTTGTCATTGCCTACAAAGATGGTTCTCCTGCACATCCTCATTACATGGACTCTGAACTATGCTCCCAGTACTGGAAAAAGTGGCTGCATCGTTTGGAAGAATATAAAGAAAAAAGGAAGGACAGTGAAACTGTTTAATATGTGTCCTTAAAATTAAAATTCCCAGCGTACATATTTGAGTACTCTTTTGGCTTTGAAATTAATCCACCATTGTAGTTCCCAGTCTTGTGTTTTCTTCATAAAGTCAGTGAGGGTCATTTGCAGACAGAGGAAAATGGCTAAGTATACTTTCCCTCTAATCTGCCAATTTTCCTGCAGTGTGGGGAGGCAGTCCTTTATACAGGGTATGGCTCCTCCCTCATGCTTCACAGGTAGGGCTCTTAATTTGTCAATCATCCTTTACCACCAGAAGGGGGAGGGCTAGTCCCACCTTCCCAGTTCCATCCTGCCTCAGTTCAGATCAGAACAGGACTTTTAGCACTCGGGTTAAAATGTGACTTTATTACTGAATTTGAGGATTTTAACGATTGGATTCAGTGACTTCTGTCTGCCTGAACAGTACCACGAGGACTTGTCTGGTTCTGTGCTTTTAGGCTATCAGGGTCAATCTCACTTGCCTTGAGTTGTTACCACCCTGCTGGGAATGGTTGAGCTCAAGTTGATAGCCATTTCAGAGGAGCCATTCTGAGGAGATTTGTGAAGAGATTGTTCTCTTTTAGGAGAATTCTGTTCTGTTTCCCAACTTCTCACCCTAACGGTAATGGTTTGTTCTGGGATGGATCACACACGCACCCCTGATCTCTCCTCTAATGACGAGTCTGGGGGCAACGGCAGTATCTACAGCACAATCTGGCCAGGCCCATGGGTGGGGGACTAACCTATCCTCACTGGGGGATTGAATCTGGACTCAGTTTATGCCACAGAGTGGCTACGGTGTGCAGGGCAAGAAGAATCAGGTGCGTATTCTGGATGGCATGGGTTCAGCTGCATGGATGAGCGCTGCCAATCTGATCACTTCCCTCCTGTCCTTAATGATTGAAGAAGATCTCTCTCCTGATATGGGTCCTTTTGGGCATTAAAAGTTTAGGCAACAAAAGCTTTGGAGGCCTGACAAGGAGTTGACTGCACAGCTAAAGCCCTCTAGAGGCCCAAAACAGGCATGGAAACAGCACTCTTCTGATTCTTACTGTGTTGTTGTTTTTTGCAATTATTTTTTTATTAATTATATTTAATTACAGGAAAAATAAGAGCATTATTTAAACTATAAACAGTTATGTTTCATGTTTGTAACAAAAAAAAATACAAGGCAGAATCAATACAATATCTCACATTTAAATCGATAATATATATATATATATATTCTTCCTGTCTTCTCACTTTTCGCTCTGATACCTTATCTATGTAACTTTCCTTCTGAATATCTACCTGACTTCCTCTGTTTCTAAGGAGGCTGGGGCATGCTGGAGGAACTCAGGTGGTGGTTTCTCCCCCTCGGAAGGCTGTCTCTTCAATGAGGGACTCTTGAGTCATCAGTCTCTCCAGTGGTTTCAGATAAGGAAGAGGGAGTGGTAGCCAGATGAGGGGAAATTTTCTCCAGAGCATGTTTCTTTTCATTTGTTTGAATTAGATGAGTTTCTAATCCTTCTCAGGAAGATGGAGAAAACTCTGGATTTGACTTCTAAGAGCCAGGTGTCGGTACTGCTGAAGGGGTACCAGAAATCAGATCTGAGGCTAAGCAGGAGTCTTGTGTTATAGATTTTCCAGCTGTTATTGCTTATTCAAAGACACAGCCATGTTAGTCTGGAATATCAGTAAGCAAGAGGATCTTGTAGCACCCTTGAGACTGAGAGAAAGAAGTTGTAGTGTAAGCTTTTGTAGACTTGGTCTGCTTCATCCATGTGTCTTAAGGAAGTAGACCAAGGGCCTGTCTATACGAGCCCAAAAAACTCAAGAGTGCCCCACAGTAATGGCATTTCACAGCAGCTGCAACTTGTCTTAATGTTTTTTTGGCCTCCAAAAGCTTTGCATACTCACCAGTCAAGATGGTGGTCGTGAGTGAATTGCTTATGTTTTCCACCTACCATAATCTGCTGCCGCTGAATTATAAAATAAAAACTCAACTGTGTGCTGGAGTGATGTTTTCCCATTCCAAAGTAGGGAAAAAACAATACCCTGTTTTCTTGCCTTAGCACTTGCTCACTAAGGTGAAAAATCAACATGGTGATGCTGAGTGCTTGCCCTGTTAGTAAGCCCTGCCCCCGTGCTTGTCTGGCCAATCAGCTTTGTGCTTCCTCTCTTATGTCCCAACAAGGGGGAATGCGCATTCCCCCTGCAGTTTTTTTAAAAACTCCACTAAGGCTTTTCCTACATAGTTTTTTATGTTTTCGGCCCCCTCCTTCAAAAAATGGTGAAACGACCCAGCTTGCCATTTAGACAGGTAGGGTTCTCTGCATTCTGTGAAGAGTTTTTTCACCATTAAGATAACCCTCTAGTCTACAAAAACTTATGTTATGCTACCATTTCTTTCTTTCAGTCTCAAAGGTGCAACAAGATCCTCTTGCTTACTGTTAATTGCTTATGTTATGGAGGGGGAATGGTCTCACCCAGGTGTGGCTAGGGCAACCCAGTCTATACTAAATGTCTCTACCTCAGGAAGTCATGGATGAAATTACTCTTCAATGATGACCCTGTGGCAGGTTTGGTTTTGGGAATGCTTATGTCTCATGAGGCAAATGCTGTGGCTAAAGACCTGTTGCTACTGATCCCCAGGGAAGAAACTAAATCCAAATGGGGAGTTAATAAGTTGGCAAAAGCTTTGATCTTTATTGCTGATGCCTGTCTGGATCTCTGCTAATGGCAGAGTTGTGTATGTGTGGGTATATATATGCATCTGTTTTTCATAGAATCATAGAGCTGGAAGAGACCTCAAGGGCCATCCGGTCCAACCCCCTGCCATGCAGGAATACACAATCAAATCATTCCCGACAGATGACCATCCAGCCTCTGCTTAAAAACCTCGAAAGAAGGAGACTCCACCACACAATGAGGCAGTGTATTCCACTGCCAAACAGCTCTTACTGTCAGGAAGTTCTTCTTAATGTTTAGGTGGAATCTCTTTTCCTGTAGTTTGAACCCATTGTTCTGTGTTCTAGTCTCTGGAGCAGCAGAAAACAAGCCTGCTTCATCCTCAGTATGACATCCCTTCAAATATTTCAACATGGCTATCATGTCCCCTCTCAACCTTCTCTTCTCCAGACTAAACATGCCCAGCTCCCTAAACTGCTCCTCATTGGGCATGGCTTCCAGACCACCCACTACCCTGGTCACCCTCCTCTGGATCCGTTCCAGCTTGTCAATATCCTTCCTGAATTGTGGTGCCCAGAATTGGACACAGTATTCCAGGTGAGGTCTGACCAAAGCAGAATACAGAGGCACTATGATTTCCCTTGATCTAGACACTGTACTCCTATTAATGCAGCCTAGAATCACATTAGCTTTTTTATTTGCTGCATCACACTGCTGACTCATGTTCTAGAGTTTTAGTTGTTTAATTGTATTTGAACTTTTGTATTCTGTTGATTTTAGCAATGCCTTTTTACTGTATGCCACTTTGACTCCCAAATGGGGGGGAACGGGATAGAAATAAATATAATAATATTATATTGATGATGATGTTCCCTCATGCGGGGTGAATAAATTTATGATCAAGCAGAAGTCCTGCATGGAGACCCTTCAACTGAGTTTGGAAGGAGTGCAAGAGGTGGGGTTATCTGGCATCCCATGACCTCCAGGAGGTGTATTTGCACATCCTATCTATCTCACCCGGCTCACAGGAAATACCTCAGGTTAGCTTATGTGGAGGATTACTACCAGTACAGGGCTCTGCCCTTTCGTCTATCAGCTTCTCCTTGGGTGTTTACAAAGGTATTTGTGGTGCTACTGGCTCATTTGAGGTTGTGAGGGACCATATTCACCCATATCTTGACAGTCTGGTGGGTCACTGCCCCTGAATGAGGCCACTGAGGATGTGCAAGCCACCATGGATTGTCTGGCGTTTCATGGGTTGGTGATCAACAGAGAGAAGAGCTGTTTCAGAGGATCCAGCACTTGGGAATAATCATAGACACAATGCAACACAGGTTGTTTCTGCTGGTAGACAGGAGGAGAAAATGAATCCATTATAAGGGTAGTGTTGAATCAATTGACATTGGATGTGCTTGTGTGGCCAGGTTGTTAGGGTTGATTGTGGCATGCATCAGCTCAGCCCCTTCGGCCAGGTTCCATCTGAGGGAGCTGTGGTGGGTTCTCTTGCCCCTTCAGGACAAGATTGTCATGAATTCCTCTGACTGTAAGGTTGTTTCTAGGTTGGTGGCTTTCCAAAGTACTCAGGGTGGATATGCCCATCAGAGATCCAAGGAAAGTAGTGGTCACCACCAATGCCAGTCTGTGAAGATGGGAGGGCATAGGGCCTGTGGTTACCCTTCAAGAGGATACACAGTATCAACTGGCTGGAGAGTGTATCTGACGCTACTCAGTTTGCAGGCAGACGTTCAGGGCAAGCATTTGTTCATTCAGATGGAAATGTCCACCAAAGCCCATATAAACAAGCAAGTGCTATACACAGTTGTGGTCCCTGATGTGAGAAGCAACACTCCTGTTGCAATGAGGGGACTCTCATCTTCAATCTCTGAGAGGGGAATATATTAAAGGACAGCTGAATAGCCAGGCTGATTGGCTGAGCAGGGAGTGTGTGAATAAGGGAGAGTGGGTCCTGAACTCACTGGTTGTTCACAGAGGACTCCAAATGTTTGGCAACCTGAGGGTAGATCTTTTTGCTTTACTGGAAAACCACAAACTCTTGATTTGTATCAAGGTTTTGGACAGGGGAGTATTAGCCTTCAATGCTCTGATGATCACTTGGCCAAAGGTGTTGTGCTATGCCTTTCCTCCAGTGGTGCATCTGTCTAAAGTGCTGCAGCAAATAAGGATGGAGGGGGTAGAAGTGATTTTGATAGCACTCAGGTGGCCTTGTTGGCCATGGTTTTCAGAAATAGTCAGCATGCAGCTTCAGGAAAGTTGGCCTCTATCAGCTTGGCCAGACCTGATACTCCAAAAAAGTCTTCTGCATCCCACCTCAAGTCTGGTTGCAGTTATATACCTGGAGGTTGAGCAGGAAATATTAGTGGCTGCTAAGGATGTTATTCAGATCATCCTCTCAGCTATGAGACCTTCTACTAAGTGTCTAGATGAGTCTACCTGGAAGGAATTTTGTAGATGGTACAGATGTAAAGCCGTGCATCCTCAGTTGGCTTCAGTAGGGTTGGGTTTTGGCCTTTTTGCAGGCAGGATTGAATAAAGGTCTCAGTTCCAACACCCTTAGGAGACATGTGTCTGCCTTGGTTTCTATCTTAAAAGGGAAGCAGGAAAATACTGCTCACATCCCATCCTCCTGTGCAGAGGTTTTTGAAGGGCATGTCCTTGCTTCAGCTGGGGATAGTCCATTGTTTTCCTTCTTGGAATCTGCATGTCATGTTGCATGCTTGGTTGAAGGTTCCTTTTGAACCTTTGAGATCAGGGGATTTGAAATTTATTTCATTGAAAGTTTTGTTTTTGGTTGCAATTATGTCTGCTCTTAGAATTTCTGAGCTGAGGGTGTTGTCAGTTCATAAGGAGTTGTGTATTTTTCATAAAGTTTCAGTGAGTCTCTGTTTAGATTTCTCTTTTTTTCCTAACATGAATTCAGTATTCCATTGATCTCACTCTGCCTTATGTTCATGTTCCTTTTTTTATGACAGATCTATGGATCGTAATAAACAAACTTGTACATTGATCTCAGGAGATTGTTCTGCCTTTCTTTCTTTTTTCTTTTTGGCCTAGATCCAAAGCACCACAGGAGAAAGAGTGGCACATTGGATGTGCATGGAGCTCTTAAATTCTACCTGGAGAGAACAATAGGCTTTTTGTAAATCTGAATTTTTGTTTGTCTTTTTTCAAGAGAATATTAAAGGTCAGCGAGTGTCCTCTTAGAATCATAGAATTGCAGAGTTGGAAGAGACCACAAGGGCCATCCAGTCCAACCCCCTGCCATGCAGGAAATCACGATCAAAGCATCCCCGACAGATGGCCATCCAGTCTCTGTTTAAAGACCTCCAAGGAAGGAGACCCCACCACGCTCTGAGGGAGTGTGTTCCACTGCCGAACAGCTCTTACTGTCAAAAAGTTCCTCCTCATGTTGAGGTGGAATCTCTGTTCATGGAGCTTGCACCCATTGCTCCGTGTTCCAGTCTCTGGAGCAGCAGAAAACAAGCCTGCTCCATCCTCAGCGTGACATCCCTTCAAATACTTAAACAGGGCTATCATATCGCCTCTTAACCGTCTTTTTTCCAGGCTAAACATACCCAGCTCCCTAAGTCTCTCCTCATAAGGCATCATTTCCAGACCTTTCACCATTTTAGTTGCCCTTCTCTGGACACGCTCCAATTTGTCAATATCCTTTTTTAATTGTGGTGCCCAGAACTGGACACAGTATTTTAAGTGAGGGCTGACCAAGGCAGAATAGAGTGGCACTATTACTTCCCTTGATCTAGACACTATACTTCTATTGATACAGCCCAAAATCGCATTGGCCTTTTTAGCTGCCGCATCGCACTGTTGGCTCATGTTCAACTTGTGGTCTACTAGGACTCCTAGATCCCTTTCGCACGTAGTCTCATTCACCTTGTGTCATTGGTTAAAGCTTTCTGTTGAATTGGCTTAGGTTGTGTCATTGTAATTGGAGAGTTACCTGCCCAGATGGTGAAGTGACCATTTGTGTAGGTCCCAGCATGAAGAATTGTCTCCCCACACTGCAGGAAAATGGAACATTGGACCTCACTGTGAAGGTTCCTTTTCTGCAGTTGTGGGGGTGGTATCCTTCCCACCCTGGTTGGTGGATGGTTTATGTGTTAGGCTACTGGTGGTTCTGCGACAACACAGAAAGAATCACAACCCAAAAACATCACCCAAGAAGACCTTCTGCTGCGCTTTCTGCAACCGGACTTGTTTATCTCGGATTGGCCTTTTTAATCATCAGCGCACTTGCAGAAAATGCGGGATGAGTCCTTCTTGAATCTTCGTTTGGGAAGAAAAGCCAGAGAGAGAGAGACTGGTGGTATGCTTTTTGTTTCCTCAGAGCTCTGTCATACTGTCACTGGGAAGGTGGGACTGGCCCTCCCTCTTAGGGTGGTAAGGATGACTGACAGATTGAAGACCCTGCATGTGAAGCATGAGGGAGGAGCCAGACCCAGTATGAAGGATTCCCCCATAACTGTAGAAAAGGAAGCTTCAGGGTGAGACTACCAATGTTCCATTCCCCCCTTTGTCGTTGTGTGCCTTTAGGTCATTTCTGATTTATGGTGATGCTAAGGCAAACCTACAATGAGGTTTTCTTGGCAAGATTTATTTAGAGGAGCTTTCCCTTTGCCTTCCTCTGAGGCTGAGAGAATGTGACTTGCCCAATGTCACCCAGTGGATTTCTATGGCTGAGGAGGATTATGAACCCTGGTCTCCAGAGTCGCAGTCCAACACTCAAACCATTACACCACACTGGCTCTCTATTTTTCCCTGCCTCTGCCCATTTTGTAGAGCAGGAGTCAGCTATGCTGTGAAATTAGAAGCTCAGCTGGTAGGAAAATAACCTTGGGAGCCAGAGCTTATAAAAGAGAGTTGCCAGATTTTGCTCCCCACCCCCGTCATTCTCATATACAAATGCCCTCTTTGGTCCTGCATTATCATTATCTAAGCACCCACAGGTTTAGGTATACGTAGTTCCACCTTAAAAGATGAATTCCATTCTGCTGTGTTCCTCTAGCTGTTAAGTGAGAAACTTTCAACAACCACAATTGCAAATGAGGAAGCCAAAAGATTTGCTGCATTTGAACTGCACTCAGCTGGATCCTACTTGTGGTTTTCATCCTGGCGGGGGCGGATCCCCTGTCTCCAGTGCCTTGCCACTGATTCCTGTAGCTGTCTCTTTCTTCCAAGATCTGTCTGGAACAGGTACTGTACAAAAGTTTGTTTGGATCTAGTGACTGGATGGTGAAGTGGGGAAGATACTATGTATTTTATGTTTGGGGTATGTATGTTGAGAGTGAGTGGTTAATAGAAAGTTATCTATAGGTTTTCCATGGTTTTTTCCATGCTGTGAGGCTGTGTTCTGGAAGAGTTTCTTTCTGACATTTCACCTGCATCTGTGGCTGGCATCTTCAGAGAATGGTTGGGTAGGAGTGGGGTGGTGGTTATATACTGTGAGCCTCTGTTGGGGCGGATATGTAAATTTGTGTATTTGAATGGCTAGTTTCTGGGTGGAGACATGCAAGGAGGATTAGTGTCTGTTTGGTTAATGGTTGGTTAATGTTGCATTGTCTGCTGGAAATCCCCCTGTCCCTGGGTGGAGTTCATTTGCATGTGTCATTTGCACCCAGAGACAGGGGATTTCCAGCAGACAATGGAACATTAGCCAACCATTAGCCAAACAGACACTAATCCTCCTTGCATATCTCAACCCAGAAACATTAGAAAGAATCTCTTCCAAAACACGACCTCACAGCCTGAACCCCCCCCCCCACAGAAAACCTATGGATGCCGGCTGTGAAAGCCTTCAACTTCCTGTGGAAAGTTATCTATTTTAAAAAATATTTCATTTTAATTCAAGACTGATTACCTGTATTCATATTGAATAAAATTATTTTGTTTATTAAACCATGTTAAGCGTTTATTTATCAGAGCCACATGTTAAAATCACACAAAATTCAGATTATGTTGTGTTCCACTTTCTGTTCATTTCATTTTGTGGAGATTTCATTCATGTTCAGAAATTAAGTCAATACTCAAATCATTCCAAACAACTGGCTTAAGCTCTAGTGACATTTTGAAGTTGATTTTGATTAGAGCTCCCACATCTCCTGAGATTCATAGTCACAGAATGGTGCTTGGCAGATCAATAAGTTAGGGAATAAGCAGACCCTAGCCCAGGATCCTGCGGTCTAGAGTGCTGCGGACATGTTGCACCCTCCTGCCATGCCCCCATCCCCAATATGTTTTAATAAACATGTGCCCTCTGCAGGCTGTGCAGTCAATTTTAACAGGTCTCTCCTTGCCCCCCAGCCTGTTTTATGCTCAGAAGCAGCTTTCCCCCCCCAACCCTGGAAACATGTAATGAGCCCCCTTCCCCCAGCCCTGGTGAAACTGTCTCCTACAACCCTCAGAGAGGGGGCCTTTTCATTATTATTATTTTTAATTTGAAGGTAGGGAGGTAGAGGGGTGAGCCCTGGGGGCTGCATGCAGCCTATAGGATACACTTTGCTCATGTCTGACATCTTGGCATCTGATGTTGGCAGAGAACTGGTCTGGCATGTCAGGTCTTGTAGACTGGGTTGGGAGGGAGGATTGTAAACACTTTCAGTCCTGGCAAACCAAGTAATTTCCTCTCCTTTTCTTGAAGTATTACTCTTTTCCCCACAAATTGGTGGTCCATGGACCAGTGCCAGTCCACAATTTATTGGCTGCTGGTTCTTGGAGATTTTCTGAGGATGAAAGAAACAGTTGTAGCCAATGGACACAAATATGGCACCAGTCCCAACCACATTGCAGGGAGGAAACCTGCCAGTCCCCCACATCACATAGCTTGAGATGCATTTCTCTAGAGGACTTGAAGAAGACTTTAGTTAGGCTGTGAGATGTGGCAACCTTTGTCTGTATGCATGTAAACTTCATTGCAATTTGCCTCTACAGAGTCCACTGCAGAATTACTGCTCTCCCACATTCTGAATTGGGCTTAGCTCCACTGAGGAGGTCAGTTTGCTTTGCAAAACAGATGCTAATTTTTTTGAAGCTTTCTTCAGTAACGTACTTCCAGGATGTATATTACTGATGTGCACATACAAGTCCTCTTGGGTTGGGCCTGTGTAACCACAATCTTCACAAACATACAGTTTATCTCTCCGTTGCTTGTAAGCATATTGTTGTTGCACTCCATGGATTTTTTTAAGGTGTGATTCCAGGGAACAACGCTGGGTAAAAGCTTTGTTGCAGATCTCACATTTGTATGGACGAATTCCTGCAAAAGAACATTAGGTGCTTTCAGAGACCATTTTTTCAAAAAGCACTCACCAATGAGACCCCTGCATACATTTAGAAACTTTTATCAGGAGCAGACAACCTGCAGCCCTCAGCCTAATTTCAAAAGCCCTCTCCAAGTGATCAGTTCAAATCTGTGATAAGAGTGATCTTTCCCACTCATCTCTGGCAGCCCAATATGCAGGGAGGAAGGAGTGGAGCATGTTCCGTATTGTCTGTGGGCCTAACAACCAGCTTCCCAGCTGAAAAAGGTTCCCCAACCCTGCTATATATCATTATAAACTATAAGTGATTGTCATTTTCAAGTCTCTGTGTATGCCATAAATCTATGGAAGCACAGGAATAATACTGTATGTGATATTGGGTTCCAAATTTAGTTTACTGTGGCTCTCAGCTTTTTTTAAAATAACTTTGTTTCTGTCCTGTAAGTTTAAACTATGCTGGAAAGCTGGAGAGATGCTGAGTAAGATTTATAGTAGTTAGGCAGAGCTTCAGTATCTTCTATAGCTTTTCCCTATCCCCCAAAGAAAAAAAAACTAGAAAAAAACAGAAAATTAGAAACTAGAAAAACATTTACATTAGTAAGTGTCATGATTTATTTTGCAAAATGAGAAAAATATTAAAATTGTAGGTTGCAGAATTCAGTGGTTTTCACATAGAATTTTTAGTACTTCATTGCTGCATTTCAATTTCATACAAAAGAAAGAATACAAACGACTTTACTAACTTTTCATTATTAGTAGCTTGCTATTCCTTTTCAAAGGTATAAGTGAATTTAGATGAGCCATCCTTACAGAAAGGACTCTCTCATGGGTCTATAAGCATAAACAAGGAAGAAAAAATCTTATAACTAAATATCAGAATGACATCTGTTTTGTGATTCTGGGGGAGCACAGGAATAAAAACGGATGTCTTACGGGTTGCAAGATTAAACTTTTTTTTGGTTTGGAGTTTTAAAAAGGAACTTTCCATTGCTTATGACTGATAAAATATACTTGGTAGGTATGTGGGAAATGGGAGACTATGATTTCTAGTATTTATATGTTCTGTCCATTGTACAGCTGCATTTTGTGAGGATCAAAACACAGTTATGGAAAGTGCTAAAAAAAAAAAGAGGTGAAATCTATTTAACATTTACAGAAATTCACATAATTCATCTTGGCAAAGAATATGTATTTCTGCGAGCATATTTTTTGTATTTTTGCATGGACGATAAGTGGGTATTATACTCTGTATGTGGTTTCTGCACAATTGCAATCACAAAAGCCCATCACATTTCCTGGCAAATAATCTCTTTCTATAACATTTGCTCTTACCTGTGTGTGTCCTTACATGTCTTTTCAGATCAAAAGTGTCATTGAATCCTTTCCCACAGAAGGTGCACAGATGTCTCTTCACTTGGCTGTGACACTTTATGTGGCGGTTGAGCATGCGCTGCAGGCGAAATCCTTTGCCACATAATTCACAATTGTGCATCAAGGCATCACCACAGATGCCAGTGGTGAACTAAGAGGAGGAAGTAAATCAGGATTTTAGAATTACAGAGTCGAGGAACAATTGGAGCAATAGACATTACATGCACATCGGCCTTGCCTTAAAGCAGGGCCAGAAGCAACCACCTGTCATTTTGGGAGCCCCTGCAGCAGTCCTCTTTGCCCCTGCCATCACTTTTTGTAATTCATCACTTTTTGTAATTTGAGAAAGATGCATGGCACCTTTTACTTATTTTTCAAAAGGATTGTGGTTCTGGAAGCCCCTGGAAGGTGTGCTACTGGAAGGTAGCATTTTAAGTTTAAAATTTTAAGTGCATCCTTTTTAGCAGTAGTTTCAATGTTAAATACATTTTCGTCCTTTCTGTGGTGAACTCCGTTAACATCTACTCACACGTACAAGCATCAGTTCAGAATACTTTATTGTCAGGATCTATATGCATACGGTAACACTCCAAAGACAGTTCTGAGGTCTTGGTGCCAAATCCCCTTTGTATCATTCTGCCAATTTTGTTTTCCCACCACCACCACCTGGCAATTACAACTATCAGTTTTATGCAAGCCTCCTTAAACATTCCCAGGAGAATAATATTGGCGCAGCAGGTAGCTTTCTCCCAGCACATACTAGACCCAACTCCCAGAATGCCCTTTGCTCATGTCAGGTCACTGGTGCAATTACTCACAGGCCTAGCAGCAGTAACTACTACACATCCCATCAATCTAAATATCATACAGCACCAGCGACATGACACTTTTATTCTTGCCCTTATGTCTTTACAGTAATGTTGCAAAGAACAGATAGACAATTCACATCATATTCAGAGCTCAGGCACACATTCAACTACAATTGCAACATGAAACCGCAAGCCACATGAGGATCTGTGCTCTATAATGATGAAAGCCCCAATACTTAGGTGTTCATCAAGAGCAGAGGAACTTTTTGGGAATTCTAACACATTTATTATAACATAAACTTCATGGATTATAGCCATGAATGAAGGGCACAATGCATGAAATATTACCCAAAATTTCAGAGATATAAAATACACATGGTGGGGGATGGGATTTCTCAAGAGTGTAGTCAGAAGGAAATTACATGCTGTAAATATTAACAGTGATGATTCCATTCTTAACCCTAGCCATTCAGAAAAATGTTGTTGATCATGTACAAGCATGGTAGTTAAAACAAGGATTCTGTTATCCCAGCTGAAACCTTGGTGACAGACTGGAATTTTCTAACAAATTGTAATCAGCAGTCTCTTTCTTTAAACTCTGCTTTACTTACAACAGCTACTTTAAGGTCTATATTAGAGTGTACAGGGAGGCATTTTGAAGTGTTCTTCTGCTAGTTTTAGATTCTAAAACTAAAATGGTCCAGGAGAGGCAAAAAAACACGGCAAAAATGTCCCTATGTCCACAGAGTGTGTTGGGGGATATTTGAGGGCAATTTTTGTTTAGAAAACAAGACACTACATGACAGCCCTTCAAATAATTAAAAGTAGCTGTCCTATAATCTCTCAGTCTTTTCCACACTAAACTCCCTCAACCATTCCTCATAGGACTTAGGTTCCAGACAGTTTAGCATCTTGGCTGCCATTCTTAGGATAAATTCCTTCTTAAACTGTGGAGCCCAGAAAAAAAATCACCTCTGAGTATTCCTTCTGAAAACCCTGTGAAATTCATGAGCTCACCATAAAGCAATAGGTGACTTGCAGGTACCGGTACATGCACACACACACACAAACAGGAAATACCAATGTATATCAATAACAGTATATACCTTTATTTTGGATCTGACTGTAGGACGGTTCACTGCCAAGTCCAAAAGTGTATCTTCTGTTGTGGATTCAGGGGCTGAGATATTGGCAATCTCTGTATCCCTGCTGCTAGTACTCTCTAAGCTGCAGCTGTCTTCACTACGATAATTCAGGAGTACACACCTTAACTCCCCTGGAGAAAGAACACATGCTTTAAAGTCAGGAACAGGCAGCATTCAGACACATAGACATGAGTCCCAAATCGTGAAAAAGCGGGATAGAAATAAAGATGATGATGTTGATGATAACATCATTATCATCATAATCATGCTGGTTTTTGACGATAGACCATAGTGACCTTCCAAAAGTTATTGGAATGCAACTCCTATAATCCTTCACCATTGGCTAAGCTGGCTAGAAGAGTTGTACCCTGAAAACATCTGGAGGCCAGAGTTGCCCACCCTACAGTACACAGCCTGCAGAAAATGTACCATTGGTGTTTTTTACTTATTTAACTGGTCTTCTATCCTACTGTATTCCAAAGATTTTGGTGGGTAACAATATGCTGATTACTAAGGGGCATGCTTTGAATTGAACTTAACTCTGAACTGAATAGGGTTGAATTGTAGAAAACTGGAAGATATTCAAACGGAAGTGGACCTCCCAAAGAATAGACCAAATCCAACTTTAACCCATATTATGGATTTGGATTCAGAGAGCCCCCGTTACATTTCTCTTGCAGTTCTCCATACAGGTTGAGTATTCCTTATCAGAAAACCTCCTAAATCCCAAACTCAATCCCATGAGTGACTGAGATGGTGACACCGTTGCTTTCTGATGCTTCAATGCATACAAACTGTATTTCATGCACAAAGTTATTAAAATATTGTGTATAAAATTACCTACAGGTTATGTGTATACAGTTTACATGAAACATAAATGAATGTTGTGTTCAGACTTGGGTCCCATTTCAAAGATATGTGTATGCAGATATTTCAAAATCTGAAAAATCTGAAATATACAACACTTGTGGTCCCAAACATTTTGGATAAGGGATACTCCACCTGTACAGTGGGTCCTTGGTATCCGCTCGGGTTTGCTTCTAGGACTCCCCATGGATACCAAAATCCATGGATGCCCAAGTCCCATTATATTCAGTGGTGTAGCAAAATTGTGTCTCTTATAGAAAATGGCAACATTAAGGTTTGCTTTTTGGAATAGATTTTTTAAAAATATTTTTGAACCATAGTTGGTTGAATCCATGGATGCAGGTTCCATGGATAACTGAGGGCTGAATGTATAAGGAAAACAATCAGGGTAGGGAAACAAGGGTACATTCATTGGTTCTAGCTGCTCTAGCCTCCAGCCTCGGTAATAGATGGTTTTACTGGGGCTGTTCAAGTTCTATTGCTTTGGGTAGATAGGCTGAAGCAATTACTGGTAGCCTGTTCCTCACTGCTATTTCTCTCTGACAGCAGCAACAATGTTAAAAGAGTTTTTGATGGGTCTGTGGGACCTGTGGGGGTGTACCACTGAGTGCTTGCTTGAAAAATTCTAGATGTTCAAGTCCTGTTGCTGCTACTGTAAGATCCATGTCTATTTCCATCTATGTCCTATTGCACTTTCTGTGACTAGTGCCAACTGAGTAGAAAACAAGTGTCTTCAACGGTTTTTGATGGAAGATAACTCACTAGCCGTTGCACATATCTTTCTGAAATTCTGTAGATTTCTTAACTGGGGAATTTTTTTATTACATATGCTGATTTCATACAATTTACCCAAAATAAAACTGCAAACAGGCCATAGAGGGAGGGTAGGACAAAGGGAAGCAAATTATTCCTTCTCAGCAACTTCAAGGGTCCTGTCCTTCTGATGTTTTGCCCATTTCTTTACAAGGACCACATCTATATTGTCTATCATTATCACCACAGCTGCTCTGGAATAAACAATGAGGACATGCATGTCCTTTCCCAGAAAATCCAAAACTCCTCGTGCACAAAGTTCCCTGCACCTATTTTTTTGAAACCTGGAAACCTTGACGCCTTATGGTGAATTTGCCGTACAGATTTTACCGCATTCTGTCAAGAAAGAAAAAGTGCTTGGCTGTTCCCTTAAAAACAAAATCTAAATTCAGTAGTGTGTGGCACAAAACTTATGCAATTCAGTTAAGTGTGAAAATCCTATTATTCCTGAAAGTTTCAGTTGGTTCCAATAAAGGGTGTGTTGAGGAGAGGAGAATTACAATAGGACCCCGTATCTACAGGGAATTGGTTCCGGGCCCCACCGTAGATAGTGAAATCTGTAGATAATAGCGAACACCCTCACTGCTGCCACTGGACCACACATCCCTGCGGAGAAGGGAGAAAGGAGACGAGTTCGCCTCCTCCCTCCCCCCGCCAGTTCCACCATGCCATCAGAACTGTCCCGGAGAAGGGAGGGGGAGGCAAGCTTGCCTCCTCCCTCCCTTCCCCCACCCACCCCCCACCATCTCAGCTGCGCCACTAGAACTGTCCTGGGGAAAGGGGGGAGGTGAGCTTACCTCCTCCCTCCCTCCCTCCCCCCCAGCTCCACCGCACCACTGGAACTGTCCCAGTTCATGCAAAAGGGATCTAGGAGTCTTAGTGGGCCACAAGCTAAACATGAGTCAGCAGTGTGATGCAGCAGCTAAAAAAGACAATGCAATTCTAGGCTGCATTAATAGAAGTATAGTGCCTAGATCAAGGGAAGTAATAGTGTCACTGTATTCTGCTTTGGTCAGACCTCACCTGGAATACTGTCCAGTTCTGGGCACCACAATTCAAGAAGGATATGGACAAGTAGGAATGTGTCCAGAGGAGGGTATTCAAAATGATGGGAGGTTTGGAAGCCATGCCCTATGAGGAGCGGCATAGGGAGCTGGCCTATAGAATCCTTTGTAGTTTTCCAAAGTCTTTAGCCTTCTCTGCCAAAGAGTGCTGGTGCCTCACCAAACAACCAACCCCAGGATTCCATAGGAAGGAGCCCTGGGGGCCATTTACATGATGAAAATGTCCTGGGAAGAATTAGTGTTGATCCCTGGCAGTTTACACGTACATCGGGTCGGGTATGTGATTTTCGGAAGGGGGGCCCACCTTTTATCCCTCAACCTGCGGGACTTCCAGTCCTGCAGTTTGTGCCAGTTTTTAAAAAAGTCACGGGAGGATTCGGAAAATTGGAAATGTAAACAGCCTGGGACAAAATGTCTCGGTACTAGGGGATGACCGGAAATGGTGACTGGGGGCAGGCTTAGAGATCAGCGACCAGAAAAGGAGGGGTCAGTCACCCGTTCAACAGATCCAGCCTCACCAGCCAAAAACAAAGGCATACCTTCCAGATGCACGAAGGTTGATGTGTGTGTGCGTGCACGCGTGCGTGTACTCAATCACCTTTTTAAATGGATTTCTATACTGCAAACCCTTCAGCTTTACCTTTTCCTCAACTGCATGTTACAGAGAGATCATTGTCGCCCATTCATCCCCTGCCATGGCCACCTCCCTTGGTCAGAACGGGCACATTAAAATATTCAAGCCTCTGAGCGAATTAGCACCCTTTAATTCCCCCTCTCTGTGTTTGTGTCTTCCAAAACGCCTGCCTATAGCCAGCTTGAAATCTCTGCAGCATGCTGTTAGGGTTAATATTTTAAAGAGGCAAGGGGAAACCCAAGCGGCTTGATTTCAAAAGGAAAGCACTCGGCTTGATTTCAAAGCACTCAGCTTGATTTCAAAAGGAAAGCCCTGCATCTGAGTGAAAGATCTGTCTGGATCTTTCAAAATGCTTTCTGCCTCTTCTGAAAGGGTTAAAATTTTAAAGAAACAAGGGGGAATAACAAACCTATGCCCCCCCTCTCCCCCCCCCCAGCCAGCCAGCCAGCCAATAGCATCGCTCCTGGCGCGGAACTCTAAAGGAAGTGCGTCACCGAGGTTGTGAAAACATGAGTAATCGCATATTTGATTGACAGCAAAAAAATAAATAAATTAAAACCTAAACAAAACCGGAACTTTGGCCGTGTAAATATCAGTCACGGGACCACGCGGGATATCCAGATCAGTGACATAAATCGTATAAATAGCGAGGGGCGGATTTGTGATCACAAAGTCACGGTAAACACTGCGACAATTTCTGTTGTGTAACTGGCACCCTGGGAAATAATCCAGTTTCAAACTGGACTATTTCTCTAGTGTGGATACCCCCAGTTCAGACATACATACACACACAGAGGTATGAGAGGCCCCAGAAGGCCCCAAACTAACTGCACTCTGGCCAGCCGGACCAGCACCCACAGCCTCAGGCGGGCCCTCCTCTTCCCTCTGAGGAAAGCATGGTGGCGGCCCATTCCCCTCGTGGGTGGCTCCTCCCACTTGGAAAGGGAGCCAGAGGCTTGGACTGGGACCTCCCTTCCCTCTGTCCAGGGCCGGTTTTAGGAATTTTGGGGCCCCCTGCAATGCTTTACTTTGGGGCCCCCATATGACTTGAAGGCACATGGGAAAGAAAGAAAGAAAGAAAGAAAGAAAGAAAGAAAGAAAGAAGCCCTTTCTGAGGGAGACAACCCTCAAATTCCCTGTCTCTCTCTCTCTCACACACACACACCCTCTCCGATGTGCCTCTCCCTCCAGCTTCTGCCACGGAGGGCTGCTGTTTCTTTCTCTTTAGTTTTGGAGAGGCTGTTTTGTTTGTTTTTTTAAAAAAGCCAGCAGGAAGTTTTTGGAGGAGGAGGGTAAGAGGGGGCTCCTCCCGGCTGTCTCCTGGCTGTTCCTTCAAGGAGGCCAACACGGGGCCCTCTCTTGACCTCGGGGCCCCCTGCCAAAGCTGATTTGGCAGACAGTTAAACCGGCCCTGCCTCTGTCCCTCTCTCCCTCTATGTTTCCAGCTCTGGGAAGCCGGGATTTAGGCAAAGGAACCCTTTTGTCTGTCCCTCGTCTCTTGCAGAGGAAAGGAAGGAAGGCTAGGAATGCCACCCAGCCGGAGGAAGCCATGCTGACGCCATCACCGCCACAGGGCTTACTGCTTGCTGCTGGCGGCCTTAATGGTGAGCTGTGTGGCATGCCAGGCTCCATCAGTGCTGGCTGCCAAGACCCCCCTCCCCCGGAAGGTAAGGACATGCTGGTGGAGCACAGTTCCATTCCCTAGCCGTGCCTGGCACTGTCCGCTCTGGTGACTTTGTGCACTACCATTACCACGGCACCTTCCTGGATGGCAGCAAGTTAGATTCCAGATAGCCATGCCCTAGGAAGCCCAGGCGAGCCTCTAGCCACCCCACCCCGGTGTGAGGAGGGAGTCATGATGGAGGGGCTTCTGCATGACAGGGCCCCCAGCATGATGGGGACCCCCACAGCTGCAGGCGCTGTGGGTGCCTTAAACTGACCCAGCCTTGTAATTGTAATTCTATTTGCTGCTTTGGAAATGGGGAAATCTTAGCAAAGAACTCAGAGTAGGACAGGGTGACACAGGCCTCAGACCCAGAAATGAGACTTGGGAAATGGCGGGGTACTGAGGTCCTCTGGCTAAGAATGCAGGCTCTACAGTTTAATGATTTTAGGTCAAAATTGACTGTGCAAGGCTTTTAACTTACGTAGTAAGTGATTTCAGCAAGGCAAGCGGTCATTACCCGTTGTGTCCCAGGATGGGCTCTCCAGGCAGCTAGAAACTTAAATCCCTAGAACTGTTCAAGTACAAGAACAAGAACCTTGTGTTCAGGGGTTTTAAAAAGAGACCTGAGCTTATTCCTAGCAATGGCTCAGTCCTGCTGCCTTTATCAAAAGGTGAAGAAAATGCAAGAAAACTTTTTTAAAAATGACAGGAAGGTTAATCTTTCCTATGTGAAGCTTATTCAGAGCTTCCTCACAAATAAAGGGAATAAGAGCAAAGTTCCTCATGCAGAGAGTATCACTACCACCTGCAGGACATCTGGGGGAAACAGCTTGGCTATATTCACACTGCCCTTTACATCCTCTCGAGAACTCTTACTGACAGTGGTGGCTATTTGATTTATACAGTAGGCCCTTGGTATCTGCTGGGGTTTGGTTCTAAGATCCCCTGTGGATACCAAAATCTGTGGATGCTCAAGCCCCATTATATACAACAGCATAGTAAAATAGTATCCCTTATATAAAATGGCAAAATCAAGTTTGCTTTTTGTAATTAAAACAAATATATTTTCAAACCATGGTTGGTTGAATCCATAGATGCAGAATCCGTGCATATGGAGAGTTGACCGTATTCCTTTGCTCTTGTCACTGCATGTCTGACCAACTTCTGCACAGCACCTATGAGGTTGTCATGATACCAGTACACTGTGCTAGTTTCAGCTCTGCCTCCTCTTGGGGGCTAGCAAGCCTTCTTAGCCAGTCTTCCTATAATCTGACAGGCTGCAAGATGACGCAACGTTTACATGTGTTGAGATATGAACATACGTGCATCTCAGCAGAATGTTGTGCAAACCCTTCTAAGCACTTCAGCCTACTAACAACATAGAATGATAGCACTGAAAAGGTCATCTAATTCCACCCCTATCACAGGTAAAGAACATTAAAGCAACTAAGTGGCATGAAAATTTAACACTGCACAATTGCCAACACTGAAACACTGAGGCAGCATGAAGTTGTGCTCCAGATTTCCTGTAGCAGACCCTGATCAATAATATGAAAACCATGGGGAAAATTGCCCTTGATCATGTGAGATTTCTTCTTAAATTAGCCACCAGCTTGCTTTGTAGAGTAGGTTTTCATTTTTTAAAGGACATTTTAGAAAAGAAAACAGTTGTTATTTAATAGAACAACAGTACTCTTTTGTTTCTCATATCCTGCAATGAAAGGTGCTGATTTCCAGACCCTATAGCTCCTTCAAGTTTTCATTTCTTTGCACATTCAAGGTAACATTCTAATGAGACTCAGGATTACAATCGGTTTAGGAAAATAAGCTACTATTCATTATTCTAAAAAAAAAAAAAAACCCAAAACCCTCACATACGAGGTCTCTTGAGTGGTGACCTTAAACATGTCTGAATCTGCATGACAAACATCATTCATGACAAACATCAACACTCTCGGCTGTTCAGTTAACTGTCAGTCGTCGTTTAAAGATGCTGTGTTGTCTGTTGTTTTATTTATTTATTTATTTATATACAAAGTCTCTCAGAGCGGCTTACAAACTGTTAAGCAATAGCACTTTATACATTTACACTGCATTAAATGGTTTCCAATGTGTGTTAGTAATTGCACCCACAAGCTGGGTACTCATCTTACCGACCTATGAAAGGATGGAAGGCTGAGTGAACCTTGGAGCCCTTGATATTGAACTTGCATTGTTATGGCTGCAGTACTGCCATTTAACCACTGCTCTACCAGGTCTCCCTCTGTTGTGAGCCAGAAAAATGCTAAGTTTAAAAGTCGAGCAATGTGTCTGTCATGAAGGCAGTCCCATCATTCTGCAAATCTTCCTATAAGCTGATGCTGCACGTGCCTTATCTCTTGGTCATTGCTACATTCCCCTCTCTCTGGGAGTAGGAGGGAGGAGTTGGTTCATTCCACAGTGGCGAGTAGTTCCACTGGTTAATCAGAGACCCTGCACAGCTTCTCGCTGTGCTGTGTGAAAAGGGGGTAACTTAGCAAATGCTGGCGGCTACTGAAAGAGAGACATAGTTTCTGGGATTTCCAGGCTAGAGGAATCTCTGAGGACTGTGTTTCTGAAGGGTCAGCATAGGAGTACTCAGTGGAAGCACTCTTGAGCTGATTGTAAACACACGCGCAAGCCTTGCCTCTCAAATCTGTGCTGGTGTGTATGCACAGAGTGAGGGGATGCAGTTCATCAAACGCCATTGCCATCCATATAACGCTAGGGAAAAAAACTGGATTGCTCCACAGTAATAGCAAGTCTCGAGACCTGTCTTAATAGTTTTACAGCCCCCATAAATTTTGCATGCCTGTAGCTGAGATGGTTGCCCCAGTGGATTACTCATGTTTTTAAATCTGCCGCCACCATTTTTTTTTAAACCTGTTTTTATGTGCCCACAAGTGATATTCCACCTTTCCCCCCAAAAGAGAAAAAAAGATAGCTCAAATCCCTGTTTTATCACCTTAGCAATCACTTGCTAAGGTGAAAATCCAACATGGCAGCAGTGGGTGCTTGCCCTGTAACCCAGCCCTGCCTCTTGTCAATCAGGCTTGCACTTTGTTTTGTATGGGGAAGCGATTCGTGTTGAATTGCTTGTCTTAATGAGTGAAAATGTGCATATCACTGGAGCTTTTTTTAAAAGTTGGGAAAAGCCACAAATGTTTTCTTGCATAGTTTTCCCTCTTTTTGGCCCCCCTCCTTCACAATATGAGGAGACAATGTAGGATCCCATTAAGACAGCTTGTATTCCAGGTGAATTCTGTAAGGGGTATTTTAACCATATAGACAACCCCTTGGTCTACCCACAGAAGGACAGCAAGGAGCAGCCCATTGTAGCCTCCCTAGGAGGAAAGTTCCAGAGCCTAGGGGCAGCCATTGAGAAAGGACTTTTTAATGTCCCCGCTAATCATGCCCATAAAGGTGGTCGGGCTGGCTCAAAAGCCTCTCATGAGGATCTCAGGGCTCAGATAGGCTCATATGGGGAGAGAGAGAGAGAGAGCATGGACCTAAGCTTTAAGAGTCATAACCAGCACCTTGAGTTTATCCCAGAAACAGACTGGACTTAGTTGATTCATGTTTAACCTGCTGCAGTTACTCTTATAACCCTGCTGCTTTTCATAGAATCATAAAGTTGGAAGAGACCACCAGGACCATCCAGTCCAACCCCCTGCCATGCAATCATGGAATCTTAGAGTTGGAAGGGACCACAAGGGCAATCTAGTCCAATCCCTGCCGTACAGGAATATACAGTGGGCCCTTCCAATCCACGGTTTTAACCGCCTGGGGTTCATCGTATTCCATACCTAAAATGGTGGCAAAATTCATATGGACATGCTGATGCAGACACGTGTACATTGCTGCCATTTAATAATATGGGGTATGACCATCTGCATTTTTTGCCATCTGCAGCAGGTCCCGGAACCGAACCTCCATGGATCCGAAGGGCCCACTATATAACTAAAGAAATCCTGAAAAAAGCCCATGCAACCTCTGTTTACAGACCTCCAAAGATGGAGAGTCCACCACCCTCTGAGGCAATCTATTCAATTTTGTTTCATATGACAGTTAGCCATCCTAGCAGGAGCAATATGGAAGGGAGGTGCATAAATCTCTTAAAGAGGTAAACAGCTCTTCTCTTGGCCTTTCCTCTGCAAGATATCTAAATTTGTATTTCAGAGGGATCAGAGTTATGGAGAATGGTACTGGAAAAAACACTTAGAACACTTCAAAAGTGATATAGAAATGCAAAGCACTATTACCATTTCAACCCAAATGAATACAGTTGTTTGCAAATGGAGACAATAGACAGTATTTCCTACCTTAGTGGTGAGGAACCTCTAGCTTGTGGACCACAAATAACCTGTCAGGCATGTTTAAGTTCTTGCTATGTGCCTTCAAGTTGACTCTATCATGTTTTGTTTTGTTTTTTGCAAGGTTTGTTCAGAGGTTTGTCAATACATCCTCTGATACTGAGAGTGTGACTTGCCCAAGGTCGCCCACTGAGTTTCCATACCTGAGTCAGGATCTGAACCTTGGCCAGACCCCAAGCAAGGGGATGCCAGGGATTGCAGTAACCACAGGGCCATTTCATTAATTTCCAACGGAAGCAAAGTCATGCTCAAAATTCTACAGCAAAGACTTTTACCATATATGGAGTGAGAAATGTCAGCTGTCCAAGCTGGGCTCAGGAAAGGAAGAGGCACTTGGGATCATATTACAAACATACATTGGATAATGGAGCACACCAAAGAAAATCAGCCTGTGCTTTATAGATTATAACTGAGGTACAGTTGTCCCTTCACATTCGCTGGGGTTTGGTTCCAGGACCCCCCGTGAATACCCAAATCCGTGAATACTCAAGTCCCATTATATGCAATGGCATAGCAAAATGGTGTCCCCTATATAAGATGGCAAAATCAAGGTTTGCTATTAGGATTATTATTTTTTTAAGAATATTTTCAAGCCGTGAATACTCAAATCCGTGAATGTCAAGTCCGTGAATGTGGAGGGATAACTGTACTTCCTCCTTTTTGAAGTCCTTCCCCTCAGGAAAGGCCAGGGGAGAGAGGAATTTGCTGTGCTAGAAGCCACCCTCTAGGGGCACTTGGAACATCTTGGGGCTTGTCTATATGGCGAAAATACTCCTTATTGAATTTGAGGAGAATATGATTTGTCTTAATGAAATCCTGCATCAATCCGCCGTATTCAGAAGGAGAGGGGGGGGGGCAAAGACTTCGCAGAAAAAAACCTTTGCGGCTTTCCCCATATTTTAAAAAAGTTCTGCAGGGAATGCACATTCCTGCTCATTGGGACAACCAATCGCTTTGATGTGTATTCCCGATAAGAGCAGAAGTAGAAAGCTGATTGGTCAGATGTGTTCATGGGTGGAGCTTGCTAAGGCAAGCACCCAAACCTGCCATGTTGGGTTTTTGCCATAGAAATCGTGCACTGAGCCAATTCCCCGCTTTTTTTCCTATTTATTTAAGTGGAATATTGCACTTCCTCACCTTGGATATGCTTTAAAAAAAACCTGTTTGGTAGCGGCAACTGGTAACCATTAAAATTCAAGTAATTCACTTGTGCCCGCCATCTTGATTCGCAGGCTTGCCCGTTTGAACAACTAATGTGGATAGCTTCTCAAACCTGCGATCTTGCCAAAAAATTGTTGAGACAAATGAAACCTGCTGCAAATTGGTATTAGTGTGCATCAATTCACATTTTATAGCCTCATACAGACAAGCTTTTGAACACTTCCCTTTTCCCTTAGCAAGGGAATCCTGTTCAGCAGGAAGGAGCACCCTATAGTGTGAACTCCTGACGGAGCAGCTTGCTTTTCAACACCATTCCTTTATGTCTTGGGCAGTGGAGAAGAGGGAGTTCCCTGTATTTCTGGGCTGTGCAGTGAGAAGGGGCTGCCTTTCTTATTGTGCAGCACAGAAATAATGAAATGGGCCCATAGAGAAAGAGAACACTCTCCATCCCAGTGGGCAGATCACAATGCTTTTGTTTGTGCAACACAATGAGGAAGAGATTCCCTTTTTACCATACAGAACCAAAGCCAAAGTGTGTATGTGCATGCATATGTTTGCATGTACTCACACAAGACCAGTTTAAAGTGGTTGCTGCTCTTGGGCAGTTCAGAAACAGGGGCTCTTTTTCGCAGGAGGTGGTATGGAAATAACTGAATAAGCAATACATGCAAAGCACAATAGACATCAACACAACAAATATTCATGTGTGGACTCCTCTTCAGCCCTAGATCAACACGTAATCCCATGCATTTTGTACTCATTTAAGTAACATTATTATTATTATTATTATTATTAATACCCCGCCCCTCTATTAAAACAATCAGGGTGGCTTACAAAAATTAAAATACAATACAGACAAAAATCCCTAAACACCACCCACCCCACCCTCCCCCATAAAAAGATATTAAACCAATATAAATTAAAAAGCAACTAATCTAAAATCACATTTAAAAAACAATAAATACAATAAAAACATAGAAAATATGGATGGCAAGAGAAACTCTGAAGACTTGGTAAGCAACTGGGAGCAAGAAGGAGAAGAAGAGGAGGACGAGGAGTCTGCAGTGGCAAGAGACACCTTTTTCTTTCAGCTTTGGGCTCCTAGCAAGTAAGGGGCCTAGAACAATTGCATCACTGAATCACTGATAATTCAGAAGATTATCAGACGAATGCCTAAAAACATTATTATGGCACTATATTTTAGAGCATTTGTGTTCTGGCACAATGTCACACGTTTTCACACGCTGCCATGATAACGATACAAAATCACTCCAAAAATCCGGCAACATGAGCACCTGTGTCGCTTACTTCCAAGTTTCTGTGAATAAGATTTCAGTGCGTCTCGTGAGAAGACATGAGCACACTAAAAAGCCCCAAAACACCAAAACTAAAAAAGAAAATGTTCAGAAAAGCATAGATACACGTTTAGAAACTTGCAAGGAAGTCTAAGAAGTTCATAAAAAGAGTGTACGGTACCTAGTTTGCCCGTTTGCACACAGAAGTGTTCTGGTGGGACTGCCTATTGACGCTGGAATCACGCCAGCAGAATGGGGCACCTTTTCGCACTCACAAAAATCCGGAACACAAATGCTACGGGAGATCAATTTTCAACTTCTCCCCGACAATAAAAAAAGAACTCCCTCGTAACAGCAGCAGAATGCTTGCATAACGCTGGGGCATGACATCGTCTGATAACAAACCCCTTTTGTGATCTCATGGTGTCGTTATAATGCCATTTTTGACGCATCTGATAACCTCAGCCTTGTGTGTGCATGTGCACATGTGTATTTGCACACACATATGAAAGAGAGGCATGGTGTGTTGGTAAGAATGGGGGCAATGTATGTATGGTGTATGTTTAGTATAGGGTGTATGGTCACGGTAATCTTTTGGCCTGCTTGCTGCCAGTATCTATCCCGAGTTGCCTCACCCCTTTTAAAAATTTATTTATTATTTATTTATTTATACCCCGCTCTTCAGCCACAAGGCTATCAGAGCAGCTTACAAATTGTTTTAAGCAACAGCAGTTTACACATCTACACTGCATTAAGCAGTTTCCAATGTGTGTTAGCTAATTGCCCCCACAAGCCGGGTACTCATTTTACTGACCTACGAAAGGATGGAAGGCTGAGTGAACGCTTGGAGCCCGCTGGAATCGAACTTGCAACGTGGTGACTTGCAGTACTGGCATTTAACCACTGCACCACCACGGCTTTTCTACTGAATTAGTTCTTTTCATAATATAGCAAGTTTTCAAGCTGCTCGTTGTTATGTGTCTTCAAGTTGTTTCTGATTTATGGAGACCCTAAGGTGAACCTGTTAAGGGGTTTTTTGGCAAGCTCTGTTCAGAAGAAGTTTGCCTTTTCTTTCCTCTGAGGCTGAGAGAGTGTGACTTGCCCAAGTTCACTCAGTGAGTTTCCTTGGCAGAGCAGGGAATCAGACATTCCTTCTTACCTTCTCTGCTGTTTCAAAAGTATGTAAAACCTCAGTTGTCAACTTTTTTCCTGTGCATGGGGGAGGGAGAGAAACGATTTCACGAAGGGCTGTAGCAAGCTGAACTGCTCTTCCCCCCTCCCCCCCTCTCTCTCTCTGGCTTTCCTGTATTTGGAAGAAAATGCTGTTTCAAGCAAGGAAGAAAACTTTCTAAGCTGTTCAGCACGGAGTTGGGGCCAGGGCAGGCATTCCTATGGCATTCCTTTCCCTCTCCAATGCTTGGCCATGCCCCCACCACATTTGGCTGTGGGAACGCCACAAAATATAGCTGTGTAAACAATTACCGTATAAACTACCCACCACTGATGCGTGAAAGCACTACAGCGCAACTTAACGCAATAAAATCTTCCATGTAAACCAGCCCCCAGTCTAATGCTCAAACCACTAAATCATGCTGGCTTTATTGCACCCAACTCTTATTTAGTAACAACTACACGCAAAGCCCACATTTGCTATCCTGCCAACAATTTCAGTTAAATTGGATGCGTAAAAACAGTTGTTTCCAGAACAATTAACACACATGGTTAACATTATGTAAGTAGTTTCCTGCACATGAAAAGCATGTAGCAGTTTTTAAAAGTTAGTCACAATGTTTTTTTATACATATAAAATATTTAATCTGTAAACTTTAAATAAATACGCTGTGTATTTTCATGACCAACAGGAAAGTGTTCTGCCACTGCAGATATCTTTAACTGAAAATACTGAATATACAGAAAATGGGCCTCAAGGCAAAACATGATCTTTGTTCAATCCACTGGAATTTGGCCAGGAGCAATCCAACCACAGAAGTACACTAGGCAGCTGCTGCAGTGCAAGTCCAGGGATGCAGTTCAGCTATGTAAAGAAATTGGGGAGAAAGTTGCTGCCTGCAACCTTTGGATTTATCTACTTGTTTGCACACACTTTTAGGTGAAATGGAAAATTCTATTGTATAGCTATGGACAATGCCACTGAATCTGGAGAGAGAATTTCATTCAGATTGATAGCAACCCCGCCCCCCGAACAAATTCTGCCAAGAAAACCCCAGGATAGGTTCACCTTTGGGATGCATAAATTAGAAACGACTTGAAGACACACAACAATAAGGACAAATTAGTATGATTAAATATTTTAAAATGGGAGGTTGAGACCATAATCTGGTTATTTCATTGGTTCTCTTTAAACTCTGTTCAGCATGCAATAAAAAATCAGTTGTGGGGGTGAACACCACTACACAGCAAGGCACACACAGAAACAAAAATGCTAGGCTGGGCCTGTATTTCGTACGTTCAGGACAAAAGGCACTAAAGGAGCGCTGTTTAAACTCAGGGTGCGTCTCCTCGCCATAAAAGAGGGAGGTGCCTCAGCTAACTAGCAAATCAGTTAGGAACACAGAAGACTCCCAGGAGGCTAAAGTTCACAAAAGTCGGGCTGGACTAACCACAACCCGTTATACTTGGAGAAAGATGCCCTGACACTCCTCCTAGGGAGGCAGCCAGACACACAACATGTGGGCGAGCTGGAGACGCCTAGGTTGGCTGGCGAAGGCATTGCGCAGCAGAATGCAAGAAGTCCCTCCATTCTTCCACGTGTTTTGTTGTCACCTCTTTCAGAAAGGAGGGCCAACCCGAGGTTCACTCACAGAATCATAGAGTTGGAAGAGACCCCCAAGGGCCATCCAGTCCAACCCCATTCCGCCATGCAGGAACTCATGATCAAATCATTCCCGACAGATGGCCATCCAGCCTCTGCTTTAAAATCTCCAAAGAAGGAGACTCAACTACACTCCGAGGCACTGAACTGGCACTGAAAATGTCTTTTACACCACGACTGGCCCTGCCACAGTTATTCTTGCCCAAATAGGGTCAGTTTTTTTTTTTTATTAGACAAAGGGTGGGGAAATGTTGGCCCTCCAGGGAGGTTTTTTTTTTGGCACTACAACTCCCATAAATCTTTATAATTGGCCACCAGGAGTAGGATTTCTGGGAGCTGAAGTCCAAAAGAAAGTTCCCCGTCCGTGGAGAAGAGAGCGCGTTGGAAAAGAAAAGTCTCTCTTACTGGCCTAGGATTTTGGGAAACTATGCTCATGTTCAACCCTTTCTTTGCAAAGGGCAGATATGGTTCCTGGGTCCCCTGAGAAAGCTGTCCTAAACTCCGAGGTGGGCAACTTGCGTTCCTCCAAGATGTTCTTGGACTGCAGCTCCCATCGTCCCACACCCCTTGTTATCCTACCTAGGGCTCATGGGAGCTGTAGTCTAACAGCACCTGGCAGGCAACATTGCCCCCCCCATCGAAATCAGTCTATCAGATGGATCCTAACCGTGTTTACTCAGGAGTAAATCTGGCAGCTGTCAATTGGCCTGACTTCCGAGCAAACATCCCAGGACCTAGGCGGCCCATTTCCACCGGGCTTCGCTCACGTGCGAACGATACTCCTCGGGTAAGGTTTGGTTCTCAGACCCGCGGACTCCCCTCTCATCGGGAATCTGCCACGGAACTTTTTACAAAGGCAGACCCAACAGGTACAGCTAGCAAAGCAATCGGAAATGTGCTTCGGAGGCTATGCATAAACCCCCTTCGCTCAAATCGGGTCCCATCCAGCCAAGGGTCTCGGGCACAGCTTTCCGACGTGAGCCACCGACCCCCGGCTGCCTGTCTCCTGCGGGAGAAACCGGGTCCCCCCGCGCCCGGTGCCTTTGGACTTTGACCGGGCGGGCGGCGGGCGGAAGGTGTGCGGTTGGCTCTGCTTTACCTGGGACGTAGGTGTCGGCTCTCTCTTCGTCCGGCAGCTCGTCCCAACTGCGGCTGGCGGGCAGCGGGTTCCTCCTCTTCACCAGGAAGGCTCTGGGCATGCTGGACGGGAGGGGTTCACCGCCTCTCTTTCTCAGCTTCTCTTCTCTTCCAGCTCCCCCCTTCGGCCCAACTCTGGGTCAGGAGCCTGTCTTGGGTGGGGGGCTGCTGAGGCTTTCTCCCAGCAACAGCAAAGGGACCCAGGCAGTTGCAGGAGGTGCCCCCTCTCTCCCACCCACCCCCCAATTTCCTAAGGTGTCTTAGGGAAGGCACCACCAGGAAACTTGGGAGGGAGCATGCGTGCTGCAAACATAACGGTGTCAACAAGCCTCTCTCTACCTGTCTGACCGGTTGGAGCAGCTCTGCTTTGTTCCAACCCTTCCTTGAGCATGAATGTTTGCAAAGAATGTAACGTCTGAAAATAAGGAGGCGGGGGGATGCCCAAGACTGTAACTTCCCAACCCAGAGGTAAAATGAAAGGACTCCCCTACTTCTAGCAGCAAAGATTCTCCAGAAATCTGACATCAAGGAGCACTGTGTGTTTCCACGATTCTAGGAGCTCTGGTGTGCACTTGGCTGCTTTCCATTTGTAATTTGAATATATATGCAGTTGTGAGATCTAAACAAATTACACCAATTCTGTCTTGATGTAACAAACTCCACTTTGAGACACATACAGGCTTCCCTCTGTAGTAGATCTTTGTGTGTGAACACACATCACCATCCATCTTCTCATACCAGACTTCCCCAACCAGATGGCATTTAAATGTTTTGGACCACACGTTCCATCAGCTCTGACCAATGGCCTATCCAAAACATCTGGAGGGACCCCATTTGGGGAAATGCCCCCTTATGAGAAGCAACTACTGGTTGACATATGAAGCCAGTCAGTTCCAGGCAGAGACTTTTAGCGGGGCAAGGGTGAGCATTTGTTTGTTTGTTTGTTTGTTTGTTTGCTGGGATCTACACATACAGCCGCCTCTCTTTGTTCGAGAAGCCTTCAAGCACAGGGATGCTAGAAAAATATACTTCTCTATATGAAACATGAGAGTCTTGGCATATTCTCTAAAGATTTTCATGGGGGTAGTGGTGGTACAGACAGCCCAAACAGCATAGTGGTTTCAGCTTCTGGATTCTGGGAGACAAGGGTTAAAATGCCTGCAGAAGTATGGAAACCCTCTGGGTGAACTTGGATGATTAGACAAAGGCAATGGCAGACCTACTCTGAATAAATCTACTTCAGAAAACCCTAGCATAGAGTTGCCCTAAGTCAGGTGGTAGTGCAGCGTTTGTTTCTATCTGTCATGTAGAATTGCCTACCATTTATGTCAAGGTAATGCATCCACAGCAAGGCCTATAAAATGTGTGTTATGTAGGTTCAGTGGAGACAATTCAGGAATTAGCACATTTGTGGTAATACTGCCCTAATTGAAGTTAATCAGATGATAGTATATGAGGTACATTCATTAAACACATTTAGATATGGTTCATGAATTTGTTGTCATTGCTTGTGGAGTGCAAAGCAGTAATACCAACTTTTCTTTATTTTCCATTTTCAGTAATAATCTGTCTGCCTCCCCCCCACAAAGAATAACATAAATATAGATGCTTGTTTGGTTCCATAAATGGTGTGGATAAACTTGTTTGAGGTCAAAATGAAAGCCCATGTTGTTAATATTATATTCTTGGAAGATTTGTCTCCAAAGGCTTTATGCTTTTGGGCGTGTTCACCACAAAGTATATTTCTGTCACTTCATACTCCCTCCAACACTTCTGGTTTGATTTTATTTTGATAGCAATAGTATATTGCGATTTCTCACTTGCCTTGCAGATAATTTCATTGTACAGAAGAGGCAATTAGGGCATCAGCTGTTTTAGATTTGATCCTAACAAACAGTGACGACCTTGTTAATGATTGCCTTGATTGGGTATTCCTGCATGGTAGGGGGTTGGACTGGATGGCCCTTGTGGTCTCTTCTAACTATGATTCTATGATACATATCACTGTGGCCTTCCAGATGTTTCTGACATGTAACTCACTTCAGTACTAGCCTCTGTAAATAATCACAAAAAATTATTTTCTTGTAGAAATCGGTTTAAATGGCTTTTTGATCCACAAGGAATTCAATATTTTCTTTGTATTTTCTTTTAGTTCTTCCCAGATTAGTTTTACTTCTTTTGTAGGGGCCATGTATCTATAATCTATAAATCATAGATAAAACTCAATTTATTTGACTTTTCACCATCAGTAAATACGAGTGGCTTAGGGAACTGGGCATGTTTAATCTGGAGGAGAGAAGGTTGAGAGGGGATGTGATAGCCATATTTAAATATTTGAAGGGATGTTATGCTGAGGATGAAGCAAGATTGTTTTCTATTGCTCCAGAGACTAGGACAGTGATGGCGAACCTATGACACGCGTAGCCATTTGTGCTGACACGCGGCCATAAACCTCCTCCTCCCAGTGCCCCCGCCCACAACCTCACCACCCTCCCTAAAGTGGTGATCTGGGCTTAAAAGCCTCACTTTAGGGAGGGGGGAGGAAAGTGGCAGGTGGGGCTATGAAGCCCCGATCACCACTTTAGGGAGGGTGGGAGGGTGGAGGAAAGTGGCAGGCGGGGACAACTGTACATTTTGATTACTCAGTTGTCACATGAGTTGTGACAACTCATTAATTATTAATATACAATCAATAATATTGTTGATTAAACAATAAATATTATTGTGATATAATGTTTTTTCCTCAAAGTGACACACCACCCGAGTTATCCTCAGTTTTTTGGCGATGTTTGACACACCGAGCTCAAAAGGTTGCCCATCACTGGACTAGGACATGGAGCAGTGGTTCAAACTACAGGAAAAGCGGTTCCACCTAAACATTAGGAAGAACTTCCTGACAGTAAGAGCTGTTCGGAAGTGGAATACACTGCCTTGGAGTGTGGTGGAGTCTCCTTCTTTGGAGGTTTTAAAGCAGAGGCTGGATGTCCATCTGTCGGGAATGATTTGATTGTGTATTCTGGCATGGCAGGGGGTTGGACTGGATGGCCCTTGTGGTCTATTCCAACTCTATGATTCTATGATTCTATTCTATGTTTGTATGATAAGAATAATATTATCATTTTAAGAAGGTTGAATTAAATGTGTGAAATTAAAGTATAAAGTGATAACTGGATGATTTGTAACCAACTATACTGTATATTTTTGTATTTAAATGTCTAATCATAACTAGTCAAAATGGCTGAGGGCCAGCTGGGTTGACACTGGACCATCTGATGCTGAATCCAACCCCCTCCCAGCCTGAGGATGATGGCAGTTAGGGATGAAGGACATTTTGGGTCTTCCAAAATGTCCTCTCTTCAGGCTGTTCTTCCAAGAAGTCATACAGTGCAATCTTAGATCAAATATGTGCCCATTGTAGAGGATTAAGATTAGATATAACCCTCTTCTGCCAATGATCTCAGAAGTCAACCAATAGAGCGATCTGTCAGCAAAATAGTCCCTCATCCAAGAAGGAGGAATGGAGTACAGCAAGTAAGTTTCAGCTTTTTTTGCTATATTTATTTATTTAATGTAGTTGACGCCCCCTTGTCGTGGGAGAGAGGCTTGCGTACCCTAATGATGTTTTGAGCTATGCTGGCGGTGGCATAATAGCCACTGGTAGGGTCTCCCATGCCAGACAGGTCAAAACCGAAGGGTCTGACAAAGAGCGTCAAAGGGCAGGATGGGCTCTCCAGCCTTGTGGCAACCGTCCTAGGAGAAGGAAAACTCCAATCCCAAACCCGGGCAGATGGTGCTCGTCCAACCCTGTAAGGTCAACCATCTAAGAGAAGGAAACTCTAATCAAACCTACGGCCCGAGGACCTCACTGCCACGTCCATGCTTGCAAGGCCACGGCAGATGAATCTCTGGTTTAAAGGGTGAGGCCAGTTCTGTGCACGCTGCGCTCCACCAGAAAAATCCATTGCACAGGCTCGAAGGTGCTTTTTGCAACCGGACTTGTTTATCTCGGATTGGCCTTTTTAGTCATCAGCGCGCTTGCAGAAAGCGCGGGATGAGTCCTTCCTGAATCTTCGTTTGCGAAGAAAAGCCAGAGAGAGAGAGAGAGAAAAGCCAGAGTCAGTGATAGATTTCTCCAGATGCAACAATGTTAATATCACGTCATCTGTTAAAAAAGTTTTATTTTACTTGTCATATGAATATTAATGCCTTTGATTTTTGAATTAGTTTCTATATCAATTGCTGAAGAGTATATTGAAATCACAAACACTGTAGTACTGACAAGAGTGGGAATCTTTGTTTGGTGTCTGATCTAACCTCAGTCATATTAGAATTGAATTAAGTGAGCTGAATAACTGCTTGATAATTTGTATATAAAGTAATTTATTTATGTTATTAGTAAACAGAAGACTAAGGTTCATTTGTGTATAAAGAACAGTTTTATATTGTCAAACAGTTTTGCATTTTGTTAAACAATTTTGATACATCCCTACTGGTGTTGTTGTAAGCTTATATGCTGATGATTGTGCTCTATGAGTTTTATGTTGACCTCTCTAGGTGGCTGAAATATAATATGGCTCTATATATGTTGGAAGACTAGGGAGATTCCTGGGAGATTTGCTTCTCTATGAGCAAAACTGCAGGCATGTTTTTTTCTAGGTGAAAATGTCTTCAGTCAATAAATGTGGAACTATATGGCTATGGGGGAAGAAGAGTTCAGGAAACCTTGCTAGGTTTCCCCATCTTTTTGATTATGAGATCTGTCTATTAAATAACGAGACTGATAAATAACATGTCTTTATTTATATGTATTACAATTCTAATGCTTGTCCCCTTCAATATACTCCCTATTCATATTCACATACAGATGCAGTCTTGTTTTTCACTGATGAAAAGCGTAGAGCAGATCAGTTTCTGTCAGCTGTGTCAACACATCTGCCATTTTCTTCATACTGTATCAATTGACTCAAAACGTGTTCCTTTAAGCACTGATTTCACTTTAGGGAAAAAAGTCCCATGCTGCCAAATCTGGTGAATATGGAGGATGTTCAAATGTAGTAACACATTTATCAGCCAAAAACTGCTTCATAGAAAGTGTTATGTGAGCAGGTGCATTGTCTTGATGAAGAATGAAACCATTTTCCCACAGTTCTGGCCTTTTTTCCTGACTCTTTCTCTTAGCTTTGTAAAAACTTCCTTATAATAATGCTGGTTCACTGTTCTGCCTTCTGGAACTCATTATGCCAAAATTATACCCTTGATGTAAAAAAACACACAAACAACAACAACAACAACAAAAAACAATGAGCATGGCTTTGAATGTGGACTTGCTTTAATGTGCTTGTTTAATTTTTGGTGATGATGGTGTATTCCAGTGCATTGACTGGTTTTTTTTTTTTTTGTCTCAGGATCATACTGGAAGACCCAGGTTTCATCACAAGTGATGATTTTTTGAAACTTGGGTCTGCCTCAAGTTGCTGCAGAATGTCACGTTGCTCGGCTTTTAAACTTAGCATTTTTCTGGCACACAACAGACAACACAGCTGTTTTAAACAATGACTGACAATTAATTGATCAGATGAGAGTGTTGATGTTTGTCATGCAGGTTCAGATATGTTCAAGGTCACCACTCAAGCATTCACAGTCAGTTTTCCCTGATTTGTCTGAAAGGCAGAAAACCACTCTCGTTATTTAATAGACAGACCTCGTACTTTTAAGAAGACATCAAGTGGCCTCGCTTCAAAATAAACCCAAGAACACTGATTTTCAAGCTAGTTACATCACATTATTCCCCAGTCCCACATGACTACATGGGAACAATGCAAGTACCCCAAAAATATAACAATCTAAACCCAAATCAAACCCCCTCTGCAGAAACCAGATTCCAGTACTTATTAATAGCAAAGCCAAACAAACAAACAAAAATTCTGTTCATCTTCAAGTTGTGTTCCAGATCTATTGGCCGCTGTGGGAGAAGGGCCAGAACATAAATAAAATAAAACTCTTCTCCCATACCCTCAGGGGATGAAAAGGCCGCCCCCACCCCAAGTGATCTGCAGTAAAGAGAAGTTGCAGCAGCTGTGACTTGTCTTAATGGTCTTACAGTCCCCATAAACTTTGCATGCCCTCTATTCAAAATGGCGGCTGTGAGTGAATTACTCATGTTTGAAAATCTGTCGCCAAACGTTTTTTAAAAACCCTATTTCCACAGTACACATAAGCAATATTTTGCCTTTACACACACACACACACACACTGTTTTACTGCCTTAGTGATTGCTCACTATGGTGAAAATTCAACATGGCGGCAGTGAGCGCTTGCCCTGTTAGCAAGCTCCACTGCCTTTGCTCGTCCAGCCAATCAGCTTGCACATCCACTTCTATGGGAAGTGCAGGAATGTGCATTTCCTTCAGAGTTCTTAGAAAACCCTGCGAAAAACTGTGAAGGCTTTCCCTTCACAGTTTTTGACGTTTTTGACATTTTTGGCCCTCTCCTTCTGAATATGGCAAAATAATATGGGATGCCATTAAGAAAGCCCTTATTTTCCTTGCTTTCTGTGAGGAGTATTTTCACCATTTAGACAACCCCAGAGTGCCCCCAAAGTAGGTACAGTAGCACCCCTGTATCTGCTGATTTGCCAACCGCTGATTCACTTATCCATAGTTGGCAACGATGGCGGTGTGGACAGAAGAGGGAGGGAGGAGGAGAGCAGGTCACCTCCATCCTCCCTTTCCTGCCGGGGTCAAGTGACATGGTCGGGTGGACAGGGAAGGGAGGGGGAAGAAAGCAGGTCGCCTCTCTCCTCCCTGCCCTGCCGGGATCCAATGGCGTGGTGGTGTTGGCGTGGTGGTGGTGGACGGGAACTGTTTGCTATTATCCACAGATTTTAGTATCCATAAGGGCCCCTGGAACCAATCCCCCATGGATACTGGGGTGCTACTGTATACAGTATAGTGTAGAATTCTCTTTCCAACTGTCATTCTGACGCTACCCCAAACATCGTCTACTCAGTCATTCTCTCCGTCTCCCATCAACATTTTAAACAACTGTATACCTACTATAGGGCCACCTGGTATATCCCCATCTCTTCCCTCCCTGTGTCTCGTGTGCGGAGACTTTCTTAAATGTTGTACTGATTTTGCAAGCCACTCTGGAAGCTTTTTGATTGAAGAGTAGAGTAAAAACATTCTACATAAAAAAAGCCATGTAGTTTATGACACCACCCCCCTCGAGGTTCTTAGAAATTTACAATGCTCCCTTTTAAAGACCAGTCTTTAAAAGAATAATTATAGTTGTTAAACAGTATCTAAGGAGATTATCCCACAATCTCCACTCCTGCCCATGTCCTGCAACAATCATCCTCCGCACCGCACTTACCTTCTCTTTTATAAAAATATATTTTTATTAATTTTATAATCATACATTATATTATCCAATTAATACTTAGTTAGTATAACACATAAAATTACTATAAACATCGCAATTTTTCTATTAACTAATTTCAAAAGTTAACATAGATTCTTTACTATAATTCTATTCAAAAATATTAATTCCCCTAACCCCCCCCCCACCTCAGTGCTCCCCTTCACCGGAGCCATTATCCCTTACCTAATCTTTCCAGAATCTCATTTCTTCTCATGGAGGTAACCTCCCATCTTTTGTCTGTAATACTTTTTTAACAAATACTTTCCAAATTTTATCAAAATCACTTTCTTTCCAACTTCCTCTTCTTACTTTAATTCTACATGTTAACTTATCATTTATTGTCATCTTCCAAACTTCTTTATACCACTCCTCCACTTGTACATTTATTTGCATTTTCCAATGTCTTGCTATAATTAATCTTGCTGCCGTTAATAAATTTGTTATTAAATCCTTTTCTGCTTGGTTCCCATTCTCTCCATTATAAATTGACATCAATGCTATGCTCGGTTTCCTTTCTATATTTCTATTCAGAATATTCTCTATTTCTATAAAAACCATTTCCCAAAACTGCTGTACAAATTTACAATTCCACCACATATGCATATATGTACCTATTTCTTAACAACCTCTCCAACAATATTTAGAGTTATTCTTATCTATATTATGCAATCTTGCTGGTGTCAAATACCATCTCCATATTATTTTATAATAATTTTCTTTTATCTGTATCGACATATTTTTTAGATGTCTTTGTTTCCATATCTTATCCCATTCATGATCTTCAATTTTTTTGTTTCAAATCTTCCTCCCATATTCTCCTTAAATATTCCCCTTTGTCTTTTTTATCCTTATTTTTTATCAATATTTTATATAATTCACTTGTAATACCTTTAATACTTTCATTATCATCCCTCTTTTCACCTTTTTCCACCAAATTTTCAAATTTTGTAAATTCCCTTGTTTCTTTTTAATTCTTTTTCCAATTTTTAATCCATTGTTCTAACTGTATACAATTAAACCATGAAATTTTCATTCCACATAATTTCTCTCTTATACTCCCTTTCTCATTCATCCATCCTATCCAGCCCTCTATTTTATCTAGTCCTCTTTTCTTTGATTCCTTTCTCATTTTTTTCCTTCAAATTATTTGGGAATTTTTCCCCATTATAACTGGTGTTAATACTGAATCAATAGGCAAAAAATCTCTTATATTTATACCATATTTCCCATATATTTTGCAGAAATGGGTTCTCAATTCCTTTAATTTCCTTTTTTTGTAAAATTATCAAAAAATGTGTTCCATATTCTCTTTTCTATTCTCCCTGTTTCTATCTCTAACCATTCTAAATCCCCCTGTCCTACAATTCCTTCTATAACATATCTCAATTGATTAGCTTCATAATATCCTTTTATTTTGGGAAGACCAAGTCCTCCCTCCTTCTGTGATATATACCAAAATAATTTATTTAATCTTGTCCTTTTCCCTCCATTACAATATTTATTCAACATATTTTGCCATTTTTTCAGTTCTACTTCTGATATTTTTATTGGTAACATTCTAAACAAAAAAATTAGTTTAGGTAATATTTTCATTTTAACTAAAGCTACTCTTCCAAAACATGATAGCTGAATATTTTTATATTCTTCCAACTTCTTTTCCATTTCTTTCCTTAGTACCATAATATTTTTCTCTTCTAGTTCTTTTAAATCTTTTGTAATATTTATTCCTAAATACTTAATATTACTTTTTAATCTTACTTCTAATTTTTTCTCTTTTACAAATATATTTTCTTCTTCCTTAGTATAGTTAAACAACATCATATCTGATTTGTTCCAATTCACCTGTAAGCCTGTCATCACCCCAAATACTTTTAAATGTTCTTTAATTTTTTCTATTCCGTTAATCAGTTCCTTAATTGTTAGCAATGTATCGTCAGCAAACAAGCCTATCTTAAGTTTTGTTTCTACTCCAATTCCTTCTATACTATTATCATTTCTTATCACATTTGCTAGAATTTATATTACCATTGCAAACAATATTGGAGAAAGTGGGCAACCTTGTCTTGTTCCTCTCGTTATTTTTATTTCTCGCACTTACCTTCTCTCCCATTGACATGGCAGCCCAGGAGTGAATGGAGCTCTAATGGAGCTCTGATCACTTCCTGGATCAAAATCCCGCCCATTCTCACGAGAAGACATGAGTGCCAGAAATTCAAAAATAAAAATAAAAATACTCAAAAATAAGTTACAAAAAGCACAGAAACACACTTTAAAACTTCCAAGTAAACCAGGACAGTTTTTTAAAAGTGTGTCACTTACCTGGATGTTCTGATCTTACCCGGACATGTTCTGGCAGGGACCGCCCACTGATGCTGGGATCTCTCCAGCAATATGGGGCACATTGTCGCACACAGCCAAATCCAGAACAGATACAGAATGGAGGACCTATTGACAGCTTCTCCCCGTCAATAAAAAAGAGTGCCAGTGGAATGGCAGCAGAATGAGTGCATAATGATGGGGAACGTTGTCTTGTAAAGGAAGCCCTTTTGCGATCTCCTGGGTTGTTATAATGCCACTTTTGATGTGTCTGATAATCTCCTAAGTACTGCTGTGGACACTTTAGGCAATGACACTAGAATTCCAGTTTTTAAAATTCCATAGGAAGAAAACAGCGAAAGTAAACTGAATTTCTTCATGTTAGTTAAACTTTCATACAAACGAAAAGAAACATTTCTATTCTTGCATTTCTATTCTTGTAAAGTAGCTTAAATGTCTGAGAGATAATGAGAGTGTCATGTATGAAGGCCATTTGGTTAACTTAGTCAAAAGACTAAAGTATTAACATATATGGTTAAAGAAATAGTCTGTCACTAAAAAGTAACAGTAAGTGAAAATAAGGAACAATGTTATATGCAGAGTATTGAACAGTTGAAGTTTATAACCGTGAAGAAAATAAACCAACCAGTTTCATAGAATCATAGAGTTGGAAGAGACCTCAATGGCCATCCAGTCCAACCCCCTGCCATGCAGGAATACACAATCAAAGCATTCCTGACAGATGGTCATCTAGCCTCTGCTAAAAAACCTCCAAAGAAGGAGACTCCACCACACTCCAAGGCAGTGTATTCCACTTCCGAACAGCTCTTACTGTCAGGAAGTTCTTCCTAATCTTTAGGTGGACTCTCTTTTCCTGTAGTTTGAACCCACTGCTCCGTGTCCAAGTCTCTGGAGCAGCAGAAAACAAGCCTGCTCCATCCTCAGTATGACATCCCTTCAAATATTTACACATGGCTATCATGTCATCTCTTAACCTTTTCTTCCCCAGGCTAAACATAACTAGCTCCTTAAGCACATGGCTTCCAGACTTACATTTTGGCCATCCTCCTCTGGACATGTTCCAGTTTGTCAATATCTTTCCTGAATTGTGGTGCCCAGAACTGGGCACAGTATTCCAGGTGAGCTCTGACCAAAGCAGAATAGAATGGCACTATTACTTGCCTTGATACATTTTGTTTTGCTACTTATTCATAGACTCATTGTACTTCCTTACACTCACTAGAAATGGTAAGTGCCAAGCTAACCAAAGGAAACCACACTAATACCTAGAGCAGTGGTTCTCAACCTGTGGGTCCCCAGATGTTGTTGGACTACTGTTCCCAGGAGCCCTCTGAGATCTCACCTTGACAGCCAGGTTGTCCTCCCAGTCATTAGTGAGGCTGTGAGTTCAATCCTACAGCCTCACTAATGACTGGGAGGACCATCTGGCTGTCAAGGTGAGGCCTCAGAGGGCTCCTGGGAACTGTAGTCCAACAACATCTGGGGACCCACAGGTTGAGAACCACCTAGAGCCTTATTGCACTACACTAGCACATTTATTCCACTTTGACTGCTATGGTTGCCTCCTGTGGAATTCTGGAGTTTGTAGTTTAGGGAGGCCTAAGGGCTCTCTGGCTGAGAGTTCCAAATGCCCCTCCTGAAACTGCAAATCCCAGGATGCCACAGGAGGCAGCCAGAGCAGTTAAAGTGGAATAATAGTGCTATAACTGTGTAGTATGATAAGGCTCCTACTAGTCTTATCCACAGCAAGGGTCACCCTAGACTAGAGACTCAGATCCCAGTCCAGTTAAGTAGGCTGGCAGTGACAACCAGCCAGGCGGTGGGTGGGCTGAGGTAAGCTTGTCTGATAGGTCTGTCACATATAGAGGCGGGGGGGGGGAGTGTGTGGAGCCAAAGCAGCTGTTCGTGAGCATGCGCCGAAGGGGCCCGCGGCGTGTGGGAGCGCGCATGCCCTGTGAGGCGTGGTGGGTCTTCTCGTAGTTGGCGTGTCATGTCGACGGCGTCTAAGGTGGTGCTGGGGGCCTCCGTTTTGCTCTCGGGTGCGATCGTAGCCGGCGTCCACATCCAGCAGAGACGCCTCAGAGAGGTAACAGCCGCTCCCTTAGGTTTTTCACGGACACTGTGCCTCCGGCTGACGCCATTTTCAAATGCTTGAATTCCCCCCCCCCTTTTTTTGTTAACCTCCTGCGCGACGGAAGAGACGATGGAGGAGTAGTCCGGTTTCTCGGGGTAGTAGCCGGGAGCGGGTAGCCGCCTATCCAGCAGCCCTCCCGAAGTAGGAAACCAGGGGGCTCTTCTTAACGTCTAGACCAGTGGCTCTTAACGTTTTCTTTAGCAGGGACCCTCTTTAAATATCTTTTGTTGCCGAGGACCCAAGATATAATTCAAAATTTAAAACAACAACAATACCTAATAATAATAACAATAATACAATTACACCATCTATGAACCCTTCCCTCAGAGGCACACTTTTAGTCCACTATGAGGGGAAGAGGTTGCCAGGGACGATGGGCAACTAGAGAGTAGGATCTTGCCTCAGAGTCAAAGTAGGTGAAAATAAGTGGCAGTAATAAATTGTATATAGCAGTGGCTTTTAACCTTTTCTTTAGCAGGGACCCCCCTTTAAATATATTTTGTTGTCGTGGACCCCCAAGATTTAACTCAAGATGTAAAACAACAACAGTAATTCCTGATAATAATACAATTACACCATCTGTGAAATCTTCCCTCAGAAGCACACTTTTAGTCCACTATGAGGGGAAGAGGTTGCCAGGGTCAGTGGGCAACTAGAGAGTAGGATCTTGCCTCAGAATCAAAATAGATGAAAGTAAGTGGCAGTAATGAATTGGATATAGCATTGGCTCTTAACCTTTTCTTTACCAGGGACCCCCCTTTAAATATATTTTGTTGCCGTGGACCCCCAAGATTTAACCCAGAATTAAAAACCCTAATAACAAAATAATAATACCCAATAATAATAATAATAATAATAATACAATTACACCATCCATGAAACCTTCCCTCAGAGGCACACTTTTAGTCCACTGTGAAAGGAAGAGGTTGCCAGGGACAGTGAGCAACTAGACAGTAGGATCTTGTCTCAGAGTCAAAGTAGGTGAAAATAAGTGCCAGTAATTAATTGCATATAGCAGTGGCTCTTAACCTTTTCTTTACCAGGGACCCCCTTTAAATATATTTTGTTGCTGTGGGCCCCCAAGACTTAACTCAAGATTTAAAACAACAACAATACCTCATAATAATAATACTACAATTACACCATCCATAAAACCTTCCCTCAGAGGCACACTTTTAGTCCACTATGAGGGGAAGAGGTTGCCAGGGACAATGGGCAACTAGAGTAGGATCTTGTCTCACAGTCAAAGTAGATGAAAGTAAGTGGCAGTAATGAATTTTATATAGCAGTGGCTCTTAACTTTTTCTTTAGCAAGGACACCTTTTAACTATCTTTTGTTGCTGTGCGCCCCCAAGATTTAACTCAAGATTTAAAACAGCAACAACAATAATACCTGATGATGATAATAATACAATTACACCATCTGTGAAATCTTCCCTCAGACGCACACGTTTAGTCCACTGTGAAAGGAAGAGGTTGCCAGGGACAGTGGGCAACTAGAGAATGGGCTCTTGTCTCAAAGTAGGTGAAAGTAAGTGCCAGTAATGAAATGTGTATAGCAGTGGCTCTTAACCTTTTCTTTACCAGGGATTCCCTTTAAATATCTTTTGTTGCCGTGGGCCCCCAAGACTTAACTCAAGATTTAAAACCCTAACAACAACAACAACAACAGTAATAATAATAGTATTATTAATAATAATACAATTACACAATCCATTAAACCTTAACTCACAGGCACTTCTGTTTCTTTCTGCAAGTTTGTGGCTGGAGCAGATTGAATAGCAATGCACAGGCTAAGCCAGCCAGCCAGCCTTTGCCTTGGCTCCTGTCATGTGGCCACTCCACTGCAGGGAAGAGGTGGGCCAAGCAGCCTTCAAGCCTTCGAGGATCCCCTGTGAGGACATCATGGACTCCAGGGTTCCCTGGTTAACAACTGCTGGTCTAGACTGTATTCTTGAAGATTGTTTCATGGATTTTAAAGCTCAAACATGTCAATAGGTAAAGCAGTGGATTGTGAGGTTAGCACTGAATTTGGGCTGGGAAGGTACCTGAAAGCCAATTTCTCTTAGCTGCAGCCTCAGACTCATTTTACATATGGTATTTTACTGCTGTAGCATGGAATTTATACCAGAAATCTAAATTAGACTCACTGAAAAACTAACATCAGGTTGTATTGCAGTGTTGTTTTAATCCTATTTCGCTTACCTAAAGCTACAGTATAGATGGGATAATATAATGGTTTTTTTTTCAAAATAACAAAATACAGTTGTCCCTCCATATCCATGGCTTTAAGTATTCATGGTTTGAAAATATTCTTAAAGAAATAATAATCCAAAAAGCAAACTTTGATTTTGCCATCTTACACAAGGGACACCATTTTGCTATAATGGGACTTGAGTATTCATGGATTTTGGTATCCACGGGGGGTTCTGGAACCAAATCCCAGTGAATATGAAGGGACAACTGTAATTTTTTTTTCCAAAATAACAATATTCACAGGAAGTAAAACCAGAATTAGAAGAGTGCAAGAATTTCTATGTTCCTGGTTTTTTGAGAGGGTGAGGAGGGGTTAGGGTAACCTTTTTTGTGTGAGTTTTTGTTACTTCCACCAGATGATGGGGATGAGCAGGAAAAAGCATTAAACAGAACCAAATAACTGGAGAGCTTTTTTTGATCGCATTTACCGCCATTGAAGTAATAGCTCAGGTGGCAGTAAGTTACTTAGAACAAAATCCTATTAAAATGTAAGATTAGAAATATAGAATGCCATTTAGGTTATATAGTGAATAAATCATTTATATCTTGCTTATTTTTATATACACATTTACATGGGATCAGTACCTGCAGTTTCACTTACCCACGATCCGGGGGGGGGGGGAGTTCTCTCTAGGCATTTGGAAGACCATAGTGTCATGCTGATCTCTCTAAGCATTGGGAGGTCTTCCAGCACAACTTTGGTCAACTTCTGCTGGACGTTGACCATAGAACTGTGCCAGATGCCTAGGTGCCCTTTCTAGGCATTTTCCAGGTCCTCCTGCGTGATTCTGTATGGTGATTTGCCATTATACATGGTTTGGGTATCTGTGGTAAGTCCGGGAACATATGCCCTGCGTGATGACCTGTAATCTGTCTGTTTTTTGTTGCTCCCTTTTTATTAGGTATTTTCTTTAAGATAGTATACAATGTATATTTTCTAGTCAAAATAATGTTTTCTGTAATAAAGTTGAAATATGAAATTAATCTCCATAATTAGAAAAGGGCACGTTTCTAGGTTGGAGGACCATTGCCTCCCAAAAATAGTACTCTACGGTGAACTCACCACGGGTCAGCGTAAGAGGGGTGCTCCAAAAAAGCGATACAAGGACTCCCTGAAACAACATCTCAGGCCTGGCCAAATTGATTACCAACAATGGTCCACCCTGGCCTCAAATCGGGAGGCATGGAGACTCACTATCTACAATGCTGCAGCCTTATTTGAGAACTCACGCCGAACTAGTCTTGAAGAGAAACGACAACGCAGAAAGAATCACAACCCAGAAACATCACCCAAGGAGATCTTCTGCTGCGCTTTCTGCAACCGGACCTGCTTATCTCGGATTGGCCTTTTTTAGTCATCAGCGCGCTTGCAGAAAGCACGGGCAGAGTCCTTCCTGAATCTTCGTTTGCGAAGAAAAGCCAGAGAGAGAGAGACCTCTTATTTCCAGAGGTTGGGAAGAAGCCCTAGGTGAAGGTCATGAGCTTTTATTCCTGCTTTCTAAATGAGCAGAAGTGACTGGACTGGCCACTTTAGAAACAGATAATTGGATTTAATGATTTCAGTTTCAACTTGGTCTGTGAAACCAGTACATATTTTATTTATTGTTTAGGTGGATTCTCTCCCTAATCATGAATATTTAAGTCAACAAATACAATAAATACAATAAAATACCTCAATCTAATTGAGTGTCATTTCTTAACTTAGTGCTGAGCCCACAGAGTCAGCATAAGTAAGTTTTACAATGCTCCTGAACAATAGGTTCTTCCCATATCGGCAGCTCTAGTTCTGTGGAGTGGCTGTTCATAAGTTCAAACCATATGCCGTACTCAAGAGTACCTCTACTTAGGTTGAATACATATGACCATTTAATTGAATAAGAGTATAACCATTACAGTATTTGCACATAAAACTTAGCTGGTCGCCTTTAGTGCTTTGCCAAGTGATCAGGAGAATCTTTTTTCTTATTTCGTCTGCCTCCTCAAACACCAAGTCAGAAGTATTGAAACTTACAATATAGAATTCTTGTTGCCATCATGTTTTATTGCTACTTAATAAATAGTCATCTGTAGTCACTCAGAATTAAAATCTGAATGTTGCCAGTTTTTAAGTGGTCACAATGTGTGTTCAACTCACCTGTTAGAGTGGATTAACATGACCCTTCTGTTAGTGTTTGAATACTTACTAGATTTTCAGACAACACTATTATAGTGTTACTATTCCACTTTATTTGCTAGGCTGCCTCCTGTTGAATCCTGGGATTTGCAGTTTAGGGAGGGGCATTTACAACTCTCAGCCAGAGAGATCTTAGGCCTCACTAAACTACAAACCCCAGAATTCCACAGGAGGAAGCCAGAGCAATTAAACTGGAATAGTAACACTATAACAGTGTAGTCTGAAAATCTCCTTAGTTTTAATTTTGGCTAATTGTGTTAAGAAAATCTTAGTAAATTCTTGAGGTTGCCATAAGTCGACAGGCAACTTGAAGGCACATACGTACGCAATCTGAATTTAGAGTTGTACAGGGAATCTCCCTGCATCTCTATGCTGCAAAAGAGAATGTATGCACTGCATCAAACAATAGGAAAGTCATGCTTGCTTCACCAGGGAGAAAGAGTTACTGAGTGATTGGACCAAGGTGAAAGAAGCTGTGATACTATTTGAGACAAACACACTGTTCACTTTGTGACCTGGCAACCTTGTGTGAATCACTTTCCAAATGCAGAAGGCACAGTTTAGAATCAAAAGAAAGAAAGAAAAATAACAATTGGCTGCAAAGTGTTGATCTGAATGAGTGGTGGTGAAATTACAAGTGTTGCATCTTTGTTCCTTGTAGAATGCTTTTGTTTTCCATAATCTGAGAAATTTGCTTTTCTCTTTGTAATCTGTTCAGTGTGCAGTGCTATAAAAAGCGACAAAGAGAATAGTAAAAGGACACTAAGCTACTGCTGAAGACGTGTCCACATTTAATTTATTCACTTATAATAATAAACTGTTTATTTATAGTAATTAATTATAGTTTATTATAGTAATAAAATGTTTACAATGCCTGAAAATTACTTGGATGAACATCATCATTCCTAAAGCTAGAAAAGCATTTACATTAGCTAGATGCTGTGTTCTGTCACCTGTGCTTCTGGAAGGAAAATTTTGGGAGGGCCCTTTATAGACAGCAACTGCGCCTTGCTAGGTTCTATTAAACTAGAACAGGTTACTGTTAAAGTGGCTAGTTTTTGTGCCACAAAATAATATTTATTTATTGTATTTGTATTCCATCTTTCTCTCAAAATGAGACCCAATCATCAAAACAGTAAAACCAGATAAAACAGTATAAAAACATTTTAAAAACAGACACAGATTTAAAAAGACAGAGAAAACATCACCATAAAAAGCTCCCCTGCTTAGATGTTCAAAGCCTGCTTGAATAAAAATGCCTTTGCCTGCTGGCAAAAAGAAAAGCAGGGAGGGGGCCAGCCTAGCCCCCTCCCCAAGAAAGGGTGTTCCAGTGGGTAGGAGCAGCCACTGAGAAAGTGGTCTCTCATGTCCTGACCAAACAAACTTGTGCTGGTAGGGGGACTGAGAGAAAGTCATCCCCTGATTATCTTAAAGTTCCAGCAGGTCTGTATTGGGAGATACACTCTTTCAAATAGTCAACCCTAGCTGTATAGGGCTTTATAGGTCATAAACAGAACTTTGAATTGTGCCTGGAAATGAATCAGCAGCATAATATTTACAATTTTTGCTACAGTTTTTTTTATATTGAGTGGATTTGTATTATTACTTGGTATTGCATTTTTTGCTATACAGGTTGCCCCTGCCCCCATATCCATGGGGGATGTGTTCCTGGACTTACCGCAGAAATCTGCATATAATAGCAAACAGCTATGAATCTATACAGTATATATAAAACTCTTGGGTATATTGCCTTTCCCAGTGTGCTGATTGGCTGCTCAGGAAACATACCAAACCAATCACCACCCACATGCAAATTCCCTCTCCACCTCACAATCCACTCCTGCCACTCAATCTGCATCTACACCCCTAGCCTCATAAGGACCCCTCATTCCTCTCACTCCCTCAGCCACTTCCCAGTCACGGGCAGCGACAGGACCCAGACACTCAGCTGGCGGCAGCAGTGAAATGCTGCTGCCACCACTGCAACAGAACCCAGGCAATCAACTGGCAGCAATGGCGCTGCAACATGACCCAGACAGGCAAGCGAGGGGACCCATGCAGTCAACTGGTGGTCGTGGCGATGGCAGGGGCAGGGCAACAGAGTGAGTCAGCCTCAGCAATTCCGGGGAAAGTGTGGAACGCTGAGAAGTGGGACAAGGAATTTAAAAATCCACCGGCCTACCTTACAGGGTTGTCATGAGGTCTACCAGGCTTTTTTGGGGAGTTTTTTAATGAAGTATGTTATGCTAGATACAGCTAGTATCGTAGAATTGCGCTGGAGGACCTAGAAAATACCACTCTAAGCATCTGGTACAACTCTAAGATCAACTTCCAGCAGATGTTGACCATAGAGTCGCACTGAAGGACCTCTTGATGCCTAGAGACACCATCTCCAGCACAACCGATGGTCCTCCAGATGCCTAAAGAGACCTCCCCCCCCTTGACAGCAGATCAGTGAAACCGTGGGTACTGATTTCATGTAAACAGGAAACAGAGCTACTTGAACTGTATTTTATACTGTTTAGATTTCTAGTGTTTTGCATTTTCTTCTTGCTGGTCTAATTACTGTAATGAACTTTGAGCAGTCATATATCTACAGACTGAGTTACTTTGCAGTGTTGATGACCTCCAGTTGTTGAGCTATAGCTCAATGGTATAGTGCATCCTTTTTGTGCATAAAACCCAAGATTCATTTCCAGTCTTTCTAATTAAAAGAAACTTGGATGGTATAGCTGGGAATGTCCTTGGAAAGCTGCTGTCAGAATATGCCCTTGAGTTCAGTGAACCACTGGTCTATATCTTTTTATCTCCAAAAGGTTATATGGGAGTACATATAGGAGTTGAAAAAGGAAGAATAAAAAGGTCCAGACCTATATTTCACAGAAGAAGAATTTATACCTGTTTATCTTGGCTTCTTCCTTTTTGTAGAGACTTGCTAAACTCAGGCATTGGTTCTACTTCCTTTGCTTACAGTTGTTACTTCTGTCATGTTCCCTCTTCATTTTTTATTTAAATCTTATCTACCTTTTTATGCTCCATTGGTTCATACTGTCATGTGTTGCCCTAGTAGAGTTCTGATTTAACACTTCTGGTCATTGAGGTTTGAGATTGTTTTTACAAGCAAGAGTGATCTTTGGATTGTTATCTCTCCATTTAATTTGTAGATGGTTTATGTTTTTTAGTGTGAGATAAATTATTGTTGCTTGGCTGAGAGGCAGTAAGCAGAGCCTAAAAAGCTGTATTAGCATCGCCTAAATTTTGTTCTTCATGACAGCTTGATAAGTTTCACTCTTGGCCTTTGTTTCCTGCAGCATTATCTGCATCTTCTGTGCAAATTAAAAAAAAAATCCTTTTTTTCAGAGGCTACGGGAAGGAGTGTTCAGAGACTTTGAGAGGCAGAATCGTAAACAAGAATATATTCACCTTTTGGAGGAACAATCTGTCTTGACTGAGCAACTTGAAATGGAAACAAGCAAAATTCCAGTGCCCAGAGAATCCCAGCAGTGAGGGAGAAGAGTTGGAAACTTTCTTTTCACTTCAGTAATTGTATTGGCTTCTTGTTTATTGGGACAGTCTGCATATTCCTGATGCTTTCAGTATTAGGAGAGGAGGCTTCTAACGTACAAAAAATAACTGTGTCAAGACACAATGGATAATAGTATGTATATAAGCGAGATGATGAGTTGTCATGATGATGAAGCTACAAGGACGTCCCCTTCAGAAGGACTGGAAGAAGGGGAAGTGGAAGGGGAGACTCTCCTCATAGTTGAATCTGAAGATCAGGCATCAGTGGATTTGAGTCATGATCAGAGTGGGGATTCTGTGAATAGCGATGAAGGGGAAACATCCTGGACAGAGGAGATATCTTATTATTGTGAAAAATGCCAGAAATGGATAGCCGCAAGTAAGAATCTTTTACAGTATTTTCGGTTTTCTTCTGCCCTTTGTTAACTTGAGGTTTATTCTCTCTCTCTCTCTCTCTCTCTCTCTCTCTCTCTCTCTCTCTCTGCATTTAAATGATGTATGTGCTTCTCAGTCATTTGAGATACTGTACATCAATTGTAGAGTATATGGTTTATGTTCAAAAAATAATACATTGTTTAATGAGAGCAGCAGCCATGCAGCATGGACACATAGACAGAAATAAAATTAAATTGCTGAACAAATAAAGTTTGCTGTGGGTGGTTTTTCCCCCCTGCCTCCAGGATATATGGTGAACAACTGGGAGTATTATTGTGGATCATTAACCTCTTGGTCTCTTTGCTGATGGGAGAAAACAGCCAGCACAGCCTTTAACTTTTTAACAGTTGTGATTATAGTCTTTACAAATCTAAGTTCCATGAAGGCCGACATTCACACCTATGGTGCTTCTTTCTATGCAGAGACTGAGCTGTTAATGCTCTTAGCTGTAGCATTAGCACTGTGTCTGATCCTGTTCTGGAAGTTCATCTGAGCTTCATGACTGGCTTTTCAGGGAATGGTGGGATTTGCTGTGGAAATAGAAACCTGAAAAACTCCAGATATGTGTGAATGTGCTTGTACAGGAGCCACCACATTGTTTTTTAGATAATGACCTAAATAAGCCTCATGTCTGACACTATATGAATAGGGGCACAGTTCGTTTCAGTACCAGGCAAGAAATCTTTGTAGTAATTATCTGTCTCTTCCCCATTATGTTAAGGTAAGATAACTGAACAAACAGTGATGTTCTGGAGTTTATGGGGGTATGAACTGATACTTTAAAAAAAATCTGGTATGATACAGATACAGGGCTGAAAGTATTTCATCAGTGTTTCTTATGGCATAGCAAAAAATAAGTGAAAGTGAAGCCTGCTGATACATATCTGGTTAGAGTATATAGTCAGTACTTCTGCTGATCTCGTAATGCTGGTATATTGATTTTAAAAAATATTTTTATTGCAATATATAATCTGACTGAAGAAGGGAAGTCAAGCTTATCAATACAGAATATTATAGTAACTTAATCCAATAGATTTCAATTCAGTTTTCCATATACAAATTCATACATATGTTATCTCTCATTCTAACTTCTCTCTTTTCCATTCTTTTCTCACAGCTCACTCCATTCTTATCTTATTTCACATTCTATAATTCTTTTATGCTTTCATTCTCATATCTCATTCTTACATCTCTTTTTTTATTTTAAACTCTTGTAGCATCTTCATTTCCTATCAACTTTCTTACATACCTAATTTTAACTATCTTCACTCACATTCGACATTCTTATCATTCTAACCATTCATATGCTTTGACTTCCTGTCTGACATTACCTGTACAGTTTTGAAACCGTTTAAAGTCATATTCTTTACAATGTATCATGACAATTTTACTACTAGAGTCGTCCCTTCACATTCGCGGGGGTTCCGTTCCGCGGACCCCCGCGAATGTGAAAAATCCACGAATAACAAACACCCCTCCCCCTCCCTCCGCAGGCCTTCGCGGGGCCTTGCTAGGCCCCGCAGAGGCCTCCCCAGCCCTCCCTCCCTCCCTCCCCAGGCCTTCGCGGGGCCTTCCTAGGCCCCATGGAGGTCTCCCCAGCCCTTCCTCCCTCCCTGCCCAGGCCTTCGCGGGGCCTTGCTAGGCCCCGCGGAGGCCTCCCCGGCCCTCCCTCCCTCCCTCCCCAGGCCTTCGCGGGGCCTTCCTAGGCCCCGCGGAGGCCTCCCCGGCCCTCCCTCCCTCCCTCCCCAGGCCTTCGCGGGGCCTTCCTAGGCCCCGCGGAGGCCTCCCCGGCCCTCCCTCCCTCCCTCCCCAGGCCTTCGCGGGGCCTTCCTAGGCCCCGCGGAGGTCTCCCCGGCCCTCCCTCCCTCCCTCCCCAGGCCTTCGCGGGGCCTCCGGAGGGCCTCCGGGGGTCCCGCGAAGGCCTCCCCACCCCTCCCCAGGCCTCCGCGGGGCCTCCGGAGGGCCTCCGGGGGTCCCGCGAAGGCCTCCCCACCCCTCCCCAGGCCTCCGCGGGGCCTCCGGAGGGCCTCCGGGGGTCCCGCGAAGGCCTCCCCACCCCTCCCCAGGCCTCCGCGGGGCCTCCGGAGGGCCTCCGGGGGTCCCGCGAAGGCCTCCCCACCCCTCCCCAGGCCTCCGCGGGGCCTCCGGAGGGCCTCCGGGGGTCCCGCGAAGGCCTCCCCACCCCTCCCCAGGCCTCCGCGGGGCCTCCGGAGGGCCTCCGGGGGTCCCGCGAAGGCCTCCCCACCCCTCCCCAGGCCTTCGCGGGGCCTCCGGAGGGCCTCCGGGGGTCCCGCGAAGGCCTCCCCACCGCTCCCCAGGCCTTCGCGGGGCCTCCGGATGGCCTCCGGGGGTCCCGCGAAGGCCTCCCCACCCCTCCCCAGGCCTTCGCGGGGCCTCCGGATGGCCTCCGGGGGTCCCGCGAAGGCCTCCCCACCCCTCCCCAGGCCTTCGCGGGGCCTCCGGAGGGCCTCCGGGGGTCCCGCGAAGGCCTCCCCACCCCTCCCCAGGCCTTCGCGGGGCCTCCGGAGGGCCTCCGGGGGTCCCGCGAAGGCCTCCCCACCCCTCCCCAGGCCTTCGCGGGGCCTCCGGAGGGCCTCCGGGGGTCCCGCGAAGGCCTCCCCACCCCTCCCCAGGCCTTCGCGGGGCCTCCGGAGGGCCTCCGGGCGTCCCGCGAAGGCCTCCCCACCCCTCCCCAGGTCTTTCACGGGGCCTCTGGAGGCCCCGTGTCGCGGTTTTGGGGGGGCCCAGGGGGCCCCTCCCAAAACCGCGAATAACCGAAACCGCGAATGTCAAGTTCGCGAATGTGGAGGGACAACTGTATTGTTTTTTACCTTATGTAGCCACTTAAATCTTGTAATAGTTATCTTTTTTTAACTCTTTTATAATTTATTTCCTTTTCTCCCCATTTCCAGAGAATTATAATACTGAAAATAACACATTATCTGTCCCTCTCTCTTTTTTTTCTGTCTCAAAATAACTCCGTTTCCACCTCCCCAAAATTAGAAACTTAATCTCAACTTCCAATATATTAGTATATTGAAATTTAATATGAACATGAATTATAAATCTGAATCCCCAAGGTTTCTGTTAAAGAGCAAACGTGTCTAGTAAGAACCGCCTTACTGAGGCCAGTGGATCTTACTACCAGGGAATTGTTTGTGGGATTGCAACCTTAATCTCCAGAGCGTGGAATGTAATGGTGCAATTTTACAATGTTTGATTTTATTTTTTTTAAAAAAACACCACCTGGAGTCTGACCTTTTGCTTACTTGTTTATAGGTCAGGTGAGAGAACAGATCACCCATCTCAAGGGTGATAACTTTTTCAGGTTTACTTGCTCTGATTGCTCAGAAGATGGGAAGGAGCAGTTTGAACGGTTAAGGCTAACATGGCAGCAAGTAAGTAGAAAGCAAGTAATAGTAGAGTAACAAGATGTCAAATTTCTGTGTATTATGATACATACTGGGGGGGGTGGCTGTGTTTATTTAGTGAGATTCTAAATTTGAATCTAGAGATTCTGCTGAGCAACACTTTGTTTTTTGTGCAAAGACAAAAGAGAAGTGATGTTTTAGCTATAGTAGTTTAAAAATCATAGTTACAAATGTAATATTCCTTTCTTGCCATTGAAACACAAAACTAAGAAGCATGGAAAGTGCCCTGGAGATACTGACCCCATCCCTCACATCAAGAGTTTGGTTAGATAGACATTATAGCTTTTAGTTCAGTGTTTCTTCAAATGTTCTTGTGCATATGTAGTGAACCATGCTAGCTGTAGTGTGGCTTGAATGGAATTAGACATAGGCTCATGGCATTCATTTCATAGGAACTTGTGAAATTTGAAGGTCACCCTTTGATGTACTCTGTTATTGATTGTTTTGTAAATTCCAGAGCCGCCTACAGTTGTTTTTAGGCAGGGATGTGGATTCATGTTTATTTTGTGATAATGTCTTCAATTTTTAAAAATTAATTGCTGAAAAAGCTATAGGAGTTGGACAACTTCAGAGAAGGGTGCATGAACTGGGGTATGACTTAACATGGCTAAACAGAGTATTGTTTATCTTGGAGGGCATTGTACCCAGTATTAGGCAGATAGACTATCACCATTCTATAACAAATATGGTCTGATAATGCATGAAGACACATTTCCCTCATCTGGTAACTACACATGCTAAGCACTCAGTTTCTTCTGGGAAAGACTACATTCTTAATTCTTACACAAGACATAAGTTGGCTATGATGTGTCAAAGGTAGAGCACATAAAATTGTCTAACTCTTTAAATATACCAATTAAATATGCATCTGTTAAGCATTTAGTAGTCCAAAGACCAAATAACTTCAAGCAAGTTTGAAAAATTAACTACAAAATCCAATACAGAGAAGTAAATTGTTTACTCAGAAGATGGTTAGGACAAACTGCATCTGTAAAAATGACAGTAGTTTCTGAAATAATTTAATGTTGTTGTTCTTGCTGCTGTTGTTATTATTATTATTATTATTATTATTACAGTCATGTGAAAAAGAAGATACACCCTCTTTGAATTCTGTGGTTTTACATATCAGGACATAATAACAATCATCTATTCCTTAGCAGGTTTTAAAATTAGGTAAATACAACCTCAGATGAATAACAACACATGACACATTACACCGTGTCATGATTTATTCAACACAAATAAAGCATAAATGGAGACTGTATTTTCACACGACTGTATTATTGTTGTTGTTGTTTATTTGTATAGTACCATCTATTTACATGGTGCTTTACATTAAAACAAGCGAAAACCAAGGTTCATTGAGGCTTGCCAAAGGCATACATTTTAAAATAAGTGTATAGGTAAGCACACACAGAGGGAAGGAAGGGATAATAAACATAAAATTATAAAATACAATTGCAAAACAAATTATGCAGATAACTACAAAAACCCCAATGACAACAATATAGTATGAAACAGCAAGAAAATATAAAAATAGAACAAACTGACTGTTACATGTAATCAGAATATACAAGTTTACAAAACAGTATCAAACTAAAATTCCAAAAGCTTTTGAAAACAGAAACATTTTCAATTGAACATTGAAAAAGCTCCTTTTGGATGTCATACATAGAAAACATTGACAAATTGCACTTACAAACAATGTATTAGATAAACCATAGCTGGCCTATCTTAGAGATACCCACTATCCAAATGACTTTATATGGAGTATCATTTTGATCCAGCTCTAGGGCAAAAACATTAGATATGGCAAAACCATTCTTATAAACAAGCTTAATGGCTTGGAACAAGTGGAAAACAGCATAGCACTCATCTTTGCTTATGACATTCTTATATTATTCTCTATTTGGAAATAAAGTTTTTAAAAAAAAGAAATATAAAGATGGGGAAACTAGAGGGTAATATCGATTGAGAGATCTATTCCTAGGTGTATCTCCCCCCAAAAGTGGTCAAATTACATAGCATTTAAAACCAATCAAATATTTGTGTCTACAACTACATCAGATGGTGTATTTTTAAATATCCCAGAAATCTGGTCTGTAATTATAAGGCATCTAACAGACTTCAGCTCCCTTATTCATTATGCTAAATAACATTTGTCTGGGTAGATGAAAATGGCTAAGTGCTTTACTCAAGGTTTTTTTTACTGAACATTAGCAGGCATTTTCTTGTTACGGCTGAACCAAGCAAAGTAAGTTGTGAAAAGTATAGTCAGAGCTAACATAGAAATAGATAGCTACATGGAAAGCCAAAAAGAGAATATCCTGGCTCCTTTTTGGTAGGGAACTTCATATGTTAGCTACTCTTTTTTGGCTTGTTTTTTCTTGACTCTTTTCCAGTTTATGGCATTTGCAGCATACTTTAAAGGTATGTCTCCTGTGGAAAGAAGATCCCCCAGACAGATGGCCATTGTAAATGCTTCCTCTGTTTAAGGGATGCCCATGTTGTGGATAAATGCTCCCATTGTAGAGCCTTTCCTCACCAGACCTGTCAGAACAAGGCTTTGTGTCTTAAGGCCCTTCTCTGAGAGTCAGCTATCAACACGGCTGATCTCACCACCCAAAACAGGCCTCTTTTCACAACTTCTATGGGTATTGCTTTCATGCGCATTTGGTACCATCAATTGTACCAATGGATCACATGTCTACTGACAAAACCTCCTTCACTTATCAGGGAACCTCAGTACCGTCAACTTAGATTTAGCTAGCCCTGCTCGAAGCACTGCACGAATCTGAGCAGGTTCCATGCAAAGTCTCTGCTGCTTCCAAAAAATGAAAGAAGCCTCCAGATGATCTTTGGTTCGTAAGTAGAAATCCAAGTCTGCTGATGTTTCTTTGGATGACCCGTCATCTCGTCAGAAGACATCCAAGCCTGCTCATGTACCTTTGGCTTGTTAGAAAGAGTTGGATGTGTTAATGTTGCCTAATACTGTTGGTCTGACACTACTGTCTGTTCCAGTTCTTCCAGGTGCTGTTAGCCCTGATAGTGTGGGCTCGTCCTCATCTGTGCCTGGTTCTCCTGTTCCTATTCTAGAAAACTTGGAAGAAGACTTTCTTCTCCCAGAGTTGAACCCAATGGACGTCCAATGTCTGGGTTGCATTTTGAGGGTGAGGTGCTCAATCAGTCTTCATTCACACCTCATTGAGAAGTTGATCTCATTGCCGCCTCTCCATTGCTTTGCACAGGTCTGGGTCTCCAGTTTGTCAGTGGTTGCCTAGCACACTGCAAAAATCATCTTGTCTTCACCCTCACTTGTCATCCTCCCCTACCTCCACCAGAGGGGCGGTCCTATAATTACTATTGGGCACATCCTCCGCTGGTTTGGGACAGTAACCACTTGGATGACAATAGAGACTAGTACAGGGTCTGTTATCCATATCCACTACTGCCAAGGTCTGTCTGTGATTATTGATTTGCTGAATTTTGAGACCCACTAGTACCAAGAGCCTCACTGTCTGCATCTCCTCCATCTGGTCAGCCACCTCTTTTAGATCAACCAGCTTCCACCAGATTGGTGGGTGTCATGCCTCCGGCTCTTCCTCCTTCTCCTCTTCCCCTTTCACAACCACAGGCTGTTCCACTGGTGTTGATTTTGAGAGGAAGGGCCCCACAGCAGTCTCTTCCTTCTGCATCTCTCCCTCTTTCTGATGTATTGACAGGCAGCTCTTCTCTTCTCTTCTCCTCCTGAATCAATTGTAGGCCCAAATGTAGCTGACCAGGATCTGCTGTCTCCACTGGGCAATGTTTGTTCATATACTGATCAGGTACTGAGAACGGCTAAGGTTTGGGAGCTGGATATTCAGCAGCCTGCTATCACAACTCCTGAACCAGTTTTTTGTTGTATCAAGTTGAAAATTCACCCTCCAGCAACTGTTCGATTCCTGCCAGCTTTGACGGATGTTACTAAGTGCTCTTTGAAGTCACCATCAGTTCAGCCAACATCTTGCTGTATTGACAACCTCTGTTGAGTCCAAGATTCCAATTGTGCTGTGCTTTTCAAAAGCCCATTGCCAAACTTGGTCATTGGGGAGGTGGCTACCTCTAAGTGTGGCATCAGATAAGCCACACTCAACCCCTGGATATAGAATCATAGAATCATAGAATCATAGAATTGCAGAGTTGGAAGAGACCACGAGGGCCATCCAGTCCAACCCCCCTGCCATGCAGGAAATCACAATCAAAGCATCCCCGACAGATGGCCATCCAGCCTCTGTTTAAAGACCTCCAAGGAAGGAGACCCCACCACGCTCCGAGGGAGTGTGTTCCACTGCCGAACAGCTCTTACTGTCAAAAAGTTCCTCCTCATGTTGAGGTGGAATCTCGGTTCCTGGAGCTTGCACCCATTGCTCCGTGTTCCAGTCTCTGGAGCAGCAGAAAACAAGCCTGCTCCATCCTCAGCGTGACATCCCTTCAAATACTTAAACAGGGCTATCATATCACCTCTAAACCGTCTTTTTTCCAGGCTAAACATACCCAGCTCCCTAAGTCTCTCCTCATAAGGCATTGTTTCCAGACCTTTCACCATTTTAGTTGCCCTTCTCTGGACACGCTCCAATTTGTCAATATCCTTTCTGAATTGTGGTGCCCAGAACTGGACACAGTATTCTAAGTGAGGTCTGACCAAGGCAGAATAGAGTGGCACTATTACTTCCCTTGATCTAGACACTATACTTCTATTGATGCAGCCCAAAATTGCATTGGCCTTTTTAGCTGCCGCATCACACTGTTGGCTCATGTTCAACTTGTGGTCTACTAGGACTCCTAGATCCCTTTCGCACGTAGTCTCATTCAGCCAGGTCTCTCCCATCCTATATTTATGCATTTCATTTTTCCGCCCTAAATGCAGTACTTTACATTTCTCCGTATTGAATTTCATTTTGTTAGCTTTGGCCCAGCTCTCCAGTCTATCCAGGTCTTTCTGAATTTTGATCCTGTCCTCTAGGGTATTAGCTACTCCTCCCAATTTGGTGTCATCTGCAAATTTGATGAGTATGCCCCTAATTCCCTCATCTAAGTCATTGATAAAGATGTTGAATAGCACTGGGCCCAGGACAGAACCCTGTGGCACCCCACTGGTCACATCTTTCCAAGACGAAGAGGAGCCACTGCTGAGCACCCTTTGGGTTCGGCCGGTCAACCAATTACAAATCCATTGAACAGTTAACTTGTCTAGCCCACATTCTACAAGCTTGTTTGCAAGAATGTCATGGGGAACCTTGTCAAAGGCCTTACTGAAATCAAGGTATGCAATGTCCACAGCATTCCCTTCATCTACCAAGCTGGTAACTTTATCAAAAAAAGAGATCAGATTAGTCTGGCATGACTTGTTTCTCTGAAACCCATGCTGACTTTTTGTGATTATGGCATTGCCTTCTAAATGTTCACAGACTCTCTGTTTAATGATCTGTTCTAGAATCTTCCCTGGTATTGATGTCAGACTAACTGGACGATAGTTGTTGGGATCCTCTTTTTTCCCCTTTTTGAAGATGGGAACAACGTTTGCCCTCCTCCAGTCTGCTGGGACTTCTCCTGTTCTCCAGGAGTTCTCAAAGATTATTGCCAATGGCTCTGAGATTATATTTGCCAGCTCTTTTAATACTCTTGGATGTAGTTCATCTGGTCCTGGAGATTTAAATTCATTTAGATTAAGAAGGTATTCCTGTACTACCTCTTTACTTATTTTGAGCTGGATTTCCCCTATTGTGTCCTCTGTTCCATTCTCCTCAGGTTGGTCCTCCTTTTCCTTTTCTGAAAACACTGAGGCAAAGAAGGTGTTGAGTAACTCTGCCTTTTCTTTGTCCCCTGTTAGCATTTTGCCATCTTCTCCACGTAGCGGCCCTATCATTTCCTTCTTCCTCCTTTTGCTGCGGACATACCCAAAAAAACCCTTTTTATTGTTCTTAACCTCCCTAGCAAGCCTGAGCTCATTCTGCGCTTTAGCTTTTCTGACTTTACTCCTACACGTGTTCGCTATCTGTTTGAATTCTTCTTTGGTGATTTCCCCCCTTTTCCATTTCCTATACATGTTCCGTTTAAAACTTAGCTCCATTGAAAGTTCTTTAGTCATCCATCCTGGTTTCTTGAGACACCTCCCATTTTTCTTCCTCAATGGTACTGTTTGAAATTGTGCCTTCAGTATCTCCCTTTTGAGAAAGTCCCATCCGTCTTGAGGTCCCTTCTCTTTTAGTATTCTTGACCATGGGATCATCCCCAGTATTTCCCTGAGTTTATTGAAATCAGCTCTCCTAAAGTCAAGAATGCGTGTCTGACTATGCCTGGCTTCTCCTTTCCATTGTATAACAAACTCCAGGAGAACATGATCACTCTCACCTAAGGATCCCACCACTTGCACCCCATTAACCAGATCGTCTCTGTTGGTTAGGATCAGATCTAAAATAGCTGACCCCCTTGTTGCCTCTTCCACCTTTTGGACCATGAAATTGTCTTCCAGGCATGTAAGGAATTTGCTAGACCTTGTAGTTTTGGCTGAGTTAGATTGCCAGCAAATATCAGGATAGTTGAAGTCACCCATCACTACTACATCTCTCCTTTCTGCATGTATGTTCATCTGTTCTAGAAAGGCAACATCCAATTCCTAGAACAGATGAACATACATGCAGAAAGGAGAGATGTAGTAGTGATGGGTGACTTCAACTATCCTGATATTTGCTGGCAATCTAACTCAGCCAAAACTACAAGGTCTAGCAAATTCCTTACATGCCTGGAAGACAATTTCATGGTCCAAAAGGTGGAAGAGGCAACAAGGGGGTGCAAGCTTGATTCCATCGCTTGTAAAGCCTGCTCTACTGCTGCACTCTTACTTTGCATCTCTAACAGACCTGTATGAGGGCATACCAACAAAGGTTGCTTTGCTTCTTGGAAGGCTGTCTGAGGATGATAAGAAGGCTACCTCTGCTTTTTACCTTGAGGCTCATACTTTGGCCACCCAACAAATTTGTCCTGAACTCACAGTGGCAAGTGCCTGATGAGCAACAGGGGAGGAATGCAGGAACAACAGGGTGGGAGGTGCAGTTCTAGCCTGCTGCCAATTGTCCACAATAGAAACAAGAAAAGTCCAAAGCCAGTCCAGAAGTCAGTCACCAATAATCCATACAGTTTGCAAGAGTAGTCAAAAGCCAGTCCAGAGTTCAGTTACCAAGAGTCCATACCAGGTGCCAGGGAAGTCAAAAGCCAGTCCAGAGGTCAGTAGAGTCAGGTCCTTGGTCCAAATCCGTGGTCAGCAAAAGGTTAAAGCAGCAGTCCAGAAGTCAAAGTCAAAGCAAGCAAGAATCCAGGAGGAGTGAAACATCTCAAGATAAGCAGTTGTCAGCTCTGAAATTTGAAGGGCTCTGAAATTCGAAGGGAAGCTGCAGCTAAATTTATAGCTAGAATTTCAGGGCCTGGTGGAGCTAATTAACTAGGAAGCAGGTCTGTGTTTGGTATTTAAATGGCAGCGTTGAGCATAGCACTTCTCCCTCCTATGTTCAGAGGCAGGAGGTGGCATGGTGTCTCGATCATCCATCACTGGCTTACCAGATGTTCATTCTTCCAAGTGAGGCATGTGTTCTTTATCTCCTTCAGCTGTATCTTCAGGCTGAGTCAGGCTGTCTCTTTCTGCTTCTTCAGAGTCAGCTATACTTTTCTCCTCTGCCTCGCCTGCATTTTCTGCTTTCTCCTCCTCCTCCTCCTCCTCCTCCTCAGCCAGGGGATTCATGACAATTACTACAGCTGAGCATGCAGCTGATTATGCAGCGAAGTCTCTTGCTGAAGCCATTGCTTTGAGGCGTCATGCCTGGCTTCATTCTTTGGGTCTCTGCCAAAGCTAGGGTCACCATTGAGGACCTTCCATGATGAAGATGATCTTGCATGATAAAGAAGGCCTTTTTCATGCCACCACAGCTGAGAAATTGGAGCGTACTAAAAAATGAGGATCACTTTAAGAAATATGGTCTCCAACAGTCCCCACATCAGCGTAAGTCTTCTTGGGTTCATCGTTCTGCCTCTGCGTAGCTTGCTTCTCTGCCTGTGAAACAGTCTTCACAAGGTTCTTCCAGATATTCCCAATCCTCTGGCAAGTACCATTCTTTTCATAAGAAAAAGTGACCAGACTTGAAGTGCCGTCTTTGTCTTCCTCATCCTCTCAATGACATTCCCCTTTCCAGTTTTCATCTGTGTCTGTTTTTTCCAGTTTGGGATTCGATAACATGGGATTTGTGGGTCCTTAGCATCATGGCCAAAGGCTGTGCTATCGAGTTCCATCCACTCCTCTGCTTCTGGAGTGTATCATCTAACACAACCTTCCCAAGCTTTGTCTAAGAGATCAAAACCCTTTTTCACAAGGGGTTCCATTGGGAGAGTCTCTCCCTTGTTTCCTCTTGAGGTACTGTATGGTACTGAAGAGGGACAGGGGACTGCACCCCATCCTGGATCTCAGGGACGTCAACTCCATAGCACCACCAAGAAGTTCAGGATGGTGATGCTTTCTGTAATCCTCCTTCTATTGTGTTGTGGAGATTTGTTTATGACCATCAAGCTCCATATTTCGATCCTCCCCACTCGCTTCCTATGTTTTGCGTGTTGAGGCTGTTGCTTCTGTTTTTGTGTCTTCCCTTTTGGCCTTTCAGCAGCACCATGGCAATAGTGGCAGCTTTCCTGATTTCGCTCCAAGTTCATCCCAGAATTGGATGATTCTCTGATGAGTTTCTGCCTCCTGACACCAGTTTGTCAGTCTTTAATCTGATGGACATTGCCGTCAAACCTGCTCATGGATGTTCTGGTTTTCATCCCCAAACCCATGAGAATATTGACAACAGATGCATTGATGCCTGGTTGGGGAGCTCACATAGGGACTCTAGCTGTCAGAGGTACTTGGTCTCTTCAGGAGAAGGGAAACCATATCAACTTTCTTGAGCTTCTTGCTGTGGTCAAAGCTTTCAGAGCCTTTGAATCTCTCCTTGCCAAACATGTTCAGGTCACAACAGATAACACAACAGCATTTTTTTGTTTTTGTTTGAATAAACAAGGAGCCATTCACTCCAGATTCTTCTTGATCTCACCATTGGGTTCTGGGATTGGTGCATTGTGAGGGACAGCAGTCCTGTTGCAGTTTACCTTCCAGGGAAGGGAAGCATTCTCGCTGACAATCCACAGTATATCACAAACCCAGTCACCCAAGTGGAAGCTATTTCCTCAAATCTTGCATACGATATTTAACCATTGGGGCCATCCAAAGTTGGACCTGTTTTCCACTACAGACATTCATTAGTGTCCTCGCTACTGCACCTGGGGAACTCCTTGGTTGGGCATACTAAGAAATCTGTTTCTTTTTGATGGGAATTATCTTTTCTATGCCTTTCCTCTCTCTCCGTTCATCACCAGAGTCCTGGTGAAGGTCAGGGACAACAATGCAGATTGCATTCCAGTGACATCTTGTTGGCCTCAACATTGGTGGTTTGCCACATACTTGCATGTGTTTCATCTCTTTCTCAGATTCCCATTTTCTCACGGTTTCCTCACCCAAGCCAACAGTCGGATTCGACACGTGGATCTTTGTGCCCTTCATCTCATGGCTTGAAGGATATTCTCCTGGAGCTGATAGCCATCCCTCACATAGAAAATCAATCAAGAAGTCGTATTGCTATACAGAGGGCTTCTTCTCTTTCCTCTTCCTCTCAAAGAGAGTTTCATTATCAGGAGGTGCACCTTCTTGTCACTCTGCTGCTGCTGCCTCCTCCTCCTCCTTGTCTGAGTTGTCCAGGGGGTGAGTTATGACATTGTGTATCCTTTGGTTAAGGTTTCCTTCAAAGGAAACCTTTCCTTGTTAACATCTTTCCTTCTAAAACTGTCATCGCTCCTGCCTGGGACGTAACTGCTGGTTCTCTCCCGGTTAACAAGGTATCCTTTTGAGCCCCTTGCCTTGTGTGACTTGCAGCTCCTCATGTGGAAGACAGTGTTCTTTGTGGCCATCACCTCTGCGAGGAGGCCAAGTGAGCTGGCCACTTTGAGTGGGGGACCTGCTGTTCCTCCAGTTACACAAAGACAAGGTCATCCTGTTTCCAGGTGTCACTTTTTTTCTGAGTGGCTTCCTTCTTTCATTTTCTCAGAGCTCTCGCTTCCAACTTTCTTCCTGAACTCATCCATGTATGATGAACACACCTGGCATATGCTAGATGTCAAATGTGCCCTTTCCTTCTGTGTTGATTGGACAAAACACTTCAGGAAACCCCCTAGAGTTTTTGTCTGCTATTGAACTCATCAGCAAGGTTGTGAAGCTTCCTTGCAGTGCATTTCTAAGTGGGTGGCTGCTACCATCTCATTAGCCTACCAGACTGCCAGAAAGCCAGAGCCTTCTTCCGTCTGTTCTCATTCCATGCGGGCTGTCTCCATTTCATCTGCATTCTTGTCTGGTGTGTCCACACAGACTATCTGTCAAGCAGCTACTTGGGCTCAGCCACTTTTTAAAAGCACTAATTAGACTTTATGTTTTGGTCAGAGATTCAACTTTCTTTGGCTTGTCTGTGCTACAGTTGTTGCAAGCATAGTCTCACCCTCCATCCAGGTGTGTATAGCTTGCTAATCTCCCATATGTGCGAGTCACACAGACCACAAAGAAGAAAAGTAGGTTGCTTGCCAGTAATAGTGGGAGGGGTCGTATGAACTCATATAACCCACCTGCCTCCTCTCTTATTGCTCTGCTTGACTTCCTTGGTTACTGGCTGCTCTGTCAGACATGGAGCTGAAGAGGTTTGAGCAGAAACCTTGCTGAGCATGTGCAGTATGGGAGAGTGGGGTGGGTTCAGTTGAAGAGGTCTAGTTGTAGAGGTTTCTGAAGATGGCCTGTGCAGGTGAAGAGAATCTCATATATGTGAGTTCACAGAAGACCACTAAAAAAAAAACAGTTACAGGTAAGCAACCTGCTTTTCTCTGCCAGAGAGCTCTGGTGTCTTCCTCTAAGAACTGCCAATCCTAGGATTTTGTAGGCTGCAGCCATGGTCAATAAAGTGGTAGCAAAGTGTCATAGTTATGTAGTGTGAAAGATACCTGTGTCTCAAGGAAGTGCCTGAATGCTCTTAGCAAAACTATGGAGCAATTGATCTTCAGGGCATTAAGGGAAAAATATAGCTATCAAAAGAATTGTACGCCTTGTAAACCTGGAAAGAAATTTAGGGAGAGAGTACAGTCTGTCTCTTTAAAAAATGTATTAGATATTTGAATCAAATATAAAAAGGTATTGGCTCCGGGAATATCTCCATTAACTCCAGTGATACTGCTGGAGGGTTTTCCAGCACATTTAAGAAATGAAGTGGAAATAAAGCTGGGAGGACAAGAAATAATAAGATTGAAGGAATGGTTTGAAAAAATGAAAAATAAGTGTTATCTGGAAAAAGCATTAAGAGAACAAGAAATTATATGGTTCAAATTAATACAGTTAGAGCAGTGGACAAAAAAATGGTTAAAGGGGGGAGATTGTAGAAAATATACAAAATCTGAAGAATTAATTTTACAAGCCGGCCAAGAGAAAACTACTGTAAAAGGTATTACAAGTAAAATTTATAAAATATTATTGGAAAATGAAGATTTGCAAGATTATCTTAAAGATTTATGGGAAACAGATGTAGCAATTGTAATAGATAGATGTAGGTGGGAGAAAATATGGAATATGCGTTACTTGTAAACACTATCAGTAAGAATAAAAGAAAATTATTATAAGATAGTATGGAGATGGTATCTAACACCGGTAAGATTGAACCAAATAGATAAAAAGTATTCAGCACAGTGTTGGGAGGGGATGTCAAGAATTGGGGATGTATATTCATATATGGTGGCGTTGTAAATATGTGCAGAGCTTTTGGCAAATGGTAGTGGAGATAAATACACCCTTACGTCCTGAAATAGCGTTACTATCATATTATGACAAAATACAAGAGTCCCAAGTTACTAAGGATTTATTAACAAATTTGTTGACAGCAGCAAGGTTAATAATAGCAAGGAAATGGAAAACACAAAGCAATTATCAAATAGAAGAACTGCACAGTGAAGTATGGGATATAGCTATAAATGAGAAATTAACAAACAGTATTAAAGAAAAAAGGGAATGCTCAATAAGAAAGATTTTGGAGAGAAATGGAACAAGTTTTTAGAATTTGTATTAATAAAGGAGAGAGGGAACAAACCAGTGTTGGAAACAATGGAATTTTGGAAAGAGGGATGAATGTAAGGTTGAGGTCCCAGGGTGGAGGGAATCACTTATATGTTAATAAGTATAATCGTTATATGCGTTGGATTTATAATTTACAGTATATGTTTTTAAAAAATAAATAAAAATTAAAAACCTATCCCAGAAGTTCGGTTTTTCAGAGTTTTACTTAGCAGAGACCTTAATCTCACTGAAATTATGTTTGACAGATGTATCTTTACAGGAGTATTTTGCATCTCTTAGGACAAAAAATATATTTCCCTAGTACATGTGTGGCCCAGAAAATTATCTTTTTAAAATTGATAAGTTTTGTTTGTAGAAAGAATGAATCAGAAGGTAGTTACCTGTCAATTGAGTTCAATAAGTATTGACTATCTCATTTGCTAATGTAACATTGTCAGACAGGAATGAGGCTTGACAGAGCTTATGCTGCTGCCTGAGTCATGTTTTTTCCCCATCACCCTGATGCCATATAATTTTGGATGTATGGTGGCAATGTTACTCTGATATCATAGTTACTGGCATGCCCTCCCCTGGATTCTGGGTATTAGAGTAGAATCCATGGAAGGCTCCGACATGAGTTTGGTTCCTGGACTGATTTCCCTGCCTGGGCCTCTCAGTCCCTGGAATGCAGCCAGCCCACCTTTAGCCTGGGAATGTTTCTCCTCTTGAGACTTCAAGGCCACGCCACCTGGGTGCATCACTCCCCCTCCTCCCCCTGCATACCGTTCTCACACTGGAAGGGTTTATCTATTGTCTGTGGTTGTGGTAGCTTTAGTTCTGGCTTTTGCATGTTACCAGAATGCATTGCCTTGCTCGATAAAGAAATCTTGTTGAGTTACTGTGAGTGTGTTATTGATGCATCACAGTTACAGATGTTGGTATGATGGCACTGCTGCAGTGGAAGGCAAACAAATTGAAACTTAATCCAGACAAGACAGGTGCGCCTAGTTAGTCAAAAGGCAGATCAGGGAATAGGGATTCCGCCTGTGCTGGATGGGGTTACCCTTCCCCTGAAAGCACATGTGCACAGCTCCTGGATTCAACCTTGAGCCTGGAAGCTCAGGTTTTGGCAGTGGGTAGAATCATAGAATCATAGAGAAATGCATTTGCACAGTTAAGGCTTGTGCATCAGCTGCTCTTGTTCCTTGAGACATCAGATCTGGCCAAGGTGATACATGGCTTAGTTATATCCCGTTTGGATTACTGTAACATGCTGTGTGTGGTGAGAAAACTTCAGGTGGCCCAAAGAGCTGCATCTAGATTGCTTACTGGGGCTGTTTACAGGTAGCATGCAAACCCCTTCTTGCAATGGGTCCACGGGCTGCAGAGGTCCATTTTTGAGCACAATTCAGAATGCCAATTTTGACTTGTAAAGTCCTATACAACTCAGGTCCAGATTATTTGCAGAATCATGTTCTTCCCTACAAGCCTCCCCATGTTTTGAAATCTGGGGAGACCCTGCTCTCTGCCCCACCACCCTTACCAGTGGAAATACAGGAGAGGGCTTTCTTGGTAGCTACCCCCAGGCTCTGGAACTCCCTTCCCAGAGAGGTTAGTCTGGCACCCTTCCTACTCTCTTTCCATAAACAGCTGAAGACTCTGATATTTTGACAGGCCTTTGAGGACTGATTGTTTAGGGGGCAATGGGCCTTGTATAATGCTGGCTTCCTATCACAAATGCACTGGATTTTTTTAATGTTATTTTGTTGTTCTTTTTTAAAGGTTTATGTTTTTAATTGGTTTTGATTTTTTTATAATTTAATCACTTTTTAACCTTTGTATTTTGTGAATTTTTAACTTTTTATTAAATCTGTTGTAAGCGATCTTCAGTCCTGATCTGGAAAAAAGGTGAAGAAATAATAATAACAATAATAGATTAAATTTCATTGTCTTCTACCAGAACAAAGATCTTTTTAGATAATTTTTAAATGAACCATTCCTGTTTGTATTTTAGGTTGTTATGCTGGCAATGTACAATTTATCTCTGGAAGGAACTGGCCGCCAAGGTTATTTCAGATGGAAGGAAGATATCTGTGCTTTCATTGAAAAACACTGGAGTTTTCTATTGGGAAACCGGTAATGGCATTGGATAGTCTTAAAAGTGAAAATAAATTGAACAAAAATCCAAATACAGGTATACTTCAGTTAATTAAGTTGATGCATTTCTCGGCATTATATCTTTAACAAAAAAAAATTGGTACTAGAGGCAGAAATAACATGGAAAGAATAGGGATAAGTGTCTGGGAAGTGAAACAAAATGCTAATTTTGAAACTTCTAGAAATTACTTCAGTTCTTCCAAAATGCATCTAGTGACATTTTTCTTCTTTGATCTGCTTCCATTTTTCTTATTTCCATTTTGGTGGCCAAACATACTTTTTTTAACATGCTGGGGGGAGCTGATGAAACAGGCTTATCTTCTCCCCGCTTTTCTCTCTGTTTTGCTGTTCACACATATTCTGTTAGGGATTCTGGAGATAGCTACTGTTTACCTTGCCTCTAGTAGGTAGCTCTGGTACACACAATTGGCTAGAGTGTACTCCTGCTCTTGTGCAATTCAGGGTTTAATGCATTGTTTACTGAAGAGATGCCACTGCAACCCAACACCAAAATTCTGTTTTTCCATCCCTCCTTCGTTATGCTTCCAGTGTTGATGCTGATAAAAAAACCCTTCCAACTAAGCAGAGGACAAGAGGGGAAAGAGGGCTAGGTAGGCATAAAAATACTTTTTTAAAGGAGCTTCTTTGTCAGAGGCTTTGTTAATTGAGGTATGCCTGTATGTGAAGAATTTAATCCACTTTTCCTGATTGAAAGTAAAGAAGAACCAGTTTGTGTAGCTGATGAAGGAATGGATTGAATCAATGCACCTGCTTTCAAATTTTTGCTTTAACCATACAGGTTATGGCAGACACACAGCGTTATGTAAACCCTACTAGAGAAGCCATAAATTAGATAACGGGGCATGTTAACATGGAATGGTATCATTATGGTCTAGAGCCATGGTTCTTAACTTGTGGCTAATGATACAGCTGAACTCAAGCTGAAAGGATACTCAGTTGTTGACATGCTCATCAGAGGTGAAAGTAAAGTCTGAAGCTGGATGACATATAGGAACATGAAATGTGAGAAGTATGAATCAGGGAAGCTAGACATAGTAAAACAAGAAATGGAACATATTAACATTGTAATACTTGGGGTGAGCAAGTTAAAGTGGACAGGAATAGGACATTTTGAGTCAGTGTTTTACTAAGGAAATGAAAACCTAAGAAGAAATGGAGTGACATTTATAGTGAGGAGAGATGTAGCAAAAGCCCTTAAGGGATATAATGCAGTGTCTGACCAAAGGGAAACCCCAGCTACAGAGACAGAAGAGGAAGAAATTGAAAGGCCCTGTATTGGAGTCCAGAAAGAAATTGATCGGAAACCCCCCCCCCAAAAAAAAGCTTTGGAAAAAGACTTTTTTTCCAACCCCCCACCCCGGGTTCAGTTTTCTAGGCATCAGACTACTTCCCTTCTGTGATTTGTGCCTTGTCAACAAACTAGAGAAAGAAGCTAAAAATAAATTTGCCTTTTGCCATTACTTGTTGGCCTTGCAAAATAGTTTTCTGTTTGCTTGTACCTGGCAGTCATTTTGTAAATGAGCTCTCAACATGATAGCTATATCAATAGAACTTTGTTGAAATTCAGAATGTGCTTAATACCTCAGAAGAGCCCTGAACTATAATCTCTGGTGTAATTTTGAGTTATGAAACTTATAAGACTGTCATTTTTTCCCCTATAGAATATAATGAGAAACATTTAAAATAAAACTTACTTCTCTCTGCATAGAATCAATTTTATGAAGCCTCCTTTCTGAAAAAAACAACAAAAAATACAGGAAAAATTAGCTGTGGAGAGGGAGGCATGTGCATTTCTATAATACAGATTTTCAATGGCAGCAAAAATATTGGCGTTGCACATAAACTGGAATACAGTAGCACCCCCATATCCGCTGATTCGTCAACTGCTGATTCAATTATTTATTTTTATTTTTTTATTTAGTTAGTTATACTCTGCTCTTCAGCCACAAGGCTATCAGAGCAGCTTACAAATTGTTTTTAAGCAATAGCAATTTACACATCTACACTGCATTAAGCAGTTTCCAATATGTGTTAACTAATTATCTGCGGTTGCCAATGGCAGGGGACAAAGGGGGGAGGAGGGATCTCGCTTCCCTCCTCCCTTCCCCTGGGAGGGCTCTGGTTGCAGTGGGGGCAAAGGGGGAAGGGAGTGGGAAGGATAGATCTCACCTCCCTTCCCCCCCCCGTGAAAGCTCCAGCCACGGCGGGGGTGATGGCAGGGGAGAGGGAGGGGGGAGGAAGAATCTTGCCTTCTCCATCTTTTCCTCTGGGAGGGCTCTGGTCATGGTGGAGTGAAGGGGGGAGGAAAGAGGAGGAGGGCTCTTGCCTCCCCCTCCCTTCCCCTGGGAGGGCGGTGGTGGCGGTGGGGGTGTGGCTCCTCTGCCTTACCCATTGCTCGGCAGCAATGGTGATGGCAACAGCAACATGGCTCAGTCTGGGTGAAAACCCTCTGCCTCTCCCACTTCCTCTGCTTCACCCCCCCCCCCAGCAGCACCAGCAGCAGGTGAAGGGAGGAGAGGAGGAGGGCTCCTGCGGCGGCAGCGGGGCGGTGGTGGTGGGTGGCTTTCACCATTATCCGCGGATGTCACTATCCACAGGGCCCCCTGGAACCAACCCCCCTGTGGATACAGGGGTACTACTGTATTTAACAAGCAATAAATATAGCAAACTGTGCAAATATTAACACAAGAAAATATTACTAATTCTGCCAAGATACTTTTTATAAAAAAAACCCTTTTAATACAATACAGTAAATTAAAATTTGAAGGTCCATAGCACAAAGCTCTTTGTATCTATGGGAGGCACAGATCCCTTTACAATGTTAGATTATTGGCAACATTTAATTCCATACTGAAATTGAAGTGTGCCTGACATAACTTTGCCAGCATTTGCTACAGTGGGCAGTTTTGTGTTACGTGAGAACTTTGACAGCTTTTTGAACTTGCTGGTCAGAACTTTGTGAAACCAGTTAAAGATTTCTTTCCTTGACAGATCTAAATAAAGTACAACAGTAGTTTTTAACAGAATTTGACAGAAATAAGTGATATGCTGTTCCAAAAATGGGAGAAAGGGAGGATGTCTCAAATTTCAGCACCTTTTAACTTGTAATATTTCTAGCAATGTTTATTTGATTTATCTGAGATTTGATATAGACCTTATCAAGTGGATCTTGGATTTCAGCTTTCAAGTTAATAGCTCAGAGATGTAATTTTTATAAGAAATGGAGCTGTGATTCTTATAATGCTGGGACTCAGCCTTTTTGCAACCTACCTTAACTAAACACTCACATGCTCCTTTAATATTTAAATAACATTTTTATCTTGCTGTAGTTTGTTGTGGCATAATTTATGTTATTGTTCTCTTAAAACACCTTAGGTAATACCAACAAGAAGAAAATGTTCCATATCCTCTCACCACAGCATCTACATAGTCTCAATATAATACTACCATAGCTTCATGGATAATTGATAGAAATTGCACATAACTTAAATGCTTTTTCTAAATGAATAAAACACAGATTTATAATGAAAGGCACTATGATTAATCTGTTGCTAGTGGCAGCTTGTGGACCAAATTTTAGTGGGAGAGCCTCACATCTGTTCCATTGTCGTCTTTCACTTTACATTAAAGGCTACCATCGAATGAGAAATATTTTTGCTTAGTACCGTACATTTTCCAGCAGTGGAGGGGAAACCTCCTACAATGAATTGTTCCTCCTGTTTACTCTGATAGGCATGGTAGCAGTCAGCAAGAGAAGCAGTGCATGAATAACAGTCTTGTTCCTGCCTTGCTCTAGATAAGTTGTTCTTTTTTTTTGTTTTTTACTTTCTCTCACATCTAAAAAAAAAGTAGATTGGTTCTTTCTTAGATTATATTCTATCTTTTTTCTGCCTGTTTCCTCTATGGCTAGTTTTTTGGCTTGTGAGGAAGATTGTCTGAGAATTCCTCCTCCACACCTCAATTTCCACCTCTGGGCTGCCATTTCCACCATAGAAATCTGCATGGAAATGGCACAGATGGAGAGGAAAAGATATTCCCATTTGTGACTCAGGCACTTTCTGCTGCAATCAGCAGGCCCAGAATTGGCTTAGGGTTGCAGCCAAAACATCAGCTCTTGATGGTAAGAGTGGATCTTCGATTCCCCTTCCAATGGTGGCCGGGCAGACCCTCCATCCAGACCTATGTAACTGGGTCCAGATGGTCATTGCCCAAGAGGGAGCAGCCCCTGGTGGTCTCATTCCTTCCCATTCACCCTCACACACCCCTCCACCAAGGCACAATAATGTTGGGCTTCCCAGAGTATCTGCTGTCTCTCAGAATCATGTTCACTGGGAATCCTCTTTCCCCCACTCCCTCAATGAAGGGAGCAGCTATTCCTAGAACCGAGCATGGGATCTTCAGACCAAAGCAACAATACCACACCCACCATTTAGAAAAAGGAGGGAAGGACTCTTCTTCAACAGTGGCCACTTTGGGTCACAGGATGACAGCTTCTGTCAAACAAAGGGGCAATAAAGCAGTATCCAAGCATGCCCTAAAAGAGGAAGACTTCTGTGAAGCCCCCATTGTCATCTCACTCCTCAGATGAGGAGGGTTCACCTGATTGAGTTTCTGCTTCAGTTTCTGTGTGTGGAGGGGGAATTGGACAGGGGTGAGGAGGATTAGGCCTCTGAGGCTCCTTCCTCAGACTTTTTCAGACTGAAGACTTTGCCATCTTTCCATGTTCATCAGATGCTTCCCAGCCTGAGGACCTGGGCCTTTCCCCCTGGCAAGGGTGTCTCTTTCCCCAAGCCAGGTCCTCTTCCTCTGATGTTCCTTTTCCTGCAGGCTTGATGAAGATGGTAAGGGAAGAGTGGTCCAGATCTTCTGCAGTCTGTGGCAGTTAAAAGGTTTTGCAATTTACTTAAATCAGTTGTCCAAGCTCCAGACCCCTCTTGTGGATCCCCTTGTTTCAGCCCCAGTGTCTTCTTCGCTCTGTACTGAGGATGATGAGGACACATTGAGGATTCCTGAGGAGGGAAGGATTTTTACCAAAGAGATCCTAGGAGGCTTTCTTACGGGCAATTAGAGCTGGTTATACCATATCTATTTTTTCCAGATCTGTTTTTTTATGGGCCAGGGAACTCTTCAGTGAGGTTCCTCAGGGCAATCTTAAATTACATCAGAGAATTAACAAATTGCTGAAAGTGGCCACTTTCTTAGTTGATGCCAGCCTTGATGTTATTCATTTTAGTTAAGGGCTCAAGCGGCGACTATCCCTGTACGCCATCAAGTTTGGCTAAAAAATTGGCTGTTGATGTCTGCTCTAAGGAAAAGCTCATCTTTTCTCCGTTTGGGGGCACTAAGCTCTTCAGGGAGGCTCTTCATCCTTTATTGGTAGGCACTAAAGATAAGAGGAAGGTGTTAGTTTCTTCTCAAAAAAAGGACAACAGGAGAACTTTCCACCCAGGGCAGTCTTCCTTTCATCCCTGCAGGAATAATTATAGCTCCTTTCATTCCAAAGACAGCAGATTTGGCAGACCACAATAGTCTGATCACAGATACCAATCCAGGCATCAGCTGCCTCAGCAGGGGCAACACAGATCTAATAGCAACAATAATCCTATCAATTCAAGAAGCATATGAAGAATAGCATCAGCTGGTTTTGGAGGCCATTCAGCACCTGATCGAGATTGGGGTTATTGAGACAGTTCCATTCCATTGGTCTCAAAGACCAAGGGGCTGCTACTCCCATTTTTTCATAGTTCCCAAAAAGAACAACTCTTGGAGGGCAATTTTGGATCTGAAATGGGTTGACCAGTTTGTGAGGAAGCACAAATTCAGGATGGAGACTCTCAGAACAACCGTGGAAGTTCTCAGACTCTGAGATTTTCTTGCATCTCGATCTTTCAGAAGCATATCTTCACATCCTAATTCACATACACTGCAAGAAGTTTCTACACTTTGCCTACACTTTGCCCTTTTAGTACAAAGTCCTTCCATTTGGGCAGTCATCTTCCCAAGGGATTTTCACCAAAGTGATGGTAGCCCTAGTAGCCTATTGGAGACAGCAAGGGATTCATGTTTACCCTTAGTTAGATGATTTATTGATCAAGTCTGCTTCCTTCCATCAGGCAGTTCATGATGTTCATGTTGTTCTTTCTTCACTATCTGACCATGGTTTTCTGGTCAATGGTGGGAAGAATCACCTCTGCCTATCACAGCAGATCCAGCACCTTGGGGGTATTCTAGACACGTCCTAGGGACTAGTCTTGCTTCCTCCAGAAAGGGTGCAGGCCACTTAGTCTATAATCTCTCAGGTGCATCGTGCCTGTACTTCAGATCTTATTCTTTTGGCTTGTCTTTAGGGACTCATGATTGCCTCAATTGTCTGTGTTCCATGGGCTCATTTCCATGCCAGAAAACTCCAGTGGTTTCTGCTGTCCCACAAGAAGCAGGAGAAACATGTACACACAGATTTTCCAAGGCAAGCTCTAGAATCACTCAGGTGGTGGATCCCTCCCACAGTCTGCAAGGAGCAACCAATTTGGAATCCTCCACAGGTAAAGATCATCATGAATATCAAGCTTCAGGGCTTGGGGGCTACATGCAACTTCAATTATGGATAGGGGAGATGGTGTCCAGAATATCTCAGGCACAGTATAAATTGGTTGGAGCTAAAGGCAGTCAGGTTGGCCTTCCTGCACTTCTGTCACTTGGTGCACCAGAGGTCAGTACTAATCAGGATAGACAACATGATTGTCAAGGTGCATGTGAATTGTGAAGGCAGGACTCGTCCTTGGTCCCCCATGGCAGAAACAAGAACTCTACTAATATGGTCTGAGTGTCATCTTCTCTTCTTAAGAGCAAAGCACATCAATGGGAGATTAAATATAAGAGCAGACTGGCTAAGCAGTACCAACGGCAATCCAGAAGAGTGGCATCTTTATCTGCTGTCCTTCCAGTTGATTACAAGCCCTTTTGGGCATTCAGGAGGTGGATCTATTTGCCTCCTCAATCAGCAATCAGATGAACAGGTTCTACTCCAGGTTTCAAACTCTGGATCAGAAGGGATTGCTGTTCTAATGTCTTTGTGGCCTTCAACTCCACCCTACATATTCCCACCAACACCTTTCCTGTCAAGACTACTGAGAAAAGTAAGGTCAGAAAGAGCTCCAGTTATTTTCATAGCCATCCCCCTGCTGGCCTTGCAGAGTGTGGTTCTCTGAGTTGCTTGCACTGGAGTTGGGTCTCCTGTGTCTACCCATCTGTTTAGATCTACTCTCCCAGGGACAGGTGGTTCATTGGGATCCTGCTTGGCTCAACCTTCAAACCTGGAGATTGAGCAGGACACGCTCCTGATGAAGGATCTGCCAATGACTGTGGATACTCTTATCAATTCCAGATGCCCCTCTACCAGGTATATGATTATACCCTTTGCTCTTTTCAAAGATGGTATGAAGAGGAAGGGGATTTGGTTACTGGTCGGTCTCAGTTAACACTATTGCTTTTTCTTCAGGATGGACTTGACAAGGGACTTTGTCCAAATGCCATTAAGGAACTGGTTTCTACCAGATCTTCTGTTTTTCCAGTTAAGCAATATCAGAAATTGTCATTTTATCCCCTCCTCAGGAGGTTCCTGAGAGTGGCCTCATTGCTGAAACAACCAACCATCCGTCAATATCCTGCATGTGATCTTCATAAGATTCTTACTGCATTGACTAAACCTTTTGAGTTTTTGAGACAGCTATTGCTCAAGCTTCTGACATGTAAGGTTCTCTTTCTTTACAGCCATTACTTCTGCAAGAAGGGATTTGGAGCTTGGGGCATTGTCAGTCTGAAAAGTCCATTCAGATTTAGTAGTCTTGAAATTAGGCATAAAGGAAGGATCCAAAGTTAACACTGTATCTTCTTCGTGGTCTCTGTGAATCCACACAGCTGGGTAATGCCTGCACAAAGCACTCGGAACCTTCTAGAATTGCTAGGCAGATTTTTGGCAGTAGCCCCGCCCATTCCAACAGTCGCTCTGAGGCGATACCACCTATTCCCCTCAGTTCCTTTTTGTCTGCCGCACAAACAGCATGCTAAGGAACTTTGCTCCTTTTGTATCGTTTTTGATTTCGTTTTCACAGCTTTAACTTGGTTTGGAATGATTGCTGTAGCTTCTCGATTTTGGACTGATTTTCCTTCGACTTCTGGACTGTTGACAATTCTTTGCCTCACTCCCGGATTTTGTTTGCTATCAACGTTAACGACCAGGACTGGACTCTGACAACTTTCTGAGGTATTTGTAAAATGGCCTCTAAACCAGCAACATTTAAACACTGTTCTATTTGTCAAGCCAAGTTGCCTAGCTCGGATGGCCACTCTAAATGCTTGATTTGCTTGGGTGAGTCCCATAATGTGGAGGCGTGTCAGCACTGTAAGGCTTTCACCCCACAGGCCAGAAAACAACGCATGACTTGCCTTCGCTCTTTTTTGTATGAGCGGGCACTGGTGCCTTATACAGCACCTTCAGCAATGATCTCTGTGGCCCCAAAATAATCTTCTGCTTCTGTGACCGAGCCCACCTCGGCTCAGAAACGAGGCTGTTTGATGTTGAGCTTGGCTAAAAGTCATAGGGCTCAATCCATCAGTCTGTCCGGATGCCGTCCTGTGGTATCTGTCCATGAAACCGAGTCATTGAGAGCTACTGGAGTGGTTCAAGATCAAACAGCCGCTGTTACCAAGACTATGCTTTCGACTGATGGAATGGGCCCAAGGTGCTTCTGAGTCGAGAGTCCATACCTCACATTCTGTGGGAGCTCAGAGGTCCTCTGATTCTGATAGAGGCTGCTTTTCCTCGAAACCATCAGGTTCCAGTAAGGACAGGGATTCTTCTGTGTCTTCTTGAGTGGAAAAACAGAAAAAGAAGAAGGTGAAGCATGTGTCCCCAAGACCATCAACTTCGAAGGATGTCTCCAAGGATAAGGCTTCAGTCCCGGCACCTACAGCGAGCCCATGAAAATGTGTCTGCCAGGATAGGGAGCAATCACCTACTCCATCAGTTGAAGTTGTTAATGTTGAGATGGCCCAACTATCTGAAGGCAAGTTGGTTTCACCCCCTCATGGGAGGGCACATTTTCCTCTCATCGTTACTAGAGAAGAACTGTTGACTAGCCGCTCTGCTCGGGAAGGTCCACCAGATCAGCCAATAGTGGCATATTCACAGTCATGGTCAGGGTTTCCGACGATTGCCAGACCGTCACCTACACCTTTGTTTCATGGGTTGGACACGGTCCATACATACGGCGCTTTCAATGTGGCTCGGTCGTCTCTGGTGGACTTTCCATCCTCTCCTTTTCGAGTTCATGCGACTATCTTTGAGCACAGAAGGTCATTTGTTTTCCCTGATTCAGAGGAAAGATATTACTACCACTTGCCTCCCCATTTGTCCTACCATCTTACAGATCTGGTATCGACTTTTCATACCCAGTCTTCTGTAAAGAAACTTGTCATGAAGGACAGTGGGAGCCAAGTCATGCCTCCACGAGGTCAGATCCACAGTCTTGTCGAGGATATTCGGCCTCCTTCCCATCCCTGCTTACGGTACCGGTAGACGTGCCTCCTCCACACCCCCACTGTACCACCTCGCTAAAACATCAACCCCGTAGCTGCTTGGGATCGTCATCTTCTTCTTCTGATGACTTGTATTTGCCATATGTGCCCATGATACTGTCACCTCCACCTGATTTGCTTGACGACGATTCATCTTCACCAACTGATGACATCCGATCCTTTGCGGAACAAATGGTACGGATGGCTCATACTCTTGATATAAAGTTCAAGGAGAAACAGGACTCTATCATCGCATAAAAGCGAAGGCATCACCGGTAGCAAACATTCCGGTGTTACCATCCCTATTAAAACTCACCCAGGGTTCTTGAGAAAACCCATCTTCATTGCCGTTCACTTGTAAAAGAATTGACCGCCTATACAAGATTGCTGGCGGCGATATACTGTGGCTTAGAGAACATCCGAAGCCAAATTCTGTGGTCGTTAAGGCTTTGCAACAGAGAAGACAACGTCGCTCCAAATCCACTCTTGCTGAACTGGAGGGCAGAAAACTGGATATCCTGGGGGGAAAGCTATATTCCTCATCTGAGTTTTAGGATCTCAAATTATGTGGCTTGTATGGGAGCGTACCAACAGGTTCTGTGGGAACGGATGTCTCCATTTCTCCAGGACCTTCCAGAGGAGCAGAAGAGGGTGGTCCATGCTATTCAAGTGGAGGCCCAAACGTTAGTGGGCCAACAGATGAACTCCACTCAACACGTCGTGGACTGCGCAGCTAAGTCTGTTGCTGGGTCTATATCTCTCCGATGACATGAGTGGCTCAGATCCTCTGGACTGAGTCCCCAGGCTTGTTCCACAACTGAGGACATGCTGTTTGATCATAACGAGCTCTTCAATCAGTTGACGGATGAAAAGTTGGAATTTACTTTAAAAATGCATAACATGGCTCGCAGATATGGTATGCCATCTTCCTCTTCTCAGGACAGAGGTCGGTCTGGGTGGCAGGATCTTCAGCAGACTTGCCAGTATTTACTTACTTACTTACCAGTGGTTCTATGACATTTTCTATTGCAAGGAGTTTCAGATTTGTCCCTTTAAGCTACCTTGTCTAATACAGGTTAATGTGGTTCAAGGCACTCATTTGTCAGTCTTATTCACTGATATTATTGGGTTTGTGTTGTTAGCATGACATTCCTACCTCCTGTGGTTAAGCTTGCTAGTCTACCCGGCTGAGTGGATTCACAGAGACCGCGAAGAAGATGGTGAGGTTGCTTACCTGTAACCATAGATTTTTGAGTGGTCTTCTGTGAATTCACACAGACCCGCCCATCCTCCCCTCTATGTCCTGTTTGATGCTTAAGTTCTTTGATGCTGCTGCTTGCGGCGTCCTATATGGAACTGAGGGGAATAGGCGGTATCGCTTCAGAGCGACCGTTGGAATGGGCGGGGCTGCCGCCAAAAATCTGCCTAGCGATTCTAGAAGGTTCCAAGTGTTCTGCACCGATGCAGGAATTACCCAGCTGTGTGAAGTCACAGAAGACCACTTGAAGATCTGTGGTTATAGGTAAGCAACTTGACATTTTCACAGGCTGCAGGAGTTCCTTTACTTCTTTTTGTCCTCAACCAGTCAGTCCTATAGAAAAATCTTGGCATGCTCTGGATGTATGTAGAGCCCTCAGAATTTTCCTCAAACATACCTGACGTTTCAGAGTCTCAGCCCATCTGATTGTCTCTTTCCAACTGGCTACTATGGGCAAGAAAGTGTCATCTTCCACCTTAGCTAGGTGGGTTAAGGCCTGCATGACCACATGCTACTTAGTTACAGAGTTTTCCCTGCCTGGTGCAGTTGCTGCTCATTCTACTCGTAGTGCAGCTACGTCTACTGCTCTAGCTATGAATGCTCCTCTAGTAGAAATTTGCAGGGTTGCCATTTGGTTTTCACTGTCACGTTTGTGCACCAGTACTATGTAGATGCCTTCACCTCTGTAGAGGCCTCCAGCAGATGTGTTCTGCAGCGGGTAGTGGCCTTACCTGTGAGATATTCATTTTCAACAGTAGATGGGAAACCTCCTCCCCACCTGGCCTTTTCTTCTGTGTTATTGCTGTTTTCTTATTTACATGGATTGATTTGTTCATGGGTTGCTCCCCCCTGCTGGCTGCTACTGCGGAACTTTGTTCTGCCTATTAGAGTGAATGGGAGGGACAACCCACTATAGGAGGTTTCCCCATCCACTGCTGAAAGTGAACATCTCACAGGTAAGGCCAGTGTTCCTGTTTCCACTAACCATAGAATGAAAACTATCCCTCCAAATTTTAGGATAAATTAGAGTTAGTATAGAGTACAGTTGACCCTTGGTATCCATGGATTTGGTATCCACAGATTTAAGTATTCACAACTTGAAAATATTCTTAAAAAAATAATAATCCAAAAAGCAAACCTTGATTTTGCCATCTTATATAAGGAGCACCATTTTGCTGTGCCATTGCATATAATGGGAGTTGAGTATTCATGGATTTTGGTATCCATGTGGGGTCCTGGAACCAAACCCCAGTGAATATGAAGGGACAACTGTATATCTTTGTTATACTTGCTTATATCTCTGTTAGCCTCTGTTTCTCTTCAAGGTAGTAATCTGTCACAAGATTTGAGTAGACCAAGGTAACATTTCATAGGGTTCAGTTCCAGCTGGATTTTCTGCCCTAGGCACCACAATGTCTTGAGCAAGCCCTGTCTGGCTGACTCCTAACCACATTTAGATTTCTGTTACAACTTATTTTTCTTCTCTTAATTTAGAAAGAAGACATCCACTTGGTGGAGCACTGTTGCTGGTTGTCTTTCTGTGGGAAGTCCTCTGTATTTTCGCTCAGGGGCCCAGGAATTTGGAGAACCAGGGTGGTGGAAGCTGGTTCATAATAGGCCCCCTACAATGAAGCCTGAAGGAGAGAAGCTGTCTGTATCTGCTTTAAAAGCTAAAGGTAATGAGTTGTAAATTGTACACAGGTTTCCACAGTTGAGTGGTGAGATAAGCTTAGTCTTGAAAAATATTTGCTGTGGGAGTGTGTGTGAACTTTGAGGATTTGTTAAGAGAGTGATTTGCACTTCTGTGTACTATTGACCTTCTGTCAGTTTCAACTGATACAAAAATGGATTACAGTTGTCCCTTCATATTTGCTGGGGTTTGGTTCCAGGACCCCCCATGGATACCAAAATCTGTGAATTCTCAAGTCCCATTATATGCAATGGCAGAGAAAAATGGTGTCCTTTATATAAAATGGCAAAATCAAGGTTTGCTTTTTGGATTATTATTTTTTAAAGAATATTTTCAAGCCGTGAATACTTAAATATGTGTATACCAAATCTGTGGGTACAGAAGGGACAACTGTATTTCAAATCTAGAAAGGAATGTACAGTATATTGTAGGTAACATTTCTGCATTGGGTAGGTGAGTGTTGAATGTTGTTGCAAGGGATAGTGAGTGTTGAATAGTGAAGGAGAATTCTAGCATCTTCCATTTCTCATTCGCCCCCCCACTTGATATTGCCTCCTGACCTTTACTTTCATCCCTACTCATTCTCAGATTCATCTAATTATTATTATTAGATTCATCTAATTATCTATTCAGCCCCCTACCTCTCTTTATTGCTTCACAATTTTCTCTCTCGTGATATGTGGGTTTAAAAGTTCAGTACATTTGACAGAGAGTCTATTCTGTGAAGTAGTCTGTGAATTTAAACATGTTAGCAACTTTTTCCTTGTACAGGTTGCACCCTTTATCTGCAGGGTTACATTCCTGGACTTACCATTTATAAGTGAAACTGCAGATAATAGCAAACCCTATTAAAATAAAGGACTTCTGGTACAAACATACCATAGAGTTGTGTTGGAGGACCTAGTGATTCCTAGTGAGGACACCCCTTAGGCATTTTCCAGCACAACTCTATGGTATGTGTCCCTATTTTTTCAGCCGTTGATAACTGAAACCATGGCTATTGGTTCCATGGATATTGGTGGTGACCTATATTTGTATTGCTTTCTGAATGGTTGGGGTTTTTTTGTCTTGTTTTTAAAACCTAGGTTTATACTGTATTACTTATATAGAAGTAGCTGTTGTCCTTGCCATAGAGTTGAGTTCTAAAGTCAACGTTCATAATGCTTGTTAGGAAAACGCACTGCTTATTCTCTAGCAGGTTCAAAACCATCTTTGGATCCAGTCATTACAGTGGAAGGACTTAGAAAACGAGTGAGCCGCAATCCAGTAGAATCTGCCATGGAACTGAAAGAGAAGAGGTCCCGTACTCAGGAAGCCAAGGACATCAGGAGAGCTCAGAAGGAGGCAGCAGGCTTTCTGGACAGGAGTACATCTTCTACACCAGTCAAATTCATCAGTCGGAGCCGGCGTCCTGACATTATACTTGAGAAAGGAGAGGTGGTTGATTTTTCTTCCTTGAGTTCTTCTGATCGAACTCCTTTGACAAGCCCTTCTCCATCTCCTTCTCCGGATTTCTCTGCTCCTGGAACACCAGCTTCACACTCAGCTACACCTAGTCTGCTCTCAGAAGCAGACCTTATTCCAGATATAATGCCACCACAGGCCCTGTTTCATGGTAAAGGCTACTTTAAAGTTTCCTTGTCTCTTAATCTCTATTAGGTCTCATTTACAAAACCATTTCTTGACCATTGTATTGCTGCTGCTGATTAACATCTATGAGAAATACATACATGACTAAGCACTATTAATTCTCAACTATTATAATGACTGCCTTATCTCGGCAATGTAATTATTAGTATTTAGACAAGCACTTACTAGTGATATTGCACTATTGTTAGTACTATTAACCCATCTAAGTGAGCCCAAAAAGTACTTCAGATTATCACTTATTATGATATCAGTAACAATCTTACTATTGGCTGGGTCATGGTAACATTCTTGATTTACACATGTAGAACCATATATAAGAAGAAAAAAATATAGGTGCTATATTTTTTTTTACTACTGTGCTTATTTAGTCTTTTGTAAAGAAGTACTTTTTCAAACTGGAAAAAATTATTTGGCAGTGCTGATTTTCCTTCCCTAACTGTATACACTCCCCACATGTTTGGGGTTGCAGTGGTAGATTGCTTTTAGTCAGGCTAAAATGAGAGCTCTTCTTCAATAGTGAAGAATTGTTCTGATAAAGTTTTCTGAATGTGTGTATCCTAACCACAAATCAGTGTCTGTATTGTGTGTGCTTTACAGCCACAGTTATTATTTGGTGGATTATGCTTAGTCTCTGTCAGTATCTGTAATAAAGAAATGCAGAAAATTGGGAAAGTGGGTAGCTAGAAACTTACAGCAGTTGAAATTGTAGACCTGACTGGAAGAGAGGTCTTCCTCTCTTGTTTCAACTACTGCTTTATGGAAAGATAGGTTTAAACCTCCCCCGGCTTCAGCTTGCAGTATGTTCTTAGTCAGCTAATAGGAGAGGTGAAACAGGATTAAACCTACTTCTGGTAGAAGGTGTGACAAGCAAATCTGATGTTCTTCTGGCAAAATAACTTCAACCACCTTCTGAGTTTCCCCCTATAAGTAAAATAAGTATTTTACTTATTTTCTTTTTCATCTCCCTTACTCAGATCCAAAGCAGCTCCCAAGGTAGACTGCATTTCTGCTTAATGTTCTACTTGGCTGTCATTGCTCTCCCTGATTAACTTACTGGCAAGTTATGTATGACCATAGAATCATAGAATTGCAGAGTTGGAAGAGACCACGAAGGCCATCCAGTCCAACGCCCCTGCCACGCAGGAAATCTTGATCAAAGCATCCCCGACAGATGGCAATCCAGCCTCTGTTTAAATACCTCCAAGGAAGGAGACCCCACCACGCTCCAAGGGAGTGTGTTCCACTGCCGAACAGCTCTTATTGTCAAAAAGTTCCTCCTCATGTTGAGGTGGAATCTCTGTTCCTGGAGCTTGCACCCATTGCTCTGTGTTCCAGTCTCTGGAGCAGCAGAAAACAAGCCTGCTCCATCCTCAGCGTGACATCCCTTCATATACTTAAACAGGGCTATCATATCGCCTCTTAACCGTCTTTTTTCCAGGCTAAACATCCTTTTTTAATTGTGGTGCCCAGAACTGGACACAGTATTCTAAGTGAGGTCTGATCAAGGCAGAATAGAGTGGCACTATTACTTCCCTTGATCTAGACACTATACTTCTATTGATGCAGCCCAAAATTGCATTGGCCTTTTTAGCTGCCGCATCACACTGTTGACTCATGTTCAACTTGTGGTCTACTAGGACTCCTAGATCCCTTTCGCACATAGTCTCATTCAGCCAGGTCTCTCCCATCCTATATTTATGCATTTCATTTTTCCGCCCTAAATGCAGTACTTTACATTTCTCCGTATTGAATGTCATTTTGTTAGCTTTGGCCCAGCTCTCCAGTCTATCCAGGTCATTCTGAATTTTGATCCTGTCCTCTAGGGTATTAGCTACTCCTCCTAATTTGGTGTCATCTGCAAATTTGATAAGTATGCCCCTAATTCCCTCATCCAAGTCATTGATAAAGATGTTGAATAGCACTGGGCCCAGGACAGAACCCTGTGGCACCCCACTGGTCACATCTTTCCAAGACGAAGAGGAGCCACTGCTGAGCACCCTTTGGGTTCGGCCGGTCAACCAATTACAAATCCATTGAACAGTTAACTTGTCTAGCCCACATTTTACAAGCTTGTTTGCAAGAATGTCATGGGGAACCTTGTCAAAGGCCTTACTGAAATCAAGGTATGTGATGTCCACAGCATTCCCTTCCTCTACCAAGCTGGTAACTTTATCAAAAAAAGAGATCAGATTAGTCTGGCATGACTTGTTTCTCTGAAACCCATGTTGACTTTTTGTGATTATGGCATTGCCTTCTAAATGTTCACAGACTCTCTGTTTAATGATCTGCTCTAGAATCTTCCCTGGTATTGATGTCAGACTAACTGGACGATAATTGTTGGGATCCTCTTTTTTCTCCTTTTTGAAAATGGGAACAACGTTTGCCCTCCTCCAGTCTGCTGGGACTTCTCCTGTTCTACATGAGTTCTCAAATATTATTGCCAATGGCTCTGAGATTATATTTGCCAGCTCTTTTAATACTCTTGGATGTAGTTCATCTGGTCCTGGAGATTTAAATTCATTTAGATTAAGAAGATATTCCTGTACTACCTCTTTATTTATTTTGAGCTGGATTTCCCCTATTGTGTCCTCTGTTCCATTATCCTCAGGTTGGTCCTCCTTTTCCTTTTCTGAAAACACTGAGGCAAAGAAGGTGTTGAGTAATTCTGCCTTTTCTCTGTCCCCTGTTAGCATTTTGCCATCTTCTCCACGTAGTGGCCCTATCATTTCCTTCTTCCTCCTTTTGCTGCGGACATACCCAACAAAACCCTTTTTATTGTTCTTAACCTCCCTAGCAAGCCTGAGCTCATTCTGTGCTTTAGCTTTTCTGACTTTACTCCTACACGTGTTCGCTATCTGTTTGAATTCTTCTTTGGTGATTTCCCCCCTTTTCCATTTCCTATACATGTTCCATTTAAAACTTAGCTCCATTGAAAGTTCTTTAGTCATCCATCCTGGTGTCTTGAGACACCTCCCATTTTTCTTCCTCAATGGTACTGTTTGAAATTGTGCCTTCAGTATCTCTCTTTTGAGAAAGTCCCATCCGTCTTGAGGTCTCTTCTCTTTTAGTATTCCTGACCATGGGATCACCCCCAGTATTTCCCTGAGTTTATTGAAATCAGCTCTCCTAAAGTCAAGAATGCGTGTCTGACTATGCCTGGCTTCTCCTTTCCATTGTATAACAAACTCCAGGAGAACATGATCACTCTCACCTAAGGATCCCACCACTTGCACCCCATTAATCAGGTCATCTCTGTTGGTTAGGATCAAATCTAAAATAGCTGACCCCCTTGTTGCCTCTTCCACCTTTTGGACCATGAAATTGTCTTCCAGGCATGTAAGGAATTTGCTAGACCTTGAAGTTTTGGTTGAGTTAGATTGCCAGCAAATATCAGGATAGTTGAAGTCACCCATCACTACTACATCTCTCCTTTCTGCATGTGTGTTCATCTGTTCTAGAAAGGCATCATCCAATTCCTCCGTCTGATTTGGGGGTCTGTAGTAGAGTCCCACAATAACATCCCTGTTGTTTCCCTCCCCTTTAATTTTTATCCAGATGCTCTCCACCTGGCTTCCAGTATTGATGTCATGGATCACTTCACTGGTGTAAATATCCCTGACATATAATGCTATTCCTCCTCCTTTCCTGTTTGGCCTGTTTCTCCTATAAAGGTTATACCCCTCTATTCCTACATTCCAATCATGAGACTCATCCCACCAGGTTTCAGTAATGCCTATTATATCATATTTGTTTTGTAGTGCGAGGAGTTCAAGTTCATCTTGCTTATTTCCCATGCTCTGTGCATTAGTGTAGAGACATCTAAGACCATGTGTTCCCTTTACTTGCTGCCTGTGCAAGTTTTTTTGCCTCCCACTGTTGGGTCCTTGCGCTGTTTGCCTTGTTCCCTCAATGACAGTTTGACTATTTTCTCCAGCCCTTTTGCCTTCCAGAATACTGTCTCCCTCCCCCATTTGACTCAGTTTAAAGCCCTCCTGATCAAATTCTTGAGACTGTTGGCAAAAATGTTTCTTCCAACTGTTGTAAGATGCACCCCATCTCTTGCCAGAAGTCCCCCCGCATGGAAGCGCAGTCCATGATCCAAGAATCCAATTTGTTCTCAGCGACACCATCTACGGAGCCAGTTGTTTACGTCGGCTATTTTCCTCTCCCTTCTTGGACCATGCCCTTCAACTGGCAGAAGAGACGAGATGACCAGTTGCAGTGCATCTAAATGTCTCTTCCTAGCTGGCCATAATTTGGAATAGATTTTATATTCTTATTCTCTAATTTGTAAAATGTAGCAGATACTTAACTACCCTTTATTATGTGCCTCAGTTTGTGTTGCAATATGGAATGACTGGAGAACCTGCCGGAGAGTCAGCTGTTACACAAACTATTTTAAAAAGCCAGACTGTCTTTTGAAAGCAGATTGATAGTCTCTTGATCGATACACTGCTCACTTACTTCAGGCTCCTTTTTATAATTTACTAAATTGTAATATTCAAATATTAATTTCTGGACTAGGGTTTTTTTTCCATTATTAATATTTTATTAAACGTATTAAACATTTGCACCATACAAAATTGCTTCCATATTTCCCATCATCCAATTTTTAACAATTTTCTATTCTTCCACAATCTTCATATTTAGCATAGTTATAGAAGCATATATGTATGTATATGTTCAGTGTTTTCTTTACATTTATAAAATATATTGAATTATAAAACTTTAATTAAGTTTGCTTTAAAGTTAATTAAGTAAAGAAGGAAGAAAATATTTGTGACTTCCTTAAAGTATGGTACATTTGGAGTGTTCAACAGCTAACAAAATACATATTACTAACTCCAGTTTAACATATTTTATTCATGTTTTCTTTGCCTTTTTTTGATAATTTTCTAACAAACATTTTTAATTCAGTTCTGTCTATCCCCTTTTCTCTCTTTTCTAATTTTTCATATAGAATCATAGAATTGTAGAACTAGTATCAACACAAATCATATCAGTAATAAATATTGCCTATCAAGCTACATCTCTTTTCTCCCTAATTTCTGGACTAGGTTTGAGTAATGTGTTTTGAGTTGAAGCTGTTCAGTCATGGGTACAAGTAGAGACTATGTGAAGTACTGACAGTAGCTAAAACAAACTGTCAAATGCTGTATTCCTTAAATTAATCTATTCAGTTTAAAAAGAAAATGATAAAATTCAAACACATAGATTAAATATTAAAATACTAAAATTCACTGCTGATTTGCCACATCTAAAATTCGTAGACCTCACAAATTTTACCAATTTAAAACTTTTATATCCCCTTTATAAACTGTCACATCTGTAAGAAAGTCAGGCTGTCTTAAAGATGACACAAGGTCATACTTTTGTGCAGGCAGACCTCTTCAAGCAGGAGAGATCAGGATAATAGCTATCTATTAATTTAAGTAGTATCCCAAATTCCAAACAATTAGCACAAATTCATGTCCAAGTCTCTGTCAAACTCAGCCTCTTCTAGTTTGTTCCTCCTCTTCCTGCTTTTTTACCATCACACCATTCATGCAACCAGATTTTCCTCCATAAACATTATGATCCGTCATTACCCGCTAGATGTTTCAGATCCATATTGTAGATGCAGCTGTGTTAATGGAAGGGGGTAGTTAGAGATACATTTGGAGTTGTAACAGTACCAAACTTGCAGTTGAAGGAGTCTGGCCACTCAAAATATATAATATCCATCCTCACTTATCATCTTTACCTCTCTTCTCAAGAAGGTGAAAGCCCCTCAGATTTATCTCAGTTTCATCTCTCTTCCTGCTCAAAGGATACCTATGTAGCCTCAAGGACTTGAAATGTCATCCAGTTCCTGATTTGTAAAATACTCCAAGTAAATTCCAGTTATTTCAAGAAAATGTCCACTTTACCAGAAAGGTGAAGTGCCAGTTCCTTCCTTTGTCAGTTCCTTTGACAGTAGAATACACTGCCTTGGAGTGTGGTGGAGTCTCCTATTTTGAAGGTTTTTAAACAGGCATGGCAGGTGGTTGGACTGGATGGCCTTGGGGTCTCTTCCAATTCTTTCATTCCTCTGAAATAAATTGGTTGGTAGTCTTCCATCCAGGTGCTAACCAGGACTGACCCTGCTTAGCTTCCAAGATCAGACAAGTTCTGGTGCATTTAGGGTATTTAGGACCTTACCATAGTCCTGTGTTACAGGCTGGGCTGATTGTTACCCTTTCCAGAGTTCTGGTTATCTAAACAATTAAAAACTACCATAAATATAGTTCTACCTACCATCCACCCTATACAGTTGTCCCTCTGTATCCACAGATTTGGTATCCACAGATTTAAGTATTCACGGCTTGAAAATATTCCTAAAATAATAATAATCCAAAAAGCAAACCTTGATTTTGCCATCTTATATAAGGGACACCATTTTGCTATGCCATTGCATATAATGGGACTTGAGTATTCACCGATTTTGGTATCCACGGGAGGTCCTGGAACCAAACCCCAGCGAATATGAAGGGACAACTGTATTTGTATATAAATTTGGTGACCTCCAAACTCTGCTACCACACTATCTGCCTATTTACACAGAGAAGTCATTTGAAAAGCATAGCAAGTAGAATTCTTCTAAAAAGAAATGTTTTTTTTCTCCAGATATTCTTTTTATGTGAGAAAATACTGAGGGAGAATGCCAAGGTGTTTTTTTTTTTTAATTAAGGTTGTCTACTTAGGTGCTTCTAATCTGAGAAAACAGCACATACTGTAACTTTACAGGTTATCTACTTTTAAATATTGGCCAAGATCCTCCATCATTAGAGGTAGCTATGCTGGTGAAGCCCCACAATAATAGCTATTTCTGCTGATGCCACGGGCAGCTGGAGAGGTCCTGCAGGGTTTTGCCATAGCTGCTTGTCTCAACATGCCCTGCAACTGAAGGTTGGTGTTACTATTAGATCCATCCTTTTTACCAAAATGTCTGAATAGACAAGGCAAAACTGATCCAATTTACTTACTTGATTTTTGCCCTGGTGGTCCGTGTACCAACCCGACTAGGCAGGAGTCTCAAAGTTCTTTTTCAGGACCCCACTCCTCCTCCAGTTTTCCTTTCCCTGCCCTGTCAGCCTGACTCATTTTTTCCCTCCTGCAGTTTAGAGCAGTTCAAACAATTAATTTCAGATTTGGAAAAATAAACAGTACAAGTTTTAGTTAAATAGGTCAATTAAGTTAGTTTAAGATGTCAAGAAATAGTAATGGAGTCCTCCGCAGCACAGAAAGATGGTGGAGTGAGAGAGAAAGGTCAGGGACGTAATTCAGAGGAAGTAAGGAGAGCTGAATTGAGAAAAATATTTCAAAACCCAAGCAAAAGTGAGACAGATGATGTAAAATGCATTGGAGAGATCATGGAGAAATGTGAGTCTAAGGAGATTATCAGACAGGGGGGGGGAAAGCATTCCTGTCCCACAATCTCCTCTCCACCCCTATCTCATCCCTTACCCGCCACAATCACCCTCCCCATCACACTTCCCTTCTCTCCTATCGTTCCAGCAGCCCAGGAGTGAACAGAGCTCTAATGGAGCTCCCTTCACTTCCTGGATCGAAATCCCGCGAATTCTCACAAGAAGACGCAAGTGCAGGAAATTCAAAAGTAAAAACAAGAATACACACAGAAAAGTGACACCAAGCACCTAAACACACTAAAAGCATTAGTAATAACCCGGGGAGGGTACGAAAAGTCTGTCACTTACTTGGATGTCCCGATCTCACCCGGATGTGTTCTGGCAGGGACCTCCCATTGACGCTGGGATCTTGCCAGCATAATGGGGCACCTTATCACTCGCAGAAACATCCGTGACAGAAACAGAAGAGGGGATCTGTTGTCTGCTTCTCCCATCAATAAAAAGCAGTGCAGGCAGAACAGTAGTAGAACCGGTGAATAACGAGGGAGGAACGACATCATGTGAAAAGGAAGCCCTTTTGCGATTTCCTGGCGTTCATGTAATGCCACTTTTAACATGTCTGATAATCTCTTAAAACAGGAAATAAAGAGCTGGGTGGAAAGCCATCTCATAGCACTGAGAAAGAAAAAAAGGACACTCTAACCTTGGAGAAGCTGGCTGCAGTGGCGGCTAAGCCTCTAAAGGAGATAAAGCCAAGAGTATTGGAACAGGCTGCGGTGGTGGCCAAGCTTACGAAAGGCAAAAAAGCAGCAAAGGCAACAGTTAACTCTGTGCCCAGTCAGGAGAAGAATACTGCGGTAGCAGCTAAGTCTCCCGAAGAGAGTTTTGGCTACCATCTTGAATTAGGTTTGAAGGCAAGGGCCTTACGAGATGTAAATTGAAGAGCGGATTCATTGATTGACATGGAGCAAGCTGCGGGGGGCATTGCTCCTAGAGATAAACAAATAATAGACACAGCAGGAGAGGATTTCCCTGCTTATGACCCAGCAGTCCATTGCTCTAAGGAGTTCTTAAGTTACTTAAAACAAATGTTTGCTGATGTACCCCAAGTGAATAAGAATGCAGTAACTTACCAGAGCAGTAAGGGGGCCGTCTCAGACAAAGGTCACTATACCTCACAGGCAATGTCTATGAAGCAGCATATTTACAGCAATTCCCTAGGGATAAGGAGGAATACAGTACAATAATGTAGAACATATTAAGCATTGTGAGAGACACTATAGCACAGGAAATATATGCTTCTAGGCAGAGCTATAGTCATGAGTTAAAAAAAGAATTTGGATTAGGTAGTATCCAACAGGAGTTAGGTTTACTTACAAAAACACCAAATGAGAAATATAATGCCATGTAGATAAATAGAACAATGCAGGGGGCTAATTATAATGAAATCAGAGCTCAAATTTCCAATCATAGCCTGATAATAGGTCAATTACATCACATAATAAGATGTTGGTGCAAAATGTCAGTTTGGAAACACATAAGAGTAAAACCACATTGGATCACATAATTCAGAACCAGTTAAAAGGAAGAGTGAGGATTCTTTGAATACTCACGGAAATTAGGGTAAGAAAAAGAAAAGGGATGTCTTGGATTTAGATGACTTTTCTGAAGTAAAGTCATGAAAATGTTCCATGAGATGTAAGCATGTTGAGGTTGATGAGTCAGATACAGAGTTTAATGACATCCCTTGGAAACAGGACTAAGATGAGGAACTGGATCAGAAGAGAAAAGTTCTTCTGATGAGGTTAAGGAAGAATATTCTAACAGGCTATTCCCAATTGATGTGCTCAGGAAATTATTAAAGAGTCTTAAATTCCTTAGGATTATCAGATTCAGAAGGTGATACACGGACTGATAGAGCTACATCTAAAGAAAGTAAGGTAGCATCTATAATAAAGAGACAAGGTCCTCAAATGATGGACATTCTTTCTCTGGGGATATTCAAATATTCAACTGAATTTGAGTGGGGTACTTTCTTGAGTTCAAAGAGATTCAGAGGGTACTCCCAAAAGCTGTATTCCTTTGTAAAAAAGGAGGTGGAGTTCCTCAAGGTCCCTCTGGTGGACAGTCCAGTGGCAGCACTCGTTTCCACGGTGCTCTTGCACTGGATAGGCGACACGGTTCTTAGAGAAGTCGATGAAAAGAGAGAAGACTCATCCTTGAGGAAAACACACAAGACATCAGCTTTAGTAATAAAGTCTTTGGTGCCTGCTTCAATGTTTGCTCATGCAGGGTTACTGTGGATTCAAGAAATTTTGGATTTACAGGAGCTCAGTTGGCAAGCATTGCAAAGAAGTAGAAAAAGTTCTACCACATGTTGCAGATATGGGATATGATCCAACAGTGTTTGCTGCTAGAAATATTAGTGCCATCACAGTAGCAAGGAGATCCCTGTGGCTGAGACACTGGGAAGCTGATGCTAAATCTAGAAATAATCTGGCACAGGTTCCCTTCAAGGGAGAACTTTTATTTGGGGAACAAGCATTACAAAAAGTGTTAATTGAAGGCAAAGAGAAAAAACAAGTGATACCTACTATGCAAAGAAAAAGAATGGAAAGGATTTTTTTTTTTAATAGAAGCAATAACTATTCCTTTTGTAGTGCAAGAGCCTTTCCAAGACAGGGAGATTATAGACCACAGTGGTTCAGAAACAGATCTTAAACAAATAGACCAGGAATATACAATAAACAAGGAAACAATCAAGAAAAAGATGGAGATGTACCTCTAAGAAGAGGGAAACCTCAATACTGACAAACATCAGAGTCCTGTGGGAGGAAGGTTGCTTCTTTACGGCATCTTGTGGAAGCAAATAACATCAGATAGTTGGGTAAATCTGAGTGGACACTCAGAAAAGGTTATAGATACTATTTTGGCATCTTGTAGATCATCAACGAGGGAAATTTATAAGCGAACATGGATGGTGTTTGCAGGAAGGTGCAAATCAAACAATTTGCAAACTCATTCAGCACAAATTAAAGACATTTTATTATTTCTGCAGGATGGATTAGACAGAGGTTTAAGACAAAATACATTAAAGAGACAAGTTTTGGCTTTGTCGATAATTTTGACAGTAGAGGGAAAGTCATTGTCAACACATCCACATATTAAGAGATTCCTAAGGGGTGCTACTTCATCATCTTATCCAACAGTTCATCATTTTCCAACCTGGGACCTTAACTTGGTTTTAAATAGGCTCTCCAAGGCTCCCTTTAAACCACTCAAGGAGGCATCTCTTAGGCTGTTATCTTGTAAAGTGGCTTTCCTTGTGGCCCTTACGTCAGCCAGATGGGTTTTGGAGTTAGCGGCTTTGTCAATTAATCCTAACATGTGCAAATTTGAAGAGAACAGGTTGGTGTTACTATTAGATCCATCATTTTTACCAAAATGTCTGAATAGACAAGGCAAAACTGATCCAATTTACTTACTTGATTTTTGCCCTGGTGGTCCACCAACTGGGGAAAAAGTGGCATACGCTCGATGTCAGAAGAGCTGTTAGAATTTATATAAGAAGAACAAAGGGACTAAGACATACAGAAGCTTTGTTCATGTTATTCAATCCTAGATCATTGGGTCAGAGAGCATCTAAAACAATAATTGCTCGTTGGATAAAATCCTGCATTTTTATGTGCTACGATTATGAACATAAACCAAGACCTCATTCAGTTTGGCCACATTCAATATGGTCTCTGTCTACCACCACAGCATACTGGACTTCTTCATCTTTCCAAGAGATTTGTGATACATCTGGTTGATCCAAACCATCCACTTTCATTAAACATTACTAATTGGACAGATATAAGTCAGCACAGGAATCATTTGGGAGGCTGGTGCTTCAGTCAGTCAGTCTCTCTCTCTCTCTGGCTTTCCTTCGCAAACGAAGATTCAGGTAATGGTATCAGATACATAGAGCTTGGGCATATCCCAGTGCTGGTGGATTGATCCTCTGTGCCATCCTGAGAATGAGAAGTTGTACTTACCAAGAATGCTCATTCTGGGATGGCAGGAGGAACAATCTATGCCCACCCAAGTGGGAATAAAAAACAAACAAACAAAGAGAGCAGTCATTAGAAAGGTATTTTGGTTAGATCAGGGCTATATTACAAAACTGCTGGAGGAGGAGAGGGATCCTAATGAAATTAACTGAAAAAGAATTTTGGGACTCTTGCTTAGTCAGGTTGGCACATGGGATTAATCCAATGCTGGTGGATTGTTCCTCCTGCCATCCCAGAATGAACATTCTCGGTAACTACAACTTCTCATTTTCTCCTTGCTTTCCTGCTATCTGACTGCAGGTGGGAAGTTGAGCCTGCTGCTAGGTTCCATTTTGTTAGGCTCTATATGAGAGTCTGTGAATGAAACAGTTTAAGAAAAGTAGGTCTAATGTTGTTTTGAAAAGTGCTTCCTTCTCTCACTGAAGAAAAGGCAGTATATTGAGGATGGAAATTGAGATAAATGGTGAATTAGATGCTACTAATAATCCCAGCCTATACTGATATCTTCCCTTTTTGGTTTATACTGTATTTATTGGCCTACTTTCTAGTAGGAGAGAACTTAATCCTTTTCTGCCTGTTTAGTATCTTGCTGACTGTCTAGCTGTCAACAAATATTTACAGTTGGCCCTCCAGATCCATTGGTTTTGTATCCACGGCTTCCCCCATTCACATCTTAAAAATATTCCAAAAAAGAAAAATTCCAGAAAGCGAATCTTGATTTTGCCACTTTATATAAGGGACACCATTTTACTATGCCATTGTATGTAATAAAACTTGACCGTCCATGGATTTTGGTATTCATTGGGGGTCTTGGAACCCAAGTCCAGCGGATACCAAGGGCCCACTTTTGACACATCCTGTCAGTATGGATTCAGAGGTGCATGTACAGTAGGAAAGCCTAATTGCCAATTCTGGTATCAGGCCTTCATGTTCCATCTTCCTTCCTTGATTAAATATCCTATTCATAGTAGAGCTGGATTTGCTTTTCTTTTATAAGCTCTTTTTAATAAATATGCTTGGTTTAGAGTGGCAAACGGGGAAGAGGAACTTGATAATTACCAGTTCACTTTGGCAATGGTACTACCAAACTTGAGTATTATTGGGAAATTACTGTATATTTTTTCATGCTAGTGCTGCAGTTTATGAATTGGTGTATAAACATTTTACTTTAAAACCAAAGTATCCTAAGAAGAGGTTCTGGTTTTATTGCTTACACTATCACAGTATTTCTGACTCAATATTTTGAAAAGAAATATTTTGTTATGGTTGTAGATGATGAAGAGATGGAAGGTGATGGTGTCATAGACCCAGGAATAGAGTATATCCCACCACCCAGTGCATCGGCAGGAATGATCCGAAAGAAGGTAAAGATACCTCAACAGATTAAGCAGGAGCTGGAGAGTGAGGAAGAAAAAGTAGAGAAACTGGAAGGTGATTCTGACAACCCTGGTAATACCCACACAGGCTTTCAGGACCAGCGTAAGGACAAGCGGAAGACACAGTTGGACCTTAAGGATGTTAAGTCCAGTATGCCCAAGTATGCACCTGTTAGTATCTATGAAGAAAAGCTTCTTCTGAAGAACTTGGAAGCCAATCCAAATGCTGTGACAATGACCCCTGAAGCTCGGAGGCTGAGGCGCAAGTTGATAGTCCGACAGGCTAAACGAGAGAGAGGCCTGCCCCTCTTTGACTTGGACAACATTGTGAATGCAGCTGTTCTCCTGATTGATCGCATTTATGGAGCTAAGGAAGGAGGGAGTGTTTCTTGTCTGCCAGCAGGTTATGCAACATACAGAACTACCAGCCAGGACTTCAGGATCTTGGATCGATATCAGGTTAATGTTTCCAGTGCATCCATTTTTCAAATAGCTCCTTTACTGTGGATGGGGATAGTCAGCAAAGGTAGTAGAAGCCTTCTTGACCATATACTGTAGCATACTTCTAAGTGGTGGTTGCTGTTTCTCTACAGTTCAGTGGTCAAAGAAGTATTAGTTGCAGGATTCATCTAGATATGTTGGAGAAGTGTTACTTCTTAATGCAGGTTTCTCTAACCTTTTTCCTTTCAAGAGGCAATCATTTTGCTATTTTGTGGAAGGTATATTGTCTGCCAGTGGAGAAGGAGACATCCAGGAATGAATTAACCTCTTCTGCTGCTCAGGCAAGGCAAGGGATGATACATTTAAATTGAGGCTTTTTCACAACATCCCTAGATCCTCCTTTCAGTTTTTTACTCTTGCTTTCACACAGAACAGATCATATCAGAGCTCCTCCACAGTTGCTTGGCTGCTTAACTTTTCTTTCTAGTGTTGCTACCCAATCCCCTTTTCTTTGCTTTTTTTCTTTAATCACTTTCACCTCTCCCCTCCCTTTCCAGCATTTCCTGTTTTAAACTGCACCTTCTTTCTTTCTCACTCCAGTTTCTTGGTGTGCTTTATATAGGATGGAGAAAAGTTCTGGGTCTTCTGGAAAGCTTAAAATTTCCTGAAGTTCTGAGCCACTCTTTAAACATGTCAGCCTTTTCAAGAATGACAGAGCCCTCTTATCCACCTCTCTGGTTTTCTCTGTAATTTGCACCACCACGGTGGCTGCCTTCTCTGCAGCTGTGTGCACAAGTGCTGAGGCAGATGTGATCAATTTGGGGGTGATTGCTTCCATTTCTCTCAGCCCTGAGACTGTCTCTGGCAGAGCTGCTTGTTCTGGTGGGAATGAGCAAAAGGTGCCTGATTCCCCCCTTGGATGACCCCATCTTAGCTCTGCCTCTGACCCAGAAGTGGCTGAGGGGGTTGAGGTCATGGCTACTGTTACAGTGGGGAAGTTTCAGAGGCAAGTGGGGTGGATGAGGATCACATACCTGCTTTGGTTTCCCTCAGCAGGAAACCGCCTTTGCCAGTCAGTGGGGTAGCTTTGAAGAGTGATGATTTTGGCACCAAAATCAAGGCTCCCTCTAAGTACTCTAAGGACTGAATGCACACCTCTAGTGGTGGCCATTTTAGTGTCCCCAATGCAGAGGTGTTTGCTTTCCCCACTCCTTTTTGCATTCACAATAGAACCTTCGGAATGTGCATTCAGGAGAGATCTGACCACAGTAAAGCTAAATCTGTTTGCTTATGATCTAGCTACAGCCAACCCAATCTGGAGCCTAGACACAACCTTTAAGATCTTTGATTTATTTCAAAAAGCCTCTGGTCTAGAAATTAACAAAGCAAAATCTAACCTATTATGCTTCAGTATGTCACAAGAACATCAGAAGCATGTCTCAAATTGGTTTTCAATACGATCCAAACATAAAATACTTAGGTATCTAGGAATCAACATGCCAAAGTATCCAGGGAAAAATTTTGCAGCCAATTTCCCACCTCTTTTAAAGGAAACATAAAGAAACTCCAGGTATGGGAAGAAAAAAACCTAGGTCCCTCTTGGCTAGGAAGAATAGCAGTATTCAAAATGATGCTACTTCCAAAGTTGGAATACCAATTCCAAGTACTGCCCCCAAAAATACCCTCAGAAGAAGTAAGTAAAATGGCAGAAACCTCTACAGAATGTTATTAACCAAAGGAAAATATCAAGAATACCTCTCTCTCTCTCTCTGGCTTTTCTTTGCAAACGAAGATTCAGGAAGGACTCATCCCGCGCTTTCTGCAAGCGTGTTGAAGACTAAGAAGGCCAATCCGAGATAAACAAGTTCGGTTGCAGAAAGCACAGCAGAAGGTCTCCTTGGGTGATGTTTCCAGGTTGTGATTCTTTCTGCGTTGTCATTTCTCTTCAAGACTTGTTCGGCATGAGTTCTCAAATGAGGCTGCAGCATTGTGGATAGTGCGTCTCCATACCTCCCGATGTGAGGCCAGGGTGGACCATTGTTGGTGATCAATTTGTCCGAGCCTGAGATGTTGTTTCAGGGAGTCCTTGCATCGCTTTTTTGGAGCGCCCCTCTTACGCTGACCCAGAATACTGAAATCCTTTATATATAGGAAAATTGAAACAGGTGGACTTGGGATACCACACTTGTTGTTGAATTTGAGACTTCATAATATAATACTATTATGAAGCCTCAAATTCAACAACGAATTAGAATAATACATGAACAAAATACAAATACCTGTACATGGCTTCCTTTAGAAGACTGGGTAAGGGCCCTTTTTTGGAATTTTTCACATAAACATCTTAAAGAGATCAAGAATCCTTATCTCTTTTGTATGTTATCAGTCTGGCATAAATGGAGGGATAAGCTGTTCAAAACCCCACCCCAATTGACCGCACTGCTTTGTCACCCACTTTTTTTTTTTTTTACTGTAATGATAAGTTCATTGCTTACAAAGATAGGAACAAAAAGGCTCTATATAGGCTCACTGATTTATTTCCAAAATAAAAAGCAAAAAACAGGTAGTCAATTAAAAGAGCAGCTGGAAAGTAAACTACATACCTGGATCCAAATATACCAAATTATTCACTTTCTTTCCAATCAGATTGTAGAAATGCAGATAGGCCATTCAGTTTGAAACACTGATAAGAGGAGCTAAGGATAATCCCAAGATCTATCCTATCCTATTAGAAACCAAGTTTCCTGAGCCTAGAGGGGTCAGACAGGTTTGGATAAATGACTTCAAAAGCAATTTAGACGATAACACCTGGTCTTATTTATGGAAAAAGTCTACCAATTAAGATTATCTGTACTAGTATTAAAGAACATGTAATCAAATGAATCAACTGTTGGTACTTAACACCAATCAGACTGCAAAATACCTGCAATATCAAACTGAATGATGAATGCCAGAGAAATTGTGGTGCAAAAGGCACCTATTTACATGTGTGGTGGGAATGCCAACGGTAGTAGGATACTGGACCAAAGTTTTCCAAATGATAAGCAAAATAACAAATAAGACAGTTACTGTTGACCCGAAGTAAGTTCTGCTATAACAACAATAGTTGTGTTCCTTAAAAAGTCAGTGTTACAGAAAATTGTGCCCAAAAAATAATAGGACTTATGGGGAAAATAGAGCTACATGCAGATCTCAAAAGTATTAATGGTAGCTAAGATATTTATTTTGCCACAAATTTTAATGAATATTTTTTATCCACAGCATACCATTGAAAAACATGATAAGCATTTATGGCAGGGGTGGGCAAAGTACACCCCCCCCAAGTCTCTGGAGCCTCTCTGGAAAGTGAAGAGAAAGATCAATGTATCAAATTATTCATCATGTATATGTATATTTCTAATGGTCAGATGTTTATAGTAATCATTTTTTGTTCTATAAATGCAATAATTGAAAAAAAAAGTACATTAATTCCCTTTCCTGGATGGCTCCTTCTCTGCTGGCTCAGAGTGGCACATTGGAGACCCGTTAAGGTCCATTCTGGCGATGGAGAAGGAGCCACCCAGCCCCACCATCCGGTGGCAAGATTGTCTTTTTCTTTGGGGATCCTCCCCTTTTCCCTGTTTCCTTCTATTCTATATGCATACTCCTTTTTCTTTTCAATTTCTCCTTGAGTTTGTGTATGACCATGTTGTTTTGTTCAGATGTTTCCCATTTTTCTTCTTCCATGATTGTGATTGTGCTTTCTGCAACTCATTCTTCAAGAACTCCCACCTTTGCTGGGTGTCTTTTTTTCTGTAGCATGTCTAGCCAAGGGAGTCTACCCAGTAATTCCCTGAACTTGTTCAAATCAGCTTTCCTGAAATTACTGAAATTCAAGGTCTGTGTTTGAATGTATTCTTCTTTTGCCCTGTCCCAGAACTGCGAATTCTAGCATTACATGGTCATTTCCCCCAACTCCTCTCTATTGGTTAGGATCAAGTCTAGGGTTGCTGATCCCTTTGTTTCTTCTTTATCTTTTGAAATAAGAAATTATCTGCAACTCCTGTCAGGAATTTGTTGGACAGTCTATGCTTACCAGAGTCTTTCAACAGATATCCGGATAATTGATGTCTTCAATAACTACTAATTCTTGCATCTGGGAAATTTTTGAGATTTGTTTCAGAAAAGCATCATCCACTACCTCTTCCTGTAGTAAACTCCCCAGCACAATGTTGCATTTATTTATTTCTTTGTTTACTTTTACCCAAATGCTCTCAACTGGTCCACTCTGATCACTCTCATGTATTTCTGTACAACTGAATTTGTCCTTGACATATAATGCTATTGCCCCTCCTTTTCTGCCACATCTATTATTTTTGAATAGGTAATTACCATTCAATTATAATATTCCAGTCATGGGAGTCATCCCACCAGATGTCTATTATGCCTGTAAACCTATACAGTTGGCCCTCTGAATCCACAGATTCCACCATTCATGGATTGAAAATATTAAAAAAAAGATACAAAAGGCAAACCTTGATTTCACCATTTTATATAAGGGACACCATTTTACTATACTACTGGACATAATAGAACTTGGGCATCGACAGATTTTGGTATCCATGGGAGGGGGGTGCTGGAACCAAACCCCAGCTAAGGGCCTACTCTAGTTACTTTCCTGCTCTAGAACATCAAGGTCATCTTGTTTGTTTCTGTAGGTTGTCTCTGTAAGTTGGTGTATAGACATTGGAAGCTGTTTGTTTTCACCTATAAATTTACTGTTAGTTTTTCTGTGGATTCCATTCTCTTCCTCAGCTTCTCCTCTAGAATTCACATCCTTGTGTTTAGAGCTTGCCTTTGGACTGATGTTTGAGCTATTATCTCCAACTCCTTCAGGATTTAGTTTACGGCCCTATTGATCCAACTTACCACGCTACTATTAAAGATATTCTTCCCAGTCTTTGTGAAGTGTAACCACCTTATAGCCAGTAGTCTCTCTAAGAAGTGAAGACTATGGTCCCAGAAGCCAAACCTTTCCCATCTACGCCATCTACATAGCCAGTCATTCACTTTTAGTATCTTCCTGTCCCTGTGCTTCATTGGCAGAATTGATGAGAATACCACCTGTGCCTCAAACCCCTTCAGCTTCCTGCCCAAAGCTTCATAGTCAGAGGTGCTCTGACCTCTTACTCCTTCCACCCTCCTCACTTCAATTACTCACTTCTCAAACCCACACACATGGCTGTCGAACTGAATGGCTAAGATGAGGGGAGGCGGGATTGCCACTTAACTGCTGAGATGCAGAGAAGGTGCCAATTTTGAATGCTGAAGATGGAATCGTGGTATAACCAGTTAAGCGTTCATGTTCTGCAAATAGTATTCCTCCATTAACTAATCATGTTATCCCCAATTTGCATTGTAAAAAGTTGTGTTATAGGAGAACTTACTTTACTCTCTTCATTTGATAATCAGTGCAGATAACTAAAACGTAAAGAACTAATTAACTTCTCATGTTTAGCTGCAAGGCTTGAAATTGCTTTAAAGTAGGGAACTGTGAGCTGTTTATCAATAGAATCATGGATGAAACGTCCTTGGGATATTGCTTTGATGGAAGAACTGTCTTCTTGTCTTCGAAATATGAATAGTGATCAGACACAATTTTTATTGCTGTTTGGTTTCCTTTTATTGACTTGATTGAAGTAACTTTGATATTCTTGCAAAAAAGTTAATAACCTGTGGGCTAGACAATGCAACTGTTAGGTGGATTTGTAATTGGTTGACTGACCAAACCCAAAGGGTGATCACCAATGGCTCCTCTTTTGTGATTTTGGGCTGCATCAATAGAAGTATAGTGTCTAGATCAAGGGAAGTAGTAGTGCCACTCTATTCTGCCTTCGTCAGGCCTCACCTAGAATACTGTGTCCAGTTCTGGGCACCACTATTCAAAAAGGATATTGACAAATTGGAGCGTGTCCAGAGAAGAGCAACTAAAATGGTGAAAGGTCTGGAAACCATGCCCTATGAGGAGCAGCTTAGGGAGCTGGGTATGTTTAGTCTGGAGAAGAAAAGGTTTGAGAGGTGACATGATATTTGAAAGGATATACTGAGGATGGAGTAAGCTTGTTTTCTGCTCTTCCACAGACTAGGACACGGAGTCATGGGTTCAAACTACAGGAAAAGAGATTCCACCTAAACATTAGGAAGAAGTTCCTGACAATAAGAGCTGTTCAGAAGTGGAATACACTGCTTTGTAGTGTGGTGGAGTCTCCTTCCTTGGAGGTTTTTTAACAGACTGGATGACCATCTGTTGGGAGTGCTTTGATTGTGTATTCCTGCAGGGGATTGGACTGGATGGCCCTTGTTGTCTCTTTTATCTCTATGATTCTATGACTTTGGTTGCCCCTCCTAAATCTCATGTAAACATGTAGAAGGATGCTATTACTAGGAAAGACTCAGGGTAGTTTATTATATATGAGGATTCCAAGATTTTGTTCTGCTTCCTGTACCTTGAAAATTGACATTTGAAAATGTTATTTGGTGTTTTAGCTTTGTGATTGTTTAAATAAAGAACAATAAAAGTTTTTTAAAAAGTAAAATACTGGGAGGAGCTGGTGAGACAGGCCAGTCTGCTTCCCCCTTTTCTCTCTGTATTGCTATTCACACATGCTTAGTAAGGGATTCTGGAGGCACCTGGTATTTACTTTGCCCATTGTAGGCAGCCACACATAAGTTACAGTAGGATTGGCTAGAGTAGAAACCTGCTCCTTTACCATCCTCCCAAAGCCAATGCTGCTTACAACCTTCCAGCTAAATAGAGGATGAGAAGGAAAAGGGGGACTGGTGATCATATAAGACTGTGAAAAGGAGCTTTTTGTCAGAATCTTTGTTAACTGAGATATGCCTATATTCATGTGAGGTTGTAAAATCAGTGGTTGTATTCCTGTGAAGTTAACATGCAGTTAAACCAAGCTTATACAGCATTTTTGCAAAACTGCACATCTGTAGCAATTAAGCAATAAAAAGGCTATGGCAATAATATTTTTTTTGCACATATTAGTTGCAGAGCTCATCTGTATTCACAATTTCTTCATACCTTCTTGTTAACTGCCCACCATTGCCTGTAATTGTTAACTGCTTTCCTAATGTGTCATTTTTCTTATTTTACAGACTAAACTGTCTGCTGTGAAGGGGGTTCGACAAATGGAAACAACATTTTTATGCCGACTTGTAGGTTCAGAAGATACCTTGACTGATCATAGCATCATAAGTCCCTACACTTCTCGTGTTTTAAAACCTTTTATCAGGTAAAGATCACCAAACTATTGTGTGGGAGCACACCACTCCTTTCTTTCAGATTTGTTACCTACTGTGGCTGATAAACACAGTACAGACATGCCTCAATTAACAAAGCCTCTGACCAAAAAGCTCCTTTTTACAGTCTTTTCATGCTCTCCAGTTTCCCTTTTCCTTGTCCTCCATTTAGCTGGAAGTTTGTAAATAGCATCAGCTGCGGGAAGATGATGAAGGCAGGCTGCAGAAACACAGAGCTCAGTCAGGTTGCAACAATGTGTCTGCAGTACAAAATTCAATAAAGCTTGAGCTGTCAAAGAACAGGATTCTGCTCTAGACATTCCTGCTCAAGCTTTGGGTACAACAGGCGAGCTACAACAGGCAAGGTAAACAGCAGCTGTCTGCAGAATCCCTTACTGGGCATGTGTGAACAGCAGTATAGAGGGAGAACGGGAAAGCAGACTCCCCCTAGCATTTTAAAAACGCACCCCAGCTCCCCCTAGCATTTTAAAAAAGCATATGTCTATAGGTTTTGTCACCAAAATGTAAACCATAAGAAAAGTGGAAGCTGATGAAAGAAAGAAAGAAAGATGTCCCTGGATATTTGGAAGAAGCTTTTAAGTGGTCTCTATAAGGTTCAAATGTTTTTGTTCACTTGCACAAGGCTTATCTAACCTGGTTGTTTCATTTCACAAGTGCATGGAAGTGAGGCAAGGGAAAGGGGAAAATGCTAGCAGTTAGGAGAATTTGTAAAACACAAACGTTTCTCCCTTAGCTCCCTGCTCTGTAATGAAAGCTTCTGAGCCTTCTAAGGTCCTCTGATTTTTTTTTCCTGGTGCCCTTTTAATTGTAGAGTATTTTAAAAATATTCCTGACAAGTATGTAAGATATAATAAAGAGCTACTCTTTCCAGAGCCAGCAGTGCAGACAGCATATAGTCAAAAGTCTTCAAAGAGATAGCCAGTGCAAATTAGGAGCTGCAGCGATCCTGCATCCCTAAGCTGAAGTCTAGAAACTCATTTTTTATTTCTTAATTTAAACATCAGGTCAAGAGGATTTACACTACAGTAGAGCTAGAAAAATATTGTATTATTACTTTAAAAAATTATTGAATTATTGACAACATGACATAGTGGCATAACGTAACCATTTTTTAGACAAGAAAAATATTTTAGAAGCATCTCTCAACTTCATCCTTTGCTATACTTTTCTTCTGAGTTAAGAACATTTCTTATTGAAATAATTTCATGTTTTTTCTCCAAAAAGCATTTTATTTCTATGTTACTAAATTTATGTGAAAAGTCACTTTTACAGGTCAACTTGTGAAGTGTCAGAGATCAGGCTACACTAAAATGTTTATTTAGCATATTTGTTAAATTTCTTTAGCATTTTTAACATTTGAAGTTAGAACCCCTGCTCTTTGAATGCTTGAATTTGTATTGCATTCATTTATATTGCAGTGTGTGTGTGTGTGTGTGTGTGTGTTGGGTATATTAGGTCCTAAATCCAATTGTTAATCTCAACTAGATTAGACCTATAAAATCAGTAGAAGTTGCAAAAGTGTTGGTTTACTTAGTTTACATTGATTCTCTGGATCTACTCTAGTTGGGACTAATAATTGGATTTAGGACCAGTCCCCTAATCTACTTTTTTGCAACTGCTTCTGGTGATTGGATTTTGGCAGCAATAAAGATCTACCGATGCCTAATCTATATGTACTTAATCTCAGGCCTGACCTAATCTAACTGCTCTTGTGCTCTAATATTGTTTTGTTTCCTCTAGGCGTGATTATGAGACTAAGCCTCCCAAACTTCAGCTGCTGAGTGAGATACGAGCCCATTCACACAAGAATGATCCCAACTGGACCCCAGAACCAGAGGCACCCATTGATTACTGCTATGTGAGGCCCAATCACATCCCCACTATTAATGCAATGTGCCATGAGTTTTTCTGGCCAGGTAGGATTTATTGGAGTGTCTAGATCAGTGGTTCCAGTGGTTCTGTTGCTCCGCCGTGATGCTCACTCCCAATAAATGCAACTTAAAACCAACACAGTGATTCTGGTGTCTGCTGCTACTTTCATAGCTCTGTTGGGGATTAAGTCCTGCGACTAGAGGGAAATGGAAGCCACCTTCCTCAGATCTTTTACCCCAGATTATAAAATTCCTGGATGATCAGGAACCTATTTTTATTATGTTCACTTTAGTCACTTGAATTTTACAGTTTTGCTCTAATTAAACTGTTTAATCTTTTGTTGAAGAAACCTCACAGGCTACCACCCATGCAGGGAGTGGCAGTATGAAGATTGTGCTCTGTCCTTTGATCTGACCACAACTGCCAGAAGTTTGGCAAGTCATTCTGGACCTCAGTAGAAAGGTGTACAAGCTTACCCTTTCTTGCATGATGTTTTGATTCATTTTGAGGAAATGAAGAGACAGACAACTTGCAATAGCATATATGGAAGAGCCACAACCCTGTCAATAATAAAGGTCTTGTGTCCTCAGCTCGGTGCTTGAATGCAATATCTAGGTAACATCAGTAACACAATGCAGCAAGGAATATGCGTACGCTATTCATTCAAGGGATGCAGCTCTGCTCAGATCTCTGCTCTGTTGTCTACTGCCCATGCTTAGCTATTGTTTGAACCTAATATTGTAGATGAGACATCGCATACCACTTCTAGATGACCCTTCACCCTCTCCTGTGCCTTCTCAAAGCAGAAGGAAGGGTGCCTTTTTCAATCTTACCAAAGCTCATAGCTTCCCTAGTTTAGTTGCAGTCTGAAAACTGAACATGGATTTGGAACCAGACAGTCATGATTATTGTTACCAACTCCAGTCTATCTGGGTGGAAAACCTGGTACAAAGATGTGATGGCTCCATGTTTTAGTTTCTACTTCAGACCCGTCTCAACATCAGTCTTCTTAATCTAAGACTCTTCTATGTGGGTAGATGCATACACTTCCAGACGTTACTTGTTATTTACTTCAGCCATGCTGTAATGGCCTCACTCCTGCTCTTGAGTAGGAGAGAGGACCCATGAAGATCATCTAGCTGAGGCAGACAGTCTCAGTCTCAAAGTCTCAATCTTTTTGTCTCTTTCCATACCTTGTAGCACCCTGAGGTTTTATAACTTCTTACTTGGAAGCATCTCAAAGCTTTCATGCTTCTCCCCAACTGGTTATCCTCATTGGGCAATTGTCTCTCGTGATTTCTGTTGCTCCTCTGTGATGCTTGTTTCCTGTACAGCCATGCTGTTTTTCAAATGAGCAGAACTACAGTCTATCAAAGCCTTATATATTAAAGAGAGGGCCAGCTCCACCGAGTCTTGCATCTTCACCCTCCAGAGAATGGATGCATCACAAGTTGTAATATGCTCTGTCATGTTTTGCCAACATGGTGTATCTCTGTGATCCCTTCAAAGATAGACTTCCATTCCCCCCCCCCACCAAAACCAGGTCAAAAGCATCCTTGCTCCCCAGGTGGGGAAGATTCTCTATGTTTTCCTATGGCTGTCTAAATTCCTAGTCATTTGCTAGGCAGATATCATTCTGCTGGTTATCCACAGGCCAATTCATCAATCTTTTAAAACTTCAGATCCACCACTGCTGAAGTTTATCCTGTTCAGATCTTTTCAGCAAAGGCTCTGCTTTCTGCCCTTTAAAGTATTTGCTACTCTACTAGGAGCCCTCTTCTAGGATGTACCAGTGCATCGATATTCACCTTGTGGTGTTAGGAAAGCAAACTCTATCCCCATCACCCTCAGCTGATTAGGTGTAAGAGTTTTGTCAGGATGGTTTTGAACAAAGTCTGAAGCCCCTGTAGGCAGATGATGACTCTAGATTTAGTCTTTGTCACCATAGATAGAATCCCACTTAAAGTGGTTTTTAAAGAGTACTACATTTTTTGGGGGTCCCTGCCCCCACCCTACCACACTGGTGCATAGGTTTCCTACCTGATACTTCAAATGAGTATATGCAGCATTAACCAGGTTGCTGTCTCTTGAAAGATCTTTTTGTGTTTGTTCTTGTCACTGAGTCAGTTTTTCTAGTGGCTATTACTTTGGCCTGCAGGATATCAGAATTGGCACCATTATTGATCTGTTAACCCATCCTACACATTTTCCATAAAGGCAGGTTATTTCTTCATCCCAATCCCTCTTTTGTTCCATTAATCAGTCAAGCCTTCTGACCGAAAACTTATTCTTTCTTCCTTTTGGCTAATCTTGCAAAATCCCAAAGAAAAGGATTTGGGGTATTTATAAGATTTTAGGAGAATGTTGGACATGTTATTCCATTGCACTCAGCCTTTCAGATCTTTCCCCTGTATCGCAAGGGTGGGCAAAGTGCACCTCCCTCTGCATACAAGGCCACCAAATCTGCCTCCTGGCCAGGTGCAACGTTTTGACATAGCCAAAATGCCCTGCGCTTTTCACATCGTGGCATTGTTTGAGAATCGAGGGCCTCATGGCTGCAGGTACATACATGCGCTCCCCCTTCCAAGCCAAACCCTCCCTTACCACCACTTCAGACCAGTGGTTCAGAAACCATGGATCTTGGGAGAGGGATTTCTCCATCTGGGCCTGCCAACCCCCCTCCTTGGAGACGGCACTGGGCAAGGCCGGGGAGAGGAGTTCCAAACAAGGGCCTCTGCAGGAGAGTTGGAAGGAGGAGAAGATGGGTCAACCTGCGGGGTAGGATTGAGTCCCAGGACCCCATCTGGAGGTCGGACAAAAGCTAGGCCAGGCTCTCTAGCCTGCTGCTTGGCTTGGCTGCGGGTGAGCACTGCAAGGCCCAAATGTGAGGGAGTGAAAACAGTGTCAATGACCTCCTTGCGTTTGCTATCATGTTGTGGCAACCTCAATAAGGCATCGGCTAGGAAATTTCTTTTCCCTGAGAGAAACTTCAAAGTGAAGTTAAACCGGTAAAAGAAGTCAGCCCACCTAATTTGCTTGGGGCCCAACCTGCATGGGGTCTTCAAAGCCTCTAGATTTTTGTGATCCGTCCAGACGCAAAGGGCTGCGAGGATCCTTCAAGCAAGTGGCGCCAGGTCTCCAATGCCACCTTGATGGCCCCAGCCTTCTTCTCCCAAACAGGCCAGTTCTGCTCAGTTTCATTAAACTTTTTGGACAGGTAAGCACAAGGCCTGAGTTCCCCTACCTCATCCCATTGCATCAACACCCCCCCCATCGCCACGTCAGAGGCATCAACCTGTACCACAGAGGATTCTTCAGGATTGGGATGTTTGAGAATGGGTTCTGAAGTGAATAATTTTTTAAATTTCTCAAAAGCCTGTTGGCATTGGTCAGTCCAAACAATTTTTGGGAGTGGTTTCTCTTATTTCCCTTCTTTGTTCCTTTTCTGTCCACCAGACCCCTTGGTCTTTGGCAAATCAGTGAGGGGTAAGGGCAACCCCAGCAAAGTCAGGGATGAAAGACCTATAAAATTTGCAAAACCCAGAAAACTCTGTAGTTTTCTGTTCTTGGGAGTTTCCCATGCTAGAACTCCCTTCACCTTCTCTGGGTCCATCTCAATCCCCTTGTTTGAGATGCGATAACCCAGGTAATCCATACGGGTCTGGTGAAACTCACATTTTGAGAGTTTGGCACACAAGTGGTTGTCAGCAAGTTTGCTCAACACCTTTTTTAACCAGTTTGACATGGGACGTAGTCCTCCGAGTAGATGAGTATATCATCGAGATAGACAAGCACCTCTTTATACAAAAATTCTCTGAACACATCATTAATCAGGTTCGTGAACATCCCCGGAGCCCCAGACAACCCAAATGGCATTACAAGAAATTCAAATGTCCCCAGTTGGCAATTGAAAGCAGTTTTATGTCTCCCTGGGGAAGAGCGGCTGGCAGGGCGGTTGTTGAGGCAGTCACTGTAAAATCTCTCCAAGGCTGGCTTGCATCAGCTGCATCTGCTGTTTTAGCTGTTGCACCTCTCTCTCAATCTCTGTATGAGGGTGTCCCATCCCATAGTTGTGAGCTCCGCTGGTCTGTGGCAAGTCCCATCTCAGTGATCTGCGGTCCTCCCGACCCCATTCATCTGGCCAGAGCCAACTGGCTCCCATGGCCAAGCTCGCCCCATGCATGGGTGTCTCCGAAAAGGGATGCCCATCTGTTTCTAGAGCCTTCTTGGCTCCCAACTCCATTAGGTCGCGGGGGAACAATTTCCTGGCTCTCCGTCGCTCCTGACCCAGCTCCTCTGCCAGCAGCTCTGAGCTGGCATCTGGCAGCTTGGCTCCTCCATCGGAGCCCTTAGTCAGAGCCCCTTTACCCCCTCTCCAGAGGCTGCGGCCGTGGCTCCTTCTGTCAGGGTTTTGTCCTCTGTGGCTTGGGACATCTCGCACCAAGCCGACGATAAGGATTGTAGAGAACTGGCTTCCTGTGATGAACTTGGTAACGCACACATTGAAGCAACACCCATTAGCAGAAAATGGTTTATTGATCAGGCTGTGCATGCATGGTATCTTTCTAAAGCCAGTTCTGGCTAGCATGAAAACAGAGTACATAGATAAAGGTCATCAATAAGTTTCGATTCTTTGCAGTTGCAAGAGAGAGCCTGAGAATGTTTAGGGAGGGTGCCTAGCACAGCTGCATGCCCTGGAAGTCCGAGAGGAAAGAATTCCCCTCCCAGCCTTAAGATGGGCTGGCTGGAATCCAACAATTAAGGAGCCCTGGGAAAGTTCCTGGGAGAGCCAGACTCACGTCGAGGCCTGGCCTGGATCTAGTAACACTGTAACACCCAGTATCCAGCGCAGGTCACAACAGGGGTGGGGGCAACTTCACTTTTCCATTCCTGAAATATAGGTGCAGTATGTGTGTACGAGTGTTTTAAAGAACTCCCAGTCACCGTGAATTAAAGTGTACATTTCTAGGCAAGCCGCACTTCTAGTTTACTCCTCTGGGGAGCAGCTACTCCATAGGCCAATTAAGTCTAAAGCCTCTTCTGAAAAGATATGTATAACAGCACCTTGCAAGTTTGAATTACACATTTCTACGACACACATTTTAAAAGGCCTGTTCTGCCAGTGAATTTCAGCAGCAGTCAGCCTTTAGTGAGGCAGTTTTTGTCTATAGAGTGTTCCAGAGTGTGCCACGATACGTCATTCCCACATCCAAATATGTGTGGTACCACTCTGTTATATCCAGCATCTTGACAATGGGATTGTGCAAATAGAAAGAATGGAGAATTTCTTTACTAGTGACCTCTCCTGCTATGTGTTTGGTAGGCTTGTATTGTGGAAAGTGATTGTATAAAGTGTATTGTGAAAAGTGACTGGCTTGTATTTTGAAAAGTTATTGCTTTATTGCCAGTGTCAGGCTTAAGCTGCATCCAGTAAGGGTTATTCCTTAGATCAGGGTTGGGCAACACGTGCCCCCTGGGCTTATTTGCCAGGGCCCCAGGAACCCCCCAAAACGGCAATGCCTGATTTCAACATCCAAGCAGATGCAGCAGTCAAATCAAGCAAAACATACTTACTTTAAACAGCATTTGTGGTTAGTTGCTGAAATTCAGCAAATCATTGGTTTTGTGATTTGCAGCCCAAATTTAGCAACAAATCTAATTCCTGCTTACCATATTGCTGATGGTGTGATTTGCCTTCCTCTTGAATGGCATGAAACCATGTGAATAGTTGGGCAGAGTAACCATTTTCTTTCCAATGTCTTTATTTCTTTATGCTAACTATTTAAATTTATGGTGCAGTCCAGATTAATCAAAGTTTTCTACCATGAAAACTTTCTGCCAGGATCTGGGCACAGTTAGGCAGAAAATTGTAAAGGAATAACATGAGATTTAGTTGTGGCTAACTGAAGTTTCATTGATTTTAAATATTGTTGGATTTGACTTCCACTGTTAATTGTAAATAGTACATAGAGCAGTACTGAATTAATAAGAAAATTGGTTTTGCACAAAGTAGCTATTCAAACAAAATTGCATTTGGGGTCAAATACAATGAACGTCCATTGGAGTTGAAAGGCACTTTTGAAAAAGAAAGAAAAAAGGAAGTAAAGTAAAAGCACATTTGCACCATGGATTTCAACAGTAGTTTATATTAGGGTCATCTTCCTAGAACAAGCATTTTCATCATAGCTGTGTTTTCTATAGAATCTTATAGCCTAATAAAGCCAGTTTTGTTTCTGTGTCATAACTCTTTCAGTGAAGACAACTGTATTAAAAAATTGGTGAATTGCTGAATAATTTGCCCATGTTTTCTATGGCCAAAGGGCTTCAGTCCTGCACAAAATTGCTTTTGGTATAAGACTCACGAACTCTGTAGGGCTTTGAACCAAGTATGTATAAGAGTGGACTTTTAATCACTTAAGTAATTATTCTAACAGTCTGTTCTTCCTGTCATGTGAGAATCTTTAATTTCCCTCATACATCATTATTTCCAATCCTACAAGTACATTAAGAGTCTTTTTGATATTAAGAATTGGTCCTCGTATGCTGGTAAATTTGCAAAAATTTTGTTTGAGTAATGTTTTCTCAGCAGTGCGGTCTTAGCAATGCTTTTTCACTAAATCTCTAGTCAATATTAAATGCATTTCTGTATGATACTGTTTTTGTCGTTATCAGTCTGTGATTGTTCATGAGTCTGCTTTTCTCACCCCACAGGGACTGACCTGTCAGAATGCCTGCAATATCCAGATTTCAGCGTTGTTGTCCTTTACAAAAAAGTCATAATTGCTTTTGGTTTTATGGTGCCAGACGTTAAATATAATGAAGCATACATCTCTTTTCTGCTTGTTCACCCTGAGTGGAGACGGTCAGGAATTGCAACCTTTATGATTTATCATCTTATCCAGGTATTTTGAAAAGCACCTGTTTTTCTGATCCATGTGAGGTCTTCCTTTTATTTTAAGAACAAATGCAAATAGGGCAAATTTACTCAAGTGCTTGTATCATTCATTATTCAGTTATTTCTTCTACGATGCTTTACAAATTTGTTGAAGGAGGAAAAGACATGCCCTACAGAAGCATGTCCCTTCCTTTAGCCCAAGAGCAGTGTAGTCCTGAATCCTGAAAGACACTTAAGAGCTGCCACCAAGTAAATTGATCAAACTGCATCAGAAGTTTTGCAGCATGTCAGGAGTGAAGCTTCTGCCCAGCTAGCTCTGCCTGCCACGTGTTCCTCTTCCCTGGGTAAACAGCGTGTGCAACTGCCACTATACAACTGCATTTTTAAATAGAAGAAAAGAAATCCCCCCCCCCCAAAAAAAAAACCAAGTGGAGGGAAGAGGAAAGAGAAGAGCAAGGAAGAGAACAACCCAACTGGAATAGAAGCTGGCTGACAAAGTGGGCATGTCAGCTCCTGATTGGACAGAGATGCAAGAGCATGCATAGCCCACCCCCAACCTATATAGCTGCCCCGTTGTAAGTGAATAAACTAAAAAATCCTTACTTGCTTCCCAAAAGATCTAGTTCCTCTGGTATTTCTAGTTGGGTAAATTGCAGTGCCTTCTCCTGTTAGTGATCAGTGTGGTAATTGCTCAGGTTTCAAAGCAAATAGCTGCATTACAGCCAATTCACACATTACAAGAAAGAGGAACACGAGTAATCTCTTATTTCTCTTGTAATATGATTGTTTGGGTTCAGAGCATCATACTATATCTGTGGTCTATGAATCTAATGCCCCAAGTTCTAGTAGAAGCAGGAGACACATCTTTTTCTCTTTGTAATGTGTGAGCTGGCCTCTTCATTCTAATAATTTGTGTTTTTTTCTCCTAATGTATGATGCTACTCTTTTTTCCTTTTGACAGACTTGCATGGGCAAAGATGTAACCCTTCACGTCTCTGCAAGTAATTCTGCAATGTTGCTATACCAAAAGTTTGGATTTAAAACTGAGGAATACATCTTAGATTTCTATGACAAATACTATCCTTTGGATAGCAAGGAGTGCAAGCACGCGTTCTTTCTCAGATTGCGACGATAATAGAAGGATTTATTGGAAGAGTAACAGAAAACCAGTCATTAAAAAAAAAATAAAGCTCCAATGTTTTTGTTATACAGATTTGTAATGTTGTTTTGCCTTTAAAGCTAATAAATTCAGTCTCTGACATTTTTTGAGAATGGTAATTCTTAACTACCAAGAAAACTGCCTCAAGAGATCTAGAATCTTAGAGCTGGAAGGGACCACAATGGTCATCTAGTCCAGCCTCTTGCCATGCAAGAATACACAACTAAAGCACTCCTGAAACACTTGTTTATTATAAGATAGAAGTGAATCTCTCTGTCCTTTGAGAATGTCAGTACCACCATTGAATTTTCTAGCTTTCCTTTGTTCAATTTCTGAAGTTCTTCGATCAATCAGTCTAGCTGCTGCAGGTTTTATTGGATAAAAACATGCTTCCTATCCCTCAAAATTCAGATGTGATATATTCATTTTTTAACAAAAGCTTTACACAGTAAAGATGATATGCAAATTCCTGGGAACTGACAGACTGCCATGAAATTTGTAGTCTCTAATGTAATTCATTCATCTGGTCAAACCCTTGTAGTTTAGAATGGTATATTAAAGGTTTTCCATATTCAGTTGTACTTTTAAAATCATGTGAAATTTCACTAGTTGGAAGGCTGTGTCCTTAACAGATGTTTAGGCAATCTGAAGTGTATGCAACTATATAATTGTGGATGGAATTGGTAGCCAGTTGAATAGTGGTAATTAGAATGGTAGCTTCAGTTGCATGCCAGTTTATGTTTATTAAGTGGCTAATTCATTATGGTGAAAAATAAAATCAAAGGGTATGCTGAAGATGTCAAAGGGAGTCCATATATTTTGTAGAAAAGCCCCAAATGTGTTTTGGATAAATATGGAAAGGAAGAATAGAAAACAAAACCTTTTATTTTCCCTCTAGAACCGGGAAGCCCGGACCCATATATCTAATCAGTGCACTAGGAAGAGAGCTTCCTCTCCATTTTCCCCTGCCTAAAAGAGAGGAGTGTGCATGCTCTGATGCTTAGAGGACTGTACTGCCCTGTTTTTGGCTCCTTTAGAGGCCCACATAATGTCATACCCAACATTTTGGGTGAGTGGAAGTGATAATGCATCACTCCTAGTCACCTTTCAGGCTGGTTTTGAGTGGGGAGTGCCTTGCAAAGAGGTTTATAAGTATGTGCGTGAATTTTTTGGTAAGAAAATGACTTTCAGGAAGGGTGCCAGGGCTATTGGATGATTGGTGATGATCCCAGGCAGTGTAATGGATTCCCCAAAGAACTGGATGATGCCCACCCCAGTAGCTGGTAGTGGTGGCTCATTTCATAGAATCATAGAATTGCAGAGTTGGAAGAGACCACGAGGGCCATCCAGTCCAACCCCTTGCCATGCAGGAAATCACGATCAAAGCATCCCCGGCAGATGGGGATTTTATTTAAATTTTATCTTCATGAGGGGAAGGGATGGGAAAGCCATTTTATCAGGAGAGGGCAAAGGCAGAATTGTCCTTTCCATTCTGTTACCTGAACTTCTGAACTATATTGCAGCAATTATTTTTTCACACTTTGTCTGTACATTATGAGAGGAAGAGAAGAGGTACCTCCCTGCACTAAGGAAAATATGGAGATAGAGGTGTTTTTTGCCAACTTCACTCTAGTCTACAGGTGGTAGAAGTACAGCCCATGGGCTTTGCCAAGAATCCTCAAACCACTCCCCCCCTTCCAAATAAAACAGAAACTTGGTGTTTTTTGGCTGAAAAATCTAAGAGCAGCAGTTAACCTTTGTATAAACCTCCACCATCAAAACAAAAAGTCCTACCAGAAACCAGGACTGGAAACAGGGTAGTTTTTCTGCTTCTGTTTATGGCTGAAAATTGACCAGAAATGGAGTGGCACAGCTGCTGGAGGGGTGTGTGAATTGGACTTGCATTCATCACAGTTATCATTCCACCACTCTTCCGGTGGTCCTGCTTTGCTGCCAGCTTCTTAGAAAACCATGGGGCTTAATAATCATAATAATCATCGTGTCCACTTCCCTGGTCATTTCCCCATTCCAAATCACCAGGACTTAGAATTGCCTGCTGAGGTGACAGGTAACCTCCTGGGGTGAGCCATTCTAATCAGTGTCTCCCTCCTTAAAGAAATTCTGAGTTCAAGTGAGAGCAAATTCTACCAGATAATGGTGTGTCCATGACAAATGGAACCATGGAGATTTTCTCCATGCCAAGATCACCATCATTGTGATCACCTAGCACAGAAAACCAGGTCCAGAGAACAGCCTGCTGAATGGGGGTGGCCATATACCATTTTGGGACAGATCCACAGTTGCCAAGGAGGACCAGGGATCAAGAGCAACTCCTTGAAAGGATTATCTCAGCATGGATGTTCAAGTTCCCCAAAATAATCTAAGGGAAGTTCCAGTGCCAGCCCCCAAACTACTTCAGCCAGTTCAGGGAGAGAGATTGTTGTGCAGCTATGTCTGCAGTATCCCTACAGAATCTCTGTTCTTCATAGTCTCTGTGCATTCACACATATGGGTCTTGTGCCTGTACAGAGTCACTGCTTGAACCCTTTTAGCTAGCATAGATTTTGGCAGTGTCTCTGACCTCTCTCCTTAACACTCATGCTCTGGTGGCCATTCTCTCAGTTCTTCATTTGTCACAGCAGCAGCACAGTAGTGGAACCTCTCTAGTAGTTTCATTTCCTGCCTTTTCACAGAAATAATAATATATAATGCCCTTTTCACTAAGGCAGAAATAAAAAGTGTGTGAGGGAGAAAGCAAATGAGATCATTACTCTCCAACATTTTATTGTTAGAGAAATAAGGGAGCCCATTTGAGCCCTAGAAGGCCTATAGACTCACACTCTCTTCAAATGTTGCCCTGCATGTAGCAGGAAAATTGTGGTAACTGATGGGCACTCCCAAGTGCCTTTGTTTGGGTGCCTCTCATAACACTACCAGCTGCCAAGTTTGCTTTGCCTTTAAATCTGAAAGCAAGGTAAAATTGAGTGGCACACTTACACTCCCTTATCTGGGAATCCACCATTTCTTATATGAGGCCAGCATCAATTACCAATCCATCTCTTTGCAGTTCACAGGGCCTTTTGAATGTTCTCATGGTGTCATCCTCCACTGCCATTAGCGCCACATCTCTACCATCTTCAGTATTGTTGACAACACCTCTAGTTATCCAGGAGACTGCAAGAACATCTTTTGCAGTCCTATTCCAGACAATGAAGAGTTGGAAGACAATGAAACCTCATAACTCCCCAAGAACTCAGCAAAGAACACAAAAGGGTGCTCAGCAGTGGCTCCTCTTCGTCTTGGAAAGATGTGACCAGTGGGGTGCCACAGGGTTCTGTCCTGGGCCCAGTGCTATTCAACATCTTTATCAATGACTTAGATGAGGGAATTAGGGGCATACTTATCAAATTTGCAGATGACACCAAATTGGGAGGAGTAGCTAATACCCTAGAGGACAGGATCAAAATTCAGAATGACCTGGATAGACTGGAGAGCTGGGCCAAAGCTAACAAAATGAAATTCAATACGGAGAAATGTAAAGTACTGCATTTAGGGCAGAAAAATGAAATGCATAAATATAGGATGGGAGAGACCTGGTTGAATGAGACTACGTGCGAAAGGGATCTAGGAGTCCTAGTAGACCACAAGTTGAACATGAGCCAACAGTGTGATGCGGCAGCTAAAAAGGCCAATGCAATTTTGGGCTGTATCAATAGAAGTATAGTGTCTAGATCAAGGGAAGTAATAGTGCCACTCTATTCTGCCTTGGTCAGACCTCACTTAGAATACTGTGTCCAGTTCTGGGCACCACAATTCAGAAAGGATATTGACAAATTGGAGCGTGTCCAGAGAAGGGCAACTAAAATGGTGAAAGGTCTGGAAACAATGCCTTATGAGGAGAGACTTAGTGAGCTGGGTATGTTTAGCCTGGAAAAAAGATGGTTTAGAGGCGATATGATAGCCCTGTTTAAGTATTTGAAGGGATGTCACGCTGAGGATGGAGCAGGCTTGTTTTCTGCTGCTCCAGAGACTGGAACACGGAGCAATGGGTGCAAGCTCCAGGAACAGAGATTCCACCTCAACATGAGGAGGAACTTTTTGACAGTAAGAGCTGTTCGGCAGTGGAACACACTCCCTCAGAGCGTGGTGGGGTCTCCTTCCTTGGAGGTCTTTAAACAGAGGCTGGATGGCCATCTGTCGGGGATGCTTTGATTGTGATTTCCTGCGTGGCAGGGGGGTTGGACTGGATGGCCCTCGTGGTCTCTTCCAACTCTGCAATTCTATGATTCTATGATTCTATGATTCTATGTCCAAGTTATTGGTTCTGTTTCAGAGGGAGAGGTTCAGGAAGAATTGCTCATGCAGAATCCTGATGGTTGCTATCAGAAGAGGTACACCTTGTGCCCCACCATAGGCTCCCAGAGTTGACAGGCAATCATATTCTCTGAGATACACCAGTTGCTCTTCCTTTTTGATATTGTTATCCCCTGATATTGTCAGTTAAGTGATTTTGGGAAAAGCCATCACCTCTGCAAATATTCTGCTAATGCCTAGAGAACATATATTGTAGTCAAGAAGAAGGGTGCATGTTTTTTTGCTCTGACACCCTGAAGCTAATGCTGCCATAGTTCCCTATGCTAGAAAGAGGGTCTCGTCTGCTCTTCCTGATAAAGATGGCAAAAATTGTACAATATGGAAAGGAAGGCCTATGGACTGTTTGCCTTAGCTTTTAAGATGACTAATCACTAGACCTTTATGGAACAGTACTAGTTATTCTTGTGGGATAAAGTTGTCACCCTTATAGAACACCTCCCCAATGATAGCAAGGGCACAGTTTTATTTCAAGAGGTTGGTAACATTTCCAGAAACCAAATTGCTCCACTAGTAGGTGCTGTCTGGAAAAGCTTGATACCAGCCAGCAAAGTATATACAAACAGCAAGTAGCTGAGAAGGTGGTCAGCTTTTAATGAGCACACTGGGATGCAAACACAGTCAAGAAAGTCAAGGGCTTATGGCAGGCAGCGTGGGTCTAAACAAGTCCGCGTGTCTGTGGAAAACAGGCAGCAGAGTAATCAGGAACAGTCCGAGGCATGAGTCAAGGCAGCAAGGATCAAAGCAACGAAGTCAGCAAGAAGCTTTCTCCAGGAAGATCAGTTGACCTCTGATAAAGCTTCCATCACCTCTCCCAGCATATATAAAGCAATTAAGGCTTTGTCAGGTGTTTCTTAATGAGCAGGTTTTTCTCATAAAGTCTCAGAGATCTCCTTCGAGCTTCCTTTTGAGCTTGCTGCTGGGTATACGATGGTGGAGGTAAGTTCATCTCTTCTTTGTCCTTATCTGAATTGGCAGGACTCTCTGCTGGGACTGGTGCCAACCCACTAGGGCCAGCTCTTCCTCTGCTTGAGCCTCCAGGTTGGCAGGATTCCCTGCTGGCACAGGTATAGATTAACTTGTGCCAGGGTCCATAAGGCCATTCCCTGCCAGCACCTGCTGGCAGCACCTGCTAGTGGAGCAATTGCAAATACCTCCTCCTCCTCTGATTCCATACCCTCATCAAACTCATGGGGCATGACAGGTGCCCTTCTCAGACACATATGTCTTAATTCCAAAGCTCTGGGGCAGGAAGCCTGCCTTAAGGTGGAGGATATGGTGTTTGATGGTCTTGGATAATTCAGTGTCAAGACAGGTGAAAAACTGGAACTGAAACACATGCTGGCTAACATAACCAAAAAGATTGGTGCCCCGCCCCCCACCCAAGTCTTTATCAAGTCCTCCTTCCACAAGAAACAGTACTATTCTACCTCGAGCTCAAGGAACCCCAGCACACCTTTCTCCAAGAAGACCTTTGTTCTTGTGAAGAGAGAAGCTAGGCAAGCCTGGTTGATGCCAGCCAACCACAGCCCAGGGAATGCTGGGGGTGGGGCTACAGGGGAGAAAGAAAGAATACCCTGAAAATCTGACAGAAGTCAGATGGGGGGAATTGCATAGAGATAGGGAAAGGATTGCATAGAGATTGTGAAAAGATGGCACAGGAATAGGGACAAGATTGCAGAGAGGGGAAAACTGTACTAGAGTTAGGACAGCCAGCCAAGGGGAAGATCTGAATAGGATTTGGGGGAGCTGTGAATTATTAAGTAGTTCAGGGATTAATATTTGATCTATGTATTAATAAAAGTCTACTTTGTTGTTTTTTACAACTGTGTTTGGTGTTCCTAATAAGTTTTGAAAGAGAGTCTGGTCATGCTTACCACATTGAATAACATATCCACTGGTTCATATAGGGGTCATCCTGAGGCACATGTACCCAATCCAGGAAGGGATCTTGAGAGGAAAGGGGCAAGGGGGGTGACAGGAGGCCAAGAGCTGGAACTGCAGGCCATCCTGGAGAGGGGATCCATCACAGTCCTCATCTTCATCCTGCCAGAATTTAAGTACCAGAGACACAGGAGATCAGACAGAGGCAGAGCTGAGACTGACTTCTTTCCATCAGCAAGTCTCTGCAGTAAAGACCAGGTTAGTGCATTTATCTAGAACAGAGCTGGGGAACCGCAGGTGTCTAGGGGCTATGTAGCTCCACAGGAGATCTTGGAGTGCTGCACCCCCCCTGCAAAAAACCTATGGGAGGCCTTGGAGGCCTGCGGCATTGGTCAGTCCCTCCTCTCTGGTCCCTCCATGGCATATTCTGAAACCATTTCTTGAAGGGTGCTGGACTGTGTATTAAGCTTGGGACTGCATCCTAGTCCTCTCCATTGACGCCCCCTTGTTGTGGGAGAGAGGCTTGCGTACCCTAATGATGTTTTGAGCTATGCTGGCGGTGGCATAATAGCCACTGGTAGGGTCTCCCATGCCAGACAGGTCAAAACCGAAGGGTCTGACAAAGAGCGTCAAAGGGCAGGATGGGCTCTCGAGCCTTGTGGCAACCGTCCTAGGAGAAGGAAAACTCTAATCCCAAACCCGGGCAGATGGTGCTCATCCAACCCTGTAAGGTCAACCATCTAAGAGAAGGAAACTCTAATCAAACCTACGGCCCGAGGACCTCGCTGCCACGTCCATGCTTGCAAGGCCACGGCAGATGAATCTCTGGTTTAAAGGGTGAGGCCAGTTTTGTGCACGCTGCGCTCCACCAGAAAAATCCATTGCACAGGCTCGAAGGACAAATCCAGTTCCAAAAAAGCCCTGTAGCGACTGGCAAGGGACCAACCCTGCATGCAGGCGGTTCAGGACATTGGTCGCTCAAGGCTGACCCGGGAGATGACAGTCTTGTTCGGCAGCATCCTGAATGACCAAGCAGCCTTTTTAAAGGAGAGCACTGCTTGCTCCATATGGAGAGGGGCCTAGAAAAGGTGGCCTAACGAAAGCTCATCCCCAACTACCTGGTTGGCTAGCCGCGGCCAACGGGAATCTTCTGATGCGGTCAAACCAAGGCAAAGAAACAAAGGCACACACCGGCCTCCAAAGGTGTAAACTGACACTTGCATGCTGGAACATCAGACCATGAAGACTCTGAAGATAGTGGACGGCCTGAGCGTCGTTTTCCCCTAAAAGCCCATGAACTATCACGGCTTAATATTGACATCGCTGCTCTTAGTGAAGTTCGCTTCCATGAGGAAGGCAGCCTTAAAGAACATGGCACCGGCTACACACTTTACTGGTCTGGCAAACCCAAAACCAAAAAACATCTTTCAGGAGTAGGCTTTATGATTAAAAACTCCATTGCCTCCAAACTCGAAACATTGCCAACAGGACACTCTGATCGCATTATTTCCTTACGCCTCCCACATGTTGTTCTCTTTAGTATATATGCCCCAACCATGCAAGCCGACCCTGTAGAGAAAGACAAATTCTACACAGACCTACGCCAACTCATACAAAAAGTCCCTGTAGAAGATAAAATTATTATCCTTGGTGACTTCAATGCCAGAGTAGGAAAGAACTCCGAAGCCTGGAAAGGTGTCTTAGGCAAGCATGGTGTTGGAAATTGCAATGATAACGGACGCCCCCTGCTAGAGTTCTGTGCAGAACAACAGCTGACTATTACAAACACAATCTTTCAGCAGAAAGATAGCTTGAAGACAACCTGGATGCATCCCCGATCCAAACATTGGCACCTCATTGACTATGTTCTAGTCTGTCAGAGAGACATTCATGATGTCCGTCATAACTGAATGATGCCCAGTGCAGAATGCCAAACAGATCATCGCCTCGTCAGATGTAAACTAAATCTTCACCTTAAGTTCAAACCTAAGAGGGGTGGCATCTTAAAGAAGAGACTCCAAGTCAACCATCTTCAACAAGCTACCATGAGAGACAACTTCCAGGCAAACCTACAAACGAAACTTGAAGACCATCCTACAGATCCTTCTCCTACAGTGCTTTGGCAACATATCAAAAACAGTATCCTCCAGTCTGGAGAAGAATCCCTCGGGTTCTCCCACAAGAAAAATCAAGACTGGTTTGATGAAAACAACCAACAGATCCAGGAGCTGTTGGCAAGGAAGAGAGCTGCTTACCAGGCATACCACGCCCAGCCAACCTGTCATGTAAGAAAATCAGCTTTCCGCCTCACATGTAGCAAACTACAACAAAAACTCCGAGACATGCAGAACAAGTGGTGGATCAATATAGCAGAAAAGACACAACGCTGTGCAGATCTGGGTGATCATAGAGGATTTTATGAAGCTCTTAAAGCAGTGTTTGGACCTACTTATCAGGTCCAAAGCTCCTTATACAGTACAGATGGTCAAACATTAATTACTGATAAAGCCTCCATCCTGAATCGTTGGGCTGAACATTTTCAAAGTCTCTTTAGCGCCAACCGAGTAGTCCAAGCCTCAGCTATCCAACATATGATACAAAAACCAATGAAAAATGAATTGGACATAGCTCCCACTTTGGGAGAGACCCTTAAGGCCATACAACAGATGAAAAACAGCAAGGCAGCTAGGATTGATGGAATCCCACCTGAAGTTTGGAAACACAGAGGTCATGCACTCCACGAAAAATTCCACGAATTCCTTGTGAATTGCTGGGAAAAAGGGGAACTGCCATCAGACCTCCGAGATGCAGTCATCATCACCCTGTACAAGAAAAAAGGAGCAAAATCCGACTGCTCAAACTATCGAGGCATAACACTGCTCAAACACTGCTCAAACTATCGAGGCATTTCTGGAAAAATCCTTGCAAGGATACTCCTGAACAGATTAGTTCCTGCTATTGCAGAAGAACTTCTCCCTCAAAGCCAATGTGGCTTCAGAGCCAATAGAAGTACTACAGATATGGTATTTGCCCTTAGGCAACTGCAAGAAAAATGTAGGGAGCAGAACAAGGGTCTCTATGTAACATTTGTCGACCTCACCAAAGCCTTTGACACTGTAAGTAGAAAAGGTCTGTGGCAGATCCTGGAAAGACTAGGATGTCCCCCCAAATTCCTTAAAATGATTATCTTGCTACACGAGGGCCAGCGTGGTCAAGTCAGATATGGCGATGCTCTTTCAGAGCCCTTTCTAATAACTAATGGAGTGAAGCAAGGTTGTGTTCTTGCACCAACTTTATTTACAATCTTCTTTAGCACGATGCTCCAAAGGGCTATGGCAGAGCTTGAAGAAGATGATGGCATCTATATACGTTACCGTACTGATGGTAGCTTGTTTAACTTAAGCCGTTTGAGGGCTCACACTAAGACTCTAAACTATCTAGTCCGTGAGCTGCTCTTCGCCGATGATGCTGCCCTTGTTGCCCACACAGAAGCAGCTCTGCAGCACCTAACGTCCTGCTTTGCAACAGCTGCAGAGCTGTTTGGGCTAGAAGTCAACCTGAAGAAAACAGAAGTTCTTTACCAGCCTGCACCACAGGACGAACACCACCATCTCCACATTGCCGTCGGCAAATCTGTGCTCAATTCCGTTCAGCAGTTCACCTACCTGGGAAGCATAATCTCCTCAGATGCCAAGATTGACAAAGAGATTGATCACAGATTAGCAAAGGCATATAGTGCATTTGGAAGACTTCACAAAAGAGTCTGGAGCAATAAACACCTGAGGCAAAGCACAAAAATCAGTGTGTATAGAGCCATCGTACTGTCTATCCTCCTTTATGGATCTGAAACATGGGTCACCTATCACCACCACCTATGACTCCTCGAGCGCTTTCATCAGCCCTGTCTACGCACAATCCTAAATATACAGTGGACTGACTATGTGACGAATGTTGTTGTCCTTGAGCAAGCAGGGATCACCAGCATTGAGGCCATGATATTGAGAACACAGCTGCGCTGGGCAGGGCACGTTTCTAGGATGGAGGACCATTGCCTCCCAAAAATACTACTCTACGGTGAACTCGCCACGGGTCAGCGTAAGAGGGGCGCTCCAAAAAAGCGATACAAAGACTCCCTGAAACAACATCTCAGGCTCAGCCAAATTGATCACCAACAGTGGTCCGCCCTGGCCTCACATCGGGAGGCATGGAGACGCGCTATCCAGAATGCTGCAGCCTTATTTGAGAACTCACTCTGAACAAATCTTGAAGAGAAACGACAACGCAGAAAGAATCACAACCCGGAAACATCACCCAAGGAGACCTTCTGCTGTGCTTTTTGCAACCGGACTTGTTTATCTCGGATTGGCCTTTTTAGTCATCAGCGCGCTTGCAGAAAGCATGGGATGAGTCCTTCCTGAATCTTCGTTTGCGAAGAAAAGCCAGAGCATCCTAGTCATTGTAAGTATAGGACACAACTATCTGCAGGCAGTTGAAATCGCCTGGATCAGGAGCCTGCAGATCAGGAGGGCCCACTGTAATAACTTCTGAATCATTTGACTGCTCATCAACTTTGCCAAGTACTTCTGATTCCCCTTCAGATAAACCAAATCCAATAAATCAGCATTTAAATCTGTAGCATTCTTCTGGATTTAGATTTTTTTCATTTTTTGTACACATCTCATCTAAATCAATTTGCAGAGACTTAACCTTATGTATGCTTATGTTTCTTAACCTTTTGGCCATGTTCCATCCTTTGTAATTGAATATCCTTTGTTACATTTGTTTCATTTTTCTGCGATGCCTGACACTGTATGTGTACTGAATCGTAAGAATTTAAATTAATTGCATTTACATTTCTAACCCAACAGCCTAAATTTAATAAATCAGAAACATATGAATTCATTGTAAACGTTATTTGCCTGAGAATTTCAATTTATTAAGTTGCCCAGATTCATTAATGTAGGATTAAATTCTGTATTTATATTTGATTGTAATGATGTTGAAGGAGAGTTCATTATTGCATCTATTTCCTTATTAACCACTTCTTTCCTCCTATTCTAAAAAGACTTTCTCCTTGCGAACTGATATTGTACCTGATAAAGTTGTGTATGTCCAATTGAATTAAATGTGTTCTTCTGAGCATTTGCAGCACAGCACCAGAATACTGAGACAGAAGCTGATCAGAATCACCATTTAAAGTGGGATTGTTTAGAGACTCACTCCTCTGATTGAATGCTTCAGCCTGCTTCCCAATATTCTGAGTGCCAACTTGCCCCTGCACTGTCTCATCAGTTAAGCCTCCTGACTCTTTCTCAACTCTGTGTTTTGCAGCTTCACCTTCTCGCTCAAAATCCCCCAAACCAACATGGTGGTCTGATGTTGCAATAGGAATTTTCTCCACGAAACCACCCCTGTTCTCCTTGTTGATCTGCCTTCCCTCGAATTCCGATGGTGTCTCTCCTCTTAATGATTGTCTTAAAGCAGTAATGGGCTGGATGAGGAAAAACAGATTGAAATTAAATCCGGACAAAACGGAGGTGCTCATGGTAGCAGCCCCAAAACCAGGAGTTGGGTTGCAACCTCCAGGCCTGGACGGGGTCATGCTTTCCGTTAAGGACTGTGTTCGCAGTCTGGGGGTGCTCCTTGATTCAGTTCTTCAGATGACTAGTCAGGTGAATGGGATGGTCAGGAGTGCCTGTTATCAGCTTCAGCTGTGCCCTTTCCTGGAAGTAAGGGACCTCGAGACTGTGGTGCACGCGCTGGTAACCTCTCGTCTAGATTTCTGCAATGCGCTCTACATGGGGCTACCCTCATGCTTGGTCCGGAAACTTCAGTTGGTACAAAATATGGCAGCCAGAGTGGTCTCGGGAACATCTTTGAGAGACCATATAACTCCAGTATTAAAATCTCTCCACTGGCTGCCTATCAGTTTCTGGGCCCAGTATAAGGTGTTGGTTATTACCTTTAAAGCCCTAAATGGCTTGGGTCCAACTTATCTTCAGAACCGCCTCCTCCCATACAATCCTCCCCGCGCACTCCAGTCTTCTGGGAGGAATTTGCTTCAGCCACAAAAATCTAGGCTGTCTGCAACCTCCCAGAGGGCCTTTTCGGTAATCACCCCCAAATTGTGGAATGACCTGCCGAATGAGATCCGTCAGATGACAAACCTGAGTAGCTTTAAAAAAGCACTAAAGACGGATCTCTTTTGGCAGGCCTTTCCTAATTAGATCCTGGTCTCAGGAGCTCCTGGCCTCTTTTAGTCTGCTGGCTATTTATTATTTTTTTAATGTGATTTTAGATTAGTTGTTTTTAATTTATATTGGTTTAATATCTTTTTATGAGGGAGGGTGGGGTGGGTGGTGTTTAGGGATTTTTATCTGTATTTGTATTTTAATTTTTGTAAGCCGCCCAGATTGTTTTTAACAGAGGGGCGGGTTATAAATAAATATTATTATTATTATTATTCCCAAAGCTTACCTTTTAAATTTCTTCTCCTTAACTGCTTTACTCTCAATTGCTTTCTTTTCCCTTTACTCCCTGTCAAAGCATCCTTTGAAGTCTTTTTCCTTTCTTGACTGGATTTATCATTTTTATTTAACTCTGGATTAATCTCTGCTCTCTCTTGCCGATGCAGAAAAATCACTGCCTGCCCCTCTGAACTGCTTTGAAATATTTTTCTTAATAGTGATTCTTTTTCACATTTAGAGGCTTGCAGATTGGCAGCCAAATAAACAGGCTTCATTTTCTTTCTCCATATGTTTGTCAGAGACTTTTTATGTTCTCACATGAGCATTAAATGGGGCTAGCTCTTTGCTATTTCCCTTCTTTCTTTTCTAAGGGAAATAACATCTAGTTTTTCAGTCTTTGATCTGATTCAGGGTGCATCTACATTGTAGAAATAATGCAGTTTGACACCACTGTAACTGCCATGGCTCCATCCTACAGAATTCTGGGATTTGTAGTTCTGTGAGGCACCAGCACTCTTTAGCAGAGGAAGCTAAAGACCTTGTAAAACTAAAAATCCCAGGATTCCATAGGATGGAGCTATAGCACTTAAAGTAGTGTCAAAGTGCATTATTCCTAAAGTGTAGAAGCACTCTCAATCTCTTCCCTTTTCTTTGTTGTTAAGTCTGTCATCTCTGAGGCTATGATTAATTAAAACTTCTAAGTGAAATAAAAAAGTAAAGAAATAATTATAATTTTGAAAGTCAGATTAGATAAAATGTAGAATTGAAGGGAGAGAAACTGAAATGCTTCTAACTGGCAAGGCAAGATTTTTAAAACTGAAGGGAGAGAGGAGGCTTTGGTTTACGTAATTGAAAAGGGACATTAGACTCCTGTCTAGGAATGTGGTGTGAGAGAAACCCATGGGTTAGTGGACTGCTCCTCCATACCATTCAGGGAATTGTCTATGTGTAACAGCTTTACCCAAGCTAGTACCCTCCAGATATGATAGAAGATAACTCCCATTATCCCTATCCATTATGGCACATACTGATGTAAATAAATTGTTCAAACTGAAGAAATGTGCATAGTTACACTTTATTTTTTGTGACTACTAAATTTTGGTTTATTTTGAACCTGAGACAGAGTCACAGATGAAAACTGGGACATCTGTGGCCAAGCAACATCAGTGTGTGATCAAGATGTAAAAAATTATTAATGAGGAAGAGCACACAAGCTAGGAGATGCTGCAGCAGTTTGCTTTTGCTTGAGCCTACTGGGAAAGGCAAGATTTGGCCCCTTCCTCTCACTCCCCCCTGCTAATTGAGTGCAAAATGTTATTGCAATTGAATTCAGTTTGCAGCAACTAAGGTAAACTGCGGATGAGGGGGGGGAAATGGGAGAATGAGAAACAGGGCCATTTTAAAACCTATTTGAAAAATAGGATGACACAGGATTAAATGAGACTGCCCTTGCCAAATCAGGATGGTCGGAGGGTGTGTAAAGAGGCAGACTCTGCCCGGGCTCATTCACTATGAATCCAGCAAAAGAAAGAATTGCAGAGTGGGGGAAAACAGGCAAATTGTAGCTGCCTTCCTGCAACACAAACATCATCTCAGTAGACACCCCAGGGACCAGGGGAATGGTGGCACACTGCCACCATTTAACAATACAGGCCGGTGTCATCTATGTTTTTTGCCATCCATGGTGGAGTCCCAGAACCAAATGTGGATCTGGAGGACCCACTCTATATCAAATTCAAACAATGAATTTGAAACTACTACTTACAGACTATTCAGCCCAGAATATTTAAAAGCTCTGCTAAAAAAAAGATTATAGACAGTCACTGGATATGGAACAAAATAAGACAGAAACACAGGATGAGGGTACAACCAATAGTAAGAAACATAGGGCAGCATCAGTAATGAAGAAATATTTACTCATAAACATGGAAATTCCTCTTCCAGAGTTATTCAATGATCTCATAGATCTGGAATGTGATTCTCCCACAAGCACCAGATGTTTATCTACATATGTGCACAGGGTTTATACATTTGATAATTGATAAGTTGGCAGTCCCACTTGTGGATGGTCCAGTTGCTGCCTTAATTTAATTTACATTCAATATACATATTTCAAAATGGAAACACTTTAGATGTTCAAGGAAAATCTGTGACACAATTACCTAGCTTCAATTGATTTGACAGAAACTTATTTGCATATTTTTGGTTAATCCAATTCCATCTTCTTCGTGGTCTCTGTGAATCACACAGTTGGGTTATTCCTGCGCCTGCTCAGAGCATACAGAACCTTCTATATCGCTAGGCAGAATGTGCATAGATACATTTTGGCAGTAACTCCGCCCACATTAACGGTCCCTTAAAAGGCGCTCCCGCCTAATTCCAGTGCTTCTTCTCCAAATACTTCCTGGTACCGAAGAAGGACGGTGGCCTTCGACTGATCCTAGACTTGAGAGGAGTGAACTGGTATATCATTCCAAAGACATTCAGGATGACCACCCTTGCTGTTATACTCCCTCTTCTTCAACGAAGGGACTGGTTTGCGTCCATAGACCTCAAGGATGCCTACTTTCACATCAGGATCCAACCTTCACACAGAAGGTTCCTAGCGTTCCAGGTCGGGGACGAAGCCTAGCAGTTCCGCGTCCTCCTATTTGGACTCTCCATGGCACCGAGGGTCTTCATGAAATGTATGGCAGCAGCTGTGGCCTTTCTTCGACAACACGGGGTCACTGTATTCCCTTACATAGACGATTGGTTGCTTGTGGCGACTTCGAGGCTTCAGCTCGAGAAGGACATTCTCTTTACCCTAGATGTGTTACACACCCTGGGACTTGTTGTCAACATGGAGAAATCTCAGCTGAACCATGCTCAGTCAATCCAATTCATCGGTGCCCGACTGGATTCGATCTCGGCAGCAGCGTACCTTCCCAACGATCGGTTCGACACCCTCTGATCCCTGATCCACAGCTGTCGATGGTCGCGTCGGGTTCGAGCACACGATATACAAGTTCTTCTCAGACACATGGCAGCCACCACGTCGGTTACGCATCTGGCCAGACTTCGATTCCGACCGCTCCAGCACTGATTCCTGGGTGTCTTCGATCACCTAGTGGATTCTCCCAAGAAGCTCCTGACGATGCCCCGCTCCGTCCAATGTTCCCTGGACTGGTGGCTCGAACCACTCAATGTTCTCTCCTTCCTTTCGACCCTCCTCAACCAGATGTTTCCCTCACAACAGATGCGTCTCTACATGGTTGGGGAGCCCATCTGGGATGCCACAGGATCCTAAATTCTTGGAGTACCGAAGAAGGGAAGTTGCACATCAACGTTCTGGAGCTCCTAGCAGTCCAGAAAGCTCTTCATGCCTTTGAAGTGTTGGTTCGGAACAGGACAGTTCTTCTCATTATGGACAACACCTCGGTGATGTACTACCTGAACAAACAAGGTGGTAAGAGATCACCTCAGCTCCTTCACCTTACTCTACAGATTTGGGATTGGTGCGTAGAAAGGAACATCTCCCTTCAGTCCATACATCTCCCCGGGGAGAATATTCTTGCAGACGGACTGAGCCGCTCCAACTCCAACGTCCACGAGTGGATGCTCCACAGACAGGTAGTAGCAGACCTCTTTCGTCGATGGGGCACTCCACTGATAGACCTCTTCGCAACTGCCCAGAACAGGCACTGTGACCAGTTTTGCTCCAGAATGTGGCACAGGGACTCCAGAGGGGACGCCTTCCTGTTTCAATGGAACGGACCATTCCTGTACCTCTTCCCTCCAATCCCGCTGTTGACAAGAGTCGTAGCCAAGCTTCGTCGAGACTGGTTGGATGCGATTCTCATCACGCCATGGTGGCCCCGACAACCTTGGTTCGCACCACTGCTGCTTCTGTCCAGGAGGCGCTTTTTCCACCTCCCGGACCGTCCGGATCTGCTCACCATCCAGCAGGGCAAAGTCAGGCACCCCAATCTCAACACGCTTTGCCTGACAGCCTGGAGGGTCAAGCCATGAGCCCACAGTCTTTGCATGCCATCCCGGATTACGCTCTGCCCCGAAAGGTTCAGACGGTTATCGACGCTGCTAGGAAACCTTCCACTCGAAAAGCTTATCTATACAAGTGGAACTGCTTTAAGAAGTTCCTAACAGAACAGGGATTGAGTCCCGAATCCTGCTCGGTACCGACGATCCTTCAGTTCCTCCTCCATCTGTCGGAATCAGGACTCTCGATTTCATCTCTTAGAGGTTATCTAGCAGCTATCTCCATTGAATTCCAGGCTCACAATCTGCCTTCCCCCTTCCAGGACCCGATGGTGAAGAGATTCCTAAAGGGGTATGTCAACCTCCATCCCCTGGTTCTTGATCCCACCCCAGCTTGGAGCCTCAAACTCGTCCTCTCCCAATTAGTGAGACGACCTTTCGAACCCATGGCTTCCACCGATCTTCGGTTGCTGACTTGGAAGACTGCCTTATTGGTTGCCATCACCTCCGCTCGCCGAACTGCAGAACTGTGTGCCCTTCGATCGGACCTGCCATATGCATGCTTCCACAAGCATAAGGTGGTATTAAGGCCGGACATCTCCTTTCTTCCCAAAGTGGTCTCCAGTTTCCACCTTAACCAACCCATCGTCCTGCCTGCCCTGATGCAGGATCCAAAGGACGAATTCGAGCATACCCTCCACTCCATGGATGTGCGGAGGGCGCTCGCATTCTACATACAATGGACTGCCCCGTTTCGACAGTCACCTCAGCTTTTTGTCTCATATGCTGATTCGAAGAAAGGTGCACCGATTTCATCGCAGCATCTGTTGAAGTGGGTGACATCGACCATCGCTCTTTGTTATGAACTAGCAAAGAAGCCTCTACCACCTTGGATTCGAGGACATTCTACAAGAGCTGTCTCCACTTCGACTGCATTCCTCTCGGGGGTGCCCCTAGAGGATGTCTGCCATGCTGTGACTTGGTCATCGCCATTGACTTTTATTTCATACTACAGACTGGACACTCGTTCTAGGAACGAGGCTGCTTTTGGGAGGGCAGTTCTTCTGTCCTCCATCCAATGAGTGAGTGTATTGCATGTTTGAACTATAGACCTTTTATGCATATTTGGACTATGGACTTTTTATGCACTACTGGATTGTTTAAGGTTTAAGGAATGTGCAAAAAAAAAATCCTTTTAGGGCGGATTGTGAGGTGCCCTCGCCTACTGATGTACAGGACATACCCTCCTCCAGTGGGGAAGCTTGCTAGTCTACCCAACTGTGTGATTCACAGAGACCACGAAGAAGATGGACAGGTTGCTTACCTGTAACCATAGATCTTCGAGTGGTCTTCTGTGAATTCACACAGACACGCCCATCCTCCCCTCTATGTCCTGCTTATGCATATGAGCTTAATGTTCCTGATGCTGCTGATTGCGGTGTCATTCAAGGAACTGAAGGGAATTAGGCTGGAGCGCCTTTTAAAGGACCATTAATGTGTGCGGAGTTACTGCCAAAATGTATCTATGCACATTCTGCCTAGCGATACTAGAAGGTTCCGTATGCTCTGCGCAGGCGCAGGAATAAACCAACTGTGTGAATTCACAGAAGACCACTTGAAGATCTATGGTTACAGGTAAGCAACCTGTCCTTCATTCCCAGTTCAAAGAACATCATTTACAATTCAAGGCACTCCAGTTTGGCCTAGCCTCAGCTCCAAGGCTATTTACGAAGGTGTTAATTCCTTTAATTTCACACCTGAGAAAGCAGGGAGTTCAGATTTTTCCTTATTTGGATGATATCTTTCTTATGGTTCTGGAGAGGGGAAAGGCTGAAAGGGATTTTTAAAAGACAATAGCATGTCTAGAACAATTGGGATTTATACTGAATTATAAAATGAGTCATATTCAGTTAATGAGGTGTTTAACTAACTTGGGAGTGGAAATAGAAAAAAGGCATGTCTCTTCCTCTCTCAAGGGAGAAAGAAAAAATACAGAAGGAGATATTGAAATTGAAGATGCTGAAATCAGCAGACATAAAGATATTAGGGCTGCTGATTTCAACAATAAATCTAGTTCCTTGGGCATGCTTTCATATGAGAGAATTGCAAATGCTGCTAAGATCTCATCAAATGGCAATAATAAGGAAATAACTTTACAGAATTAAAAAAAGAATTTAAAATCAGCTATGCTGTGGTGATGTCCGGAGAAAAATCTGAGAAAGGAGGTACTGTTTGTTCCCCTAGAAAAACTTACAACAATTTCTGGAGTAATGGTAATTTACCATTTGAGATAAATTTAACATTATTCAAGGCTTTATAACTAACCTGAAGAGAGACAGTAGTCTTCAGTTTAATTGAAAAGGAACACTGGACTCCTGCCTAGGAATGCTGGCATGAGGGAAACCCATAGGTTAGTGGATTGCTCCTCTACACCCCCAAGAATGAGTTTTCATGGCAAGTACCAACCTCTCATATTCTTTTTCTTTTTTTCATTAATTTTTTTATTGAAAATTTTATCAACATGTACATATTGTCACTTGGTACAATAATATGCAGTAGCACCCCTGTATCTGCGGGTTCCCCACCCCCATGGATACTGAAATCCATGGATAACAGCGAATACCAGACTTCTCTCCCCCAACTACTCCTGCCACCTCTGCTGCACCGCGAGAACCCACCGTGGGGAAGGGAGAAGGGAGGCGAGCTCTCTTTCTCCCTCCCTCCGCTGTCCACCCACCCGCCACCTCCGCCACACCACTGGAATCCCAGTGGGGAAGGGAGGTGAGCTCTCCTCCTTCCCTCCCTTCCCTGTCTACCCCCCCACCACCTCTGCTGCGTGTCTGGAATTCCCTGCAGGGAAGGGAGGCAAGCTCTCCTCCTCCCTCCCTTCCCTGTCCACCCCCATCATCGCCAACTGTGGGTAACTGAACCAGCAGATGGTGAATTGGCGGATACGTGGGTACTACTGTATGTATGTTTTATACATTCACCATATTATGAACAAGCTTTGTACCATAGATTCCAATAACAACTCAAACATAAGTGTCTTGTTTCTAAAGTATATAGTTAAGTAAATGATATTTACAAACCAGCGGGGAGTGAGTTAGTGGTTTCCCATTGCTAATTGTTATGCAATAACATCTAAAAACACACTCTCTCTCTCTCTCTCTCTCTGGCTTTTCTTCACAAACGAAGATTCAGGAAGGACTCATCCCACGCTTTCTGCAAGCGCGCTGATGACTGAAAAGGCCAATCCGAGATTTATCCAAAAATCCATTTCCAATACAGTCCATGTTGTGGAGGTAGTAATATTCCCTGGGTGTTGTCATTCACGTAATGAGTGGGAACCATTTCTCTATGAAGGTGACCTAATAGTTTTGGCCTGACAGTCTCGTATTGTGATCAACCAGCTTTTTCATAAGCCAGGTATCCCAAACCTTGCCCACCAGTTAGATATAGTGAGGCTTCCCATCTTTCAATTCCTGGCAATTTCATTTCTGGAAATAGCTAGGAAAAAACAGTATCAGCCTTTTATGTTTCAAAGATTTATCATTTCCCCACAAAAGAGACAGTAGCAGCAAGGCTGGGGAGGGTTGGATTTTCTGTTGTTTTTTTTTTTAATTTAGTGTTTATTGATTTTCTCATAACAGGGTACAAAAGAATCAACCAGAAAACAAAACAAGATATATCAAACTTATTCCAGAATATGTCACAAAGGTTTGGTATCCCAAAAATTGCTATAAAGAAGGTCACTTAGATATGCAATGCAGCACTTTCAAAAGACATCAGTCCACAAGTTTAGGTGGGAGAGAGGGGGTTGTACATTTGCTGAGTGGTTGTTAACAAATTGTATAAATGGGAGCCATTTCTCAATAAATGAGTCAGATTTCACATGCAGTTGGCGTGATTTCATTTTGTCTGACAATTTCTCATTTAACCAGGAATTCCATATCCTTTCCCACCAAGTGTCTATGGTTACTTGTCCTGTTTTCCAAACTGCGGCTACGGAAGATCTGGCCGCTGCTAGGAAAAAATGTATTAGCCTTTTGTGTTTGAGGTGTTTATTAGCAACCTTGAATAGCAAGAGAAGCAACAGTGCAGGGCAAAAAGGGATTGCCTGGTTCGTAATTTCTGCTATTAGGCTTACTACCTTTTCCCCAAAATCTGCTATCTTAGGGCAGTCTAACCATAAGTGCCTATAAGTACCTACTGTGTGACAATTTCTCCAGCATAGGGAGATGAGCCAGATCTTCTACGTGACAGTATAACAGGTGTCAAGTACCACTTGTGGATCATTTTTAGCGAGGTTTCTCAGGTCGCAGCAGAGCATGATGTCATTGGGGGAGAGGACCAAACTTTGTTCCACTCCTCATCTGATAACCTCACATCCAAGTCCGTTTCCCATACTGTTTTAAGTTGCATGTTGTCCTGATGCGCCACATTGTTTAATAACAGATTCAACACAGAAGCTTGACCCTTGGGAGTACAGGGTCCAGCTAGGATGTTATTTTCAAATATTGTGAGAGGTCGCATTAGATTAGTGTTCTTCATAAGACCTGTAGTAAAGGCAGCAACTTGACCACTTTGCAACCATAACACTGTAGTGGGAGCTAGTTTAGAAGACAATTCACAGTGGGTCAGCACTCGGCCCTGTATGAACAGCTCTCTAATCCTGTATACACCCGTTTCCTCCCATCCCATGTATTGTCGAAGTTTGTCTGGATGATAAACAGAGGGGTGGAAGAGAAAGGGACACACAGGAGACGGATCCAGTAAGAGGATATGTCTCCATCTATACCATATCATCAATGAGTTATGGAGCCATGGGTTATCCATGTTTAAGCAATGCTCTCTTACTTAGCTTCTGAAAAAGTAGAGGATATCTGGACACCTTATCCCCCTCCAGTTCCATTTGTACCCAGTGAATTTTATGGTTCCTGTTAATTAACTACAGTGTCTGACATAACTGGAAGGCTTCAAAATATAACTGAAGGTCTGGGATAGCCAGGCCACCAGACTTTCATGGGAGGTGGCGCATTACAAGTTTGAACCTTGCACGTTTCAATTCGAAAACGTATTTGTTGATTAAAGTGGTCCATTTTAAAAATTTATTTGGGGACAGGTCTAAGGGGATAGTTTGAAAAAGGAAAAATAGCTTCAGGGCCAGAAACATTTTAATCAGTGTAATTCTACCCAAGAGGAAGAATCAAAGTTGTTTCCACCTATCCATTTTTGCTTTCATCCACCGTGTTATTTTATCATAATTTCTAGGTACGAATTGTCTAATATTCTTAGTCATACATATCCCTAGATAGGTGAAGCCCAGTGGGGAAATTTGGATATTGGTAGAATACTGTAGTTCTGCCAATTTGTTGTGTGTCATTTGCAGCCCATAAGTTTGGATTTTGTGTAGTTTACTTGAAGCCCTGCAAACATGTCAAAAAGCCTTAATATATTTTTTAATGCTGGGAGGGATTATAAAAAAGGAGAACATCGTCTGCAAAGAGATTTAATTTGTGAATATGTCCCCCGATTTTAATTCCTTGGATAGCTGGATCATTCCGAATCAATTCTGCCGGGGGTTCCATAGCTATTGTGAAAAAGATGGGGAAAGGGGACTGCCTTGTTTTGTCCCTCTTTGTATTGGGATATCTGCAGATATCATTCTATTGGCCAATATTTGTGCTTTGGAGCCAGTGTATAATTATTCGATCAGTTTGACAAAAGCATCCGGGAAATTCATTTTTTGTAAGATATCCATTAGGTATGGCCAGTTAAGTCTATCAAACGCTTTCAAAATATCTAGAGACATGAGAGCTAGTGGGGTTTTTGTAATGGAACTATAGGAAATGATATTTAAAGCTCTACGAATAGCATCCGTTATTCATCTGTTGGGAATAAACCCAGATTGGTCTGCACTGGATATAGTCACTTAAAAACGAGTTAATACGTTTAGTGATTATTGCAGTAAAAATATTTGCATCCTGATTTATTAACAAGATCGGTCTAAAAGCAGAGGCAGGAGGTGACTTAGGAATCAGTACTATATAGGATTTTCTGTTTAGTAATTTGAGAGATTATTTGTATAATGGAGCACCTGTATGGCTGAATCAGGTGACAATCAAACAGCATATGTAAATATGTGCCCTCCTCCTTGTAGCCCCTCCAGCAATAAGGGGATGATTGTGAGATTCATGCCATGTGGACAGGAGTAAGATACCACTTGTGTATCATTTTTAAAGATGTTTCTTTGAAGGTAACTGATTTAGATCTAAAATAGGGGGAAGCCCACAGTTTCATCCAGTCTTGATCCATAATTTCTGTATTCAGCTCATTCTCCCAACCTGGACCATACGAATATCCTGTACCATAGGTGTGCTTCATAAGCCATTTATATATCTTGGCTGAATGCCCTCTCTCAGTTGCCTCTGATGAAATACACAAATGCTCAGGGGTTGTCCACACGGTGAAATACTCCTGGTATGCACATTTTCGCTCGTTAAGACAAGCAACTCGACATCAATCGCTTCCCCATGCAGGACACAGTGCAAACCTGGATGAGCACAGGGGGTGGGGCTGGGTTACAGGGCAAGTGCCTGCTGCTGCCATGTTGGATTTTTGCCTTAGCGAGTGATTGCTAAGGGTGATAAAACATTTGTGCTCTTTTCCCCCTCTTTCTTCTTTGGAAAGGTGAAATATAACTTGTGCGCACAATGAAAATACCTTTTTTTTAAAAAAAAAAGTTCTGTGGTGGCAGACTTAAAAACATGAGTAATCCACTCATGGCTGTCTCAGCTACAGGCATGCAGGGTTTATGGGGGGTGTAAAACCATTAAGACAGGCCACAGCTACTGCGACTTGCTATTACTGTGGAGCAGTCCACTTTTTCCCCTTTGTGTAGACAAGCCCTCAGAGTCAAAGAGTGAGGGCATTCACCAAACTGTTTCAGTTATGCAGAAAAGGAAATGACTTGTTGCAAATGTAATCAATTTGGAAGAAAGGGTGCTAACATTTACAACAATTCATCTTTGCTTTTTGGAAGACCATTCCGGAAGAGGTCCTTAATGAGATGTAAGCCTCACACTTCCTAGGGTTTGAATTATGTCAGTTTAAAGGGATCAAAGAATTGTGGGTGTATCATAAAGGGGCAAATAGGAGATGGGCTAGGGGCCAACACCTGCTGCCACTCCTTCCATATTGTGAGGGTGGCCTTATAAATTATATTATATAGCTTATTATATAAATTATATTTCTTAATTATCCAATCTAGAAAATAAACCAGGTGCATTAAACATTTCCCTTTCTTCAGTGATCAGCCATTTTTAAAATTTATCTTTTTTCAGCATAAACACATCAAAATAATAAATGCAAAAATCCATGAAATAGACAAAATAGAACATTACAAAATTTTTCATAAAATACATAATGAATGTAGTGAAATACTAAACAAATACTATCAATCTCTCTAAACAGATATAAGACATCTATACTTCCTCCTAATTACTTTTCTAGTTGAAATATTTATCATATTTTTTCCTAGCTTCTGAAATAAAAATAATAAAAAAGAAAGAAAACCATACATGTAGTGTTAACATTGTATATTACGATGCTTTTAAAGGAACTTCTCTCATTTACTAATATAGTTTAAAAGTCATACAAAGTTTTTATAAAATTTTATTTAATAATAACTTCTTTAATCTAAATTATAGATTATTATTTTTGTTCACGTCTCTTGTACATATTTTATTACTGGTAGCCAGTCCTTTTCAACATTTGTAGATCTTTGTGCTAATGATGAAGAAAGTTTGCCAGCTTCCATCATGTCTTGTATTTTTTGGATCCAGTCTTCTAAATCTGGAACATTGGTATTTTTCCAATGCTTAGCAAGAAGAATTCGTGCAGCTGTAAATAAGTATAAAACGACCCAGCTGTATATCCTTCTATCATCTTTATTTACTATATTAATCATATTAAGCAGATAACATTCTGGGTTTAGTGGAAATTCTATTTTAAAGATTTATTTGAATTGTTATACCTATTTTTATGCCAGAACTTCTTGATTTTAGTACACTTTCACGACATGTGAAAATAAGTGCCAACTTCTTTTGAGCATTTCCAGCATTTATTTGATTTGATCTTATTCCCCCCCCCCCCCAGTCTTGCAAGTGTGAGATACCATCTATGCGACATTTTCAGAACATTTTCTTTAAGGTCTTGACATCTTGTAAATTTGTATGTTTTTCCCATGCATATTCCCAGTTTTCGAGTTGAATCGGGTGCCCTACATCGTTTGTCCATCTTATCATTGTTTCTTTTATGGGTTCTTGTTCTGTCTGGTTCTCTAAAAGTAGTTTATAAAACTTCACTATAGTTTTCGTGTCATCTCCCCAAATAGTTTAATCAAGTAAGCTTATTTTCATTTCAAAACCTTCTAGATTCTGGTCCATTTTAAATCTTTCAAGTAGTTGTTTATGAAGAAACCAATTAATTTTGTAACCTTCTATCTTTAGTTCTTCGTCTGATTTTATGGACCCTCTGTCTTGAACTTTTTTTTAAGGATATCTTTGTAGGACAGCCAATTACCTTCATCACGCCAATAAAGAAGGCCTCTTGATTGGAAACCTAGATTGGTATCTTCCTATAAAAAATACGTTTTTGCTTCAACCAAAATTTTAATAGTGCTTTTTGAATTAGGTGATTATAGAACTCTTTATTCTCTCTTGTTTTTCCATACCAAAAGGTATGTGTGCCATCCAAATCGGAAGTTATGGCCTTCAAGTTTGAGAAGTCTTTCATTTTTTTAATGTTATCCATTCTCTGATCCAAGAGAGTGCACATGCTTCAAAGTATAATTTTAAGTCAGGTAGTCCAGGTAGTCCAGTATGTCCTTTTTTGGTTCTGCCAGTTAAAGTTTTCCATTTTATTCTGGGTTTCTTTCCAGCCCAAATAAAGTTTGTTAATTCTTTATGCCAGCCTGTAAATGGTTTATCATTAGTAATGATGGCTACGTTTTGAAATAAAAAGATCATCTTGGTGACACACTAATTTTTATTAATAATATCCTTCCCTGTAAAGATAATTTTATTACACTTAATCAGATAATTTCAAATAATTCAGTGTTCTTCATTGAGATTCACATCCTAAATATTTTGTTTTTTCCATTTTATAGCCAGTTTTTTCTTTAATTCTTGTTTCATCCAATGTTGATACATTTTTAGTTAAGATTACTGTCTTTTCTTTGTTTATTTTAAAACCTGAGACTTCTCCAAACTCATGTAATGTTTTGAATAAATCTTCGATCGTTTCCATTGGTCTTCCTAAAAAACCCCAAGATCATCTATGTAAGCTTTTAATCTGAATTCATGTTTACCTATATTTTCCTCCCTGAATTTCTGTGTGTTCTCTTATACTTTTATTCAGTGTTTCCATGACAGTGATAAAAATGAGTGGGGATAATGGACATCCCTGCCTCATATCTTTTGTTATCTGGATAGGTTTGTTTTTCCCCCCATTTATAATTAATTGTGCAGTCTGCTTATCATATATTTTATTTATCCAATAAATACTCTGGTTTTTCTTCAGATTGTATAAATCTTTCGCCTTTCAGTGGTTAGCCATTACAACAATCGGCCTTTTATCAAAAGTCAAGCTTCCATCCGTGGCAATCAATATAGCTTCCATAAAAACTCAAATATGAATTGAATGGATTAACTGAAGTATTTAAAATGTATTCATTTTCAAGTGAATTCATAAATAAATCGTCTATGCTGGGTGCAGCCAGACTACCTATTGCTACACCCTGTATTTGTAGATAAAATTGGTGTTCAAAATGGGAAAAAATGTTTTCAAAAAGAATGTCTAAAATATCCATGGAGCCCTTAGCAGTATCGTGGCATCAACTGGTACAGATTCAAATGTTCACCTCGCAGTTAAACAGGGAGAATGCCCAAGATGACTGACTCCATATGAGTTGTTACGTATTGTTCCATCATACATCTTAAAGGTTTAGCTTTAAGGTTTAGCTTTCATTATCAGCATATTCTTGCTTCTGCTTATCTGGAAACATATACTGTAGTCTTGAAACTCTGGGCATACAAATCACTGACCCTGATTGGAATAATGTTTGGACCTCCCCTTCTTTAAAATCAAAATCAGCATTGACTAGGTAGAATTTCACTCAGATTGGTTCATCATTGGTACATGATCCCAGTCAGGTTATCCCAGATGGTAAGGACATTGTCACCAAGGTGCTGGAGAGGGTGTGGGAAAGCCGGAATGTACACACATATGTGGATCACTTGTCCTCCAGTTAATAAATTTTGGCATGACGTACTTGATCAAATTACACTGATCACTCAGCAAAGAACTGATTTTTGTCCCACTCTTCTGCTTCTTTCTCTTTACGTCAACAAGAATCAGCGACTTAAATACAGAACTTTGATTATGTTCTTGTTGACAGCAGCTTGCCTAGAGGCGCTAGATCATGGAAGACAGGTCAACTTTTGCTAGAAGGGTGGTGCAAGCAGATTTGGGACTATGGTTGATGGAGAAATTAGTAGATAGAATGAAAAACTGTACAAGGAATCAGATGGACTCTCATTTTATGAAATGTGGCATCCTTTTATTAACTGTAAACAGATGCATTTCAAATATACGCCCACCATCCCCACATTTGAATCTATGGTCCAATGTTCTTCATCTAGACTGATATACATACAGATGTATTGTTAGATATTTTATGCAAAAATTGACTCTGTAGTCTTGGCAAATTGTTTAATTTGTGTTATCTTTTTGAAATGAAAAATACAATAAATACTTGAATTAAAAAAAGATTTGGAATACTCAGGCGCCCATGTTGCTGGTCACTGTACACTGCCCTCTTAAAAAAAACTGGGATTGTTTTGTACCAAAGATGAATTTATGTAGCAAATCATGCCATGATCAGAAGTACTTCTTGGGGAGTTTTGAGGGATATGGCTTGGAAAAGGAACATGAAATGTGGGAGGACTCGGCTGTCCTTCTGAGCTGCAATTAGATTTTTTAACTATTGTATGTTTTAATTATTTTCCTTTCTAATTTATATATTTTAATTACTGTATGTTTTTAATCTTTTATAATTTAACATTATTTTAAGGGGTGGGCGGGCTAGGGTATTGTGTCTATGGAGTTTTATATTGTAAGCCGCCCCGATTGCGTTGCAGAGGGGCGGGATAGAAATAAAATTTTATTATTATTAGGGCTAGCCTTCCCAACATGTGGGATAATTTGGTTATACTCTTTCGTGACCCAGACTCCCAAATATTGAAAACCAAAGGGACACAATTTCAAGTTAGTTTTTTTTTGTTGTTGTTGCCAGATTAGTTGGTCGCATAGCGTAGTATTTAGAGAAAAGAGTAACGATTTAGAAAAAATTATATGGAAAACTTCATATGGGTCAAAAGTCTTGAGAATGGTTTGAAGTGCCAGGAAGAAGCTTTCTTTATGTTCAAAGTAAATTAGCACATCATCTGCATAGAGGTGGAGCTTGTGGGTTGTAACATGAATTACATGGTCTTTTATCTCTGCGTTCCTTGTAACTGCCTCAACCAGAGGTTCAATCGCCAACGTGAAAAGAACAGGTGAGAGTTGGGCACCCCTGCCTGGTGCCTCTATAGTAGTGTAGTATCCCACCCATTCACATGGACCACCACTCGAGAACCACAGTAAATCCCCTAAATGTAGTGGATAAAATCTTGGACAAAGTTCATGCCCTCTAAGATACCAAACAGCCATTCTACCCTATCGAAAGCCTTGAGGGCATCAAGTGAAATCAGTGCTGTAGGAGACCGGGTTATTGTCGCATGTTTCAGGTGTGGCAGATCACACTGGCTAATTTCTGGCCTGGCATAAAGCCCATCTTGTCAATATCAATATATTCTAAAATAAATTAGTTGATCCTACTGGCAAATGTAACTGACATAATTTTGGTGTCTTGATTAATTAGGGCGATGGGTCTGAACACTGTAAGTGGGGAGATGGCTCTGGGGTTTTAGGGACAGGGATTATCTGTGACAGTTTCCAGCTATTTGGTGGGGAGGCAAAGGAAAGTGTTTCATTAAAAAGGCCTGAGAGGTATGGAATTAAATCTGGCTTAAACAGTTTATAAAACTCTGGGGTGAACTCATCTATTCCTGGTGATTTGCTCCATTTCAAACCCCTTATGATTCGTTCAATCGCTCCTGTTGTGATGGGCTTATTTAGTGCTTCTTTATGGGAGTGGTTTAATTTTTTGGAGGTTTAGAAAATTAAGGAAGGTTTGCAGGTTTATACTTTCTGGGTATTCGGAATTATAGAGATTAGTGTAAAAAGTTTTAAACTCATTCATGATGTCACTGAACTTAGTTCTTATCAAGCCAGGTACTGTCATTATACTGGGAATGATCTTTTCTGCTCTCTTTTTGACCATTCTGATATATCATGACTGGTGAATCACCATAAGAGGGTCCAGCAAGGGCATATAATTTTGAGAGGACTTGAGTTTTCCTTGGGAAGCGGGCGAACCTGATGAGGATGTTCCTTGAGGTTTATTAGCCACTGGAACAGGGGCAAGTGACCTATGGATCTGCTCAATGTCCACGAGCTGTAGCTCCAGCTCCAGGCATTTTGTGTTGATCCAACTGATTACAAATTGAGAAGCTGTACTTACAGTGAAGGTTCATTCAGGGATGGCAGGAAGAGCAATCCACTTGATTGGGTTATCCCTGCGTGCCAACTGCAACCAGGCAGGAGCAATGTTCTAAGTCTGTTGTTTTCCATTATGCTCCTAACCCTCTCTGCCAGTTTTATTTTCTAGCCATAGTGACCACCCAAAACCCCAAAAATCCTATCTTACCTATATACCTTTATCCTATACCTAGCCTATATATCTACCCTACAGCCTACAATATTTCTAACAAGGGTGGGCATGGATTGCTCCTCCTACCATTCCGGAATTAACCTTCATGGTAAGTACAACTTCTCATTCCCGGGAATGGGACAGAGGAGCAATCCACTTGATTGGGATATACCCAAGCCACCCTAGGGCTGGTCTTAATATCTATTTACGCACAACCGACTGCAGTACTGTCCTTCCAAAGGCAGCCTGCGCCAATTGATATTTGTCCAGTTTGTAGTGAGTGACAAAAGCAGACGGTTGTGACCATCCTGCTGCATCACAAATATCCTTCAATGACGTAAATGCTGAATATGCCTTAGATGTCACCATTGGCCTAGTAGAATGAGGGTAAACATTTTCTGGGCTAAGTTTATTCTCCAAGTCATAACAAGGGAAAATACAGGCCTTTATCCACCTTCCAGTCACTGCTGAAGATGCCTTTTGCCCCATTGTTCTCGGGTTGTAAGATACAAACAATGCCTCTGTTTGCCTAATAGCCTCAGTCCATTCAATGTACACTTTTACTGCTCTTTTCACGTCCAGTATATGCCATCTCTTCTCCTCCAAATGGACTGGCTTTGGACAAAAATTCAGTAAGTGAATTGTGTCCAGCATCGAATTCCTACCAATACATTTTGGCAGGAATGTTGGGTCTATTGTCAAGGTCAATTTGTCATCATGAAACTTACATAAATTTTCATGTGTAGATAAGGCAGCCAATTCATACACAACATTTGGAGGTTACCGCCACTAAAAAGGCCACTTTAAACGTGAGTAAATGTAAAGATGCCTCCCACAACGGCTCATATGCTGCTTTTGTCAGACGATTCAAAACCAGGTGCAAATCACATGTTGGGAACCTATGTCTAGTAGGATACAATGTTATTGTTGCCCCCTTTAAAAATTGTTTAACATGATGATTTGATAACGACACCTCATCAAACCTTAACGCCACCGCTAAGGTGGATACCTGACATTTTAAAGTATTTGGTCGTAATCCTGCGCTTAAACCATCCTGTAAGAACTGTATGATATATTGAATATTTATTTGAGACAACAGTAGATGTTTCTTTCCGCACCATCTTTCAAAAACTTTCCTAGTCTTACCATATATCTCCCTAGTGGACTGCCATCTGGAAGTGAGAATGGTGTTTATTACTTCTGTTGAATATCCTTTGGTCTCTAATGATGTCTTTTCAAAAGCCATGCCATCAAATGTAACCATCCTGGATTCAGGTGATGCACTGGACCTTGATTTAGTAAATCACAATGTATTGGGATGGTAGAGGCGATGTCACTGCCATCTTCACCAGTAATGGGAACCATGGCCTCCACAGCCAATATGGAGCTATGAGGACTACTGTAGCAATCTCTTCTTGAATTCTGAGCAACACTCTTTACAGGATGGGTATAGGAGGGAATGCATACAGGCGCCTCGTCGGTCAAGGAGACGTCAACCGTGTGCCTCTGCTCTCTTGCTTCCATCTATCAAGAAAAATCTCTGAAGCCTTGCATTTTTTGCCAATGCAAATAGATCCACCTGACAAGGACCTAGGACTTTTTCAGACGGGGCCAAATGCCCCGTTCCTGCCCCACAAGCCCCACAAGTTCCAGCCATGGAATAAAGGAAAAATGTTCAAACACTTACCTTCATTCTGTGGCAGGAACATCCTCCCTCTCCGCTCACTGGCCAGTTGTAAAAGCAGCAGTCATAAGGCTGCCTTTACGACCGGCAACTGAAATCCCCCTTGTTCTCATGAGAGAACAGCTGCGCAGGAAATTTAAAAATAACCCCCCAAACATCAAAATAGTACAGCAAGCACAAAAACACATAAAAAAAACAAGTAACCCAGGGAGGGGAAAAAAGGGTGCCATTTACCTGGGTGTCCTGTTCATGCCCGGAAGTGTCCAGAATGGACCTCCCCTGCTGCAGCTGTCATCGCAGGAGAGGAACGGGACACCTTTCAGACCACCCTGATTCCATGACAGAAACGGAATGGGTGGTCCAAAAACTATGTTTCCCCGTGATGAAAATATCATGGGTAAATCCAGAATAGGGGCGGGGAAGACACAGAAAAGGGTCAACATCTTCTGAAAGGAAGACTTTTTCCTGACCCTGTGTGAAGAGTGAATGAGTTTTCTGTTTTAGTGGCACTAACAGACTGACTAAGAAACTTATCAACAAAAAAAGATGGAGAACCACAGTACATGATATGGGAGTTACCCGGGAAGTGAAGTGAGAAGTCTTAAACTGCTGAGGTGGCATTGATGTATCCTAGGATATGCAGGATGCTGCTACCTGTTTATGTAGGAAGGAACAGATCCTTCATACAATATGGACAGCAAGTAATAAGCTACCAGAATGTTTGGATACAAACTGATAAGACTTGGAGTGCTTCTGAAACATCAGTAAAAGACCAGAAAGAGCTGGTTGAAGATTTTGTGGACAGACGCAAAAGGGTGGTGCTGTTCGATGCGATGAAAAGACTTTAAAAAGACGAGACTTTCTAACCAGCAGTGTGTTCCTGTTCCGCGGCAACGGGACTCCCATGGTCTTCATGAAGTCTGCCTGATCAACAATCTTCAGTGAAGAGCCACTAGGTGTGTATGTGAGTATATGTGTGAGTGCATGGTTGGAATGAGAGAGCTCTCTTGGTACTAAATGTTATGTGTATGATCCTATGAATAAATGTTACATACAAAGTGAAAAAAATCCAAATTTGGTGTCTCTGCCTCTGTATCAGCCCTATTGGGGTATCTTCTCTAGGGTATCTCCACTACACGTTTTCAAAATTAAACGAACGGCCTGTTCCGTATCTCCCATGGAATAAATAGCCCATCTGAAAATCTTCCTAACTTCTTGTTGATGTATTTAAAAATTGCATAATTCAGAGTCCATTCGCCCAGATTAATGGATGACTCAAAGTAATCTATCCGAGTATTGCATAGTCCTTTCAGATATACAGCTGTCAGTGACAGGATGTTCTTCTTTGCCCACTGTAACAGCTTCTTGGATTCCTGTACTAACGGTCTTGACCAGAGACCCCCGTTTCAAAATGTAAGCCCTCACTGTCATATTGTCCATCCAGATGTCAGATGTCAATGTCTTATCAGATGTCATATTGTCTGTCCAAACTTGGACATGACGATGTCTTATCAGGTGTCTTATCAAACATCAGATGTCAATGTCTTATCAGATGTCATATTGTCTGTCCAAACTTGGACATGCCGATGTCTTATCAGGTGTCTTATCAAACATCAGATGTCAATGTCTTATCAGATGTCATATTGTCCGTCCAAACTTGGACATGACGATGTCTTATCAGGTGTTCTAGAGTATAAATACCAGTCTCACAGCCTTTAGTTCTAAATAATTTTTTTGCCAGATTAATTGGTCGTGTAGCGTGGTATCGCCTCTTGATGTCTCATGAGTAATCTCTGTAGAGTCTTTCAATGGAAACGACCCCAAGGTACCAACTGAATGGCTGAAATCAGAAGTCACAGAACTTTCTCTAAAAACATTATGTCCACTGACTTCTGGGATAATACTGTTTTCACTGCCTGCTTTATTTTGACTATCTGGTCATCCGACAGGTATAGACAACCCAGCTCAGTATTTATTTTGGTTCCCAGATGTGTAATGGTCATAGATGTGTTTAACGGATTTTTTTGGTAGTTGATTAAAAACCCATATAATTTTAAAATGTGAATTGTCAGTTTAAATCCCTGACTGACTCCTTGACTCTGCTTTGACCAATATGTTGTCCATATAAGGAAATAATTGAACTCCTCTTTGCCTCATGTATGCCACTAAAGGTATTAAGATTTTGGTAAATACTTGTCATCAGTACCACTATCTTTTACTTCTATCTCCTGTAAACCTAGCGTCTTTAACACTCTTTTCAATAAGCCTCTGAATAAATCTCTGTTGAACAACCTAGTTGATTCTACTTCTATCTCTTGGTCATCATCTGATGACTAATACCTATCCTTATCTTCCTCCATGTCCATTTCTTCCTGATCTAATATGTCTTCATTTTCCAAATCTAAATGCTGCATTTTCTTAGTGCATTTCTTAGGTCTATCTTCTTTTCCCTGCTTATCCTTAACATCTGGATTCCTCTTATGTATTGTATTGTGTCTTTCTATCTTGTTTAAAATTATTTCTGTTTGATAATTCTCATTCTTCCTGCCATCCATTCTATTAGGAGACATAGGAGATTTTCAGACTACACTGTTATAGTGTTACTATTCCACTTTAACTGCTCTGGCTTCCTTCTGTGGAATTCTGGGGTTTGTAGTTTAGTGAGGCCTAAGATCTCTTTGGCTGAGAGTTGTAAATGCCCCTCCCTAAACTGCAAATCCCAGGATTCAAGAGGAGGCAGCCATAGCAAATAAAGTGGAATAGTAACACTATAACAGTGTTGTCTGAAAATCTCCATAGGTTCCATTCCAGTATTATTACACTGTTATACATCATTTATTAAATTTGTGCTGCTTTGACACAACATTTTTAGTTCATCAGCTATTGCTTCCTTCACCATCTGAATTTGTATTTGATTGATAGAGCATGACTGGTTGTTACTGATGCCTTGCCCATTCATTGGATCAGCAACATTCAGCTCAAATTGTGACTGTGTATTCAATGTGTCTTGTCTGTCTTCCTGCACCCCATAAAACGTATTACTTCTTTCAGATGGTCCCTGGTTTTGCCTGGGCACCTCTGCCATTAAATCCTTCATGAATTGCCAAAACTCAGCTTTAAAATGATTTGAAGGAATATATCCCTCAACATCCTCTGTTTGGCATGCTAACATATGCTGTTCTCTCTGTGTAGCTTGCCAGCTAGTCGACGCCAGGGGCACATTCATCATGGCTGCTTGAATAGGAGGGCCTCATTGGCCAATAGCCCCTCCCTTCACCAGTTGAACTGCATCCATTGTGCATGGTCTGACTAGGGAGAGATCGCTCCAAAGCATCCACTCCCATCATTCTGGATTCCTGATATCCAAAATAGCCCCTCAAAGGAACATTGTGAGACTTCCTCCGCAGCATTTCCCTCCCGTTTATCCTGCACAATAAGACTATCTAATAAAGTTTCCTCCATTCTCCTTTTTTAAACTTGCTCCATTGTTGTTTTCTCTCCTTTCCACACCCTTTTTTTGTTCGTCTCCTTCCGTTCTGCTTGTTTTCCTTTTGTGTCCTCATTTTTGCTCTCGGAGGACAGAAATATTTCAATCAACTCTGCTCGGCTGTCTCTTTGAGTCTCGCAGATCAGCGGACATCTGAGCTTTTTGTTTCTGTGACTTATCTCTGTCCTGAAATATGCCTTGATTTTCTGCCGCAGAGTCATGCGTAGTGGCAGACAGCTGGGCTTTGTTGGTAACATTTTTTCATTATTTTTAAATACTGTTCTATTGTCTGTCCCAGAGTCTTGCTAGGTGCCTGATGTCTGATCTATATTTTATGAGGTTTATCTTTACCTTTGGATGTCTCTTCTGCTCCCATACTACTGGAGTCTGGATTAACCCTTTTTTCCTTTTGTTTATTTCTATTGTCTTTACTATCTGCCATTTTTCAAGTTTCCCTGTCTTGCCTAAGATCTAACATTTAAAATCCACTAGTTTTAGGCAGAGAAGGTCTGAAACTGGACTGGACAGCATGGCAGGAATTTTAAAAACTGGCAGAGAGGGTTAAGAGCATAATGGAAAACAACAGACTTAGAATGTTGCTCCTGCCTGGTTGCAGTTGGTACATGGGGATAGCCCAATCAAGTGGATTGCCCCTCCATGCCATCCTGGGAATGGCTGCTATCATTCTTTTTAGCCCCTTCTGGTATCCCACATAGTTGAACATTTAAATGACGATTTCTGTTTTTGAGATCCTCCAGCTTCATGCTGAGTGATCAAGTCATTTCTTCAAGTTGATGGAGGCGGGTGTCATGCAAGGCGGCCAGGTTAAGCACCTCATTAGATGTATCCATTATGGAACCTATCCTGTCTGTAAGGGCCAATAATTTTGCAACGATTGGCTCTAGCGCCAAAGATCAGTCCTTCTGGAGATCTTGCATGACGTTTTCTCATAGTTTCTCCAGAAGATCCTGGAAAGAGGCATCCACCACTGGTTTGAGGTTAATGCAACCTTCCTTGCTCATCTTTCCAGGCTCACATCCTTGCTGTCAGTGACTCTGTCCATCAGAGGTATTTTGCATTGCGGACCCAGACCGTACCGTACGACCCTTCGCCCATCTGAATGAAACACTTACACACTTGGTTGCATAATGATGATACAGGTTAGTAAATATATGTTTGGCAATAAAATGGCCGCAATTTTATAGCTAGATGATTGGCGGCAATGTATGGGTTGTGATCCCTTCTTGAGCCCATCCATGTGGGCCAAGACCACCCGTCGGTCTATACAGACTCCCTGGAGGAGAGGGCTGCTGGCCAAGCTGTCTGCTCGACTCCCTCTCCTCCCCTGAAAACAAACGGTTAATCACTGTAGGTGGGGTCTCCCTTGAACTTGACTTTAAACTTGAACTAGTGCTTGAACTTGCACTTGACAGAGACCCCTGACCTCGTGCCCCATCACGACCCATGACATCCGCCGCCCTGCAAATTGCGACAAGGAATGAAGTCCCCCCGAGGGAGGGTGGGTGGGTCTTCGGCTCTGTAGAGCCAAAAGAGGGTGGAGTGCCGACGGGGCTGCTATATATCAGCTCCGTCGCCTCCCCTCTTGTGACATCCGGCCGCGCCAGTGCTGGCTGGGTGACCCGCCCACTTGGGAGGGCCCCAGCCAACCGGAGGCGAGTAGGCCTGCTCCGATTGGCTGGCTCCCCCTCTGACCACTCCTTCCGGCGGACCATGCAGTGCTCCGCTCCATCCCCCCACCCCTTGCCAGTGTGTGTGGGATGCAGAGCGGCTTCCAGGGCACCAGTTGGGCCGCAAAAAGGCCCGCCGGTGAACGGCCCAGCCCCCTTCTTTTGCAGTAGGATAAAAGTCCATGATGGACTGATCTGCCATCCTCTTCTGTCCAAGCTTCAAGAGATGTAAGGATCAGGTCAGATTGCCAGAGGATCATTCTTTAAGCTGTAATTGCTACTCAGCTAGTGCTCAGCTTGGGGCTCATGCGACTGCCACTGTCAGCAGCTAGCCCCACCCCCACCTCTCATTTTCTAATCTGGGAGAAGTCTTGTTAAATTACCTCTTGCTTAAAGCAGAGATAGAACTTCTCTTTGGTGCAGAGACAAATTTACATTTGCTAGTAGATTCCAACAGTAGAATACATAAAAATATAGTCCTGTAAGATAAAGGCAGGGAAATACAAATATCTCAAATGGTTTTATCGAAGGCTTTCATGGCCAGCATCCATAGGTTGTCTATGGGTTTTTTCCGGGCTGTGAGGCCATGTTCTGGAAGAGTTTATTCCTGACATTTCGCCTGCATCTGTGGCTGGCATCCTCAGAACACGGCCTCACAGTCTGGAAAAAACCCACAGACAACCTATCTCAAATGGTGCTATGACAGCTAGCATGGTGTAGTGGTTTGAATGTTGGACTATGACTCCAGAAGATGGGTTCAAATTCCCACTCAGCCACAGAAAGGACAGGTTGCTTACCTGTAACCATAGATCTTCGAGTGGTCTTCTGTGAATTCACACAGTTGGGTTTATTCCTGCGCCTGCGCAGTGCCTACGGAACCTTCTAGCATCGCTAGGCAGAATGTGCATTGATACATTTTTGGCGGTAACTCCGCCTACCATAACGGTCCCTTAAAAGGCTCTCCCGCCTAAATCCCCTCAGTTCCTTGAATGACGCCGCAATTAGCAGCATCAGGAACATTAAGCAATCGTGCATTAGTAGGACATAGAGGGGAGGAAGGGCGGGTCTGTGTGAATTCACAGAAGACCACTCGAAGATCTATGGTTACAGGTAAGCAACCTGTCCATCTTCTTCGTGGTCTCTGTGAATCACACAGTTGGGTAGATTAGCAAGCTTCCCCAATGGAGGAGGGTATGTCCTGTATGTCAGTAGACGAGGACCCCTTACATAAGCCTTGAAAGGGATTCCTCACAAGTTTTTTTTTTTGCACATTCCACAACACTGACTCATTCTCACCAAAATTCTAACAGCAATGGATATGTTCAACATGAGTACAATCATTACACTCACTTATTGAATGGAAGACAAAAGCACAGCCCTCCCAAAGGCAGCCTCGTTCCTAGAACGAGAGTCCAGTCTGTAGTGTGAGATAAATGTCAATGGTGAAGACCAGGTTGCAGCACGGCAGACGTCCTCTAGGGGCAACCCCGAGAGGAACGCAGTCGAAGCAGAGACAGCTCTCGTAGAGTGCCCACGAATCCGTGGAGGCAGCGGCTTCTTGGCCAGTTCGTAACAGAGCGCGATGGTCGAAGTCACCCACTTCGAGAGACGCTGCGGCGAGATCGGAGCACCCCGCTTAGAGTCAGAGTAAGAGACAAAGAGTTGGGGCGATTGTCGAAACGGAGCAGTCCGTTGTATGTAGAAAGCAAGCGCCCTCCGCACATCCATCGAGTGGAGGGTACGCTCGAATTCGTCCTTCGGATCCTGCATTAAAGCAGGCAGAACGATTGGCTGGTTAAGATGAAAACTGGAGACTACCTTAGGAAGAAAGGAAATGTCAGGTCTCAGAACCACCTTATGTTTATGGAAGCAGAGATATGGATGATCCGATCGAAGGGCGCAAAGTTCTCCAGCCCGACGAGCGGAGGTGATGGCTACCAGGAAGGCCATCTTCCAGGTTAGCAGGCGAAGGTCGGTCGAAGCCATAGGTTCGAAGGGGCGTCTTACCAGCTGAGAAAGGACGAGTTCAAGGCTCCACGATGGTATGGGATCGAGTACGGGAGGATGGAGGTTCATGTATCCCTTCAGGAACCTTTTTACTGTCGGATCCTGGAAAGGAGATGGTCGGTTCCTAGCCTGAAACTCAACGGAGATAGCTGCCAAATAGACACGAAGAGACAAAATCGAAAGCCCGGCTTTTGAGAGTTCTAAGAGGAATTGGAGGACCGTCGACACCGAGCAGGATTCAATGGTTAGTCCTTTGTCCGCGAGGAACCGCTGGAATCGATTCAACTTGTAGAGGTAGGCCTTCTGAGTGGAAGGTTTTCTCGCCGCATCAATAACTGCCTGAACCTTAGGGGGGAGTAGGGACGGAGGAGCAGACTGAGGAAGGACGGCGGTCACGGACGGATTCTCCATGCCGTCAGGTGAAGAGAGTCGAGGTCTGGATGTCTCACCCTGCCTTGGTGGATGGTCAATTGATCCGGCCGTCTTGGGAGGTGGAGGTAGTGCCTGTCGGAGAGTAGAAGCAGTGGAGCAAACCACGGTTGCCGAGGCCACCAAGGCGTGATGAGAATCGCATCCGCTCGGTCTCGGCGAAGCTTGGCGATGACCCTTGTCAGAAGCGGGATCGGGGGGAAGAGATACAGGAGCGGGCCGTTCCATCTGTACAGGAACGCATCTCCCCTCGAATCCTTGTGTTGCACTCTGGAGCAGAACTGGCTGCACTGTTTGTTCTGTGCAGTCGCGAACACATCTATCAGAGGGGTCCCCCAACGAAGGAAAAGGTCGGACGCTACGTGTCGATGAAGCATCCACTCGTGGACGTTGGAACTGGAACGGCTCAGTCCGTCTGCAAGAGTGTTCTCGTCCCCTGGAAGATGGATGCACTGCAGAAAGACGTTTCTTTCCACACACCAATCCCAAATTTGTAGTGTGAGTTGAAGGAGCTGAGGGGACCTGGTGCCCCCTTGCTTGTTCAAATAATACATCACGGACGTGTTGTCTGTGAGAAGAAGGACCGTCCTGTTCCTCACCATGACCTCGAAGGAGCGAAGAGCTTTCTGGACCGCCAGAAGTTCGAGAACATTGATGTGTAGCAGTTTCTCGTTGTCGGACCAAACATCCTGAATCGTGTGGGATCCGAGGTGGGCACCCCATTCCTGTAACGAGGCATCCGTCGCGATGGAGACGCTCGGCTGAGGGGGCTCGAATGGGAGGCCTGAGAGGACATTGTTCGGGTCCAACCACCAGTTCAGGGACCGTTGGACGTAGCGAGGCATGGTGAGAAACATGTCCAGTGGGTCGTTGAGGTGATCGAATGCACTGAGAAACCACTGCTGAAGAGGACGAAACCGAAGCCTGGCCAGAGTAATGACAGATGTGGTGGCTGCCATGTGGCCTAGGAGGACTTGGATGTCGCGTGCTCGGATCCAACGAGATCGACGACAAGCATGAACCAGGGATCGTAGGGTGTTGAAGCGGTCCTCTGGCAGATAGGCCGCCGTGGAAATTGAATCCAAGCGGGCACCTATGAATTGGATCGTTTGTGATGGGGTTAACTGAGATTTTTCCATGTTGACAACAAGTCCGAGGGTGTGCAACACATTCAGGGTAAAGTCTATGTGTCTGACCAGTTGGGGCCTCGAGTTCGCCACTAAAAGCCAATCGTCGATGTATGGGAAGACAACGACTCCGTGCTGACGAAGAAAGGCCGCCACTGGTGCCATGCATTTGGTGAAGACCCTCGGTGCCGTGGAGAGTCCGAAGGGCAGGACACGGAATTGGTAGGTATCGGTCCCAATCTGGAACGCCAAGAACCTCCTGTGTGCAGGGTGAATACCTATGTGAAAGTAGGCATCCTTGAGATCGATGGATGCAAACCAATCCCCGTGCTGGAGGAGAGGGAGGATGAGGGCAAGAGTGGTCATCCGAAATTTCTTCGGGGTGATGTACGAGTTCACTCCCCTGAGGTCGAGGATAGGACGGAGGCCTCCGTCCTTCTTCGGTACCAGGAAGTACCTGGAGAAGAAGCAGCGGTGAAGATGCTCGGGAGGCACAGGTTCGATGGCTCCTTTCTGGAGAAGGGTTTGTATCTCCTCGATCAGGGGAGGGGAGGGGGGCGTGGAGTATGTCCGGCCTGTCGGAGGCAGTTCGTCGAACTCGATCCAGTAGCCCTGTCGTACTATTTGCAGTACCCAGCGGTCCGATGTTATGGAGGACCAGGCCTCCTGGAACAGTGACAGGCGGCTTCCGAACAGGGGGTTCTGAAAGAAAATGCAAACATCAAAATAAGGCTTTGCAATTAAAACCGTTTTCTGCCCTGGTCCTTGGGCCTGTGTTTGGACGGCACTCGGTACCGGGATGTGGAACCCTGACTCCTCACCGAGGAAGCAGAGGAGGTCGGTTGATGAAACCGAGAGCGCCTGGAGGTCTGCGGGGTACTATCTCTCCGGTATGGTTGGCTAAGGGAGTAGGTGCTCCAACCCGAGCGGTGTCTAGGGCGATATGCAGAAGACGAGGCTGATGGCATACCATATTTTCTGGCAGTAGTCCTCATCTTCTGCGTAAATTCAAGTTTTTCGTCTGTCGACGCATTGAAAAGGCCTGTGGTATCAAATGGCATATCTTCAATGGTGGCAGCTGCCTGGGGTGAGAGTCCCGACGATCGGAGCCACGTGTGACGCCTCAAGGCAATGGAGCCCGCCACCGTCTTTGCTGCGCAGTCAGTGACATGTCTCGCAGAATTCATCTGCTGGCCGGCCAGAAGCTGGGCTTCAGATTGGATAGCCTCTGCTAGTCGTTTTCTTTCGTCAGGCAGGTCCTGGATGAGGGGCAGCATCCTCTCCCACAACACCTGTTGATAAGCCCCCATACAGGCCGCGTAGTTGGCAATACGAAAGCTCAGCCCAGCGGCAGAGTACAACTTTTTCCCAATGATGTCCAGCTTTCTGCCCTCGGTGTCAGGAGGGGTGGACTGGGGATGACGTTGCCTCCGAGGCTGGGCTGCCTCTACGACGACCGAGTTGGGCTTAGGGTGTTCCCTGAGCCAATCAATACCGTCTCCGGAGACGCGATAGAGCCTGTCAATCCGCTTCGAGGTTGAAGGGATAGAGGACGGGTTGTCCCAGGAGTTCTGCGTCAGTTTTGAGAGGGACGGCAGGACCGGGATACTGGCAGTTGGAGGTGCCTTTGATTTGATCCTTTGATAAATCGGATCCACCGGCTCAGTCTCCTTCTCCGTGACCTTTAGCTCAAGGGCGTGAGACATCCTGATGACTTGTTCCGCAAAGGAACGGACGTCGTCGGTAGGAGACGAGGAGTCTTCATCCAGGAGATCGGGTTGGGGGGACGGTACATATGGCTGATATTCCTCAGAAGACTCAGAAGAAACCGAAGAGTCGGACGTCGGAGGCGGAGAGCGGCGTGGGTCCTGAAGCGATGTCGTGCGTGGTGGTGGAGATGGAGGTAGCGGAGGCAAGGGCCGGAAGGGGGACACTTGGCAGCTAGTGTCTTTGAGCAAAGGTCTAGTTGGTTCTTTTGCAAAGATGGTACTTTTATCTCCCCCATGGAAGGATAGGCGAGGTGGGGATGAAGCCACAGAATGCAAAACAGCAGCCTCCGATGTGAGATGAAACACTCGGTCCCCTGCAGAGGTCTGAGGTAAGGGAAACGGAGTAGCAAAGGCTGACTTCGCCATTTCATAGGCGCTGTAGGCATGCTCGTCCCCTCGAGCCCTGGAGGTTGAAGGCCTGGGTTCATCCAAATGATGCGGCTCGTCAGAATCCCCCCGACTGGTGGAGGAGTCTCGGAGCAGCTCCGACCTGGAGACGCAGAGAGTGGGAGAAAGCCCATGGGCATGCTTGACTCCGGTCGATTCATCAGCCGAGCCCACCTCTACCTCAACGACCTCAAGAGAAGGAGTCGGAGTCGGTGATTTAGGACGGGTTTCGGTTCCCACGTCCCGATCCCGGGGGGGCGTCTGACGTTGCGAGGGAGGTTGGGCCTCCGAGGCAGATGCAGTTGCGGCTGTAGATGGCACAGCTTCTCGGGCCCGAGAGCGCTCCTTCTCATGTTCCTCACGCAGAGGACGCTTGGCCTTCTTTTTCTTATGGACCTTAGGTTTAGAGCGGTCCGAAGGCTCCCGGGTGCGGTCTCCATCCCGAGATCCCGCACGGTCCCGAGGACGGTCCCCAGCGCTCTCAGCGACTGAACCCGAGGTGGCTCGAGTGCCAGAGGTTGAGTGCAAGGCATGTTTATGGGAGTGGAGAACAGCCTCCGGGTCCGAAGCAACAGATTGTCTCCGAGATGGGCTTCGGGAGCGTCGGCGCTTGGAAGGTGGTGACTGGGGGGACTTTGGGGCGGGGGATCTTCCCCGTTGCGGAACCCCAGTAAATACCGCCGGCGTCGAAGAAGTCGACGGGATGAGGGCCTTCTCATATAAGAAAGACTTTAGCCTTGAGGAGCGGTGTTTCCTGGCCTGAGGCGTGAAGGCCTTACAATGCACACACGCATCCACGTTGTGCGTTTCTCCCAGGCAGATGAGGCACCGAGAGTGGCCATCGGAGCTGGGGAGCTTAGCCTGGCACACAACGCAGCGCTTAAAGCCGGTTTTCGCAGCCATATTAGGGGTAAGAAATAGACGTCGTCAAGAGTAAGCGGTCAAACCTGAAATCAGAGTCCGTAGCCAAATCCGGGGGAGAGTCAGAGCCGTTGTCAGAGAATCCAAGTCAAGCCAGAAATCACCGATAGCACAAAACACAAAGCGAAGAGAGAAATCCAAAAGCCAGTCCGAGTCAGTATGAGAAAACGAAAGCGAGCAATGCGAAGGTTCCTTTCAAGCTGCTAGCGCGGCGGAAAAAAAGGAACTGAGGGGATTTAGGCGGGAGAGCCTTTTAAGGGACCGTTATGGTAGGCGGAGTTACCGCCAAAAATGTATCAATGCACATTCTGCCTAGCGATGCTAGAAGGTTCCGTAGGCACTGCGCAGGCGCAGGAATAAACCCAACTGTGTGATTCACAGAGACCACAAAGAAGATCCTAGTGGATGACCTTGGGCAACTCACACTCTCTTACCTTTAGAAGTAGGCAATGACAAACCTCAACTCAATAAATCTTGCCAAGAAAGTCAAAGTAACAAAAACAATACAAGTAGTGCTATGGAACAATGCGTTGCTGATATGACTGATTAAACAATAGCAGTGTGATGACTCTACTAACGTTCACACGCTGAGACAATTGCCATTGATCAGAAACAGTTTATTGAGCAGGAATGGTAACGTTAAGGATCATGCCAAAGTCAGTTCTGAAGGCAGAGTTCAAAATACAAGGGATAACAGGATAATAGGATAGTTAGGTTTCAGTTACACACACACCTTCAATAGCTAACGAGGGAGCATTCCATTGCCTTGCTTCCCACAGCCGTTTCTCAAAACTTGTGGTCTACTAGGAGTCCTAGTAGACCACAAGTTGTACATGAGTCAACAGTGTGATGCGGCAGCTAAAAAGGCCAATGCGATTTTGGGCTGTATCAATAGAAGTATAGTATCTAGATCAAGGGAAGTAATAGTGCCACTCTATTCTGCCTTGGTCAGACCTCACCTAGAATACTGTGTCCAGTTCTGGGCACCACAATTCAGAAAGGATATTGACAAATTGGAGCATGTCCAGAGAAGGGCAACTAAAATGGTGAAAGGTCTGGAAACCATGACTTATGAGGAGAGACTTAGGGAGCTGGGTATGTTTAGCCTGGAAAAAAGACGGTTAAGAGGCGATATGATAGCCCTGTTTAAGTATTTGAAGGGGTGTCACGCTGAGGATGGAGCAGGCGTTTTCTGCTGCTCCAGAGACTGGAACACGGAGCAATGGATGCAAGCTCCAGGAACAGAGATTCCACCTCAACACTAGGAGGAACTTTTTGACAGTAAGAGCTGTTCGGCAGTGGAACGCACTCCCTCTGAGTGTGGTGGGGTCTCCTTCCTTGGAGGTCTTTAAACAGAGGCTGGATTGCCATCTGTCGGGGATGCTTTGATCAAGATTTCCTGCGTGGCAAGGGGATTGGACTGGATGGCCCTTGTGGTCTCTTCCAACTCTACAATTCTATGATTCTATAATTGCTTATATGACCTTGGATGTCTAGCAGTAGATAGTACAGCCTAAAACAGTTTCTACAGCATGAACTAACTTCCAGAGAGCTACATCTAATCCCAGCATGCCTTCTGCTCATGTCAGGCCCTGGCATGCTGGCTAGGCCTAACAGGCAATGAACACTCAAGCTAACTAGCTATACAGTACTCATACCAGGGTTCTGACAAGCAGGAATCTCTGCATAATCAGCATTTATGCTTGAGTGTGTATCTATCTTTAGTTGTTTGTTGTTAATTGAGAAGCTGTACTTATTGTGAAGGTACATTCTGGGTTGGCACGTGGGGATAAACCGTGAATTGATCCTCCATGCCATCCTGAGAATGGTTTTGACTTGTGTTCAGCTCATGGTGATCCCATGAATGAGACATCTCCAAGACCCCCTGTCTTCTACCACCCTGCTCAGGTATTGCAGGTTCAGGCCCATGGCCTCTCTGATTGAGTCTATCCACCTGATGTGCAGTCTTCCTTTCTTTTCCCCTCCACCTTTCTTAGCATAATTGACTTTTCCAGTGAGCCATGTCTTCCCATGATGTGACCTAACTATGACAGCCTCAATTTAGTCATCTTGGTTTGATGTGAGAGCTCTGGCTTGATCTGTTCTAAGACCCATTTGTTTGTCTCTTTGGCCATCCACGGTATCCTCAGCACTCATTCGAAATGTAGTGTTGGAGTTGAGTCTCCATCAGCTTTCTTCACTGTCCAGCTCTAACATCCGTACATGGTGACAGAAAATGATTACATATTTGTGTCAGCAAGATATTGTAAATTGCACTCAGCAGCACCATCATGAGCCTGCATCAGTTGTGAATTTAGAAGCATCTTTCAGAGCATAAGAGAAGCATGGCTGAATCACTGAACAATGCCTAGCTGACCACATCTTCCAGCCATCAGCAAGAGAAGGAATCGCTTGATCAACACATTAATCTGTAAAATTAAATGATCTCACATGAACCTTGTCATTATTAAAGTAGCCTTCCACATAACTCCCTTTAGAAGCCATATAAATCAAGAAGAAAACTTCTATAACTTTGGTATTCCAAAGATTCTGAAACTTAGCAGTTACTTTGTATGGGGTCAGTTTGTTCCACTTCTTCTATCTTACTAGCAAACAAGGAAATTATTTTGTCACTTCCACTCTTCAGTGCCAAATCGCAGGCTGACAACCCTCTGGCGTTCTTCTTTTTAATGTCTGCGTTACATCTGTGGAGAGAATGTCTTTTTAAGAAAAGTTCTGATTGCTACAACTATGGGAAAGATAGGAATCCAGGGCCAGAATGCCTTATTTTAATGGGAGAACTTCACCTCATGATTGTCCTCAATGCCCTTTCCAAATCAAGGACTTTCCACAGAATTGTTTTAACTTACCCTAGCAAGGCTTCAATGCATTTCCATCCTTTCAGCCCAAGCAAGAGTGCTTCATGAAGAGCTGTGTTGTTAAGTCTTGTGTGAAGCAGGGGAGGAAAAGAAATAGATATAATCAACAGAAGGCATCAGTTGTCGAATAAAAGTAAAGATGTAAGCTTGCTTATAGATACACACCAATGATTTTTGTAAAGCAACAGTTATCAACCTTTTCCAGATCTGGCACTCACTTTCATTACAACACATAAAATGGGGTAACTTTTGGTTTATCTTTCTGTTTCTCTTCCACTTTGCTTAACATTCATTCTTTTTCCACTTAAATTTTAAATAACAACAAAAATAACAACGAACAAGGTTAGTCTGTAACATGTTAGTCAAAGGACAACATACTTTAAAATAATAGCTAAAAACAGCCTACTAAACAGTATCTGCTTAGTGTATTTTCCTATGAGATGTTGTTTTCCATTTTTTGGGATCATGACAATTGCCACCAACAAAAGGAAAAACAATGGAGTTTTTGGAAAAGGGCAGAAGAGATTAATGCCAAGGCTGCATAAAGTTTCCAAAGCTCAGGGAATCAGTGACCTAATGCTAAACAAATAAATAAAATTTTAAATGCCTGTTAGAGAATGAAAATCCACATTGTGACTGTAATCACAATGTAATCACATCAAATGTCCAGGTATCAAATATGTCACTGCTGGTGTGAGATTAATTAGGCCGGTGATTTTACCAAAAGTATCTTCTCACTACAAGCTATGCTTGCACAATTCAAATTTGAAGAAAGGCAAATATTCGCACTTGTAAGCAACAAGACATACAAATACATGCACATGAAACACTTAGCTAGCTTTATCCTACCCCTTTCTTGCTTAAGTACTGGTCACAGAACTGTTATGTTTGTGCCTTCCTATGCCTCCTCAACCAGCCCAAATATTTATCTATTTTGCCAGCACACAATGCATATGGGTTGGTCTACTTCATAAGTTTTGGAGTTGACATTTTGGCTGTTCCTTGTACAATTTCACAGCACTGAGTGGGACTGTGCTGTTTCAGCATGTTCAACATACAGAATTCTTTGCCCATAACAGACAAATAGACAAGTGCCAGAAATTCCAGCTAACTTGGCCAATGGTCAGGGATTCTGAAGTCCAAAATATCTAGAGGACTAAAGGCCATGAGTGTAAATCTCATTTGGAGTTATGTATTGACTGTGACTCTTGTGTTAAATGGCAGATCTCCCCCTTCCCATATAATATTTATAGTTCATCTTGTATGAGAACAGATTCCTTTTGCAAATAAATATTAAATAGTAGACCAGCATGAAATAGTTGAAGATGACTGACGTACAGTCCTGACTGATGGTCGATGTCTGCACCTTTCTGTATAAGAACAGGAATAACCTCGTGGTGATTGTTCAGGACAGCCAATGTTAAAGCCGGTTGGCCATCATAATTGGTGCAGTTGGGGTCAGCTCCCTGGGGTGCAGAAGAAAATGAGACAATAAAACATTGTTTATTGATTGTATATCCCACCTTCCTCCCAATACGGGGCCAAATACGAGATCCAATCTATTATACAGCAATTGCATGATTAAATGTGAATTAGAGGTTTATAACTATAGAATGTAAAGTACATGAAGAACTGGCTAAAATCACAAAGAGTTATACCTTTTAGTAGTTCCCTCAAGTAACAGGTACAACAGCAATCAGCACTTGCAGGGTCAAGAGCCAAGTCTGGAAGCTTAAAAATTTATGTATGTATTAAATAAATAAAAAAACCCCATTTACTCCATGTACTTCACAACCTAAAGGAGAGAGAATTGGGTAAAAGGAAAAGTGGCTATAGGAACGTGACTTCGCTAATAATCCATTAGAATCATAGAATCACAGAATTGTAGAGTTGAAAGAGAACACAAGGGCCATCCAGTCCAACCTCCTGCCATGCAGGAAATCACGATCAAAGCATCCCTGACAGATGGCCATCCAGCCTCTGTTTAAAGACCTCCAAGGCAGGAGACCCCCACCACATCTGAGGGGGGGTGTTCCACTGCCAAACAGCTCTTACTGTCAGAAAGTTCCTCCTAATGTCTGAGGGAGTATGTTCCACTGCCGAACAGCTCTTACTGTCAGAAAGTTCCTCCTAATGTTGAGGTGAAATCTCAGCATTAGGAGGAACTTTTTGACAGTAAGAGTTGTTCAGCACTGGAACACACTCCCTCGGAGCGTGTTCCAAGAAGTGGTGGTAGTGGCTTGGCAGAGTGTAATGGCAACTTAAAACCATTTCTCCACTGACTGACTGCTTTTTAATTTAAGAGGCTTTAAAAAACACACCCCAAAATCTCTTTAAAATTTCTATGCATTTTAAACTTGCATTTTCAAGGAGAGAAATGAAAAAAAGCATCAGATTTTTCTCTTGAAAGCATCTTAAAACATTTTTCAGTTGGAAAAAAATTGTGCAGAAGAAAATAACACTGAAAGTAAGGTCAGAACTGTCCAATATTCTTATAAAGGCCTTAAAAGCAGAAAAAAGAAGGGGGAATCTTCTGTCAGAGGATCCTGTTTAAGATATTGCCAAATAACTTCATACTGAGCTACAAGAAGACTGTTCTGCCACATTAGAACACTTAAGACAACTAGCTGCTTATCTTCACAAATAAAACAACAAAACTAGAACTCATAACCTGTGAAACTTTAGCATCAGGAATCTCCCATGAAAAAAGTTTTTCACACCTCCTTCCTTTGAGTCTAACCTCACTGTCTGTTTGATATGTTTTGCATACAAATAGCTGCCTTGTCTGACATGGATGCCCTAGCGCAGATGCTAGGAAAGACTATTTGGGTCACAACCCCACAAATAATTGTGACCAGTTCTGGGCACCACAATTCAGGAAGGATATTGAGAAGCTGGAATGTGTCCAGAGGAGGGCGACAAGGATGGTGGGAGGTCTGGAAGCCATGCCCTATGAGGAGTGGCTTAGGTAGCTGGGCATGTTGAGCCTGGAGAAAAGAAGGTTGAGAGGTGACATGATACCCATGTTTAAATATTTGAAGAGGTGTCATACTGAGGATGGAGCAAGCTTGTTTTTTACTGCTCCAGAGACTAGGACACAGAGAAATGGGTTCAAACTACAGAAAAAGAGATTCCATCTAAACATTAGGAAGAACTTCCTGACAGTAAGAGCTGTTTGGAAGTGGAATACACCGCCTTGTAGTGTGGCGGAGTCTCCTTCTTTGGAGGTTTTTAAACAGAGGCTGGATGGCCATCTTTTGGGAATGATTTGATTGTGTATTCCTGCATGGCAGGGGGTTGGACTGGATGGCCATTGAGGTCTATTCCAACTCTATGATTCTATGATCTTTGACAAATGGAAACTTTTCTGGTTTTCCATATTCTGTCTTAACAGAGGCCTCTTATCCAAAGTAGAAGTTGTGCATCAGGACAATCCTGATGTGTGGCACATCCATTTCTTGTACAGCAAGGGTGGGGAAAGTGACCCGAAATACCTTGGGCAAAGTGGGGTACAACTTGCAACTTTTTGACCTCCTGGGACATTTTAAACCCAGGAAAGACATTTTTTTTTCTAACAGGAAGTGACCTGGAAGTCAACGTCTGGTTCACTTTCTGTTCCCTGTTGCTCCACATCATTTGCCACCCCTTCATATTAATCCTCAATGTGCCCAGGATCTTAATCCTCTTCCTCTTCATCACAGTTTGGATCATAGTCCTCTTCATTGCTATCAGAGCCCTGGCTGTTCATGTCCACAGACATCTTAGTGCTCTGCCAAACTGCAGAGCTGGGGCACAATGTCTGTTTCTTTTTCCATCACTCTATGGTTTTTTGACTTCATTTGATTTTTCTGCCTCCCAGGGAGCAGGTGGGATGGCCGCTGCCTCAGCCACTTTGGTCCCGGGCGAGGGAAGCGGCTCTGAGCATGGCGGCGAGAGAAAAGCGGGAGATGCTGGTGGTGGAGAGAGAGCAGAGAGTGGGAAAGAAAAGACATTTTTGCTGATCATTGACCGAATAAAATATATGTTTAATAGTAATAGTTTAATGTTTCTGTTGCAAAAAAGACCTCTCTGGGATGTAAAATGGCCCAAAGATTATTTGCATACTCAATTAGCCAAGATAAATTTGTGAAATTATCTGTAATGCCTTTCTCTTCTGAATTCAGCTTTGCCAGCTCGCATTTCTCACTCCATGTATGGTAAAAGTCTTGAGTATCAATTTGCTTGCATGGGAAATAAATGTAATGGCACAATGGTTTCTACAATCCATGTCACTCCTTTTCTTTAGAATCAGAATGTATAATGGACCTTTCCTGTCTGTGGATCATTCTAGTTTTCCACGTTGTTGGCAACTTTTTGTTATTATCCATATAGACTCTGCCTCTATAGCCTGAAAGAAGCCTTACTGGCATGCCATTTGTTCCTAGTGATTGATTTTTTCCAAGTGCTTTAAGAGCTTACATTTCACTTTCTAAAACTGTAGATTCTCCATCAGCAAGTTCTTCTTTTAACGAATCTGTCATCTTTTTATCTCTTCTGCAAATTTCTTCAGTATATTGTTTCTATTTCGTCTTCATTTTGTCCAGATAATATAATGTATTGACTGATCAGTGTCTCTACTCTTTCTTGGTTTATATTTTGCTTTGACTTAGATCTTGTGGAAGAGGTCTCTTTTTTTGTCTTCCTCTTTTTTCCCCTCCATATTATTATAACACTTCACTTTGTCCCTAAGCATATGTCACTGAACAGTTGCATTCAGGATTCTGATCCTCATTCTATCACCTTTTGCTCCTTATTTGTCATTAGCACTAGAGTTTCATCTGTCACCCACTGAGGCCTTTTCTGACTGCATGTCTTTTTGTATTTTATCTTTATAATAACTTTGTATTCTACCCTGGGTTTGGTCTACAAATTTTTTGGTTCATTATCAATTAGGGTTAGTAGTGCAAATCTGTTCTTTCCATGGTCTTTACATTCTTCAAGGATGCATTTAGTGTTTTTCTTTAGATTTTAGGTTTGATATTAGCAGTTCATGGGTTGTGTCACATTCCATTCCATGTTTGGTCTTGTTTTTATAGAGAGAATGGAACTTCTCCATCTTTTCTTTTCAGTTATAAGGCCAATTTGATGTCTGTATTGGCCATTTGGTGACATCCATACAGTCATCTGTTTTGATTGCCTGAAGAATGTGTTTGCAACAAACAAACTGTTGGCCTCACAAAATTCTATAGGCTGTTCTGCTGCATTTCTTGATCCTAGGACAAATTCTCCAACAGTGCTTCGTTCTGCTCTGTTTGCTACTTTCACATTCCAATTACCTATGATTGCCAACATGTCTTATTTTGGTATGTGATCAATTTCCTTCTGGATTTCTACACAGAATCTTTCAATTTTTCTTCTTTTGTCTCTGTAGTTGGAGAATAAACCTTGATTATGGTGTAGCCAGGGCACTACACCACCTCACCTCTGCTCTTACACTTGAGACAACAGTACCATTCAGACCTGCTTAGACTCAGTCAACCAGAGCATGAACCAGGGTGTCATACTGGGCAGATAGGCCACAAGGAGTCTCCCCCTCAGCTTTCCCATGCAAGAGCTGAGGAGATCAAGGGAATCCAGTGCAGAGTATATATGAGGATACCCATGAGATAGTGGTTCCTAACACCATCACAGATAATCAATTGCAGCAGTAATTTATTATCCATTAATTTATATCTTACACTTTGTGACAGGATCTCAGGGCAGTGTAGCATATAAACAATCATTTAAAATAACTTTAAAAGCTGTTGTTTGCCTTCAAGTTGTTTCTGAGTTATGGCGACCCAAAGGTGAGGTTTTCTTGGCAAGATTTGTTCCGAGGGGGTTGGCCTTTGCCTTCCTCTGAGTCTGAGAGAGTGTGACAGTGGGTTTCCATGGCTGAGTGGGGGTTTGAACCCTCATCTCCAGATTTGTAGTCCAACACTCAAACCACCACACCACACTGGCTCTCGCACTGGTTACAACAATTTAAAACCATGCACATGTACATTTTGAGGTAAATTAATCCCAAATTAATTTTCAAAGACTTTAATAAAAAGCCACACTTTGGCTTGGCACTGGAAAGCAACCAACATTGGTACCAGCTGGACCTCCAAGGAAAAGGGATTGTACAATTGGGGCATCACAACAGAGAAGGCCCTTTCCCATGTCCTCCCACTTTGTGTTACCCCACTGGAAGGGGAAATAATAAGGGCCCCTCCTGCAGACCTCAGTTCTTGGACAGATATACACAGGGAGAGGCATTCCTTCAATTACTGTGGTCCCAAGCTGTTTAGGGCTTTAACTCTCATCCCTGGTAGCTTGAATTCAGGCTGGAAGCAAACTGGCAGCCAGTGTAGCTCCTTCAAACTGGCGTTATATGTTCTCTATATGGGTCAGCAATCTAGGTGTTCCATTTTGTACTAGCTGTAGCTTATAAGTCATTTTCAAGGGCAGCTCTACATAGAGTACATTGCATTTCTTTGTGTTGAACAACTTGATACAATGCCTGGTAAAGTCTATTGGGTCCAGACAACTGATGGAGCACAGAGTCAGAAGATCAAAGTGTTTTGCAATGATAACAGTAAAAAACACCTTGAAGTCTCCTCCCACTATAAGGCTAACATGTAATTTATTGTATCCCATGTATGTCTTCAAGATTTATATTGGACGAAACGCTAGAAAAATCTAGAATCATTGAACACACAAAATAAATTCTGTAATCACAACTTAGCACCTTTAACAAAACATTTTTAATTTAACACCATTCTCTGGATTGTGCATTTACCCAGTCCATTTCAAACAATGGACTTTAATATTTTACTGACAAGGAAGGCCTATTCGATCATACATTTATGTCTACAGCAGCCATAGGGTAAAATGACAGTCTGGGTTTCATTTTTCACCTTGTCCCTTGGTTTTATGGAAAAGGCAGGATATAAGCAAAGTTAACAGAAATATCTTTTTGTAAAACATTTTCAATTTTCACTTTTAATATCCTTATACTGTTTGCTATGATTACAGGTATTCTTTTTGAGCCCTCATTTGGAAAATATTTTATCATTTCATCTTGTGTTTACTTTTTGTTTTAGAATTTTCTATTCTTTTCATAGTATTTTCTGTTCCTTTAAACATACATTTTAAATTTGGCATTTGTAAGCTTTGCTGGTTTAAAGTTCATTATAACAATACACTACATTTGGCTGTTATTGATAGGATTTACTTTTGTTTCTTTCAACTGTGGCATTTCATGTCTTGCACAATTAGCTTCTGCTTCTTTCAGTTGTTCTACATTTCCATTAATCTAGTACTCAAGCATTTACTACCCATATTAGATAATTTTGTTCTTTAGTTTGTTTCCTTATCAAGTTTGCAAGTACACTTATTTGTATTATCTTTTGAGTTTTTTGGTACATACCATACTATACTTCCACACAATTCACAGACATTTCTCATGATTAAGAATCTATGACATTTTGTTTGGAATTGGAGTCAGTCTAGTGAAGAGGATTTGAAATAATTTTTGTAATATGAGAGCACATGCCTGGGTGTGTTTGCTTACATTTTTTGGCAATGCTTATTGATTTGTCGTATCTTTGGAGGGTTTTAGACTGGGCTGCTTCCATCCTTGCAATATTCAGTTGTCTTTAGACATTATCTGCAATTAGGTTTTTGCAATATTTGTATACATCTTTCCATTGCTGGACTGTTTCCATCACTGATATACTAAGACCTTTCAGGATTTTTTTTTTTACTCAATATGCTGATCTATTTGTGAAAGTTATTTTCATTTTCTTATTATACAATTGCTGCTTCCAATACTAGTCTATATTTGTTGTTCACGTAACTGTCAATATATTTCTTTGAGCATATTTAGTGTTTATAATCTTCTTAAAATTGATTTAACATTGTTCAACCTCTATTTGCTTTTACTACTTGACTGGTGGTATTCATCTTTTCTTTTTCCTAGGAGCATTCAGGAGTGGCAGTTTTGACCTTAAACAGATCACATTCCCACCCAAAACCCCAGAGATCCCAAAATCTAAACTGGAAGTAGACCTACAGTCATTTCCGGATTTTTAAAAAAAAATCTTTTCTTTTCTTTTCGGGAAGTGGAACTGGCCCCAGACACTCTGGATTTACCCAGCTTTGGTTTGCAGGGTGTAACATTTGGTGAAAACTCTGGGAGCAAATGAGAGGCTAAATTAAAGTGTAAAAAAAAATGGACGTGTTGCTTCCTGAAGCTAGAATGTTACCATATTTTGCAGAATATGCTTTTTTCCCACCCTAGTGATTTTTTACTCAAAAAATAATATAGACTGCTAGGAGGTTATTGAAACTTTACCTCATCAATCAGTTGTTCTATCAAAAAGGGTTCTCCATCTCCTTCTGGACCCAACTCCTTCAGTAACTGCCTTGATTCAGACTGAAAAAAAAGGAGAAAAAAAGGAGAGATTTTTCTCTTAAAATATGGTGCAGGTCAAGTGTTTTCTTTAAGCCCTTACACTTTTATCTACATATCTTTTTCTGTCAATAATGCAATTTTCTAGAAAACAGAAAACGAAGAGCTATAACACACATCAAGGAGCATATCCCCCTCCCCAAATTCTTACTGCACTGAGTTTGACAAATTAGAGAACATAGCATCCTTGTATATGTTTCACAACCATTGTGAGATGTATCTGCCAGCTGTGTGCAGTCCGGTTCACACTAATTTTCTTCTCCACAGGCCATAGCTATGTGGTGAAATCTGAATGAAAGTCAGGCCTTTTGACAATATTTTCATATTCAGTTACAGATAGTACAGCACGAGCTAGCTATGTTGCAACTGAGAAACTGGTCCAAGCAGAGATATTCTTTCAGTTTCCTTGAGTGGATGGATCCAGAACTGGTCTTCCCTTACCTGGACAATAACATGGATAGCTGGAAACTGAGGTACCCAGACGATATCCTACAACCCAGTGGCATGACAATTATTCCCAGTGGCTCTTGTATGTTAGTATCTTTCCAGGTATGAGTCTTATTTGTATGTAAATCAGTAAAACTTCCCTTTTCATTGAGTGAACTATGAACCAACTATATCATGACAAACATTTCAACTTTTTGTTGCCCTTGTTGGCGGCATGACCTTCTTAAACTTGAACTGCTTTGCTTCCCCTAGATCAGATGCTAGAAACAGAGTCATTTTCAAGGTGGAAGGTTACAAACTAAAATATAATATTTGGCAGCATTTCGTGCAAAATTTAGTCCTCCATTTTATGTCTTTATATTTCATCAAGCTATTAAAAAAGCCCACTCTTTCAAGAACTTCATATACATTTTCCCCCAAGGGAAGACTATATGTAAACAGAACTTCCAAGTCACTCTAACTCATAATCCAGAAAAAGTACATTGGTTCCAGATAAAGTTCCAGATTAGACCAGGTGCATCCAGGCAGAGGGCACCTACAGCTCTCAGTTAAGTGGCCCTGTGTATTCTTTTAGTCTTAACTGATATTTTATGGTTAAAAAAGAGACACAGAAGAAACAATGGGAAAATGTAAGAGGGCTATAGTTTGAGGATGACAATACTATTCCCAAATGACACAGTAGAATGATTGCACAGTAAAAAACAAAACAAACAAAAAAGCTCATCTGGAAGCATGCGAGGCTCTGGCAGTCTACTTGAAGGTGTCCTGAATTTCTATAGCAGGTGTGGATTGAGACCTCCCCTCTTGCCTTCCCCAAGTCAATGGCAGCATGTAAGTATAATCCCCACATTAGCTGGAGTATATTGTTTTCAGTAATTATGATCCTCCCTGGCAAAAACATAAAGGGGAGTCAAGAACTAATGTGGGAGGACTTTGCAAATATTACCAGGCCTTCCACACAACACTCAGATAATTAACATTTAATTTTAAAAGACAGAGTTAAATCCTTATAGACAACACAAGGGTTTCTAATTTTTGAGAAGACAAAAATGATAAGCCAGATCAGATCAATATTCCATGAAGCTTAGCATTTTGTCCACAAGCACCTACTAGCCAGCCAAGTAGCTGCCTCCAGAGAAGGGCATTAAGGTAATATCAGTCTAATTTAGCCTCATCCTGAGTATATCATAGTCAAAGCTCTGTGAATGTTGACATTTTTATTATCATGCTTACAGCCATCAATAAACCTATCCCTTTACATAGGCAAACAGCATTTCCAAAAGCAATAAATGTAAATTAATGTCAGTGGTCATTTATTCTCCTGATTTAGGAATGAAATTTCTTTTATAACTAACAAAATCAGACAATGTAAATTAAATAAACTGAAGAAAGGTCCTGGCTTCATTCTTATAATCTATTTCACTAAAAAAAAGGGGACACAAGTAAGTGTTTGTCTTTGATAAGACGCAAATGCAGGAAAGTTAAAAAGCCAACGTATTTGTGAGATGCCAGTTCTATAAATTTAATCCTACAGGCCAATAGAAGACAACGTAGAGCAGAGAGAACAAAGATAAAGAAACACACAAAAAAATTGAATTAGCTCAAAAATTTAAAGCAAGAAAGCCATATACAGTAGCACCCCCGCATCCGCTGATTTGCAATCCACTGATTCAATTACCTGTGGATGGTGACACTGGAGGGTGTGTGGATGGGGGAGAGAGGGGAGGAGGAGAGATCTGGCCTCTCTTTTCCCTTTGCCCCCAGGATCGCTCCCTGTGGGAAATGGCGATGCAGGGGCGAAGGGAGGGGTGGGAAGATCTCTTCTCCCTTTGCCCTCGGGACCGCTCCCTGGGATCACTCCCATGACAGGAATGGCAACAGGGGGCATTTACTATTATCTGTGGGGGCTCCTGGAACCAATCCCCCACGGATATGGGGGTCCTACTGTATGAAAGATCACAATAATCAAGTCTGAACTGTAAGAGAATTAAGCAGAACATCTGTGGCACCAACTGAAAGAAAAGGAAGCTCAGGAATTTTTGCAAGTTCAAAGTGATGAGATATAGCTGTAACAAAAGCCGAAGGATGACAACATGGACCCATATTTGGGTGGAAAACTGTACCCAGTATGTGTTCATTAATCTGTCTACCTGAGGCTAGGTCTTGAGTGGACTGTCATGGGACATTACATGCTGTGCAATAGTTTTTTTTAAATAAAAGACTTGGATGGGGATGCTTATTACATTTTCAGATAACACAAAACTGGCAGAGGTACATTACACACTACCTGTGTCCCATGGGACACACAAAGAATCACATGGCAAGAAGGAATCCCAAGGGCCATCTAGTCCAGTACAGGAATCTGTTGCGCAAGTGCTCCCAAGAGGTGAACATCCAACCTCTCTTTTAAAAAAACCCAACGAAAGAGAGTCTATCACCTTCCAAGGGAATCTAGTATACTGTCAAACAGTTCTTATAAATAAGTTCTTTTAATATTTAGGCAGAATCTCCTTTCTTGTAATTTAAATCCATCTATTTTGGTCTTACCCTCTGGAGCAGCAAAAAACAAGCACACTTCATTTTCAAGTTCTTCAGATATTTGAAGATACTTATAAAATCACCTCTCAGTCTTCTCTTCTACAGGATAAACATACCCAGCTATCTCAACCTTTCCCTTCCAGACTTTCTACCATGTCCTCTGGATATGTTTGTTTATGAATATCATTCTTAGGTGGTGGTGCCCAAAAGAGGGCACAGTGAGGTCTGACCAGAGCAGAATAAAGGGATACTATTGTATGTTCCTTGATATGGATATAATCATCCTTTTGATGCAGCCTAAGACTGTGTTGGGCTTTTTTTCCTGCCACATCACACTGGTGCACTTGATATGAGTTTTCTGCCATCCATAACACTCTAGTCTCTATCCTACTCGTTTCATCATTGCCAGCTTCCTAGTAAGCCCGGGGGCTCCCTTGGCTCTGCTCCATGTTAAGGGATACTTAAGAGGAATTATGTGCACTGTCCTGGCTATTTCCCTATTCCAGAGATCAGCCATGGCTTCAAAAGGATCACCTGCCAAGGCAAAAGGAAACTCCTCAAGAGCCATCAGGAATCCATCTGGATCCATAAGCCTCCTGGGGTACACCATCTTAATCAGCCCCCATCCCTGCAGAAGCTCTAAGTCCAATGAGTCTAAACCCCACCAGGTAGTGGGGAAATTATAGAAAGCTCCTCCACACCCAGATCAGCATCTTCCCACCCAGCACATTAAACTAGGTCCAAAGTGAGTCTTGCAACATCAGTGGCACCACATATTAGTTGGTACAGACCCATGGTCATCATGGAGGACATGAAGGTTTGAGTCACTTTTGACAGAGCAATCTCTGCATAGATATTGAAGTCCCCCAGCACAGCAAACTGGGAGGACTTCAACACCACAGTTGAGATCAACTCAGCAAGTCAGAAAGTGAGACTGTTGAGCAGTGAATTTGGAGATGGTATGATGGTCCTCCCTTTAAAAAAATCAACAAATGGGTCTGCCCCAATGTTTCTTCCTTAGAGGGAGGTTCTCTGAAGGAAAGGCAAGACTTCCATGATGTCCTGGAAAAAGGAGGGTCATTATAAGGGTTTTGGCGGGAGGTCCCACTCAAAACTGAAGGGGAATGCAAAGAAAAATCTGTATGCTAAAAGTAGGAGAAAAACAAATAAAAAATAGCAATACAAATTTCTACACAAATTTCTCTAAAATACAAATTTCCCTAAAATAGCATTTTCCAGAAGAGATTCATCTTTAAACCAACTACTTATGTCACAGCGTGCCTACATAGGTGTAACCTTCAAATTAGAAGCACATACATACGTTAAGCCTGTCTTCTTTTTCTAGAGATTTTCTTGTTTCTGTCACCTTTTTGATTTTCTTGTTGGGGCTTGACATTCTCTGACTCACTTCACTTTCTAAAACAGAGAACACTGCATTGAAATTCAAGTGATATCAATAGTACAGTATGACAATAGGAGAGTGATGCATGATACAGTGTCACCCTTGATTAAGACAATTTTATTAAAATAAATAATTTCAGCTGTAGTTTATTATTTTCTAGGTTTATCGAGATTTGTAACAAATCCTATATGCTGCCACCCAGAAAAATATATTCTAGAACATTTATATTGTATGTTGAAATGTTGGATTTGGTTTCAGTAAAGAGAGAAAGAAAGATGCCTGGATGAGCAACTTTCTGAATCCTTGCACAAACTTGTTAGTGATCAAATTATCTTATTTTTGTATTAAGGAATAACACCTGAGATCGTGCAACAGAGGCTACAATGATAACTTTACAAAGATATAGCTACAGCCCTGACATGGTATGCAAACCCTCTAGTGAATTGCAACAATGTATATCGGGGCATCTTGTGCAGTGTTCCATTGTGCTATGGGACATATAGCACTAAGATGTCCATTTTGCAGCAGGTACACTACTGGCTCCACTTGCACAATGGTCCCAAAGACTTGGCTAAGTCTTTGCTCCTCTCCTGAGAATATGGACATTATAGCAATTCATCTTACATGCTAGTAAATCAGTTTACAATGATGTAAATACCTAACATGACACCAGCCTGCATTTTTTAAAACACTGTGGCATTAAAACAGTATTTCCTAAAGCAGGTATTATTTCCTTCTCTTTTCTTGCCAAGCGGTCACTCTATTCAAGACCTACTTGACCATTAGGCAAGATTTCCAGAATTTTTTTTACTGCCTGAACAAGCAACTTGAATGGTTATGTGGGCTGAATTCCCTTACATCAAATCACCAGCACAGAAGAGCACTCACTTGAACTGACTTGACTTTCATTTAATCCCCTTCTACCTGCTTTGGTAAGGCTCAGACCATAATCATCAAATCTCATGGGTTTGCTGGTTAAAATATCCTGGAGAATAATAAATTTATAATTATATCATACCTTATGTTGATATGACAAACATTATCACTGTAAACACTGGTTATTAAATTCTACCATAGGGAGCCTTGGGGCTTATCAATATTTTTCAATGTGATGATCAGTACAGGAAGACAAGTTTCCTTGAAAGAAAGCTTACACATGGTCAACACACAGCCTTTAGGCAACTTGTATGCAGCCCGTGGGCCCGCTCCCCTTTCCTAGATGATCTGCTTCCCCCTGCTGCTCAATACTGGGATAGTGAAGCAACATGCTGATCGGCACTCCCTTTAGCAGTTGCCAGCACTAATCAGCTTCTGGGGTTGGGGTGGGGGGAGGTTGGAAATGGAATCTCAATGACCAGCGAGGGAGGTGTACATGCATTTTCTTTTATTTTTTGGAATAGAAAGATGGTGGTAGAGATCATCCCTGGCTGCTCGCAGACCACACTAAACCAGGAAATAAGAGTAACCATATTGCCATTTTCCTCATGCTCTGAAATTATGCACACATGAAGACTTAATATTCTCCTCCTTCTCATTTCCATGTCATCCATCCTTTTTTGCAAGTATGAGTTCAATACGTTTAGATTTTAATTCATTTTTCAAAAATTTGCATTTATCAAGTGCTTCTCCAGCAGAATCTCTAATCTTGTCCAGTCTCCTGGCCATATGAATTAATTTAGCACCAAAGGGGTGCTTCTTTCCAATCGCATTTCAATATTGTTTATGGAGGTCACAGACTGGCACTTCCTCATCATAGTCACTTCACCTCCTTGGCTCCTTCATGCTTTTATTCCTGTCAGGCTATCTGTTTGCAGAAGGAGCTTACCTCTGGCAAGAGATAACAACACTAAATCTTGTACCCATGTCAGCAATTATGGCATTCTTTTGTGCCAAATCCACTTTGTAAAGAGAGTAAAGGTGACTGAATTCATATTTTAGGTATGAAGAAAGGTGGGTGTTTTGCAGTGCTCTCAGCTCAGATGGCCATCTTAGATAGTGGTTTAGCCTGCCCCCCCCCATTTCAAAATAATTAAAATAGTTGTTAACCTCAACCTGATTAGCCTTCTGCAATTAACTAGTTTTAAACTACTTAGTGAGTCTCATCACAATACTGCAGCTTTACCACCTTCATCACTGTAGATTTACAAACTGACCTTATTTATAGCAAGTGCATAATTTATCTGGAGACTGACTTGATAACCATCCTTGTGGACTGTAGCAGAAATAAGCTGTAGAAGAAAACACAGCGGTTAATTTTCATATATTCTTATAAAAAAAGAAAATGATCATAACACTATTGATTACTTAGTTAGACAGCGAGGCAAATATGAACACATAAAGTACTTTTCTAAAAAGTTAAAAGTATGCAAAATTGGTGAAAATGTAAGTTTAAAAATAAAACAGACGAGCAGTAGAATCAATGGGCTAAATACAGTGTTGCACCAGTAGTGGAAGGTGAACTTTTCCCTGCTGCCCTACCCTGCTCTCTTCAGCTCTGCAGGCTGCCCACAAACTTGTAGATCCAGTTTTTGGGATAACTGGGGAAAAGGGCTGCAATACCCTTTTCATAGCTCCATTAATCCTTCTGTGTTGTTGTTTTAAAATCACCAGTAAATTAACAGGCAAAAGCCCTTTGACTTTGGCTATTTTCTGCTAAAACAGATAGCAAAAACAAGACATACTTCTTGTAGAATGGCATTCCACAATATGAGGGGTGCAAATGAGGGAGCCCATTCATAAGCCTTTATTGTCATGGAGATTCAAATGGGGAAGAGGAAGGATATTCCCTGAGTTAATCAAGACTAATTACCAGAGAGAAGTTCCCCAAGTTAATTCCCTAAATCATTTAGGGCTCATGGTCCAATGACAACAATGGCTCCCTGCTCCCTTTGCCTTGGCCCAGCTCTCAGGATTGAAGATGCTTTAGGCAGGGCCAGGCTAGGGGTGGCACAGGGCTTTTGGGGAGCTGTCCTTGTAGCTGGTCCTCTGTGACCCATAATGCACCCTGTCCCACCCACCCCCATAACTGTGTGAAAGACAAAAAGGTAAAGATTTTTTTTTTTTGTACAAGAAAGTGGGGGAAATGAAGAAAGGACAAGAAAGGCCAGAAGAAGGAAAAAACAAGGAGAAATAAGCCCAGTGAACAAGAGACAGAGCAAAAGTGACCTAACCTGAGTGATACAATGTAAAGAAATGGGGGTAGAACCAGGAGAGGGGCACTGAACTCTCTTCTTCCTAGCACGTGACCCTTGCCTAGCCTTGACAGCGACAGGACATAACCCAACTCTGGATGTCACCTTCACCATATACTGAGAATGCCCCCACTCTGTAGTTGCCCATCCCTGGTATAAACTATCACATTGTCATCTCTTGACAGGTAAATAGTGAAAGGAATGACTCTGTTCTATTTTCAAAGCTGTAAAGTTAGACCAATGAGTTGGTTAGACTAGGTGTTTTTTTTTTCTTATTTGATGATGTATTGCTTGGTACGTGTATTACTGGAGACAATCTGGATATCTTTGCCTACAATTAGGGATGAAAGCCATACATGTCTTTATGCCAACCAATCTCTCTCTTTGGCTTTTCTTCGCAAATGAAGATTCAGGAAGGACTCATCCTGCACTTTCTGCAAGCACGCTGATGACTAAAAAGGCCAATCCAAGATAAACAAGTCCGGTTGCAGAAAGCACAGCAGAAGGTCTCCTTGGGTGATGTTTCTGGGTTGTGATTCTTTCTGTGTTGTCATTTCTCTTCAAGACTTGTTTGGCGTGAATTCTCAAATAAGGCTGCAGCATTGTGGATAGTGCGACTCCATGCCTCCTGATGCGAGGCCAGGGCGGACCATTGTTGGTGATCAATTGGGACGAGCCTGAGATGTTGTTTCAGGGAGTCCTTGTATCGTTTTTTTTTTTTGAGCGCCCCTCTTACGCTGACCCGTGGCGAGTTCACCATAGAGTAGTATTTTTGGGAGGCGATGGTCCTCCATCCTAGAAACGTGCCCTGAGGTCACATGAGGTCGACAAATGTTACATAGAGACCCTTGTTCTGCTCTCTACATTTTTTCTTGCAGTTGTCTAAGGGCAAATACCATATCTATAGTACTCCTATTGGCTCTGAAGCCACATTGGCTTTCAGGAAGAAGTTCTTCTGCAACAGCAGGAACTAATCTGTTCAGGAGTATCCTTGCAAGGATTTTTCCAGTAAGAGAGAGCAGTGTTTTGCCTCGATAGTTTGAGCAATCGGATTTTGCTCCTTTTTTCTTGTACAGGGTGATGATGACTGCATCTCGGAGATCTGATGGCAGTTCCCCTTTTTTCCCAGCAATTCACAAGGAGTTCGTGGAATTTATCGTGGAGTGCACGATGTTTCCAAACTTCAGGTGGGATTCCATCAATCCCAGCTGCCTTGCCGTTTCTCATCTGCTGTATGGCCTTAAGGGTCTCTTACAAAGTGGAAGCTATGTCCAATTCATTTTTCATCAGTTTTTGTATCATATGTTGGATAGCTGAGCCTTGGACTACTTGGTTGGCACTAAAGAGACTTTGAAAATGTTCAGCCCATCGATTCAGGATGGAGGCTTTATCAGTAATTAATGTTTGACCATCTGTACTGTATAAGGAGCTTTGGACCTGATAAGTAGGTCCAAACACTGCTTTAAGAGCTTCATAAAATCCTCTATGATCACCCAGATCTGCACAGCGTTGTGTCTTTTCTGCTATATTGTTCCACCGGTTGTTCTGCATGTCTCGGAGTTTTTGTTGAAGTTTACTACATGTGAGGCAGAAAGCTGCTTTTCTTCCATGGCAAGTTGGCTGGGCGAGGTATGCCTGCTGAGCAGTTCTCTTCTTTGCCAACAGCTCCTGGATCTGTTGGTTGTTTTCATCAAACCAGTCTTGATTTTTCTTGTGGGAGAGCCCGGGGGGATTCTTCTGCAGACTGGAGGATACTGTTTTTGATATATTGCCAAAGCAATGTGGGAGAAGGATCTATAGGATGGTCTTCAATTTCTTTTTGCAGATTTGCCTGGAAGTTGTCTCTCATGGTAGCTTGTTGAAGATTGTTGACTTGGAGTCTCCTCTTTAAGTTGCCACCCCTTTTAGGTTTGAACTTAAGATGAAGATTTAGTTTACATCTGACAAGGCAATGATCTGTTTGGCATTCTGCACTGGGCATCACTCAGGTATGATGGACATCGCGAATGTTTCTCTGGTGAACTAGAACATAGTCAATGAGGTGCCAACATTTGGTTGGGGATGCATCCAGGTTGTCTTCAAGCTATCTTTCTGCTGAAAGATTGTGTTTGTAATAGTCAGCTGTTGTTCTGCACAGAACTCTAGCAGGAGGTGTCTGTTATCATTGCAATTTCCAACACCATGCTTGCCTAAGACACCTTTCCAGGCTTTGGAGTTCTTTACTACTCCAGCACTGAAGTCACCAAGAATAATAATTTTATCTTCTACAGGGACTTTTTGTATGAGTTGGTATAGGTCTTTGTAGAATTTGTCTTTCTCTACAGGGTCGGCTTGCACAGTTGGGGCATATATACTAAAGAGAACAACATGTGGGAGGCGTAAGGAAATAATGCGATCAGAGTGTCCTGTTGGCAAGGTTTCGAGTTTGGAGGCAATGGAGTTTTTAATCATAAAGCCTACTCCTGAAAGATGTTTTTCGATTTTGGGTTTGCCAGACCAGTAAAGTGTGTAGCCGGCGCCGTGTTCTTTAAGGCTGCCTTCCACATGGAGACGAACTTCACTAAGAGCAGTGATGTCAATATTAAGTCGTGATAGTTCATGGGCTATTAGGGCAGAACGACGCTCAGGCCATCCACTATCTTCAGAGTCTCACATGGTTCTGATGTTCCAGCATGCAAGTGTCAGTTTATTTACACCTTTAAAGGCCGGTGTGTGCCTTTGTTTCTTTGCCTTGGTTTGACCGCATCAGAAGATGTCCGTTGGATGCGGCTAGCTAACCAGGTAGATGGGGACGAGCTTTCGTTAGGCCACCTTTTCTAGGCCCCTCTTGATATGGAGCAAGCAGTGCTCTCCTTTAAAAAGGCTGCTTGGTCATTCAGGATGCTGCCGAACAAGACTATCATCTCCCGGGTCAGCCTCGAGCGACCAAAGTCCTGAACCGGCTGCATGCAGGGTTGGGTCTGCGGCTTCCAGTGCATCTTTACACCTGCCGTTTCGTTCCTTGCCTATCGCTACAGGGCTTTTTCGGAACTGGATTTGTCCTTCGAGCCTGTGCAATGGATTTTTCTGGTGGAGCGCAGTGTGCACAGAACTGGCCTCACCCTTTAAACCAAAGGTTCATCTGCTGTGGCCTTCAAGCATGGACATAGCAGCGAGGTCCTTGGGTCGTAGGTTTGATTAGAGTTTCCTTCTCTTAGATGGTTGACCTTACAGGGTTAGACGAGCACCATCTGCCCGGGTTTGGGATTAGTTTTCCTTCTCCTAGGATGGTTGCCATAAGGCTAGAGAGCCCATCCTGCCCTTTGACGCTCTTTGTCAGACCCTTCAGTTTTGACCTGTCTGGCATGGGAGACCCTACTGGTGGCTATTATGCCACCGCCAGCATAGCTCAAAACATCATTAGGGTACGCAAGCCTCTCTCCCACGACAAGGGGGTGTCAATGCCAATAACTCAGCATTAATACAAAGATGGTCTTCCACTGAAGACCAGATCACATGTACCTTCAGGCAGTTGTATACCATACTCCTCACATATCACTGGATATATCTGTAATGAGTGTGATGAATGGCTGAGGAGGAAGAATGCCTCTGGACAGCCATCAAAGACTCACTCATCATTGGAGGGGAGCTGCTATTGAAGTAAACCATAACATTCCTTGAGTTTACTGTTCAAGGCAACTGTTGAGAAACCAGTAAGAAAGCAGTGAGAAACTACCTAGTGAGCATAGCTAAGGTCTAGAATACCAAAGGCAAAGTTTAGTTTTGGTACAGTCAATGGTGGAACTCTTTTAGAAGCTCCCAACTGGGATTTCTTCTGGAACAATATAACAGGGTTAAGCACTGTTTGGCAGTGGAACACACTCCCTCGGAGTGTGGTGGGGTCTCCTTCCTTGGAGGTCTTCAAACAGAGGCCGGAATGGCCATCTGTCGGGGATGCTTTGATTGTGATTTCCCGCGTGGCAGGGGGTTGGACTGGATGGCCCTCATGGTCTCTTCCAACTCTGCAATTCTATGACTCTATGATTCTACGAGTTCCAGAGCTAGAGTCAGCTTGACATGCCACCAAAGTAACAAGCAGCTAGTTTTTTTATATAGGAGACAATTATGACACTCTTCAAACAAAGGTAAGCTGCATTCACAGACAAGCCTGTTGTGAACAGTCTTAGGGCCATTGCCATACTGAAGGGCAACACACAGAACTGGAAGAGCTCACTGCCAAGGATAAAGCAGAGAACTTTCTTGGTGTCAGGACAAATAACTGTAAGAAAGAATGGCTTATGAAACATCTCACTGGAGAAAGAGGAACATTTTTGCCATAGAGACTACTCTATCTACTTCATGTTTATACACTCGTTGTTATCCCTGATATTTAAGCTAGGATGCATTGAATTCTATGTTACACCCTTTGTATATGACTATCCAGTGATATGATGTGATTGATATCATGCTCAGTTGCAGCTGCCAATAAAGGGGCAGGTTGCTTACCTGTAACCATAGATCTTCGAGTGGTCTTCTGTGAATTCACACAGTTGGGTTATTCCTGCGCCTGCGCAGTGCATACGGAACCTTCTAGTATCGCTAGGCAGAATGTGCATAGATACATTTTGGGTGGTAGCTCCGCCCACAATAACGGTCCTTTAAAAGGCTCTCCCACCTAAATCCCCTCAGTTTCTTGAATGATGCCGCAATCAGCAGCATGAGGAACATTAAGCACATATGCAATAGTAGGACATAGAGGGGAGGATGGGCGTGTCTGTGTGAATTCACAGAAGACCACTTGAAGATCTATGGTTACAGGTAAGTAACCTGTCCATCTTCTTCATGGTCTCTGTGAATTACACAGTTGGGTAGACTAGCAAGCTTCCCCACTGGAGGAGGGTATGTCCTGTACATCATTAGACGAGGACCCTTCACATTAGCCTTGAAAGGGATTTCTCTACTTCCCTCCTTTTTTTTTGCACATTCCGCAATTATTAACCCATTCTCATCATAGCAGTATGCACATCTCAACATAGAAGTAACTCAGCAGTGAAATGTTCAACATGAATACACTCACTTAATGAATGGAGGACAGAAGCACTGCCCTCCCAAAAGCAGCCTCGTTCCTAGAACGAGAGTCCAGTCTGTAATGTGAGATAAATGTCAATGGTGAAGACCAAGTCGCAGCACGGCAGACATCCTCTAGGGGCAGCCCAGAGAGGAACGCAGTCGAAGCGGAGACAGCTCTCGTAGAATGTCCACGAATTCATGGAGGCAACAGCTTCTTGGCCAGTTCATAGCAGAGAGCGATAGTCGACGTCACCCACTTCGAAAGACGCTGCGGCAAAATCGGTGCACCCTGCTTGGAGTCAGCATAGGAGACAAAGAGCTGGGGTGATTGTCGGAATGGAGCAGTCTGTTGTATGTAGAAGGCAAGCGCCCTCCTCACATCCATGGAGTGGAGGGTACGCTCAAATTCATCCTTCGGGTCCTGCATCAACGCTGGTAGGACGATAGGTTGGTTGAGGTGGAAGCTAGAGACCACCTTAGGGAGAAAGGAAATGTCCGGTCTCAGGACCACCTTGTGCTTGTGGAAACAGATATATGGAGGGTCCGATCGGAGAGCGCACAGCTCTCCAGCCCGACGGGCGGAAGTGATGGCAACCAGGAAGGCAGTCTTCCAAGTCAGCAGCCGGAGTTCGGTTGAAGCCAGAGGTTCAAAGGGTCGTCTCACCAACAGAGAGAGGACGAGCTTGAGGCTCCAGGCCGGCACGGGGTCGAGCACCAGAGGATGGAGGTTAACATATCCCTTCAAGAACCTCTTCACCGTCGGATCCTGGAAGGGGGATGGTCGATTCCGAGACTGGAATTCGATGGAGATAGCAGCTAGATAGCCCCGAAGAGATGAAACCGAGAGCCCCGCTTTCGATAGGTCTAGGAGGAATTGAAGGACCGTCAATACCGAGCAGGATTCGACAATCGGTCCCTTATCCACCAGGAATTTCTCGAATTGGTTCCACTTATAGAAGTAGGCTTTCCGAGTCGAGGGTTTCCTGGCAGCGTCAATAATTGCTTGAACCTCTCAAGGCAAGGGAGGAGGAAGGGCAGGATGAGGTGGACACAGGGTCACGGGTGGATTCTCCAGGCCGTCAGGCGGAGAGTGTCAAGGTCGGGATGTCTGACCTTGTCTTGCTGGATGTCCGGTCTGCTTGGGAGGTGAAGAAAGCGCCGTCTGTCCAGAAGCAGCAGTGGTGCGAATCACAGTTGTCGAGGCCACCACGGTGTGATGAGGATTGCATTCGTCCTGTCCCTGCGAAGTTTGGCAACGACCCTTGTCGGCAGCGGGATCAGAGGGAAGAGGTAACAGGAACGGTCCGTTCCACTGGTACAGGAACGCGTCTCCCCTTGAGTCCTTGTGCCGTACTCTGGAGCAAAATTGGTCGCACTGTGTGTTCTGGGCAGTCGCGAAGATATCTAACAAAGGAGTCCCCCAGCGATGGAAAAGATCGGACACTACGTGTCGATGTAGCATCCACTTGTGGACGTTGGAATTGGAACGGCTCAGTCCGTCGGCAAGAATATTCTCCTCCCTGGGGAGATGGATGGACTGCAGGAGGACATTCCACGCACCAATCCCAGATCTGCAGAGTGAGTTGAATAAGCTGAGGAGACCTGGTACCACCTTGCTTGTTCAGGTAGTACATCACGGAGGTGTCGTCCATGATGAGGAGGACGGTTTTGTTCCGGACCAGCACCTCGAAGGCTCGAAGAGCTTTCTGGACCGCCAAGAGCTCCAGAATGTTGATGTGTAATGTCCTTTCTTCGCTGTTCCATAAACTCTGAATTTTGTGGCAGCCCAGATGAGCCCCCCCCATCCGAGTAGATGCATCCGTCGTGAGGGAGGCGCTCAGCTGCGGAGGGGTCGAAGGGAAGGCCGGAGAGGACATTCCATGGTACGAGCCACCAGTCGAGGGAGCGTTGGACGGTACGGGGCATCGTTAGGAGCTTTTTGGGAGAGTCCTGCAGGTGGTCAAATACAGTCAAGAACCAGTGCTGGAGCGGTCGGAATTGAAGTCTGGACAGACGAGTAACGGACGTAGTTGCTGCCATGTGACCCAGCAGGACGTGGATGTGGTATGCCTGGACCCGCCGTGAACACCAGCAACCATGAATCAGAGACCGTAAGGTGCTGAATCGGTCCTCTGGAAGGTAGGCTGCCGCTGAGACTGAGTCCAGTCAGGCACCGATGAAGTGGATCACTTGTGTGGGATTGAAGTGGGATTTGTCTGTGTTGACAGCAAGTCCCAGGGCATGTAGCACATCTAAGGTAAAGCTGATGTTCCTCTCGAGCTGGGCCTTCGAATCCGCTACAAGGAGCCAATCGTCGATATACGGGAAGACTATGACTCTCTGTTGTCGAAGATAGGCCACCACCGGTGCCATGCACTTTGTGAAGACTCTCGGTGCCGTGGAGAGTCCGAAGGGTAGAACGCAGAACTGGTAGGGTTCGTCCCCAATCTGGAACACCAGAAACCTCCTATGGGCAGGATGAATCCCAATGTGGAAGTAGGTGTCCTTGAGGTCTATGGACGCAAACCAATCTCTGCTTTGCAGGAGAGGAAGAATGAGAGCAAGCGTACTCATCCTGAATTTCTTCGGGATGATATACGAGTTCACTCCCCTCAGATCGAGGATGGGATGGAGGCCACCATCTTTCTTCGGGACCAGGAAGTATTTTGAAAAGAAACAGAGGTGGCGATGATCGGGATCCACAGGCTCGACAGCTCCTTTTTGAAGCAGGGTTTGAACCTCTTCGAGGAGGGGAGGGGAGGGCGGCGTCACACAGATCAACCTGTTGGAGGTTGTTCGTCAAACTCGATCCAGTAGCCCTGTTGTACAATCTTCAGTACCCAGCAGTCTGATGTTATCACAGACCAGGCGTGCTGGAATGGCGACAGGCAATCTCCAAACAGGGGGGTCTAAAACAAAAGGGAAACATCATCAAAAGGGAGGCACTTAAAATCTCCTTTTGGCTTGGTCCTTCGACCTTTGTTTTGAAGGCAGTCGGTACGGTGAAGTGGACTCCTGGCTCCTCACCGAGGAGGTGGAGGACATCGGTTGTTGGAACTGGGAATGCCTAGAGGATTGAGGCGTGCCACTTTGTCTAAATGGCTGACTGTATGAAGAGGCATGCCAGCCCGAACGATGCCTGGGACGGTAAGCAGAAGATGAGGCCGTTGGCATACCGTACTTCCGTGCGGTGGTCCTCATCTTCTGCGTAAACTCCAGCTTCTCCGTTGGAGGTGTTAAAGAAGCCGGAGCTGTCAAAAGGCATGTCCTCTATAGTGGCAGATGCTTGTGCGGACAACCCAGAGGATCAAAGCCAGGGTGCCTCTGTAGGGCGATAGAGCCCGCCACCGTCTTGGCTGCACAATCAGCAATGTGGTGCGCAGAGTTCATCTGCTGCCCCGCCAACACTTGTGCCTCTGCTTGAATGGCCTCAGCGAGTCGTCAGCGCTCATCAGGCAGGTCCTGGATGAGAGGCAGCATTCTCTCCCAAAGGACCTGCTGATACGTGCCCATGCACGCTGAATAGTTCACGATCCGGAAGCTGAGGCCAGCAGTTGAATACAGCTTCTTCCCCATAATGTCCAGCTTCCTTCTTTTGGGGTCGGAAGGAGTGGACTGTGCCCGTCACTGTCTTCTAGGCTGGGGAGCCTCTATGACGATGGAGTTTGGTTTGGGATGCTCCTGGAGCCAATCGATCCCATCTCCTGCCACTCTATATAGCCTGTCTATCCTCTTATAAGTTGACGGGATGGACGAGGGCTTCTCCCATGAACCCTGGGTCAATCTGAGGTGAGATGGCAGAACTGGCAGACACACAGCTGGAGGAGCTCTGGACTTGAGTCTCTGAGAGATAGGATCAAGGGGCTCAGACTCCTTCTCAGTGGTCTTCAAATCCAAGGCATGTGCCATACGGACCACTTGTTCAGCAAAGGAACGGACGTCGTCCGTTGGCGAAGAAGAGTCATCTTCCAGGAGATCCGGCTGTGGGGATGGCAAGAATGGTAGTTATTCCTCAGAGGATTCAGAGGAAGAAGAAGAATCAGATGACGGTGATTGCGATCGACACTTGTCAATAAGAGACGCGGAGCGTGGCGGTGGCGTGGGCGGCCGCGGTACAGAAGGCAGTGGAGGTAGGGGTCGAACTGGTGATGCTTGGCAGGATGCGTCCCTCAAAACCGGTCTCGTCGGTTCCCTGGGGAGAATGGGTTCCTTATCCATCCCGTGGAAGGAGATCTGGGGTGGAGATAAAGCTACAGCATGAAGAGTTGCAGCCTCGGAGGTCAGTTGGAAAACCCGTTCGGAAATGGCTTTGGCTGTCGACCGTACTGCCAACGGCGCTGTAAGCACTAACCTGGCCAGATCGTAGGCGCCATATGCCAGCTCGTCCTCCTGAAACTTGGAGGTGGAAGGCCAGGGCTCATCTTGCACCTCGGTGGGTACAGCCGAAGATTGTTGGAGCAGCTTCGATCTGGAGACAAGTAAGGTAGGCGAGGGGCCACGGACCTGTAAAGGGCACTCTGGTTCATCAGCAGAGCCTACCTTGACCTCCACAATCTCTAGTGACAGAGTTGGAGTGGGAGACCTGGAGCGTGGATGCTCGGTCCCGAATCCTCGATCCCGAGGCGAAGGTTGAGATCGAGCAGCGGATGCATTCGATGTCGAGGTGGCCGGTGGAGGTTGCTGAGGCTGCGGTATAGCCTGTAGCCTCTCTTCAGTACGAGGGCGCTTGGCCTTTTTCTTCTTATGGTCTTTGCCCTTTGAAGAGGCCGATGGCCCTCGATCCTTGCCTGCATCCTTGGGGTCAGCTTGGTCCTGAGAGTGGTCTTTGGAACCCACAGTCAACCCCGGAGGGGTTCGGCTCGCAGTCGAGGTTGGCTTGGAGGCATGTTTGTGTGAGTGCATCACAGCCTCGGGATCAGACGCTACAGATTGTCTCCGAGATGGGCTGGAGGAACGGCGGTGTTTCGCTGGTGGAGACTCTGAGGATCTTGATGAGGGGGATCTCCCACGTTCTTGTGGGGACACCCCCTGTCCCACAGCCGATGAGGCAGATGGTATGAGGGCCTTCTCATACAAGAAAGATTTCAGATGAGAGGAGTGATGTTTTCTCGCCTGAGGCATGAAGGCCCTGCAGTGTACACACACTCCGATGCTATGGGACTCACCCAGGCAGATGAGACACCGGGAGTGGCCATCTGAGCTGGGCAGCTTCACTTGGCACAAGACACATCTCTTAAAGCCAGTTTTTGAGGCCATAATCAGAGTGAAGCGGAGCGAGGTCAAAGCAGTCCGAGTCAAGCCGATAAATCAAAAGTCATTAACAAAGCCAAAGGGGTACGAAAGTTGCCGTCAGAAAGCCAAGTCAAAATGTTGAGATCAAAAACAGCCAAGGGAGTCAGAGAAATCGTAGTCAGAAAAACAGTCCGAGTCAAAATCCGAAACTGAAAGTAGTCAAAAGCGAGCGAAGGTTCCTTTAGAGCTGCTAGCGCGGCAGGAAAAAAGGAACTGAGGGGATTTAGGTGGGACAGCCTTTTAAGGGACCGTTATTGTGGGCGGAGCTACCGCCAAAAATGTATCTATGCACATTCTGCCTAGCGATACTAGAAGGTTCCGTATGCACTGCGCAGGCGCAGGAATAACCCAACTGTGTGATTCACAGAGACCACAAAGAAGATCTCCCAAAGATTAGCCAAACTATTGGATTCAAGCTACAAGAAAGGCTCTGACTAAACATTAGGAGGAGGTTTCCAATCGTAATAGGTAATCAACAGTGGAATTAATGACATCAGAAGGTGATGGAGTCTCCTGCATTGGAGTTTGATGGTTGATTTAATAGCCATCTGTTAGACATCCTTGAGCTGTCGATCCCTGCATTGGACAGGATTTGGATTATGATCTCTGAGGTATCTTTCAACCCTACAATTCTATGATTCTATGCTGGGTCAATTATCTCCTCCAGAACAAAATTTTGAAATACATCTTTTTATATGGGAAACCCACTTGGGAAACCCACTAGCAACAGCTGTAGAAAGAGTAGCTAGCTATCAAGTGCTAGAGCTGGTAGAAGGACTGGAAAGTTACAGACTAATTCTTTAACTTGTTGCTGGGGAACAGCTGACCTCTGAACTGGTTTGGTCTATGGAACATTCCTATTCAGTTCATAGTATCCTCTCCTGCTAATAGGTGGGGAACAGCTGAAGAAGAGGGGAAAGGAGGTAGGTCTATAGATAAAATATAGAAGAAGACAGCAATGAAATATGCAGGATATAGGCAAGGAAAAAGGAAGGATAAATGAAATTCCTTCTTCATCGAGGAGACAACCAGACAAACCCAGCTTAAAAGTTGCCAGGCCGGTTTTCCTCACATTATCACAGGCCAAAAAAGACTCTATCAGACAAGCTTTTGACAGCAGAGCACCTGCACTTCTGTATGTTGCAGGAGTTGATGTCAGTAACAGAGTGTGCAGAAGTGTCTGCAAAGAAACTAGCACAGGCTGAGATCCCAAGCCTCTAGTAATAGGAAGATGTTCTATTCTCCAGGTCTGCAGCTCCTTGAGGCTGGCTGCTGCAAGTTGCTTTTATATTGCATGGCTTGCAAGAGAAGTTAACTGATATGAACTATAGTCAAAATTTGCCCCCTACTTTTAGAAGTAGGGCATGACTTGACTTAGACACACCACACCAGAGAATCCCCACTATGAACCCTGCGGAATTCATTGGATAGGTTGAATAAAGTGGGAGTATAAGCCTCCCTATCTTTGAAAGGTGGATATCTATCTTTGGATAGGAGGATATATCTCCTATCTTTGTTCCACTTCCCCTCCCCCTTACTTTCCATTCCTCACTTGCTCCTGAATGAAGATAATGTTTGCTATATGGGGCTGAGTAGGGCTCTTCTTATCTTTCAGAAAATGATCCAGGCATTCAAAAGATATTAGTTTTGAACATGAAGGTTCGATTTAGTTTTCAAGGCAAAGAGAGAGATGAATGGGGGTTACTGAGAAAATACTTGACCCTCTCCACATCAGGGTCTATCAATCACCAGCATGCAGTATATGAAAGATTTCCCTGTGGGAATGTGTCCTTCAGCAGAAAAAGTTTGTCCATTTTGTTGTGTTTATCATGTCCTTACTTGAGTTGTTGATACATCTTGATGTTAAGACAAATCCAGGCTCAAACCTTTCTCATCAGCTGTATCAAAACCAACTAACTCTAGTATCTGTAATCAGCAAATCAAGAGTCATGCCATCTTTCACCTTAAATATCAGCCCTGGTTCCGTATTTCTTTCCAGATCAGTATCATAAAAGGCAAGCTAGTTCATTAAAAGTGCTTACTATAGAACTGTCTCTCACCTTCCCCATTTGAGGCTCTCCAATTGATGTCCTGAACTCCAGGTTATTCTGTGTATAGCTTCTGAGGTGTGCACAAACATGATCCAGTTGCTTCCTCCAGTAACCTGTAATGAGGAAATCAAAGTGAGAAGAAAGATCATATCACAGAACTAGTTTAATAGAGTGGCTAAGCAACCCTGCTAAAAACTGAGAAATACATTGATTCAAGCAACCCTGCTAAAAATTGAGAAATATGTTACCTGCGAACTCTCAAGCCACTATAATTATATGAAACCAGAGTGGACAAGTAGGTCTGGAGGGCAAATCCTTTCCATTTAGCATTATAGACTGTCAGTGTATGGTAAAGTATACCATGTCAGGTGTTACAGTGCACACTGGGAACCTAAACAGGTCCCAGGCAGCATAAAATAGCAGCGTGTTGTTCCTTCAGGCATAAGAATAAAGGCACAGACACATAGCTTTGTGTCTAAAATAAACTGCTTCTCTTTACTTGGGCATAATGAAGTGCATTTACAGATATATACAGCATTCAAGAGAAAACATCTTCATTCTGTGAAATCCAACACAGAACTGCTCAGTTTAACTCTATAGGCCAAACTAAATACCCAGCTCTGCAGAGTTCCTAGCAACCCCCCCAACGCCCAGTCAGCTCTGCACCAGCTCAGCTCCTGGGCTCAGTCAATATTGATACATTTACCTAGCAAACTCTGCAGCTTGTTTGCAATTTCTCAGCTCTTTACAGGATAAATCTACTGTATGTCCCAATGTCCTGACATACCATCCCACAAAATGAAAACTGGAAGTGGCTGGTTTCAGTTTCTTTAAAAAACTGAATTTGGGTCAAAACAAAGAAAGTCTTGTTTAAAGACAAAGGTTTTGTTCTGCCCATAGAAAAGTTTTTACTACAGTGCCCTCCTGATCTGCGGGCTCCTGATCCACGGTTTCAGTCACCTGCAGATTGTCACGTCCTATATCTAAAATGGTGGCAACATGCACACAGAAACGCTGATATGTCCACATGCATGACACTGCCATTTAATAATAAGGGGATCTACCATCTGCATTTTTTGCCATCCGCAAGAAGTCTGGAACCAAACCTGCGTGGATCCAGAGGGCCTACTGTATTTTGGAATTTTAATGCTTTCTTCTTGTAGGAGAGGGTATCAATTCATTTAGCATGCCAGAATATCATAGTCTGACACTTAGAATTTTTCCCTCATTTAGTCCAGAAGCCATATTTCCTTCCTATGCTACATATATGAAATAAATGTGAAATAAAATCCAAATTTATCCATCTTCTCCTTGGAGAAAGTGAAAAGCTCTTTTGTTGTGGAAAAAGAACGTGGAAAGAGGAGGGAGCTTTATAAGAAAGCAAAGGTTAAAAAGAAATTGCAATAAGCATAAGTGCCAGTAAAGAAGAACAAATACAGTACACTCGAGTGGCAACTGAAAATGAACTGGAGAGGAAATTCATAAAGAAAGTATGGTGGCTCAGTATGCTCATTTACAGACATTTAATAGTTCCACAACAAAGGTGATAAAAATGCCAGAACCAAGATAAATTAAAAACCTAATAGCCAGTTTATAGAGGATACACTTTGAAATATAGAAAAGATCAAACTTGCGTTTACCTCTTCCAGGACTGACAGCTGTGAGCAGAGGGTTGTGATCATTTGCCTTATTCTGCTTCTCCTTTTGAGAGATCAGCTCACATTCTTTCTTCTTTAGAAGTTTGCTGGACGGATAGAACAAGCCAATGGTTTGTGTTCCTTGTTCTTTTTTCCCTTGTAAATCTAGTCTTGAAGTTGGCAATGAACCAAGTGATTGATCCCAGATCTGCAAGTTATAATTCTGTTAAGAGTTCAAATTATAAAAAATGGATGATATAACTTATGAAAATACAGTAAAATTACCTTAATATATTTTCCTATATCAAATTTATAAACTTTCAGAGAAAATTCAGTATTCTCTGATATCTAACAACCTAACCCAGCATTCATACACAGGATTTTGAGAGTTCAGGAATTTCGTTTTGTTACAATTCACTTTAAACCCAAAGCATGTTTCAAACACCATATTTTTCCCGAAGAGCTTTCATTGAGTCCAATGGGTTTTATTTCATTATCACAATATCATCTGCAAAAGCTCTCAGCTTGTACTGTTCTTTTTTTTACCCTCACCTTTTAGATTCTGTTTTCTTGTCTGATATCTCTCAGCAGGGTCTCTGACATTAAAATAAACAGTAAAGGTAAGAGGGGAAACCTTGTCTTCTTCCTTCAACTGATCTTGTTGCATTGTCGTTTACTAAAAGCCTTTTGAAATGAGTAGATTGATGAAAATATTATTCAGACAATAAAGACAAAGTCTATTCAAATCCAATACTTGAAATAAATAATTCCAAAAAATGTAATCAAAAGCTTTCTCTGTATCTATATCTCTCTCAAAACAGCCCTTTTGTCTTTATTTATGTTCCAAAAATTCAATAATGTTAAGACCAGTTCTTACATTATTCTTTAATTTTCTTTTTGACAAAAAAATCACTCTGATCCTCATGGATATTCTGAGAAATATGTTCACTCAATCTGTTTGCCAAGACTGTGGTAAATATCTTATAGTCATATTTAGTAGTGAGATAGTTCTAGAATTCTTTGTTGATGTCTCATCTACATTTCTCCAAGAATCCGGCATCCATCCTTTTTCTAGTAACTCATCACATGCTATTTTTAATGGCTGAAGTAGCTTATCTTCACATTTCTTATAATATGCTGCAGATAGTCCATCTGGGCCTGGTGTTTTTCCAGATTTAATATTTTTAATTGCTTCAATAAGTTTAACAGTTGTCACAGCCCCATTTAGTCTTTGCTAATGTTCCAAGCATAATTTGTCCAATTGAAGTTTATCCATGTAGTTTTCCATGTCCAAGATCTTCTCATTGCCCCTCGCATATAAGTCTCTGTAATATTCCTTAAAGATTTTTAAAATTTTCAGATTATCAATTACAAACTGATTTCCTTTCCTGATCTTTGTGACATTTTTCTTTATCCTTTCCTGTCTCAACTTATAGGAAAGCTCCTTCCCAGGTCTATTTGCCAATTCAAAGTTCTTTTGCTTAAGGTATAATAGTTTGAGGAACAAGTGTGGTTTAATGGTTTGAGTGTTAGACTACAATTCTGGAGACCATTCCCCATTCAGCCATGAAAACCCACTGGGTGACTTGTGCAAGGCACACACTCTCAGCCTCAGAAAACCCTGTGATAGATTCACCCCAAGGTCATCATAAGTTGGGAACAACTTGAAGGCACACAACAACAATAGTAGTTTGGCATTCATTTCTTCGACTGTAAACAATGAGAAATGTTATTGAAGTAACTTACTCTTTTGTTGAGTCTCTTTATCAATCAACTCATTCTTTTTAGTTTCTCTTTTTTTCCTCCCAACCTGGAACCATATTTTATAAACTGTCATCTCCTATAAGCTTTACTTGCATCCCAAACTATATTGGGTTCTGTACCTTTATTTAAGTTCAGTGGTTCATGTCTGTGTGTAATTGTTGGAAAGCTCTTTAAAATGGTTAACTTGTCCTGTACTCTCTAATCTGAACAAATCCATTTTCTGCTCTATATTCCAATTACTTTCTGTCACAAGTTTATTCAAATTTAAAATCTGGTTAGATATCTTGGATATTGAAGCTTGAATTTTAATAAGCTCAGTCAGTTTCATGTAGCCCAGTTCTGGACATTTTTCTGGTGGCCATGTTTATCATGTCATATAAATCACTCTCTGCTTAAATTTCAGCATCAGAGACAATATTTATTTCTCTTTTCCTGAAATATGGCTTCCTTATGGACCTTTTAATTGTTTGAATCTTGGAGATGCCAAAGTCCAGTATACTTTTTCTAATATGTGTTTCTCTGTAGACAAATTATATCTTAAGTTTTTTCAAATAATGATTTTCTCTTTTGAGAGGCATTTGCTATATTTATATTCCACGTTAAATGTTTAAACCCCATAATTAAGCCTGTAGTTTAAAAAGATCTATGCTTATAGCACACAGAATAGAAAGACCACCTTCCATTTCCTGTTCATCTATCACTGCCAGTTCCATTTGCATTTCATCCATATTGCCTTTGAATTTTCCCAGAAATTATCTTGCCTTCTATACAGAATTTAGACAAAACATTTGTTGTTTAAAGATAAAAATCATTCCTTGCAGTTTATCCTCAGCAGGTAGTGAACTGTCAATGACTACAGAATTATGTAAAGCTCCTTCACACTGAGATCACCATCATTCCACCTAGCACAGAAAACTAAGACTAGAGTGTGGCCAGCAACATGGATTGCATCACATATTACTTGGGACAGACACATGGTCACCACAGAGGACATGAAGTCCTCAGCCACTTCTGGCAGAGCAATCTCTGCATGGATGTTGAAGTCCTCCAGCACAACAAGCCAGGGGACTCTAACAACACAATTGTAACCACCTCAGCCATCTCAGGAAGGGAGTGTTGACCAGCAGAGTGGGGGATACACCAACAGAGTCCCTATTCTCTTCCTGGCTACCCACCTTCAAATACACACATTCAAAGCCAGCAGACTATGGGACATGACACCTGGTGAAGGAGATGGAATCATGACAGATCTCAGGAACTCCTCCTACCCACCACCAGCACTCATGGGCTGCTGCACAAAGAACTGAGGTGGAAAGAGCTGAGAGATATTAACCTCCTGTCGTCCCCCCTCCCCAACAAGCTTCATCAGGTCAGGTCTCTCAAATGCAAGCCAAGTTGGCATGCCCATCCAGAATCGGGTTCTGGATCAAGGGTATTTTTCCATTTACTGACCTAATATATAACAGAAAGATAAATGTTTAAAAACACGGGTGTGTGGGTTCAGTCAGGTCCACTGTATACTGGGGCAGAAGGGTTAAATCCTCCCTTCTAGCTAGTTTTGTTGTGACTCTTGCTGTTAAACTCACACTGTAATTGTTAAAGTCACAAGGACACACATATAAGCATACAGACTAAAAATATTTTTTTTAGTTGCTGGGGGTGGGGGATTAATTTTAAAAAATCTGGCTGAGAGGAGAAAATTTCTCACCCACCCATACAATCCCTTCCCACTGCTGTTAAATAAAGAAGAAAAAATATCTTAGTTACATGTTACACATTTAATATTTAGGAAGAGTGTTCTGATACTTTAGCAGGTCCAAAAACTGCGGCTGAACTCCTGACCAGGCTAGTTGTAGGGAGTATACCACTCCCTTGTTACAACAGCTCCACTGGCTGCCAGTGTTTTTCCAGGCACACCTTGAGTCCAAGTTATTTGAAGAACTACATTCTCCCATATGAGCCTGCTTGGTTTTTGGGCTCTTCAAGAGAGGCCCTTCTCTTTCACACTCTCACAATTGTCTTTGCCTTATGTCCCAGGGCTGGGGAAAAGTTAGCACACTAAAACTAAAACTAAAACTAAAAATAGTTTGATCCTGAACCTAAAAAAAATAGTCTACGTATTTGTTTTCTTCTTTTTATAACCACATAGGTTTGCTCTCATCAAACAGACTTAATGCTAGTCACTACGTAGTGTGATTCACATACGATTGAAATTTATCTGTGAAAACATACCTCAGAAATCCCTTTGCAATCACCAGCAGTCAACTGTAGCATATCCTCAGAGCCCAGTCTGGATGAATGTTCAGCGTAAACACTGCAAATGCCACAGAATCTACCATATGGATAATTGCTTGCACCACACTTGGAACAAGTGCAATGACATTGAGGCTGACCAGGCTGAGAAGAGACAAGGGAGGGAATCAGGAGCAACCATAGAGAAATTATTTGTAAATGTTTGTTGAGTCAGGGATCTGAAAAAAGTTTACAAAAACTGCTCTGAAAACCAACCATGGCCAACAGATCAAGGAGAGTCCATCACACAAAACACAGAATGTCTGACTTCTGTGGGATGCCTGCACCTCAACCCAGCAATTGGTACAGAACAGAATACTGCCTCTAAATGCTGAATAGGCACCATGAATACTAGCTACTGATAAGACATGCCCTGTATTAATCTGTATAATCCACTTTTAAGGCAATCTAAACAAGCCAACAATTGGAACAATGCAAGATTCTGTACCATTATTTGCAGATAAGAATGAATGACTCAACAAATACATCAGACTGTAAAGTCTCGGTGTGAGGTACAAAAGGAAAACAAAATATTTGGAACCAGTATGAAAAAAAAAGTTTAGGAGTGCTGGGGAAAAAAAAGATAAAATGAACACAACACAAGAAGGTTCTGATGACAGCTCCTCAGATGCAAAGGAAGATACAAAACCAGGACACATGAATAACATATAAAATATGAGTGACAGTAAGGAAAGTGACAGAGATTAGTCTGATACAGAAGGATAAACTGAAGTGATGTTTAACAGATTATTTTAAAAGACTTCAGTTGTCTGCTCTGAAAGATGGTAACGACACTAGGTTTGTTTTCTGAAAAAGAGTTTAGAATTTGAGAACAGTGCAGAAACACAGCCCTTTGTCTAATGGTCCTTTACATAACCTGGGCCTAAGCCATATAGAGCTTTGTGAGTCATAAGGAGAGTGGGCAAATGTGGTGGTGGGCAATTTTCTGCTCCTAGGACTAGTCAACAGTTGCTGAGAATCCTGAAAATGCCCCCACAACATTGGAGGTGGTCAGAAGTGCATTTCTGGTTATGAAAAATGTATTTTCTATGTTCAACAATGGTGGGGGGCATTTTTTAAACTTTTTTTTTTTGCCAGTAAATGCACTATCCAGGGATTCTGGAGAGGTTGAGGACCACAAAAACAGCCTTGTGGGAGCCATAGGTATCCCACCACTTTGCCCAGCAGAGGTGGGGAAAGTGCTGAACAATAAACTCCAGAGAACAACCTCTGATATAACAGCAGTGAGGACAGTTACCTCAGACATCATCATCATCATCATCTTTCTTACTCACCTCTCCCCATGGATTGAGGTGGGGAACAGCAGATTTATATAAAACAACTAGTAGCAATTAAAATACATGTTGGTTAAAAATACATAAACCAATTGAAACACATAATGTCAATTTAAAAGAACAAATAAAACTAATACATATTAACAGTTTAAAATTCACAGTTTAAAAATCATCTGGATAGATCTGCTGGAAGAGACTGGTCTTTTCCATTTTAAATTCAGACAGTGTATTCAACGGTTGAATCTCTTCCAGTAGGCCATTCCAGAGTCTAGGGGCAGTGAAAGAAAAAGTCCTCTGAGTGACAGTTACCAATATAGTCCTGGCTAACTGAAGTAAATGTCCCCCAGAAATCCTGAGTGTATGGGGCAGATTATATGAGAGAAGGTGATTCCGTAGGAAACCTGGACCCAAACCATGTAGGGCAAAGTAACAAGCAATACTTTGTACCTTGCCCAGAAACTAATAACTAAACTAATAGCTAAAGTTGGTGAACAGTCATAAATTTTGTCAGTGATTCTACTGGAAGTTTATTCACTGAGTTACCTCAGGAATCGCAGCTGCCCTGAAGCAAAATGAAAGAGTCCCTGGATTAAATTGCAACAGAAATCTTCAACATCATTCTTGGTCACACAAAATAATATTTTGCAGTAATTTGCCATCTGTCAGCTATGCAACACAAAAAAGCTTGTTTTCAACACAGGACTACAGATCCCTGCAACAATAAAGCTATAGAAGCCTACCCAATGACGGAGTAGAACAAACTGACAACAGAGCTTTTCATTCTGTAAAAGAGGATGGAATTCAACACTTTCCACAATGCCTCCACAGTCCTGTGCCTGATTTTGTTAAACACTCTGAAAACAATTGGCTGTGCAAGGAGGGGACAGCAGGGGATCATCCAATGTTCAGTTGCAGACCATCAGACATCATCCAGGACTTCCCAGGGGCCCTCTGGAGATCCCAGGGGATGATGTCATTACCATGCACCAGCTGGATACAGCTAGATGGCAATCTTTCCTTGCACCCTGCCCTAGCCCAACTACTACTTGGCTGTGCTGGGGTGGGTGGGTAGCTGAGGATTGTCACTGGCTATGTTTTGATAGTTGGGGCATGATAATGCATACATCCTGGACCTCCTAGGGTTTCACAGTGGTTTTGGAAAATGACATCATTATTGTACACCAGCTATCAGAACACAGCTGGCAATGATCCTTGGCTATAGCTCACCTTCCCTGGCCTTTACATGGCCATATTAAGGGTGGACAGGAAAGAGATGGAGTGGGAGGAAGCAGTCCTCCAAATCTATTCATAGACTTGTGGCTTCGGGAGGGTTCTCCTCATTGGGATTTCTCTTGCGACACCCCTTTTCATCCCCCCCATCTCTTTTAATATTTTCCCATCTTGACTATTAACAACTCCTTCCTCATCTTGGCTTGTGAAGATAAAAAAAACAAAACATTTCCAAACACTGACTTCATAGTGGTTACTGAACTCAGGTTCCAAATGATGCTATCTATGGCTGTGGCCAGGATGTGGATCTTGCACATTATATGCTATTCTGTCCTCTCTACACAGAACCAAAGAAGAAATCTCTTTCATATATCATTACCCGGTATACAAAGACAGTGTTCCAGGGAAACATAGTAGAACTTTTGTATAATGTATTTTGTCAGTTATGCTGGAGTTTTGTTTGCTCTAGCAGCAACAAACTAACCTACTCTTTTGTGAAGAACAACCACCTAATATACTTGATGGTATTTTAATTAATAAATAAATTCTGTTTTATTTATTTGATAGTGATTTTTCCGTGATAACTAAATACACATACATATAGAAACCTAACGTCTTATCTGACTATGGCTCACTGCAAACATTGTTGTCAGTTGGCTTCAACTTTTAAACTGAAGCACAGTGCTCTAAGATTGCTTATATGCTTATTTTGTGTAGAAAGTCTTCTTACCATCTGCTCTTCATGTAGATGGCTGTCACAGATCACACACTGTTTAATGTGAGCTGGATTTCCTGCTCCACAAACATGGCACAGTACTTTGTCCTTTCAAACAGAGAAAAAGCACATTTCACTAAAACTGTTCTTGCTATAGCAGAATATCATCCTTCCCCACAACTCCCCCAAGAACTGTTTTCGTAACGTATTTTCTTTTTACATTCCCAAGCTCAGCACTAAAAACAGGTTCCAGGGCCTTTACTGACTGCAATTATGTCCAGGATCCAATTGTGTACATATGCTGATGGATGAAACCACGCCATAAGGTTATTCCCATCCTCATATGGTTCTTGCACATCCTCAATATCTTCTCTGGAGGGCTAGGATCTTCTAGTGTTTCAGCTGGCACAGAAGGTTGAGGGAGGAAAAGAAAGAGAAGGACCCGTTGTGGGCATATAGGATCTGCATGGTGAGGGGAATCACTTCTGTCTGCACATGTTAATTGAACTTTTTCTGTTAGTGGATGTACACAACCGGATTCTGGTCTATAGAAACAGCTTGCGAGCTGGAGCTCTGATTTAAGTTTTGGCATGGTTTTGCCTTGTTCTTCTACTATTAAAGCAGCTTTTAAAAAAGGTATATAATATTAATGTTGAGTGAAATTCAGGAAGTAGAGTATTTATATACATTATTCTGGAGTTTTTATAATTGATCTTTAATCCTGTAAAGGAGGAAAATCTATCCAGGATTTGTTTTAATTCTTCAATGACTTCTCTTGGATTTTGAAGGGAGGCAGGGGGAAAGGAATATGTCATCAGGATATAGATTCCAAACATGTTCCTTACCTTGGATCTGGGGGCCCTTTATCCTCCTAGATGATCTAATACATTCTGCCAATGACTCCATTGCTATTGTAAATAACAGTGGTGATAAAGAGCAGCCCTGTCTCCTATCCTTTTCAAGTAGGATAGCTTTTGAAGCTAGCTACTTAGTGTGAACATAGGCTTTGGACTCACTGCAGATGTTTTCAACAAGTGTATAAAAGGAGTCCCAAATCCCACTTGTTCTAAAGACCAAAGAGATACGGCCACTCCACTATATTGAAAGCATTTAGGGCATCCAGTGAAAGAATGGTTACTGCTTTACCTGTTTGGTTATAACTATATATGATATTGTGAAAGCTGCCTATAGTCCCACAGGCACACTGTGAGAGTGTTCATTGTGCTGGAACTAGTACCTCCTTGCTTGTTTATGTAATACGCTGGTTTGTCAATGAACACTCTAATGACTGGGACTTGGCGCTACAGCAGTTCTTGTTTGCATACAGGGTTGTACCACATCCCAGTTTAGGCTTCTCACTCTTTGAATTAGTGTATGGCCATGAGGTGAAAGAGCCATTACAGCTAGTGCAACAGCAGTGGGGTGGAGATTTGCCTTCTGAGGAGACTAACGTGGTCGACTTCATCACCAACTTGCAGAAGACGCTCAGGGAAGCTTGGGCGGCCGCAAATGAGAACCTCCAACTGGCTCAACAACAACAGAAAGCTTGGTACGACCAGAGTGCCAGAGAATGCTGCTTTGTATCAGGAGACCAAGCATTAGTCCTCAAGGCAATCTGGTCCAACAAGATGGAGACAACATGGGAAGGTCCAGCCACAGTAGGACTGTGAACTACTACATCCAGTTGCCAGAAGTTGGGACCAAGCCAAAGGTCTACCAAGGTCCTCTGGGAGGAATCTGCTACAACCTTTAAAAACTACATAGGCTCTCTTTGATCTCCCAGAGGACCTTTTCAGCTATTGCTCCCAGATTATGGAATGGGCTGCTGGATGAGATCTGTCATATTACCACCTTAAATAGCTTTTAAAAAGCTCTTAAGATGGATCTCTTCTGGCAGGCCTTTCCTGAATAGATACCCGGCCATTAGAAAGAAAAATCTAATTTAGCCGGATCCCGATACAGCCATCTTTATTGTTTGTTTTTAGTATTTATTAAGTATGTTTTAATTTTTTTGAATTATTTAATTCTATTTTAAGCGGGGGTGGGATGGAGGGTCTTGAATGTATATTTTAAATGCTGTATGCCGCCCCGATTGCATTTTTGTAGAGTGGCGGGATACAAATAATAATAATAATAACGATTATTATTATTATTATCCATACTACGAGAGGCCATACTACGAGAGGCCCATGTATCTCATGACACTTCCAGCTCCAGAAGAGGGAGAAGAAGAATGGCCAGAAGGAGCCTTTGATGATCATGTGGAAGGTGGTAGTCTGGAGAATGTGAAACCCCCTTCCAAACTCAACCAGAAGCAACGGAAGCAGTTCACACAGCTGACAGCCAAGTTTGCTTCATTGTTCTCACCCATTCCAGGTCTCAAGGCTAATCCTCAACATGAGTGGCTGCTGACATCAGCAAGCAGTCTGCAGAGCAGCCCTGATGTGTGTCACCTGTAGGGAAGCAGTCGATTGACTATGCCGCTCTTCGATGGCTCCACACTGTCCAGGGAGCTACCAAGAAGTTACTCTGGTGGAGCTTATCCCTTCAAGACTTTGAGTTTGATATTCAACATGTGTCAGGAACCTCCAGCACAGTTGCTGACACTCTCTCTGGCAGGGAACTGGTGGGAGGGTAAGGGGACAGGTGTTGCATGTTGTTCTATGACCATGGTTCACTGTATTGTTTTTGAGTTTGCATACATAGAATCATAGAATCATAGAATTGCAGAGTTGGAAGAGACCACGAGGGCCATCCAGTCCAACCCCCCTGCCATGCAGGAAATCACAATCAAAGCATCCCCGACAGATGGCCATCCAGCCTCTGTTTAAAGACCTCCAAGGAAGGAGACCCCACCACGCTCCGAGGGAGTGTGTTCCACTGCCAAACAGCTCTTACTGTCAAAAAGTTCCTCCTCATGTTGAGGTGGAATCTCTGTTCCTGGAGCTTGCACCCATTGCTCCGTGTTCCAGTCTCTGGAGCAGCAGAAAACAAGCCTGCTCCATCCTCAGCGTGACATCCCTTCAAATACTTAAACAGGGCTATCATATCGCCTCTAAACCGTCTTTTTTCCAGGCTAAACATACCCAGCTCCCTAAGTCTCTCCTCATAAGGCATTGTTTCCAGACCTTTCACCATTTTAGTTGCCCTTCTCTGGACACGCTCCAATTTGTCAATATCCTTTCTGAATTGTGGTGCCCAGAACTGGACACAGTATTCTAAGTGAGGTCTGACCAAGGCAGAATAGAGTGGCACTATTACTTCCCTTGATCTAGACACTATACTTCTATTGATACAGCCCAAAATTGCATTGGCCTTTTTAGCTGCCGCATCACACTGTTGGCTCATGTTCAACTTGTGGTCTACTAGGACTCCTAGATCCCTTTCGCACGTAGTCTCATTCAGCCAGGTCTCTCCCATCCTATATTTATGCATTTCATTTTTCCGCCCTAAATGCAGTACTTTACATTTCTCCGTATTGAATTTCATTTTGTTAGCTTTAGCCCAGCTCTCCAGTCTATCCAGGTCATTCTGAATTTTGATCCTGTCCTCTAGGGTATTAGCTACTCCTCCCAATTTGGTGTCATCTGCAAATTTGATAAGTATGCCCCTAATTCCCTCATCTAAGTCATTGATAAAGATGTTGAATAGCACTGGGCCCAGGACAGAACCCTGTGGCACCCCACTGGTCACATCTTTCCAAGACGAAGAGGAGCCACTGCTGAGCACCCTTTGGGTTCGGCCGGTCAACCAATTACAAATCCATTGAACAGTTAACTTGTCTAGCCCACATTCTACAAGCTTGTTTGCAAGAATGCCATGGGGAACCTTGTCAAAGGCCTTACTGAAATCAAGGTATGCAATGTCCACAGCATTCCCTTCATCTACCAAGCTGGTAACTTTATCAAAAAAAAGAGATCAGATTAGTCTGGCATGACTTGTTTCTCTGAAACCCATGCTGACTTTTTGTGATTATGGCATTGCCTTCTAAATGTTCACAGACTCTCTGTTTAATGATCTGTTCTAGAATCTTCCCTGGTATTGATGTCAGACTAACTGGACGATAGTTGTTGGGATCCTCTTTTTTCCCCTTTTTGAAGATGGGAACAACGTTTGCCCTCCTCCAGTCTGCTGGGACTTCTCCTGTTCTCCAGGAGTTCTCAAATATTATTGCCAATGGCTCTGAGATTATATTTGCCAGCTCTTTTAATACTCTTGGGTGTAGTTCATCTGGTCCTGGAGATTTAAATTCATTTAGATTAAGAAGGTATTCCTGTACTACCTCTTTACTTATTTTGAGCTGGATTTCCCCTATTGTGTCCTCTGTTTCATTCTCCTCAGGTTGGTCCTCCTTTTCCTTTTCTGAAAACACTGAGGCAAAGAAGGTGTTGAGTAATTCTGCCTTTTCTCTGTCCCCTGTTAGCATTTTGCCATCTTCTCCACGTAGCGGCCCTATCATTTCCTTCTTCCTCCTTTTGCTGCGGACATACCCAAAAAAACCCTTTTTATTGTTCTTAACCTCCCTAGCAAGCCTGAGCTCATTCTGCGCTTTAGCTTTTCTGACTTTACTCCTACACGTGTTCGCTATCTGTTTGAATTCTTCTTTGGTGATTTCCCCCCTTTTCCATTTCCTATACATGTTCCGTTTAAAACCTAGCTCCATTGAAAGTTCTTTAGTCATCCATCCTGGTTTCTTGAGACACCTCCCATTTTTCTTCCTCAATGGTACTGTTTGAAATTGTGCCTTCAGTATCTCCCTTTTGAGAAAGTCCCATCCGTCTTGAGGTCCCTTCTCTTTTAGTATTCTTGACCATGGGATCATCCGCAGTATTTCCCTGAGTTTATTGAAATCAGCTCTCCTAAAGTCAAGAATGCGTGTCTGACTATGCCTGGCTTCTCCTTTCCATTGTATAACAAACTCCAGGAGAACATGATCACTCTCACCTAAGGATCCCACCACTTGCACCCCATTAACCAGGTCGTCTCTGTTGGTTAGGATCAGATCTAAAATAGCTGACCCCCTTGTTGCCTCTTCCACCTTTTGGACCATGAAATTGTCTTCCAGGCATGTAAGGAATTTGCTAGACCTTGTAGTTTTGGCTGAGTTAGATTGCCAGCAAATATCAGGATAGTTGAAGTCACCCATCACTACTACATCTCTCCTTTCTGCATGTATGTTCATCTGTTCTAGAAAGGCAACATCCAATTCCTCCGTCTGATTTGGGGGTCTGTAGTAGAGTCCCACAATAACATCCCTGTTGTTTCCCTCCCCTTTAATTTTTATCCAGATGCTCTCCACCTGGCTTCCAGTATTGATGTCATGGATCACTTCACTGGTGTAATTATCCCTAACATATAATGCTATTCCTCCTCCTTTCCTGTTTGGCCTGTTTCTCTTATAAAGGTTATACCCCTCTATTCCTACATTCCAATCATGAGACTCGTCCCACCAGGTTTCAGTAACGCCTATTATATCATATTTGTTTTGTAGTGCAAGGAGTTCAAGTTCATCTTGCTTATTTCCCATGCTCTGTGCATTAGTGTAGAGACATCTGAGACCATGTGTTCCCTTTACTTGCTCCCTGTGCAAGTTTTTTTGCCTCCCGCTGTTGGGTCCTTGCGCTGTTTGCCTTGTTCCCTCTATGACAGTTTGACTATTTTCTCCAGCCCTTTTGCCTTCCAGAATACTGTCTCCCTCCCCCATTTGACTCAGTTTAAAGCCCTCCTGATCAAATTCTTGAGACTGTTGGCAAAAATGTTTCTTCCAACTGTTGTAAGATGCACCCCATCTCTTGCCAGAAGTCCCCCCGCATGGAAGCGCAGTCCATGATCCAAGAATCCAATTTGTTCCCGGCGACACCATCTACGGAGCCAGTTGTTTACGTCGGCTATTTTCCTCTCCCTTCTTGGACCATGCCCTTCAACTGGCAGAAGAGACGAGATGACCACCTGTGCGTTCATTTCTTTCAGCTTCCTCCCCAGGGCCTCATAATCTCTTCTGATCTTGGGAAAGCTGTGCCTTGCAGTATCATTGGTTCCCACATGGACCAAAAGGAAGGGGTAATGATCCGTAGGCTTGACGAGTCTTGTCAGCCTCTCGGTCACATCACAGATCTTTGCCCCAGGGAGACAACACACCTCCCGAGTCATCTTGTCAGGCCCACATACCACTGCTTCTGTACCCCTCAGCAAGGAGTCCCCCACCACCACCACACGCCTCCGCTGAGGCTTCGCAGCTGCTGTTCCTTGCGGTAGTCCTCTCAAGGTCCCCTGCTCTACCCCTGAAGTCTGTCCATGCTGTTCTTCCTCGTTGTCCTTGATAAGGGAAAGGGCTTCGAATCGATTCTGTAGCTGCAAGCTGCTGGAAGAATCCCTGGATTTTCTTGTTCTGTGTGTGACATTCCTCCAGCTGTCTACTTCCTGTGTCCGTGAAGTGACCCTCTCCTCCACAGCCACTTCCTCTGTGCGGTCCCCATCCAAGACTGTTCGTTCTGTTCTGTCCAGGAAAACCTCTTGCTCACGAATCTGTTGAAGTGTAGCTACCCGTGTCTCCAGCTGCTGTACTTTCTCCTCCAAGAGGGCTACCAGCTTGCATTTGGTGCATGTGAAATTCTCCACGTCTGTAGACAAGAATACAAACATCGCACAAGTGTTGCAAGTGACTGCTGCAGTCCCCTCAGTGTCCATGATGAGAGCTTTTAGGTAATCTAAGAACTCTTAGTTAACACTGAGAATGCTAAGCTGTACTTTTAGGTCTGCTGTATTTTTGTTGGTTACTGAAATTCGCGCGCCATTAGGCGCGTGCCTCTGGCTCTTGAGGGTAAAAGGGGAAGTTCAGAAGTTCAAGCCCCTCAGCAACAAGCAGCCTCTCCCAACAGTTTTTTAAAAAAATTCAATCTCCCCAGTCAGAATGGCTGTCCCGAAGTTGCTTCCTTCTTCTCCCTGGCAGGAAACTGGCAGGAAGCTTGCTGTCCAGAAGCTGCTCTCCTTCTTGTTCTAACGCTTTTTGTTCTAGCTCACAGGCTGAAATCCCAGACTGTTTGGTCCTGTTTTCAGCATCCCAGACCATCTGAGATTTGGGGGGCATGTCATGATGGAGTTCCCATCATGTTGCCTCAAGGTTGATTGGAACTCCCATTATTCTGCCAGAGAACTATATTTCCCTTTATTTGCAATCAGTATTGTTTTGCCAACATGGCACAGGTAAGGAAAGGGAGGGTCTAAAACACCACCTCCACAGAAGCTAATGAGATGGCATCATCAATGACATCACATCACCAGACCAGAAATGGTCAATCACAACTCTTGAACTGGGAATCCTAAAGAAGGTATAACTGTTTTTGTGTGAGGCCATTGTGGAGAGACCATGCAGCTTTAAACAAAGACAAAAGGAGGCTCTCTATATTCCAGCATGTGAGAGCCAAAGGCTGGACAATGGCTGTTGGAGCAGGCTGCCTGGCTTAGCTCACAACTTTCCCTGATCTGAAAGCCAACAGACTGCAAAGTAGTGAGTAGAACTTGTAGGGCCTGTTTAGGATTGTGTCAAGGACTTATGTTAATTCCTCCCACTTTGCTTGGATGTAGCTAAATTTAGTAACTGAATGTAACTTAGAATAACTGAATGCTTTGATTTTAATACCTTTTTATTTCTGTAACTTTAAAGCACTCCTGGGGCATGGAAGAGCCTGCCTCATGGGGGATTGATATAATGAACTTGCTTGAATAAATAGTCTTCTTAATCTTCTATACACTGATGCTGCACGTATCTATACCTCTTGGTTTCACTACACTTCTCTGTCTCTCTGGGGATAGGAGGGAAGGGATGGCTGGATCACCAGTGGCGGGTAGTCCCACTGGGTATCCAGTCTCTCACTGGGCTGGTTATAAACACTGCAGTGAGTGGTGGCAGCAATTTTGGCCTCTAGGGGGCACTCGAGTGAGTCACCTGATAGAGGAAGGCAAGCAAACTCAATTGCATAGCTGAGGTAGATGACTGAAAGTGCCCAGGAATCCTGGAAGATTTGCTGCCACTTGGCGAAATGGTCTAAGAAATATGGAGATTTGCAGATGGAAAGACTGTGGTGCAAAAACATAGACAGAAAAGGTGGAAGGATGGAGGAGTCAAAGGTGCTGTTTAGCAGCAGCATGTACTTTTTTGGGCAGCAGGGGGGCTGATATCTAGACTGTCGAGAGGAGCAGTGGGATCCAATGACTGCTGTTGCTGCACGAGTGGAGGCTGAGACCTGGTGTAGGAAGGCAGATTAGATTTGTGCTAAGGTCTTGTTTGGCTAGAAGGTCTTGTTTGGCTATCCAAAATCCATCTTCTTGGCTATAGTGTGGGCATTGGAAGATGGCATCCACAGCTTCATCAGTCTTTAAATTAAAGAGGCCTTCCCCATCAAAGGGGAAGCCTTCCATCCTTTTTCTTGTGTCTTCTCAGAGGCCAGCAGATCTCAACCAGGCATAGCACTGGAGACCAACAGATGCTGCCTTAGCAGCACAATCCATGCCATGATGGGCTGCACTAATTTGTCTAGCACCCAGACAGTGGGCCTCCTGTTGGAATAGTACAGCAACAGTTCTCTGGTCATCCGGCAAGTATAAAATAGTTCCCAGAGGAACTGGTGATTTCCCACCATACAGGCCTGGTAGTCAGCAACTCTTAATAGCCAAGACTGCAGATGAGTAGAATCTCCTCCTGAACAAATCAAGATGGCAGCCTTCTCTGTCCAGATCGGTAGACTGGAACTTGAGAGCTGACTTAGACTGTGCAGCTTCTACTACAATCGAATTAGGAGCTGAGTGGGTAAACAGGAAGGAGATGCCTTCCATCTGTACCCTATAAAGACTCTCAATCACCTTGTCATCAGAGCTACAGATGATGGTTTTTACCAGGACTGTTTGACCCCACCTAGCAGTCAGCAGCAATAGTAACACAGCAGGAGTACAGCTTTGCACATCAATATATTGGAATAATGGGTCCAACAAAGGCATAGTCTGAGACTTCACCTGGATCTCTGGATCAGAGGGCTGAGTCCATTTTGATGCTTTGTCGAGTACTGGTCAGCCTGGGTGTGTGCAATTTGCGCCAGCTCCTGGACAGACTGTTCTTCAGTGTGAACATTCTCATCGATTCCAACCAGGGATGGATGACTCAGTGATACTGAACATCAGACTGAGGTAGCAGTCGGTACTGAGGCTGATCTTGGAGTGTCAATTCCAATCTCACTCTCTTTGTTTTTAGCCCATTTCATTCCTTTTGCAGGGGCTGTCAAGTCAGCAACACTCCTCTTGTACCCATTTCCAGACTTATGCCATGCAAACATGGATCTTTGTAGAGTCGGGGGAGTAATGAATAATTTCCACTTTCAGTTTTAGTAGGTTGCATAGATGAACCAGGTTGGGCTCTGGACAATGATGGAGATGACATAGTCTTCTGGGCCGAAGAGGTGGATGGGCTGGCACGGATGTCAGTCAGAGGCCAATGTTTACAGTTAGATCCTGAGTCAGAGTGAAGTGGTTTTGTGCTGCAATGTCTGCAACTTTCAGGAATTGTTCACACAAATACATACACAGTTGAGACAAGTAATTCTTAAGTCCCTGGCTCATGAAGTCTTTATAGATCAAATAAGAATTCACATGGTGCCCCACACTGTGGCAAAATAGCCACTTAGCATGGCCACCAGTATTAGAAATTTCCCCGCACAAGAGACACAGCTCTTGAAGGCCATCCAAAGAGCAAAGAACAACCGCTGAAAAAGTCAGGAAAGGAGAAGCGGGTAAAAAGAAGGTCTACCAGTATGAACAACTAGCTACTTTTTATTTGTTTTATACAGAAACTAACAGGAATAAAAGGAAGAGAGATCCCCCCCCCGCCCACGAACACTAGAGCTATCCGAGGTGAATTGCATGATGGACAAAAAGGAACTGAGGGGAGTAGCTCTTGGTGATATTTACGTTGGCACCGGACAGGGCAAGGCTACCACCAAAAGCTACTTAATTCTGGAACATTCTGTCAATGGATCTATGCAGGTGCAAGACCCAGTTGTATGAGGCACAGAGACCACAAAGATGAATTAATGTTTGTCTGTTATGCTCTCTAACCTTTCTGAGTGTTACTTTCTCTTTTATAAATAATCCCCTTATCACTGCTTTCATAGTGTCCCAAATAGTAAGTGTCGGATCTGGTTTCATTTTCTTTTTTAAAAAATTAACTCTTCCCTCACATCTTTAGCAAGTATGGTAAGGAGGGCTGGATCTAGATCCCAAATCCTTATTTTGCTAAAGAAATCTGAGAGCCTCCAGGTGAGGGAGATGGGTGAATGATCTGAGATAGTGGCTGCTAGAATACTTATCCCTTCAATGTTTGCAAGAATATCCTCAGTTACCCAAATATGAACTTATTCTTTTGTAGACATTGTGTGGCCTGGGTAAGTGTGTGTATTCTCTAGATCCATGGTTTAAAGCCTCCAGGCATTTATGTGACCCCTAGAGGTAAAATAAGATAGATCAATTTAGGACTAAATATAGCATCGAAGTTGCCTCCCAATATTACTGAACCCTCTGCAAAGCATATTAATCTGTCCAGGAGTTGGGAAACAAAAGAAAATCTGGTTTTTGTTAGGAGAATAAGATCCAATTGTTAACTTTTCCCCTGCCATATTTCCTTTAATGAAGTATTACATGCCCATTGGGTCCATTATTACTTCACCAACTTGCAAGGAGCATGACTTTATAATTATGATTGCTGTCCCATGTGCTTTTGAGGATCCCCCTGCACAGAACTGATCTGCAATAGAGAGATGTTGTATAATCTTTTTTACTTTGCTATGTTAATGACTTTCTTCAAGCAGATTTAAATCATAATGTCTGGCATTGAGAGCTTTCAAAATTCTCTTTCTTTCTTTCTTTCTTTCTTTCTTTCTTTCTCTTTCTTTTTACTTATTCTAAGCCATTAACATTGGTGGGCTTATCCATTGTAAACTGTCCACAATATAGCAGTAAAATAGCAATCTCATTTAGGTGGACCATTTCCCCAGATCTTACTTAAAAGTAAGGTAATCATTTTTCTACTGCCTGCCAGGTTGGTGCCAACAAACATTAAACCAAATCTGAAAACTTTCCAAACTTCCCCCTCCCTCCACCTCTTTTCCACTTGATGGTCAAGATTAAACATCCATAGCCATGAGCTCCAAAGCCGACTGTTATACCAGATGTTACAGTAGAGGCAAAAGTAACTGGTGGTTAATCATATTTATTTATTTATTTATTTATTTATTTCTATCCTGTCTTTCTCCCACCAATGAGATTTGTGGTAGCTAACACCAATCTTCCCCTTGCAACAACTCCTTATCAAAACAGTTCCAATATACTATATATCCAAATAAAGCATGTATTCTTACAGTTGGGTAAAAAGGATGAAGGAATGGGGAGAGCACCTTTAAGACTAACTGGCTTTTATTTTTGCATGCGGGTTCATGGATATAAACCCACTTCTTTGGATGCAGTACAGAGTGCATTTGAAGAAGTGGGATTATATTCACAAAAAACCCAGCTAGTCTTAAAAGTGCTGCCTGGCACAATAGCAGAGCGGGCAGCTCCTTCTAACTTCAGAGCAGGTGATTGTGTGCCAGGAATGAGGAAGTGGTGCCAAGAAGGGGTTAAAATGGCAGTGCGTCAGGCAGCGTTTGTCCTGCCTCTCCAGTCCTGAATCCAGGGTGGATGCTGTGGAGAGCATGTGATGGGTGGCTGATGGAATGTCGATGAGCAAATGGGAAGAGAGCATGAAGGAGCCAATCTGGTATGGAAACTGGTATGGAAGGGGTCTCCTAGAGTGAAAAGAGGGAAATGACAGTTGGGAGAGAAAAAAATGAGATAACAAGAAAGAGTTGAAGATGCAATGTGATGAGGAGAGGGCTGGAATGTGTGTATGGTTGTGAGTGCAGCTGAGGGAATGTATGTGCAGTGGGAATACTGTTAAGAGGAATAATGGCTGATTGCAATACAGAGTGAAAGGAAAGAAAGAACCTCACAATTTGTTATGGAGTCTGGCAGATTTTAAAGTGATATGGTCACCATGAAGTGAGACTAGCAACCACTTTGAATATAACATCTTGGGAGAAAGGTGGGGTATAAATCTAACTAACTAACTAACTAAATAAATAAATAAATAAACCAAGTTGGAAATAAAGACCAAAGCATTTCTGTCATATTGTTCAACCAATAAACCAGCCTTTATGTTTTGATTATTATATCCAGACTCCTCATGAATGTATTTTCCCTTGCTGGTATTTATTTGGCACAATAACCCTGTGAGGAAACACACACTGATACAAGTACTATCTAGATTAAGGCAAATCCCAGTCCAAGTAAGGGGGAAGTTTGACATAAAGGTGGCAACTGTGGAATTGCACTCTCCACAGATATTAATTTGGTGGCAGTGTAAGTAATGAGGCAGCCAGGCTGAACAGTGGTGTAAATTCGGTTGGTGCACCTGTGTTTCATAGATAAAGTTCATGCTAAAGTTTTCTCTAGAGTTCCAAGCAAACTCAGGAGAAAACTGCAAGTTACAGTCGTCCCTTCACATTCGCGGGGGTTCCGTTCCACGGACCCCCGCGAATGTGAAAAATCCGCGAATAACGACTGCCCTCCCCCTCCCCCACCATAGCGACCATGGGGCCTCTGGAGGCCCCATAGTCGCATTCCCCAGCCTACCCACTCCCTTCCTAGGCCTTCCCGGGGCCTCCGGAGACCCTCCCGAGGCCCCGTGGATGCCTCCCCAGCCCTCCCCCCTCCCTCCCCGGGCCTTCGTGGGGCCTCCGGAGCGTCTCCGGAGGCCCCGCGGAGGCCTCTCCCAGCCCTCCCCCCTCCCTCTCCGGGCTTTCGTGGGGCCTCCGGAGCGTCTCCGGAGGCCCCGCGGAGGCCTCTCCCAGCCCTCCCCCCTCCCTCCCCGGGCCTTCGTGGGGCCTCTGGAGCGTCTCTGGAGGCCCTGCGGAGGCCTCTCCCAGCCCTCCCCCCTCCCTCCCCGGGCCTTCGTGAGGCCTCCGGAACGTCTCCGGAGGCCCCGCGGAGGCCTCTCCCAGCCCTCCCCCCTCCCTCCCCGGCCTTCGTGGGGCCTCCGGAGCATCTCCGGAGGCCCCATGGAGGCCTCTCCCGGCCCTCCCCCTCCCTCCCAGGCCTTCATGGGGCCTCCGGAGATGCTCCGGAGGCCCCATGGAGGCCTCCCCAGCCCTCCCCCAGGCCTTCATGGGGCCTCCGGAGCATCTCCGGAGGCCCCGCGGAGGCCTCTCCCGGCCCTCCCCCTCACTCCCCGGGCCTTCGTGGGGCCTCCGGAGCGTCTCCGGAGGCACCATGGAGGCCTCCCCAGTCCTCCCCGCTCCCTCCCAGGCCTTCATGGGGCCTCCGGAGCGTCTCCGGAGGCCCCATGTTCGCCTCCCCAGCCCTTCCCACACCCTCCCCGGGCCTTCATGGGGCCTCCGGAGCGTCTCCGGGGGCCCCGTGAAGGCCTCCCCTGCCCTCCCCCCTCCTTGCCAAGGCCTTGCGGGGCCTCCGGAGGGTGTCCGAAGGCCCTGCGGAGGCCTCCCCAGCCCTCCCCCCTCCCTTCCAAGGCCTTCACGGGGCCTCCAGACGGTCTCCGAAGGCCCCGTGGAGGTCTCCCCGGCCCTCCCCGTTCCCTCCCAGGGCTTTCACGGGGCCTCCCGAGGCCCCGTGTCACGGTTTTGGGGGGGCCCGGGGGAGGCCCTCCCAAAACCGCGAATAATCAAAACCACGAATGTCAGATTCGCGAATGTGGAGGGGCAACTGTATTTTAAATTTTAAAATATTTTATTTATTGTTTTATTAGATAAAAGAAAAAAGAAAACACAAAAACAAAAAAGAAAAAACATACAGGTGCACACACACACACGCACACTTGGAACATCTAAGACAAAGCAAAGAAAATTCCAAAACAGCAACATCAACTAACCTAACAAACATTTCTCTTTCCCACCCTCCCCTCCCTCCACACCACTTGAGTTTTAAAAACCCAGATTAAGGTGGTATACTCCGAGTTTGGTGTGAATAGAGCTGTATGGTGTGTGAACTTATCGCAACAGATTTGGGGCCAGATTTGCGGGGGGGGGGGGGGAGTTTGAGTTTTTTTAATAGTGTAGACAAGCCTGTAAAGTCACAGGCTGCTCCTGACAGAGATGAATGTTGAAGTCCTGCAGCACAACTAGCTGAAGGAATTCCAAAACCACCTCCGAGATCGACTCAGCCAGTGTAGGAAGGGAGACTGTTGAGCAGTGGGTTTGTCAGTGTACCAACAGAATTCATATTCTCTCCTGCCCCACCCCTTAAATACACACACTGAAATTCAGCAGACTGTGGGATAGGACACCTGCTGAGGGAGATGGAATCTCAACAGACTACTGCAACTCTGCCTCCCCACCCCTCAGGTCTAGCCTGCTGCTCCATGGAAAACTCATGTGGACAAAGCTGGGAGATACTAATCCCACTCCCCCGTTTCACCCAACCAGGTCTCCATAATGCAAGCCAGGTCAGCATGCTCATCTAAGATCAGGTTCTAGGCCAAGGGTATTTTTCCATTTACTGACCTAGCATTAAGCAGCAGTACTTTCAGCCCAGGGGGCCTGTTGCCAAGTGTATTCAGATTATTTGCGCTGGGGGACAGTTTAGGGGAGAGCTGGGAGAGAGTTCTGTTACTCTTCCCTCCCCTATGTTGATAGCTCTGTCTCCCCAACCCATATCTCCCTCTACCTATTAATGTTGCAATGTCTATTCCCCTGGCTGCTCCTCCACCCATGCTCTTCGCATACTCCATATTTAGTGGCCAGCAGAACAGTTTAAAGAACTATCCTCCCCTCCCTTTCCCAACAGAGCAACTGGCCCTTGCCCTCACTCCATCTCCAAAATGACTCCCACAAGGGGTGATTCTTCCCTTTGGTGCCACCCAGGCAGCCCCTTATATCTCCTATCAGGCAGGGGAGCAGGTGATGGCAACGCTGCTGGTTCAGTAACTGGGGAGCTTGGAGCGTGCTCCTATATAATGTATGAGATTATAAGAGGTGTATAGTAAGTACTGTAACCAGTTTAATGTTTTGTTTGTGTTAAGGTGCTAGATTTTATTACTCTTAATTGAGGCCTATGGAAGTCTCAATAGAAAAATAACTCTGAAGGAGAGGCATGTGAATGGAGGAGCTAGGCAACCCTGTTTTGGAACTGTGAGGCCAGCTAGGAGAGGGGTTCCATCACATTTGGTGTTCAGCATAGGGTTTCTTTTCCCCTTGATCCCTTAAACACACCCAGTGTCATTTGGGAAGACTTAAAAATAGGACTTTCTTAATCTCCACTGGATAATTTTTAAAAAAACATAGGAAAGTTTTAGGTCTCCTTTTGCACCCTCATTGCCTCCTCTTTTCATTCTGCAAGATAGGCTTAAGTTAGCAAAATGGGGTAGGCTTACAGAAGGAGATCCCTAAACTGCCATTATTTTTTGTATCTGGCCATGCCCCGCAATGTTGAGAGAAATTCAACAATCCTGATCTGAAGCAGTTGTCTGCAATGATTAAATATTGGGGTTTTTTCATTTTCATTTGATTACTTAACTTCCCTTTCTCTTACAAATGCAACTGGAGCCATATCAATTTACACCAAAAGCAGAGTGGCATGAGAGAGGTAAAAGGGAAAAAAAGGTGCATGTGGAAATATTGAAAGTAAGTAGGAAAAGGAACAAATATGAACAATATAAGATGATTCTCAACACTGCCTTTTTTACATGTGTCAGCAATGACCCTGCCAACCTGGAGGCACAAGCAGAAGAAGAGCCTGGTCCTAGTGGGTTGGCACCAGTTCCAGCAGAGAGTCCTGCCAATTCAGATAAAGATGAGGAAGAGGAGACGGACTTACCTCCACCATCATTCAGCCAGCAGCAATCCCAAAAGGAAGCTCGAAGGAAATCTCTGAGACTTTATGAGAAAAACCTGCTCGTCAAGGAGCACCTGACAAAGCCTTGATTTTTATATATACACCCTGGGGAGCCATGGAGGCTTTGTCAGGAATCAACTGATCTTCCTGGAGAAAGCTTCGTGTCTGATACCTCTGATTCTGTGTCCCTGTTACCTTGATTCCTGTTGCTTTGGCTCACGTTTAGACCTTGGACTGTTCCTGACTACGCTGCTGCCTGATCCTGCTTACCCACTGACTTTTTTGGGCCCACACTGAATTCTGTAAGCTCCGACTCTCTGGATTGTTTTGCTGGACTAATCTTTGCAAGACTGTGTTTCCATTCCTTTGTGCTAATTACCAGTTAGCTACCTTCCCAGATTCTTGCTGTTTGTATATACTTTGCTGGCAACTAGCTGCTTTCTCAGAAAACCTTAAATTTGATGTGCCACATCTTTCTGAGCAACCAACTACACTACCTGTAGTTGAACAGAAAAGCGGACAACAGAAGTGGGACAAAAAATGGACTAATTATTTCATCCAAATTCATCACTAAGCTTCTTGTGTATCACATTAAGAATATTGATATAAGTGGAGGAATTTATTTTCATCGCTGCATTAAAGGCATATTGTGATATCTGAAATATTTTTGCTGTTCAATATAATATTAATTCCAATACAATTTAAACAGCTTTTTGGAAAATGCAAATAATAATGCTAAAAAACATTCCTGCGACCATCCTAACAAGTTACAAAAAAGTCAAATGAAGGTTTGCCCTGGTAAAGCCTTCCCTAATGTGGCATGCTATCTGGGAACTAGGTTAGGGGAAACAGCCATGCTGAATTCTTATTTGACTCAATAGGCAGAAGACTATCTGCCTCTGCTTTGTCTCCTTCTTGTTGGATTTAAAATTGTTCTAGAAAAATATAATACACTGAGACTGACTTAATTTTAAATAGAAGACTTATGTGTTATAGATTCTGTTGCTGACCTTAACAACTGCAAGAGGTAGAGTGCTGCATTTAGGCACAGATGGAATAAATGAGCCACATTTTTGACAGAAGTAAGAAAATGGATCAGACGGCTGAGGAGTTAAGCATTGTGCACACCTAGGAAATAAGAGAAAATCAGTTGAAAATTATTTCATCTTGTGGAAATTACTCAACTGAGAGTTACATAATGGAATCGACAGTTAAAAGTGTGACAATACTACATGTTTTGATTACTATTACTTTACCTAGTAAGGGGTTCATTACTATTAGTAATTTACTATATAGTAAATACTAGGTAATTACTATTACTTTACCTAGTAAGGGCTGTTTCCCCTAATCTAGTTCCCAGGATGAAGTGGGCTAGGACTGTTTGTTAGAATAGCACCACTGGATCAGTAAATGAAACCAGCCAAAAGATACTAAACATAGCATTAAGAGAAGAATGCCACTTACTGAAAGTTACTTTCCAGTATACTTTGGGTTCATATTATGGAAATGTATCTAAACTTTCTGGCTGAGAGCCTAGATTTCCAGCAGGATTCAGCTATTGGTAGATGAAGGATTAAAAGGACTAGAGGCAGAAGACAAGATCACATGTGGGCACAGGATCAGACATACACAAACTGAAGTCCAGACACAGGTAGCTATGTTGAGATTTATGGCACAACAGCAGCTAGCAACCTAATTCACAACAGCACAGGAAGATCTCTTACGTAAGGAACTGTCTGGAAAGTGAGGAATATGTAACCCAGCAAATAAATAATGGAACAAACTTTTTTTCTGGATCAATTCCATTAATCCTCATATTAAGTTTACATGTTATTTTAGCACCATTTCTGGATGTTTCAGTTTACATTTGTGATTCTCAAATTGGTGTTCAGAACCACCATAAAACCAGACAAAATTTCCACAATATACTTTATAAGTTGTCATCCCTATAATCTATTTTTTAAAACCTTTTTTTCAGTTCCTTAGAATTAAAAGAAATGGTTCCAATTCAGTCCATTATAATTTGGAAGCAAGGTTATTTACTCAAGAACTATTGGATAGAGGTTTCCCAAGAAACATTACTTGCGCTGCACAGGACATCCAAAATTACATGCTCATCCTTGCTAACAATTTCACAGAAACCTTGTGATGATCACATTATTTGGTCTATCACCTTCAGTCATGCCTCATGTAAAATCCAACACATCATCAAGAAACATTGGTATTTAAGTGTAACATATTGAAGGCTGTAAAAAATCATCTATTAGAGGACTGTGCAGATCTTTGAACTTAAGAGACAAATTGGTTCACTGACTTTTTGAAACATGACATTATACACCATCCATTATTGGTCATTATAAATGTGGCCAATGCTCCATGCTGTAAGAAGTATTTAGTGTTTAAGGAATTTATACAACCTATTACAAAAGAGACATTTGCTCTTAAGGATTTCACTATAGCAGAGCCCCCGTATCTGCAGGGGATTGGTTCTGGGAGGCCCCATGGATCCTGAAAACTGTTGATAATAGCAAACACCATTGAAAATAATGGGACTTCCAGTTTAAAATACCATAGAGTTGCTTTGGAGGACCTAGAGAATGGCTAGAGAAGACACATTTTCTAGGAAGACTATGGTAGGTGTGCTGTTTTGTGTCCCGTGGATAACTCTATCAGTGGATAATGAATCAGTGGATATGGGGATCCTACTATAATTGTAACTTTAAGGGAATAATTTACACTATACAATGCCCATGCCATAAAATTAATGTGGGACAGACTTCAAGATTACTTAGAACTAGAATTACAGAACACAAAAGCAATATTAGACATCATGATGGAGATGCCTATTTAATTCAGCATTTTAGTAACTTTAACCATAGCCCAGATTCATTAAGGTTTTTTCATATAGAAAAAGTTCACTTACATACTTATAGCAATACCATCCTATATAACATACTTATTCAAAGTGAAGCTTTTAGGATTTTTCAGTTAAAAACTACTACCCCTATGCGTTTAAACGAACACCTTGACCTTTCATGCATTTTGTTATTTTGCCTCGGTCTCTTGAGTGGAATTTCACAGCAGGATTTACCAGCATGATAAATTCAGTAATTAGGTCAATGGATTAGAAAAGCAAGAATCCCCCAGTATTAATTGTTAGTCTTTTTCACCTGTAAATAGATTACATTAAAATGACTCACTATATATTGTAGGAAGGACAAAATCTTTCACTATGTCTCTTTTTATCATGCAACGTGTTTGTTAGATGAAAATGACTTGCTTTATGATCTCTCTTGTTGAGGACTTGTAAGGTATGTAACTTCTTTATTTTGTTGAAACATTATTATGAAATTGCTGTGTTCTTCTGATTGTATTATTGATTGTTGGTCAATGTATAGTAATTAGGGTTGCTGAAATTCCAAATCAAGATTACTGAATTAAGTTTGCACACTTAGTATTTGGAAGAATTAACTGAGGAAGAGTGCACTGAAACTACTTCAGAATGTCTGGAGTGGCAGTATCATCATCAATAATTTATTATCAGTCAGCTGGCAATTTTGGATTTACTACATTCCCTTACTTGTGGATTTTATCCAACTAGACTTTTCATACATTCTTTAGAGGAAGCATTCCAAATTCTCTTCATCATTCTGTGAGACATTCTTGTGTATTATGTATTGACATAGTTATATTTCACTTCTATTTTATCTTTCCTAATATGGACTTGGATATTTTGTCATCCACATATTGTATGGATACCTGTAGATTGTTCATTCTATGGATAAGTGGTATGTTGCAATTACAAGATATCTATCTTATACATTATTGTACTCTATTTTTATTTGATTTATCTATTTACATTTATATTTAGTTTTTGTTCCATTAGTTAATTGCTGGAGTACATATTCCTCACTTTCTAAATAGCAGCAGCTAGGCCATTGATATGCCAAAAGCAGAAGAAACAGCGATAGACAAACTGGAGGTCTGGCATCAGAGAGGCAAGAAAGTCTCCACTCCTGTTAAGTGCAGTTAGTTGCTCAAGCTGAGGGAATTACTTGGATACGGTATTATAAGGTCTGGCATCTCTGCTAGTTTGCAAGGTCAGCCACTCATCTTCAGGCTATGGAATCAGCTGCCATTACTTAGGTTAGTATTGCGGTTAGAGGGCACCCTTGACATTTACAGCCTAGTTTATTGACTGCCTCAAGGACTTGGGCGCTGGTAAATATAAAACAAATTGTCAAAAGCTGACTGATATAAGCCAACATTCAAGACCTCCTTCAGCATCTTACAAGATAATATGATATGACTCTACAAGTTTAAAAATACAAAAAACACTTACTTGGTAAAATCTGTTTCTCTCTGAATTCTCAATGCCTGAGTGTTTGTAGGATTTCTACTACTATTCACAGTAAACTAAAATAAACAAAACAGAACAGAGCGAAATATCAGATGTCTGTATAAAAGCATCTAAGTTGTAAAATACACCAGTTTGGATTCCAATTCAGTACTTTTGAAAATGGACCAATTCAACTCAGACTGATTCAAAAGCTATCTGATTTGATCTGGGCTCTGACCCCAACTGAGATTTGAAAGTCCAAATCTTTCCACTGAATATCATCTAGTTCTGTTTGTCATAATTGGATGAAATGTTCTGTTTTGTAAAATCCATTTAGGAAGGGATTATAGTCAGAGAAGGGACAGCAAATCAAGAGAAGGGACAACAAACCTCAGAGAAGGGACAGCAAATCAAGCAGCGGAAAATAGGCCACTACATAAGCCTCTTCTAGCTCTTCCATTTCTTGCCAATTTACCATGCCTCAAGTGTTATTGGTCCACACACCCTCAAGACTGTCAGCATGTCTTGCTTTAAAATGATATTTGGCTGAGTCTGCTTCTTGTCCTTTGAAACACAGAGAGACTGAGGAAAGGCCTGTTTTGGAACCAACAATTGTGGCTCCACCCCCAACACCAGGTCAGTCCCTTGGTATAGAGGAAGTTTCAACTGAGGTTCTCATCAGACTGCTCACAAGCAGCACAAGAGGAAAAGGAAGGCAAAGGATCATCAGTCCCATGCTTTCCCACAGCGTCTCTCAGAGCTGTCTTCAAGCCAGATTGATCCATCAGCCTCTACAGTGCAGAGGGAACCCTCTCTGCCAATACTAATATCTGAATGCTCCCTGGAATGCAAGGAACCTCCTGTCTTCTCTTCAGTTCCTTCAGCAGACGACTACATTGGATGCTGTTTCTGAAAGGGAAAATTTTGGATTCTCTTAGGCCTTTGCCACCCTCTACTCCACTGGAAAGAAGTGGCGGTACTATGGTTACAGACACTTGGGATCGACCACTCCCCCAGAACTGTCTCCACACAGTGAACAACTGCATATCAGCTGTTCTGAGTCTTCAGGATTGTGGTACCCCAGATCCCATAGCTCTTAGGTTTGTCAGTACATGTACTCCCCAAGAAATTATTGGGATTACTACTGGTACTCAGAAGATTAGTGGCCACACAGTTCCTATAGATGGGAGTCACCATACCATTGTTTTAAGAGATCTCCTACACCTTACTACTACTTCAGAGGTTATAACCACCACTCCTCTCTCTCTGGCTTTTCTTCGCAAACGAAGATTCAGGAAGGACTCATCCTGCGCTTTCTGCAAGTGCGCTGATGACTAAAAAGGCCAATCCGAGATAAACAAGTCCTGTTGCAGAAAGCACAGCAGAAGGTCTCCTTGGGTGATGTTTTTGAGTTGTGATTCTTTCTGTGTTTATGTTTCTCTTCAAGACTTGTTTGGCGTGAGTTCTCAAATAAGGCTGCAGCATTGTGGATAGTGCGTCTCCATGCTTCCCGATGTGAGGCCAGGGTGGACCACTGTTGGTGAGCAATTTGGCTGAGCCTGAGATGTTGTTTCAGGGAGTCTTTGTATCGCTTTTTTGGAGCGCCCCTCTTACGCTGACCCGTGGCGAGTTCACCATAGAGTAGCATTGTTGGGAGGCGATGGTCCTCCATCCTAGAAACGTGCCCTGCCCAGCGCAGATGCGTTCTCAATATCATGGCCTCAATGTTGGTGATCCCTGCTTGCTCAAGGACAGCAATATTCGTCACCTAACCACCCATGTTGAGCTGTGACATCCTCAACATTTCCACCTGCACTGTTTGGAGAATGTGACCCAGCATCCCGCACCGATGATGCTTAGAATGGCCAAGCTAGAGTCTTCTGTATCAGACCCAGTGTTCCAACAAGTTGAACATCAAGCTCCTTCACCAGCTTCAATTTCATTACTACTGTCAGGCTCATCCCTGAATTCTGGGATTTGGAGTGGAATTCATGGAGGACCCTGACATGAGGCTGCTTCCCTTGCCTAGGCCTCTGGAGTTTTGGAGAGAGACCAGCCCGCCTTGTTGGCCTGGGAACGTTTCTCTCCACAGCAGCTCAAGGTCAGGTCGTCCAGGTGCAAGCCGCCCTGAGAGAGAGGCATCTATCCTCCCTAAAGGCATTTCTCACGCTGTGGGATTTATCTGGGGGTTTGCTCTAGCTGTATTCAGTTTTGGCTTTGTTCTATGTTCTTGACATACGAATCCTTGCCAATAAAGAAATGTATTGCTTGAATGTGAGCGTGTGTGCTTGGTACATCACTGTAAGCCGAAACTCCTCTTCAATACCTAATCCTTTTTGAGAGGTTCTACCCGCAATGTCGGAAGACGCAAAGGCTGGGACCCAGATGGAGAAAGACCTGGCTGCAAGCGGCGACCAGGGAGCCAGTGCCCCGGGGGAGGGGGCCGGCGCGTTGGGGGATGTTGCAGGAGCTTCTGAAGAAGACTCGAGCCGGACCCGCCGGAGGGCTGGGAGGTTTACTCATTCCTTCGACCTGATGGAGCTCGGAGCCAAGCAAGCCCTGGGGAGGGGCAGCCTGCCACTCTCAGGCACTCCAGAATGAGGAGCTGGAATGGCCCTGGGAGCCAGCTGGCCCTGGCCAGGCGACCAAAGCTGGGAGGAACACCGGTCGTCGGTGGGACAGGCCCCTGGCCGAGGGGCACTGAGAGCCGGGGGTGCCGTTTTCGCTGGCAGAAGCAGGAACTGAGGTCCAGCAGTTGAAGCAGCAAATGGGGGTGATGCAAACGAGCCTCCTAGAGATCCTGCAGAGGTTGCCATAGCCACCACCCTCCCCTGGAGGGGCCCAGCCTCCCCAAGTTCAACCAGCAGCCGCCCTGGCACCCGGGGCAGGGGACCCTGCCATGCCTGCTGAGGTCCCTGGCCCACCGGCTCCCTGGACCAGCCCCCCCCGGAGGGGCTGGACCGGTCGAGCCGCGGGAAAGACCCCGGGGCCTAAAGCACCGAGACTTAAAGGCGACCTTTGATGGAGATGCGGCGAAGCTTCCATACTTCCTGACCCGGGTGGTGGGGTTTATGTCCCAGTGGGACAAGCAGTTCTAGACAGAGGCTGAGAAGGTGCAGTATGTGTCCAACCAGCTAGAGGGAGACGTGGCGCAGTGGTTGGTGGGGCTTTATGATATGGGAGCCCCAGAACTAGGAAACTTCCATGAGTTTCTGTTAGCTTTGTGGGCCCAATTTGAAGACCCCCTGAGAGTGAGGAGGGCCCAGGCGGATCTCAGGCAACTGAAGCAAGGTTCGAAGACTGTGGGGGAGTATGCCACAGAATTCCACCGCCTGGCCAGTCAGGTGCCTGACTGGATGGAGGCCATAAAGGTGCAGTTTTTCCAGGGTGGCCTGAATGCAGACATCCTTGAATGGGTGTTGTTCCAGGGGAACCCCGAGACCCTCTTGGGGTGGGTACGGCTTGCCGGGGAAGTGGAGACGCTGAGACGGAGCGTCAAGCTGGCTCGGCGCCAGCAAGGATCCAAGGGGAAGACCTCCGAGTCTACCGGAAATAAAGGTAAAGCGGCCCGCCCAGGTAGAACCACGACAGGAGAGTCGGAGAGGGAGCGAAGGATGAGAAAAGGCTTGTGCCTGCACTGTGGAAAAGTAGGCCATCGCATAGCTGAATGCCCGGAGAGGAGCCCTCGGGAACCAGCTGCAGCCGAGAAGCCCCAGCGGAGCGAAGGGAGGTCATTGACGTCGAGGACCCCACTCAAACCCAAGCCTAAAGCAGCAGTACAAGCCTTGATACTAGGCCACGCAGCGGGGGAATCTTCAGAAGAACCAGATGACAGCGGATCTTACTCTTCTGACGCGGAGCCGGTGGGAAACGGCTCCAGCCCGCCCTACTATGAGCCTGAGGGCGGGCTAACCCCGAAGGGCACCCGGATGCTGTGGTGAGTGGGGTGAAAGGCCCTTTCTTCATAAAAGCCAAGTTAGGGGTTGGAAAAGGGGGGGCACCCAAAAAGTAATGTTAATGGTTGATTGCGGATGTACCCAAGTCCTAATGCATCCCTCCCTAGTCAATGAGCTAGACATTAGCACTATCAAGTTGGACAAGCCAGTGTGGCTGTCACAGATGGATGAGGGGATGATGAAGGGGGGCCCTGCCAGGCGAATGACTGGTCCAATATGCATGAGAATGGGGAATCATCAGGAGGAACTTCAATTTGTGATTGCCCCAGGGTTAGTTCCCGTTGCAGTGGTGGGACAACACTGGCTAAAGTTCCACAACCCCATGATAGCCTGGGTAAAAGAGACAATGACTTTTGCAGATCCTGTATGTGTGCAGGAGCACGGGGTGGGGGAAGTTCTCCCAAGGGAAGGAGCAGCCCCTCTAGAGGCCAAGTTGCGGAGCTGCACAACCGCTTTAGTCCAAGGGGAGCTGAAAGGATTGCCAGTGGAATATAAGGCATGGCAATATGTTTTTGAGGAGAGGGAGTGTGACATTTTGCTACCCCACAGATCCTTTGACTGTGCCATTGAAATACTTTCTGAGACTAAGCTACCCAAACCCAGGATTTATTCCATGACACCAGCTGAGATGGATGCCCTCCGGGAGTTCATAGACAAAAATTTGGCTCGGGGGTTCATCGGGCCCTCGACCTCACCTGTGGGGGCCCCGGTGATGTTCAGGCATAAGGCAGATGGGGATCTGCGTCTGATTCAGGACTACCGGGGTTTGAACGCAATCAGTGTTTCAAATCAGTACTCCCTGCCCTTGATGAAGGACATACTAGCCCATTTGTCCAAGGGGAAGATATTTACCAAACTGGACCTGAGGGAGGCTTATTACAGGGTACGAATCAAGGAGGTGGACAAATGGAAAACTGCTTTCAGTTGCCCACTGGGGGCTTTCGAATTCTTAGTAATGCCTTTTGGGTTAAACGGAGCTCCAGGCATTTTTCAGAAGTTAATCTGAATTTCTATACAAGGGGGTCTTGGTGTATTTGGATGATGCATTGATTTATTCTGAGGACTATATGTCCCATGTGAAACTGGTGAAAAAAGTACTTGCTAGACTGGGGGAGAACCATCTGTATGCTAAGATGTCAAAATGTGAATTCCACCAAAGCCGCTTGGACTACTTGGGGTACCGCATCTCAAATAAGGGGATAGAAATGGACCCGGAAAAAGTCAAGGGGTGTTGGCATGGGAGGCCCCTAGAACCAGGAAGCAGCTGCAGAGCTTCCTGGGATTTGCTAACTTTTACCGGTCCTTCATCCCTGACTTTGCTACGGTAGCCCTCCCTCTGACTGATCTATTAAAAACCAAAGAGGTGGGGAAGAAAACCCGAAAGGGAGCGGGGAAGGCGGAGAAACCTCCCCAAAAAATAGTGTGGTCTGACCAATGCCAACAGGCTTTTGATAAGTTGAAGAAACTCTTCACCTCTGAACCAATTCTCAAACACCCCGACCCCTCCCAACCTTTTGTAGTCCAAGTTGACGCTTCAGATGTAGCGATGGGAGGGGTGCTGTTGCAACGAGGGGAGGAGGGAGAGCTCAGGCCATGTGCATACCTGTCCAAGAAATTCAATGAGACTGAGCGAAATTGGCCTATCTGGGAAAAGGAGGCGGGTGCAATCAAACTGGCCTTAGAAACTTGGTGCCACCTATTGGAGGGATCTTCCAAACCCTTTGAAGTTTGGATAGACCACAAGAATTTGGAAGTTTTAGCCACCCCAAGGCGGTTGAGCCGCAAACAAGTTAGGTGGGCCAGTTTCTTCTACCGGTTCAAATTCACCCTGAAATTTATCCCGGGAAAAAAGAATTTCCTAGCTGACGCTTTGTCCAGACTTCCCCAACATCACAGCAAACGAAAAGAGATCATTGACACAGTCTTCTCCTCCTCCCACTTGGGACTAGCAGTCCTAACACGCAGCAAGGCCAAGCATCAGGAGGCCCAAGCCAGCCCCTCTTTGGGGCCAGGGCCTGATCCTAAGGCACCCGACGTTGCCGTCCCACCAACTGTAGATACTAGCCCTGGTGAGGCCCCAGCCACACCAGAGCTGGCTCCTCCTTCCCCCTCCTCCCGGGGTGATGGGGGGATGGCAATCCCAACTGGTGTCAGTCCTTCCCAAGGACCCATGGTTCTTGGCTCATCCAGGGGAGGTGGCCCTTCGAGAGGGCCTGGCTTGGAAGGGGGAGCGCCTATATGTCCCAGAGGCTATGAGGTTGTCCATTCTCAAGCAATGCCATGATGTTAAAAGTGCTGGGCATTTTGGGTATGTAAAAACCTTGCATTTGGACCGGAGGCAGTTTTGGTGGCCAAAGATGAGAAAGGAGGTGGAGGAGTATGTAAAAGGGTGTTCCACATGTGCAATGGCAAAAAGGGGGACAGGAAAGCGAAAAGGCCTGCTGCAGCCTTTGCCTACCCCGTCCAAGCCTTGGGAAGTTATCAGTATGGATTTTATAGTGGAATTGCCGGAAAGTAGGAAAAAGACTGTTATTTGGGTGGTGACCGACATGTTTTTGAAACAAGCGCATTTTGTGGCCTGCAAGAAACTCCCAACCGCCTCCCAGTTAGCCAGGTTGTTTATTCAACACATTTACAGACTACATGGGATTCCTCCTAAGAACGTGTCTGACCGGGGGGCTCAGTTCACTTCCCAGTTCTGGAAGGTGTTCACAAACCTTCTGGGAGTCGAACTGGGGCTCAGCAGTTCTCATCATCCCCAGAGTGATGGGAAGTGCGAATGTAATAATCAGGTTCTGGAACAGTATTTGAGGTGTTATGTGAACTTCCAACAATCTGACTGGGTGGACCTCTTGCCTTTTGCGGAGGTCGCCTATAACAACGCCGCTCACTAGAGCACCGGCTTCTCCCGTTTTAAGATTGTTTCAGGACAAGACTTTAATCCTCTTCCACTAGGGGAGGGGACCTCCAAGGACCTGGTTTCAGTGGCCCAATTGAGTCAAAAAATTAGAGAAGCCTGGCCAAAAGTTATTTCAGCCTTGGACTTTGCAAAAGCACGTTACAAACATCATGCTGACCAAAAACGGGACCCCACCCTGGAGTACGCTGTAGGGGACTTAGTATTTTTGTCCACCAAGTTTCTTAAAAGTCCCCAACCCTCAAAGAAGTTGGGGCCGAAGTACATAGGTCCTTTTCCTATTGCTCAAGTGATAAACCCGGTGGCTTTTGGACTGACGCTACCCAAACTGTACTGTAATGTTCACCCTGTCTTTCATTCTAGCTTGCTCAAGCCAGCGTACCCTCCAGACCCGGGACCTGCACCCCATCCTATCCTGGTTGACAACCACCAACATTTTGAAATTTCTGAAGTATTGGACTCTCGGGTTCAAAAGGGGGTTTTACAATACTTGGTAAAATGGAAACATTTGCCATTAGGGCATGTCGAGTGGGTTAGTTGTGAACATGTGAATGCTCTGCGCTTATTACGAAAGTTCCATGCCCGCTTTCCTGATAAGCCGGGCTGAAAAGGGGGGATTTCTCTTCGGGTGGGCGGTATTTCAGGCTCATCCCTGAATTCTGGGATTTGGAGTGGAATTCATGGAGGACCCTGACATGAGGCTGCTTCCCTTGCCTAGGTCTCTGGAGTTTTGGAGAGAGGCCAGCCCGCCTTGTTGGCCTGGGAACGTTTCTCTCCACAGTGGCTCAAGGTCAGGTTGTCCAGGTGCAAGCCGCCCTGAGAGGGAGGCATCTAATCCTCCCTAAAGGCATTTCTCACACTGTGGAGTTTATCTGGGGGTTTGCTCTAGCTGTATTCAGTTTTGGTTTTGTTCTATGTTCCTGACACACGAATCCTTGCCAATAAAGAAATTTATTGATTGAATGTGAGCGTGTGTGCTTGGTACATCACAACTACCATTTCTTCTTCAGGTTGTGTGAAAATCTTGGACCAATCCAGTGTCTATTCCATTGACAGCTAAGAAACTCCTCACGCTGGGAGGAGTTTGTTGGGTTGCTCCGTTTTTGCACTGCTTTCTGGTCACAGCAGCAGCAGTTCCATCACAGTTCCAGCAATCTGATCTAGAACAATTGCTCTAGATAGTTCTTCCATGGAATCATGGAAGATGAACCCATAAGACCCAGCTGGGAGTCTCCTTGTGGGATTTTGAGGTGAAAGGCAATGAGGGCCACACCCAGCTGGGGGGCATGTGATCCATGTGGAACGCCATGTCTTTCTGGAGGTATACCCAGAAGGTGGGCTGGTGAATTTGTTGTCATACTCAGCAGTTAAACTGTTTGGTTCCACTGATCAGCAGATAGGTTGGACAATGCTTGGATCCAGACCCATGCTGAAGCCAAGCTTCTTCAGCTATAACCAGTAAATTTGGGGACTGTTTTATCCCAACAAATGTGGTTTGTGTCACTTTTGCTAAGCAGAGCTCCAATTGCCACTGACTCCACATTTTTTTAAAAGATCTGTAATTCTCTTTTGTAGCATTACTTTTTTACTCAGATAACATACTCATTTTGTTTCTCTAATACTGGAGCCAACAAACTGCTGTTTTACCTGTGATTGAGGCATAAATCTGGCAAGGTTAGACTCTTCTCTGTTACTTGTGGCACTCAAGGAGTTTTTCATCAGATGTGGTCCAGTGTGATGCAAGGGCATAACTCCTTTTTCTTCTGACAGACCTAGAATCACACACACATTTCACTGTAAAACATGGTATTCTTCTGGTCAGTCTGTTCTAGGAATTTATGAGAGGAGATTCATCACTGACAAACTTATGTATACCAACATTAATGGAACTTTTGTGGTATTTCACTATCAGTTAAAATCATTTTATCATGTTAACTAACAGTAATTAACCGACAATCATTGTTAATAATCATCTTAGATTTAGCTTTAAAATATAGTTACCTTGTAATTCCTCTGCTACAGCACTGCAATGTTTGCTTTTCATGTTCACTTTGTTCTTTCTTAGACTTAAATCAGAGAATCCATTTTCCATTTCCTAAAAATTTGTAAAAAATGATCTATTAATCACATATGCATGTTCCCTGAATACTAATTTCAGCATCTTGCACATCCTAACTATCCTAAGAAATCCTTTTATCAGTGTGTTTTAATAACAGCTTAGAGGTAGAACAAAAAGGGTCTGTTTGTAATGGGACAGAAATTATGAGATAAGTATGACTATCCATGAGAGCAAAACTTGCATCTGTTGGCATAAAATACAATGTCTCACTGGTAGCAAGGGAAATATTCCAATTTATCAATGTATAGTGAAGGTATAATATATACCCTAGAGAACCTTTAGCATTTCTTCTTTTGTGATTGCAGAGCCATAGTTTTATGAGAAAAATTAATCTGAGAACAGAAAAACATGATTTAAGATGTATACATGACTTACTTCAATAGTGTGCACTGATTACACACTGATTACAGTCAACTAGTGGATCATATGGTTACAAGTGATTGGCACTGTGTAACACTTGTGTTTGGGCTTGCCTCTCTTCATCTCCCACAAGCAAGGATAGGTGGCAGCAGAGGAGACAGCTAGCACCACATATAGATGTTATTGGGCAATTAGGTGCCATCAACATTCCTGTTGCTGAACAGAAGGCTAGTCAGCAGCAGCATACTACTTCTGGCCATGATGCAGTGGTATGTTATGTACAGTAGGACCCCTGTATCCACTGATTCATTATCCATGGGACACAAAACTGCACACCTACCGTAGAATCTTCCTAGAAAATGTGTCCTCTCTAGCTATTTTCTAGGTCCTCCAAGACAACTCTATGGTATTTTAAACTGGAAGTCCCATTATTTTCAATGGCGTTCGCTATTATCCATTGTTTTCAGTATCCCTGCCCCACTCCCTGAACCAATCCCCAGCAGATAGGTATGTTCTTCTATGACCACTTGAGTTGTGACACTTCTTAAATGGAATCTTCCCCAGCTCCTCACACACACATCAATCAGGATGCCACTGAGGTGGGGACAACAAGGTCAAGGCCATCTGTGCCTAATATTGACTTTGACAGTAGTACCAGAATGAAACCCCCTCCATCATTTTATGACCTGATTTAAGTGTCTTGTCTTAAAAAGGCTCAGATGTACCTGAGGCAAGTGCACAAAGCAACTGGCTGCAATTTTCCCATCTAAACTCCTCTGTTGACAAGAGAGTAACCCCACCAGCTTTTCAGTTTGGTGTGGGTCTTGCAGGGATGCCATGACCTTCCTCTGGTTCTAATCTAATTGACCTTGCCTATGAATTGGTCAGAAACCTGTAATTTCAGGACTTCCTTACAGAAGTGCTTAACACTATACTTTCAGTCCCAAGTCTTTTGCTAATCTTTTCTTCTGTGTTTACCTCAAACTTGTACCTTACTGTGAGTAAATCTCCCTGCTGTTTAAGACTACAAATCTCCTAGCACTTCAGGCTTGCTCTTCCGTAGTAGTTTCCAAATCCCCTTTCCACACCAGCATACTTTGGAGTCTTCCTTCCCCTTCCTAACCCCTCCCCCATTCCTGAAGGGCATGATCACTTTACTAACAGTCCACTTTATCACCATTGGTTTCTTATGCCTTTCTTTGCCACTCAGAAAGAAAAAGAGAAGACCAAGGAAGATAATTTATCACTCTGCATTTCGTTCTTTAATCTAAAATTGAAACTTTTTAGTCTCCCAGAGTTGCATTTCTTTGCAAAATCCACACAGAACTAGATCTGCAGTGATAGCATTCTATGACATTACCACCCAGTTGTAAACCATGTCTCCACATTTCAGTCACTTCTCATAAACATATTTTCCTATAAGCAAAAGAAATTAGTTAACACACATTGGAAACTGCTCAATGCAGTGTAGGTGTGTAAATTGCTATTGCTTAAAAAAAATTGTAAGCCGCTCTGATAGCCTTGTGGCTGAAGAGCAGGATATAAATAAATAAATAAACTCCTGGGACAAACATATATATATGGGTAGGTGTTTGCCACTGACGTTTTTTTTCTTTGTCTCAAGCAGTGTGATTTATTAAGACAAAAGAAATGCCCCATGCCATTTTGTGATGTAAGATGATCAGAGAACAGAGCCTATTATAGCTCTCATAACTCCCTCTTTTGACTCAATGAGTTAGAATACTCTAAAAAGCATGGTGTTTTTATACTTCCTTGAGGAATATGTGCAAATAAAGGCTGTTTAATTATTGCTGCTTTTAAGTTATTTTAGATTAACTATATTATTTACTGTATACGCACAATCCTAAATATACACTGGACTGAGTATGTGATGAATGTTGCTGTCCTTGAGCAAGCAGGGATCACCAGCATTGAGGCCATGATATTGAGAACACAGCTGTGCTGGGCAGGGCACGTTTCTAGGATGGAGGACCATCGCCTCCCAAAAACTGTACTCTACGGTGAACTTGCCACGGATCAGCATAAGAGGGATGCTACAAAAAAGCAATACAAGGACTCCCTGAAACAACATCTTGATCACCAACAATGATCACCAACAATGGTCCGCCCTGGCCTCACACTGGAAGGCATGGAGACGCACTATCCACAATGCTGCAGCTTTATTTGAGAACTCACGCCAAGCAAGTCTTGAAGAGAAACAACAACGCAGAAAGAATAACAACCCGGAAACATCACCCAAGGAGACCTTCTGCTGTGCTTTCTGCAACCGGACTTGTTTATCTCGGATTGGCCTTTTTAGTCATCAGCGCGCTTGCAGAAAGCGCGGGATGAGTCCTTCCTGAATCTTCATTTGCAAAGAAAAGCCAGAGAGAGAGAGAGAGATTATTTACTATCATTTTACTATTTTTAACTTTAATTTTCTTAATTCTTGTATCAAAACTGAGGAGCTGACGGCCCACGCTGTTTATGATTGGTGACTCTGGAGCTCACTTTTTATGCTGGAGATTTGGGAACCCAAGGACAGACTAAGTATCTTATCTTAAAAAGGTCCAGTTGTGCCTGACTATGGCTAAGAAAGATGCAACTAGCTGTAATTTCCCATCTAAGCTTCTCTATTATCATTGACAAGGGATTAACCCCACTATTATTACTTGAAATGACATTTCTCTCTCTTAATTTGAATATTTGTACTTACTAATGATTTGGACTATTTAACTGTAACTAGTTAACCTCAGACTGAAGGGATTTCTAACTCAAAGCCTAAGTAAGGGTAAGTAAGGGTAAGGGTAAAAATAAGGTGAACTGACTGAAACTGATGATTTAAGAAGAGATAATACGAAGTCTGTTTATTAAATAACGAGACTGATAATAATAAACCATCTTTATTTATATGTATTACGATTCTAATGTGTGTACCCTTCAATATACTCCCCATTCACACTCACACACAGACGCAGTCTTGTTTTCTACTGGTTGAAGGTGTGAAGCAGATCAGTTTCTGTCAGCTGTGTCAACACATCTGCCATTTTCTTTATAGTGCATCAATTGACTCAAAATGTGTTCCTTAAGCACCAATTTCACTTTAGGGAAAATAAAAAAGTCACATGGTGCAAAATCTGGTGAATATGGAGAATGTTCAAGTGTAGTAATGTGTTTATTAGCCCAAAACTGCTCCACAGAAAGTGCTTTGTGAGCAGGCACATTGTCTTGATGAAGAATGAAACCATTTTTTCACAGTATTGGCCTTTTTCTCTGACGCTTTCTCTCAGCTTTGTCAAAACTTCCTTATAATAATGCTGGTTCACTGTTCTGCCTTCTGGGACATTCTGACAAAATCACACCCTTGATGTCAAAACCCCTCCCCCCTCAATGAGTATGACTTTGGATGTGGACTTGCTTTGACATGCTTTTTTCACTCTTGGTGATGATGGTGTTTTTCAGTGCACTGACTGTCGTTTTGTCTCAGGATCATACTGGAAGATCCAGGTTTCATCACAAGTGATTATTTTTTGAAAAAGGTTTGGGTCTGCCTCACGTTGCTGCAGAATGTCAGTGCAAATTTCCTTGAGACACTTTTTGCTCTGGTGTGAGAACCCTAGGTACCATCTTGGCACAAACTTTTCTAAGTTGAGATCCTCATGGAAAATTTTCCACACAGAGTCTTTGTTCATGGCTTCAGCTACCATTCAGACACCATTCAGTACCATTCAGTTGGTGGTCTCCTCGAACAATCTGGCTGCTTTTCCCCACAATTTCTTCGGTTCCTGAAGTGGAAAGTCATTCAAGGCGTTCATCATCTTCCAGATTCTTATGTCCTTCTCTGAATCTCTTGTGCCACTCAAACACACGTGCACGAGACATGCAATCTTCCCAATAGGCCTCAGTAAGCATTTGAAAAGATTCCGTTGGTGTTTTGTTAAATTTTACTAAAAATTTCAAATTGACACGTTGCTCGACTTTTAAACTTAGCATTTTTCCAGCACATTACAGCCATCACAGCTGCCTTAAACAACAACTAACAATTAACTGAAAGGCGGAGAGTGTTGATGTTTGTCATGAATGTTCAGACATGTTCAAGGTCACCACTCAAGCATTCACAATAAGTTCTCCTTGTTTTGTCTGAAAGGTAGAAACACACCCTCGTTATTTAATAGACAGACCTTCAATTACTGTTAATGGTTTCTTTGTTTTCTCCATTAGCTACCTTGTTGGAAACAATCTGAAATGGAGCTGAGAATCAGCAAGTTTGGGTCAAGCCCACAGTCAGGACAGGTGTCAGACGCATAGTACAAGCCAGAACCAGGGGATAAATCAGGAGGTGGCATCAAAAAGCAAGCTAGAAATTAGAACAAGAAAATAAACTAAGGATGGGTGAACATACCCAAAGTCAGCAAGCTTCGGTTTCTCAAGCTGGACATTCATTTTGACCCCAAAGTATTCAACAGACAGTTTGAGTGTGTGAAATCATCTGGAATATAGATTTCCCTTGGTTTTCTTCTGGGCTGTGAAGCCATGTTCTGGAAGAGTTTATTCCTGATGTTTCACCTGCATCTGTGGCTGGCATCTTCAGAGAATGGTTGGGTAGGAGTCTGCGTGGGGGTTTATATACTGTGAACCCCTGTTAGGGAGGATATGTAAATTTGTGTATTTGAATGGCTAGTTTCTGGGTGGAGATATGTAAGGGGGATTAGTGTCTGTTTGGCTAATGGTTGGTTAATGGTCCATTATCTGCTGGAAATCCCCCTGTCCCTGGGTGGCGTTCATTTGCAAGTGTTGAGTTCTGTCTAGTGTTTTTCAGGACTGGCAGCCAGATTTTGTTTACTTTTAGGGTTTCCTCTTTCCTGTTGAAGTTGTCCAGGTGTTTGTGGATTTCAATAGCTTCTCTGTGCATTCTGACATGATAGTTGCTGGCCTGGTCCAGAGTTTCTGTGTTTTTAAATAACATGTTGCATCCAGGTTGGTTTATAACATGTTCTGTTACTGCTGGTTTTTCTGGCTGGCCCAGTATGCAGTGTCTCTCATGTTCCTTGATTCGTGTTTGCACACTGCGTTTAGTGGTTCCTATGTAAATTTGTCCACAGCTGCATGGTATGTGGTAAACTCCTGCAGCTGTGAGAGGGTCTCTTTTGTCCTTCACTGAGCGTAGCATTTCTTGGAGTTTCTTGGTAGGTCTGTAGATTGCTTGGAGGCCGTGTTTCCTCATCAGTTTCCCTATTCAGTCTGTGACTCCTTTGATGTATGGTAAAAATACCTTCCCTTTGGGTGGCTGTTTTTCTTCATTCCTGTGTTTTTTTCCAGGTCTCGCTGTTCTTGTGATGTCTGATCTGGAGTAACCATTAGCTTGTATGGCCCAGTGTAGGTGCTTCAGTTCGTCCTCCAGGTAGTGAGGTTTGCAGATCCTCTTTGCATGGCCTACCAATGTTTTTATTGTGCTTCTTTTTTGTCCTGGGTGATGATTGGAGTTCTTGTGTAGGTATCTGTCCGTGTGTGGGGTTTTTTTGTATACCTTGTGGCCTAACCGTTGGTTTGGTTTGTGGATGACTAGGTCATCCAAGAATGGCAGTGTTTCTTCCTTTTCTTTTTCCATTGTGAATTGGATATTTGGGTGGATGCTGGTCAGGTGGTTCAGAAATGAGACCAGAACTCATTTTACAGTATATAACACCCCCCCACACACTCCTACCCAACCATTCTCTGAAGATGCCAGCCACAGATGCAGGCGAAACGTCAGAAAAAAACTCCTCCAGAACATGGCCTCACAGCCTGGAAAAAAACCAAGGAAAATCTATGGATGCCGGCCGTGAAAACCTTCGACTTCACATTGATCACCTGGAATACTCATCAATGAGAAGCGGCTGCTTGCAGTTCTGTTTCATCTTGATGGGGAATGCACATTGGCCCAGTAGCTCCTCACACCCATATACTTTTAACAGGATTGAAACAGACTACCAATCATGCACTAAGAGAGATCATCATGATCTGTGCAGGTGCTTGACATCCTCTTTCTTTTCTGTAGCCCCAGGCTAGAGTGAAAAATGGAATCCCTAAAAGGCTGCTGCGCATGGCTGCTGATCTATGAGCTGTGTACAAGCTTGCACCAGAAATGTGGGATCATATTTCAACTTTAGACATGAGACTTCTAATGCTGTATTTGAATACATTCACGTACTGCCTGATATTTTTCTAAATTAACTCTAATGGATCTTCGCAGCAAAAATGAAGAAAATTTCAAGATCTGCTGTTGTAAGGTCTTAACATTTAAAAATATTATAAAACTTTGCCACCAAGGTTATCATTTTTATAACTCACCTGTCTGGAAATATCTTTCAGGAAATTCTCATTATCTTCATGAGTTACATGGCTGTTTGGATTTGTGTATTTTACTACAAATATTTTTGTTACAATGGCACTCTCTCTGTAGTCCCTGTAATTTAAGAATTAAAAAAAAAACCTAGATGAGGCCTGTTAAATTTGTAACCCAGTCTGCCAGCTACAATCAGTAACCCACTAGTGGTAAAAAAAACACTTCTTGTTCTGTGATGCTTTCCTGGTATGGTACTATGCTGGGACCTGGGTGTGTGTGTAAGTTATTGTAAACAGCACTATATTGCTTGAATCTGGCATGGTCACAAGTTGAACAAGTATACTTTATATCAGTAGAAGTAGAGGTCGCCCCCCGTATGTGCAGGACCAGTACCCATGGTTTCAATTATCCATTGTCTGAAAATAATGGCCTCTCTAGGCATTTTCTAGGTCATCCAGCACGATTCTATGGGGTTTCATAGAATCATAGAATTGCAGAGTTGGAAGAGACCACGAGGGCCATCCAGTCCAACCCCCTGCCATGCAGGAAATCACGATCAAAGCATCCCCGACAGATGGCCATCCAGCTTCTGTTTAAAGACCTCCATGGAAGGAGACCCCACCACACTCCGAGGGAGTGTGTTCCACTGCCGAACAGCTCTTACTGTCAAAAAGTTCCTCCTAATGTTGAGGTGGAATCTCTGTTCCTGGAGCTTGCACCCATTGCTCCGTGTTCCAGTCTCTGGAGCATCAGAAAACAAGCTTGCTCCATGCTCAATGTGACACCCCTTCAAATATTTAAACAGGGCTATCATATCGCCTCTTAAGCGTCTTTTTTCCAGGCTAAACATACCCAGCTCTCTAAGTCTCTTTTCATAAGGCATCATTTCCAGACCTTTCACCATTTTAGTCACCCTTCTTTGCACACACTCCAATTTGTCAATATCCTTTTGAACTGTGGTGCCCAGAACTGGACACAGTATTCTAGGTGAGGTCTGACCAAGGTAGAATAGAGCAGTACTATTACTTCCCTTGATCTAGACACAATACTTCTATTGATGCAGCCCAAAATCGCATTGGCCTTTTTAGCTGCCGCATCTATTACCCGTGGTTTCAAGTATTTGCGGTACTTCTGGTAACATATCCCGCACGGATATTCATGATATTTATATTATTTCATATTATTTAAATATTTTTATTCTGCTTTTCAGTTGCCCAAAGACTCCTTACTATGGCTAAAAAGATTAAAAAATACATCAAACGAAGTCAATCAATAAAACAACCAAAACAAAATGACATAAAATCAATAAAAAACGAAAACAAAAATAAAAGTTATTACTAAGAATGATGCAATCCTATAATCATGGTGAAATAAGACTGTCTGAATGCAAAATGGTCTGAATTAGATTCCTGATCATCATAATTAAAGTCAATTATTAAGAAACAAACTAGATTTGACCTAATTGCATGCAATATGCACATTTTGAAGACTGATGTTTTCTGCAATTGCTTTTTTGTATATTCCCATTCCTAATGTCTGATTTAAGTCATTTATCATCTGGTGCAGAAACTGGCCTGTTTGCTTGTAGAGTGCTGAAGGGCTTTGTTGACAGAGGATTAGAGGATGAACAAATGAAATGGAAATACACAAAATGGGAATAGGAGTAGGAATGGGAATACCAAAAAACAATTGCAGAACACTTCAATCTTCCTGGACATTCCACCTCTAACCTGAGGACAGCTGTACTTGAACAAAAAAACTACAGGGAAGATTGGAAAGAGAAACAGCTGAATTGGAATATACTGTGTACACAAATTCCAGTCCATCAACAGTGGGTTGAAGAGAAACAATGGTTTCCTGGTACTAGTTAACACCCTAGTCTCATGAGGGTGCTCTTGGATCAGCATCACACTACATTCCAAAACTTCCTCCAACATTTATATGGTCATCCACCTACCCTGGCATTAGGCTATCTTTCATCTTGCCTTTGTCCCTCAATGACCATCCTTAAACTAACTAGTCACTGTGACAAACATGAAGAAGAACGAATGAGATGAGAGCCTGAAAGCAACCAATCCCAGAGCAGGAGACTGTAATGGGAGGTGTTTCTGGGTGTTTGAAGGCATGTATGACAGTTATAGTAGTCAGTTGGTTGATTGGAGCTGAAGGCTCTGGGTGTGTGTGTGTATGTATTCAGTGAAGTCTGAGTGGAGGTTTGTGTGCTTTATGAGTGAGGTTTGAATCCTGGAATACTGTATGCAGTAGTTGGAAGTCTGGATGTGAAGGCTGAATGAACAAAGAGTGAATGAGTCTGGGTTATAAGGGAAGGTATTAGAATAACCAAAGGCAAATCAGTGTGCTATGATATTTATGATTGGTTATTATCAAGTGACAGACTGTCCAGATAGTACAACACTATAAGCACAAGATTTCCTAATGATGTTCCATCTTTATCCCTTCAATACACCAATTCTTTGTTGTTTTGTTCAGATCCAGACTCTTGGTGATTCATTTAACATCTAGATAGTCGGCGGCACACTTACCAGAGTAAATCCAGTTCCACACAGTTCCACACATACATATTTAGTTTAAAAGGTTCATTCCTGGTTCAAGTAAAAGGGACAGGGTGAATCTGAAGGCAGGGTGACAGGAATAGAGGGTAGGCTGAACATTTAGGTAAAGTTGGCTGGCGCGTTTGAGGTTGCCCTCTGGGTTCATGTCACCACAGTCACCTCACCACCATACCCACTAATTTTGCATTTCTTTTGCATTTTTGGCTATTCAACTCCTGCTTATAAGGTTTGCTCCTAGGCACCAGTTCACTCCAGCATCTGAGGAAGTAGACTAAGTCTACGAAAGCTTATGCTACAATTTTCTCTCTCTCAGTTAATTTCAAAGGTGCTACAAGATCCCCTTGTTTACTGATATTCCAGACTAACACCGTCTTTGAATTCTACACCAATGTTGTTTGATGTTAGGCTTGATACCAGGTAGTATTTTCCATGTATTTGTTTGCACTGCTATGCCAAAAATATGGTAGGAGCATCATAAAAAAGACTGAAAACCTGTAGGAAGTACAGAAATTGTAGAACTAAGAAAATGGACTTTAACAAAAACATATATGGATGGGTTTATGTTTTGTAACTCTGTTCATGGTTTTTCTTACAAAAACAAAATCCTGGAAAATCTCAACTTTCATCAAAAAATACATGAAGTGTCAGAGGCTCCAAATATGCGCAAATAAAAAAATTCAGCTCTAGTGACTAATAGAAAAATTGGCAAGACAGTCCTATATGACAACACAGGGAGATTAAAATACCTCAAACACAATAAATGAATAATTATTTAAAATAAAGTGATATTATGCTTTGATGTAGCCTCAGGATTTTAGGGAAGATTTTCCTTGGTTTTTTTCCGGGCTGTGAGGCCGTGTTCTGGAATACTTTCTTTCTGACGTTTTGCCTGCATCTGTGGCTGGCATCTTCAGAGAATGGTTGGGTAGGTGTGTGTGTAGAGTTTATATGCTGTGAACCCCTGTTGAGGATAATATGTAAATTTGTGTAATTGAAGGGTTAGTTTCTGGGTATAAAAATGCAAGGCTCGTTAGTGTCTGTTTGGATGCCAGCCAAACAGACACAGTCTATGGATGCCAGCCATGAAAGTTTTAGAGAAGAGTTACAAGTGTGCATGCTACACACCCATTCTTCTACTCCTCCTGTGTAAACCCTCCTCATTACTCACAAAAAGAAGCCTGTATATTTCCATAGAGCAACAAGTAAGAAAAATTAGTAGTTAGATACTAGAAAAAATGGTAATCGACTAAGTTCCTCTAATACTTGGGGACCCCATTGAATGTTATATTTATTCTGACATATATTGGCCTTTTAGATGCCTCAAGAGACTTTGTTTTTGCTGTTACAGTCTAATATAAAACATACCAAATGAGATAACCTGGAAAACTTAAATGCCTGTTGATTCCCACCTTTCACTTTTGTGGCAAGCTCGCTCAAGTTTTGTACCAAGAAAAGAGTATATCTGCCTTTATTTGTAAGATAAATTACACTGTAATGTTCACTTACTTTGCAACTGCCAGAGCTTTTACTGTTATTTTCCCATCTGGTAATGTGATTGGTTCCTTGTACATAAATGTATTATTATCTCCATAACCAAGCCTTCTAATGAATTGTGGTTTACTTCCATCAATAGTATAATATATTGTAACATCAGGGGTATCTGAAAGACAAAAATAATAAAAAAAATAGTGTGTCCTTTCATCCCCAAAAGGCATTACAACTTTTCCTGCAAAAAAGCTTCTATTTTTTTTTAATGGAATGAATGTGTGAAAAATTAAGTCACAAGGATAGATTTCCCTCTATGTCCCAAGAATAACTTTTAAGGATTTTCAAGGGAAGATGGGTGGGGGGAGATGGGATTCTTGGCCAATTAGGGGATAATGACATCACAAATTATGTAGAATTTCAAGTGTTTCTATACTGTGTATCTTTTTAGAGCTAAATTAAAGCTGTTAACCTCTACATGATGTTTGAAATTTATTGAAAGATTAGGATTTACCATTAAGACTCCTCCAGTCTGGAGAAGGCTTTTGAATGACCACGTTTTTTAATCTGATGGAGTGACCCTTGGCTCCTCCTGCAATTCTGTCTGCTATATTAAATGGCAGATAAAACTTGCTGAAGAGCCATAGACGGATAACAATGGGTAAGGTAGAGTCGAAAGGTAACACAAGTTCCAAACAGGAGAAGTTCCTTTTTTTTCCACTGGAGGTTCCCCTCAAGCTGAATCTTCCATGTGAGGCATCCATCAGGCTATGCCCTATAGACCTTTTAGGAATGAAAATTCATTTCCATGTGGGCAGGATATGGTTGGATAGCTCCTTTCCAGATAGGAAGTAACCTTAACTATAAGCCCCACTGCCATGGTCCTAAAAAATAATAATAAATCCTCTCTGAGATTGCTGTTTATTGTTGGCAGGCTACTAAGTGTGAAAGCCTGAATGATGCTCTGTCCCAGTATTAGGTGAACTTGAACTTATGCTGCTTTCAGAGGCATTTGTTTTCCCCATACAGTACAGCAAGTACAGAAGGATGGCATGCTAGTGAACGCTCATAAAAAAGACATAGTAGTTCAGAGGAGATTGTCTTAGACAAAAAGTGTCAGGTCACAAAAACAGGACAGTGATATAACCTAATCAGCCACATTAAACTAAGTGTCTCACAATGACTGAAGCCCAAAACAGGCATGCCACCTATGACAGAACATAAGACAGAAGTACAAGCCAACATCTGAATAATGTAATATTCCTCTGCCCCGTTTAGTGCTTTGTAACTAATCATGTCTTTAGAAGATCTAGAGAATTGCTAGCCTGTTACAGTCAGGAGGTTTAAATAGATGTATTGGACTTTTTAATATTTTAATTCTTTAAAATTACACATATTTATGTAAATATTTATGCATTTTTAAACTGTTTTAACTGAACTTGTGTGTTTTAATAGTTTAATTTAATTAGTTTACTATGCATAATTTATTGTATTTTACTGGAATTCTTTTTTAGATTATTTATTTATTAAAATATTTATACCCCATCCTCTATCAAGAGACCTCAGGATGGCTTACAAATAGCATTAATACAGGTTAAACAGGTTAAAAATCGGTAATATAATTTAAATATGCTAAAAACATATTAAATAATATAGTGTGTTAAAAACAGGGTTTTTTAAAGTAAAAGTTTAAAATTATATATAACAGACACTGTAACCTGTCTTGCATCCCAAGCTCTGGACGACAGGTGGATACAAATCAAATAAATTATGCCTTAATTGTCACAAAAAATAAATGAATTACAAGTAATAAGTTATTTGTAAATAACCACTTCTAAGTTCTGACTCAATATATATATATATATATATATATATGTATATGTATATGTGTGCGTGTACACACCAAACACACACACATATACATACACATACACAGCAGAAACCTATGGTTTGATAGTAGCTTTTGGGGTGGAGGATCCCTTGGAAAAATTTTAAAGATTCATGTTTTGGTAGCATGGTGATGGTGGAAAGTACCAAGTCTATGATTATTATTTTTTTTAGCTATAGAAATGAAATGTGATTTGATAGTGGTTTGGAAGGTTCTTGTGTAAGATAAACAAAAAGCATGGAAATTCAAGAGCATCCATTTTAATTGTTTTGGCTCTGACCAGCAGAAAAGAAAAGAAAGCTTTAGGCAGGGCAAAAATATACTAGAAACCTTGGATGAAAAAAAAAAAGTAAAAACTGGAGCTTAAACAGTGGAGAGAAACAAGTCCTCTTGATATTGATAGAAAGGGGTTTGAATGAGGACGTTAGGTTTGGAGCAGCGGATAAGTCATTCCACAGAACTCTTCAAATCCAACAAACGAACCAGCATTTAGTTATGCTGGGAATGTGGGAATCAAACATTCTTAATTCCAAGACTGAATCCCACATTCACTTCATAATTTCTTTTTTATTCACCACTGTCCAACTGAGAGGACTGCTGGGAAGGACACATTGGGGCCACTGACAATCTCATGTAGCATGGCATGTGTCCATGGATTCTGCACAGGAGAGGTTTAAGGTAAAGTAATAAGTACAACTATCTATAAGTGTATCACATCACCACATGTATTGCCAGGGTAATGGGATATGCAACCCAGAAATTTATACTGTAAAGAGCAAGTATGACAAGTTACAGCTAGCAGGAGCCAGTGGTGAGAGGGCTAAATGCAGCTGGCTAGAATATCTTGATTACGCCTGGGAAGCTGGCTTGAGAAATTAGAAGGCTGGAAGCCTTATCTCTGTGAGAGAGTGAAGGAATGTGTGTGGGAATCACAGTCTCTGGACTTTGTCAAATGGTTGAAAAAACCCATGAGGAGGTTGAGAGAAGAACGGGGCTGTTGTGCTTACACAGCCCCGTTTCAGATGAAGCAGTCCTCCTCCCGATCTTCCCCCGTGCTGCTTGCACCACTTTTTACTGACAGAGGTTTTTCCATTAATAAAAAGCAGCACGAGCAGCATGAGGGAAGGTCAGGAAGAAGACAGGAGGAGGACAGAGGAGGACTGCATCGTCTGAAACGGGGCCGTGTAAGTGCAACAGCCCCGTTCTTCTCCCGACCTCCTTGTGGGTTTTTCAACTGTTTGAAAAAGTCCTATGTGTTACTCTGTTAGACTATGCTTTAAGACTATATAGTTCTGTCTGGGCACTGCAGTGACAGGACTGTACTGTACTTTATGCTGTGATATGTAGTCTATATGAGAGGAGTTTCAGACTCATAAATATCATCATCATATGTTCTAGTAAAGAGAAGTAGTTTAGACACACATCTGTGTCTATGTGCTCTTTTCTTCACCTGATGAATACAACTCTGCTACAACACCTTTTGCTGCTTGGACCTCTTGATATGCTCAGAGATACCAGTGTGCTACCGTGTCATGTATATCTATAAATTTAACATATACAACAAAAATTAAATCCTGAAACATAAGAATGAGTTTTACAGCAGAAAAATATTAGACAGAGAAAGAAATATGTCATCACAATCTTTTGCAGAAATATGTAAAGCACACAAAAAAAAACTCCTGATCAGAAATATGAGAAAGCATGAACAGTGTTTTTCAACAAATTTCAGGTGTTTCTTATTACAGCAATTCATGTTTCAAATCATTTTCCTATTAGACTGAAATATATTTTAAGAAAAAGAAATGACAAGAAAAATAAAACCACAAATGAATAAAAATGAATATTAAGTTGTATATACATATATATCAAAAAAGTAAAGAGATTTATAGCATGCATGTACCTGATTTAATTTCTACAAGTGTATTTGTGTCTATTTCATGTTTAGTTTTTCCTGATGTTGAAATTCGAAGTGGTATAACTTGAGGCACTAAGATGGAGCCAGCAGTCATTTTTTCCTACAGATTTTTTAAAAAGCAAAAGATAAAAATAAAAAATGTAAACATAGTACAATATGAAAAATATAAGTAAATCCTATTGAAGAAAGAGATTGAGGATACAATCCTGCACACTCTTATCCGAGAGCAACTATCAGTGAAGTCAGTGAGACATCTTCCTGAACAGAAATGAGTACGTTGTTTTGCGTGCATTTGTACTCCAGAAAACTTCATGTCTGTTTTTTAAAAATTATTCATCTCGGCTACACTTTAACTCTATTGGACCGATGTAAATTCATGCCATGATGCCAATATTAGTATTATAAATGGGCAGGATGCTTACCTGCAACTGTAGTTATTTGAGTGGTCATCTGTGAATTCACACAATGGGTAATTCCTGCACCTGCGCAGAACACTTCAGAACCTTCTAGAACCTCATTACAGTTGTCCCTTCATATTTGATGGGGTTTGGTTCCAGGACCCCCTGTGGATACCAAAATCTGTGAATACACAAGTCCCATTATATGCAATGGCATAGCAAAATAGTGTCCCTTATATAAGATGGCAAAATCAAGGTTTGCTTTTTGGATTATTTTTTTTAAATAATGTTCTTAAAAGAACATTTTCAAGCCACGAATACTTAAAGCCATGGATACCAAATCCATAGATATGAAGGGGCAACTGTATACTGATTTTTGGCAGTAGCTCCACCTACCATCCCCTGACCTATATAAGCTCCCTTCCCACCTAAACACCTCAGTTCACAATAGCCACGTACAGCAGCAGCTCAGAACTAAGAAGGCAGGACACTAGAGGGGAGGATGGGCAGGTATGTGTGAATTCACAGATGACCACTTGAAGAACTATAGCTATAGGTAAGCATCCTGTCCTTCTTCTTCATGGTCTCTATGAATCCACACAATCGGTAGACTAGCAAACTCACATATGAAGGAGGAGGGAGTGTCCTGGTGCAATGAACCCAGACACAAGAAAGACACAAGCAGATACTCCAACAATAATATATTGATTTAGAAAAGCAACATCACAGAGAACACATCATGCAACGCATGAGAATAGGACAGCCCTCCCCAGAGCAGTATCAGCACGTAAGGCAGAGTCCACCTTATAATTCTTCACAAAAGTCAGGGGCATCACCCAGGTAGCTGCCTGACAAATGTCCTGTATGGAGACACCACTAAGAAATGACATAGAGGTTGTAGCTGCCCCAGTAAAATGTCTGTGCAGTCTCAGGAACAGGTTTACTCATCAGCTGGTAGGATAGACAAATAGCCAACGTCATCCACTTAGAAAAATGCTGGGAGGACACAGGAGAACCCTTCTGTTGACCCGCATAACCGACAAACAGTTGACTGAACATTAAAACAGCAGTCCTGTCCACATTAAAGATGAGAGCCTAACGGACATCTAAGGAATGTAAGGAATGCTCCAGCTCTGAAGAAGGGGCTTGGAAAAAAGCTGGCAGAACGATATCCTGATTAAAGTGAAAAGAAGACACCACCTTAGGAAGGAAGATAATATTGGGTCAGAGCACCACCTTGTCACGATGGAACTGGGTATACAGTGTATCAACCCTTAACGCACACAGCTCGCTCACTCTATGCGCAGATGTGATGGCGACCAAGAAGGAAGTCTTGATAGAGAGGAGACGCAAGTCGCACGCAGTCATGGGCTCAAAGGGAGGCCTTGATAATGCAACGAGGACGAACTCCAAACTCCAACTGGGCATAGGCCTGGACACAGGAGGGTGCAAGTTCTTGTATCCTTGCAGAAAACCATGCACAAGAAGATCCTTAAAGCAAGATGGAAAGTCAAGATGGAAAGCTGCAAATGCCACAAGACAGCCGCCACATATCTGCAGACAGAGGAGAGCAAGAAGCCATGTGCAGAAAGGATGGCAAGAAAGTTCAGGAGCAATGGCATAGTCGCATGGTGATGAGCAACACTCTTCTTTTCCAGGAAAGCACAAAACTTTTGCCACTTACAGGTGTATGCCCTGTGTGTAGAAGAATGCTGTGCAGCTTCAACAATGACTCATGCTGATGCAGACAACTCATTTAGGGCTAGATGAGCCATGCCGTAAGCTTGATGGTGATCAAGTCTGGGTGAAGAAATTACCTATCCTGCAGAGAGAGGAAATCCAGATGAAGAGGGAGGTTTTGGTAAGCCCCCGCCCCCGACATCAGCAGCCAGGGAAAGAACCATGCCTGATGTGGCCAACCAAGATGTGAATAGAATACAGAGGGCGTTGTCTTGGTGAAGCTTGGCTACCACTCTGTCCACCAACGGGAATGGGGGAAAAGGTGTACAGAAGAGGTCCAGTCCACCGGAAAAGAAACGCACCCCCCAGGTTGGGTGTTGATGAGGGTTCCCTGGAGCAATAGAGGGGGCACTGGGGGTTCAATCGGGTTGCAAAGAGATCGATGGAAGGGTTCCCCCAGCCAACGTCTCCAGCAAAGAGGGGTCTTTGGTCACAGTACCTGTCCCTGGCGACTTAGCTGAAGGGAGAGGAGTGGAGGACAAAGCATGCTCATAGAGAATAGCTTTAAGCCACTTGTCTTGGTTCCACCTATCCTAGGGGGGTGAAAGCCTTACAATGGCAACAAGATTGAATGTTATGCTTTTCACCTAAGCAGAGGAGACTCTTAGAGTGGCCGTCTGCCTCAGGCATCCTCCCAGAACAGACTGAACAGGTCTTAAAAACCCCATGGAAGCCATCTCACAAAGGGCCTACCTCAGGCTGAAGTCACCAGGAAACTACCAAGCAACTGCACAGAAATCCAATTAACAACAACCAACAGTCAAGGAGCAAGCAAACCATAGTCAAAAGGACAGTCCAAGGTCAAAGTAAGGATTTAATGGAAGCAAAGTCAAGCTAGTCCAAAGGTTAAAACATAAGAAGATCGAGGTTCACCAAAGGTCCTAGATGCTGCTAACGCGGCAGGAAAAAAAGGAACTGAGGTGTTTAGGCAGGAAGGGAGCTTATATAGGTCAGGGGATGCTGGGCGGAGCTACCACCAAAAATCGGTATAATGAGGGTCTAGAAGGTTCCGAAGTGCTCTGCACAGGAGCAGGAATTACCCATTGTGTGGATTCACAGAGACCATGAAGAAAAATACTATTTTTATTTAACAGAATCATAGAATAATAGAGTTGGAAGAGACCACAAGGGCCATCCAGTCCAACCCCCTGCCATGCAGGAATGCATAATCAAACCATTTCTGACAGATGGCTATCTTAACAACCTTAAAAAGATTTTATTGCAAAATAAATTTCTGTACAGAGGAAAAGCCTGAATACAGAAAGAAAAAAAAATGTATGGTAAAAAAAAAAAGATTTTTTAGCAGAAACTTAAACCACTAGAGTTGCTAATTAAAATCAATGTGATTTAAACTGCTCAGAATGGATCACACTATTCTTGTGTTTAACAGTGCATCTGTGGCATAGATATATTCAGAAGGATGCACTGAGTTCATCCGGACTTACTCCGATTAAAATTTGGGAAATAAACCAGAAGCCAGCAGATGTAATACTGGAATAACATACGGTATCTTTGGCACTTCAGTAGTTAAGTTTATTGATTGCTGCATTCTTCACTAGTCATGTGTTCAGTCATGTACTGTATATTTCAGTAATCCAACTTTAATATAACAATCTGCATTACTCTCTTGGATTCTGATTTAATGGTGTTAGTGAGCTGGGTATCAGCAGCATATTGATGATGTTACAATATATAAGTTACAATATGTTATGAATGTGGATGTATGGGCCTTGAAGGCTGAAGGAAAACAGGCTACCGTACCTAAAATGGAGATTCTTGCAATGCATATGTGACCCTTGAAGCAAGGCGGCAAAGAAAGCAAGAACTGTGTCTGACCTTTCTTTATTGCTAAGGTGGATATGACAAGCAGAATGGACCAGATCAATATCAGTTCTGTCTCTGGTGGAAATGGCAGGAAAGGCAGATCTAATTAACATCAAAGGAATACCTGATTGCAGCATGCAAGGAATGTGATGGGAAGTTTCCGACCAGCTGAAAAGGACTATAATAACAAGAGACTTTTCAGCCATTGGGCATGCAAGCAATAAGTGCTAAACTTGCATCTGTAGCCCTGTGAAAATCTAATTTTCATGAGGGGCCTGTTTGTGAGTATAGTGTGTGAGTGTGTGAGTGAATGAACCTCTTGGTACCAAAAGTCATTGTGTGTTTGCATAATAAAAGTTACATGTGATTGTACATGTCTAATAAATGTCTAATGCATGTCTAATAAATGTCTGATACCATGTTTAACGTATGTCTAATAAATGTTACATGAAAGGAGTGTTTAAAACCAGATTTGGTGTCCAAATATGGTCTCCTATAGTCCTAGTGATTGAACCTTATTCTCTGTCTCTGGATCAAAAAGAATCTTGTCACAAAACAGTCATTTTATAACAATGACACCCAAGCCTACAATCTCTCCCAACAATTTCATTTCAATATTAAATGTTGTAGGAGATAGTACATATACTTTGGGAAAGGACAGCATCACTGCAAAATAGTTTCCTCTAGCCCCAACTTAGCCAAAGTGTCAAGAAGGATATCATGGTTACATCGCTTATCTTCTTCAGCCACTAGATCAAACTACACAAATTGGTTATTGACTGTCTTTACCTATTCCAGGATCTTTATTCACCTTCAACCGGGTAAGAACTGCTTATTCCCAGTCTTCTATTGGCAAAGGAATCTGTGAGCTTTGCACTGGAAGGAGACACTTCTGAGTTTACAAGAGATTAGTATCTTTTTTTGAAAGGAGAGACTCAAACTACAGAGGGCCCTCTGGATCCGTGGGGGTTTGGTTATGGGACCCCCTGTGGATGACATCCCATCCCTTTAGGATAGTGCAACCCATATTATTAAATTGACATGCACATAGACATTTCAGTGCATCTGTGTTCACATCACTGCCATTTTAAGTATAGGATGTGATGATCCAGTTGCTCAAAATCACAGATTTGGAGGGCCCACTGTATATTGTTTTACCCATTCCCTGTAATCTTGGGTGGCTACTCTTCATGAAACCTAATTTCCCACTTCACTTGAGGTGCTCTGTACCCTGCAGATTCTTCCATGATCCTCACACACACACAAAATGCAGACAATATGATTTAAAGATCATGTATAGTTTACAGACTGTGTTAAACTGTTCTGATTCACTGTGTCTGCTATCTCCCTTTTGTAAGTTAGTACTTCTGCAGACACACATTGTACACTGCACATGGCCAGATCTTTGACCTGCTTGTTCCTTCTCCCATCCTCTAATCTGTGTGCCACCTAGCCTGGAGAAAAGTTCTAGAAAGCTTTACCACACTTTTTTGGGCTTTGGGCTTGACCTGGCAAAATTATTACTGAGTTTGTGCAGGAGTCTCAGCCAAAAGCAAGGCTACAAATCAGATTAAAAGGGGTTTAGATAATCCAACTGAAGCTGAACTACAATTGTCCCTCCGTATCCATGGATTTAAGTATTCACGGCTTGAAAATACTGTTAAAAAAAAATCCAAAAAACAAACCTTGATTTTGTCATCTTATATAAGGGACACCATTTTGCTATGCCATTGCATATAATGGGACTTGAGTATTCACGGATTTTGGTATACATGGGGGGTCCTGGAACCAAACCCCAGCAAATATGAAGGGACAACTGTACTACCATATATTTTCAAGTCCCTTGCCCCAAAATTATGGGCTATGAACAGGCTAATAATAATACAAGACAGTTTTTAACCATGGTTCCACCACTGCTTCTTCAAAGTTGGTCACATCATACAACTTCTTTGTGTGTTTTATTTAGTGAGCTTTGGCATTTTGAAAATGACATGACGCCTTGCAACTCCAACCCTCCACAGGAATCTTTTGGGAAGTTTATTCAAAGGCCTAAATACCCTGAGAGCTCCAGATCCCATCTGATCTTGGAAGCTAAGCAGGATCAACCCTGGTTAGTATATGGATGAGAGACCGCCAACGAATACCAGGTGCTGCTGACCATATTTCAGAGGAAGGAACTAGCAAAAACACCTCTGAGAAAGAAAAATGCCTAAGAAAATCCTATGAAATTCATGGAAGGGTCTCCATAAGTCGACACACGAGTTGAAGGCAAACACACACATTTTCACACATATCAAAGAGTGTTTTCACATGAAACCATTCTTTAGCTTATTAACCAGGGACTGCAAGCCAATTTAATACACCTCAAACTATACCAGTGAGAAGTAGGCCTTATTCAACCTATTCTACCCCACAGGGCTGCCGTGAGAATCAGGGCAGGTTTAAGGGCCCTGCTGCATCTGCAGCCGCAGGGGGCCCCTGTCATTGTGCCCCCCCCAGTAACCCTCCTCCTGCAAAAACATTATTAGTAATACAGTTGTCCCTTCATATTCACTGGGGTTTTGTTCCAGGACCTCCCATGGATACCAAAATCCATGAATACTCAAGTCCCATTATATGCAATGGCATAGCATAATGGTGTCCCTTATATAAGATGGCACAATCAAGGTTTGCTTTTTGGATTATTATTTTTTAAAGGCTATTTTCAAGCCGTGAATACTTAAATCCATGGATACCAAATCTGTGGATACGGAAGAACAACCGTAATCTGAATATCCTGTACTGTGAATAGGTTAGCTTAGGTTACATTGACCTGAGATAAACATATGCCCCACCACCACCAAAATAAAGCGCTGCAGCCCCCCCCCCAATTTCTTAAACCTGTCCTGGTAAGCATAACTCGGAATACCCCCCATCTTCCTTGGATGAAGAGTCAGCATACTGTTTGATTAATAAAAGTAAGTTGTCCCTCCGTATCCACGGATTTGGTATCCACGGATTTGAAGTATTCACGGCTTGAAAATATTCTTTAAAAAATAATAATCCCAAAAGCATACCTTGATTTTGCCATCTTACATCAGGGGCACCATTTTGCTATGCCTCTGCATATAATGGGACTTGATTATCCACTGATGTTGGTATTCACGGGGGGTCCTGGAACCAAACCCCAGCAAAACTCTCGACCTTCCCTGTTGAGGCTCGTTCCCCTTCTGCCTTTCCATCCGTTTCCCCTCCCGCTTCCCCAACTCCATCCATGATAGTTCTGATTTCACAGGACTCACCCCCTCCCCGCCAACTTCGCTGCTAGGCCAGAAAGAAAGACTGGCCAGCGACTGACTCAGTCGGTCGCCGTGGCAACCGCAGCTTCCTCGGGCGCTCCCTGTAGACGTCATTCGCGCGCGCCCATGGCCTGAGGCCGCTTTGCCCTCAGTTGACGGTGTGGGCGGCAGGAGAGGGTTGCTTGGGTGATGGCGGAGATGAAAGCCCCGGAGCCCCTGGAAATCGAGAACAGGTAATGGCTGCACGGCGGGAAGGGGCGCAGGGAGGGAAGACTAGGGCCAGCGGCCTAGAGGTCTTTCTTCCTCAAACGGAATGAATTTGATATCTTAGGATATTATTTGCGAAAAGGCAAAACGAGTCAGAAATGATCTTGGGCTTTTTTTTCCCGGGGGTTGGGAATTTTTGGGAATTAGGAATTTTTTGGGAATTAGGATTTTTTTATTGGAATAAGGCCATTCTACTGAAAAATACACCCGACCGCAAAAGGCCGTAAAAATAACGCAAAAAAAATGTTTTCCTCTTTCCTTACTAATACAAAAATAAAACTATCCTAACACGAATACATTTTCCCTCTTAGGCATTTTTTTAATTGAAATAAAACCATTCTACAAAATAATACACCCGACCGCAAAAGGCCGTAACAATAACACAAAAAAATTGTTTTCCTCTTTTCTTACTTTCCTTACTAATGCAAAAATAAAACTATCTATCCTAACACTAATACATTTTTCCTCTTAGGAAGTTTTTTAAATTGAAATAAAACCATTCTACAAAATAATACACCCGACCGCGAAAGGCCGTAACAATAACACAAAAAAAATTGTTTTCCTCCTTTCTTACTTTCTTTACTAATGCAAAAATAAAACTATGTATCCTAACACTAATACATTTTTCCTCTTAGGAAGTTTTTTTAATTGAAATAAAACCATTCTACAAAATAATACACCCGACCGCAAAAGGCCGTAACAATAACACAAAAAAAATTGTTTTCCTCCTTTCTTACTTTCCTTACTAATGCAAAAATAAAACTGTGTATCTTAATACTAATACATTTTTCCTCTTAGGTTTTTTTTTTTTTTGTCGAAATAAAACCATTCTACAAAATAATACACCTGACCACAAAAGGCCATATCAATAACGCAAATCCTCCCTATCTCTTTACTTACTAATACAAAAATAAAACTATCTATCCTAACACTAATACATTTTTCTTCTTAATCTAAATACACTATAATCACTCTCTTTTCTTTTCCAATAAACATTATATTTACACCTTTATACTAAAATTAGAAGGTACACCTTACTTTTCAGTTGGAAAATAAAAATAATAATAATAATAGAATATTATTATTTTATTATAATATAAAATGTATTATAATACTATATTTGTTATTATAATATAGTATAATAATATAATACTATATTATATTATATTATAATATACAATTTATTATAATATAAAAATAATAAAAAATATTTTGGGGGGGGCTACGAAGATAGATCTGTCATTGGCTATTGACCGTGATAATGGGCCCTCCAAGTCCAGAGGCAATCTCTAACTTTCAAACTCTTAGAGGGCAGGTATGGCTTCCATGCCCTTCCCAGATTTCTCAGCGGGACATGGCTGAATGCTGTTGCAGGTGAAGATGCTCGACAAGAGGAGGATAGGCTCTGCTGTTGGGTCCTTAGCTTATAAGGTTTTATTTATTAGGCAGAGGAAGAGAAGGCATTTTAGGCAATTTGCCTTTACCCAAAACGATTGGAGAAACTTGTAATAAAGCCCCAAAATACAATGGATGCAGCAAACTAAAACATCCAAGCATAAAGCTTTAAAAAAACAAAACAAAACTTAAAAGCCTTGACAAATAAAAAGATTTTCATCTAGTGCTTAAAAAAAAGTAAATGCAGCTGTCCATCCGTATCCATAGATTTAAATATTCACAGCTTGAAAATATTCTTTAAAAAATAATAATCCAAAAAGAAAACCTTGATTTTGCCATCTTATATAAGGGACACCATTTTGCTATGCCATTGCATATAGTGGGACTTGAGTATTCATGGATTTTGATATCCATGTGGGGTCCTGGAACCAAACCCCAGTGAATATGAAGAGACAACTGTACTGCCTTTCCCCAAAACATTTGGAGAACACCATCTTAATTTTTCCTTTGAATGTTATAAGCTTAGAGAGAAGAACTAGGGCAAACAAACCAGAGTATCTCGCAACCATGGCATTTTGCAGCAGCAGCGACTTGTCTTAATGGTGTTTTTGTCCCCATAGGCTTCACGTGCAAGATGGTAGCCGCAGGTAATTTACTCATGTTTTCCCCCCATCGCTGAACTTAAAAAAAACACACCAATGTCCAAGGTGTGATGGAGCAATAGAGTGATTTTGCAATTGAACAGGACAGTAAACAAAAAAACCCCTCAACAGAACCCATTTTATCGCCTTAGTGATCACTTGCTAAGGTGAAAATCCAACATGGCGGCAGCAGGTGCTTGCCCTGTTAGCAAGCCCAACCCGCGTGCTTGCCCAGCCAATCAGCTTTGCACTTCCTCTCCTATGGGAAAGCGATTTAAAGCGAATTGCTTGTCCGAACAAGCAGGAATGCTCACCCCCTGTGCTGTTTTAAAAAACTACAGGAAAAGCCGCAAAGGCTTTCCCTGCGTTGTTTTTGCTATCTTGGGGCCCACTCCTTCCAAATACAGTGGATTGATGCAGGATCCCATTTGGACAGGTAGGATTCCCAGCAAATTCCACGAGGGGTATTTCCACTGTTTAGACAACCCCCATGACTCTTTAATCTTATGATCCTGACTATGCCTACTTGCCTTCACTGTAAATACTATGTGGGGGTCTTTTACTTATCAGAATCATAGAATTGTAGAGTTGGAAGAGACCACAAGGGCCACCCAGTCCAACCCCCTGCCACGCAGGAATACACATACAATCAAAGCATCCCCGACAGATGGCCATCCAGACTCTGTTTAAAGACCTCCAAGGAAGGAGACCCTACCACACTCCGAGGGAGTGTGTTCCACTGCCGAACAGCTCTTCCTGTCAGAAAGTTCCTCCTAATGTGGAGGTGGAATCTTTGTTCCTGGAGCTTGCATCCATTGCTCTGTGTTTTAGTCTCTGGAGCAGCAGAAAACAAGCTTGCTCCATCCTCAATATGACACCCCTTCAAATACCTAAACAGGGCTATCATATCGCCCCTTAACCGTCTTTTTTCCAGGCTAAATATACCCAGCTCCCTAAGTCTCTCCTCATAAGGCATCGTTTCCAGACCTTTTACCATTTTAGTCACCCTCCTCTGGGCACACTCCAATTTGTCAATGTCCTTTTTGAATTGTGGTGCCCAGAACTGGACACAGTATTCTAGGTGAGGCCTGACCAAGGCAGAATAGAGTGGCATTATTACTTCCCTTGATCTAGACACTATACTTCTATTGATGCAGACCAAAATCGCATTGGCCTTTTTATGTTGTTGCTTTAATATCTTCTCAGCACCTTATTCATTCATAAGCACCTTATTCATTCATAAGCAGTTTTTTTTAAGTATTTATTTTTTCCACATGTGCAATCAGATAGGTAGATGAAAGTGTCATGTGGTGAGACAGTGGTGTTGCCAGGGAGAGTTTAGAATTTCAGACAAATTGTACAAGGTAGTTTGCTGCTTATGGACAATTCTCCCACCAATCAGTGTGAAGCAGAATTGGCCAAAAAGAAAAAAAAGTTTGGTGTGTGTGTTTGAAGGAAATATGTGGTACAGTATTGTTCTTCGGCCCTTTCTGATTTTCATATCCTATTGAGTTCCCACTTATTGGACATATGGTAGTGCCTAAACTTGTTATTCCTCCATATGCCTCAAATCAATGATGTATTGTTCCCATCACCCCCAAACTTAGTTGGTAGTAGCAAACTTCACAAGGTCTATGCTATTCTTTGGGCAAAGATTGTTGAAATTAGCTTGTAGATGGTGTACTCTTAACTTTGCCATTATGAACATATCAGTGTTGAACATAAGTACTATTACTGTAGTCTGCATTTCACTCTGTCTATCTCTGAAACATTATGTGAAAAATTGTGGAGGCAAGAAGTCCTACTGTGAGGAGTAGCCAGAGGTGTAAACTTTTTAAGGCAAGGCTACCTTCCTCCATACTGAAATAATCAAAAGAGGCTGTCTTTTGTGTCTGAAACCAATGTATTAATTGGACAGGGGAGAGGGCCTTTTCTGTGCCTCTATTTAGGCTATGGAACTCTTTGCCCAAGAAGACCCACCTTTCCTTTCCTTCCTAGAAGCTTCCTTTTTTGGAAGTTTTTGGGTATAGAAGTTTGATAGCATTGTGTGACTATCTGTGGAATGTTTTTAGTCTTAGTGATTTACAATTTTTTCATGGTTACTCTCATTCTTTTTATCCCTGTAACTGCTTTTCATAGCAGTAATTTCATAACAGTGTTTTAAATTAAAAAATTAGCTATACATTTGTGAATTCTGTTGGTGTGGTGATTTTTTACCTGTTATTTCTACTTTGTCTAGGATCATTGAGCTGTGCCATCAGTTTCCTCACGGCATCACAGACCAGGTGATTCAGAATGATATGCCCCACATGGAAGCTCAACAACGAGCCATGGCCATTAACAGGCTGCTCTCTATGGTAAAAACTTGCTCAGTTCTATGAAAATATTTTCAGAAAGTAACCCTTCTTCTGGATAGATAGTCTGCTGAAACAACTGTTGGTGCCATCCTGTGACCACTTATTGAAAGGAGCATGCCAGGATGCTGACCACATTACCATTAATCTAGCACATCTAAAACAATGGTTCTTGAGTTTTGTTTGTGATTGTTTACAGTTGTCCCTTCACATTTGCGGGAGTTAGGGGCCAAAGACTCCTGCGAATGTGAAAAAACAGCGAATAAAATATGCCTTCTCTCCCCCACTGCCCACAACCTCCCCACCCTTCCCAAAACCGCAACAGGGCTTACCCACCACCACTGCTACCCTCCCCAAAGTGGCAACAGGGCTTCTAATGCCCTGTCGCCACTTTCCTCCACACCCCCCACCCTCCTCAAAGGGGCTACGGGGCTTCTAAAGCCCCGTTGCCACTTTCATCCACACACACACACACTCCTCAAAGTGGCTATGGGGCTTCTAAAGCCCTGTTGCCACTTTCCTCCACACACCCCCACCGTCCTCAAAGCGGCAATCCGCGAATATGTGGAACCACGAATGCTAAAGCCGCAAATGTGGAGGGATGACTGTATTTGCTATTGCTAGTTTGACTAGGACTGAGCTGTGCTTTTGGTTGGTGCAAACTCTGGTGCTTTAGATACATTTTGCATATTAAACTACAGCAGAGATTGGAAAGTTACTTTTAAAAAGTAATTCTTTCCCATTACTCATTACAGTTTTTGTAGAGTCGTCCTTTAACATTAGACATTACAGAGTTGGAAGGATAGCCTGTTACATTAGTTCTTTTTCTGTTTGCTATTTTTCTATTACTCTTTTGAAAGAAAAAAAAAAGTTAAGATTGGTAAAATAATGGCATAAACTCTTATTAAAATACTGTCAAAATGTTTCTAAAAATGCCCATTAAAACCAAATTTTGAAAGTAACTAAAAGGTGTTGTCGTTATTATCAGTAAAATGACTACACTCTCAATCATTATGTTGTTTTGAAATGTCACATTGTTGTGACCTCCCCCATCCCTCCAATGTAATGTTTTACTTCCAAGCTCTGACCAAAAATAAACCCAGGACTATAATTGAATTGCAGCCAATCTGGATACTCTGGCAAATGTGTTTGTTTCCCTTGTTACACCTTGCTGTAAAAGCCTTCACACATTACATATTGGGTGTGTATGCCTTAAAATGCTAATGCATGCTGTAGCTTCAAAGAACGAATAACAGGTGTGAGAACTTAAGGGAAAAACCTTTTTCCTGATATCAGTTATAATAATAATTTTTTTTTAAGAGAAATAGCCAATATTAAACAAATCTAATCTAATTTTATAACTGACTGCCTTTCATATTGCTTCCTAACATGAAATGGTTGGAATGTGGCAAAACATTAAAATGGTGTGTTTTCTTAGGGACAGCTGGATCTTCTCAGGAGCAGCACTGGCCTCCTCTATAGAATAAAGGAATCTCAGAATACTGGGTATGTTGCTGAATTATCCATATTTACTTTTAAAAACAACCTCGACTACAATTTTTTGGTAACAGCCATGATTCCTGCATGGCAGGGGGTTGGACTGGATGGCCCTTGAGGTCTCTTCCAACTGTATGATTCTATGATACTATAGCTTGGAAAGGAACCTGAGAAAAACTCTTAATAGAATGATTTACATTTATCAAAGATCTTATCTCTTTGTAGTATTTTTCCATTACTACTTGTTTCTTTGTGATAAGTAGTTTATACCTTAGCCACAGAATATTATTTTTGACATCTAGAATATCTCTCTCTCTGGCTTTTCTTCGCAAACGAAGATTCAGGATCTAGAATATAACCCCATGACTTAGATCTTCCTATAACGGTACACTTTTCATCTCTTATTTTTTCCTTTTGCAGTAAAATGAAGGGGTCTGACAATCAAGAGAAATTGGTGTATCAAATTATAGAGGATGCAGGAAACAAAGGTAAGAACAAACTTGTCCAGGGATAGGAGTATAAAAATGGTCACAACCAAAGTGTTGTCAATCAATTCATATTTAACTAACCTTTTTCTTGATTTGAGGCTGTCAGATTGTCATGCTTCTTTAAGAAAACTTCACTTCAAGCCAAAGGTTGATAGGTTATCTATGTTATCTTTGCTTTGACTAATTTGGTTCTGTGAGTCCTTATCTCACCTCTCAATCTTTGCTTTCACCTTTGCACTGAAAAATGAGATCTCATGGCCTCTTGCTCCTTAAATTTTGCATTGGAATTGATGTCAGTCCACATTTGTAGAGCAATCATATTTGATTTGCTTAGTGAAATGATCAGAAACAAGAGTTTTTTTTCTCTCACTGGGCTGGGTGTTGTAAATCAGTGGCTGGCAGAATGGGCCTTTTTTGACAGGCAGATCACAATGTTTGTTGTTAACTGCTGTCAAGTCGACTTCGACTTATGGTGAGCCCCTGGATGAGAGACCTCCAAATCACCCTATCATCAACAGCCCTGCTCAGATCTTGCAGACTCAGAGCTGTGGCTTCCTTGTGAGTCTATCCAACTATAACACAGTCTTCCTCTTTTCCTGCTGGCTTCTACCTTACCAAGCAATCCCTTTTTTAGTGAGTTATCCTGTCTCATGATATGGCCAATGTACAACAGTCTCAGTTTAGTCATCTTGGCTTCTAGGGAGAGTTCAGGCTTGATTTGCTCTAGGACCCATTTATTTGTCTTTTTAAGCAGTCAATGGTATCTGTAGAACTCTTCTACAGATCTTCCTACAAACTCTGGGCTAGTGCTTTGCTTTCTTCCAGAGTGAAATACTTCCTGTAGGTGATGTTTTTCACAATGTCCCTCCAGCTCACTCTGCTGTGAAGAGGTTGCCTATATCTAAGAAAGTGATTTTAATCCTCTGGAAAAAAAAGTGAGACAGGTTTCCTCTAAGAGCTCTAGTTGCCTACCATTTTATAGACCATGTTGCTTATATGTTTAATGTACTCCTTTGTAAAATTAGAGTCAAGTCCGAAAACACTCAATAAAGCTAGCAAATCCTGCTACAATCTCTGAAGGTCTGTTTAGCTGTGCAGCAATGTGTGCAGTGAAAACTTTATGGCACAGTACATACTCTTCAAGACAGAGTTCTCGTGTTAGTTTTGTTGCTAAACAGCTCCAAACAGTCTACTGTAACTTTTGTTAGTAAGTATGAGGAATGAATATGTTCACAACCTTTTTGTCAGTAAGACAGAATCACTTCATTGAATCACCTAAAAAAAAAGAAGTTTAAACATATGTGTATCTGTTTTAGCAGCCTCTGATTAGCTAGATTCAGTGGCAGCACTAGGGAGGTACAGAGATGCCGAACTGCATCAGGTGACACCATTGAGGGAAGGGGTGACACCAGCTTTAGTGATGCCACAGGTTAGATTGGAATGGTTTTTTCTTTAGTTTTTTTTTTTTTTAAATTAGAGCTGTGGTGGGGAGTGGGTGATCTTCAGATTTTTTTGAACTGTGGTTCTAATCATCCCTAACCAGTATAGCCAATGACTTTCAACACTATCTGGAACATGCCACTAGAGAAAGTGGGAAAAGTTAGGTTGTGGTGAAGCATCATAATCTAGATACATGTGTCTCTCTCTCTGGCTTTTCTTTGCAAATGAAGATTCAGGAAGGACTCATTCCATGTTTTCTGCAAGCGCGCTGATGACTAAAAAGGCCAATCTGAGATAAACAAGTCCGGTTGCAGAAAGCACAGCAGAAGGTCTCCTTGGGTGATGTTTCGGGTTGTGATTCTTTCTGCGTTGTCGTTTCTCTTCAAGACTTGTTTGGCGTGAGTTCTCAAATAAGGCTGCAGCATTGTGGATAGTGCGTCTCCATGCCTCCCGACGTGAGGCCAGGGCGTACCATTGTTGGTGATCAATTTGGCTGAACCTGAGATGTTGTTTCACGGAGTCCTTGCATTGCTTTTTTGTAGCACCCCTCTTACGCTGACCCGTGGCGAGTTCACCGTACAGTAGTATTTTTGGGAGGCGATGGTCCTCCATCCTAGAAACATGCCCTGCCCAGGGCAGCTGTGTTCTCAATATCATGGCCTCAATGCTGGTGATCCCTGCTTGCTCAAGGAGATACATGTAACCATAGTGTATTAGGCTCATATTTAGCTGAGTTAATTTTCCACCTTTTAAAACCACAGGTATTTGGAGCAGGGATATTAGGTATAAAAGCAATCTTCCCTTAACTGAAATTAACAAGATCTTGAAGAACTTGGAGAGCAAAAAACTTATAAAAGCAGTGAAGTCTGTTGCGGTGAGTAAGTGGTAATTTTGAACTGCTGTGTCTGTTATATGGTTGTTCATCAGGAGTAAATGAATATTCGTTATTCTAATAAGAATTTGGAAAGGTAGCTAAGTGTCATCAGACATAGGGCTACCTTCATTTGGCTGATGATGTTTTATAAAATCTGAAGGTGAGCTTGCTCAGAGGGATACTCTGCTAAGGGCTGTTTCATACTTTTACACTGTAGAAATTTGGGGTGTGACCCTGAATAGGCCTGCATCCCTTGAAAGGGAACTGCAGCTAATTCTGTCTTCAGCAGCATACCTACTGTTTGTATGGGTCTGTCTTTGTCCCAGAATGAATATGTTCTAGAATGAATAATTATTGTGATAGAATTTATGTAATTGTAACTGAGAATCATTACATGTATTCATTTTCAGGGGGCAGGGAATAATATCAGCAGCTTTCAATTTTTACAGACCCAGTGTCTACCAGTAGTTTGGAAGGCATTTTAACAATTCAAATCTATCTTCCTGATCTCTGGATCAGATCTAATAGGGAACAGAGATTCTGTTCCTGTGATACTTGCACAGAAATTGGGGGTATTGGTAGATACAGCTTGCCCTTTATTGGTGGGGAAAACTCTTTTTCAGAGTTCCATCTTCTAAAAGCTGAAAGTGCAGAAAGTCTGTCCTCCTTTGTAGCAGGTCATCCTCAGTCTGGGTCTCTCATTCTCTAAAAAACTCCTCACCCCTTTCTGAAAAGCCCAAACTCTAAAATAGTCAGAGCACAACCCAGTTGCAGATTGCAGCACACCAGAGCGCTATATTATGACATCTTTAGTATAAGCATGTTTTGTGACAAGTTTTTCTCTCCATTGGTGTGAGAGAGTGGACTTTCCCCTTTATCAGGCCTAAAAGGCATGGAAAATATATGGCCAATTTTTGCCACTCTTCCTTTGAATTTCTTTTCATGCATTGATCAAGAGAAGTCCAGTTTTTCAGCTCATTCATTTCAGATGATAACTTTTAGTTGTCTCTTTCTTGTTTTTTTTCCCTGTCCCTATTTTTGAAGTCTCATTTTTTATTTAAACAAGCAGTTTTTTCCTGACTCTGTTTCTGTTTTAGACTCTTTATGGCTCTCTGATGGCTCCAATGTTGGAAGCCTCCACCATAGGAGAATATCACAACATGTTAGACTAAGGCATGTGCAATGTTAGCCTACCCTGTTTTTCCAACTTGCACCTGAAGTCTGAGAACTGAACCCTTTGAAAGTTCAGAAGGAGATTGCAAAAAATGGGAAAGCAGGGTCCCCATGCAGCACTGACACTGTCACCCATACCCTGATCCATATGGGTGTCCCCAAGACAAAGCCCAATCCAGCAGAGTATGTATCATCTCCAAAGCAGAGTATGTATCATCTGCAGAAATATTCACAAGAATTACTTTTTTAAATCAAATCTGTCTCCCAGAAGGAAGGGGTTGGTGAGTTTTAGATATGCACAACCTGAAAAAGGGAGTAACTGGATACTGCTTATCAATGGAAATGCTAATGAGATATGCCTGAGTTATTCATGTGGTGCCTAAGGCCCAACAAACTTGTCAAAGGAGTCCCCCTGAAAGACATCAACGCAGCTATTATGTATGAGGCACCCACTGCACGTATTACATATTTGAGGGGTCATGGAGAGTGCAAGTACTCAAACATCAACATCCAGCTATCCCTAATATCTTGAACTGATGTGCCAAACATCCATCTTTATTAAAATGGACAATACCACAGTAAAAACTCATCACCGTTCAAGAGAGAAACTGGTTGTTGATTATTAATTATTATTTAAGCTAATTATGAAACAAACTGTAAAGTAATGTCATAAAATGTGTGTTAAATTTCAGTAGTCATAGAGACTATCTGTAAAAAGTTATCAAATGAAAGTGAGCTCTCCATACTTAGAGGTGACTACATTCCTAACATAGGTACTAGTCTGCTATCTATCACAGTCCTTCACATATGACTCCAAGGTGTATTGACTAAATCTTCAGGAGGTAATTCCTTCAGAATATATACCATTCATTCAATAGGCTTCCAAGAAGAAAGTGTATATGTTATACAATCTCCAGCCTGATCGTTCTGTGACAGGAGGAGCTTGGTATAGTGACCAGGACTTTGAATCTGAATTTGTAGAGGTGCTAAACCAGCAGTGTTTTAAGTTTCTACAGACCAAGGTAAGTAAGTACTCTCCCCTCTTGTTTTGTGCGTGATTCTTTGCTTTGGTAGCCTTTCCACCATTTTCTTTCACAATATTTATTGGCTGGCCAGGTTGCTTGAGCTGAGAAATAGGCAGGAACAGCTCCTGGAGCAAATTCTGTAGGGATGATTTTTTAAAGAATATCTTTAGATTGTAGCCAGTATTTTTCTTTCTATTGTAAAGGCTTTTTATTTTTATCCTTTCCATAAAATTGTAAGGGAGGGACAAAAATAAAAAATGCAACTGTATGGGAGCCTCCCAAATATGGTTCAGCAGTAATGAAACAAAGACCAGCACTTGATGGCTAAGGGACACATGGCCCATCACTGGAGTTTCCAGTGCTAAGAAGAAGGTGTAGTTCCATTTCAGTGGTGTGCCCATGTGCTGTCTTTTACTCTGCCATGTGTGAGCAAATGGAAGCCTTTCACTCTTCTGGGAAAAAGTTAAGTACCATTCTTATGACACTTTTACAGTAGCAGTGGAATCTGCTTACCAGCCCTGATGTGAGGATGGCTCAGCTGCTGTAGGTTGCACACATCAAACAGGTCAGGCTCTATACTCCCGCACTTGTGTAATAGACATTCTTTTGCAGTGGTCAAAACGTTGAACTGGAATTTCAAAGATCCAGGTTCAAGTGTTCATTCAGCCATGAAACCTATTGTGTAACCTTAGGCCAGGTGTTGTTTCTCAGTTTGAACAGAGTTGTGAGATAATATTGGTGCAGACAGTCATGCACATTGTCTTCAAGTCAGGTGAAAAGTGGGGTGATCTAGTGAAATAGATGTTTTAAAATGTTGGCTACAACAGCAGTGTTGAATTCTATTGTGGGGAGAAAGGCAGGATATAAATGCAGTAAATAAATAAAGGGGAAATTGTTGGGAGATTGCATTGACATCATGTAATCTGGAATTCCAATGCAATCATAATAATATTACTCAGAAGCTGTACTGAATTCAGTAAGTCATATTCTCAGGTAAGTTTGTGTAAGATTGTAGCCTTAATTCACTTTGTGGTGTGGAACCTTTGTTTAAAACATTCTGGTTAATACTTCCAGAAATTACTGTAAGCTACAAATATATCTTTTTTAGCAAATCTAGGCTGCTTGTTTTACTATACCTTTTCATCTATTTTATTTTTTAGGCTGAAGCAGCTCGAGATAGCAAGCAGAACCCTATGATACAGAGGAACAGTTCATTTGCCTCCTCTCATGAAGTATGGAAATACATCAGTGAGTTAGGTGTCAGTAAGGTGAGGCAATTTTAGGACTTATTTCTTTCATGTTTTGCTGTGACCACTACTGTGTGGTTTGCAAAATAATGGCTTGGTTACATTCTGGACTGTAGATAATTGGGTTTTTCATCTTCAGCTCATCTGTGCTGGATACTGTGTTTTTCACCATGATAACCTGGTCCCAAACCATCTAGGGCTTTAAACAGTTAATCCTACACCTTACACCATGAGGCCTCTGCTTGGAAACATGTTTCTATAAAATGAGTTCAGTGACCTTATTCTTTCATGCCTATCCACTTACTGAAATAAAAATGCTTCAGGCATTGAAGTTGATGAACTAATGAGGCATGTATAATGTTTAAAAGTGATGGCACCAAACATGTTTTTTAAATTTCAATTGTACAGAGTATAGCTGCTAGAATTCTTCTGCCAGGTTGCACAGGCTACCTATTTGTCCTTGGACCCGGTGTAAGGTGTAGGATTAACTGTTTAAAGCCCTAGATGGTTTGGGACCAGGTTATCAGAATGGAGTTAATCAATTGTGCTAGAGCTAGGTAGTCAGCTACTATTTTTTTCCTAGCCAGCTATAAGATCCATTCATATTACAGAACAATAAGACTACAATACACTACACAGTAATAACAAGAATTTCTAGAGCAAGCAGATCTTATGCTCAGAGTTGTGTTCATAAAAACAAAGCAGTTCTTAAACTTAAAGCTGTTCTTTGCAAATGATAGGAGTCTGAGCTTACTAAGTAGAAATTACTCCAGAGTAAACATGCATAGAATCAGAATGTCTATCACTGTAATTCCATGGCCTTTGGGTTGGGAAAATCTTCTTAGTGGTAATTCAGTATCAAATTGGTTTCCACTTTCTCTGGGAGGTCCTTTGTTAGGCATGGGGAGAATGAGTTGTATTCTAGTCATCACTCTGGAGATGCAAAGACATGTGATGTCATATCAATAAAAATATCTCCATTCTTGTAACATCTACAGTCCCTTCACAGCCTTGCCAAAGAGAACTTCTTCCTTCAAGCTTTAGCTTCTACAGCCCCCACGTATGAACTTCCATTTACTCTTTATCCTTACCTCCTTTATCCTTTCAATGGCTTCCTTTTTTTAAAAAAAAATCTCTTTGCTTTTCACTTTTGCTTTTCTATCTCCCTCATGGCATCTGGCAAAGGAGACAAGAGGAGGAATCCTGCAAAAACTAAGGCAATACCTCTCCCAAAGCCAAATAGCCTGTTTCTTTGAGAATGTCCACAGCTTCATGTCCCCTGCCTCTGATTCCAACACCCTAGCCGTCTGTGTTCTGGAGATTACTGCCACTGAGCAGCTGATAGGTGAGATGGCTGAAGTGGCAGTTATGCAGGTGGAGCTCCTAGCAACCACAGAGTATGACCTTGGCAGCACCTGTAGTTTAGCCTTGTCAGTAGGCAGAGTGCTAAGCAAAGCAGAAGCAAGCAATGGAGAAGGTACATCCTTGGCTTTTAGAGCCTTTGGGATGTCGCAAAGTGCCTCTTCCTCTGGCTGATTATCAATATGATATGGCCATTTTGGTCCATCCCTCCCTTTCCTCACTGCCACTAGTATACCAGTAATAACTGCCACTAGAACAGCTGGGAGTTCCACGTGGCTTAGCACTGGAACACAGACATTCTGGTCAGTGCAAATCTGGCTACAATTCCCTTAAGGGCCTAGTGCTTTTTTGGTCCTCAGACTAGGAACAAAAAATGGACTATACCACCTCCTGAAAAGAAGCAGGAGTAAGAGTTCCTAGACACCCCTAGCAGTCCTTCTGTTCCAGCAGGGTCTTCTCCAGAAGATGATCCTTCAGTGTTTGGTTCAGTTTCAGGGCTAAAGGTGCATTCATATCTCTTTGAGGAGGAAGTTCTTTGCAACTATTTCCCTCACTTGCCTTTTCCTCTTTCACACTGTTTCTCATGCCTGGGTTGCTCTTTGGAAGGTGTTTCAAGTTTGGTTATGGTTGGAACTGAAGGTGGAGCCAGAGGTCAACTATTTTTATTGACATTACATGTCCTTGCCTGTCCTAAGTGGCGACTAAAATATAACACATTTTCCCAGATGCTTCACTGAGGCCTCCCCAGAAAGAACTTTTATAGCAATTACCAATGTACACTTTTAAGAAGTTGTTTCTTTTGTCTATTACCTACAGGGTTGACACTCCAGATATTGGTGGAGTGCAGATCCCAGCAACCTTGACAATTGGCTATGCTGACTACAGTCTATAGGAGTTGCACTCCAACAAAATTTGAAGAGCTGTACACTCCCTTTCCCCAACTTATTAGTTGTTGTGTGCCTTCAAGTCGTTTACAACTTATTGTGACCCTAAGGTGAACCTATCACGAGTTTTTCCAAGGCTGAGAATGTGTGACTTGCCCAAGGTCACCAAGGTTTTCATGACTGAGCAGGGATTCTAACCTTGGTGTCCAGAGTTGTAGTCCAACACTCAAACCACTATACAATGCTGGCTCCTCTAAGTAACACAAAAATATGTAATTTCCTGCCTCATACACCCATGCAACATGCAGCACACCAGGTGGTATGTACTTGTGAATGAATAAGTGAGCATAGTCTAGTTTCTCAGTCCTTTCCTAATATTAGAACACTTCTGGATCAGACCAAAGGCATATCTAGTCCAGCATTTTGTTCCCAGGACCCTTTAGCGGGGGACTGTGTTGAAACTATTTTGAAAGTCCAAACAAATAGTATCTTCCAGGTACCTGCATCCATTTTTTTTTACATTATCAAAGAATTCTAAAAGGTTAGTGAAACTTGCCTTTACAAAAGCCATGTTGATTATCCTTCAGCAGGACCTTTAAAAAACCATTACATTTGCATTTCATCTTCAATGAATTCAGACTGGTTGGTACCTTCCAATTCTGTTTTGTCCTTACTCAAGATAAATGAACACTGGAGCTCAGATTGCTCTGTCCATCCTGTCCCATTTGCCAGCTTCTCTTTCCAGCCTCAGGAGAAAGGAAAATGCAATTAGGCTTGAAGGAACCAAAGCATCTTCTGTTCTCTCTCTTTGATTCTCTCAGCTTTGTTACTCTAATCCAGTTAATGCATGGGTATCTAGGGCTTTCTCCTTTGTCCTCACCCTCCAAGCCTTTTGGAGAAGGCACTAAGAGGAAGATCTCAGATAAAAAGAATGCTTCCGGACAAGTACAGCCATCCCTTCACATTCGTGGGGGTTAGGTTCCACAGACCCCCGCGAATGTGAAAATTCCGCGAATAATGACTGCCCTCCCCATCCCCCGCCAAAGCGACCACGGGGCCTCCGAAGGCCCCATAGTCGCTTTCTCCTGCCTCCCCACTCCCTCCCAAGGCCTTCATGGGGCCTCCGGAGACCCTCCCGAGCCCCGTGAAGGCCTCCCCGGCCTTCCCCCCTCCCTCCCAAGGACTTCACGGGGCCTCCGGAGGCCCCTTGTCACGGTTTTGGGAGGGCAGGGGGGCCCTCCCAAAACCGCGAATATGCAAAACCACAAATGCTAATTTCGCGAATGTGGAGGGGCAACTGTACAGTTGTCCCTCCATATCCACGGATTTAAGTATTCACAGCTTGAAAATATTATTTAAAAAAATAATAATCCAAAAAGCATATCTTGATTTTGCCATCTTATATAAGCGACACCATTTTGCTATGTCATTGAATATAATGGGACTTGAGTGGTACCCACATTCAATCCACATTGACCTGTATCACTTGTAGATTTAGGCAAATAAAAGAAAATGTTTCACTGTTTGGAAATACACTAAACCTTTTGTGGGCCTAGTGTTTTTCTGCCTTATTGTGCCAAGAGGTGTGATTGGCCATTTGGGGATATCCCCCACACCAACTTTCCCAGGAGACACAAGTTCTGAAGAAAAGCCTTCCTGGGCCTAAAATGGTCCAACCCTTCCTAATTTGGGGGCTTGGATAATTGAAAATGGAAGATGCAGCCCTCTGAGGTCCTGGGTATGGGGATGCTTCCCCAATCTTGTAAGGTCAATTACCTTTGCACTAAACAATAGTTTAGCATTGCAGGAATAAACTTACTAGAGTCTTTGCTTTGAGCACCCCCTTCTCAATTATGCACCAAGGGTGGAAATTGAAAGCATCCATCTAACTGTAGCTTGTCATTATATCCAACAAGGACAAATGGATCTTAGCTTGTTTCAATAAGCCACATCTTAAGACAAATAGGCTGGGGAGGGGAGAGGAGAGGGCTCAAGTACGTGGCTATATCTGAAATTGGGTGAGTGTAAAGTTAACTCACAGAATTTACTGCTACAGTATGTGGTGATTCCTTCCTGAATCTTCGTTTGCGAAGAAAAGCCAGAGAGAGATGTGGTGATTATTCTTTAAATTCATGGCAAATTCGTAGAGGGTAGGATAGATCCGTTATCACCTGTTATTTAAAATAGCTAAATAGAATTTTTATGTCTAGAGGCTGTATACCTTGAATGTTATTTTCTATGGAGTGAACTCTTAGGTACGGCACTGTTTATATCTGCTTGTGCAGTCCTAGGTTGCTTCAGTGGATGGACTTTATCATGGTTGAGATAGGAGAATGCCACCGTGCTAGAGATTTCTGCTTGGCTCCATGGCTCTTGAGGGTGCTTTCATTCTGTTCTGCATGCTACTTAACATCCAAATGAAGCTGTTAGGAGCTGTCATCCTGGAATTGGGCCATGCAGCTCTTACTCACTATTCCATCTGAATTGGGAGAGGTGGCAAATGTCGCACAGGTGTCTGGAGCATTGATGGGCTAGATGGGGGGCAACAAACAAGTTGGATCAAGATAAGATGGAGATGCTGTGGGTAGGTGGCTCTTAGATTCAGGAATCAGGAAGATTCTGCACTCAGAGAAGATGCAGTCCTATCCAGAAATAAGTCTGGATTCTTCCTTATGCTGATTAGAGCTACAGGTCACCTGAGTAACAAGGAGAGCTTCTGCCTTATTCCAGCTTGTCTGCCTGCTGTGATGGGTCCTTGTTCAGGAAAGCCTGGTTTCAGTTCTCATTGCTCTGAAAATAACAGCACAACTGCATTAATATAATGCAGTCTACATGAGGCTACCCCCAAATATGGCCTAAACTTTAGACCATATTTGGGGGTAGCCCCATGTAGACTGCAGCTGGTGCAGAATACACTAACCAGGTTGTTAACTAAAGCAGCAAAGTGTGATCACGTAGCACCAGTCCTTAAAACTTTACAGTGGCTGCTCTTGATCCACCAAGTTGTTGCTACTTGTATAACCCCCTAAATGAATTAGGACTAAAAGAACACCTCCCTCAGTACTAATCACTGTGTACTTTAAGATTTGCTGGGGAGCCCATGCTGTGATCTTACCAGTGGTTATAGCCAATGGTGTGATTATTTCAGACAGGGCCTTAGCAGTAGCAGCAACACCCTAGTTATATAATTCACTTCATCGGGAAGCGGGATTGGGTTCTAGACAGCAGGTAAACAGTATCTTCATCTGTAGTTTTAGGATTTATGTATGCATACTTTATTTTTATTTTTATTTTTGGTGACATTTATTTCTTGCCTCTCAACTCATTAGGACTCCCAAAGTGATGCACAATGGGTAAATCATATAAAACTGGTAAAAACAAGATGTAAAACTGGGAAAAACAAGATGTAATATGGCTGTGGGACCTTCTGCTTTAAGGCTGTGTGTTTTGTTCAATACTGTAAATTTAATTTGATAGTTAATATTTTTAGCTATTTTTATTAGCTATTTTTATTACTATTTTATTTCCAGGGCTGTTTACAGCCCTTGGAAGAAATGGGTGGTATATAGGAGAAAGAAATAATCTTTTCACATATGGCTTTGGATCTTTTGATAGCAAAATGTCTGGGTAATAAGTAAGTTTTCCCCAGCAGCTGTACATTCCTGCTTTTTAAATATTTCCAGTCATTCATTCGTAACAGCTTAGTTTTTGCTACTTTCACTTTTAATTTCTAACAGCAATAACTATAGTTTGCTTTCAAAATACTCATGTGCATTCCTTCCTTTGTTAAAAAATGCTAAACTCTATTTGTGTTTGCACACATTCTTCAGGTGGAATTGTCAATGGAGGACATTGAAACTATTCTAAATACATTAATATATGATGGAAAAGTGGAAATGACCATCATTGCTGCAAAAGAAGCAACAGCTGGCAGTGTGGATGGGCATATGAAACTCTACAGAGCTGTCAGTCCAATCATACAGCCCACTGGCTTAATTCGGACACCTTGTGGACTCTGTCCAGTAAGTTTCTCAGGAATAATATAATGAGGCCAAATCTTTAGTTAAAATTATTTGTCATGCTTATTTGTTAGTAGGCCTGCCAGTCAAATGAGAATGAAAAACTGACTAGCATATGTAGTAAATCATGTATGATGGTAACACTTTCAAGCAGGTAAAACTTTCAAGCAGGAATGGAACATAATTTAATCTAGGCTATGATGGTCAGGATAGTATTGTGAGTAAGACTATATGGCTTTATTAATGCTTGGTCCTATGTTATTAAATGCTAAACATGTTTTATAGTGTAAATGTATTTAATTACTATACCACTCTTCAATTAAAATGTTTTCGGAACACTTTACAAAAGTATCATAAAAATAACAGAAAAGTCAGAAAACAACAATAAACAATCCAGGAGACATAGCAACATCAGTAATTAAAAGCCTGAGAAAATGAAGACTGTCTTTGCCTGGCACATGCAGCAGCCAGGCAAACCTCCTTGGGGAGGGAATTCCAGAGGTGCACCACAGTCAAGAAGTTCCTACTCTTTTTCATGGTCTTTGGGTTACAGAACCTTCTAGAGCTGGAGCCTGATTTTTTTTTTATACAGTTCAGTCAGGATAGATACCAGAACGTGATTTGCATTCTGTACCAACAGAGTATACTGCATTGTCATCTAAGCAACATGGGTAGAACAGATATCTGTGGATTTGGGCATGAAAGAAAAAAAGGGAGAGTCTTCCAAATTAAATTGAAGTAAACTACTGTAACCTTGAATATCAACAGTGAAATTAGTGGCAAAAAGAAACAAACCTTTGTTGCAATGATGACCAAACCTGAAGATTACCCTTATCACTCCCACTTCACCAAATGTATCCAGACTTCTGATACCAAAGAAGTATGGAGGCATCCGGGGTTGGCATGATCCAAGGCTTCTCCAGTGTCCATTGTAGAGCATATGCACCCAACATATGCTCACTGTGTCATGGAGAAGGTTCAGTATATAGTAACCTATTCCGAAGGACAATTGCCAAAGAGATCTGTTTCTCACTACAGGATGTCTTTATGACCTTCATTTAAGGAGGAGAATATACTATGAAGTATATTTAGTTCAAGGTCTTGATCTAGAGATTACTTTCTACCATCATATCTTCCCATTCCTCCCTTTCCAGATATTTTGTGCAGTACTTGGAGTGTAAGAGAGTTTATATGGAACATTACATTGTATCTCCATGATCTGCATAGGACAGACAATCACAGACAGTCACCAAACCATCATATAAATAACCTGAGAGGAATGATCCTTGGTGTACCCAACAAGGACCAGACATGGTTGGGAACATTCCCACCATAGACACAGAAATCAATCATAATCACCACATTTTCAACCACCACAAGTGCCTCCTACATCGATGATTTCCAGTTCAACTTATGTACTTTGGTTTATGACTCCCAGTCTAATAATACAATGGCCACCAGCCTCTCTGTTCTGTCCTCAACAATTTTGTCTGTACACCCAATACAAGCTCATCCTCCAGTGCCCCAGACCATCTCAGTACTAACCACATAGGTAATGCTACCCTACTTGTGGAAACAGCACATTCTTCAGTACTTACACTGACACACATCAGCCTGGGATTGGCAGTTTAGCACAAGCCACTAGGAAGACCAAGCGCTGACCTGAAGACAACCAGTCCCAATAATTTTCAAAAGGATGACTATGAATCTGAAGGATGAATATGAAACTTTTCATCATCTGACAATACTGCCTTATCCCCAGATGTCCTAGTGGCCAATTAATGTCTCGCTTTTCCAACTGATGATGTCAAGTCATTTCTGAATCATATGATCATGGCACTGAAATTTTAAATCCAGAAGTTGAATGTCACCGACCCAGTCATCAAACAAATGCAAATTCAGAAAGTTGCACCTCTGTCCATCCCAATATTCTCATCTCCTTTATGCATGGTTAGGAAGCCTTGGCAAAGTACTGTCTCAATTCATTTGACATCTCAATGCATAGAGCAACTATTTATTTAAAAATCTGACCCCTAACTCTTTTATAGTAGAGGCATCTCAGAGCAAACTAAAAACCAAGCCCTGCTCTGCACTGAATATCAAAGAAGGCAGAAATTTGGATGCCATGGACTGGCTATCTCCTTACACAGTGCAAACTACCAAGCCTTCCTATGTGCATACCAACAAACTAGGTGAGAACATATCACAGTTTTCTTCAATCACTTCAGTGATTATCAAAAACAAGCTCATCAGGTTGTTGGCCACCATATTAATACAGCTAACTACATAGCAAATGGGGAGGCAGGCAACTGGCTCTTATGGCTTAGATTGGGGGTCAGAGTATACATGCAGACCTCCAAGGCTGCTTTTATAACTTCTATGGATCCCTCTTGCTCTGTTTGGGTATATGGCAGCAGATTTTTGTGTACATATTTCTAGTTGTGTGAGAAACTATGTGCATAAACAGGTGCTGTGTGTGTGTTTTGCCTGGCTGAAAGGACCCAGGTCAGAAGCAGAAGTGTATGCACTTAATACCAGTCAGATTGGTGCTTTCATCTGCAGTCGGTTGTCTTAGAGGCAGGAGGAGACATTCCAGTCATCTGATCACTCTCTTCCACAGCAGATGGTAAATTAACGTGTGTTCTGGGTTGCTGAGGAGGGCCTTTGGTCTTGGAAAATCCTGGAAAATGTACACTGACTGCTGTATGTACATAGAGCTGAATTGATCTTTTAGCAAATACAATAATCTAACTGTATTCTAACTTTATTCTCTTCCCAGGTTTTTGATGACTGCCATGAAGGAGGTGAAATATCTCCATCAAACTGTATTTATATGATGGAATGGCTAGAATTTTAGCAGTCAAAAGAGAGCCATCATCTGTGGCACTTTTTTGTAACTCAAGTTGATGAACCAGTTTGTGAAACCTTTCTTATTGGGGAGAGCATGGAGTATTTTTGAAAATGCTAAATCACTTTTGGAGGAGCTTTGGCATATGGTAAGGCAGGGATGGAAAAGTTTTGTGCTCCAAACATTTTGGGCCAACGTGGGCCAGTAAGGAATTGTGTGGATTGTAGCCCAAAACATCTGGAGAGGAAAGATTCCTCATTCTTGTCCATGCTACAGGAGTAAGCTCTAAAAATGTTTCTTGTATTAAACGTGCACAGGAATAATCAAACATAGTTATATGTTGCTGCTGGAAAGACAAGTTTTGTTTTGGCAGAATTAATTTGTACTTTGGTAAAATAAAGCTGTTTGTTGCAGTTGAACCACACAGTTCCCTTTGGGATCATACTGTTAAAAACAGCAGTGCATTTAAAAAAAAAAGATAGCCCTGTTTTTGGGGCTGGAAATCATAGCTACCAAACCACCCAGATGTTCTCCTATGCTAGCCCCTCATTAACAGTATTCTTAACCTCAGGACATAGGGTGATAAACACACACACAGTATATATTAAATAAATTCTTACTTTGAGGCATGTGAAATATTACTGTGTTCTGTAGGTTGGGACAAAACTGAAGCCTCTTGTTCAGTACAGAGTTTAATGTGATAAGTGGCAAAGGGTTGGACTAGATGGGTTGATTTTTTAATTAAAATTTCTAGACTTATAGATGAGTATATACAGTATTATTTAACACTGATATAATACATAAAATAAAGAAAAATATAAAATAATTTTATGAAGAAAATAGGACACCCAATACTGCATCTGCCCACCTCTGGGATTCTTTAAAAGCTGTCATTAGAGGACACTTCATAAAGGAAGGCTTCATCTTGAAAAAAGAAAAAAACAGACTTAAAATTAAACTAGAGAGGCAAATATAAGAATGATTGAAGAAACATAAGAAAACACGTGATGTGAGGGTTTAGAGTAAATTGTTCCAGAGAAGAGTAGAATGGGAAGCTCTAGAGGTGGATAGGATTAGAAAGGCTTTTATATATAGGGGTCTTATTATGAATATGATAATAAACATTCTAAATTGTTGTGAAGTCGAAGGCTTTCATGGCTGGCATCCATAGATTTTCCTTGGTTTTTTTCCGGGCTGTGAGGCCATGTTCTGGAATAGTTTCTTTCTGACGTTTCGCCTGCATCTGTTGCAGGCATCTTCAGAGAAAGATTCTCTGAAGATGCCAGCCACAGATGCAGGCAAAACATCAGAAAGAAACTATTCCAGAACGCAGTCTCACAGCCTGGAAAAAACCCAAGGAAAATCTAAATTGCTGGCTAGAGCAATGAAAAAAGAACCCCAAAAATAGTTAATACAGTACTCTTAAAGATGGGAAGGAGACTTGGTACCCTTCTCGAAAGGAAATTTGTAATATATGTAAAGAATATTGCAATAAGGGATGACTTATCAAATTTTCTGGACATTCTCTCCATTAAAAAGCTGGATGACAATCAAAAACATTTGTTTAAAACTCACCAATAACATGTCATGCCTCACCCTCTGGAGTCGGAAGATTCAGACGAAGGAGGCAGATTGCCAGGAATCTGCAGCTCCTGAAGCTGGGGGATTCTCTAAGTCAGATGACTGGTATGGCGGGCGGGGTTGAGACACATGGGAGTCCTGCTCCCAGCAGGAGGTTGCAGATATTGAGGGCCCATAGCTGACATTTCTCAGGTGACGAAGAGATTGTGTCATTCCCAGCAGTTGTTAAGTAAGAGACACTGACCTGATTAGGTACCTGATGTATTGAAACAGTTGTCCATAACTCTCATCTACTCCCTGGCAGCTTTGTTGCTCTCAATCCTTTTTTGACAACTAGCAGTACTTTTCGGTGTCCATGTTTTCCTGACCTCAGACTGGCCACAATTTACAACTCTTGTTTTCCTTCTTGCTGGCTTTGTTTAATTTGGACTGTGATGACCACCTTCTTGCTTCTCCGTTCATTCTGCTGGATACCCTGTGACTGACCTGGACTGAATTAACTACTCAGTGGCTCTTGCATTCTAACAACTGGATTCCTGATACACTTGCTGAATGGAGCATATTACATAACTGACCAAGAAATAATTTCAGTCATCCAGAAGTTTTAAAATGAAAGCATTGTGGTATGATGGCTTTACTGCCAACTTCTGTAAGAAATTCAATTTGGAGCTGCTTCCACATTTAAATAAGTTATATAATGATATAATTAAGGGAGATACAATCCCAGAAGCTTGGAAGCTTGCTTGGATAGTAGCTATACCCAAGTCTAAGGATAATTCAGAGTTAGTAACAGCCTACAGAACAATTCAACTATTAAACCAAGATTGTGAATTTTTAATGGGTATAATTATTGATAGACTCAATGTTTTTATAATTCAGTTCATGCATTCTGATCAATTTGGTTTTTATTCCTAGAAATAACATAGTTGATGCTGTCAAATAACTTTTAAACATAATACATTTTGCAAAAAAGAACAATACTCCAGTTGCATTGGTTGCCCTTATTGTGTGACTTCAAGTCATTTCCAACTCACAGCAACCCTAAGGTAAACCTTTCATGAAGTTTTCTTGGAAAGATTTGTTCAAAGGGGATTTACTTTTGCCTTCCTTAGAGGCTGAGAGAGAATGACTTGCCCAATGTTGCCCTGTGGGCTTCCATGGCTGAGTGGGGATTTGAACCCTGATCTTCAGAGTTGCAGTCCAAAACTCAAACCATCATATCCATGATGGCTCTTATTGGTTGCCCTAGATGCACTTAAAGCCTTTGATTGTATGGACTGGCAAGATATGCTTGAACTTTAGATGCATGAACATGGGGCAAGAGTTTGTGAATATGCTCCAGAAATATATAGAGTTTCACTCACTGTTGTGAACATTAGCGGCATTGACTATTGAAGATTTTCATTGTCCAGGGATACTTTCACTTTTGCCCTAGCATTGGAACCTTTATCTGAGCTAATTTACAGAGACCAGGACATTAAAAGTGTGGTAAAAGAAGAGGAATGCACAATTTGTCTTTATGCTTATGATGCCCCCCCCCCCGATGCCTGAAAAAGTATTTTAAAATTCAAAATGATTTTGGAGGGTTTCCAGGAACATCCTGGACTGAAAATCAACTACGGGGTATTAGCTGCTCAGCAGAAGAACAGAAACAAATCCAGATAATATGAGGCTTGTCCCTCAGATTCCCTTATATTAGATATCTAGATGTATCTATGACAAAAAATTTCAGTTGATACTTTGAAATTACAAACTGTCATATTCATATGTCAAACAGATTGAAAGAATGGTATGATTTAAAGCTGTCAGTATTAGGTAAAATAGTATTAATAAAATCAAACTGTAGATCCTTTTTCAAGCTATCCCCTTAAATTCTGAAATAAAACATCTGAAAAAATGGCAAATAAATATTGAAAAGTCTATTATGGGAGTGGGGGAAACTAAGATTTTTTAATGGGGTGAAATATAACCAAGTTAAAGTAGGAGCACTTGCAATTCCTAATTTAGATAAATATTAGTTGGCATTTCAGTTGGTACAATTTATTAAATATATCTATGATTCTATGACTATTAAATCTAATGGAACAGTTGCATGGGTTCAAAGGAAAAGGGATGGCATTCTAGATACAGCTGATACCTTTATCTTTCTACCAGCTATCAGGAAAAAAAATCAAACGAGATTGAGAATCCCTTTGTGTTTGAGATGTTCAGGATATGGGTTAATTATGTTAAAATATTTGCCCCACCTCAATCTCCTTTATGTCCCTTAATACTGTACACCCTAATTTTCAGCAAGATGATAAATTTAACCAGTTTGTTGTTTGAAACAAACAAACAAACCAATACTGTATAAAGGCTCAGAGAATTGTTTATAAATAATAGACCTTTTTCAGAAGAACAACAACCAGAAAAATTGGAAGAGTATACCCCTACTTGGTTGAACAAATTTCATGAACTCATGTTTGCTTCTATGGGTCCACACCTTGCTCCGTTACATTTGAGACAGATTGCCTTGATACTTCAAATAGAATTAAGGGACTGGCCTCTGAGAGTTATTAAACAATTACTGAGCTCACCTGTGGGTCCACCAAAGGATCTAAGAGTGCTTGGGAAGCTGAGCTTGGACTACAGATCAAGGAAAATAAATATAGATATGTCTCCCATATACGTTGCTGTCTGCAACAGTAAAGTGGGTTACTGTTAAATTGATACATCTTTGGTATTTGTGCCCCTAAAGACCACAGAATCAAGAATGATTTCATAGAATCATAGAGTTGGAAGACCTCAAGGGCCATCCAGTCCAACCCCTGCCATGCAGGAATACACAGATGTTGAAGGGGCTGTAATAATGTTGGCACATTGGAACATGTGTGACCTAAAATAATCCCATTTTGGCTGAAGGTTCTGGATTGAATTGACATAACTAATCAAAATATATGCTTTTAAAAAGCTTGACTGATTTTATCAATTTATGATAAATAAAATGAAAATGCCCTGTGCTGTATATAGCAAAGAAGGAGATAGCAAGAACATGGAAGAGCTTACAAAACTTGACCATTCATCACTGGTTAGACAGTCAGGACCTTCTCATTGTTAGAGAAACCAACACACAAAACTTCACCAAAATAGCTGGAGACACTTCTGAGACTACATGTCATCTGTATATAACATATATGACACATGCAAACATATAGACATAGTCCACCCCATAGAACCACATGATATTTTGGAGTCTATCATGATGATCACCTTTTGAATATTGATTATGGTCTGTTGCTGTTATTGTTTTTTATAATAATAGTCTGATTACAGTTTGAATCATGGAATGTTGTCTGTGGTGGGGCAGGGTGGGTAGAGGATAATTATGCTATGGAAACTGCTAATAAAAATTTTTAAATTCTTGAAAAAGAAAAATTTAAAACAACAGTAAAAAAATAATTTCATTTAGAAATTAGTCTTTATCTGTCGAACTAGGTTAATAAAAGGAAAGCTATTTAAAATGTGTCCCTGTTGGTTCTGCTGGGCCTCTAAGCACCGTTCAATAGAGTAGGACCCCCATATCCACTGATTCATTGTCCACTGATTTAATTATCCACGGGACACAAAACAGCACAGCTACCGTAAGTCTTCCTAGAAAATGTGTCCTCTCTAGCCATTTTCTAGGTCCTCCAAGGCAACTCTATAGTATTTTAAACCGGACGTCCCATTTTCAACAGTGTTGGCTATTATTCATGGTTTTCTGTATGCACAGGCCTCCCAGAACTGATCCCCAACGGATACAGGGTCCTATTGTACCATTGCCCACGGTATCCTTCTGGGCCACCTCTCTGGGATGGGACTTGGGGGCACTGTTATGCAATGGTTCTGGTCCTTGGAGGGGTGAACTCAGAAGGTGGTGCTGGGGGACCCCTGTTTGATGCCCTGGCTGTTGGCCTGTGGGGTCCCCCATGCTACTTAACATTGACATGAATCCCTGGGAGAGGTCATCTGGTGTTTGGCAGTACGGTGTCACCAATATGCTGGTGACACCCAACTCTGTCTCTCCATCTAATTCCAAGGAAGCTGTCTTGGTACTTAGCCAATGCCTGTTGTTGGTAATGGACTGGATGAGGGCAAACAGATTGAAACTTAATCCAGACAAGACAGAGAGGCTCCTGGTCAGAAAGGCTGATCAGGGAATAGGGACCCTGCCTGTGCTGGATGGGGTAACACTGAAATCTCAGGCTTGCAGCTTGGGTGTTCTCCTGGACTCATCTCTGAGCCTCGATGCCCAGGTTTCAGCAGTAGCTGGGAGTGCATTTGCACAATTAAAACTAGTGTACCAGCTGCACCCATTCTGTGAGAAGTCAGATCTGGCTATGGTGACACATGCCTTGATAATATCCCATTTGGACTACTGTAATGCACTCAACATGGGGCTGCCTTTGAAAACTGTTCATAAACTTAAGCGGGTCCAGAATGCTGCAGCCAGAATGCTGACTGAGGCCAGTTATAGGGTGCATATAAATCTCTCTGGCTTTTCTTCGCAAACGAAGATTCAGGAAGGACTCATCCCGCGCTTTCTGCAAGCACGCTGATGACTAAAAAGGCCAATCCGAGATAAACAAGTCCGGTTGCAAAAAGCACAGCAGAAGGTCTCCTTGGGTGATGTTTTTGGGTTGTGATTCTTTCTGCGTTGTCGTTTCTCTTCAAGACTTGTTCGGTGTGAGTTCTCAAATAAGGCTGCAGCATTGTGGATAGTGTGCCTCCATGCCTCCCGATGTGAGGCCAGGGCGGACCACTGTTGGTAATCAGTTTGGCCGAGCCTGAGATGTTGTTTCAGGGAGTCTTTGTATCGTTTTTTTGGAGCGCCCCTCTCACGCTGACCCGTGGCGAGTTCACCGTAGAGTTCTCTACAGGGTCGGCTTGCATAGTTGGGGCATATATACTAAAGAGAACAACATGTGGGAGGCGTAAGGAAATAATGCGATCAGAGTGTCCTGTTGGCAAGGTTTTGAGTTTGGAGGCAATGGAGTTTTTAATCATAAAGTCTACTCCTGAAAGATGTTTTTCACTTTTGGGTTTGCCAGACCAGTAAAGTGTGTAGCCGGCGCCATGTTCTTTAAGGCTGCCTTCCTCACGGAAGCGAACTTCACTAAGAGCTCCAATGGCTACTGGTTTGTTTCCTGGCACAATTCAAAGTGCTGGTCTTGACCCTACACGGCTTAGGTCCACACTATCTGAAAGATTGTACCTCCCTCTATGAACCTGCAGGGGTTTTAAGATCTGCAGGGAAAGGCTTTCTCTCGTTCCCACCACCATCACAGGCTCACTTGGTGAGGACATGAGAGAGAGAAGGACAGGTTGCTTACCTGTAACCATAGATCTTAGAGTGGTCTTCTGTGAATTCACAGTTGGGTTATTACTGCGCCTGCGCAGTGCATACGGAACCTTCTAGTATCGCTAGGCAGAATGTGCATAGAAACATTTTTGGTGGTAACTCCGCCCATCCTAACGGTCCCTTATAAGGGCTTCCCGCCTAAATCCCCTTAGTTCCTTGAATGACGCCGCAATTAGCAGCACCAGGAACATTAAGCACATCTGTAGCAATAGGACATAGAGGGGAGGATGGGCGGGTCTGTGTGAATTCACAGAAGACCACTCGAAGATCTGTGGTTACAGGTAAGCAACCTGTCCATCTTCTTCGTGGTCTCTGTGAATCACATAGTTGGGTAGATTAGAAAGCTTTACCCCTGGAGGCGGGTATGTCCCCTATATTAGGGAAATATCTACCTCCTTTCCTTTATTATTACTATTATTATTATTATTATTATGACTATTATTACTGTTTGCACATTCCACCAATAACTCTTATATCAAAATGCAATGAAGCAAAGTCTAATATATATCAAAACAGTATGGCAACACACATTAAGTCCCATATGGAGGGCACTCACTTATTGAATAGAGGACAGGAGTACTGCCCTCCCAAAGGCAGCCTCGTTTCTAGAACGAGAGTCCAGTCTATAATGTGAAATAAATGTCAATGGATAAGACCAGGTCGCAGCTCGGCAGACGTCCTCTAAGGGCACCCCTGAGAGGAATGCAGTCGAAGCGGAGACAGCTCTCGTAGAATGTCCACGAACCCATGGAGGCAATGGCTTCTTGGCCAGTTCATAGCAGAGAGCGATGGTCGATGTCACCCACTTCGAGAGACGCTGCGACGAGATTGGAGCAGCCCGCTTGGAGTCGGCATAGGCAAGAAAAAGCTGGGGTGATTGACGAAACGGAGCAGTCTGTTGAATATAAAAGGCAAGGGCCCTCCGGACATCCATAGAATGGAGGGTCCGCTCGAATTCGTCCTTCGGATCCTGCATCAAGGCTGGCAGGACGATGGACTGATTAATGTGAAAACTGGAAACCACCTTAGGAAAGGAGGAAATGTCTGGCCTCAAGACTACCTTGTGCTTATGGAAACAGGTATAAGGAGGGTCCGACCGTAGAGCACAGAGCTCACCGGCACGTCAGGCAGAGGTGATGGCAATAAAGAAGACAGTTTTCCAAGTGAGAAGCCGCAGGTCGGTTGTAGCAAGAGGCTCGAAAGGTCTCCTCACCAACTGCGAGAGGATGAGTTCAAGGCTCCAAAGCGGCACAGGATCAGTCACTGGGGGGTGAAGGTTAACGTACCCCTTCAGGAACCTCTTCACTATCAGATCCTGAAAAGGAGACGGGCGGTTTCGAGCTTGGAACTCCACAGAGATAGCCGCCAGGTAGCCACGAATGGATGATACTGAGAGCCCCGACTTCGAGAGTTCGAGGGAATTGGAGAACCGTCGACACTGAGCAGGTTCAAGACTTATTCCTCTGTCAGCTAGAAACTTCTCAAATCTAGTCCATTTATACAGATAGGCCCTACGAGTAGACGGACGTCGAGCAGCATCCACAACCTCCTGGACTTCCTTGGGTAAGGAGGGTGGTACGGGATCATGGCCGAATCCGCCAGGCTGTCAGACGTGTCGAGGTCGGGATGTCTGACCCTGCCCTGTTGAACAGTGAGAAGGTCCGGCCAATCCGGAAGGCAGAAGAAACATCTCTTGGCCAGGTGAAGTAGCGGTGCAAACCAAGGTTGTCAGGGCCACCAAGGTGTGATCAGAATAGCGTTCGCTCGATCCCGACGGAGCTTGGCGACTACTTGCGTCAACAACGGGATTGGTGGAAACAGGTACAGATAGGGTCCTCCCCAATGGAACAGGAATGCATCTCCCCTCGGATCCTTGTGTCGTGTCCTGGAGCAGAATTGGTCGCATTGCCTGTTCTGAGCTGTCGCAAAGACATCTATTAACGGAGTCCCCCAGAACTGGAAGAGCTGTGTTGTTACCTGCCTGTGGAGCATCCATTCGTGGACGTTGGAATTGGAACGGCTCAGTCCGTCTGCAAGAATATTCTCCTCCCCTGGGAGGTGGATGGACTGAAGAGAAACATTCCGTTCCATGCACCAGTCCCAAATCTGTAGGGTGAGGTGTAGGAGCTGAGGAGACCTGGTACCCCCTTGCTTGTTGAGGTAGTACATTACCGTGGTGTTGTCCATGACCAGAAGGACAGTCTTGTTCCGGACAAACACCTCGAAGGCTCGAAGAGCTTTCTGAACGGCCAAGAGCTCCAAAACATTGATATGCAGCTGCCTTTCTTTGGAGCTCCACAGACTCTGAATCTTGTGCGGACCCAGGTGCACCCCCCCCACCCTAGCAGGGACGCGTCCGTCGTGAGAGAAGCAGTTGGTTGAGGAGGATTGAAGGGAAGGCTGGAGAGAACATTCTTCGGTACGAGCCACCAGTCGAGCGAGCGTGGCACTGGTCGAGGCATCGTTAACAGTTTCCTGGGAGAGTCCCGAAGAAGATCGAAGACACTCAGGAACCATTGCTGAAGCGGTCGGAACAGGAGCCTGGACAGAGGCGTGACTGATGTGGTTGCTGCCATGTGTCCTAGTAGGACTTGGATGTCGTGTGCTGGAACCCGCCGAGACCGTCGGCAGCGATGGATCAAGCATCGAAGGGTGTCGAACCTGTCTCTCGGGAGATACGCCGCCGCAGAGATGGAGTCCAGTCGAGCACCAATGAATTGGATGGACTGAGCAGGGTTCAGTTGAGATTTTTCCATGTTGACAACAAGTCCCAGGGTGTCCAACACATCTAGGGTATAAGCGATGTCCTTCTCGAGCTGGGATTTGGAGCTCGCAACAAGTAGCCAGTCGTCTATGTAAGGAAAGACAGTGACTCCATGCTGTCGAAGATATGCAGCCACCGCCGCCATGCACTTGGTGAAGACTCTCGGTGCCGTGGACAGTCCGAAGGGGAGAACCCGAAATTGGTAGGCCACTTCTCTGATCTGGAACGCTAGAAACCTCCTGTGCAAAGGATGGATCCCTATGTGGAAATAGGCGTCCTTCAGGTCTATGGACACAAACCAGTCCCCTTGTTGGAGGAGGGGAAGGATAACCGCCAAGGTGGTCATTCTGAATTTCTTTGGGATGATGTACCAATTCACTCCTCATAGGTCGAGGATGGGACGCAAGACGCCGTCCTTCTTCGGTACGAGGAAGTATGTTGAAAAGAAACACAGATGGCGGTATTCGGGGTGCATAGGTTTGATGGCCCCTTTTTGCAGCAGAATCTGAACCTCCTCAAGAAGGGGAGAGGAGGGCGGCGTTATTCAGATCCGACCTGTTGGAGGCAGTTCGTCGAACTCAATCCAGTAGCCCTGTTGTATGATTCTCAATACCCAGCGGTCGGATGTTATTAGGGACCAGGTGTCCTGGAACGACGACAGGTGGTCTCCGAACAGGGGGCTCTAAAAGAAAGGGAAAACATCAACAAAAGTGAGAGAGGCGCAACACTCAGAATCTCCGTCTGCTTTGTTCCTTTGCTCCGTGCTTCAGTGGGGCCCAATACCGGGAAGCTGATCCCTGGCTCCTCACCGATGAGGTGGAGGACATCAGTTATTGAAATCGGGACCTTCTAGACGGCTGTGGAGTGGTACTTCTATAAGATTGGGGATAGGACGAAGTATGCCAAGCGGAGCGGTATCTGGGGCGATAGGCAAAAGATGAGGAGGAAGGCATACCGTACTTCCGCACGGTGGTCCTCATCTTCTGTGTAAATTCTAATTTTTCATCCGTCGCCCCATTGAAAAGCCTCGACTTGTCGAAGGGCATATCTTCAATAGTTGCAGCCGCTTGTGGAGATAGCCCTGAGGATCTTAGCCAGGCATGTCTGCGCAATGCGATGGAGCCGGCCACTGTTTTGGCCGCACAGTCAGCCACATGTCTCGCCAAATTCATCTGTTGCCCGGCCAACAGTTGAGCCTCGGTCTGGATGGCCACCGCGAGTTTCCGGCGCTCCTCGGGCAAATCCTGAAGCAAGGGTGACATACGCTCCCAAAGTACCTGTTGGTATGCACCCATACAGGCAGAATAATTAGCAATTCGAAAGCTGAGCCCAGCCGCCGAATACATCTTTTTGCCCATAATGTCCAGTTTCTGCCCCTCTGGATCTGAGGGTGTAGATTGAGCTCGACGTTGCCTACGTGGCTGAGCCGCCTCCACCACCACCGAATTGGGTTTTGGGTGTTCTTGCAACCAATCTATCCCCTCTCCAGCCACTTTGTACAATCTGTCGATCTGTTTAGAAGTTGAGGGGATGGACGATGGGTTTTCCCATGAGTTCTGGGTTAACTTAAGCAGAGACGGCAGTACCGGTATATGAGCCACCAGAGGAGCCCTCGACTTCAGGCGTTGAGAGATGGGGTCGATTGGTTCAGACTCCCGCTCCGTCAGTTTTAGGTCCAAGGCATTAGACATCCTGACTTTTTTTACTGTGTATGTTTTAATTGTGATTTTAATTGTTTTGTGAACTACCTTGGGTCCCACTTTGGGAGAATGGTGGCATAGAAATTGCATAAATAAATAAATAAATAAATAAATAAATAAATTTTCTTTAGCACAGAAACCTCTCTTATCTACTTATACATAATTTATCTCCCGGAACAAATATTGGAAATTCACTTTACATTTTTTTAAAATTTCTCATTTTAAAAAATGAGAATGAGATCAAAAATAATCAACAGAAGGAAATACTATTAGCTAGTATTAGCTAGTTTTCCAAGCTGCTCAAGAAACCAATCATGTTTAGTTAATTCAGTATCCTATCTAAGAGTGTTTCATGTAGACCACTTGAGAATGGAAGTCTTTTGTGTCTGAAGCCCACCATTGAAGGCTGAAACACAAATCTGTATTCATAATTCCATAATGCTGCATTGCTTTATCAGAAACATGCATGGTTAAGCATAGCTGGACTGGGATATCCATGGAATGACAATGTCCTGATATATTGATCAAAAACAAATACTAGTTGGTAATGAAATGAACCAAAGTAAAGCCATCTTTGCTGAGAATGCTAAAACTGTGGTAGACCTTGACTGTGTGTGAGAGATAGTAACAACTTAGAAACTGCTAGGAGCTGCAGTTCCCAGCAGAGAGGAATGTACTGTATCTTTTTCTGTAACATTAGCCTAGCCTGATGTAGGAGGCGTTATGTAGACCATTGATATGAATGATCAATTGTCTTACTGATGTGTTAATTGAAGTTTGTTACTTAAACTGGATGAAATAATGAGAACCTTTCTAACAAGTGTACAGACCTAGGAGCTGGGTCTATAAAGTCATAGCCTCCAGCTAATAAAGTTGTTCTTCTCTGCCAGCACCTGACACTGACTGGGTGGGTCTCTGTTCAAAGGTAAGAACCATCTTTGGCCAAAGCTAGCAGATGTCTTTATACAGGGATTCAGGATCCAATGACTAGTGTTTTGCCAATAGACTTTGGGTCTGCAAATGGGGCTGATATCTTAGTTCTCTCTCCACTGCTAACACCATATGGGAGCCCTGGTGGCACAGTGGTTAAATGCCAGTACTGCAAGCCACAACATTGCAAGTTTGATCCCAAGGGCTCCAAGGTTCACTCAGCCTTCCATCCTTTCATAGGTTGGTAAAATGAGTACCCAGCTTGTGGGGGCAATTAGCTAACACACATCAGAAACCACTTGGAGAGTGTCTAGCATGCGATAAAAGCAGTGTAGATGTGTAGGTGCTATTGCTTAACAGTTTGTAAGCCACTCAAAGCCTTCATGGCTGAATAACAGGGTATAAAAATAAATAAAATACATAAATATGGAGAGGTTGGATGAGGCAGCTGCCTTAAGCAGTGGATCACCAAACATGGTGATTTTACCACACTCCTCTGTCCTGGAAGAGCACTTGACTTGTTCTAAATGAACCCTAAAAAATAAATAGAGCTTTTCCAGAGGCATAGGTTTGGGAAGATTGAGGATTGCCTCCTAGTCTAGGCAAACAGCAGCAAAAGATGGAAAGTCCCATACATATAACTTATAGCAAAGGAACGTGTAAGTAACTAAAGAAGAAAAGCCCACTCCCTTTATGTGGATTCTTTCTTAATATAAAGTCCCTATACCATTCCAACTTCCCTCTGTTTCTCTCTTCATCATGCTGTCAGGAAGTCATCCCAATTAAGTCATTTCTGTACTGATTGATTGTGCTGTCACTATAGAGAACAAAAAACAAATCTTAAATATTAGAGAGACTAATGGCTTATTCATAACATTTGTATAGGATAGGGTGGCCAAACTTGCTTTAATGTAAGAGCCACATACGATAAATGTCAGATATTTGAGAGTTGCAAGATATGAACAAATACAGTTGTCCCTCAGTATCCACGAATTTTATATCTATGGATTTAAGTATTCGTGGCTTGAAAATATTCTTTAAAAAATAATAATCCAAAAATCAATCCTTGATTTTGCCATCTTATATAAAGGACACCATTTTGCTATGGCATCACATTAATGGGACTTGTGTATTCATGGATTTTGGTATCCATGGGGGGTCCTGGAACCAAACCCCGTGGATACCAAAATCTGTGAATACTCAAGCAAAAGGTTATAAAAAAAATTTAGGAGATTTATATGATGGAACTGGGAAACCTATAGAGGAGAATGAGTTAACTTATTTAATTGGTACTCAATATTTGCTTCAGGTAAGAGGAATTATAAAAATTTTGCAAGAATTAAGATTAACTGTTAAGGAAGAAATTACACCATTAGAGGGAATAATGAAAAGAAAATTAAACCAGGAAAAAGGCTTAATTGGCAAAATACATAGGGTTATGTTAGAGACTAAATTTAATATTGAAGAGGGTTTGATAGCCTGCTGGGACAAAGATTTAATAATATCTAAAGAGGAAATTAAAGTATGGACTCAAGAAATAGTAAAGAATAAAAACACAAAAGTAAAAGAACAACAAATAAAACTGATGGGACGGTGGTATAAAACACAACATCAACTATCTTTTATAAATGGTAATTGTTCATCAAATTGTTGGTAAGGCTGTGGTATTAAAGGATTCTATATTCATATGTGGTTGGGTTGTCCATTCAGAAATTTTGGAGTGAAGTAAATAAAGAAAGAAATGGCATACTAGGGAAAGATATACAGCTCAGTAAAGAAAACAGTATTACACTTAATTTGAGTAAAATGGGCCTGAATAAGAATGAAGAGTATGTGACAAAGCAAATATTAAAAGCAGCACATGCAGTTATTGCCCTTGGTTGGAAAGAAAAATCCAAGTGGTGTAAATCAAATCTTGAAAAATATATAGCAAAATTTCTGTTATTTGACTTTTATAGAGAAAGAAGACTGAAATATATAGAACAGATAAAGGAAGAAACCTGAAACAATAAATGGAAAATGGTGATTCAAAAAGTTAATGAACAAGAGGGGAGTAGCGCAATAACCAAAGTGAGTGCAACTATTACCCATATCATGGAAAATGTATCATGAAGACTTAAACAGATACATCCTCTGTAAAGCTGTTGAAGATGGTGGGTGGGAGGGAGGGAGGGAGGGAAGGGAGCAAACAAAAAATGTGATTATGTAATGGATTGTAAAATATTTAATAAAAAAATTAAATATATATTTTTAAAGGATATTTTCAAGTCGTGAATACTTAAATCCATGGATACCAAATCCATGGATACGGAGGGACAACTGTATACTGATAAAACTACATTTGCCCTGGAATGCTGCCAAAATTTTTATTTTAAAATTGTGAATGTATTTTGCATAAGGTGAATTTTGAGAGTCTAAATTAAACTTGACCAACATTCACACTTCTACTTGTTGGTTCAGGTTGTTTGTCTGTCTCTGTCTGCAACTCCCATGCCATCTGGAGGTAACTTTCCCAAGGTGGGTAGCAGCTGCTGTTGCTGTTGCGGAACTATGGAAACAGGAAGTCCATTTGAAGAGAAATTGTGGAATTGGGAAGGAAATGTGTGAATGCTTTAAAATCATTTGACTCCCTGTTCTGAACCCCAGAAGCAATAGAAATTATGAAACTTTGTTTGGAACCTGGTATCCAGCTCTGTGCTATGTTTGTTTTCTAGTGTTATGTCTTTAAACCTCTTTAAGAAATGCAAACCAAACTGAAGTTCTAATGGGGATGTGCTGTTTTGCAGTACCTCCCTGCCCCCGCTCCCCATCTATCATATAATTTTATTCCTAGGGCCTAAATACCTAAAGGCACCAGATCCTGTCTGATCTTGGAAGCTAAGCATGGTCAGTCCTCGTTAGTACTTGGATGGGAGACGGCCAACAAATAACAGATGCTATAGCATCTGAGGAAGTATACCAAGGACATTTTCTGACGCCTCTTGCCGCGCAAGCAGCCTCCGGAGCAGTAACAAGGGGTCCATTTTGCAGCCTCCGGAGCAAGGGGTCCATTTTGGACGATGCCGTTTCTCTCTCGGGGGCGTCCGTGAATGTTGTGGCTAGCACTGAAGGCGGCCGCGCTGTTTTTGTGAAAAACAGCGCGGCTGCCTTCAATGCTAGCCACAACAGTCACGGACGATGCCGAGAGAGAAACGACGGCATCCAAAATGGACCCCTTGCTGCGTAGCAGTCTCTTTACTGCTCCAGAGGCTTCTTGCGTGGCAAGAGGCGTCTGAAAATGTCCCAGGTCTATGAAAACTTATGCTACAACTTCTTTCTCCAAGTTAGTCTCTAAGGTGCTACAAGATCCCTTTGCATACAGGTGCTGTAGGCTATATTTCAAGGGAAGGAACTGGCAAAACCACCTCTGAGTATCTGGAAATGATGCCTTATGAGGAGAGACTTAGGGAGCTGGGTATGTTTAGCCTGGAAAAAAGACGGTTAAGAGGCGATATGATAGCCCTGTTTAAGTATTTGAAGGGATGTCACGCTGAGGATGGAGCAGGCTTGTTTTCTGCTGCTCCAGAGACTGGAACACGGAGCAATGGGTGCAATCTCCAGGAACAGAGATTCCACCTCAACATGAGGAGGAACTTTTTGACAATAAGAGCTGTTCAGCAGTGGAACACACTCCCTCGGAGTGTGGTGGGGTCTCCTTCCTTGGAGGTCTTTAAACAGAGGCTGGATGGCCATCTGTCGGGGATGCTTTGATCATGATTTCCTGCATGGCAGGGGGTTGGACTGGATGGCCCTCGTGGTCTCTTCCAACTCTGCAATTCTATGATTCTATGATTCTATTGCCTAAGAAAACTATGAAATTCATGAGGTGTCTATAAATCAACAGGTGACTTGAAGGCACATACAGTACATGCACTATTTGAGTTATGTTAGAGCACCCTCTGCTGCCCAACCTTTAAAGATCTCAATTCATATAAAGTCTCTTTCCGCCAAAGGGGTTTGTTGGACTTCAAACATTTTTTGGAGACAACAAGACTGTTGTTAAAAATAATAACAGGTTTTAATCCCTTAGTTCTTGCTGCTAAACAGAAATGAGATTTGAATGTGCACTTGACATAGTAATCTCTTGCTTGCCCTTGTCTTTCCTCTTTTGTAGACTCCCCCACTATCAACATAGGAGATTTTCAGACAACACTATTATAGTGTTACTATTCCACTTTATTTGTTCTGGCTTCCTCCTGTTGAATCCTGGGATTTGCAGTTTAGGGAGGGGCATTTACAACTCTCAGCCAGAGAGCTCTTAGGCCCCCCTAAACTACAAATCCCAGAATCCCACAGGAGGAAGCCAGAGCAGTTAAAGTGGAATAGTAACACAATAACAATGTAGTCTGAAAATCTCCATAGACTGTACGATGTTCCTTGGGGTAGAGACATGGCTTTTTTGTTGCTGCCATGCATACAGTAGCTGTTGCTCTGAAAACATGCAAACACTGAAAATATATGCAACACTTACTTTGTTACTGCTGGGATCTCCAAAAAGATTTGTGAAACTGTCCCCCTTTTCCTTGTGGATGGTATAAGATTGTCTCCCTTATAGTCACTAACAGTGGGAATGGTGGGAGCAAAGGTGAAAGCTCAAAGTTTGTAAAGTCAGATGTCAGTTTAAGCTACCAGGTTGGGATGTTTCTGGGGCATTTTGCAAGCAAAACCAGAGTGAAGAGGCTGGAACAGAAGTGCAGGGTAAGAGAAGCCCTGGTAAGGTCAAAGGTGAAAAGTGAGGGGATGGAAGTAAGGTTGCCTTTGCTTTCATGTTAACATGAAATAATGCTTCTCTCCATGCCATACAGTCTTTTGCAAGTCAAGCTGCTGGTTGCAGTGTTGGAATCAACTGGCAACCATATGGGGGCATTCCTAAAGCCTGTGCCAAGTAGATCAAACTGATTTCCTTGTTTTGGCATGTCCAGGTCAAGCGTTTGGGTTTGTCATTTCACTCTAAGTCTCAGTGTTGCTTGTTGGATTCAGGTGGAGCCATTCATTTTCCCAGTTCCCTTGCAACCCCATCTAGGCCAAGCCATTGTACAGCTGGTCTCTTGCCTCCCCTTTCCTGTAGGTGGGGTTTCCCTAGGAAATGGCTTGGCAGGAAACTGAATGAAGTAAAGGGGCCAGACTGCACACATTATTATGCCCTTACTGAGGCTCCAACAAGGAGGGGAGGCTTTGGAGAGCACTAATAAGAGGAGTATTAGACTATAGCTACTGTTATCTAAAGAGTATATTCTTCCTGAAACAAGGAAGCTGGAAGGAAGAATAAAGGAGGCTCCAGTGTCATCTTGGAGTTTTAAGTCTCTTTTTTCAGAGAATGGCTACGGATAGAAGGGCTTAACTGTGCTATAATGTCATTCAGATTAATGTTTTCAGTGTTATACATTCCTATATTCTGTTGGTGGACTGTCAAAAAGCTGCTACTTTGGCAGATATTATCAAGTGCTGGAGGAAGTGTAGGCTGTTAATGTGTTGAGGAGACTATCTGAGTAATTTCCTGGATTTAGGAATTCTGGGTGATTGGAACTTTCCAGGTACTTCGTTCTTCTGCGGTGTTTCCTCTCTGGGAGAACTCTCAAGATGGTTTGAAGTGGCTGAACAGATTGCAGCTCTGCCACCACGGATACACCTGAGTTATTTTGTACAGTGTTCTTGCTTCCAAATATTTAACCTTGCTCCATGTGGAATTCATGTTTTGGACATCAATGACAGTTTGCCTCAGTTTCCCCAAATGGCACTGGAATTAGAGTTATGAGAAAGTGTGTTGTTGGACTGAGCCCTGGAGCCAGATGCTATCTCTAATGCCTTCTGTTCCTGTTCCTACACCCTGTCATCCAGTGAGAATTTTGCTTTGGAAGTAACAGCTGGTTATGATGAAACTTGCTGGGCAAAGCTGGTGGTAGTTAAAGAAGTGGACTGGGAGCTCTACCCTTCTGATGCAAGCCAGAGACCATGATGTTAATCCCATCCCAGCATATTGCAAGATTTTGGTAAGTGGGCATGTCATTGATAATACTTCTAATATTCAAGTCACCCTGCCTGGATAGACAGCTATCAAAAAGTTAACCCAAGGACAGATTTGTTGTTCTGGTGACTGTATTTGACCCTGATTCAGGCAATTATGGGCACGTAGATTGCTTTAGTGGGTAAGGTGGTGAGCATTTTACCTTGAGAATGGTCAATCTTGATAGTTCTAAATTGTTGAGAAGTACTCTCTTAGACAGGAAAGTTTAGAGCAGCACAATCTGATGTTGCTAGTTCTGGATTAGGAGACCCCTTGCTTGCTGCAACTAGACACTTTGCTGTCCACATCAGTGACACTGATGACAACAACTCCTGCTTTGAAACAAATCCTTATGTTTCTGTTAAGAATAATGAAACTGCTTCTGTTTTGTTAGTTGTCAGTGCCCAAGATGCAGAAGCAGGTAGTGGGAAAGTCTGGGTCCATACAGCATTCAAGGCTAAGAAGATCTCTAGCTTTGACTTAAAAACATAATATGGGACAGCCTAGGTTATCATCCAATGTTTCTGTGAAAGTCAGTGTGCCTGATGTTAATGACAGCTCCCCAGTGGTAATAAAGCCAGTGCTCAAAGGTGGAGTAATTGCCATTTATGTGTGGATTCTGACATGGGTTATGTTCTGGTACACAAGGAATAAGGTACTGTAGTCTGAACTAACCTCCTCAGCTAATGCTTCCTTTGCTGTACTTGCAACAGATGTGGATTCTGGCCTAAATGGAGCATTGCTGTACAACATCCAAAATGCCAATGAAACTGGCATCTGTGTTCTTAATTCCCAGTCTGGGCAGCTTTATCTGAATATCAGCATTGCTAGAAGCCTTGTAGTGAATGTGACCTGAAACTTCCTGCGAGTGACCAAGGGGCTGTACTGCTCTGCACCAGGTTTGTGGTGAAGATAATATTTAGTAGACATTGTGAACACATGCTTGATTCTTTTCCTGTATCCCAGCCTGTCTGTAGTGGTTGCTTCCCTTTTCTCTGGTCAACATGGGCTTGATTATGTCTGTGTGTAAAAGGGAGAAGCATGGTACTATGGCATACAACTGCCGGGAAGCAGAGCAAGTCTACAGCCAACAGCTGCTGAAGAAGCCCCTCAAACCCATTGAGAAAGCAGACATCTATATAGTGCCTGTAATAAGGCAGGTTGGTGCTAAACAACCACAGGCTAAGGTGGAGGCTTTGCCAGAAACTGCTTGGACTGATTGCTTGGGAAAGACATGCCATATGACTCCAACTCTATACAGGACCCTGAGGAATCAGCAAAACCAAATCAGCTTTGTTGATCAAAGTGAAGGATTTGCTCTCCCTGCTCTGCATGTGCCACACAAGCCGTTCTCTGCTTTGAAGATTGGAAAGCCTTGTGCTCAGGATGTGCAGCCCATTGGTCAAAAGTCCTATTCTGTCTCCTGGCCCAAGTGCCCTTTGTCAGAAATCGCTCCACAGCACCAGGGCAGGCCTATTCCTAAGGCAAACCCAGAGGAAGCTCACAGTCGCCGGCACATCTTGAGAAGTCTGGTGAGGCTCTCCATGGCTGCTCTTGCTGAACAAGGCCCTGGAGGACAGTTAAGCATTGAATCAGCTCCTGTGCAGGTAAGAGATGGCTTCAAGGCAAGGATAGCATGAATGATGGGAAACTTGTGGGTACCATGGGGCATAGATATATAGCTGAATATATTTCCTTATTGAAATAAAGTTACATTGTCTCATGCTTTAATGTTGCTTGTTTCAAAAATTACAAAAAGTTCTAAGGTATAAGGCAAATTGAATCAAATAGGTCATGTGCTATGCTGATGTTGGCCTAACAACAAAGTAAACCACAACTGTCTACTGCAGTGCTACCTGATGTGGGGGACCAGCATTGTTTTCCAGGGTGGACCAGAGACTGGTACCATTTTTGTGTCCATTGGGTACAATTGTGTCTTTCTTTCCTGGAAGCTGTCCAGGGCAGCTTATGACTTGAAGATGGCATCAGCCCATGAACTTTGAGCAGCACTGTTCTACTGAATATGGCTGGCTGGGTGAGGAAAGAATTGAGTGACATGTGATCTAGGAGATTATCACACTATACTGTTATAGTGCAATTATTCAACTTTAAATGCTATGGCTGCCTCCTGTAGAATCCTGGGATTTGCAGTTTAGGGAGGGGCATTTAGAACTCTCAGTCAGAGAGCTCTTAGGCCTCATTAAACTACAAACCCCAGAATTCCACAGGAGGCAGCCATAGCAGTTAAAGTGGAATAATAGCACTATAAGAGTGCAGTGTGATAAAGTCCTTAATCTGAGAAGCCAACAACAGATGGATCATAACTGGATGGCAGTTTTACTTTTTTTTTTTTTTTTTTTTTTGGTATCCATTTCTGTGCTAGCTCATTGAAGAGCAGCAAGCAGCAGGAGTAATCTATATAAGCAGTAAGACACTACAGTTAAGCCATATCTATTTCTGTACTTTCTGCACCAGGTTTAGCTCCAGTGCAGTCCTATTAAGTAATTACTCAGAAGTTATTCTCCCATGTTGAGTGGGACTCAATACAGGGGCAGTTTCTGTTTTATTTACCTTTTATCTTTTTATCTGTATAGTGCAGATATCAGTGAGAGATGGGAGGGAAGAAACTGAATCTTGCCCCAGACCTCAAAATGTGTAGATACACGTTCAAGTTTCCAATAAGCGGGTGTTGAGGAAAACTTAGCTTAGAGGCCTCATTGCTACTCAGGGTTGCTAGATTAACATCCTATGTTTGTTTATTCAGAAGTAAGTTATGTTCAGTATGCTTACATCTAGGTAAACATGCTTTATTTCAGTTAAGTGTAATAACCTTAAATAACCTTATAAATAACCTTATAAAGGTTACAGAGTCTTACAGCACTGGGACAGCACCGGACAAACTTTTGTGAAAGGCACTTTGTCAGAAGCTAGAAGTATTTCCTAAGCTACAAAAATATGTACACATGAGGCGATACATGGATTCTAAATTGCAAGGTCAGAATGAAATGAAGTGTAGAAAATAAAGGCAAGCAATAACTTTATTAACACAGGCATCCTGACAGGCTAATTAACAAATGCAGTGTGATTAAAAACCAAAACCTTTTCCCCTTTGAAGCCACAGAAAATAGGGCTGAATCTCTTGATGAATTGCAGTTGAGCTTTTTTGTGATGCAATCTCTCATTGCTAATTAAATGCTAGTACAGGGGGCCTAAATACCCTAAGGACACCAGATCCCATTTGATCTTGGAAGCTAAGTAGGGTCAGCCCTGGTTAGTACTTGGATGGGAGACTGCCAACAAATCCAGGTGCTGTAGGCTATATTTCAGAGGAAGCAACTGCCAAATCACCACTGAGTATTCCTTGAAATTCAATGGGGTTTGCGTAAGTTGACAGGCGACTTGAAGGCACACACAGAGAGCTGTATGATTGCTAGTGTTTGCTGTGGCTATATGAGGCAGCTCATACTGATACAACTGGCATGGGGTGTAGAGGATGAAGAGAATTCTTTTCCTACTGATGATCTTATCTTTCTGTTGAATATCACAGAGTGGGAAGGTGTGTGTGTGTATCCCCTGAATGATGCATTGAGGCAGGGATATCCTGTCAGGAAACAGCTTTGGTAAGAATTGTTTGTAATAACTGGCTTTTCCTGCCTTTCAGCAAATCTCACAGTTGCTGTCTCTTCTGCACCAGGGCCAAGTGCAGCCTAAACCGAATCACAGAGGCAATAAATACACTGCTAAACATGTCTATTGTAGGTGAGTTTTATGTCTCTAACACATAACCTGAACAGATTCTGTCCCATAATTAGAGGTGTCTGTGGTATTCCAGCCTGTCACTGGAACCACTAATTTTTTAATGGACTCACCTTCTGTGTCTATAAGAGTTGCTTTTTTCCTCGTATCCCCTGCTGTTTTCACCCATCTCCTATCCCTTTGATAACATACACAACTTTAAAGAGGCAAATTTCCCTGTACTGTACTCCATATTTGCTTGGCTAAAGTAAGTATAGCGTAGTAGCAGAGAGTAGCCAAGTCCTTGGTTCAAACCTTACTTCTGCCATCAACTCGGCCTTATCGTACTAAACTGTTATAGCACTATTATTCCACTTTAAGTGCTGTGGCTGCCTCCTGTGGAAGCCTGGGATATGCAGTTTAGGGAGGGGGCATTTAGCATTCTCAACCAGAAAATTCTTAGGCTTCACTAAACTACAAACCCCAGAATTCCACAGGAGGCAGTCAGAGTAGTTAAAGTGGAATAATAGTGCTATAACAATGTTGTGAGATAAGGCTTCAGTCACTACACAGAGGGTTTAATTGTGGTCTCATATGCAGTTTACTGGTAACACAATTCTTTTCACTTCTTTCCTCTGTTGTGATACAAACAGGTGGAGACCTGCATCAACTTGCAACTCCCCCCCCCCAATATGCACTGTCTTTTCCCCACCCTGGTTGTGAGCTCCTCTCTCCATTCTTAGGGTACGGAGAGGTGAAGTGTTACTATAAGAAAGAAAGGGAAAATTATCAATCGTTGGAGAAAGGGTAAACATGGTACAGTTGTTGAAGAAGTGTTGAGGCTTGGGAGTGTCAAGACACTAATTATCATGTTAATCTCTTTTTAACTCTAGCATCAAATAATTGATCTACAGATTTTCCTTGGTTTTTTTTCCGGGCTGTGAGACCGTGTTCTGGAATAATTTCTTTCTGATGTTTCGCCTGCATCTGTGGCTGGCATCTTCTCTGCAGGTGAAATGTCAGAAAGAAACCATTCCAGAACATGGCCTCACAGCCTGGAAAAAAACCAAGGAAAATCTGTGGATGCCAGCCGTGAAAACTTTCGACTTCAAATTGATCTACACCTGGCAGTGAACCACCACAGATCAGTTACTACAGACAGAATTTTCATATTGTCTGATGTCAATTCAAGCACAAAGTTTCCTTTAGGTTTTAGTGGCCCCATATGCCCTACCTGAAACAGCAATTGATGTGCCTCCTACTTGAGATGGTTGCTCAAATGACCAGTGGAGGCCACACCTTCTGTTAAGGAATCAGCTGTAGTGTTGGATGCTTTCCTTGTTGCTGAAGTAGGTATATGATCAGTGACTGTTCTTGCCCCTTTACTGTTCCAGAGGGTGAATGAGTAAGCAGTTCCTTCTTTGCAGATCTTCTCCTTTCTTATAGCTCAGTTTAATACTTCAAGAGCCAAAATAAAGAGCAGAGGGGAGAGAGGGCAACCTTCTTTAGTACCCTTTTGAATTTCATATCAGTTCATTAATTCACCAGTCACTAAAATTTTTGCTGTTGTCCACACAATGAAATTCTGACCAAATTTCATATTTCCTAGGACTTCAAACAGAAAAATCCCAATTCAAATTATCAAAAGCATCAAAAAATATCAACACAGCCTCTTTCTCTTGTGACTTTCCAAATATTTAAAAATGTCCAAAACACAACTTGTATTATCATGTAATTGTCTTTTTGGCAAACAACAACAGCACATTTATCTTCATGAATAAAATCCTGCAAGATCTTCTATAATCTCCCTGTCAACACTGTTGCAAAACTCTTGTAGTCATTATTCAATGATGAAATCAGTCTATAATTGCTAATCCTTGTTGGATCTTGTCCTTCTTTTGGTATTAAAGTTATTGTTGCCCCTCTCCATGTCTCTGGAATCTTCCCCTTTTGCAGAATCAAATTTAAGATTTCTTGCAATTGTCAATAAAGGTCTGCCTCAAACTTTTTGTAATAAATAGTTGTAAAGCTATCTGGCTCTGGAGCATTACCTATCTTAATATTTTTAATTACCTCACATTTACTGTTAAAGGAGCCTTAAGTTGTTGTCTTTGCAAATTTGAAATCAGTGGCAAGTCTTGTTATCTTAAATATTCCTCTGTTTTTTAAATTGAAACTTGTTTTCTTATGCAAAGAGTAGTAATATCTATGAAATGCTTTAAGAATCTTCACATTGTCTGCAATAATCTTTTTCTTCTCATGCAACTTCAAAATCTACTTTTTCCCTCTTTCTCTCCTCTGGTTTGCTTACAGATTCAGAAAGTTTAAGGGCTTGTCTAAACTGCAAAAATATTCCTCACAGAATGTGAGGAGAATATGATGTGTCTAAATGGGATCTCACATTGTTACACTGTATTTGGAAGGCGTCGGCCAAAAACACCATATACTCTGCAGGAAAAGCCTCTGCGGTTTTTCTTAGATTAAAACAAACAAACAAACAGCAGGGGTGTGTGTGCATTCCTGCTCATTGGGACAAGTGATGTGAATTGATTTGCTTTCCCATATGAGCAGAAGCTGAATGCTGATTGGCTGAATGAGCATGGGGGTGTAGGGCTTACTAACAAGGGAAGCGCCTGGAACTGCCATGTTGGATTTTCACTTTAGCGAGCAATCACTAAGGCGATAAAACTGGTTTTTTTTGTTAAGGTGAAATATTGCTCTATTGCACCTTGTGTATAGTTTATTTTAAAAAAATATTGTTTGGCAGCAGCAAATTGGTGAGTAAAAACACAAGTAATTCACCTGTGGCCACTGTCTTGATTTGTAGGCATCCACATTTGCACAGCAAATACGGATACCTTTGCATGCCTGTGATCTGCCCACAAAGCCATTTTGATTAAAGCAGCTGCTGCAAATTGCCATTACTGCAGAGAAATCTGCATTTTCACCCTTGTATAGACAACAGCTAAGTTTTTCAAAAAGCATTGTGAAAGAGAAGTGGGAAATTGGGACACCTCAGTCCCTATTAGAAAAAGAAGACCTATATAATTAAGTTTAGGAAATTGGAAGGTTTTTATGAACAAATTATGCTTATTCTTTTTTCTCCCCCGCTGCAGTTGAATATATACAGTTTTGGTTGTTAAGTTTGTCACCCTTGAATCTGCACAAGAAAGAAGTAGATTAAGTGCCTTGTACACTGATGACACAATATAAGTAGATGATGGCAGTAAGTGTGATAGGATAGGTGGTCTGGTATCTCCTTGTCTGGGTGGTGAAGGCCCAACCAACTCTACTGTATCAAGGTTCTTCTTCTCTCCAGGAACCCCCACTCAAGTGTGGAGCATCTCATTCCTAAGGAGGGCAATGAGAATGGGCATGCAACGACTGACATGCAACTACTGGGAGAAGAACTTGGGAACCTTCTAGATTGCCCATCAGGTGAGATAGGCTTAGTCATGACTTTTCTACTTTATTGATGCTAAATGTCAAGCCATATCCTTGCTGTCCTGGTACTTTCATGTATCCATAAGTAAATGGGTGAAAAAAGAACAACAGCCAGACTTGCAGGTATCTTTCTTTACTGAATACATCCTATTTCTGCCTCTGATCCTAACATAGTGATAATACAATCATATATTACCTATGGATAGGCACAGAAAGAGAGTAGGGCATCGCTAGGATGCTTTTGTAGTGACTACTGTAATGAAGACAATAAAATGCTTAGTATATACTAAGTGAATACTGTAATTTATTTCTGCTAGAAATGGGCAGGATAAGAAACTATGCCAGACACTGAAGCCTAATCGCTGTTGTGATCAATTTGCCCAGCACTTTTCAAATAAAATTGCTTGGACCCACTCTGACTTGGATGCTATACTTAATATAGACCCAGTGGATATAACTTTGGCTCCTGCTTGTGCAGACTACTAACCAGGGCTAGTTATAATGAGCATATAACTCCCTTGTTATAACAGCTCCATTGCCTATCGATCTGTTTCTGGGTACAATTCAAAGTGCTAGTTATGACCTCTACAATCCTATATGGCTTGGATCAAGGTTTTCTGAAATGTGATAATCCCCCATATGAACCTACCCAGATTTTGAAATCATCAGGGGAGGTCCTTCTTTCTGTCCCTTCACTCTCATAGTTACACCTGGGGGTGGCATAGGAGAGGGTCTTCTCAGGGGGTGCTCTCAAGCTTTGGAACAACTTTCCTAGAGAAACTATACTGGAGCCCTCTACAGTGTCCTGCCAGTGGCAGCCAAAGACTTTCGTTTTGACAGGCTTTATGGAACTGACTGCTTATGAGAAAAGGGATTTTAATAATATTGTCGGCATTTGAGTTTTTTAATAAGTATACTTTTAAATTGCTTTAAACTCTGTTGATAGTTCCATCATAATTTAAATTTTGTATGTTTTCAGTGATGTGATTTTTTTTTTTAAAAAAAAATCTGTATCTGTTTTTACTTTTCTAAGTCTCCTTGAGTCCCAGGGCTGGGGGAAGGCAGGAAATGAGTAAATAATCTAAATGAATAAATAATTCCCCACCACAAATTTTTTTATTAGGTTCCCACTCCCACCTCTAGTTTTTGAGATCTTTCCAGGCATTGGAGCCCCAAGGCAGGGGTGGGGAAAGTACAGCATAAACCCAAAAGTGTAGTGTAAGCATTTTTTTTTAAAAAGGTAAAAACAATTGGGGACACAGTGGAAGGGGCAGCCTTCCAAAGTCCCATGAGAGGTCAATGTGTTACCAAACCCCCCAGTAGTTGCCCATCCCTGTCCTAAGGGGTACAAACTTGCCTTTATTATTTATATTATTTTAAAGGAAGGTTGAGATAATCAGAAAGTTGAATTCTATGATCAGTGGGATTACAGAACTCATGGTGGCCCTGAGTTTTTTCTTTCATAAAACTTAATCTGTTCTTGCCCCACTCTGTAGGGCTGGGCCTGGACCAGCAGACTGAGGCAGATCCAGCATGGATGGGCAGGCTGTCCATCCCCCTCTCACTTGACTACAAGGACAATGTCGTCTCACCCAGTGCTCTATTGTTTCCAGTGAGCCAGGAAACCACAAATAGAGATGAACCTCACACTTTTGAGACCTTTGGCAAAGCAACCGGATGCAAACTGAACACAGCCGAGCCGAGCCTGGCAAGCACCTTCCTCTCTGAAATGGGCACTCTGTTTGAGATGATCTTGGCTCAGAATCCCAGGCCCCAAATGGATTCATCTTTGGGCTTCTTGCAGCAAGTCTCAATATGTAACAAAACCCTAGATCTGGATGGAGATGCTTTGGCAGCTAAGACTAACAGAGCTTTGGGCCATAGAACATTTTGAAAAAAAAGTTTTCAATATAAAGGCTTCCTTTTGTCTCCCAGTTGCAGCAGCAAGGATGTGCAAACAATCTGCATGCAAAGAAGCATGTACCATCAGGGACACTGCCTTAAAAAAGAAATAGTCTTATGCATGCTAAATCTTTTACTTTCCAGGTACTATCAGCCAGTCTGCCAACCTTAGCAAATATCTTCTTAACATGGGATGAAAACTGCAGAGGTCCTAATTTCCTTTCCTCATGAAACCATGCTACAGGAAAATTATGTAAGAAGTCTCACCTATTGTTAATATAGAGGGGACATTGAAAGGCAATTGGATCATACATGATTTTTCTTCTCAGAACCTTTCTGATTGAAATGATGGAACTGGAGCAGGACCTAGTTGAGTCTCTAATCGAGACTCCAACTTACCATCAAGGTTTCATTTATACTCCCATGAAACTTAAAAGCCATTCTCTGAGTTTGTTTTTAAAAAATAAAGATGAAACTCTAAGGGAACAAAAATTTCGCTTCTAAACTGAATACCTGTTTTTATTCCAGCATATTAACATTGCTGTTAAGAGATTTTAACACCACTTTAGGCGTCTGAAACCTATGCACTTTACAGCCAACTTTGGGCTTATAACTTGGCTAACTATTGTCATCATCCTAATTTTCCCCTTTTAGGAATATAGGCAAGGACTAGTTTTTTTCTCCAAAAAGTAAGAGAATTCCTTGTCCAGTAACAAAACTTCAATAACTGTTCTAGCCTGCTGAAAGTAAAATTCTTGTTTCTGTAAAATACCCTGGACTGCAGGACCAGTCTATAGTATCTCAGAGTTAGTTTTAAAAAGCTATTTATTATACTTGTTGCTTTCCTTCCATCCACATCTGTGAAGCTCCAGCACTATGCTTTGAGAATCTTTGTACCAGACTTTGTATCAACTTTATATCAGATACTGATTTTAGCTTAGTGACCACATTTGTTTATTAAATTCTGTAAGCTACACACATTCATGTTAATGAAGCAGATTTGCTTTCATTGTCTGGTTATTACTGAAAAGGGATTCAGTTGCTTGTTTCCCTCTATGATTAAATATTATGTAGATGGATCATTTCCAAAGTACTATCTTTATGTTGCTGCAACAGTAAAGTTCAACACTGGAGTCTGTGGGAGACCCTCTCCTTGGGCAAGTCAGCACTTTTACTTTCCTGGGGCAGAAGATGATATGTGACAGCAGGAAAAGAAGTGAGATAAAATCGGACAGAATGCCAGAGCTGCTTTATTTGGAAGCGCTATTCAATGATACAGCTCCTTGGTTGCAATTTTTAAAAGAATTATCAAGAAACAAAGTATACGTTTAAGCTGAAATGGGAACATGTGTATAATGTCCATATGTTTTGTTTCTAAAAAGGATGGTAGTACTAGGCAGGCACAGGCACCCTTTTCTAGAGATATGAAGAGAATGTTTCTTCATTAGCCATGTTAGCTTATTACTGCTCCTGGGGACCAACCCAAGGATTGTAGTTTGAGGGTGAGGCCATCTGAGAAAACTGGACTATGCATACAGCTTACAGAGCCACTTGCTATATCTCGGAGACTTCCTGTGCTCCAGGAGCGAAACAGATCAAAAACTGGCTGATCTAGGCTCTGAAGACAGGGACTGGATGAAAAGGTTCTCACTGCCTGTGGTAACCGATGCCAACTCTGCATACCTAGGAGTGAAAGAGAATATCACACAATTGTTACAACTGTAATGACCTATGTTCTCAAAAGGCAAAGCACTATGAAGATTATAGAACATTTTAAAGTATCTACTCCTTTTTGACCCTGCCCCAACTCACTTTTTCAATTCAATTTCAATTCAGTTGTAGTTTAATTCTTCTTGCTCATGATCACTTATTCTTCAGCATCTCTCATTCTATACAATTCCACTGATTTTGTTCAATAGCAAATCCCACAGCCCAGTACCTGCTATCTCCTCCTCTTTCTTTCTCTTCTGTGTAGTCTTGTAGCTTGCAGCATCTGCTTGCTGGTAATGTCTTCTTTGGATTCTAAGGCCATTCTCACAGCCAGCAGCCAAATGACGTCTTCTCAAGGAATTCTACATGCAAACACACATGTTAAAGATCCTTAGCATAGAGAGAGAAAAACAGCAACATCAATGCAACTGTATGCTTCCAATATTTAATATAATTATTATTGCAAATTCTAAAAGTGTAATCTCTAGCAGAGTATAGGCACACACACAAGCTGGGATCTTGAGAGATTAAAGCTCAGTATTCACATTACTTTGATGTAAGGGTAGCAGCAGTCTGCTGCTTCTTGGGCCAGTGTTAATCCTCTGTTCTAAGGAGCAGTTCTTGCAGCTGAAGGAGCATTGGCTCCTCTCATTTGCATTTTTTTTTGACTTGTGAATCCACACTATGGCTTCTTGCTATGGAAGCCTAGGATTTGTAGTTTGGTGAGACACCAGGATTCTTGGGCAGAGAAGGATAAAGACCTTGTAAATCTACAAATACCAGGATTCCATAGGAAGGAGCCATAGCAAATAATCCAGTTTCAAACTGTATTATTTGTGCAGTGTGGAATTGGCTGCAGCTGTGTTGTAGGGATTTCTGTACTGCCAAAATATTGGAGTAATTGGCCTAAATGGTTTACCTGGAATGAACAAAACTATTTAGTTGTCTAAGAAGGCAGAAGCCATTTGAAAGTACTATGCATCTCTGGAATACAGACAGACTCTCTGGATAACAGACAGAAGATTTTGACAATTTTTTTTTCAAATTGGCATTTAGGCATAGATGATTTGTAAATAATGATCTCTTTCTGTATTACTAGAAACACAAGCACTGATTACACTGGAAAAGTCAGAAATGTATGCACATGTTTGATGACATCTGCAGTATTTAATTAAAAAGCGAATCATTTCAAACATCAGATATTCTACTAAATGAATGTTTCTGTTGGACTGCTGTATTATACACCTGCCTAAATTAGAAAGCACACTCTTGACCCACTCTTGATTGCTGTATACACACTGCACTCTCTGCTTGTCATATTTTACACCTTTCAGCTAGTGTGACCTGAGGTAGGCTTGTGCTTGCCTCAATGTAGAGTGTGTGTTAGCTTTTCATATCAGGCATCTACTCTGGGCCCTGGTCCAACTAAAAAGCTCTTTTATTAAAAATCTACAGTCCTAAGTGTATCTATCATAGTAAATCTCACTGAGCCTAGAAAGATTTTATTCTGTATATACATGTTTAGGATTGAATTACGTCCTCTTATTTCACCTGAAGAGTTAAGTATATACTTAATTTCTCTATACATCAGTGGAAGATTATAATTTTCAAAAGGACTTAAGTTCTAATTAAATAGCATTTATGATGAATAGCTACCTCAATGAAGAAGGCAACTGCATTAAAGGCAGAGAATTCCTAACAGAGAGGTGTGTATGATGCAGGTAGGACATAGCCTATACTTGAACAGATTAGGCCCATCTCATCCATCGTAAGCTGTAAATGCTGATTTCTTGCAGCTGCTTTGGGGTGTATGTTCTAGACATGTAGTGCCCACTAAAATAATGAAATGTAAGAAACTTGGTGAAGAGTTGCACAATCTGCATCACAATGCATTGTCTAAAAAACAAAAACAAAAACTGGTTGGCAGCTCAACATCCAATCATGGTATATGCAAAGCTAAACTGCTGGGAGCAAAGGGAGGGATTCTCAAGTCACCTATAACTTCCAGAAACTCTTTTGGGAAGCCCACTTTTCTTCTGAATACTACACCAGCACTCAACTAGCTCATAGTCACCTGAGCACGCCCTGGTGTGGCTGTCTGATCCAGCAAACCAACTGGTTCCTTCATATTTTCATTGTTGTCTGCGCAGGGCCAGCAGCGGAGAAGCCATCTGGCATAGCGATACTGGGCCATGGTATGCCCTTGGTGAGCAGCTCGCTGATAGTAGAGGACTGCCTAAAGACAAATAACATCAGAGAAGATGAGTGCTATGTTATTATATAAGCCCATACCCCTGCCAGAAAACAAATAATTTCCTCTGAGATGCCTCTCCTTTCCTGGTTTAGTCCCACATGACACAGAAGAAAACTGCCAAGTGTGTTAGCCCCAGTACTAGGCACTGAGAAAGAACTATGGCTATGCAGAGGGTGAGTAGGTAAAAGAATCTCTCAGGCAACTCTAAATTCTGTCTTATTTCTGGATGCCTACAACATTCTTTCATTAAAACTCTGTCTATTAAATTGTATAAGAATATAAGGGTTGCACTGGATCAGACCAAAAACCTATCAAGTCCAGTATTGTGTCTGTTAATGACCAGTCATTATGGGAAAGTTCAAATACTTTCCCCTTCCTCTCCTGCTATTATCTCCTTTACACTTCAGTATTCCTCTGCTGGCTTTTTGCCGTAATAATACATTTTATACTTTATACTTCAATGTTCCTATTTCTCTCAGTTAACAGTAAACACTCTCTAGGTGACTAATACAGTCTTTGAGCAGTATTCTGCAAACAGAAGCAAGACACAGGCCAGTTAACACAGGTGGGGCTGGAGGACCTTGGCAATGTCCTTCTTGGTGCCTCTTCCATGTTCATAGCAGATTGCCACGTTGAACTGGGCTTTACTGTAGTTCTGGTCTGCAGCCAGCTTGAAACAGGAAAAGGCCATTTTGTGCTGCCCATCTTGCATGTATTCAAGCCCTGAGAAAACAGCAACAACAGATCCAGGCAACATTGGCATAAAACAATTCTTTGAATAAAAGCGGAAAACAACCTCCAGCTAGCACTGGGGAAATACCCACAGGAGGCCATCCAACTCCAAAGCTCTAACCAAGAGGTTATTTTATTGGTAAAGATGGGGCGAGGGTACCCATTAAGTATAAATGTGCTGATCCCAGTTCCTATTATGTACCTTCACATTAATTTTCATACAAGATTTCTTTCTCTACAACTTATGAGTAGATAAAAAGGTAAAACCTGCTGTCTGTTTATAAAAATAAAACACACAGAGTACAGAATTCAGCATGTCAGAGACTATTTGAACACATTTTTATTTCTTTTGCAGTTATAAAGTAACTTGTTCGAAGTCCACTCTTAGCATGAGAATAAGGAGGCAGCTCTCATCAAACAAAAAGTAAAAGTTGCCCTTGTGGTGTCATAGGAGATTTTCACATGGAGCCAAAATGCCCGGTTACTGCCCTGCCATCTCCTCTCCCGTTCCTGCCATGGAATAAAATAAATCTTTCACACATTTATCTTAATTCCGCAGCAGGAATGGGCTCCCCCTCCCCACGCTTGCCAGCCGTAAATGAAGCCATCGTAAGGTTGCATTTATGACCAGAAACTGAAATCCCAGCTGTTCTCCCAAGAGAATGGCCAGGCAATAAATTAAAAAAACAAACAAAAAAACAAACATCAAATCAGTTCACCAAGCACAAAAACACACTTTAAATTACGCAATCAAAACAGAGAGGGTAAAATAAAGGGTGCCACTTACCTGGATATCCAGATCGTGCCAGGAAGTGCTCAGATTGGACCTCCCCTCCGTGGCTGTCATTTTGGAACAGGAACAGGGCTCCTGTTCGCACACCTGTGATTCCGTAACAGACACGGAACGGGTGGTCTATTCACAATCTTTCATAATGAATACATTATTCCAGAACAGGCATGGGAGCAGGACGGATGCAGGCAGAACAGGGTCAGCGTCATCTGAAAGGGAAAACCTTTCCCGACCCTGTTCTGTTCCTGCCACGGGATATATAGCCCATGTGAAAATCTCCATAGACTTGCATTGGGAAATATTGCTTAATTTTATTTATTGATTTATTATTTCATTTGTATACCGCCTTTCTCCCAAGATGGGACTCAAGGCGGATTCCATAAAACAACCGATGAAAAATACAATAAATACAATTAAAATATTTAAACAATCAGATTAAAACATATAAAATCTAAAACATACAAAACAAAACAACCCCTGCTGGTTATACATTAAAAGCCTGCTTGAAAAGAAAAGCCTTTGCCTGCCGGGGAGAACAAATCAGGGATGGGGCCAGCCTAGCCTCTAGTGGAAGGGCGTTCCAGAGGGTGGGAACATCTACTGAAAAGGCTCTCTCTTGAGTCCTCATCAAGTGAGCTTGTGATGAAGGTAGGACCAAGAGAAAGCCGCCTCCTGAAATTTGGTTGTATTATTGTTTTGTGTCATTGTACTGTATTATTATTGGTTGTATAATAGAGTATAATGTAAGGAGCTGTTGGGGGTGAATGGAATGTTGGAGTGAATGCTGATTGGTGGAGTGTTTGAGGAGATTTGCATAAGGCTAGTGAATGACAGGTTGTTAGAGAACTGGTATCTGTATTAGCTGGACAGTAGGTGTTAGTTAAGGAGTTGGTATGGTTGGTCTCAGTGAAAGGGTGTGGAAGATTTAGGGTTAAGAGTCTGTCAGGTTTAGGAATAAATGAGAGGTTTGTGGGTCTGAGTTAGCCAGAGAGGAGTGTGAGAGAATGTGTGGAGTTTTCAATGTAAAATATAATTGTTCTGCTTTGCTATGTTTAACTTCTGTAAATAAAAAATTATTTTTGTTTTTACACACTTTTGGCTCCTAGGAATGCTATCTAACTGAAAATTTGGATTCAAACAAGGGGTGTGTGGTGACAGGATTGAATAAAAAGGTTTTTTTTTTAATGTAATCTGATTTTGAAACTTTGCAACTTTCTAAAATATGCCTGGAGAAGGATGCTCAAAGATATAATACCTAGAATTATAATACCTAGAAACCTAATGCAAACCTTCTTAGAATAAAACTTTCTTAAATTCTCTGTTAAGCCTTGAAATATTTTTGGCTATTAAGCACATACAAGTTCTTTTCTTCTCCAAGGGGAAGGAAGGGAAAGGTGGTTTTACTTTGGGTTACTAATAACTCTGCCTTCCACTGGGAAAGGTGGAAAAGAAAGCACTGGTGAACATGTGGCTAGGAGCGGTGGGAGGGGGGTTCTTGTTGGCTAGCCTTCTCATCTTTGCTCAAGGCCTTAGGACAGACAAAAAGCTATGACAATCCCTGTTAAACAGCATCTCTGTTGTGTATTCTCCATGCAACCCCAACCCCCCCTCAAAAAAACCCATTTTGTTTATCCTAAGCATCCATTTAGGACTGAGTGTGATTCCTTGACATGTTCAGACTACTACTCTCAACGCACAGAAATTGGTTTCAAGATTCCCTTGTGCTGCCTAATTTCCATAGTATTCTCTTTAACAAAATACACAAAGCCAAGAAAGAAACTAAATTCACCCAGTGCCCATACTTATAAAAATGTGAGCCAATATGTTCTAGAGAAGAAAAAAAACTTTTGTCAGGGCAGACTGCTAGAGAGTCTGTGTAATCTGGAAACAAAAGATATAACACAAATGGCTGTTATTTTTCAAATATGATTTCACAAGAATCGGAGGGGTCCTGGAAATACAATGCTATAACTGAGGGTTCATAGGTGAAGTCCACAAGGAATGACAGCTTCCCCCAAAGTGGATGCTTTGATGGGGATGCACAAAATGGTCACTTCTTGTCAAAATTTAAGCCATGGAAAATAGGTGTCTTGAAACCAATTTCTCCAGGTCAAGGGCAGTGGGAGGAACACACAGAAGCATCAAAAACTAAAAAATGGACACTCAGTTGGGGAGGCACATAATATCTACTTCTTGTAAACAGAAAATGAGTTAGAAGTTGGAGCGGGGAGCTGCTACCTTTTGTTTAATGAGAACTACCTCTTCCACATCCTTCTAGCCACATATGGAGGAATAGATAAATTATAGGAGATAAATTTATGTGGTGAGAACCTAAATATTGTGAAATAGAGGGCTGCTGCAATTTCCCCCCAAAAGCAACACAGTGAAATGTTCACATACATCATATCCAGCCTCCTTTAATATTCATAGGACTACTATTTGTCTCAGGTGAATTGCTTATTCTTACCTGATTTTGAAACAGCTGCTGAGTTCCACAGATAGGCACACACAGAGAAATATCTAACTTCAGCTACAGAGTCACCCACTGACTTATATGAAGCTGTTTTAAACTGAGTCACACCTGGGGACCCATCTAGTTCAGCATCTATTCAAAGTGGCAGCAGCTAAGATCTCTAGGTAAGTCTTTCCTAGCACTGCTGCCAGAGACTCCTTTAAATAAAGATGCTGGGAAACTGAACCTAGAATCTTTTATATGGAAAGCATGTGCTCTAACACTGCCATAAGACATACAGTAGAAGTGGAAAAAGTATAGTCCACGTATCCCATGAAGTTCCCCCAGGCTATTTTTGTGGCACCAGGTGCTTAAAGTCCCTATTGGAGGGGGGGCAAAAAAGTTCCAAAAAAATCTTTGGTCCCTAAATACCCCAAAGTTGATTTCTGGATCGCTTTCTGTGTAAAAAGGCCTCTCTTGTGCCTAAAATGTCTAGAAAGACATCTCCGCTCATTTCTCTTCCATTCCTCAGAGAGGTGATGATGCAACAATTCAGACCATTAGGGCATTTGGTGGGCCACACTACTCTACCTGATGGCTTCAGTAAGCATTTCATAATAATCCAAAATTGTCCACATGGGTGGCTGAGATAGCGACACCTTTGCTTTCTGATGGTTCAATGTACACAAACTTGTTTCATGCACAAAATTATTAAAAATATTGTGTACAAAACTACCTTCAGGCTAATTTTATAAGGTGTATATAAAACATGAATTTTGTGTTTAGACTTAGGTGCCATCTCCAAGATAGCTTATTATATATATGCAAGTATTCCAAAATAAAAAAAATAATAATCCAAAATACAGAACACTTCTGGTCCCAGTCATTTCAGATAAAGGATACTCAACCTGTACAGATTGGTTGAAATCCAAATTTAGTCTCAGCTGGAGTAGATCTGTTGAAACAAACTGGACTCGTTAGTCACTTTTTATGTAAGCCTCGTTTATTTCAATTGGTCCTTCATCTGATTGAACTGTAATAAGGACCAAAATTGAATTTAGCCATTGCAAGGAAACAAAGAGAATGACTCCACTGTTATGACTTTTTCCCTGCTCAGTTTTCTCTATCTCTTTCTTAGTTCCTCTGCAGATCAGCACCTCATTGATCAGTCAGTACAGACTACCTGTAACACCAGTGGTTTGTGAACCATACAATGAGGAACCACTTGCTTTATATATAAAAAAATGGCCATCCAAGACACTGGGGCTAAAACCAACATTATTTAACTAAGAGATCAAGAAGAGAGGTATGTGGCCAAATAGGAAAGGGGGCAAGGAACTAGTGAATGTTGCAGCTGAAGAACCGACAGGCCTGCACACTCACTGAAAACTATGGGATATATGATGGCAGTTTGCAGAGCAATGAAAGCTATGAGGGTAGCATGGTTAAAATCAGAATGAGGAAAAGACAACTGCAGAACATCACCATAGGTCTAAATTATAAGCTGTTTGTTAACTTCCCGAGTTCTCCAACCCTTTAGTCTCCTTCCCAGACACTATGATATCATAAGCACAATCAAGCCTCTGCTCAATAAAAGCTAAGAAACATATGCCTGATGAGCTGTTACCGAGAATGTTGAATGCCATGGAAATGCTGGTTTGAATCACCTGTTCCATTTCAGAAGCAGCATCTTTAATAGACACCTCCTCTGCCACATTGCCCTGCACAGAAGAGGCAAACAATCAACACTGTGGATAGATTATAACTTCATAATCTGTGGCCAACCATCCCCATAGCTTTCATAGTATAGATAGTGCAAGTAGTTTAGAAAATTTCAGCCCCTTTTCCCAATTCATATTTTGATCCTTGCCTCCAGGAAATATTGTTCAGGAGCAGTTGCCTCTTTTAGAATCTGCAAAGGTGTCCATCAAGGCATTCTGTCCCAAAGGAAGGAAAGCAGGCAGGCAGGGCAGGTTGTCCAACTACACTGCCCTGTGGAATACATCCTAGCTCCAAGGAGTCTAGCCATCTCTTGAGGATAAATAGTGTCAATATGATCATGCCACTTCCCTATCCTTCTTTTTTCAAATAACGACAGATGGTGATATTCCTACTGACCCACTATGCCATTTTGTAAACATATGTGTTGTAGTAGAGTTCCTCATAGCTAGATAGTCACTGGGAAGAAATAATTCAGAATTGCACAAAACGTGTGTGCAAGATGGAAACCTGACTTGCAACCTATAGCATCACAATATACAGATCAATCAATAAGAAAACAGCAGACAGTTGAATAACATATGTTTAGCAGTGCAGTGACTTGTTTTTCCCCTATGTTTTTGGACTATTATTTAAGACTAGTTGAAATGTCATCATGATGAAAATTACAGAACTGAACATAATAATATTGCATATTTTAATCTCTGTTTCAGTTTCTCCATCTCTTCTCTTCTGTTTTGTTGGTCCTTATATTATCAACAGTTGGAAAGGCTTATCTTACAATTCCCTGGAAAGTGCTTCCTTATTTCCATGGAGAATCACAGTGATCCTTATATAACTATGTTGTCCAAAGGAATGAACACATTATTAGTGTCAGGGGATGATAGGACACTCAATCCCCGGCAGAAGCCAAAAATTATCTCAGCACACTTAGTAGCAACCTGTTCCCAAGAATACTCACATACAGAGTGTTTGACATCCAAATAAGCAGGAGGCACTTTTATCTTCAAAGTCAAACAGTTGCAGTATATATACAAATATTTACAATTGAAGGAGAACCTGCTTCGCCAGGCACCAGCATCCACAAGAAGTGAGCTCTGGATTAGCGCACGCATACACACACATACATACAGGACATTGCCCTCTAGTGGCCTGACTAGGCATGACTTGGCAGTTCACGGAGTCAGTCATAACTCAGCATGATTCTGCAGTGGTGGCCATTTTATAATGAAGTTCAGTCTCTAACTCCTGACAATACCCTCCAAAATGGTCAAACTACTGCGCAGGACACATGTTATCATCACAACATAGCATCATTAACATACATTGTTGTACATTAATAGTCTGTTGGTTGACCTTCCTTCCCTTTTGACACCTTTCACTTTACACACTAGTGACAGGGCCCAGCTTCTTTGCCATCTTCTCATGGCTTCCTGCTGGAAGGGCTTTTGTGAGCAGGTCTGCAACATTGTCTTCAGATGGACAGTACCTCAGACACAAGACACCTTCTTGTATTAACTGCCTCACATTTTGGTAGCGTACTGCAATGTACTTTGTCCTGCATTTCAGATTTTCTGCTTCTGCCATACCTATGCAGGCTTGTGAGTCCTCATGCACCTCAACAGGCATTTGGTACGGTTCTCTAAGGTCTGCAAGCATCTGCCTTACCCGCTGTACCTCACTAGCCATCTCAGACAAGGTTGTGAATTCAGCTTCAGTTATACTAATGGCCACACAGTTCTGCTTTCTTGATCTCCACACTATGGGGCTCTCTGCATACCTGACCACCATCCTGGTCACTGACTTCCTATCTGAAGTCTCAGCAGCAAAAGAGCTGTCCACATAGCACTCCAGGGTCACCTGACTTCCTGTCAGCTTCAAACGCATGTCCCTGGTCCCCTTGAGAAATCTAACTACCCTCTTCAGGGCTTCCCAATTTGCCCTCCTTGGCTTGGAGACTCTTCTGCTGAGCACCCCAACTGCAAAACTGATGTCAGGTGTTGTGTTGTTTGCAATACACAACAGACTGCCTACCACTGAGTGGTACAGATCTGGCCTTTCAAACTCCTGTCCTGCCTCTAAGTTCACAAAATCAGTGGTCATTGGTGTCCTGACCACTTTTGCCTCACTAAGCCCACACTTGGCCACAAGACTGTCAATTTTCTTTTTCTGACCTTGCTACTGCCACGGCCTCCCAGGCCTCCTCCTCCTCCTCAGTCACAGCTGCATGCCCACCACCACCACCACCACCACAGCCTCTCAGGCCTCCTCCTCCTCAGCCACCTCTGTGCACCACTGCCATGCACCGCCGCCACCTCTCTGTTCACTGTTCAGGGGTCTCTCTGAAGACCCCTGGCCACCAACCAAGAGATCTCCCCTCCTCTTCTCTGTTTGCCCCCCCCCATCTCCACTATGGCCACCGGAGCCATCCACTCCCTCCCCTGTCCATTCCCCTGTTGTCGCCATCCGTGGATAACTGAATCAGCGGATGGTGAATCAGTGGATGCAGGAGTGCTACTCTATGTTGCTTTTATTTGGAACAGAATTAGTTATACAAATATACTGTATATTCTTTCTTGAAAATAAAGTGACACCTAGGCAATGAAGAAAGATTCTCCAAAGCAAGAGAGATGCACGCAAGCCCCTCCCCCCCGCTCCTCCACTACCTGACTTTGTAGATATATTAAAGATAGGACCACACATAAAGAGCAGTCTCCTCCCTGACCATTTACGGCACCTCTGAAGAAATTCTACCTACTCCTTTGTTGACCCTTCCTGCTTCTTTGTGGGACTATCCTAGATAGCAATGCTGCTGAGACATATTTCTGAGCTTGAAAATATAAGTCTTGAGCACTAGCGTAGTTACCATTGGACTGGGAAGGGCATTGCTCCTAGGATGCCACCTGATCCTCCCTGGTTGGTTGACTTGGGAGGCAAGGTGCTTACACTGACAAGACTTTTCTGCCCTCCATGCTTTCCCTTTGTTGGTTCTGTTTGTGGTAGCAGTGGCTCTTTCCTTCCCTCTTCTTCCTGCTGGGGTGGATAACTGGGATCCAGCCTTCAGTATTTTTCTGAAGCAGAAGCAGTGGCTGAGGTGCTGGCTGGAAGGCAACAGGTAGGATGGGGAAATGGGTTTGCACTGTCTGTCCCCCCACCCACCCCGCTCTATTTCATGAACTGCAGCCCACTGTCATCTTCTTTTCAATTTTCATACCCCATATGACATATATTAGCTGTTGGTTCTTCTTGCCATCAAACATAAACTGAAAAAAACAGTGTTCCCCCCATACCACTGAGCCCATTACCACCTCTACATATTTACAGTGCTGAAAGAACTTGCTCTAAATTGATCACACTGTAGTTCTTGCAAGAAGCACGTTTGAATCAGACCTTCCAAAGTACTACATAATAAGGGGTGGATGGGGGGGGCACAAGAGGAGAGAGAGATCTATGATGTGTTTCTAAACTTTAGGCTGCCTAGTGAGGTATGACAGTGCTGGGATTTTAATTGGGGGTTGCTTTATGTTAGGTGTAGGTGAAACAGAAACAAACGTCTTAGTTCTGGTTCTTTTGGAAATGCTCATAAGAACTTGCTTGGTAGGAGCACTGAGGGCTGAAGGATAGTACATAATCTTGATGTAACTGCTTAATTGATTTTTGTGTAGAGTAATGAGTTGTCAAGTAAGCTTCCAATGGCAGCCTGGAATAAAGCACAGCCCAAACGTAGGCTCCCCATGCCACCTCTAAGATACGAGAATGAGTTCCAGTCCAAATTGTTAACATTTACACTGGCTACCTGCCATTACCTAGTCCTTTGGCTCTCCTTAATCTTGCCTACTAGCTCCATCTCTGCCTGTTATTAGCTCAGGGGCCCTATTTGTACTTCTTGCCCCTAGCCCCAGGCACTAAACTACACTCTAGGTTTTGAGGTCTCATAACTGCTAGCCTCAAACTGAAAGCATTTATAAGCCCTTCTTTTCCATATCAAATTTTAATTAGAGCCACAGAAGACTTCCCCACCTACCCACTTCCACCCACTGAGTCTACAAAATTCTCCCTGATGTCAGTACACTGACCACTCAAAGCCTACCTCCACTTCTCTCCTACATCATTCTAAAATAGAATTCTGCTGGCTAAGGTGGGGGGGGGGGAGAGGGAAAGGAGGCCTCCTTTCTCTCCACAGCTTTATTTGCACAATAGGCCATAAGCAGCCTAAAGGAAATGTAATTTTCCTAAGGGCTATTGAGTCTAATAGCTCTTGACAAAATTACATTTCATAGAGGCTGCATGTGGCCTGGCATGTTGTGTTGCATTCAGCAAGCTATGTCGCACAGTCCGTCTCCATCTCAGACTCTTTTTGTATGTGAATTTATGAGAAGGTAAAATGTGCTGCTGCTGCTGCTACTAGTAAAACTGTAAAGTCAGCAAGGACTAGAAATAATGAGCAAAAGGGCAGAAACAAAGAAAGAATGAAAAAAGAAAGAAAAAGGAGAGCTTAGAGATGGGAGAGGCTGCAGAGATACAGGTGAGAAAAAGAAGGTGTTACATGGCTCTTTTACTCCATGGGATGGAGCCAGAGATAGGATCTACTTAGTTAAAAATAACTTAAGCTATCAATCAAGTTAGTCATTTTCTAACTTAAAGAGCAACAAAATTCAGTTTACTTTTTAAAACAACTGGTTGACTTAAGTTGGTAAAATGTTAATAAATTTAATTAAGTTTTTCCTTTACTTAGATTGACTTAAGTTGGTATCCTAGCATTAACTTCACTGCAGAATTAAGTTATTAAGTTATTAATTAATTCAATGAGAGGGAGTGCTAAACAGCAAACTATTTTTTCCATTTCCCTTTACCACAAACCTAGTTTTCTTTAATTTTTGCAAAATGACTTCTTGCTTTTTGTTGACTCCTCAGTTAATGATCAGAATATGACACCTTAGTCAGTTTCAAGGGATGCTTGGAAAGAGGTTGTCTTCTTTGCATCCAGATAGCCCTTCTGTATTCTACACGTGACATCAAATAAAGGCTCCTCATCTGTCCTAGTAACTGAATTTTGAAGCTTTTAACCCTGGGATCTACATAGGAATCAGTAAACTAAAGAAAGGGCAGAGATGAGTAGGTGAGATTATATGGAAGAGAAAAGTGAAAAGCCAAAGTAGGATGTAGTAGATGAGAAATGGGATTTTCAAAAAATCATGCAGTTGTTTCCTTTTGTCACAAAACAAATATGGTAGAGTTTGTGACTCCTCCATCCTTGGCTCAAATACAAGTTAAGTAGATCAAAAATCAATCTAGTGAGGAGGTATTGCAGAGTTCTTTTATCCTGTCTCCTTATGCTTTTCAGTCCTGTGTTGTGCAGATCCCAATCTGGTCAACAGGTCACTCCCCCACTCAACCACAAAACACACCCTCCAATGTGGGGAAACCTGGCAAGCCTGGCTGCTGGACTCAGTGGAAGGTCTCCATTCCCTCCTTCTTCCCAACAGTGACTACTGACTAAACTTCCTGGAGAATTAGAACCTTCTGCAGGAGTGAGGCAAACATTTCCACCTCTTTGAGGGTCTTCGATTCCCAATCTCTCTCTCTGAGACATTCCTCGTAAGACTAGGGATAGATTGAAGTCCTTGATGTTCTAGTTTGAAAAACAGGCAGAAAAGGAGGCAAACTGATTGGCTCTTTTAACTTACTACGAGAAGCACAAATGTGGCCTTTGGCAAACTGTAAGTTGTGCACAATAGAGGTGTAAGCACTTTAAAGTCAAACTATAGTGAGGAAGAGACAGGACAATGGATTATTCAGAACTAATTGGTATAGAATGGTTCCAGTTCATGAAACCCTGTAATATTCAGTGGAGAAATATCCTATGCTTAATTGCTTACATTTACAAATACAGTTGTCCCTCTGTATCCATGGATTTAAGTATTCATGGCTTGAAAATATTCTTGAAAAAATAATTATCCAAAAGGCAAACCTTGATTTTGCCATCTTATATAAGGGACACCATTTTGCCATGCCATTTCATATAATGGGACTTGAGTATTCACGGATTTTGGTATCCACAGGGGATCCTGGAACCAAACCCCAGTGAATATGAAGGGACAACTATACACCATTTAGAACGTATTACTCAGTATTATTATATTTGCACACATTGCTGATTTGTTTCCACAGCCAGTTCAAAATGCTGGCTCTTACTTTCACAAACTAAATGACTTGGAATCAAGGTATTCAAACATTGGTCTTCCTCTGCATGCATGCCCTGTGTGCTTAATTCAAACTGTAAGGTCTTGTGTCCTTCCAACAGAAGTTTTAGACACTTCTCTGGCCTGGTCACAACACCCTGATTTCAGATGCCAAACAAAAACTTATGTGTGCTAATTTAGCTGGCCCTTTGTTATCCTATATGTCATCCTTTGTTTTGATAATTATTTTCCTGTTTTGCCAATTGTCTTTTTAAAAAAAGATTTTGCCAAGTGAGTGTATTTTAGACTGTATTTTTATCTTCCTGCTCCAGTGCTTTTTGTTGCTTCTTGTTTTCTTTTCTTTTGTGCTTAGCTCTTTTATTATTCTAATCATTTTGCTTGCAAGCTGCGTTCTTGATAAATACATTACCTATGTAAAATTGAGATATGTGAATGGGGGAAATTGTTCCCAAACCCCCAAGCATCACGATTGGGTGGGGGGGCGGAGGTTGACTTTTGACTGTATTTCCTTACCCTTTTATCTTACAGCTGTGGCAGTCATAACTACTGTAAGATGACACAAGTACATAAGAGCAGCTCTGTTGCATAAGATAAAGGAATCATCTAGTCTAACATCCTGTTCTCCACAGATACTCTGGGGAAGCCCATAAACATAGCAGGAATGCAAGAGGCCTCTCCCAGGTTTCCCATTCCTAAACTGCTGCTATTCAGAGGTATACTGTTTTTGAACATGAAGATTCCACTTAGCCATGGCAACTAACAGCCATACTTTTTTCTAAACCCTTTAAAAACCATCTAAATTTCTTGTAGCAATGAATTCCATAATTTTTTTGTACTGTGTGAAGAAGCATTTTTCTTTGTTTGCTCTGAATGTACTATAAGCCAGTTTCAATGCCTTGCTTTCTGGTTTTATAGGGCACAGAGCAAAATATTCTATCAATATTCTTCACACAATACATGATAGCTTAAATCTGTATCATAACCCCTCTTAATAGATATGCAAAGTATTTTCTGTACATGTGAGCCTCAGCTGTGTTTAATATAGTTTATTCCCAAGTATAAGGTTGTGGTCTCAGCCATCACTTTTTCTATCTGAAAAAGCACCAGACATTTTCCACACCTTGACAGTAAAGATTTTGATTGCTTTCTTTGCCATTTTTCCAGTTCTGTATCATGATGGGATAACTGAAATCATAGACAATATAACCAGGCTGGAGGGGCATGTTTGTACATTTCAGCAGTAATCCACATCTTGATTTTTCTTACCAGACTGTGCAATAATACACATTTTCAGCAAAATCTACTTCCTGTTAGTTGTTTTGACATTTATTTTTTAGGGGGCAAAATGATGTATGTCAAAAGTAGCTCTTATTTCTTAACACTGATGTCAACACTTTAAAATAATATATCTGAAAGTTCTAAGCGTTAGCCACATGCTGAAACCTGATGATGAAAAATATTTTATTTCTCTGTGAAATTTTATCTGTAAGTGTGCAATTTCAATGCTGGAATGTTTTGGTGCCATCAAGTGGTAGATGTATATATTGCAATACATATTACAAAATAGGAAAAGGATGATGATGATGATAATAATATTTATTTGTATCCCGCCTATCCCATCAGGATCAGGACAGCAAACATCATACAAACATCGGATGACAATCCAACACAGAGATTAAAACAGCACCATTAAAACAATTTCTATCATAAATCACTTCACACTTTAAGTATAATACAAATGTTAAAAAACTTAAAATAGAAAAGATCATAGAATGGAAATTACAAATAAAATAAAAATAGTGAGATGTAAAATGGCATATAAAATGGCAGCCGAGCATTTAACCTAATCTGGGAAAGCCTGCCCGAAGAGATCTGTCTTAATAGCCTTCTTAAAAATATCTAGCGCTTTGACTTGTCGGATCTTCTCCAGCAGGCCATTCGACAGCCTGGGAGCAGTGGTGGAGAAGGTCCTCTGGGTGACTATGGCCAACCTAGTTTTAATTGGCTGGAGTAAGTTTTTCCCAGAGGATCTAAGGGTATGAGGCGGATTGTACGGGAGAAGGCGATCCCGTAGGTAGCCTGGCCCTAAGCCATGAAGGGCTTTAAAGGTAATGACCAACACTTTATACCTTGCCCAGAAACTAACTGGCAGCCAGCAAAGAGATTTTAATATTGGTGTGATATGGTCACCCCTGGTTGTTCCTGTGACGAGCCTGGTTGCCATATTTTGAACCAGTTGGAGTTTGTGAAGCAGGGACTAAACCTGCTAAGAGGTGAAGTGAGAACATTCTGTCACTGATACTATTATATCCTGAACAGCTAGAACAAGCACAAAGTATTCTGTGAGAGCACATCCACCTATCACATTGTGCATGCTCCCCACCCCAAAGAACAATTAATTCTTCGTTGTTCATAACAACAAAGTGATAACAGAACCTCTGAATCAAATCCATATGAGAACCCATACCAAACAAAAAGAGTTAAGCTACAGTACCTGCAAATGCAATTGGCATGAATCTGGTTCAAGGTCTGTGCTAGGTGCAAAGAGGAAGTTCCCTGAAATAAAAAAGAAAGAGAGTGGGAGATTAGGCTTCATCAGAGATTTGTTTATCTTGCCACCGTTTTTGCTCCCACACCATACCTCTTAGACTTCCATTCAATCAGCACCATTTTTCTGCCACTTCTTACCATGGGCAACTCTAATGTTGTTTTTCCCACTTCTTTTAAATCCAGTCATTTTAATTACCTCTGAGAATTCAGTCCAACAGCTAACTTGACCAAAGCACTCAAAACACATTACAAAACTGTGACAGAAAAGCAAGAACTTCTAGCACACTTGGACCATTGCAGAAGAGACTGGGAACCTGGTTACACCAAACAATCAGCCCTACACTCCTGCCTAAGGTCTATACCCTGCCTCACCAGAGTACAGTAGGCCCTCCTGATCTGCAGACTCTGGATTCATGATTTTGAGAGACTGTAGATTGTCATCTCCTATACTTTAAAATTGTGGTGACATGAATGTGGACGTGCTGAATCATCTGCGTGCACATTGCCACCATTTAACACTATGAGATGAGATCATCTGTGTTTTTTCTTGTCCGCAGGGGGTCCCGGAACCAAACTCCTGAGGATCTGGAGGGCCCGCTGTAGAGGGAAACCTATGCCAAGTCACAGAGGGTTGCTTGTGACCAAAGATGTACACTGGCATGTCTGCATTCTTTCTTTGGAAGGAGCAAAACCTTATGTTTATGAACATGTACTTTACATACAGCAGGCATCACTTCCTGGAGTTGAGATATCATGTTTGGGGAGTAGAGGTGGCTAAAGTAGACCATTCTGGGTTAGATGGACCAACGCTCAAAGTAAAAGCCAGCTTTGTAGGTTCATAGAGACCGAATTTGCATCAGACTTGCTGCAAATATGTTGTTGAACTACTCTCACTACTTTGTTGTATAGATTTTTTAAATAATTTGAATGCCTGTTGCTAAAATAACAAGAGCTCCAAATGTATTTTAATATCTATTTCCATTGACTGAAGGCCAGAGAGTAGTAAGGGAAATTAGTTTTTCTATTTAAATGTTTAAATTATTTGGGCTAATAACAGTTTGTCGATCACTACGTTCCTTATCTCTTTTTTGCAACAATGATCTTAACATCCTTATTTCTATTGTTACAAACAGCGCTGCTTTTCCTTATCTTCAACTGGGGGCCTTTCAGATTATGAAAATAGGACGAGGAGAATGGGGCTCACAGTCTTTCTCCACCATCTGCTAGTGGATAATTGAGTTTTCCAGGCAAGCCAATCAGCAGCTAAATAAAATACATTTTAAAATATAAATATATTAAAATATACATACACCTATGAAAGAAGAAAGTCTTATTAAGCAGAGATCCAGTGTATTGCACACATTTAATATCACATGGATGACTGTCTGCCCTTTGGAGAAGTTGTGGGGTATGTTTGGAGTAATGTGCAGCTGGTCCTCAGGCAGAAGGTTTATTCTATTAAGGTTAAGATAACTGACCTGGAGAAACTGATGAGATCTGTGGAGATGTTGTAATGTCCTTGTACTCACAATGTGGCATTTCTTCTGCAGTCATGGAGATGGAGAATCATGGGGGAAAGAGACTGTCATTATGAGGGGGAAGGGATGGGGCATTTAGAAGTGTCCCATGCTGTAGCAGATGCATGGATAACCTCATGCACAAGAGGATATCCTTTGCTGGGTGGGGAGGCTGCAGTAGCAGGTGATCTCATTGTTAGAAATACAGATAGTCAGGTTTGTGGTGTGTGCCTAGACTGTGTAGTGAACTGCTTGCCTGGTGAGGAGGTTGCTAACATCATGCAGCATCTAAATAGTTTGGGAGGAGTCAATTGCAACGCACATTGGCATACGTAATGGGTGGAAATGTAGCCAGAGGTTTTAGATACCCAATTTCTTAGGAAGCAGGTTAAAAGCCAAGACCTCCAAGGCTGTCTGCTTTGAAACAATGCCTTTTCCAAACACAGGCCAGCTAGGTGTGGCTGAGTCGTCTCAATATGTGAATAAGATGCTGGTGTAGTGGGGAGAGCTTTAGGTTGGTTAAGCACTGGGAATTGTTTTGGATAAGCAGGACTTGTACAAAAGGGATAGGCTCCACTTGAAACAAAATGGTTCACACATAACATAAACAGTGGATAAATGAGCTGGGAAGCACTTTATCTGGTCTGAGTCATCCCAAAGAGAATACAAAGTACAGTGGGCCCTTGGTATCCATAGGGGTTTGCTTCCAGGACCCCTTGCGGATAACAAAAACCACAGATGCTCAAGTCACTATTGAAAATTTGAAATTACCTGCAACCGACTGCAGCCTGGCCAAGAAGTGGTGCCAGGGTAGTAGCGGAGGCTGCGGCAGTAAGACCCAGGCACAATTTTTTTCCTGCTTTGGCTGCAGCTGTGATTCTGCTTTTTTCCTTCAAAAGGTAGAAGCTGCGGTCTGCATGATCCCAGCAGGAAACAGGAAGCGTGTGGGCCTGGCACTTGGGGC